>JAQQAF010000001.1:42493441-43830108 GCA_029747655.1 Ensete ventricosum
CGACTCAATATTAGCCAGTCCATTGCCGATCAGTCTCGGCCAGTCTATTATCGACTCAGTCTCGGCTAGTCCTTTACTGATCAGTCTCGGCTAGTCCATTGCTGACCAAGTCTCGATCGATCCACCATGCCTCATCTGACAAAGTCTTCAAGCACCAAGACAAGACCAACGGATAGGCGAACTCCCGCCCCGAGCCACGCCTCTCGATTCTCCCGAGGCAGGACTCTTTTAGGGGAGAGAGAATGGTATGGCATATCCTAACCCATTCCATGAGCGTCGCCAAACCACACGGTGGAGCCAGTTGGGCACCCCCAAGTTAGCTCGGACTGTCATAGTGCAGTTGAGGTGCACCATGACACAAGTCAGAATGGTTAAACAACAAAAAACTCGATTATCTCGTCGAAGTGCAGTAGGAGCTTGGCATGATGGGGCAATAGAGCAAGCTGCAATAGTTGGCATGATCCAATAAAGTTGGCATACTCGAACCTCATCGGGGACTACATTATTCCTTCGCATGGAAAAATTATTACTTGTCATTGTCGGTTAGCAGCACGATGACCAATTATGCTCTAATAAAATAAAGCAACTCTTTAGAATATATATCCCTTATAATTAAATAAGATATATAATAAAACTAATTAAATTCTTATGTCAGATATTAGCTAATCAAAAGAAGGTATAAATATTATAGTAGAATTCCTTAAGGGATCTCCTTGCTGGGAGGAATTCTCTTAATTATTTATTGTAGACCCTTTATTCTCACCTATAAATACACAAGACCTCCTAGGGACACATATGAGAATATAACAACATCATATGATAAAAACATATGATATAGTTGAGAGATTACAGTTCTTCTGTTCATCCCTATGTTGTAACATATATAAGTGAGTGATTATAGATCTTTTCTCATGTTCTTGTGTTCTTGAATCCATCGATCATAGTGGTCATGTAAAAAGATAGGAAGAGAGGAAAATGTGAGTTTAGTTCTCCTTGTAGATTGATCTTGAATTTGAAGATAGTGCGCCTATAAATCAGATGAAGGTTTTTCTGAATAGCAGCAGCCAAATGTATGCATCGTAATTTGATTTGATCCATTGTTATTTGATTTTGATTATGGTATAAAAGTTTTTCCACATAATATATAGCATATTATAGACTTTATGCTAACAATTGGTATCAGAGCCATGGTTATGAAATCAAATAACTTGAATCTATTTGTTAGCATCTTATGTCACGAAAAGATGTTAATCGATTTTTATTTATGATGCATGAATGATTCATTGGATATTAACGATCTATTTTCATATCCAATCTATCTTATCACTTGCTTGCGGGTGATATAAGGTTTCTTGTGTCGATTGATGGATTTATTATCGATAGTTTATTGTTGATGATAGTATTATTGAGGATGACGACCTCTATTGATCACTTGTTTAGTTACCGGCAACAGCTACATAACTGTTATGATCGAATCGACACTAAGAAGGGGGGGTCGGGGGTGGGGGAGGGGTGGGATGAATTAGTGCTTTCATAAAAATCGTTGATTCGAAATACTCATTTGATCAAAGTCGTTTCAGAAATATGTTAAACTAAAAAATGTTCGTAAGAGTAGTGAGCAAATGAATCAGTAAATGATAAGAATGAAAATGATAAAAGAGATATACAAACTAGATTTATAGTGCTTTGATCCACGTAACCTATGTCCACTCCTGATTCCTTTTCACTCGAGGCCATCGGCTTCCACTACCGATCTTCTTTCAATGGGCAAACATCAGCTACCCCCTTTACAACTCTTTCTCCTTTTCTCAGGCTCAGAGAGAACTCTTACAATTCTCTTTTATAAGTATTCTCTCACACTCTCCCTTTAACAACCTCTAAGCTTCTGGAGAAGGGAACTCAACTTTCTAACATGGTTTTCTCACTACAAAAACAAGTTTTGGATTTCAATTCTTGCTTTTCCAAGCAAGAATAACTTAGGGATTTATAGACCCTAAATGACTTCAAAAGTCATTACCAAAAATTTAAATTCCTGAGTTTTCGGGGTATTGGAGGTACCACAACCGACACCAAGTGGTACCACCACCGAATGGAGCCTGAGAATCTGGGCTCTGGCGATACTACTGCCTGGGAACCCGAAAAAGTATAACTCAGTACTTTTTATACCTTGAGTTGTACTATCACTTGACCTGATGATACATCCTCACAGGTCACTGAAATGAGCCTCTTAATGGGCTGAAATCAATCTTAATTAAGGCCCAATGGACCCTTAATTGAGTTAGCATGGTTACACCCAAAAGTAACTCAATTAACACCTAAACTACTTCGATCAAGACACAATCAATTATAAAGCATAAATCTTATATTGTCCAGTATTTCATTGATTCATCTGATGCTTAGGTTAACCCTTTAGTGCATTGTCCTCTCCTTTGGCGTATTATCTGATCCATCGTCATGTTCTCCTCCACAACATTTGATCTTCTTAGCGTGATGTCCAAACCTTCTGGCCCGATCCTGAACTTACGACATGAAATCCTTCCTGCACGTCGACCAGTCCTCCAGCCCGATGCCAATCTTCTGATATGTTCCGTTCCGGCCCAACGTTTGAGTCTTGCTACTTTAATTGATTTGCCTTTCCATTATCAAAGTTAGTCATACGTTACTGAAATATTGATTAGATCATAATCTTCATCAATTCATAATCAAAATCTGAGATTAAAAAATCTTCTCCTTTCTGATAATGATAACTGATGATAGAGTTTAAATAAACTCCCCTTGTCAATATGTCATATTGAAAGAACCTTTGAAAATTAAAAAATCATGAGTATATCATTGCATTTATTATAAAATCATCGTAATCTCAAAATACATCATACATTCAAATTTTAAATTATCATAATAACAATCAACATACCTTCTCCCCCTTTGTCATCAATAAATAGGAGAAAAGTGCAACTAGCAAGTTTTTCAAACATGCAAGCTAGCAATTTTTGAGATGTGCAAGTTAAGAATCTTTGCTTCTCTTTTAAGATTTGCAATCCAGCAACTCTTGCTCCTCTTATGAGATGTGCAAGTTTAGCAAATTTTGCTTCTTCTTAAGATGTGCAAGCTAGCAAGACTCTCTTCTTGAAATGTTCAAGCTAGCAAGTTTTTCTCCCCCTTTATCATTGTCAAAAAGAAGGGAGGAATACAATGGCACAATTTTTTTACATCAATGTTCCAATCATAAGGTGTATAACCATAAATACAAAGAAACCATATGAAAGTCTTAACATAAACAATATAATATAAAAGATCATGTCGTGAATACCGAAAGATCAAGATTCATTATGATAGATCTCCTCTTTAGTAAATAATGAAAATAAATCTTAGCATATCAAATAGTAAAAGATCTTGATTTATGCATAAAAAATCTCAATCCATCAAGATCATGATTTGTTTGCATAAGTCTTCATCTTAAGTAGATGGTAACAAGAAATCATAGAAGATAAAAAAGATTTTGATTCCATAAAAAAAATATCAAATCAAGAAATCAAGAGAAGGTTCATGATTTGATTGGAAAAGAAATCTTATTCAAATTTAATTTATCAAATCATCAAAATCACTTTTTAATTCAAGAGATTCAAAAATATCATAAATAAATTCATCAATCTTTTATTGAAAAACTTGATAAGTTTTTAGAGAAATTTTCAAGAAATGCACCCTTTTTAGTTTAAATTTATGTGATTGATTTCATACAAGCATGCCCAAGTTTGTTATGCCAAAACCATGCATCATTATTTAAAATCAAAAAACAAGCTTTATCATGAATCATAAATATTTAAGCATAAACTAACTTTAATCATCAAATTTCAATCATGTATGTATGTATATATATATATATATATAGTAATAATTTATATTTCTTACTACACTTTTTCATCAAACAAATTATGAAATGCATTAAGTAATTTATTGTAAGTTAAAGAGGTTTTAGTTGAGTTACATACCTTGTCGTTGTGAGCCATCAAAACGTAGTTTGCTACCTCATGTTCTTTGGTTTGCTCCTCATCTTCGAATGTACTTGATTTATCCCAAGTCACCTTGAGTGCCTTATTCTTCTTTAGCAGCTTCCTTTTCTTTAGTTGAGGACAATCATTTTTGAAGTGCCCCGATCGATTGCATTCATAGCAAGTTACTGTGTCCTTTTTAAGTTTGTTTTTATTTTTAGATTATTATTTTTTAAGCTTTTTAAAATTTTCTTGTGTGGAGTTCAAAGTCATCAGCGTCACTTGAGCTTTTGCTCGAGTGATATTCTTTTATACTAAGTACAAAGTCCTTCATGTTCTTTGGAAAGTTGTTCTCATGTTCATGTGTCATACATGTTATTTCATAATAATAATAATAATAATAATATATATTTCTTACTACACTTTTTCATCAAACAAATTATGAAATGCATTAAGTAATTTATTGTAAGGTAAAGAGGTTTTAGTTGAGTCACATACCTTGTCATTGTGAGCCATCAAAACGTAGTTTACTACCTCATGTTCTTTGGTTTACTCTTCATCTTCGAATGCACTTGATTCATCCCAAGTCGTCTTGAGTGCCTTCTTCTTCTTTAGCAGCTTTCTTTTCTTTAGTTGAGGACAATCGTTTTTGAAGTGCCCCGATCGATTGCATTCATAGCAAGTTACTGTGTCCTTTTTAAGTTTGTTTTTATTTTTAGATTCTTGTTTTTTGAGCTTTTTAATTTTTCTTGTGTGGAGTTCAAAGTCATCATCGTCACTTGAGCTTCTACTTGAGTGATCTTCTTTTATACTAAGTACAAAATCCTTCCTATTTTTTGGAAGGTTGTTCTCATGTTCATGTGTCATACATGTTATTTCATAGATCATTAATGACCCGATAAGTTCTTCAAGTGAAAAATAGTTTAAGTCCTTAGCTTCTTGAATGACAGTTACTTTTGGATCCCATTTTTTAGGAAGGGATATTAGAATTTTATTAAAGAGTTCAAAGTTAAAAAAATGATAGGAACCCCTAGGGTTCTATTGTCAAAAATGGGGGATATGTTAAAATCAATTGACACTAAGAGAGGGGGGGGTGAATTAATGCAAGAGTAAAAAAAAAATTGTTTAAGGAAAACTTTTAGTTTGGAGCAAAATGGAAAATTGAAAGTGTTTCATTGAGTAAGTGAGCAATAAGCTAATTAAACGAAGCTAAGTTATGATCATGCTAAAGAAAAGCTCCGTATAAGAACATACATAATCAAAAAGGCAAAGGAAAGAGATGCTCATAGATTTATAGTGGTTCAGCCTCAACCTGGCTTACATCCACTCCCCGAGTCCTCTTCTTCAAGGTTCACCGGTGTCTACTATTAATCTTCTTTGGGTGAAGATCAAACCCTTACACTTCTCACTCTCTCCTTTTCATAGGATTAGGAAAGAAACTTATATAAGAGTTTCTCACTTCCCTTAGACTTGATTTACAATTTGAAGCACTCAAGGGAAGCTCTCAATTTTTACAACTCTTTAACAGAATTTTAATCCACTATTTCATTCACCACCCTTGCTTCTCCAAGCAAGAAAACTTGGGGTATTCATAGACCCCAATTGGCTTCAGAAATGGAGCCAAAATTTAAACATATCAAGAAAATCTAGGTACGAGTGGTACAACCGTTGGTGCTGATGGTGCAACTGTCAAAAGCTACCTAAAAAATTGGGTTGTACAACCGTCGCCCACCAACGGTACAACCATCAAAAATCCCAAAAAAGTGATTCCCTTCACTTTTCCAATCCCGACTTATACCTTCATTTAACCCCTTTGTAGGTCAACCAATTAAGCTCAACTTGAGCTCAACCCAATCCTAAATGTGGACTCGATTTGCCTCACTTGAGTTAATTTGGATTCGATCCAAATCTAACTCAAGTAGAACTCAAACTCAAACCGATGTTAACTACGACTAATTAATTATAATCATGTGACCATCAAGTCCAACAAGACCCTCCTGACTCCTAGCAAGCTTTTTGACAACCCTCGACGATCTTCCGTTGAGTCTCTTGGTCTTCTATCGATGAACTCTCGACATCATCCTGGCAAGCTCCCGATGAACTCCCAGCAAGCTTCTGATACCTTCGGCAAGCTTCTAGCGAACTCTTGGCAAGCCTCCAATCCATTCGGCGAGCTCCTGACAAGCCTCCAATCCCTTCGGTGAGCTCCCGACAAACTTACTTTGAAGGATGCAATGAGACACTCATACATCAATTTCAGAAATGATATAGCATTAATTTCAACAACAAAAAATTACTTTAAATTATCAAGTCATCAACTCATCAAAGGTTTTCAAAGTATATAACATGAATTTTAAAATTATGCTTCTGTCATACATTTGAGAATCTCCCTTAAGTCATTAATCATTTCTCCCCTTTGTTTATCAACAAATAAAGAGAAATGCCCATGTTCAAATTTTTCTTACATGTGTCATCAATATCAATTTCTTCCCTTTTGTCATCAACAAAATGGTGAAATATAGAGCTAATGATTTCAAAGCACATGTGTCATTGCTTCCCCTTAGTAAAATAGGATATGAGCAATAATTTTCTGAAAAAATTTCTTCCCCTTTGTCATATATGTATCATTTTTCATATATGTATGATAAATATACTATTTTTTTACATCTATATTCAAATTTCAACTATATACTATTTATCCCCTTTTGTCATCAATAAAAAGAGGTGAAATAGTGAGCAAATAATTTCAAGATACCTAAACTCATCATGCGTCAAATTTTTCATATTTGTGTAAAATAAATATTGATTGAATTTTGCATTGCTCCCCTTTAGTAAAACGTAATTTTCTTATAAAAAGTTTTCTTACTCTTTTTGAATAATAATGAATAAGAAACAAGGAAGCGGTGTTAAGGATCCAAAAATTTAGTATCCAAAAGACCAAATATTAAATAGGGAGGGATACTCAAAATATTTATCAAGGATCATAAAAATCTCATCATAAAGAAGAGCTTTGAATCTCAATCTTATAAATATCAATTTTGAAGAGAATTATTTCGAATGTGAGCTCAAAAAACCAAGAAATCCAACAAGAACTAAGAGCTACTCATGCATTTAAATTCATCTCAAGTAAATTCCAAGCAAAAGTAGCAAATAGCAAATCATTCATTTTGAAGATCATCTCATGTAAATTTTGATAAGAAGCTTAATTTGTAAAGGTCAAGAATTCCAAAAGAAAACATGATAGTAAATCAAGCTCAAATTGCAAATCATGCATTTTGTATATATTTAAAAAATTCTAATTTTCTTCTAAGTAATTGTTCCTCATTCAATGTTATAAGATTCATCATATCTAATTTTCTTCTAATGATATTGATAATTTTATCTCCCCCTTTGGTCATTGAAAAAATATGATAGTATATTTTTTCTTTTTTACATCCATATCCTAGTTAAGACCATAAGCATAAAAGGATCATATCATTAAGAATGAAAAATCAAATTGTAAGTATCAAAAGACATAATTTCTTTTAATAAATCTCTTCTTTTTTATAAAAAATAAAAATAAATATTAGGGATTAAATACTCTTGATTCATCCAAGATAAATCTTAAGACACCAACTCATTTAGATAAATCTTTTTAAGAATGATCTTGAAAAAAAATCTCAAATTATAATTGTTATGATCATAAATCTTCTTTAAAAGGAGGAAGTCATAGAGATTAAATGTGATTCCCATAAAGGATAAATCAAGTCAAGAAATCAAGGAAATATTCATGATAAAATAAATCTCATTTAATTTTCAACTTATCAAAAATTTAAGAAATATTAATTTTGGTGATAAGTTATACCATTCATGAGTTATAAAATAAATCATATTAAAAAAGATATTAACATTAACGGATATTCAGAAGATATGATTTAATTTAATAAATCTCTACTTAGATGACAAAATAGAACCTTAGAAGATTAAATAATAAGCATTCATATAGAATATCAATTTATAAATATTGAGAAGTCAAGATCATAATTATGATGAAAACTTTTCTTTAGTAAGTTACAAAGGAGACATAGGAGAACAAATAAAAGAACAAGATCATTTTTCATTTCGATAATTTTTGAAAATGTATGAATCATGTAAATGATCTTGATTTATATGAAGATCTCAAGTTGTAATTTTCAAGATTTTCAAGATCACTGATGTGTGGAGACACTAAGGATATAATACATGTGCTTATAGGAGAATGAGTTTACTAATTGATCTACTTATGAAATATTATATGGTTGATGATACCTAATGTCAAACAGCGATTCCATAGTCCCAGTTGTGTATTTGGTCCTTCGACTTAAGATACCAAAGATGTCTTATATGAGTACTCCTTTTTTTGATGCCAGACTTACAGGTTTAGAAAGCACCAGATCTGGTACAACTGGTTACCAGGATTGGTAGTCAACCTTGTGAAGGCAATTGAATGTCAGTAAAGGATTATCCACTCTTAGTATCACGAGAGGAATATCCCGTATATGCTTGCTCAGAAAAATCCCTAGCCAGGGTTATTCAGATTGAGAGAGAAAGAGTTCTCCGGCAGAATCCGATTAGAGCAAGATAAATTGATTCTGTATGTGACCTGACAGTACCATGTCCAATATACGGTCTCTGGGATATTAGTTGGATGAGGGATTATAAATACACGGTAATTGTGGACAAACAGGTTCGATAGATTTGATCCCCCTATACCGTTTGGAGACTATGACATAGTGGCCTAGTACGTCCATAGTCGATGAGTCGAGTGAATTATTATGGGAATAATAATTGACTATATCAGAAGGAGTTATGACGGGAGTGACTCACGGCCAGCTCAATATTGGGCCTAGAGGGTCACACACATATGATGAATGCTTCAACGAATAGAGAATTTGATGGAGATCTAATTAGCTCATATTTAGATGAGACTCTATGCTGATGGGCTCCTTGATTGAGGCCCAACTAGAGGCTGAAGGAGGTTATTAGATAGAGATCCAATAATGTAAGGTTAGTGAGTAATTGGATGAAGATCTAATACCCACTAAGGCAGGAGTCCTAGGGTTTTTTTGTGGCTCTCTATAAATAGGAGTGGAGACTCATGGTTGATGGGCTACACCTTTGGCCTCCCCCTCCTATTCTCCTCCCTCCTTCTGCGAAAGAGTTGTGAGTTCAGATTGGAGGAGTTTTGTTGTAGAGATCCATCGTGTGGATACTGCTAGAGAGGAAGCCACTTAACTTCCTTCGTCCTCTCCATCTAGATCTGGAATACAGGGATATACGATCTCCCTAGGTAAAATCAGTCTCTCACACATCGTGGTTTTTCGGTTTTTGTGATTTTTTTCTCGCGACTCCAATCTTTTGCACGTCGATTTGATCTACTTGGGAAACCAATTTTTTATTTTCATTCCCGCTGCACATGTGATACACCCGCTGAGGTTTCCCAACAGTGGTATCAAAGCCAAGGTTTTCATGTGAAAGATTGGTTTTAAATCGCATGTGATAAGATTGAATTACGTAGAATCGTTCTACGCGTTATTGTTGTGTTTTCGCAACAAAGGCAGCGAGGAAAGAGGGTGGCAGGCCACGGCCTGGCCACCCACAAGGGGGTAGTCGAATGTGGCCAAGGCCCCCTACAGGGGCAGGTGGCTGCCTGTGGGCACAACGCTCGTGGGCGGGCCTATAGACCAGGTGGTTGTGCGAGGCGGGGCCGCCAGCCTGCAGGGGCTGCCACCCAAGGGCAGCAGCGCCCGACCACGGGCAGAGGTGACCGCCAGCAACGTGCAGCACCGTCGTATGCAGGGACAACGACGGACGCAAGATGAGGGCAGAAAGGGAGGGCTAGGGCATCTTTTTAAGAAAAAGATGGTTATGCCCCTCAGAATTTGAGAAATTCCAACTCTGTCCATTTTACAAAATTTCTTAAATACCCTTAATAATTCTGAAAATTTTGAGGACTGTCCTCTTATCCAAAATTATGAAAATGTCCTTGATAATTCTAAAAATTTCAAGCATGTCCTGATTTCTAGAAAAATAATTGATTAAATAGTTTAATTAATTATTATATATCTAGTAATCCTACATATGATGTGATGTACATGTGATGTATGATGTGGATGGATGATCATGAGTCATGTGTTATGATATGTATAATTATGATTATTATTATTATTGGGGCCTACGAGCCTCTGTTTTTTCTCGTTTATTATCGGGCCTGTGTGCTTGTGATTATTTGTAATTACGTGGAGAGGCACAGCGGGAGCGTGGAGGTGACAGCGGGACCCACGATGCCGTGGCGAGAGATCACGTCGCATGGTGATGTGATGATCCGACAGAATCGATGATGACGAGATCAACAATCATAGGGCATGGAGATGCGCTGATACACACATAAATCCTATTGTGAATGATTGGGCCCATTGGCTCGGGCTGAATCATATTATGTGATGGCTCATGATCATCCGGTGTGGCTTGCTTATGTGATGTATTATACACCTACTAGATATATGTATATATATATTTGCATGTGATGTAAATATATACTAAATATGTATGTGTGTGACACGACATATTAGGAGACCGATACAAAATGAAAACCCCTCCTACGATAATATTAAGTCAGTAAGCATGAGACAATAAGATTGACCCATGTGGCCTTTCATCGTTATAGGAAGAAATCACGACATAGGTTGAGTTGGTCGAGTCACTCGAGGCTCACATATCTACGTGATCGAGTTCTTGCCTACGACATATAGATGTTACCGGTGACCGGAGGACATAGTATGACTTGGTCGAGCAATCGAAAGCATATCCATCGAATCAGACTCATCTTGTAACGATGGTGATGACTTAACTAAACTTCATGGTTGGTCAAGCAGTCGAGACCCTGATGATTCGGAGGTCGAACATGATGGGAATCACAAGGAGTTATGATTGGCAAGAGTTGCCTACCTTTTGGGCTTAGTGTAGTTGATCGAGTCCCTCGAGGTTGCACTAAGATGTCAATTGGATCCCGATTCCCACTAGGAGTATACCGGAGATTTTCGTCTCACGTGTCGAGGGTGTCGCGTGATTCGCTAGGAAAATAGTGGGAGTACATTAAGATAGAAGTCCATATCTTAATTAGTATTTTTTATAAAATCTGCATGTTATTTAATTTACGCTATATCTTGTTTGTCGCTTGCAAACCCCCTACGTGGGGTCCGAAGGCTCCGTAATTTGAGAATTATTCTCACGGAGGAGAAAATCCTATATGTCCTCAACATAATTATGCCCACGCCGAAGGAAAGGACAAGCGAGGATGAGATCGCTTGCTTAATGAAGTATATAGATAGTCTTAGAGGTTAACCTATATGTTGATCTTATATTTCAGTCCCTACCGGATTCCTTTTTATAGTTCATATGAACAAGTTTAAGGTGACTCTACCTAAACTCCTCGATATGTTGAGGGAAGCTGAGAGCACTATCAAGAAAGAGAAGCCAGTTCTCTATATTGGTGAGACCAATAAGAAAATGAAGACCAGTAAGACCCTTAAGAAGGGCAAGGGCAAAGAATGACCGGGTAAGGCAAAGGTTATTAAGAAAGACCCAACAAAGGACAATGGTGATAAGATCCCAAAAGGAGCCCTATAGATTTTAATCCTTGAGGGGGATCAACCCTTGGAATGCTATAGGGGTTCCTCCCTCCTAGACTCAGCACAAAGGCTGAATTGAAGATGATAATTGCTTGCTTTCAAAGAGGGGGGCGGCTACATCTTAAATAGGGATCAAGTCCTAGCCTAAGGGGGCACTTATCTGGGTTAAATTACTCTTTTGCCCCTCTTATAGCCATCCTACCTTAATAGGAACAAGAGGCAGCTAAGTTGGCTCTATAGTCAACCTAAGTAGGGAGAAACCCTGGCCGACTTGCCCAGTAAGGGGGGCGGCGACTACTATGCCCTAAGGGTCAATCCAAACTCTGGCCATACTCCTTTATAAGATAGGAGATGCTTTATTATAATTTAGCATAGTTTTTATTGACTTATACTAGAATGATTAAGACTCAACCTTGCTGGAGTCCTATCAGGTCTGTCCTCTCAGAATCAGCCTTGTCCTCAAGGCTGAGGATCCATAAACTCTAGGAACCGAGTCTTCAACTCTTCGTGTGACTCCCATGTTGCATCTTCAGATGGTAAGTTATTCCACTTCACAAGTACTTCGGTGGAGGGGCTTCGTCGGTGCATCACAATTCTTCGATCATTCTTCCACTCCTCCCTAATGTGTTCGAGGAAATCAGTGGTGGGAAGGGAGATGGCTAAAATTTCTGCTTGCCCCGGGAGTCAAGATAGAGCATCTGCAACAACATTCTCTTTTCCTTTTCGATAAGTAATTTCATAATCAAAGCCGAGAAGTTTAGTTACCCAATGTTGCTACTCCGGGGAGGATATTTTTTGCTCCAAGAAATACTTAAGACTTCGGTGGTTAGTCTTAATCTAGAAGCGCCGACCGATCAGGCAGGGTCTCCACTTTGTGACGGCATGTACAATGGCAAATATTTCTTTATCATATACCGACATTTTCAAGTGTGAGGGAGACAATGTCTTGCTGGTGTAGGCAAGAGGTCGACCATCTTGCATTATAACAACTCTAATCCCAACTCCGGACGCATCGGCCTCGATCACGAAGGTGCGGTTGAAATCAGGTAATGCTAGGACCATCGTCGTCGTCATGGCGGCCTTAAGTTGTTCAAAGGCTGTAGAAGCTTGTAGGGAAGTGCGGCACTGATCTTGCCATAATCTTTCATGAATTTTTGATAGTAGCCCATGATTCCAAGGAAGCCACGCAGTGATTTTACGTTTGTAGGTTTCGGCCATCCTTGCATTGCCTCGATTTTTGTCGGGTCTACCGTCACTCCATCCTTTGATATAATATGCCCAAGATACTCCACTTTATGCTATAAGAAATAACATTTTGACTATTTCACATAAAGAGTATTCTCCCGGAGAATTGTTAGAATAGTTCGTAAGTGCTGAAAATGTATATCAAGTGTAGGGCTATAAATGAGGATATCAACAAAGAATACTAATACGAACTTGCGTAAAAAGCTCTGAAAAATGTCATTCATCAGGCTTTGGAAAGTAGAAGGAGCATTCATAAGCCCGAAAGGCATTACCAAAAACTCGTAGTGGCCGTTATGCCTGCGGAATGTGATTTTCGAAATATCTTCAGTGTATACCCGTATCTGGTGATAACCGGAACGGAGATCCAGTTTAGTGAAGACTTAGGCTTCTTTTAGTTCATCCAAAAGCTCATCTACGACGGGTATAGGATATTTGTCCTTGACGATGATAGCGTTCAAGGCCCGATAATCAATGCACATCCGCCATGTACCGTCCTTCTTGCGCACTACCAACACCGGTGAAGAATAAAGGCTGCAACTTGGTCGAATTATCCCAGTGTCAAGCATCTCTTTGACGATGTTCTCAATCTCATCCTTTTGCAAGTGAGGGTAGCGATACAGACGCATATTTACTAGAGGTTTGCCCGACAGAATAGGAATACGGTGGTCATGCTGCCGGTTAGGGGGTAGCCTGCGCGGCTCCGTGAAAACGTCTGCGAATTCATCCAGCAAGAGGGCAAGGTTAGGATCTGAAATTTGTATATTCTCCCCCTTAGATGGCTGCTGGATATGCATCAAAAATCTCCCATATGCTTTGTGCAAAACTTTCTCCATCTGTTGCGTCGAAACGGTGGAGATATGGCTCCCGCGCTTGCCTCGTAATGTGATCTGTCTCCCTTTGCAATAGAATTTCATAATTAATTTAGAAAAATTCCAGGAGATATCACCTAACATTGTGAGCCATTCGATCCCAAGCATGGCTTCATAGTCATCGATGGGTAGGAGAAAGAAATCGGCTACCACTTCTTGGTCTTGGAGGAGTAGCTTCACCCGCGGGCATCGTTGGTCGCAATTAAGGATTCGACCGTCGGTGACCTTTACGTCGAACTTCTTGCAACCTTCGATTTGAAGTGCTAAATGTGCAGCAACCTTACTATTGAGTAAGTTATTTGTGCTACCTATGTCGATGAGAACGGTGATGGGTTGCTGCTTTAGAAGTCCTCCAACTTTCATCGTCTGCGGATTGGAGTAGCCGACCAATGCATGCACTGCGTAGTCGGCCAGTTGGGGCTCTTCCTCTATGACTTCCTCTTCGAGTTCGAGGCCTTCTTCAGATGGTTCATTGTCCTCATCCTCCACTGGTTCAATCATGAGGAGTCGGCCCTTCTTACAGCGATGTTCGCGGCTCCACGGTTCATCGCAATACCAACATAATCCTTTGGTCGATCGTTCACGAAGCTCATCTTTTGTCAATTTTTTGGTGCAGGGGCTCAGATGGCAGTAGAGGGGGCAATAGGCCTCAGTATGAAGGGTCGGGGAGCAACTCTTGTCCTCCGTGCCTCATGGTTCAATTGTTCTTCCTGGATACGCGCGAAGGAAATTACCGCCATAAGGGTGTACGGTTGCCGTGCTTTGACTTCTCGGATTTCTGGCTTTAGGCTCTCAATGAAAGTACCTAAAAGTTATTTCTAAGACCAATCTTCAGTTTGGTTAGATAAACGCTCAAACCTTGTTTGATAATATTGTATTGTAGAGGTTTGACGAATCTTTGCCAATTGTCCGTCGATGTTGTCGAAATCGATCGGACCGAAGCGGTTTAAAAGCCCTTCCTTGAACCGCTACCATGAGAATCCTCCATGGGTGTGTTCAAACCAATTGAACCACTGACTAGCATCTCCCTCGAGGTGTATGGTAGCGATCTCCACCTGTGTGGCATCGGCCGTTCAGTAGAACCGAAAATAGCGCTCCGCGCACGAGATCCATCCGATCGGGTCTCCTTCTTCCCATCTTGGGAAGTCAACCTTCATGCATGGATTGTTGGGACCAGAGGTGATGTGTCCATGCTCTTGAGGATCATCTCGCCGATCTGAAGTCTCTCCATGGTGTGACTTCCTCGGGCTTGATGGTCGGCCTATGCTGAATTCGGCGAATAAGGATCGCATCTTCTCTTCCATGCGGTTTTCAAAAGTTTCAAGCTTTGCATCGATGGCCTCATCTGATGCCATAGTATACGCCTCAAGATCTATAATATTGAGATCTTTTTTCTGTTGTCGGGTTAGTGGCATGAGAATTTTGGAGAAGGGGTGGCCGGTTGGAAGGTGGATCGGTTTGGGTGGAAGTAGGCTGTGGTTTAGGGTTAGTGGCATGGGAATTTTGGAGAAGGGGTGGCCGGTTGGAAGGTGGATCGGTTTGGGTGGAAGTAGGCTGTGGTTTAGGGCAGATTTGGGTGGCTATTTGGTTTCGGTTTAGGGTAGGGTTTTGAAGGGTTTTTGGTAAGGATGGTAGGGTTTGGTGATGAGGAAATGAGTGTCCGAAATCCCACAAAAATAGCACTCAAATCTGATAGAATTCGGTGAAAAGAAGTGCTGCGATGTGCTATCCTGCTGAACCAATTTTTGCGTCGGAGAAACGATGATTTCTCAACGTAAATTCCAGGGAAATGTTTAAGAAAATTATGTAGAAACTCTTGGTTTAGATGTTGTCAACACCAATAGAAATTTTGACAAAATTTTGACAGCATAACGGTAAGGAAATAGGGCAAAAGATGCAAAGCAGATTCCTTCATCGTAAAATTCCATAACTGCGTGATGGTAAAAGATCATACAAGAAAACCAGTTCTAGAAGGATTTTTTTTGTGAAATTAAATTCAGATGAAAGCCAACTTGATCTTGAGAATTGTGTAAAATTTTTGGTCAGAAACGATGAACAAAAGTTCTGTTTCGAGTAGCAACAATCGGCTGAAAAAATTTCTGCAGTGTTTTGTCTTCGCAACGATGATAACGTTTGCGACGGTAAAAAATTGCAGCAAGGAAACTTTGGAAAACTTATCCCATGTGTAATAGGAAGGATCTTGCAGTATTGAAGAGGAGTGGGTTATAAAAATATACCAGAATTTCATATCAAACGCAGGGGGCAACGACAGACTGATTTGATCTGCGGCTGAGGTGGAAGGTGGAGGCGCATGTCGTAGCAATTGTGAGAATTGCTTGGGAAGGTGGAGGCATGGATGATGACTATAGGGGCAGCAAGATTGCTGCTCTGATACCAAAGGATAAGACCCCAAAAAGAGCCCTATAGATTTTGATCCTTGAGGGGGATCAACCATTGGAACGCTATAGGGGTTCCCCCCTCCTAGACTCGGCACAAAGGCTGAATTGAAGATGATAATTGCTTGCTTTCAAAGAGGGGGGTGGCTACATCTTAAATAGGGATAAAGTCCTAGCCTAAGGGGGCACTTATCTGAGTTAAATTACCCTTTTACCCCTCATATAGTCATCCTACCTTAATAGGAACAAGGGGCGGCTAGGTTGGCTCTATAACGGACCTAAGCAGGGGGAAACCCTGGCCGACTTACCCAGTAAGGGGGGCGGGGATTACTATGCCCTAAGGGCCAATCCAAACTCTAGCCATACTCCTTTATAAGATAGGAGAGACCTTATTATAATTTAGCAGAGTTTTTATTGACTTCTACTAGAATGATTAGGACTCAACCCTGCTGGAGTCCTATCAAAAGGACAGTGCTTCCATTGCGGCTAAGATGGGCATTGGAAGAGGAACTGTGAGGACTATCTTGCAGAGAAGGCGAAACAGAAGCTTGGAGAAGCTTCAGGTATATTCATGATTAGTCTTCACTTGTCAGATTTTCATGATAACACATGGGTATTGGATACCGGGAGTGCTTATCATATCTGTAATTTGTTGCAGTTTCTGGCAAGACCTAAGAGATTGGCAAGAGGTGACACGGGAGTGTCTAATTTTTTAGAAAGTTTAACCCAACCCACTCAAAGTAACATTTCATGAGCATATTTCTTAGACAAAGTTAAAGCTATTTCAAGATATATTTCTTCATGACCAAGGAATGCTTGAGGAGTGGCTATCACCAAATAAGAATGAGGCTTGGAGATGAGTGAAAAACAACATTTAAAACCAGAGAAGGCTTGTATGAATGGTTGTTTATGCCATTTGGGTTATCTAATGCTCCTAGTACTTTCATGAGATTTATGAATCATATACTTAAGGCATACATTGGAACTTTTATTATGATTTATTTTGATGACATATTGGTGTATAGCAAAAGCTTGGATATATTAATTTGAAGAAGTGTGACTTTCTTACTCATAGTGTGGTGTTTCTTGGATATATTGTTTCGAAAGATGAAATCATGATGGATCAAAGCAAGGTAGAAGCTATTCTTAATTGGCCAACACTGACTTCATTACATGATGCGAGGAGTTTCCATGGTTTAACTTCCCTTTATAGAAGATTCATCAAGGGTTTCAGCTTGATTGTTGCTCCAATCACTGAATGCCTGAAAGGTGATAAATTCAAGTGGACTAATGAGGCTAATAAAACTTTTGAGTTATTAAAAAGAAAGGTGACTGAAGCTCCTATTTTGGTATTACCCAATTTTGACAGAGTGTTTGAGGTTGAATGTGATGCCTCCAATGTGGGAATTGGTGCTGTTTTGAGTCAAGAATCAAAGCTCATTACCTTTTTTAGTGAGAAGCTGAATGATACGAGGAAATATTCTACCTACGACAAGGAGTTCTATACCATTTATCGAGCTTTATCTCATTAGAGTCAATATCTTCTTGCCCAGTCATTTGTCTTATATTTTGATCATGAGCCATTGAAGTTTATTAATCACCAACACAAGCTAAACAAGAGGCATGCAGCTTGGGTGAAGTTCCTGCAATCTTATAACTTCACAATCAAGCATACATCTGGTGTTCAAAATGTAGTTGCTGATGCATTAAGCAGAAAATATTATTTATTCTCAATCATGGGAGTCAAAGTAGTTGGATTTGAGACATTCAAAGATCTTTATCAGAATTATGTATATTTTATCTCAATATGGCATAATTGTAAATGAGGTTCTTTTTAAAAATTTACTATCTTTGATGGATTTCTTTTTCAAGCTAATGTCTTGTGTGTTCCATCTTGTTCTTTAAGACATGTAATTCTAGCTGAAGCTCATGATGGTGCTTTGGGAGGATATTTTGTTAGGGATAAAATTCTGACTCTTATTCAATCAAATTTCTATTGGCCTAAGATGTTCAAAGATGTAGAAAGATTTGTGAAGCAATGCAGAGTGTGTCACTTGGCAAAAACAAGAGGCCAAAATTCAGGTTTATACACTCCATTGTTAGTGCTTAATGCTCCATAGGAAGATGTAAGTCTTAATTTTGTCTTGGGACTGCCAAGAATTCTATCATGGTTGTTGATAGATTCTAAAAAATATCTTATTTTATTTCCTGTAATAAATCAAATGATGCATATTATATTGCTGATTTGTACTTCAAGGAGATCGTTAGATTACATGGCATTCTAAGAACTATGGTATCTGATCGAGATTCAAAATTTTTTAGCCATTTTTGGAGGACTCTATGGAGGAAACTAGGTACATCTTTGAATTTCAGCAGCTCTCATCATCCACAAACCAATGGGCAAACAAAAGTAACGAATAGAAGCTTGGTAAACTTGCTTAGAAGCTATATTGGCAAGAATATTAAGCAATGGGATCTCATTCTTCCACAAATTGAGTTTGCTTATAATTGTTTCATGCATCATAGCATTGGTAAAAGTCCTTTTTAGGTTATTTATGGTGCTAATCCTGCTGGTCCTTTGGACTTAGCCCCTCATTTTACAACTGAGCAATTTAGTGAAGATGCTGACGAGAGGGCTAAACAGATAAAGAAGTTGCATAACGATGTTAAAGCAACCATTAAGAAGCAAAATAAAAGGTACATGCAAGTAGCTAACAAACATAGAAAGCATGTGAAGTTTAATGTAGGTGATTTGGTTTGGATTCATCTAAGGAAGGAGAGGTTTCCACCGGGCAAATTTGGGAAGTTGAAACTAAAGGCTGATGGTCCATTCAAAATGCTTAAAAAAATTGGAGAGAATACTTATGAGATTGACCTACCTGAAGAATATGCGGTATTATCAACATTCAATGTGACTGATTTAAGTCCTTGTTATGGTGATCAAACAAATGAAGACTTGGGGATAAGTCTTTTTCAACCAGGGGAGATTGACACGGGAGTGTCTAATTTTTTAGAAATTTTAACCCAGCCCACTCAAAGTGACAGCTCATGAGCATATTTCTTGGACAAAGTTAAAGTTATTTCAAGATGCCTTTCTTCATGACTAAGGAATGTATAAAAGGGTTAGTTGACAGATGTGGAGCACTTAATATCATAGTTCCTTATGCATAAAGGGATGTTTCATGCACTAGTACTTATTTTGATATTCTAGAGTTAGAAGAAACTTTTGATAGCTGATTGTATTTACAGAAGCTCTTTGGAGTCTCTAAAACTCTATATCTCTTGGATGCATCCTTAAGTGGTGAGTCTTTTGATTTAGTTCTGTATCCTTGTCTAATTTTCTTGAGGTGGTGAATTTTCTGTATCCTCTTGCGATTTTAAACTTGGTGATGAGTTATCTTTATCCATTTTACGTAAGTTCGAATCTGCGTTCGTTCCTTTTCTACAAATAGACTTTCGGCTTCTCTCGTTTCTTTTCGAATTTCATTTCTCTTTCTTCCTTCCCAGTATCAAGAGGCGAGATAGACCTCAAGATGGGCAATGGAGCAAGAGTTGATGTTAGGGAAGTCATCCTACATCTGCTTGGTGGAGCTATTATTACATTAGATGCATGATATTTTATTCCCTCTATTATCAAAAATATTATTTTCATCTCTTGTTTGATAATTAGTGGATATAAATTAGTTTTTAAGAAGAATAGTTATTTAATAATTATGGATGATGAGATCATCACTAGAGGGACCATGATAAATAGCTTATATGTGTTAGACACTTCTTCACACATCATGAATATAAATATGCCTAAGAGGAAAAGAGATGAGGTGAATAATGCATACCTATGGCATTGTAGGCTAGGTAATATACATGAGAGAATGATTCAAAAGTTGTTGAAAGATGGATACTTAGTTCCATTTGACTATGAGTCATATGCAACTTGCGAACTTTGTCTTCGTGGGAAGATGACCAACTCTCCTTTTAGTGGAACTGGAGAGAGAGCCACTGAGTTATTAGAACTTATACATAGTGATGTATGTGGTCCCATGTCGACTCGGGTTATAGGTGGTTACTCATACTTCATTACATTCACTAATGATTTCTCTAGGTATGGAAACATGTACTTGATAAAGTATAAGTCCGAGGCCTTTGAGAAATTTAGGAAATATAAGAATGAAGTAGAGAACCAGATTGGAAAGAGTATTAAGGCTTTTCGATCAAATTGAGGAGGAGAGTACTTGAGTACGGAGTTCACTCATTTCCTCAAGGACAATGGGATTCTATCCCAGTGGACACCTCCATATACACCTCAGCTCAATGGTATATCAGAAAGGAGGAATCGCACACTGTTAGACATGATGCGATCCATGATGAGTTTCACTGACCTACCCGTCTCATTCTAGGGATACGCCCTAGAGACTACAGCTTACCTTCTGAATAGAGTTCCATCAAAGTTGGTAGTGTCTACACCATATGAGATATGAAAAGGAAAGAAGTCTGATCTTAAGGTAGTTAAGATTTGGGGCTATCCTACCCACGTTAGAAGACACAACCCTGATAAGTTGGAATCAAGGACGGAATGGTGCATATTCATGGGATACCCTAAGGAGACTTTGGGGTATTATTTCTATCATCCCGAGGACCAAATGGTCTTTGTTGCCAAGAGAGTTGTGTTCCTTGGGAAGGAACACATTCTTGGTGGAAACAATAGGAGTGAGATAGAATTGAGCGAGGTTGGAGAACCTAGCTCAAGTATCATTCCAGAGCCCGAGTTTGTTCAGGTACCTAACACACAAATTCTAACTTTATGTAGGTCTAGCAGAGTATCTCACCCTCCTAAAAGATATGTGAGACATATCAATGGAGAGGACTCTCAGGATGTTGATCCTCAGACCTATGAGGAGGCTATTATGAGTATAGACTCCGAGAAGTGGCAAGAAGCCATAAATTCTGAGATGGATTCCATATACTCTAACAAGGTTTGAAACCTTATGGATGCACCTGAGGGTATCGTACCCATCGACTGCAAATGGATCTTCAAAAGGAAGATCAGAGTAGATAGAAAGGTAGAGACCTATAAGGTAAGGCTAGTAGTTAAAGGATATCGTCAAAGATAAGGAGTTGACTATGACGAAACCTTTTCACCTATAGCCATACTTCAATCCATTAGAATTTTTTTTGGCCATTGCAGCACACTATGACTATGAGATATGGCAAATAGATGTCAAAACGGCATTCCTCAATAGCAACCTCAAGGAGGAGATGTATATAATATAGCCAAAGGGATTCGTATCCAGAGAAAGTTCAGATAAAGTGTGTAGGTTGCTCAAGTCCATTTATGGACTAAAGCAAGCTTCCTGAAGTTGGAACATAAGATTTGATGAGACGATCAGATCTTGTGACTTCGTTAAGAAAGAAGATGAACCTTATAGGAAGGTAAGTGGGAGTGCTATCACCTTCTTAGTATTGTGTGTGGATGACATCTTAATTATTGGGAATGATGTAGGAATGCTCTCCACATTATAGACTTAGCTATCCAGAAACTTCTCCATAAAGGATTTAGGGGAAGCATCCTATATTTTGGGGATCCGGGTCTATAAAGATAGATCTAAGAGGATGTTTGGTTTACCCCAGTCTAGGTAAATATACTCCATTGTCAAAAGGTTTAGTATGGAGAATTCCAAGAGATGTCTCATACCAATGAGACATGGAATATCACTTTCTAAGAGTATGCCCCTAAAGACTCCTAAAAAAATGGCAAACATGGATATGATACTCTATGCCTCAGTGATAGGGTCTATCGTGTATGCTATGCTATGTACCAGGCCTGATATAGCATATGCTCTGAGTGTCACGAGCAGATATCAGGCGAATCCAGATTTAGAACATTGAAAGGCAATAAAGTGTATCCTTAAGTACTTGATAAGGACTAAGGATCTTTTACTGGTATATGGAGGAGGTAGCCTCCAGGTTGAGGGCTACACAAACTCGAGTTTTTAGTCTGACATTGATGATAGCAAGTCGAATTCAGGTTTGTTTTCATCCTGAATGGAGGAGCAGTAAACTGGAAAAGTTCCAATCAAGATACTACTGCTGACTTGACCATAAAGCGGAATACATTGCTGCAACAGAAGCAGCAAAAGGAAGGGGTGTTGATGAAAAAATTCATCAGGGATTTAAAAATTGTACCAAGCAGCGTGGAGCTGACTCCTATATACTATGACAGCGACAAGGTGATAGCTCTAGCAAGGGAACCCAGGTCTCATCATAATTGTTCTGAGGAGGTTCCAACTGATTAGAGCGATCATGACCCACAAAGATATAGCAATGGAAAGAGTTTCATCCGAAGATAATATTACAGATCTACCGACGAAGCCGTTGGCTTAGATTCTATTTGAGTGTCACAGGAGTCTGATGGGGATCAAACACATAAGTGATTGGCTTTTGGTCAAGTGGGAGATTGTTGGTTAAAAGTGCCCTGTAAGCCAATCATGTGAGTGATGGCACGTGTGATACGCTATACATTCTTTTTGCTTATGATTAATATTGGTATATCCTCACATTATATTATCTGTAGCATATATATTATGATGTCATTGGTTCTATGCAATGGGAATCGGATCATGATGAGATCACAATAATGAGATCGATTCATCTTTAAACACGGATCCTAAATAATCTCGGTCATTGGTTACTCGAGAGGGACATTGAGATAACCGGACAGATCGGTGTACTATATACCTATCCATATGATTGAGGCGGATGGCCTCATAGCTACTCGTGTAGAGACACTATGGATATAGTACAGGTGCTCATTGGAGAATGAGTTCACTGATTGATTCGCTTACGGAATGCTATATGGTTGATGATACCTAATGTCAGATAGTGATTCCATAGTTTCAGTTGTGTATCTGGTCCTTTGACTTGAGATACCAAGGATGTCTTGTATGAGTACTCTTTTCTTTGATGCCAGACTTATAGGTTTGGAAAGTTTCAGATCTTGTACAACTGGTTACCGGGATTGGTAGCCAATCTTACGAAGGCAATTGAGTGTCAATAAAGGATCATCCACTCTCGATATCATGCGAGGAATATCCCGTATATGCTTACTCAGATAAATCCCTAGCCAGGGTCATTCGGATTGAGAGAGAAAGAGTTCTCCAGTAGAATCCGATTAGAGCAAGATAAACTGATTCCGTATGTTACCTGACAGTATCATGTCCAATATACGATCTCTGAGATATTATTTAGATGAGGGATTATAAATACATGGTAACTGTGGACAGACAAGTCCGATGGATTTGATCCCCCTGTATCGTCTGGGGACTATAGCATAGTGGCCTAGTACGTCCATAGTCGATGAGTCGAGTGAATTATTATGGGAGTGACTCACGACCAGCTCGGTATCGGGCCTAGAGGGTCATACATATATAGTGGATGCTTCAGCGAATAGAGGATTGGATGGAGATTCAATTAGCCCCTATTCTCATTAGATGAGACCCTATGCTAATGGGCTCCTTGATTGAGGCTCAATTAGAGGCCTAAGGAGGTTATTAGATAGAGATCCAATAATACAAGGTTAATGAGTAATTAGATGGAGATCCAATACCAACTAAGGTAGGAGCCCTAGGTTTTTTTGGTGGCTCTCTATAAATATTACCCACTAAGGCAGGAGCCCTAAGGTTTTTTGATGGCTCTCTATAAATAGGAGAGGAGACTCATGGTTGACGGGCTGCAGCTTTGGCCCCCCTCTCCTATTCTCCTCCCTCTCTACGCAAGAGTTGTGAGTTCAGATTGGAGGAGTTTTGCTGCAGAGATCCATCGTGTGGAAACCGCTAGAAAGGAAGACACTTGACTTCCTTCATCCTTGCCATCTGGATCTGGAATACAAGGATATACGATCTCCCTAGGGAAAATCAATCTCTCACACATCGTAGTTTTTTAATTTTTATGGTTTTTTCTCATGACCCTAATCTTTTACACGATGATTTGATCTGCGTGGGAAATCAGTTTTTTGTTTTGATTTCCGCTGCGCATGTGATGCACCCGCTGAGGTTTCCCAACAGTTGCTCTGTTTCGATCACTGCAATGAAGGAAGGTTGCTACCCTGTTTTTGTTCTTATGAGAGTGCTATGAGTTCACGAGTGTCTGAGGCTGGAAGGTAGTAGTGTCAGCGTAGAAGGCGACTTGGTTGTGACTACGGAACTGGTGGTGACGATAAGTTCTTGATGTTGCTGCGTAGGTGGAGGATGCAACAGTGTCTGCGACAGTGATAGCAAAGGAGGGCAGTAGTGATGTCTCCGACGGAGGCACAAGAGATGGCAGCGGTAGGGGAAGGGAACACTAGTGGCGGATGGAGCAGTGCTGATTCCGACAGCGACTGGCAGTATGGCTACGTTGGCTGTAGGCGGCAAGTGAGGGCGATTGTTAGAACCCTTATGGATTTTAAGCTTAGGGTGATCTCTATAGGGGATCAGCCTCCTTGGAACTCTATAGGAGTTCCTCCCTCCTTAGTTTTCTACACAAAGGCTGAAAATAATATTGATCTATTGATGATAAAAAGATGGGAGAATACAAAGTATTTATAGGGCTTCTAAACCCTAACGCCTAATATAACTCCGACTTCAACAAACTCCAACTTCTACTCCAAGTAAACCAAGACTCTCATTAGACCAAGACTTCTCTTCTCCTCAACTCCTAACCCCTAGCTAACTCCTAACCATGATGTGGTTGGTGTCTATAGGGGTCTCCAACTCCTAATTTTACTCTTATTCCACCCTAGAGAGAGTCCAAGCTAAGTGGGACTCTCCCCCTCTTGCCCTATTTGACCTCTCTTAAGAGGAGGATGTTACGGACTTAGCTGAATTTGCCTAAGCCGTGCGGTACCCTTGCGGCCCTCCCGAAGACTTAGTTGAAATTGCCTAAGTCGTGAAGCAACATTTTGCTCACTGTTCTGGACTTAGGTGGGATTGCCTAAGTCATGAAACGCCCAAAGCGTTATCTGTCCGCACAGGGTCAGCCCTCTTACAACCTCTTAAGGTCACATAGGACCTGCAAAGAAGAAGTTGATTAGTTTAGAAGTGAGCGACGGACATGTCCCGACGTCTCGCAAAGCGGAAAGCTATACAAGCAATTTATCGAACACCTTGAGTGCAGCTAAGAAAAGAGAGAAAAAGAGCGAAATAGGACTTTGGAGGGTTGTAGGAACGGTCGCAAGTCCGCAAACGATGGTTCCCAAGGTATCGGACGCAAGACAAGTTCAATTGCTGATGAACGCCTACGCCCGACATATACCCGGAGCCCCATCCAGCCCGGTGCAACCCAGGGACTTCCAAGGTGCTGAAATGGCTGACATTTCGCACTGCTCAGAAAGGTTATCGTGGCACATGAAAAAGACCCAAAAATAAGGTTGTTTTGGCTCTGTGCAGCGAACGACCGTTCTGCAGCCTTCTTAGGTAAAAACACATAAACTCAAGGCAAAACAAGCTGCCAAACATATGTACAAGCAAGAAAAAGCAGCGAACGGTTCACGGGGCGAAGATGTTGCGGTTGAGCGACATCCGTTCGTGACATTCTCCCCCACTTAAACTGTCGACGCTTGTTGGTTGGCTTTGACGCGAGCTTCTTCATGTCGTAGGGCAACTTCTGGCTCCCAACCGGCTTCTGTTTGAGGAAGCTTTTGCCACTTCACCAAGTACTCAATTTGCTATGCTCCATTGGGTAGATTTATCTTGAATAGTTTCAACTCGCTTCTCGTAAGAGGCTCTGGTGGGGGGTAGTCGAGTTGGAACATTTCGAGAATTATCTTGCAGATCTGAGTGGTAGGCTTTCAAGTTGCTCGCATGGAAGACGTTATGAATTATGAACCATGCTGGCAGTTGCAACTTGTATGAGACATTGCCTACTCTACTGATGATTGGGAAAGGTCTATGCCTAAAGAACTGGAGTGATGCTGGTTGGAGCTTCACCAACACCATGTCACCCACTTTAAACTCTTGTGGTCGCTTCCCCAAGTTTGCCCACTACTTCATCTTCTTGGCCGCCTTCTCCAAGTAAGCCCGCGTAATATCTGCATTGCGATGTCATTCCTTTGCAAAGTGATAGGCTGATGGGCTACTCCCTGTATAACCAATAACCAGGGTGTGAGGAGTTGATGGTTGTTGTCCCATAATAATCTCAAATGGGCTCTTGTTGGATACAGAGCTCCACTGCAAGTTATAGGAGAATTGGGCTATGTCCAACAGCTTCACTCAATCTCGTTGGTTGGCACTTACATAGTGTCGAAGATATCGCTCCAAGAGCGAGTTAATTCTTTCTGTTTGGCCATCCATTTGGGGGTGGAGGCTTGTGAAGAAGTATAATTTAGATCCCAACAACTTGAACAACTCGGTCCAGAATCGTCCCAAGAACCGAGAATCTCGATCACTAATGATGTTGTGTGGGACTCCCCAAAACTTCACCACATTCTTCATCATCAACTTAGCCACCTCCTCCGCTAAGCAATGTAGGGGTGTAGCAATGAATGTTGCATACTTCAAAAACTGATCAACTACCACGAGTATCGATCCAAGTCCCCCTACTGCGGGCAAGCTTGATATGAAGTCCAAGGAAATGCTCTCCCAAGGCCTTTCTGGTACGGGCAACGGCTCCAAAAGTCCCACTGGCTTCTGTTGCTCTACCTTGTCCTGTTGACAAGTAAGGCATGTTTGAACATATTCCTCCACATCTGTCCCCATTTTCGGCCAGTAGAAGGCCCTCTCCACGAGAGCCATTGTTCGGTGGATACCCGGATGTCATGCCCAAAGGAAATCGTGATACTCTTTCAGGAGTTCACGCCTCAAGTTATCCGCTCGCGGAACATAAACTCTGCTCCCCTTGGTATAGATGAGTCCCTCCTGGACCCAAAATCATCGTGTCTTGCCCTCTTTGATGAGTTGCATCAGAGTTACTGCCTGAGGATCTCAGTACAGTCCGTCCCTGATCCTAGAAAGGAAGTTGGAGAGCAATTGACTTGCTTGGCCTCCGCCCTACAACTGTATAGCATTCACTAGCTCCACTTTCTGACTCAATGCATCGGCCACGATATTTGTTTTTTCGGGCTTGTACTCCATTACCATGTCGAACTCAGCCAAGAAGTCCTGCCATCGTGCTTGCTTTGGGGAGAGTTTCTTTTGAGTTTGGAAGTAACTCAATGCGACATTGTCTGTCCTTAGCACAAATGGTGCTCCCAGAAGGTAGTGTCGCCACACTCATAGACAGTGGACCACCGCTGTCATCTCCTTCTCATGCACAGGATATCGTCGCTCGGTCTCGTTAAGCTTGCGACTCTCGTAGGCTACCGGATGACCCTCCTGCATAAGAACTCCTCCAATAGTAAAATCAGAAGCATCTGTATGGACTTCAAAAGACTTTCCATAGTCCAGTAATCTGAGTACAGGTTCCTCCAACACAACAGTCTTTAGGTCTTGAAATGTCACCTCACATTTGTCCGACCATCTCCAGGACTGCTCCTTCTTTAGCAACTCCGTCAACGGAGCTGCGCACTTCGAATACCCAACTATGAAGCGCCGATAATAGTTGACGAACCCAAGGAATGATCTCAACTCTGGCACCTTCTTTGGTGTTCACCAGTCTGCCATAGCTTGCACCTTTGACTGGTCCATTCGGATGGAACCATTGCCGATTCGATGACCCAAGAATAAAATATCCATTTGGGCGAAATAGCACTTTTCCCTCTTCACGAACAAGGTGTTCTCCCTAAGAACTTTGAAAATTGTTCGGAGGTGTCTAACATACTCCTCAAGTGTTTGGCTATAGACGATAATATCATCTAAGTAGACGACCATAAACTTATCCAGATACTCCTTGAACAGCTAGTTTATTAGAGTGCAGAATGTGGCCGGAGCATTGGTTAAGCCGAAAGGCATCACCAAGAACTCGAATGCTCCATACCTGGTTACATAGGTAGCCTTTGCCTCATCACCTTCTGCAATGCGCACCTGCCAATACCCCGACCGAAGGTCGAGTTTGGAGAAGTACTTTGCCTTGCCCAATTGATCGAACAAGTCCGCGATGAGCGGGATAGGGTACTTGTTCTTCACCGTCATCTTGTTAAGGGCTCGATAATCAATGCATAATCAGATACTCCCATCTTGTTTCTTATGAAAGAGGACTGGAGCTCCGAAAGGTGCTTTAGAACTACGGATGAGACCATCACTTAGCAGTTCATCTAACTGCTTTCTCAATTCTGCCAACTCTGGAGGGGCCATGCGGTATGGTGGTCTCGCTGGAGGCTTAATTCCCGGCTCCAGCTCAATCCGATGATCCACGCCTCTGCGTGGTGGTAGAGTTCTCGGCAACTCTGTTGGCATCACATCCAAGAACTCCTTCAGGATGTTCGCCACAACAGCAGGTTCCTGAATGGCTTACCCATCAGGTGTCTCTAGCTTCATAGCCGCTACAAAGGTTGATTCACCTTTTCGTACCCCTTTCTTCAATTGTAAAGCCGATATTTGTTGTAGGTCCTTGGTTCCTCCCCGAGAAACTGGAACCATGCAGGGATCATCACCTCCTATTAGACACAAGAAGTTCAGGAACAGTACTGGCATCAACTTCACTACGTGCATAAACTCCATTCTGAGAATCACTTAGAAGTCGTCTAGTGGCACTGCCATCAAGTTTGTGCTCCTGCTCCATGTCCCGATCTTGATAGGGATCCCTTTTGCTTGTCCGGAGATTCACTTGGCCTCTGAATTCACCGCCTTCATACGACTTGGGCTCTTCTCCAAGAGTAATCCCAGTCACCTAGCTTTGCGATCGGTAATAAAATTATGGGTCGCGCTCGTGTCCACCATTGCACGGATCGTTCGGCCATTAAGCTTGATGTCCCCCACTTGATCCCGCAACGCATTCAACAAATGCATTGCTCCCATCCTAGGTCCTTGCGACGCCTCACTGTCGCTACTGGAGTTAGAACTGCTCGAACTAAGGGCGATAGCTTTGCCCTTGTCTGACTTACGGGGTAGAACCGATGCTGTTAAAGCATTGAGTGCCTATTTTTGTGGGCACTCCCTCACTTTGTGTGGTCCTCCACACAAGAAGCATCCACTAGACTTTGGGACTCTACCTCTTGAGCCCGGTCCCTTGTGAAAATTCTTCTTCTTTTGCTCGCCCCTAGACTCCTTCGCTCGAGAGTATTTAGATGGGCGATTTCCCGAAGAGTGTTTCTTCTTTCCCGAATCCTCCGAAGAAACAAAGTCAGTCAGCCTTTCCGCGGCTGCAATTGCCCCGGCTACGTCGGTGACATTCCTCCGATGTAGTTCTTGTTGTGCCCATGGCTTCAAGCCATCGAGGAAGCTGAATAGCTTATCTTTCTCAGACATGTCCCGAATATCCAGCATTAGTGCTGAAAATTATTTCACATAGTCTCGGATTGTTGTACTCTGGCGGAGTTGTCTTAGTTTCCTTCTTGCGACAAACTCTGTATTCTCGGGCAAGAACTGAATTCTCAACTCTCGCTTCAAGTCTCCCCATGTATCCACTCGACATCAGCCTTGTTGGATCTCTTCCCAACGGGTTCGCCACCAAAGTTTTGCATC
This sequence comes from Ensete ventricosum, assembly GCA_029747655.1. Lineage (NCBI taxonomy): Eukaryota > Viridiplantae > Streptophyta > Magnoliopsida > Zingiberales > Musaceae > Ensete > Ensete ventricosum. The sequence goes on from JAQQAF010000001.1 coordinate 42,523,182, forward strand.
CCCATTCAGATACATTGTTGCTATCGCAACTTTGGTTTCTTCAGAATCGAGCCTTGTAGCACAAAAATACTGTTCCATGTCGAATAAGAAATTTTCAAGCTATTTGGCATCCCTAGTACCTCCGTAGCACTGCGGCTCTGGTGCTCTGAAGTGTTGTGGTGGCACAGCGCGGGTGTTGTTCCCTCCCGCATCAAGAGTCCTTGTTAACACCATCACCTTAACCGTGAGTTCCGCCACAACTTTATGTAGATGTCGTACGAAATCTTTGGTATCCTCTGTCAGTTGATCAATCAGGGATTCAACTTTCTCGATCCGAGCTTCAACTTCTTCTTGCGAGCTCTCTACCCCAAGTAGCCTCCCTTGGCCTTGGTAGAGTTCCTCCACGCTCGCTTCAAGAACATCGAGGCGGGTTTCCACCATTGTAAGTCTCTCTCTATGGCCCTTCTTCCCGGTTGGCACTCCAGATGGCGCCTCCTCCCCTTGTGGAGAATACCCAACTTCACGCTCATCTTGTTCACTGTCGCACTCCTCATAAGTGGCTCCAGCAGTTTGTGAGCGAGTTTGCACTTGCAGCCCACCTGCGGCTGCTTGGAGCAAGGGTCCCGCTTGCCCCATCTTGCTCGATTCACCATAATGTCTCACCATGGCGAAATTATGAATCTTCTTCGTTGTTCATATGAATTGCTTGTCTGCTCTGATACCACACTATCATGGACTTAGCTGAATTTGCCTAAGCCGTGCGGCACCCTTGCGACCCTCCCGAAGACTTAGCTGAAATTGCCTAAGTCGTGAAGCAACCTTGCTCACTGTTCTGGACTTAGCTGGGATTGCCTAAGTCATGAAATGCCCAAAGCATTATTTGTCCGTACAGGGTCAGCCCTCTTACAACCTCTTAAGGTCCCGTAGCACCTGCAAAGAAGAAGTTGATTAGTTTAGAAGTGAGCGACGGACACGTCCCGGCGTCTCGCAAAGCGGAAAGCTATACAAGCAATTTGTCGAACACCTTGAGTGCAGCTAAGAAAAGATAGAAAGAGAGCGAAATAGGACTTTGGAGGGTTGTAGGAATGGTCGCAAGTTCGCAAACGACGGTTCCCAAGGTATCAGACGCAAGACAAGTTCAACTGCTGATGAACGCCTACGCCCGACATATACCCGGAGCCCCATCCAGCCCGGTGCCACCCAGGGGGTACCAAGGTGTTGAAATGGCTGACATTTCACACCGCTCAGAAAGGTTATCATGGCACACGAAAAAGACCCAAAAATAAGGCTATTTTGGGCTGTTTTGGCTCTGTGCATCGAACGACCGTTCTGCAGCCTTCTACACTACTTTCGCTCACATTTCTTAGGTAAAAACATATAAACTCAAGGCAAAATAAGCTGCCAAACATATGTATAAGCAAAAAAAAGCAACGAACGATTCACGGGGCGAAGATGTTGCGGTTGAGCGACGTCCGTTCGTGACAAGGAGGCGGCTAGGATACTCATCCCATAATAACTCCTTAACTCTAGCCAACCACTTCTTTACTAGGGGGTGGCGGCTAGGTTAAGGTTTATTATATTCATGACTCAATTAACTCTGACCCGTATCCAACTCCTACTCCTAATCAAACACTAGTTCACCTGAATCTAACCCTACTGGGATTTGAGCTGATTTATTACAATAGACTCAAATCTTCTCCTAGTCGACCTAATGTCGGGTCTAGGTTGGCCAACAAGGCCCAATCTAAAGACGACTCAATCGACTATGACCTGACCTAATTGGGGTCCTAACAAATCCGCCCTCTTCAAATCAGTCTTGTCCTCAAGGTTGAGACTCCATGACTCAGGGTCCTGGTCTACAACTCCTTATGAGGTTTCTTGGCCCCTGTAGATGGTGCACCATGCTCCTGCAGTCCCGCATTAGTACTTGTCAATAGTGATCTTGGTTTACTATATTAAATCAAAAAATTTATCATTAAAAATTTTTAAGATGATTAATATGAATGAGACATCTTATGTTATTAGCATTGAGATATTCAAGGATAGATCTTAATAATTTTAAAATTATTTCAAAAAAGATATATTGATCAAGTCTTAAAAAAGTTTAATGTATTGTTCAACAAATCATAAAAATAAAATTTTAACCAAAACATATGCTTTATGTTGACTTGAAAAGAGTCAGATAAAGGAAATAGATTAAGCCTATATCGAAATATATATACGTAGAAGTGAAAACATTAAAGGAATACAAAAGAAGTAATAAGATATCTATAAGGGTGATTATGCTCACATATATCGAATTATATCAGCTTGAAATTATGGTAATTTTCAAGTGTTGATTTTATAAATTAACTCGATAATATGAAATCCACCATATGATTTATATCTATATCAATCAAAAGAATAATTTATTATTATATTATTGATAATAGAAGCTGATTTTATGACATGCTTTGAGGCCACTAATCAAATTTATTATTGTGAAATTTTATCTCAGGATTTGATGTGATCATACTTAATTGTTAGGTCGCTAAAGATCTTTTATGACATATCATAGTTTTTTCTCTAAGAATGGTAATTATTATTGCATCTCTATACATTATGGTATAAAGTACTTAGTGGTTAAAGAAAAAAAGTCTAGAAATATCTAATATCAATTAATAACTTAATTTTCACTATATTTATTACTGATCCATCTTACAGCCTAAAGTATTTTTGAAAGAATATATTATTGTGATTGTGTTTATAAACAGCCCATAAAAGATATGATGATACATGTTTGAGTGGATATTATAATTAACTTTCTTGCTTACGTACTTAAAGTTATTTATTTTTGCTATCCTGTTCATAATATGTATGTATATGTTATAGTTAAATATTATGATAGAATTATCTTGACAAAACAAATTATAAGGGTCATTTTAGACTACATTAGGAAAGGCTAACAGTTATTGTAGTACATTAGAGGAAGTATAATATTGATGGCATACAACAGTTATAACTCGCATTGCTAGTCAAACTTAATATAGTATTTTGTATTTATTGGACTTATTAGCTTATTTTCAAAAATCATGACTATGTATAAAATGTTTTTCAAAATTTTTTAGAATCCAATTAGGTAAAATTATTTTTAGACAAAATTTTATTTTATTTACTTTGAGTTTGATATCTTTTATATATTATTAATTAATTGAGCAAGTTAAAGAATGTTAGAATATATGGCTCTTTATAATTGAACAAGATATATAATAGAATTAATTAATAAATTCGGATGACGGATATTAACCAAAAGAAAGGAAGTTCATATTACAATATGATTTCTTAGGGATACCCTTGATGGGAGAAATTCTCCTAATTACTTATCTTAGAACCTCTACTCCTCCCGTCTATGAATAGATAAGACCTCTTATGGACACATCATGAGAACACACCAATACGATAGAAATACATGACATAGTTGAGAAGTTATGGTCCTTATATTCATCTTCATTTGGTTATATGTAATGAGAGATTATAGCTCTTTTCTCAGTTATTATGTTTCTGAATTCATCGATCATAGTGATACTATGAAATTATAGGAGTAGAAAAGAAGATGAGGATAGTTTTTTTTATGGATCGATCTCTCGGATCCGACGATAATACACTCGTAGATCGTATAGAGATTTTTTTTTGAATAACAATATAAAAAAGATACACATCATAATAACTTTTAGATCAATTATTATTTAATTTTAATTTGAATATAAAATTATTTTTGCATAACAGAGAATGGTCGACGACTATGTAGCTACCCTCTCGGTGACACGAAACAGAGGTATAGTGCTAAAGCAACAATTGCATGTGTGGCACAGGACACGCGTCCACAAGACCGAGGGATTCGAGGAGAGGCAAACGGTGGGTTGGCATGATCTAAAGTCACGGCGAAGGGGATGGGCATCTCAGCAATGCCAAACAACTGCAGAAGCTTGCAGGTGACAGCGATTCACATCTCGTCTCCGACAGCATCATCAAAGACTGTTTGCAGCAATCTAGCAACCATGTCGGAACAGCTGACCCATCCACAAAGATTCACCATTGACAAAGTCGAAGTTGCATGCATTCTGCTGGGAGGGTCACTGACGTTTCGCTCAGGCGAAGTAGCACCTCAACATGGCTTGACTTGCCACTGCAACCTACTGTACCTCAATAATAATATAACATGCCTCGACAATACGCACCGACAGCTTGGCATAACCTGTAAAGAGTGTGTAACGCCTCGGGCAGACACACTAACGAAGGAGCTAATATATCTACAACATCTGTCATATCACATGAGCATGATAATAACTAGATGTGTTTGGCAATGCCTACCTAAAATGATAGCTAGGTTGATCAAGAATATAGATCCACTTACAATACGATTGAATGAAGTTGTTTTATCAACACAATTCTACATCATGCTTAGATCACTAAATCACCTGCACTGTGCTCGATCGTGTCAGCCTTTTATGTTTCTTCATCCTTTGTGATTCTCCATTGTTCTCCGTTGTGTCCGACCTTGTTAGCACATTGTGCCCCACCATTCTCTGCTTTTCTTGGTCATTCTTCGTCACGTCTAAGCTTGTCATCCTGTTACACTTCCTTGTTCTTCACCACTCTCTTTATTCCCCATCGTGTCTAGTCTTATCAACCTATTGTGTCTCCTCGTTCTCAACCACGTCCAGCCTTGTCGGCCCATTGCGGCTCCTTGTTCTTTGCCATTCTTTATTGTTCTTCGTCGTGCCCAGCCTTGTTAGCCCTTTGTACGTCAACCCTTCGTTGTCACACCTGGTCTTATCGACCAATTGTGCACCACATTGTATATTGTCGTATCCAGCCTTGTCAACCCACGGTCCGCTACTTGTTTGGATCATGACATCAACTACCGATGCTAGATTGATTCTACTTGGCTCCTTAGTACACCCTTAGAGACTTTTTCTAATGCTATTAAACTCATTAATTGGACCATCTTTTACTTAAATATTGAAGGGGGGCATTTGTCAGAAATACTCCTATGCAGTTCTACAGCATTCGGTCACCTCAAAATCGAATGAGTTCGACACTTTGGGGTTGGACGAATGTAATGTTGATCGAGATTAACTTGTGATATATCTCGAATAAATTTTGGTTGGCTCCAAATCTACATCCAGATTGGACAATCAAATTTTACACGAATACCCGACTTGATTGTTATGGCTATTGTATCAACTTCCTCTTCCTCTAAGATAAAGTGTTGGCCCTTTTTGAATCGGCAGAATCAAGCTTTCCAAGTTATTCTCAAGTAGGAATGGTCAGGTTAAGTGCATTAATTTTTCACTTCCTATTCAAATTAGAGGGAGTTTACGAAAGCAACATAATGCTATTGTAAAGAATATCCTAGTAGAGAGAGCTTATGAGAATATTATGATTGCTTAATAAATTGATATACGGAAGAATGAGAATTTTATGGCATTTATAATTTTTTTGATTTTTTTTTCAAAATGGCCTCCACTAATTAATATTTAGTCCATGAAAAGGGCATATATTTTTTAAAATTATAAAATGATTAAGATACCCATTGAGTCTCAGCTTGAGCTGTTGGTTCGCTCAAATGGTCGATCAATGATCAATTTTGATCATTAGACATTTTTTTTTTCTTAATAGTCGATCAGTTTAAACTGACATTGAATTGAAAATATTGATTCCAATTCCAATTCCAATTTCGATTTAGTCCAAAACCGATGAACCATTAGACCTTTAAATACAAATATGAGCACGCTTGTACGAGTAACATGTGACGACATGGATCACTACTGTGCTTCCCAGTTTCCTCGGTCTCGTGGATTGAGTAGTTATATATATATATATATATATATATATATATATTAATGGCGAGATGGTTACAACACAGCTACTCAACGGTGGGAAGAGGTAATTGCAGTTGGACGACGATAAATAGGGCAGGGCTGTTTCTGCCGACAGCCGCATGCGCCTGTTTCCATATATATTATTATTTCCAGTGGCTGGTCGTCGACTCCCAGTAAAAGAATAATACTACCCGCGGGGTTAAATGAGCTGTGGCCAACGTGTCGCTGCCCGGTGGAAACTGTAGGTGACAGGTCTCCAGCTCTTCTGCCTCGATGTCCCATTAATCATCCTGATGGAACCAAGCTAACTGTTAATATGGAGTCAAGTACTTACCATGGAAAAGACTAAAGGCAAGTACAGGTCTAAGGAGAAGTTTCGACATGATAGGTATTATCTAATGGAAGCCCTCTCTCTCTCTCTCTCTCTCTCTCTCTCTCTCCATCACCATCTCTGCAACTGCCGGAATAGATTAATGAACGTTTTCCTACGTACGAGTAATTAAAGGGTATCTTACCTGAGAACAATGTATGTAACCCACAATGGAAGTGAAGGAATGGTTATGATGGTGATATTATACAGAAAGCTAATTCATTCATTTTAATACGATGGTTTTAAAATAAAATTTTATATGTTTTTAACATTTATATGATTGTGGAGAGTGATTTTTTTGTTTTTTTTGGTGACGCGAGTTGAATGATGAGATCAGGGCGTGGCAGATTTGGAACGAAAAGTAAGTAACATTAAGTTCATCCGAACTCAAACACTATGCTTTGATCCATTCTATATCATAACTAATCAAACCTAGATTGAAATCACGATACTCGAAGCGTGTGTTTTATACGATCCTCACCTCAAAATACAAGTAAAGTCCTCCGGATTCGCCGCTATATATTGAATAGATAAGCAGCGTTATGTTCCCTCCTCATGCGACCCGTCGCCGGCAATTGCGGCAGCTTTAAGTCCTCTGGTGGAGAGCTCTATACTCAATCTTAGACTTCCTTCTCTGCGGCAAAACAGAAGAAAAATAATTGCTCCGGTGGTATCAGCCACGAAATATTCATTCCTTGCATGCATGACCTGTCCAACAGATAAAAAGCTCAATCCCGACAGATCAAAAGTTTGTGGTCAGCACGAAGAGAACTACTCGACGGAGCCATCCTTCTCTTAGACATTTCATCGAACACCCGTCCAGCACTCACTTTCCTATCTTCTTTATTATTGAGCTGGTACAGGAATACGAGTGCATCAACACAGACAAAGGTCTTCATGCGTTGGATTAGGCAATATGTCACTGACACACGATAATCATACCCTGTCGCCTTAAACCTCGTTCATCGTTATCCAGTAGTTATCATATGTTGTCAATGGCCGTCGCCCTCCATCATCCATTACCCATGACCGCTGCAATCGTCCCATTCCTTCCTTCGCCGTCGCTGTCGCTGTCGCTGTCGCTTCATTATTGCTCCGCATCATCGCTAGTCTTGGGATTAATACCATTCATCGTCGACGGGTCCCATCCATCGTCGCAGACCGCTTACCGGCCACCTTCCGAACCCATCGTCCTGGCTATCTCGTTGATCGGCATCAAATTTGATCCTTCTTTTCGCATCCGTGAATTATTTCTTTTAAGAGCAAAATCTTTAGAGCTAAATCGACGATGATTAAGGTTCCGAGCAAGAACAGCGATGTCCAGTCAGGAGACGAACGAATTGGCGGACCAGCATGGTGTCCTGTCGCTTTCCTCACTGTCTTCTTCTTCTTCTTTATCCAGCATAGGCGCCTCGTGAAGCACGCATCTGGCCAGGCCAGCCGCGTCGGCACTGTGTTAGTCACCCCTGATGGATCTTCATGGGTCGACGTCATCCCCGCGAGTAGGAGGAGCGAAACCCCCGCGGCCGACCTGCGGGGACCTCGTCACCCATGGAGCTACTCCCGGCTGATTCGGCTTGCTTGCTTACCTAGAGATCAGAGTCTCACGATGCTGCACCAAATAGAAGGGGAAGAATTCGGCTCTCAAGTCGTCACCAATAACATCCAAACCGACACTATTAATTCCACTGGCAATCCTGTCAGTACAAATTCTTTTGGGAATGAAAGTACTAACAAGTTCGGATTAAAAAACACGTCCGATGTGTTTTAGTATATGGTACTCCCCACCACACATGAGGATGAAGGATTAAAAAAGTGAGTCTCGTATTTTTCTATTGGTGCAATTATTCCGATTCCCAGATTACTTTAGAGACGCCCTACCAAACACCACCACCAATTGTTCCGGCTCCTAATCTATGTGAATAGCTTTCCATGATGTATATATATGATGTTCTTTTCTGATCCAATATAATTTAATGCTTCTTCGAAACATATTACGAGGAATTGAAAAATCTATTACGACAATTCCAGCAGAGTTAGTAAAAGCGAGTCGGTACATACGCCTGATCAGTTTTAATTTTATTAGATTCATGATTTCTGTACTCTTTTTCTCTTTTGAATTAACCTATTAATTTGTTTCTTTTGATCCTTCGAAACTACTGAGCATCCATTAAAATATAATTTATTATATTATATTTTTCATGCAATGCAAAGTTAATATTTTAGTACTTGGGAATTTTTATGAAGTCGGTGCCTGCCCCCCTCCCTTTCGGCCCGCTAAATAAAAGCCAAGAAAACAGACGTCAGCTTCGCGTTGAAGTTGACCGACGGCCGATCGATGCACACCAGTATTTCTTGTGTGTCTTCCGACACCGTGAGTCGTTGTGCGAGCCTTTGTGGCAAATCTTATTCTTAGACTTCTTTTCCCCGGAGACAAATCTTGCGGACACGTTGATAGATACGTCATTGGATTGAAGGTCTTTTCCTAGATTAATATTAGATTAGCATCCTTGATTTCTAGTAATAGGCCATTTCTATAGCATTGGCTCAAAGACCGAATCAATAACAACATATTTTGTCAAGATCATCAATTTCTTTAAACGTAGTGGAACCATCCGTTGGAATCTCGGACGATGCAGCAGGTGGCTCACATAGTTATTAAATACAATTGAGAAATGACCTGAACAATATCGATCCAATAATTTGATCTGTTGCCCAGACTGCACATTTAACAATCAAATATGATGTATAAAAGCTCTTTTTATTCTTCTATAAATTACTCGGTCGAACCGGACTCCCTAAGGGTCGTCAGTGGTTAAGAGTGCAAAAGGCTTTGGAATTGTTGGGGCCCAGAGGTATGCCACCAATGACCGCTTGCCGAGTCATGGCCTGTCTTCAGCCGTGAACCGGCGACGCCATCACCTATTGGTCACCAGTACCGCGGTGGGCCCGAGTCACTTCATGATTGGAGGCGAAGGAGCCCACGTTGCAGCGTGAGACGAGGGAGGGGACGGCGATTTGTGGTGGAGGCGGTGGACTCGTGCAGCGATTGGATCGAACTATACCAACGAGCCGAGACGTGGTGACCACGTAGCTCATAAGGAGCCAACGACGGCAGCGGCAGCTGCTGCAGCGCAATGATTCCTTCCTTCCTTTCGCTACGGTCTATTAACTGGCCATCAATCATGTAGCCTTCCCCCATTTAATGGAGCGTCGGCGACATCCACCAGCTCCTCTCCCGGCGCAGATCAAGCAATGCCTTCGTTGACGGAAGCACGCCTCTGGTAGCAGCAGCCCCGGCCGAGCGGGGAAAGGTTGCCATCTTTTCCTTCGATTTTCCGTCCTTCCTCCTGGTCTTCTTCCCTTGCCATGAAGTCTTCCCCCGCCGTCTCCCTCTTCGGCGCCAAGGCCGCGGACTCCGCCATCCGCCGGTGGCTCTCCCCACTCCTCTTCCTCGCCGTCGTTGCCCTCTCCATCTTCCTGCTCTACCGCGTCGCCACGCCAGCCGTCTCCTTCCCCCCGATGACGTCGGTCCGGGTGGAACTCAGCCCTCCAGTCGCCGTGTGGAGGCCGGTCGCCGCTGCCGAAGCCTCCGACCTGATTTCGAGCTCTTCTCTTCCACCCGTGCAATGGCCGGTCGACGCTGCCGTTGCTTCCGACGAGGAACCGATTTCCTCTGCTCCATCTGTGCAGAACATACCAGTGCGTTCGTCTACAGTAGTTTCACCAGGATAGCACATCGATCCGTGTCCTGATCTGATGGAATGGCGCTGTCGCTGTTGCTGCAGGAAAGCCAGGATGTCAGGCTGGAGAGGGTGCTGAAGGCAGCCGCCACCGAAGACAATACTGTAATACTGACCTCCTTGAATGCTTTCTGGTCTTCTCCCGGATCCGTGCTGGATCTCTTCCTGGAGAGCTTCCGCATCGGCGACGGGACCAGCGAGCTCCTGAGCCACCTGGTGATCGTCGCCGTGGACGACAAGGCGTACGAGCGGTGCCTCGCCGTGCACCCGCACTGCTTCCACCTCAAGACCGAGGGGGTGGACTACTCCGGCGAGAAGGTGTTCAACACTCCCGAGTACTTGGACATGATGTGGGCGAGGCTGGACTTCCTACGCCTGATTCTGGAGAAGGGATACAACTTCATCTTCTCGGTGAGTATGCTCTCTCTCCTCTCGCAGCCATGGCGCCTGATTCTTAACCCATTGAACGTACCGTATTCTAACTGGCTGCAGCTTTACCTGCAAGTGGGTCCCCATCCGACTTCTCTAATCACGAAGCAGGTTGTCGAGTCGGTATGGCCTAGAATAGTATAACAATTAACTACTCTGAACTATATGGTGTGCCTGTGGAAGGCTACTCAAGAATAACATGGAATCCCAAGTATCGTTAGTTTTGTCCATTAAAATTTGTTAGTTTGGCATCAATGATGTTGAAACTATTACTGATTTGAGACCTTTTTAGACCTTAAACATTGAAGTCAATGCCCAATCACATATCGAGATAAAGTACGAGTCTATGATTTCGTGCATCTTGTCCATGAAACCATGTAGTTCTTACAAAGAAAGAAGTAACGTTTGGCACATAGTCCTCATTTATACAATGATTATTAGGATAACGAGGCTTTGTAGTCATCTAAGGATTAGTCTCAAAGGTTTACTAGACATGCAGAAGATATAGCTTTGCTTTCGGAAGATAATTAGTTGCCTCTCCGCACTTGACTGGTGATTCTAGTGATGCAGAAATCCAATGTTTGTTGTCTTCTTTAGCAGGAGTTGATTCGTTTCTTGTGGGGAAGTAGGTAGGTTCTTTCTTTTTGACCTCGAGGAAAAAGCATGATAAGGATGCTTTCAATAGGGAATCTTAGTTTCTAATGTGGACAAAATAGGTAAGGCAACCAGAGTCAAAAGAGTATCCGACAATTTAGACAAGGACTACTTTCCATCCAAAAGTATAAACAAAGAATGCAATTGGTTCCATCTTTGATGATCTAGGCATGACTATGTCATGCTAAATCATATTAGCAATAAATGTCTCATTCATATGCTAGTCTCTTTGCAGAATTTGATTATTAGGTGATTTCTTTTGATGATTTATTTTAGTGGAATAGGAATTCTTCAAACTCTACATGCCATGTTTGCCACCCTCATGTTCAAGTTGGTGGTATTTGACATCAGAACAACATCATCTGAGCACTTGCACGGTTTGCTCATACTACAGGATGTAGACATCATGTGGTTCCGGAATCCATTACTCTACTTCTATCCAGATGGAGATTTCCAAACATCCTGTGACAATTTCTTGGGGGATCCTACCAATCTCAAGAACTGGCCCAACAACGGATTCAACTACGTGAAGTCCAACAACCGAAGCATAGAATTCTACAAGTACTGGTACACCTCGCGTGCCAGATTCCCTGGAGTTCATGAGCAGAATGTGCTTAACATCATCAAGTTCGACCAACACATTAAGCAGATTGGGGTGACGATCAGATTCCTGAGCACTGAGCGCTTCGGTGGGTTTTGTGAGCCAAGCAGAGACCTCAATAAGGTATGTACGATGCACGCAAACTGTTGTATCGGCTTACGCAGAAAGATCGAGGATCTAAGAGCCATGCTTGATGATTGGAGGAAATTTGTGTCTCTGCCACCTGATACAAGGAAATCTAGCCGGTTCTCATGGAGTGTACCACGAAGTTGCAGGTACAATATAAATCCTTATTACAATCGTTCAAAATCTTAGGCCTCATGTCAGTCTGAATCAACTTGGCCTTCTGTCTTCCTGGTTTCTTCTTTTTCTGCATTCCATCTCCTAGAAGTAAGATTCCAACTGTTGGAATGCATATTTCGTTTATGATTTGTAGTTCTTTTAGATAGGCTTTCCTGTAAGGATTGGTATTAGGCAACTCCATACTGATGCATGTCTTCGATTGGCTTGATTGTATATTCACTGTCTGTAGTGTACTCCTCAAAGTTGCTGATACTCCTTACAGTATGTTTTTGTGTGGATGCTTTGAATGATATGCCATTTTGCTAACGATGATCAAGTTTTTAGGCCGATGAACCACAAAGAATGTCGAATTAATTATATCGATATGCTTAGAATAGGAAAGACCCCCAAACTGTTAAGATATCTAATTCTTCCATTGGGATGTTTCTTGGGACATTTTTTATTATTTTGTTACAAGACATGATCTCTCACTTTTCAACACATTTTTGTTTTCAGGTTACCATCAGGCTTTGGCAGTAACAAGGAACAGAAACATAATCTATAAGATTCTATAATAGTGTTCATTTCATACTCTTTCCATACATGAACACCTCCAATCATGTAAGCCATGGAATAATTCATAAGACTGTAGAAGAAGGGAAAAAGAAGGTTAGGCTGAAAGAGAAAGATGCTTAAATTTGATTTGTGTCATTGCTTGGCTGTTGTACAGAAAGTTCTTTAGCTGCAACCTGACAAGATCTCTCGAGTCTCAGTAAAAGATCATCCCTGTCAATGGGAGAGGAAACGAGAACTGTACTAAGTGAGCCCATCAAGTCTGTTTGATGTACACAGAATGGACCAGTTGAACTTTCATATGAGGATAAAAGAAGTGTTTGTACCAGCCACATTAGCATCATGGAGACCACAATTCAGATGCATTGTTAGCCAATTACCAATGCGATTCTTTATAATGGTGGAATTTTATTGAGGTTACACTCAAGTAGAAGCTGGAAGGAGAAGTCCTTTCAAATGGTGAGCATAATAAAGAAATATTTCCGGACAGGCAGTAGATGATGCTCCAGTAATCGATAGAAATATTAGAAACATAACCTTTAAGGTGATGTACATGTTGCGTCTCGCAGAACAATCATAAATGGATGGTTTCGCACATTATAAAACATGGTGGGCTATTATTTTTTCCCCTTTTAATATCAACCGATATGAACAAATCATATTTATCTTGTAAAATGTTGAATTATCATGTTTACCATTTTCATATGTTTGATGAAAAATTCATGCATCTCGATTAAAAGAAGTCCACAGAATGGTCGACGTTATTGATATTATATTGGGTTTGACTCATAATCTAATCAGTCAGAATTTTTGCATTTTGGATTAATGTATAATCTCATGAATTTTGAGATGAAAATTAAGGGATATGAAATAGTTAAGAGAATATTCTATTAGTGTACGAGTAGGTACCCATTGATATCAAGGATGTTCTATAAATGTATGTCTCTACCTATTGATATCAAGAATATGATGTATGAAATAGGTAAGTGAATACGTGTAAGATGAGAAGAAGTAAGCGGAGGGCCATGACAGAGTTGCAGGAAGAGTGTGAACTTTGAGTTCAGGCATCGAGAGATTGGTCTTCGATCCATGGCAGGCAGGCAATATGATGTGCGATCGAAGACGAGCAAATCTTGACATGAAAAATATTATGAACAAACAAGTCTTATTTAAAATTTACAAAATTATCACATGTTCGTCACCAACACAAATAATAATTTATAGAGAACTGCAATGGACATTAAAAAAAAACAAAAAAAACGCATGGGAGAACGGGAAGCCAATTGATACTACTACTAGTTGGAGATGTGACCTCTCTCGGGTAGAGTACAAAGAGAACTTGTCTTCCTCATAAAAAAAAGAAAGAAGCATGCGTTTCTTCAACTTTAGTATTCTGAATGTGCCAATTAAATGCAGAGATATCAGTTGGGCTGAACAAGGTTTCCAATGGGGACACCCAGTTGAAGGGTCTTACAGACTGCTCATGGCCACTGTTACTGGACTGACTCATCGAACACTCTTAGTAGGAGTTCTACTCACCTTCTAAAACCTTCCGCTTTAATCTCCCCTTGGGTTTATCCTTTTATTTAGGAATTACAAACAAAACATTTGTAAGGATATTTGCGTCAATCTACTTTAAATTTTTTTTTCTTTTATCTATTCAATTTTCTTTTATATTTATTATAAAGAGAAGCACGCGCCACGCGTTCGACTGTTTCTCTCCATGTCCATGCCTCCGGCGGCGAGATTCCTCCTGACGAGCTCCGAACATGTGCAACCGTCTCCGGCGCCGGAGCCGCTCTCAGTCGACATAGACTTGGTGGTGATCCTTGCTGCCCTTCTCTGCGCCATGGTCTCCGTCACCGGGCTCGCCCTCGTTGCCCGCTGCGCCTGCCCCCGGCGCTCCCCAGGCGGTGGACGCCCGCAGGCGCCGCCAGACAAGGGCCTCAAGAAGAAGGACTTGCAGGCGCTGCCGAGGGTCTCCTACGCAGCCGGCGGCGAGGGCCCGGCGGAGTGCCCGATCTGCCTGGCGGAGTTCGAGGAGGGGGACGAGCTCCGGGTCCTGCCGCAGTGCGGCCACGGGTTCCACGTCGGGTGCGTCGACGCGTGGCTCACCTCCCACCCGAGCTGCCCATCCTGCCGCCGGGCGCTCGTCGTCGCCGCACCGCCGTCCAGGTGACGGGTGCGGTGCGACCTCCGTCGTCGCCGCACCGCCGTCCAGATGGGAGATGGCGACGCTAGCGAGTTTGGAGGGAGGATCGCTTTCTGCTTGTTCTAAGCGAGTTTGGAGTGACTATTTACTTGTATTATGTAAATTGGAAGTAGGATTGTGTTAAAGAGAACAGAAATTAAGGAAAAAAATCTAACTTTTTTCTCTCCCGTCTGGATTCATGAAACGCAAGTGGTGGCCGATGGTGATGGACAAGTTTTGGATATCGTGGGTCCCTCTCGTAGTGTGGATCAAATGTTTCGACTGCCTCGAAATCTCGGATAAGGATCGAACATATATGGACATTATTCCTTATCGAACTCGGCACGCCTCTCGTCCGGGCGTCCCGGATGCATCCATCGGCGGGAATCATAAAGCACCTGCGACCTCGTTGCACGTGCATGGGTCGGTCTGTCGTACCTTCCTTCCTAAGACGGCCTTTCCTTTGTATCTCGTACATTTTGTCGTAATCATGACCGACCAACAAGTTATTTCACTAATGTATTAGTGTGATCAATCCGACGAAGAACATTGATGCACTTGTTAGTACGTGAGTTCATTTACTGAGAAAATTTTGATATGTACTATGCAGAACAGGTATATATTTATTTATATGTAGCATGTTAATGTGGGAGTAGACAAAAATGAGTGCTGTTTGTTATGTATGTATATATATATATATATTAATCACCAACATACATGATAGATATTGTTGTCGGACGGCCTGCTTACTTATACACACTGATGATGATATATAACCCCTGAATCGTATTACACAAAGCTAGAAGAGAGCATCCATATATCAAATGAACCCACAACATTGAACTATATACTAATCGCTCAGGAATCTAACATCTGGGTTTCGAACAGGTTTGAGCCATGCACCCGACGTGAGCCTCGAAGTAATGCTCCAGATCAAATCATGGCCCCTCTTTGCTTGCATCTGCTTCGCTCTTCTCCCTGCTTTCCCCACCCCATTCTCCACAAACCATTGCATCGCCGTTGATCTCTGTTTCTCCCCGTCCCACGTACTCCTCTTCCTGTTGGAGCTCAACTTGACTCCTCCGACGTGAAGACTAATCAATTTGAATCTCCTTTCATCGTCTACTTGGTCGTCATCCAATGCTGCTGCTTGCACCACAGCTATCATGGGAGCCCCCACCGCTTCATTCCTCCTTGATGGGTCTCTCAGCTGAATCACCACTAACATTGTCATATGACTGCTCGTGCTGCAAGTTCTCAACCAATCCTCGAGAGAAATGGCCGAGTCCAGCGGGTTGCCGACGCCATCATTTCCGATAACAGGGAAGACTTCCAAGGGAGCAACTTCTACTTCTTCTTCTTCAGCCATGTCTGCCTGGAATTTGAGTGCTTCGACTGCCATAGCCTCCATCCTCTGCAACGACAAGGCCAAGATTTCGTCCGCGGTGACTGTTTCCTCGTTCACGCTCCAGGTTCCTGCCAAGATCCTCTCCTTCCTGCCTTTGTTCGTTGCTGCTGCCATCTTCCTAACTATCGTGATTGACCTGGCTGCACTGGAGCTTGCTCCTTCCTTGTTCCTACCACTTATTATGGCGGACGCAATGCCCTCGAACGCGATCTGCTCTGCTGTTTTGCCGAGCAGTTCGTCCATCGCCGTTTGCGAGAGTAATCTGGAAACCATTTCTTCTGATCCCATGGCGGCCAGTCTCTGGAACAATTGAAGCTCACTTGCTAGCTTCTCATCCTCCACGATCACCTCTCTGGAAATCTGCATGGCCAGTTTTGGAGTCTCTTTTCTCGTCACTTGTACATTGAAAGGATTCATGGAAACTAAGTAGCCTCCGTCCCTTGTCTGAACCACTGAACCTAAGCTTTTCCCAAGATCTGGAACGAGAGCCTTTTCCTCCTCATCCTTGACAACCTCGTTCGCTCCATGATCTGATGAAGTGACAAGATCTAGGCCATCGTACTTCGGCTCTTTACCATCTTCAAACTCGAGCATCCGAACGAACTCTCTTGTCACTGTCTCTTCCTCGGTGTCCAATCTCTGGAACTTGTGTTCTTGAGTTGTCGTTACTAGATCGGCACCATCGTCTGTCATCATCAGTTCGAGAGCCTTGATCTCTTTGGCGATTACATGAAGCTCATTTAGCCTACTCCATTGAGCACGATCGTGCACCACTTCTTTTACGACCTCGCTTGAAACTGATGACACCTCTGTTGCGTCCTCTGGTATCACTTCTTCCTCTTCCACTTTCTCTTGTTGAATCTCTATTCCCTTATCGATAACTTCGAAGTCTGGAAGGTCAGAATCTTCCTCCTTGGGGTATGGCTTAGCCTTTTGCCCAACTGGAGGGGTTGAAGGATGGAGACCAGGCCCATGATCAAGACCGAAATCTTTAGTTTCCTCCAATTTTCTCACGGAGCTGGTGTTTGAAGTTATGGTAGACTGGCCTCCTCTAAGTGCAACACTGAAGGAAGACTTTGATTGTTTCCTTGGGACAGAAAAATTGGAATCCTTCTCCTTGTTGGATCTTATTTTCTCTGCTTGGTTATAGATCCCGATACCTCCGTCTTCCATGATCTGGAACGCCAACTTGAGAACCATTTCTCCTCCTTTAGCCCTCCCAGATAGGGGGAATGCGTTGTCCCACTGCCGGATGCGTTGTCCCTCCAAGTTCTTCTGGATGGACTCTTTGACCAGTAAACTCAAGTCAACGATACTCCTACCAAGATCAATCTGAGGAGCGTCGACTGCTACTGTTGAGATCAGGAATGGTCGGGCCTCGAACTTGAGCGGCTTCCCTGCGGCCGTGCCACCGCTGCAGTAGAGGTGGCATCGGATGAACAGTGTCTCTTCAAAGTCAGCACACCCTCCGAGCACCCGGGAGGGCATCGTTTGCACAGCGCCATCCTTGGTCTCCTTCTTGCGAACGGCAACCGAGAGACGTAGCCCGTCCATCGAAGCCGGCAGATGTTGAATCGCGATAACCTCGACGGAAAACAGGCATACCAATCGATGCATGGCGATGTGGGCCAAGGCACGCATCGGCTTCCAGCTCCATATCCCCCGCTTCTCACCGGGCTCAGGTTCCAACGTATGCTCCCTCTTCACGGGCGTGCGGTGTCGGCCGCCGGCAGCATCATCTCCGTCAAGGTCGTGCTGGGGATTCCAGCCCAAGTGCCAGGGGAAACGGGACAGGTGGCGAGAGGAGTGGCTGCGGCGGTCGGACCGAACCGCTTCGTTGACGAGGCGGGGCCCATCATCGGCGGCGGGAGCTGTATAAGAGGAGCGAGGGAGAAAGAGGGAGGTGGTGCGGCGAGAAGTGTGGGATTTGGAGAGCGATCTGCTCAGGCGTTCAAGCTCTTGGAGGATTTGCATGTTGGCGTCTGCTTCTCCGGCATGTGCTGCCATTGATGGAGGAGGCGCAGAACTCGTCATGGTCGTAATGGCGCTTAGCTCGCCAAGAAGCATCAAGGGTTTCGAATGGAATGGGAAGGCCTAGAAGCTGTCAAGAACGAGAGTTCCGAGTGAAGAATGGAATGAATGGAGAAGGTGAGAGGAACGCGGCCATTGCCTTTAACCACTCTCTTTATATAAAAAGCTCGGTCTATGGACGGTGATAGCGTATGATCAGGTGACCGGACGACGTTGGCGTAGTGAGGAAGCTTTCGCGAACCATGTAGAGGAAGAAGTACATGCATTGGATTGGATTGCATTACATTGAATTGATATACATACGTGTGACGACGAGGAACGGCTGAGAACACTACCACGTGGCATGGAGTGGTCCACTTGATTGAGTGGGAGGGAAGCCCCATGGTGCGGGGTTGGTCAAGTTAATGGACATGGGAGTCGGAGGAGTTAACTTCCTATTTCCTAAGCAATTAATGACGGGCTCCGTGTTATCATTCGTCTCCCCATGCTTTGTTGTGGGGATCGCTAACTAAGCGTGGCCTCGTTATCCGCCATGTCCGCTGCAACTCGTTGTCAGGGTTCTTCTATAGGATTTCACTGTAAGATGGTGAAAGTGGGGAGACCCTTTGCAGGCGTCCAACTATTAAAAGACATATGGGATACTCGGCTGTTTTAATCCGAGAGAGTACGGAAGAGCCTTTAATAAAAGTGAAAGCTGAGCAGTGCATGCAAGGCGAGGCCCGATCAAAGAGTCTTCATGTTGCTCTTTCGAATCATGTCGACCTCTTGCTGGAACAGTAACGTTGCAGGCGAAAGAGTTCAAAAGGATCATAGCGGGGGTGCAGGAGATCCGTTGTCCGTGTTGCTTTCCCGCGGAAAGCTCGTTCCTGATGTTTACAACACAGCAGTGGGACGTCGTGGTGGTCTGCTTGCTGTCTAGTCCCAGTCAAATGGCCTCTCACCTTTTTTGCTTGTTGCTGTTTATTGGAATTTTGCGTCATTTAACCAGTGGCATAGGCCTGTTAAATAATAATTTTAATTCAATTAATCTTGTATGAAAATGCACCATAAAACAACTGTATATAAAATGAAAAAAAAATTATTATATAGGAATTTAGCATTTATCTTTATGATGATTTTTTATTAATAAAATTAAATAAATCTATTTTACCTTAATCCCTAAGGTCTCTCACCGCTCTGATTTCACTATCATAGCGACACTTAGTTCAACTTAGAGGAAATGTCTCCATTTTCGTATCATCTATTTTTGTCAGCGAGAAATTTGGTGTTTGTCTAGTAGATGCGTTCCGCCTCCGTGTCTGTTGAGCAAGCACTGCTGGTTCAGGCCCGTATGCGCTAGCTCGCTCGCGATCGTTTCGGTGCGGAGTTGGAGCTCGGTCGGATAGGTGGAACCTCGGGGTCCGGCTCAGGAAGTCGGCTGCTGGAATGGTGGAGCTCGGATCGGGCTGCAATATTCCAGCTCGAGTCGACCGCTAACTCCTGCAAGAAGGTCGGGTCGGGTAGGTTCCCGACGTGACCCCTCCGACGGTCAAGTTAGTTCAGTGGTTGGTTTTTCGATCCCCCTACTTCATAGAGGTGCAAGAGCTTTTATAGTGAGTGTTATAGGTCATTCGTACCTGGTATCTCTACTACCTTTATTGCTTACCATACCGTTGTACCTCTCCACCACGCCCGTCGTCCTTGCGGTGAGGCGTGCGCCTGCAGGTAAGGGGTGTCGACCTTTCCTGTGTTAGGTCGGCCGTACGACCACTAACGCCCCCATACCCGCGTCAGACCGGCTTCCCCGTGTCGGGTCGGCCATGTCGGCGAGCCAATTGTTCGAGGGCGCGAGGACGTGCGGCCAGGTCAACATCTGCCATATCATTCTCCCCCCCCCCCCTCGGGAAGACCTTCTCGAGGTGCCCGATTAGGGTGCTGAAGATGAGGTCTTGTGCTGAGCCGCCAGTTTGTGGTGACGCTAGACTAGTCCTGAAAGCCGGTTGATCTGATTGGGTGGGAGTTGATCTGACCGAGCGGGGGCTCAAGAACGGATCGGACCGAGCGGGGCACGAGAGAGAGGCTGGTCGGGCTTCATATTCGGTAGTTGATCTGATCGAGTCGGAGCTTAGGAACTGATCGGACCGAGCGAGGCTTGGGAATGATTTGACCGAGCAGGAGCTTGGGAATTGATCCGACCGAGCAGTAGCTCGGGAACTTATCGAAGCAGGAGCTGATACGACCGAGCAGGAGCTCAAAATTTGATTCAATCGAGCAGGAGCTCGGGAATTATGCCGACCGAGCAGTAGGTCAGGAGCTGAATGAAGTAAGAGCAAATCCGACCGAGCAGGAGCTCGGGAGTTGATCCGACCGAGCAGGAGCTTGGGAGTTGATCCGACTGATCGGGAGCTCGGGAATTATGTCGACCGAGCAGTAGCTCGGGAGATGAACGGAACAAGAGCTTATCCGACCGAGCAGTAGCTCGGGAACTGATCGAAGCAGGAGCTGATCCGATCGAGCAGGAGCCCGGGAATTGATTCGACCGAGCAGGAGCTCGGGAATTATGCCGATCGAGAAGGCTCGGGAGCTGAACGAAGCAGGAGCTAATCCGACCGAGCGGGAGCTCGAGAATTGTGTCGACAGAGCAGTAGCTCGGGAGCTGAACGGAACAGGAGCTGATCCGACCGAGCAGGAGCTCGGGAGTTGATCCGACCGAGCAGTAGCTCGGGAACTGATCGAAGCAGGAGTTGATCCGACTGAGCAGGAGCTCGAGAATTGATTTGACCGAGCAGGAGCTCGGGAATTATGCCGACCGAACAGTAGCTCAGGAGCTGAGCGAAGTAAGAGCCGATTCGACCAAGCAGGAGCTCGAGAGTTGATATGACCGAGCAGGGGCCCGAGAATTATTCTTGGGGCTTGGCCGAGAGAGCGAACTCGGGCATAAATCCTGGGGATCTGGTCGAGAGGGTGAACTCAGGCACAAATCCTGGGGATTCGGCCGAGAGGGTGAACTCGGGCACAAATCTTGGGGATTTGGCCGAGAGGGTGAACTCGGACACAAATCCTGGGGATTCGATCGAGACGGTGAACTCGGGCATAAATCCTAGGGATTCGACCGAGAGGGTGAACTCGGGCATAAATCTTGGGGATTTGGCCGAGAGGGTGCACTCGGGCTCAAATCCCGAGGATTTGGCCGAGAGGATGCACTCGGACTCTAATTCCCAAGAACTCTTGTTCTTGGGCCAAGCTCAAAGAACAAGAAATTTAACTCGAACTCTTTTGCCAATAGATCAAACGAAGATATAGAAGCGGGTTTGAGGTGAGAATACCAGGTCCTGGCCGGTCCTCTCAGGGTGGTTGGGAAAGCCCGACACATCAACGCGTCAGACGTGTCATACAGGGCCATCCGGGCATGGAATGCAGCAGTGTGCTATGTCGGGTCGCCACTACCATCGTAAGACTCAAGGGTCGAGAGTCTGAAGGTGGTAGGGAGAGGCTTGCCTTGTATCTCGGGAGTGAATGGAGAACCGCCTTTAAAGCTTTCTCCAATTTCTCCTCTTGATTTAAGGACTTCCTTTTGGACCTCGTCGAGCCGCTGATGAACTTGGTGGACTTGTTCTCTCAGGGAATCAGCGATGTCGGACGATAGGGCGTCGAAGTCGGGTCCAGTCTGAACCGGATCGCAGGAGCGACTTTGCGACCGAGCTGGCGTCGGAGTCGGGAAAGCTGCGTGAGCTTCCGCGACTTGGCGTTGTGGTGGCTCCACCTTAGGCGGGGCCCCCCGGTTCAGGGCTACTGGTGACTCCGTTTGCAGGGGTGCAGTCGTGGGGGCCGATTGGTGAGTTATCGAATGCATGAGTTAGGGTAGGTACAAGACTATGGTTTGTACCATACCCGCTAGTGCTTGGACCTGGCTAGTGAGGCCGAGGAAAGCCTCGGCCGTGACCGCAAACGGCGCAGGGTTGGACACAGGTGAGGAAAACCCTGGGTCGATCATCATTCTCCAAAAATGATTCGGGGACAGCACTGCTGCGGTGACCTCCTCGGTTGGCTGAGGGTGGTTAGGTTCTGGGTGATGCTCCGCACCCGATCCCAAACGGGCGTTCTTGCGACATGGGCCCTCCTAGCACCAAAAATATTAGGGAGAAATTTGGTGCTTGCCTAGTAGATGTGTTCCGCCTCCGTGTATGTTGAGCAAGCACTGCTGGTTCAGGGCCGTGTGTGCTAGCTTGCCTGCGGTCGTCTCGGTGTGGAGTTGAAGCTCGATCGGATGGGTGGAACCTCGAGGTCCGGCTCGGGAAGTCGGCTGCTGGAATGGTGGAGCTCGGGTCGGGCTGCAGTATTCCAAGCCCGAGCTACGCCTTGGGCCACTTATGAGACCGAGTTGTGCACCTCGGCCACTCCCAAGCTCGAGCTATGCCTTGGGCAACTCACGAGCCCGAGTTGTGCACCTCGGCCACTTACGAGCCCGAGTTGTGCACATTGGTCGCTCACAAGCCCGAGCTATGCCTTGGGCCACTTACGAGACCGAGTTATGCACCTCGGTCGATCACAAGCCCGAGTTAGGCCTTGGCCGAGTCAGGAGCCCGAGCTATGCACCTTGACCACTTACGAGCCCAAGTTACGCACCTCGGCTGCTCACAAGCCCGAGCTACGCCTTGGGCAACTCACGAGTCCGAGTTATGCACCTTGGCCACTTACAAGACCGAGTTGTACACCTCGGCCACTCCCAAGCCCGAGCTATGCCTTGTGCAAGTTACGAGCCCGAGCTATGCACTCGGTCACTCACAAGCCCGAGCTACGCCCTGGGCAAATCACAAGCCCGAGCAACAGTGCTCAGCCACTCACGAGCCTGAGCAACATTGCTTTGCTACTCACAAGCCCGAGCTATGCCTTGGGCCAGTCATGAGCTTGAGCTATGCAACTTGGCAACTCACAAGCCTGAGCTACGCCTTGGGCAAATTATGAGCTCGAACAGTAGTGCTCATCCACTCACAAACCTGAGCCGCAATACTAGACCAGTCCATAACCCGAGCAGCACTACTCGACCAGTCCAGCTTTTGAGATGCTCTGCTCGGCCAGTCCAGCCTCCAGGTATTCAAACCCGACCAGGCCCTTTCCTGAGCCCCGCTCGATCGGATCAATTCCCGAGCTCCTGCTCAGTCGGATCAACTCATGCTCGATCGGATCATTCCCAAGCCCCGCTCGGTCCGATCAGTCCCTGAGCTCCTGCTTGACCGGTTCAACTCCCGGGTGCGAAACTCGGCCAGTCCCTTTCCCAAGTCCCACTCGGTCGGATCAATTCTCGAGCTCCTGTTCGGTCGGATCAACTCCTGCTTGGATCAGTTCCCGAGCTCCTGCTCGGTCGGATCGTCTCTTACTTCGCTCAGCTCCCGAGCTACTGCTCGGTCAGCATAATTCCCGAGCTCCTACTCAGTCGGATCAGCTCCTACTTCGATCAGTTCCCGAGCTACTGCTCGGTCAGATCAATTCCCGAGCTCCTGCTTGGTCAGATCATTCCCAAGCCTCGCTCGGTCCGATCAGTTCCTAAGCTCCGACTCGGTCGGATCAACTACCGGATATGAAGCCCGGCCAGCCCTCTCCCGAGCCCCGCTCGGTCCTATTAGTTCTTGAGCCCCCTCTCGGTCAGGTCAACTCCCGCCCAATCAGATTAGCCGGCTTTCAGGACTAGTCTAACATCGCCACAAACTGGCGGCTCAGCACAAGACCTCATCTTCAACACCCTAATCGGGCAACTCGAGAAGGTCTTCCGGGGGGGGGGGGGGGGGGGGGAAAGAATGATATGGCAGATGTTGACCTGGCTGCCACGTCCTCGCGCTCTCGGACAACTGGCTTGCCAACGTGGCCGACCCGATATGGGGAAGCCGGTCTGACGCAGGTATGGGGGCGTTAGTGGTCGTACGACCGACCTAACACAGGTAAAGTCGACACCCCTTACCTGCAGGCGCACGCCTCACCGCAAGGACGGTGGGCGTGGTGGAGAGGTACGACGGTATGATAAGCAATAAAGGCAGTAGAGATATCAGGTACGAATGACCTATAGTACTCACTATAAAAGCTCCTGCACCTTTACGGAGCAGGGGGATCGAAAAACCAACCACTGAACTAACTTGACCGTCGGAGGGGTCA
Source organism: Ensete ventricosum (assembly GCA_029747655.1). Taxonomy (NCBI): domain Eukaryota; kingdom Viridiplantae; phylum Streptophyta; class Magnoliopsida; order Zingiberales; family Musaceae; genus Ensete; species Ensete ventricosum. The sequence continues at coordinate 42,547,433 of JAQQAF010000001.1, forward strand.
CGTCAGGAACCTACCCGACCCGACCTTCTTGTAGGAGTCAACGGTCGACCCGAGCTGGAATACTGCAGCCCGACCCGAGCTCCACCATTCTAGCAGCCGACTTCCCGAGCCGGACCCCGAGGTTCCACCCATTCGATCGAGCTCCAACTCCGCTCCGAGACGACCGCGGGCGAGCTAGCGCACATGGGCCTGAACCAACAGTGCTTGCTCAACAGACACGGAGGCGGAACGCATCTACTAGGCAAGCACCAAATTTCTCCCTAATAATTTTGTTTAGGAAAAAAGTATCAATCTAACTGGGGATATAAGGATTCCAATTGTCCAAACTTCCAATTAAAATTAAAATTACATCTGATAAATTTTTTTTGTTAATCATGATAAAATTTTAAGAGTCGTGTTAAGCAAAAATATCATTATTAATCATGGTAAAATTGTAAGAATTTTTTTTATTAATCATGATAAAATTTTAAGAGTCATATTAAGAAAAAATATCGTTATTAATCATGGTAAAATTGTAGGAGTCGTGTTACGAAAAAAATATCGTTAACATCTTCGATAGCATAATATGATTTTGATCCATATGCGAGAAGTCTAAATGACTTCTTCCCGAATAAATATCTCAAAAAATATATAGAGGGAGATAATTTTCAATTAACTTAAGCTGCCTCTTAGATTTTTTTGATAATATTTCTATAAATATTTTATAAGGAAGATAGTTATTAATCGAATTGAGTTGTCCCATGAATTATTTAAAATATTTTGTTAAATATTTTATGGGGGAGATAGTTTGTAACCAAATGTCCCTTGAATTTTTAAAAATAATTTTAAAAATATTTCATAGGAGAGATTATTTAGTAGCACGGTAATTGACCCGAGTTATCTTTTGGGCTCCCATCTATCTATATGATATATGATATAAGGGTGTTAGGTTTTTTGAAAATTTATCTTTCTAATGATCTTATGTGATATCAATATCAATTTATATTTCCTATCAAAGAACAAACTTATTCATATATAAGAGAGCGATAATTATTTCAAGGAAAATTAATGTGTTGGTTGAAGATAGACTATTACGACTTTATGGATCGAACTACAAACCATAAAAGAAAATCAATGCATCTCAAATACGTGATACCTGATAATTTTGCATGCATGACCCGAGATCTTTCTTATGGGACAAAACACATCAAATAAGCATACGCTAATAGAAAGCATTGTGAAAGAAGTGTCGACTCTTTGCTATATTTTATAGATGTATTGTTTTATTAAACTTCAAAATCATTGAGAGAAATGAGCAAAAATAATAAAAATAAAAATGTTTTGAGCATCATTTTTGGGGAATAATTATTAATTTTATATTCAAGAAAAAAAAGGATAAAATTGGATTGGTTATTAATTTTTATTCAAGAAAACAAAAGATTGATCGTCGTCATCTAATCCCCCGTTGGTCATCGACCCAAATGTTGACCTGGTGGAATTGATTCGAACCTCAGAGCGAGAGAGCGAGAGAGAGAGAGCTGAGAGGGGAGAATTTGCTATCGCGGCTGGCGGCTTGGTCGACCTTCGTCGTGTTCCCGTCAGGCATCGTCGCCTACTGCCTCACGGTGCCCCGAGTCAAACCCCCCGAGAAACATAACCTCCCCTCTTCTTCCTCCTCTAATAGATCGTCTCTTCTCACTTCAGGTTCTCTATTGGTTGATTTACTTCCATCGTTTCATTGTCGCGGCTCTCCTTTTGTTGATTATTTGCATATGAATTCTATACGGGTAGCACTGGGGATCTCTGGACATGTCTGTCTTCTTATGTGCATTATGTCTTGATTTCAGTTTTAGCCCTAGTTTTGTTGACATCGCTTGCAATAGGCTCTGCTAGTGCTGAATCAAACCATAAGAAACCATGTTTTGGAGCAGTTCGATAATGAGAATGAACTCAACACCTTATTGGCTGGTGTGCCATGGGAGATCTGTCCTGTCTACTCTTAGGGGAAAGTTCACTGTAAAATGAAATCTTACGAGTTAGTGGAACCATGGCGCATCTCATAGGACCCTTTTGAAGCACGCACTATGCAGGAACAATCATCTTGAAGGCCATGAGGTAGTTAGATTATTTCATGATGGAAATTGAGTTTTATGGAGCGTCCTGTAATTGGATGCAGTGCCAAACAGTAATTTTCAAAGTCAAGAAAAAGTCTACACTCTACAGCAAGCAGGAAACATAGAAAAATATGTAATTCATGTGTTGATGGAAGGATGTATTCCCACTATGTTGGTTAGGTGTTGAATCTTGAGTTGTGCTTCCTTATTATAAACTTCAAATAATAGACACTTGTCATGAGAAGATTATCCGAGTAAAGAATTATGATTACTAGGAACCTAAGAAGGGAGTTAAATTTATTATTTTTCATACATTCCAAAGAGCAAACTCTTCTCCACCATTCTTTTCTGCATGGCTGATGCTTTATAGGTGTTTAAGTGCAAAAGGATCTATTGTTCTTATATAATAAGAATTAATGATGGTAAGGAGATTATGATCTGGGGAAAATCTCTTTTAAATGATTTAGTAAATTTTAACTCAGGCATACATGATTTAGCATGATAGGCCTATAGGTCATCTTCTCACTTATTTGATTTTTGCTAAACCATCTTGAAATTTTTGAAACTTTAGTTTTTTTTTTCTCTTCTCATTTTTTTCCTAACATGGCTTATTGAAACATCAAGCTCAGACTGGAAAAAATCTTGTTGTATGGCTGTAACCATTTCATGTATTTATGGGAGGGTCTTGATACAAAGACCTTGATGATGAGATGAAAAAAGGAAGATGTTGAAACAATATAAATAGTCTGTTCATATGTTTTTTTCTTTAATGACAAATGGTTACAGACTCAGACTTCATTGTAATCTAGATTTCTCATTTGCCAAAAATGTTGGGTTGTCATGGAAAGTGGGTTCCTTCTAGTTCTTAGTTTTGCCGTGCTTACGACTAGATAACTTTTTAATGCCACTAGAGTCTTAGGACTCTTTTATGCATTTAAAAATAGTTAATTTGATCGATCTGTTTACATTGTTTTAGGAGAGTTTAGTCAGATGCATCGCTACAACTGCCTATCAACAACTTTTGTTTGGAAGTCTCCTGGCCCGTCCAGCAGACCATTTGTTTTCATTCCAAAAAATTTTGTGGAATATTTATCCTTCTTGGACCATCAGGTGATGTAATATGTTTCCTTGTGTAATTATTTCTTCTAAAAAGAATTGTCTTGTGTAATATGTTTCCTTGTATAATTTTATGGAATATTTAGCCTCTATGATTTTTCTATCTAATAAGAATTGTCTTTAAGAATGTAGTTTTTTATCTGATTTCCCCTTTGGGCCATAGCAGCATAACACACGATACATTGATTCTAACCATTCTAATAAATGCTAAAATTGTGGTGCGAGTTATGCTATTTATGTAGCTGTGTTTTTTAACCCCTGATCAAGTTATATATGATTGATGTCGAGTTGACAAGCGTGAAAAAAACTTGTAATATATTCTTGTCACCTGAGGTTGATTTTACATTTACTATAGTAAGTGCTTTGAATCATGATTACGATCTCGTGGCTTTATGGTATCAGATGCATTAACTAACCAATTGGATGCTATTCTGCAGTATGGAGTAGTCAAGAATGTGGAAATTGAGCGTTCTATACTGGTAAATGCTTCAGTCTGAGGCACGTTTGTATTGTGAACCAATTATCTGCAAATGGAGTGTATGGAAGCATGTGGTTTAAATATTCCTCTCGTTAGTGATCCAATTTGCTTGTTTGTTTTATCCTTTTTCAAAGGAGTTTGTTCTATCCTTTTACAAAGGAGTCTGGGACTTATTTTGATGCTGAACCTTTATATTAGTCATGGTGAAGGTTATGATTTATACAGTACTTTATTGCTACTGCTTCTACTACCATGGTTCTATTCTTTGGTGCTTCCCCGCATGGGTTATTAATTTTAGCTTATATCTTTTGTTTCATACCCACATAATCCTTCTTTTCAATAATACTTGGGCTTTGAATATATATATATATTTTTTTCAATGTCTTCTATAACTTGATATTCCTTTCTGGGCCGATGCATTGGAAATTTTATGATATAATCATACGCAAAAGATTGATGTGTTTACAATAGCAATAACAATGAGCCATAGCATCCAACTTTTCAAGTTAGATTTCATGTATCTTATTACAATATTGAGTTAAGTGCTAAGAGTGAATTATAGACCATCAGCCTTTTCCTTTTAGAAGTGTCTTGCTAATGGCTACTTGATGAAATTTATAAAATTATTAATTTTTTGATAATTTCTGTAAAATGAGTGAATTCTATATTTCTGACAAATGATATTTGTATATGTCATCGTTGATTAAATTATTGTTAGATAATTAATTCTAATTATAAATGATATTTGTATCTTTTGAAAATTTATTATGATGAAAAATATTAAAGGTCTTTTATGTAGTCAAATATATTTTAACTCGAGCTAGCTAATGTGTGAAGGATGTTAATATCGAGGAGGTCTGCATTTATACACGTCATTATCGAATTGTCGAGGATGGACATTTGACATTATTTTGACATATTAACAATTACAAGAGTTTATAATAATAATAAGTTCGAGGAAAGATTTAGCTTTTCATAACTACTGTCGCCTATTCTTTCTTCCCTATTTAACCCTAAACAAGATTTCCCCTTCGTCTTATTCCATTTCATCCTTCCGCTGCTCCCGCTTCTTCTTCCGCCGTGGCTTCGAGTCGAGGGAATTCAGCTCCGGGCGCAACCCTCTCTTCTCCAACCTTCGCTTCTCTCGTCCTCTTTCTGCCCCGTAAGATCTCGGTTACCCAGCTTCATTTTCTCTTTCTCGATCTCAATCGGTCTCGACGTCTTCGCTTTTCAATATTTTCTTGCTCTCGAAATAATCTTTTTGTTGCCTTTTGGCATTCAACAAACCCCCCCCCCCCCCCCCTCCCCTCCCACCTGCCTTGTGAGATCTCGTTCTCCATTTCGTGAACCGTAAGATTATGTGGTACTTTATAATTGAATAAAATATATTATAGAATTAATTGAATTTTAGTAAGAGATATTAGTCAATATTAAATAAAATTTATATTATATTAAGATATTTTAGAGGATGCCCTTCATGGAAGGAACTCTCCTAATAACTTATCCTAGATCCTTTACTCTCGTCTATAAATAGACATAACCTCCTCTAAACCTAGTGCGAGCTGTAATACGCTGCATAACAGCACTACAGAGAGATTACAGTTATTCTCTCAATCTCCCCAAAAACCATCAATAACAGTGATCCTGTGAAAGGATAGGAAGAGAGCATAAGGGGTCTAGATCTATTTTAGTTCTCTTTACAGATCGATATCTCGGTGATATTTAGATCCGGAAGGCGGTGCTCTTGAAGATCTAAAAGGATCTTATTGAGATGACATATAAAGGTATGCATCGTAAATAGATCTAATACTATTTGATTTCAATCATTGCATTATAGTTTTCAGCATAATAGTTTGCATAATTATAGTTTTTATGCATTCAATTAGTATCAGAGCTTAGGTTTTTGAGATAAAAAATATTAGATCTATTATTTTTGTTTACGATGTATTGATCTGAATATTTTATTGATCTGTATTCCCATCTGTTAAGTTCAATCGTTTGCTTGCGAACAATGTTGATGGTTGCTATGCACCGTGGAAAAGACGTAACAATCTCGTTGCATTTTGGTCGGATCTGCCTGCGACAGCATTGAGTGTGCGCACAGGCAGCAGTGTCGGCCACGCTGTCGACGACCTAGGCCATGCGCTGGGTCGGTCGCGCGGGCAACCGCATCTAGCGGTGGACACTCGCGAGTCTGCTACAAGCAGTTGGCCGCAACCGCGTGCAGCAGAGGCCGTGTCAAGCGGCCATGACAGCCTTGGTCGACAGTATATGGGGGCTGTGTACCACCGAGGGAGTAGTCAGATTGCAAGTACCAGTGAGTCTCATGGAGGGGACTTGATTATATATACTAAGGTATGGTCGGAGCAGCTGGAGAGTTGGACTGCTTCAGTGCTCACATTCGCTTAAGGGAGCCCGGCAAGTCAGAGGACAAAGCGAGTAAGCGAACGTTGCTACCAAGGAAGCTAAGGAGAACAGAATCGACGTGAGCCCTGCAACAAGATGGCGGAGGCCATGCATGAGAGTTGCAGTCTGTCTTTCCATCGACCAAAGAGAACTGCTAGGAGGACACAATGGTGTCGAAGCAGGTGGTCGGAAGGGGCGAGGAAGCGACGACGAGTCCAGTGGGGCTCAGCTACCCAAAAGCAAAGCGTCGGTTAGAAAGGAAGTGGACTCGGAGGAGCACCACAGTGCCGCAGAGGCGGATCTACCGATCGCGAAGGAAGGGATGCAGATGCAAGTCAACGGAGAGTAGCGCTATGGGCTTGGCAGCACCATGGTACCGCAGAGGCGGGACTTCCGTGGAGTCATCGATCCCTTGCTCTCATGGAGGGAGAGCATTGGTCGCAAAAGGGGCCGAGGAGGTGGCGAATGCAAAGGCAAACTCCAAGTACCAAGACAGGGCAGAAGGGCAGAGGCCAAGAAACTTCATAAGACCGATGTCGAAGGGCTTCTCATCAAAATAGCCGAAAGCGAGGGACTTCGGGTTGACGCAGGAGTGCTCGACCAAGGAACGAAGTAGACAGTACACGGTACTGTACCTTTCTACTCAGAGGAGTAGGCGGCAAAGGTGATGGAGAAGATGGTACAATCCCAGAGGTGACCAAATCTATCAAAGACTTACTCCAAGTTGGGGGACTCCAAGTTGGGGTAAACTTTTGCTCTTTTCGGGCGAAACTTCTTGCATTCCAGAAGTTCAATGACAGTGGGAAGGCGAATCACAGTAGCTAACTCAACGCAAGGGTGCAAACACTTCAGGTGCTTCAGAAGTGTGAGCAAAGAGTGGGCGAATGTTAGTAACCAGCTCAATGCATGAAGTACAAACTCGAGGAGGCAGGCGAAATCGAGTAACCTTTGCCTTCTCAATTACTTAGAGAATGGGTGAAGTCAAGTATCCCAGTTCTCTTACTTATCCGGTAGAGGAGCTCTGCCTAAGTTCAGTGACCCTTCAGAGAAAGCTTACGGAAGATAATAGTTGTCAAACCTCACCATTGGTGATCGGTACTACTGAGAGTAGATTGTTCGTTTTATTTTTTTCAATTGAATGACAATCGAAAGCGGAAATGATGCGAACCTACTTGGAAGTGACAACTAAACATGGAGGAAGGATCAATGAGCAAACATTTTGAAGAAAGGACCTTAAAAACTTCAAAGTCTGTGAGGCGATGCTCGTTAAAGCTCCAACAAGCATCCACCTAGTTCAAGCAACATGAGTATACTACGATACTGGCGCATAATAAGGCAGGTCTTTTCCTTCATTAGCAGGATCCGCGAGAACCAACAAGGATCAGCACAACTCAGCCAACCCCACACCAGATTCAGTCAGTGGTGAGTTGAAGCAGCATGGCGGATCAGAGTTCGACTACTCAACAACAACGGCAGAGAGCAGCTGGGAGCCAAAGGGGCGTGTTGCAGCTAAAGCAGAAGATTGAAGATTTAGCAAAATGCATGGAGATGCAACGTCTACAGCGGCTTCGACGAGGATGTCGAAGGAATAAGTGGGGGAGAATGTCACGGTCAAAATGTAAACAAGGTGTTTGATGAAATGCTCATGTTTGTCCGTGCCCTTCGGTTTGTGTACATACATTATACAGCAAGTAGCGGGCTTGCAGTAGGCTTAGCAGCCCGAGTTTGGTTTGCTTTATGGCCAATTTTGGCTTGTAAATACAAGTATGTCTTGTAAGCACTTGTGGGGGACTTCGGTCTGTAATGGACCATTATCCTTTGTGTGCAACCTCTCTGAGTTTGTGATGTCCTCGGATGTAATTTGCATATGGCTTATGAAGTGTTTGCTTGAGCAGTTACTTGTGGATCCCGTGGGAATTGCTTCTTCTGGCCCGTTTTCTCTTTTGTAAGTCTAAGGGACTCTGGGAGATCTCGGGGAAGGCTGACCTTTGCGGACGGATACGCAGGGGTGCCGCACGGCTTAGGCAAAATCAGCTAAGCCCGTGACAATATGGGAATTGGTTCTACACTGCTTGGTACAACTCCCAAATCTTTGATGAACTTCTTCATCCATACCCCTTCCTTTGCTGCTTCTGCTGCAATAATGTATTCCGCCTCTGTGGTTGAGTCAACAGTAGTATCTTGCTTGAAACTCTTCTAGCTTACCGCTCCTCCATTTATGGTGAAAACATACCCTAAATTTGACTTGCTATCATCAATGTCAGACTGAAAACTTGAGTCTGTGTAGCCCTCAACCTGCAGGCTACCTCCTCCATATACCAGTAAAAGATCCTTAGTCCTTCTCAAGTACTTAAAGATACACTTTACTGCCTTCCAGTGTTCTAAACCTGGATCTGCCTGATACCTACTCGTGACACTCAGAGCATGTGCTATATCAGGCCTAATACATAGCATCACATACATGATAGATTCTATCACTAATGTATAAGGTATTTTATCCATGTCTGCCATTTCTTCAGGAGTCTTTGGGGATATACTCCTAGAAAGTGATATTCCATGTCTCATCAATATGAGACATCTCTTGAAATTTTTCATGTCAAAACCTTTTGACAATGGAGTGTATGTACCTAGACTGGGATAAGCCAAGCATCTGTTTGGATCTATCTCTATAGATCTGGATGCTTTCTCTAAGTCTTTCATGAAGAAGTTTCTAGATAGCCAACTCTTTACTGTGGAGAGCATTCCTATATCATTCCCAATGATTAAGATGTCATCCACATATAGCACCAAGAAGGTGATAGCGCTTTCACTTACTTTCCTGTACACACAAGACTCATCTTCGTTTTTAACGAAGTCATTAGATCTGATCACCTCATCAAATCTTATGTTCCAACTTCGGGAAGCTTGCTTCAATCCATAAATGGATCTAAGCAACTTGCACACTTTATTTGAACTCACTTTGGATACGAATCCCTCTGGTTGTATCATATACACCTCTTCCTCGAGGTTGTCATTGAGGAATGCTGTTTTGACATCCATCTGCCAGATCTCATAGTCATAGTGTGCTGCAATAGCCAAAATAATTCTAATGGGCTTAAGCATGGCTACAGGTGAAAATATTTCGTCATAGTCAACTCCTTGTCTTTGACGATATCCTTTAGCTACCAGCCTTGCTTTATAGGTCTTTACCTTTCCATCCACTCTGATCTTCTTCTTAAAGATTCATTTGCAGCCGATGGGTACAATACCCTCAGGTGCATCTACAAGGTTCTAAACCTTATTAGAGTACATGGAATCCATCTCAGAATTCATGGCTTTTTGCCACTTCCTGGAGTCTATACTCATAATAGCCTCCTCGTAGGTCTTAGGATCAGCATCCGGAGAGTCATCTCCACTGATATGTCTCACATATCTTTCAGAAGGGTGAGATACTCTACTAAACCTACGTAAATTTAGAATTTATGTGTTAGGTACCTAAACAGACTCCGGCTCTGGAATGGTGCTTGAGCTAGGTTCTCCAACCTCGCTCAATTCTATCTCACTCCCACTGTTTCCACCAAGAATATATTCCTTCTCAAGGAATATAGCTCTCTTGGCAACAAAGACCTTTTGGTCCTCGGGATGATAGAAATAATACCCACAAGTTTCCTTTGGGTATTCCACGAATGTGCATCATTCTGTCCTTGATTCCAACTTATCATGGTTGTGTCTTCTAACGTGGGTCGGACAGCCCTAAATCTTAATAATTTTAAGATCGAGCTTCTTTCCTTTTCATATCTCATATGGTGTAGACACTACCGACTTTGATGAAACTATTTTCAGAAGGTAAGTTGCAGTCTCTAGGGCGTACCCCCAGAATGAGACAGGTAGGTCAGCGACACTCATCATGGATCACACCATGTCTAACAGCGTGCGATTCCTCCTTTCTGATACATCATTGAGCTGAGGTGTATAAGAAGATGTCCACTAGGATAGAATCTCATTGTCCCTGAGGAAATGGGTGAACTCCATACTCAAGTACTCTCCTCCTCGATCTGATAGAAGAGTCTTAATACTCTTTCCAATTTGGTTCTCTACCTCATTCTTATATTCCCTGAATTTCTCGAAAGCCTCAGATTTGTACTTCATTAAGTACACGTGTCCATACCTAGAGAAATCATCAGTGAATGAATGAAGTATGAGTAACCACCTATAGCTTGAGTCGACATGGGACCACATACATCACTATGTATGAGTTCCAATAACTCGGTGGCTCTCTCTCCAGTTCCACTAAAAGGAGAGTTGGTCATCTTCCCACGAAGGCATGGTTCGTAAGTTGCATATGTCTCATAGTCAAATGGATCTAAGTATTCATATTTCAACAACTTTTGAATCCTTTTCTCGTGTATATGACCTAGCCTACAATGTCATCGATATGCATTATTCACCTCATCTCTTTTCCTTTTAGACATATTTATATTCATGATATGTAGAGAAGTGTCTAATACATATAAGCCATTTATTAGAATCCCTCTGGTAATGATCTCATATCTATAATTATTGAACAACTATTGTTCTCAAAAACTAATTTATATCTACTAATTGTCAAACAAGAGATAGATATAATATTTTTTATAATAGAGAGAACAAAATAGCATGCATCTAATGAAATAATAGCTCCACCAGGCAGATGTAGGGTGACCTCTTCAATAGCAACTGTAGCAACTCTTGCTCCATTGCCTATCTTTTGGTCCATCGCCTCTATCCAATCTCCTAGATCTTGCCAGAACCTGCAACGAATTACAGATATGATAAACACTCCCGGTATCCAATACCCATGTGTTATCATGAAAATCTGACAAGTGGAGACTGATCATGAATATACATGAAGCTTCTGTTTCGCCTTATCTGCAAGGTAGTCCTTACAGTTCCTCTTCCATTACCCGTCTTGACCGCAGTGGAAGCATTATCCTTTATCCTTTGCCGGGTCTCTCTTGGCAACCTTTGTCTTACCTGGTCTTTCTTTGCCCTTGCCCTTCTTAAGGATCTTGCTAGCTTTCCTTTTCTTTTTGGTCTCACTAATATAGAGAACTGGCTTCTCCTTCTTGATGGCACTCTCAGCTTCCCTCAACATATTGAGGAGCTCAGGGAGAGTCACCTCAAACTTGCTCATGTTAAAATTCATGATGAAGTAAGAAAAGGAATATGGTAGGGACTGAAATATAAGATCAACGCACAGGTTATCCTCTAAGACTATTTATATACTTCACAAAGCGAGCGATCTCATCCTCGCTTATCCTTTCCTCCAGCGAGGGCACAATCATGTTAAGGACATATATGATTTTCTCTTCCGTGAGAATAATTTTCAAATTGTGAAGCTTTTGGACAAATGAGACAGTTGGCATCAAGTATGCCACGTAGGGGTTTTGCAAGCGACGATCAAGATATAGCGTAAATTAAATAACATACAGATTTTACAAAAAATACTAATTAAGATATGAACTTCTATCTTAATATACTCCCACTATTTTCTTAGCAAATAACGTAACACCCTCGACACGTGAGACGGAAGTCTCCGGCAGACTCCAAGTGGGGATCGAGATCCAATTGACATCTTAGTGCAACCTCGAGGGACTCAACCAATTGCACTAAGCCCAAAAGGTAGGCAACTCTTGCCAATCACAACTCCTTATGATTCCCGTCACATTAGGCCTCCGAATCATCATGGTCTCGAGGGACTCGACCAACCATGACGTTCAGTTAAGTCATCACCATCATTACAAGATGAGTCTGATTCGATGATATGCCCTCGAGGGACTCGACCAAGCATACCATGTCCTCAGGTCACCGATGACATTTCTATGTCATAGGCAATAACTCGATCACGTAGATAGGTGAGCCTCGAGGGACTCGACCTATGTCGTGATTCAATTTCTTCCTATAACGATGGAAGGCTACGTGGGTCAATCTTATTGCCTCAGGCTTACCAACTTAATATTATTGAGGGGTTTTTGTTTCGTATCGATCTCCTAATATGTCGTGTCACACACATACATATTTAATATATATCTACATCGCATGTAAATATATATATACATATATCTAGTAGGTGTATAACAAACACATCACATATGCAAGCCACAGCGGATGATCATGAGCCGTCACCTAATATGATTAAGCCCAAGCCAATGGGCCTAATCACTCATAATAGGATCTATGTGTGTATTGACGCATCTCCATGCCCTGTGATTGTTGATCTCGTCATTATCGGTTTCGTCGGATCATCGCATCACCATACGTCGTGATCTCCCGCCACAGCATCGTGGGTCCCGCTGTAACCTCCACGCTCCCGCTGCGTCTCTCAATGTAATTACAAATGATCACAAGCACGCAGGCCCAATAATAAACGAGAAAATCGCAGGCTCATAGGCCCCAATAATAATAATAATCACAATTACACATATCACAACACATGGCTCATGATCATCCATCCACGTCATACATCACATCATATGTAGGATTACTAGATATATATAATAATTAATTAAACTATTTAATTAATTATTTTTCTAGAAATCAGGATATGCTCGAAATTTCCAGAATTGTCAAAGGCATTTTCATAATTTTGGATGAGAGGATAGTTCTCAGAATTTTCAGAATTATTGAGGGTATTTTTAGAATTTTGTATATAAGGACAGTCCTTGGAATTTTATGAATTCTGAGGGGCATTTTAGTTATTTTTCAAAAAGAAGCCCTAACCCTCTCCTTCACCCTCCTACGCCGTAGCCGCTTCCGCTGCCCCTGCGCAGGCAGCGGCGGACGCGTTGCGACCGGCGTCGCCGCCCCTACTGGCGGCAGCCCCTTGCGGGTGCGTCGTTGGCGGCCGCCCCTGTGGGCTGGCCGCGGGTGGCCGCCCCTTGCGAGCTATTGCCCCTGCGAGCGGTCGCCCCTTGTAGGTGGCCGGTAGCCCCCTTGCAGGGGGCCCTTGGCTGTAATTGGCCGCCCCTGTAGGGGGGTTGGCCATAGCCAGCCGCCCCCTTGCAGGGGGCCTTGGCCGCAGCCGGCTGCCCCTATTGGATCTCTATCCAATGATCTCCTTAGGTCTCTAATTTGGCCTAAAGCAAGGAGCCCATCAGTATAGGGTCTCATCTAATGAGAACAGGGGCTAATTGAATCTTCATCCAATCCTCTATTTGCTAAAGCATCTACCATATGTGTGTGACCCTCTAGGCCCGATACCGAGCTTGCCATGAGTTACTCCCATCAGAACTCCTTCTGGTATAGTGAATTATTATCCTCATAATAATTCACTCGACTCATCGACTATGGACGTACTAGGCCACTACGCCATAGTCTCCAAACGGTACAGGGGGGATCAAATCCATCGGACCTGTCTGTCCATAGTTACCATGTATCTATAATCTCTCATCCAAATAATATCCCAGAGACCGTATATTGGACATGGTACTATCAGGTCATATATGGAATCAGTTTGTCTTGCTCTATTCGGATTCTACCGGAGAACTCCTCTCTCAATTCGAATGACTTTGGCCAGAGATTTGTCTAAGTAAGCACATATGAGATATTTCTCTCGTGATACCGAGAGTGGATGATCCTCTATTGACACTCAATTACCTTCGTAAGGTTGGCTACCAATCTGGATAACCAGTTGTACCAGATCTGGAGATTTCCAAACCTGTAAGTCTGGCGTCAAAGAAAGGAGTACTCATACAAGGCATCCTTGGTGTCTCAAGTCTAAGGACCAGATACACAACTGAGACTATAAAATTGTTGTTTGACATTAGGTATCATTAACCATACAACATTCCATAAGTGGATCAATCAGTGAACTCATTCTCCAATGAGCACCTGTACTATATCCTTAGTGTCTCCACACAAGTGGCTATGAGACTAGCCGCCTCCATCATATGAACGGGTATATAGTACATCGGTTTGTCTGGTGATCTCGATGTCCCTCTCGAGTAACATATCTTGGTTTAACAAATCCATATTCTACAAACTCTCATACATCTTGAGAGCCTAAAAGAACCTTCATTTGGATGCATCATATGTCATAATTTTTTTTTGTCAATCTAGGAATTTAGAGTTGGAAGGTGCCTGGGGATGAAGTCATAGCTATGATACCAATTATTGAAATGGATAGAAAGAAAGGATAAAGTTATAAAATTAATTTATTTATAATAATTAAATAAATTTAATTCCAACAACAGTATTATAGGGAAGGGACTGAATACTTGTATAGTAGTAGGGTGCCAGGGAGGTATAATTCTGAGAAAGAATAATATAGTACAACTAAGGGCAGGTCAAAATATCTTACAAGATCAGGAGCATCAAGTACTGGAGTTGGCATTGAAGCTAAGGGATAGTCAGGAAAGTAAAAGGGAGGTGTGTCTTTACAAAGTTATATACGAATTCCGTGATGCAATAGAGGATTCTTTGTTGCAAGCCAGCCTGGAGAATTCAATAGTATCAATAGAAGTAAGATTTTCGAGTTGAAGCGAGGAAAAAGAAAAGAATCAAACATAGGCTTTGATGTCCTAAGTCAAATTCTATTTATTATATTAGAATATTATAATACTAGGTTTGATAAGAAAGGCGAGGAGCACGTACTAGGCTATAGGCTAGGTTGGGATTAGGAACATATATATATATATATATATATATATATATATATATTGCCAATAACATATTGTTCCCCGACATGATTAGGATTAGGAACATAAGTTTTAAGGGGTTCCCTTGCTTCCTCACTTATTATTATTACTGATGCTTAATCGCTGATGATCAAGATTTAAATGCCTATATCGCAGAAACCTAACTAGTGCTGCAGATGTGCTGGTACTAACTACAGTACTACAGTCAGTAAGTACATATAATGATGATTGTTGCATCTAGTGGTAACAATAATGATGATATGGCATGTGACAGTTTCATACCAGAGATGTAACAATAATGATGATTGTTGCATCTAGTGGTAAGTAGCATGGTGAAACAAACTTTATTCAACGGTTTGAAAAACTGGTCGGTACAGTGTGATACAAAATTATTTTACATGTTGCGTGATGCATGCATCAAAATGAAATCAAATTGCATGTTGATGCATGCATGTATTTTACATATTTATTTATTTGCAATGTTTTTATGTTGGGTTAAATAATGAATCTTACGATTATATAGCTTGTCATGGAATGTGCTAGTTGTACTGTTTTCTCTTTTTTTTTTTCTTTTTCTTTCAGGTTGTGTGTTTCTCTGGCAATGCCAAAATAAATTCCACATGATTGATTTCTTTTTCCTTATGCAATTTTTTAATTTTCTTCTGCTTCATTAGTTTTTTCACCTTCAGTAGTAAGTAAGACATGGGTTAACCTACTCCAGTTGTCAGCATCAAGCAATGGCGTAGACGTTCATCAGCAATTGAACTTGTCTTACGTCCGATACCTTGGGAACCGTCGTTTGCAGACTTACGATCGTTCCTACAACCCTCCAAAGTCATATTCACCTTCATTTATGATATGTCAAATAACCAAAAGATAACATGTCATATTACCATTAAGAGTGAGCTTTCTAAGATATCATAAGACAATTGTGACAAAACCCAAAAGATAACGTGTCATATTACCATTAAGAGTGAGCTTTCTAAGATATCATAAGACAATTGTGACAAAACTTCATAAGGGATTCCAGAGAACCCCATTTTGCTTTTTGGCATTCAACTCCATTTTTACCCAACAAGATCTTTTTTTCCTCTTTTTAGGGTTCTTTGATTTAGAGCTGTTTCCGCTTCTAGAAATGCACATGGACTAACATTTTCTATATCTTACTTCTATTTTTTGTTTTTGATGTCTTGAATCAGTTCGAATGTTAGGATTCTTTCTTTAGCAAAAATGATACCTAAAGGATATCGTCAAAGGCAGGCAAGGAGTTGACTATAATGAAACCTTTTCACTTATAGACATGATTAAATCCATCAAAATTTCTTTGGCCATTGCAGCACTCTAAGATGGATGTGAAAATGATATTCCTCAATGAAAAATCTCGATGAGAAATTCATATCCAAAGAGAGTCCAAAATTTTGTAATGATCTCACCATCTAAAATTAACGAACAAATATTATTCTTAAAAATTAATTTATATTTACTAAAAATCAAATAAAAAATAAAAATATTATTTTTTATAATAGAGAGAACGTAATAACATGCATCTAACACAATAATAGCTCCACTAGGCAGATATATGGATATGACCTAGTTTATAATATCATAGGTATGTATTGTTTATCTTATCTCGTTTCTTCTTGGACGATTTTATATTCATCATGTGTAGAGAAATGTCTAACATATATAATTCATTAATAAGGTCCCTCTTGTAACGATCTCATTATCCAAAATTAACAAACAACTATTATTCTTAAAAATTAATTTATATCTACTAAAAGTCAAACAAAAAATAAAAATATTATTTTGATAATAAAGGAAATATAAAATCATGCATCTAACACAATAACTCTTATACAATTGCCCACCTTGAGTTCCATCTCACCTCTCGTAAGTCTCTTAGGCTTTACTAAAACCTGTAATAAATTATAGATATGATAAGCACTCTCGATATCCAATACTTATATGTTGAAAATCTAATAAATAGAGACTGATCATGAATGTACCTGAAGCTTCTTCAAACTTCTGTTTCACCTTCTCTACAAGGTAATATTTACAGCAGTTTCTCTTCCATTACTCATCTTTGTTGCAATGGAAACATTGACCTTTGTCCTCAGGGTCTTTCTTGACAACCTTTTACCTTACTCGATTTGCCCTTGCCAATGCTCTTCTTAAGGGTCTTATTAGCTTTCCTTTTCTTATTAGACTTATAGAGAACCGACTTCTCTTTTTTTTAGGAGCTCAAGTAGGGCTACCTCAAACTTACTCATATTGAAGATCATGATAAACTGTGAAAAAGAATCTAACACTCTTAGACCTGTGAGTTTCTCGATCCACTCTATCATCTTCATGACATGATTTTGAATCGATGCCCCTTCTATCAATCATCTTAGCTTGGAAGAGACACTTGGATATTTCATATCTTTGAGTTCTTAAACAATTAACGTAGATGAAGAAGAATGAAATTCATATATATGCTCATGTAGGCCAACATATAACACTTTGTTAATATGAAATCATTTATATACTTCACATAACGTGTGATATCATCCTCGCTTCATCCAACGTGGGCATTGTCATATCAAGGACGTATATGATTTTTTTCGTCGTGAGAATAATTCTCAAATTCCAAAGCTAATCCGTGTGGTTTAGACTAGTGAGACGGTTGGCATCAAATATGTCATGTAAGGGTTTTGCAAGTGTTTCTTACAAACAAGTGTAGCATAAATTAATAAGATATATATTTTACAAAAAATTAATTAAGATACGAACTTATATCTTAATGTACTCTTATTATTTTCCTAGCGAATCACGTGACACCCTCATCACGTGAAACAAAAATCTCCGACAAACTTCTAGTGAGAATCGAGATCCAATCAGGTCTTAGTGTAACCTTGAGGAACTCAACCAAAAAGATAGGCAACTCTTGTCAATCACAATTTGTGATTCCCGTCCTATTCAACCTCCGAGCCACCTGGTCTCGAGGGACTCGACCAACCATGATGTTCAGTTAAGTCATCACCTAGGGACTTAACCAAATATATCATGTCCTCAAGTCACCGATGACATTTCTATGTCGTAAGCAAGATCTCGATCACATAGATAAGTGCGCCTCGAGATACTCGATCAACTTAACCTATATCGTAATTCAATTTTTTCTTATATCAATAGAAGGATGTGGGTTAATATTATTGTAGGAGGAATTTTTGTTTTGTACCGATCTCCTAATATGTCATGTCACATACGTATATATTTAATATATATCTACATCGTATGTAATATACATATATATATATATATATATATATATATATTAGGTGTATAATCAATCACATATGCATGTCACACCAGATGATCGCGAACCGTCACCTAATGTGATTAAGCTTGAGCCAGTGGGCTCAATCACTCACAATAAGATCTGTGTATCGAAGCATCTTCATGCCTTGTGATTGTTCTCGTCATCGTCGATTTTATCAGATCCTTAACATATCTCCATACGTCGCGATCGCTTGTCACGACATCATGAATCCCGCTGACACCTACATGCTCTCGTCGCGCCTCTTCATGTAACATAATCAGAAGCACGCAGACCCAATAATAAATGAAAAAAACGAAGGCTCGCATGTCCCATTAATAATAATAATAATCACATTTGCACACATAACACATGACTCATGATCATCCGTCCACATCATACATGACTTGTACACATCATCATTTAGGACTATTGATAATTAATAATTAATTAAATTATTTAATTAATTATTTTAAAAAAATCAAGATATGCTAGAAATTTTTAGAATTATCAAAGGCATTTTTAAAATTCTAGACAGAAGGACATATCTTAACATTTCTGAAATTCTTATGGGTAGAATCATCTTTTTGTCTATAAAATCCCTAAATCCCCTTTGCCTCCTTCTAGTGGGCTGTTGTTGCCGCCCCTGCCCCTGCACAGGGGGCAACGCTGTGCGTCGACGATGACTGCCCCTGCACAGGTGCTGGCAGTGCTGCCTCGTGTGACCACTTGGCCCGCAAACAGTCGCCACTACAAGCAGGTGTCAATCTATATGTAGGCGCTACCCCCCGCGAGCGCCTTTGGCCCCAAGCGGCTTGCTCGCAGGGCTATGCTCGCAGGCAGCTTGCCCGCAGGTGGTTGCCCCTCCGCGCGCAAGTAGCTTGCCTGCGAGCGCTACGTTCATTCAAGAACACATAGAACAGTTATACGCGATTCAATCTCATCATAGGTAATTTATAAAACTAATCTTTTGCACAAGCAAACTGGCTCTGATACCACTATTGGGAAACCCAATTGGAGTATCACATGCTCAGCAGAAGAAAGAAAACATAACAGGTTACCCACGTATATCAAATCTTCATGTAAAGATTAGTGTACGAAAAATCCGCAAAAATAAAAATTTCGATGCGTGAGAAATTGATTACCTAGGGAGATTGTATATCCCTGAAAATTCAAATCTAAATGAAGAAGGTCAAGTGTCCTCTCTAGCGATATTCACACGATGGGGCGCTACAGCGATGCTCTTCCAATCGCAGCTCAAAAGCTCGTAACTCTTGTGCAGAGGGAGAGAGGAGAATAGGAGGGGGCAGCCAAAGATGTAGAGTATCACAATTTATGCCCCTGCCTCCTATTTATAGAGAGTCATCGAAAACTCTAATTGATCTTACCTTTATGGGTATTGAATCTTCATTCAACTACCCACTAATCTTAGATTATTGAATCTCTTATCCAATAATCTAAAAAGAGCTCATTAATGTTGAGTCTCATTTGATGAGAACATGGACTAATTAGATAACTCATATCTACTCCTCTACTCGCTGAAACATACACCATATGTGTTTGACCCTCTAAGCCCAATACCGAACTGATCGTGAGTCCTTGTAATAACTCGTTCTGACTTAGTAAATTATTATCTCATAATAATTCACTCGACTTATCGACTATGGATATACTAGGCCACTATATCAATAATTCCTACACTATACATGAGATCTTATCCATTGAACTTGTTTGTCCTCAATTACTATGTATCTATAGTCCCTTGTCCATCTAATATCCTAGAGATCATATATTGGGCATGATACTGTCAAGCCTCAAACGAAATCCGTCCCGAGTCTCGCTCCAATCGGATTCTCCCAGAAATATCTCTCAATTCGAACGACCTCGTTTAAGATTTATCCGAACGATAACATGAGATATTCTTTTTACGATACCGAGAGTGAATTCCTCTATTAACACTCAATTTTCTTCCTAAGGCTGGCTACCAATCCCGATAATCAACTGTACTAGATCTAAAACTTTCCAGACCTGTAAATCTAACGTTAAAAAAAAAATACTTAAATAGGATATTCTTGGAATGTCAAGTTTAAGGACCAAATACACAATTGAAACTACGAAATCATTATTTGACAATATAT
Organism: Ensete ventricosum; assembly: GCA_029747655.1. NCBI lineage: Eukaryota > Viridiplantae > Streptophyta > Magnoliopsida > Zingiberales > Musaceae > Ensete > Ensete ventricosum. The sequence goes on from JAQQAF010000001.1 coordinate 42,567,613, forward strand.
ATCATTTATCATCTAATATTTCATAAGCAGATCAATCAATAAACTCATTCTCCAATGAGCACCTATATTATATCCTTAGTATCCCCACAAGTGATATGAGACCAATCACCTCTATCATATGGACAGATATACAGTACACCAATTTATCTGATTATCTTGATTTTTTTCTCGAGTAACCTATAATCAAAAGTATTTATGATCTATGTCTAAAGACGAATCGATCTTATTATCGTGATCTCATCATGATCTAATTCTCATTGCATAGAACCAAAGATATCACAATATATATTTAATAAAAAATATAATATAAAAATATACTAATAATAATAATATAAAAAATTATACAATATGTCACACATGTCATCACTCACATGATTGACTTACAACAAGTATGCTCGAGTTACACCCCACACACCTAAGCAAACACCCCTCTTAGTCTTCCTTCATCGTATCTTCCTCTATTTTTTATTCCTTTTTTAAACAACACTAGGATGTTATACTGGTAATAACTGATCCAACCAATTGAAATGAGTCTGACACTTACAAAATCAATACTCTCTCTTCCTTTCACTTGTCTCCTTTTTTTTGTCACCTCCTCCTTTTCCTCCGTGACCCCTATCTCTTGTCCCTTTTTCTTCCACTTGCAAACACTTATGTACTCGGTACCGACCAGTATATATCATTATATATATATAGTGAGTCAAAAATTTCTTACTTTCGAAATTGGCTTGGGGCAGTTAGCTGGAGATCTCTCTCCTTGCTGGAGTCAATTCTAACACTGGATTTCTTGCTGGTGAATTTTCTTTAAAGAGGTGCTGCTATTTTCTTTCCTGAATGACCAAAGTTGTGGCAATGATTGTCAAGGCAACGGTGTGCAGCAGGACTGTGCAACTAATCTTTAGTCTTGGAGTGAGTGATACAAAGACTGTGCGCACCTGATGATTAGATGAAACAAACTCTCCTTTGCATCTCTTGGAATTAATGGACGGATCGATGTGAAAAATATGTACAAACTTCACCTGAAATGAAATGCAAGTTGAATCAATCAGGGTTCTGCCGGCTCAAGATGTTGGAAGCAGCTCGGCCCAACTTCAAAATGACAGATACCAACTGAGTCATGAAAAAGTTTAATGCTAGTTGGCTTATCAGAGTTTGTTTGAAAAGCAGCTATAGCAACAAATAAAGTCTAAGATGAATCAGATATACCCTCCCCTCTTTGTATCTCATCAACATGGTCTAGTGAGGCGCAAGTGGACGAGTGTCATATCCTTGTTGCTGCGAGTGATTCTGATCTTGTTGTCAATATACCTGGAAAATGTATATAACGTTTATAAGATGCAGGTTGTGCACCCCACTTGATTCTGGATTTACAGCATATATAATAAATGAACGACAGACAAATGACCTCAGGTACCGTGGAATTTGTATTCTACTTACAGCAACTCCAGGTGAAAGTTGACTTCCATTTTTATGGGAATTTTCAATGCGCCAAACCTAACAACACCATCATTCATGTGCAACATGTACAAGTTTCTCTCAGATGTTTCGCTGTGAAATGTAGCATCCATAAGCACAACCATAATATATATATCTTGGAATTCTCAGGTACAGGCCATTGCTTAGTGGTTAAAATAATATAAAAAAAAACAAACACACACACACACACACACTAGAAATAGAGGACAAATGCCTTTAATTATGGCTATTAAGGAAACAGGCTGATAAATAATTTTATCATTTTCACCAAGTCTAGAGTTTGGTTATCTAACTTTTTTCTTATTTTAACCTGAATAAATATCCATTCTGTAAATAAAGAAAAAGATGATCAAAATTCGTCATTTACATATCATGTTGAAAGAAACTACAGAAGAGAGTCAACTAGGAAAAGAGGTTCTCACCACTAGGGAATCTGGATATAACTAGTCTTACCTCTATATAAGCATAAAGACTATTTTATGAATAAAATTCTGATTATTTTAGGCCATAAAGTAGCAAACCACAAGCACAGTCAACTAGCCAACTAAAAAGGAACTTAATAGAGTCTAAAATAATACAGTTTCCATTTGCTCCACTTCATTTTAATTCCTCCTTTTCCTTTTAATTCTTTGGTGTCCTTATCACATTTTTTATTTTGATTGCTTTGATTGACAGTGATCCTTGATATGAACTTGGAGATCATCCGTCTTCCCATTTTCTCAAATTATAAAAAAGGGAATAAGCAAAGCAATTCAGCACACTGCTACCAACAGTTTGTGGCAGAGGAAGACAAGATGTGGAAACATCAGTTTCCTTCAACTCACCTAAGATTGCCATTTGCACAAATCCTTAAACCAGGAAGCAGGCTAATCTGATTCTCCACCATTCCATCTTTCTTTATAATCTAGAAAAGGCACCATACAAATAAATAAAAATAGATAACTACACCATTTTTTCCCTTATTTATAAGGAAAAAAAGATATTTTCGGTATTTAGGATATACTGTCGAATATTATGTTAGCGCATACCTGCAAACCTCTAACACCACTGGCAACAACAGATGACCAGCTCTCGTTTTCTGACTGTACGAAGAGGAGGAATCAATTATAAGTAAAACGAAAGGATTTGGGAAGTCATGCACTGAAAAATGTGAACCAAAATAAAAGCAGGATGCTTTAAAAGTTAATGCATCTACAAGAGACAATTTTGCATATGCTACTCTCCTCGTGGTTCAGGCTATGCAGAATTAGGATATGTGGAAGTAGAACAACCTCAATTAGAAGACCCATATTTAAACAATGAGCCATAATGTGCCAAATAATTTAGACAGATTGTTTAGAACACTACTCAATTAGAGGCCTTGATGTCTAAAACATAATTATATAATGAGTTAACCTTCAGTTTTAGATGCACAAAAAGAATGATGATTTTAAGAGGAAGTACTAATGCAACACCTTTTTTCTAAAAGAAGTGTTAATAAACTCTGGGTCATTTTATGCTGAAATCAAATATTTGCCAGTCAAAAATCTCTAAGATGCCCACATAAACATAATCTTTAAAAAATCATTGAAGTTATCAATTACTTAATTAAATGAATCCTCATTGCTCAAAATATAACCATAGTTTGATGTTTTGGATGCCAAACCCATGTTGTTTCCTGGTTGGACTAGTACAGGGCTTAAACGTGTCTGTCATGCTGACACATGTTACATCAACACAGGTCGGTTGCCTTTTCTCGAGGGTTTTGGTCATCATATGAAACCCTTAAGAAATCATACTTCATAAGTATCTCCGACCTAATATTGTCAAGATTCATATAATTTAAGTGGTTCAAGTCTATAAAGCAACATAGATCCTTGTGTATCTAGCTTAGATCTGTATGATTCAAGCCTAATTGTATCATGATCAATTACAATTGACAGATATCTCTCTAATTTCAGTCTAATTAAACCCAAAATTATGTCGCTAATTGAACCTAGAGTTAAGTCAAGTTCCTTCTTGAGAATTTGATCTTCTCATTTCAACAAATTCTCAATTTGCTAGAGATTTGGAAGAATTTAGGGAGATCAATGAAGGAAGGGAAGGAGAGAAGGGAGAGCTTACTGTTATGGCTAAAGGGGAGCAAAAGAGCCATTTTTTAAAGCTCAAAGGAAGCGCAATGGGTCTCTTTCAAATTGAGTGACCCTGGGTGAGCTTACCACTCAGTCTAGGGCCCATCAGAGCCTCGACTGAATGGTAACCCTGGTTTTCTGTTAGACGGCCCAATATTGGGAGGTTCACATGCCAAGAAGTCATTAGACCAACATATACTGCTCGGTAGCTACCAATCTGAAACTGTGATTATAACTATCAAGGATTATAGTTTTGGTTCCGGACCCATGTCAGTCCATGGCTAGACCTATATGAGTCTAGTTGGTTCCAACACACCAATACACGGAATGCCAGAACATATCACAATATAGTTGCTGGAGAGAGAGAAGGGGAGGAAGAAGAAAGAAGAGCAAGGAAAAATAGGAGGAGACGTACCAAAGCAAGCTACAAGGGCACGATTAACTACGGTCGACGAGCAACAAGTGACATCCATGCGAACAATGATGGGTGAAGACCTCTCTTGTGACTGGTTTGGACCGGTTTTGGTATCAGACGGTGACGGGACTATAAATACTGTTTGAATCATATCGAATTGGGTAGTTTTGGCTGGTCTATGTACTGGTAGAATGTTGGACCAATAAATACTCGCGAATCTGTACCAAACCAACCGGTTTGTAGCTACAAATAAGCAAATGATTTGCAAGTGCACTTAATGTAATGGAGAGTAGTGGCAAATTGGTCGGGTTAATTGTATTTTCACTTTAGTCAAAAATTCAAAAAAAATTATATAGACTAAGATGATAAGTGAGGAAGCTTCCGATATAACAAAAGAAGAAACAAGAGCCTGTTGAGTTATATTATCCCAAGCAGCTCCGTTAGCCACTTGATTCAAGTTAGACCATCACAAACAGCCCCTTGCATGGTCATCATACTGGACATTGAAAAAGAGAATACCTCGATAAATCTGCTTGAAGGGGTGTTCTTTTGAAAAATAAAGCCCACCAACTAGGTCGCTTACTTGCATTCCAAGTAAGAATAAGAAATATATTCACAATAGATGATGGGGAAAAAAAGATCTAAGCTACATCAATGGGTCTCTGATCACAACAGTCGTTTTTGGTGATTTTCTGGAGTCAATTTAGTATATATAATGCTCAATCCACCCAAGCAACAATTGACTCTGAATCATTAATAATAACGACTACCAGGGAGGCGAATGTTTTTTTGATAATACAAATGAAAGGAGGATCTTTCTTGTTCTGAAAAATCAAATTTAAGGATTTTTCTTGTTCTCACAAGTTCAATAACCCCACTTGCTAGCGTTTGTAACTTAAAATGTGAGTTAGCAAAACACACTAATTTTAGTACAAATCTGTTTTAGACAAGAAACAGAATAGAAAATACGATGACAACATGACTCTAAGGAACAATGTTTTCCAGCATATACTTTGCATGAAATCTAGTATTAAACTATGCATGTACTTTAAAGTAGCAAGCAAATGTTACTAACTGCATTTCATTTTTCAAACTTGACATGCATCTTTCTTCTTGCTGGCCAAATAAAAAGGGAAACAAGTCCTTATCTAAAAACCTGTGAAGCCCACAGTAATTGCCATTCGCCTTCCAGCATTTCTGAATTTGCTTTAACCTCCTCCTGATTTGAAGAGATAAGTTCATCTATCATCTGTTAATAAGAAGAAGTAAGCAATTAATTTTTAAGGAATGGAAAGTTTATGTGAAAGTTACCATGTGCATCAGAATGAATATTCATATCCCAGACCTCCTTAACTCTTGTTCCAACAGATACAGCTGACAGCAACCTTTGTCTTGGTTCAATCTTCTTTTGCAGAACAAATGTCGTTCCCTGTGCTACAGTTTATTTTTCATAAATATTTAGTTAAAAAAGGATTAAAATTTGAGTACTTCACAAATGCATTCGATTTATGCAGGAAAAAAAAGTGAACAATTTAAACTTTTTTAACAAAAGGAAGAAGATGTGAGAGAGTGAAAAGTATATATTAGTTAAAAAAATTACCTTGTTTCCTCTTGAAATACGTATGTTCCCGGTATGAGACAGGTACGTTGTATCCAACCATCCCTTTGCTTCATCACCAAGAAGCCTAATGGTACAGGATATGGAACCTTGAAAGGTAAAAATCTAAACGAGAATGCAGCACGATCAAACTGGAAAAGGATTCTTTTTCCATCTTTAATTGTTGCTGCTGCCTAGGAGTAAAATTCAGCAGAATGATGAATGTCAGCCAAAGAAAAAGAAAACCGAAGTAGTTGAATGTCACCATAATTTAACATTGGCAGCAAAAGTATTCCAATTCATGTTAATGAAAGAACACGATTAATAAAAAAAAAAACTTCTGCTTTACAGAGCTAAAAGAAAGTATATGATCAAAAGATTTCTCATTTTTGTTAATATAGTTATGTAACAAGAGAAAAAAAGGAAAAGATAAACTGAGCGCAACATCAATGATAAATCCATGCTAGACTGTTTACAATGGATAGCTACTGCCTGTGTATAATTGCATATTGTAAAGGTTTATTTGTATGCATGATCGAATGGAATATGTGGATCATCAATCTGGATGGTTTCATGAAGTGATTTAGATATAGTAGTTAAAATCTAGTGATATAAAGATGCCCTTTATGAAATAAGAAATGGTTGCATATGGAACAAACTTGTCATATAAACTTAAAGGACTTTGGTTGACTATGAGAACAAAAATGAAAAACCAGAATATCACATATCCAGTGCTTTTTTCTTGCTGATTAAAAGAAGGTATGACCCATGCTTAGGATAGGTAGACAAGTAATGCCAGGGACAACAACAAGTAATAAATACATAAAGAGATATTCCGATGTCAATGGGTACTCCTCTGGCTATCACTTCTGAGTTCAGGCTCAAGATTGTTGCAACAATAGTTTCACATTTGATGTTCTCCCAAAATAATAATCCAATGCAAGTAAGTTTGTGGGATCATTATGTTGACTTAATAGATTACAAAAGAAAGTTCTCAAACATGTAAAAGCAGGTGGAGGGAATAATGGCAAGCAATGGTCTCCTGTGATAGAATCACAGTGGAGTAGATAATAGAGAAATATTTATGTAGATTGCTAATAACTACGAATATTCTGAGTTGTATAGATCAAGGTTTGACTTACCGGTCCGTACCAATGTACCGATATATTATCGGTACCGGTACAGGACCGGTATCAAGCGGTATGCACAGTGCATACCGCCTGGTATTAAAATATAATATAATATTTTTTATAATATAATATTATATAATATAATATTAAAATATTAAAATATTAAAAAAGAAAGAAAAGGGGGCGACGTCACCTCGATCTTTCTCCGCGGCCACAGGCGACCCGCAGACGGCGACGACAGGTGGGCGAGGACGACGCACATACCGGTATGTACCGCCCGTACCGGTACATACCGGTACTAGAGATAATCATATAATATCAATACTATAGATAATCGTATAATATCAACCTCATATTTTAGAATATTGCAAGTTTTCTAGGACAAGTAAAGAGTCGCCTAATATGTAACCTGATTCAAGCTTGTCACAACATAATAAGATTAATGGATACAAATTTCATAAGGCTAGATGCCTTAAACCAATTATTTTAAAAGCTAATATGGATGTGATGATAATATCATGACTATCAATAGAAACTGGATAGAGTGGTACCTTTATGATGCAGTTAAACTAGGACAAAAATGACAATGTTATAGGCCGAATATAACTTACCTTCATATGTAAATTAAATGTTCGCTTGACTCGAAAGATTATCTTGTTAATGAATATCATATGTCTATAAAATGTTCATGGTAGAGTTGAGATTCCCACCCCACCCCCCCACCCCCAACAAAAGAATATTATAAAATTTAAATAAATAATTCACCAATGAATATCTTTTCTGGGATATTTCACCAAGTGCAATTAAGATTCAAGAGATACCCAAGTTAAAACCTCAACAATATTCCTCATTAATTCACCTCTTATTATTAGAATTTCTGCAAGCATTAACTCTAAATGTTTATATATTGGTATTGGTAGCTAAAATAATTTTATTGGGCAGGTATGTACAAACAAATATGTTATGACACACCTTGGTGTACTGGTAAGAAGAATGCTTTAAAAATTCTTTGATATGCAGCAATATGTACATCAATATATCAATTATCAATAGAATATCGGACTGGTAAGGTTGATATACTGCACTATCTGAAGCTAGTTTAGAGCAAGGTTTGCAATTTCGACGGGCGGTACATACCGGTCCGCCAGGTTACCGGTACACGGACCGCCCGCTACCGGGCGGTTCCGTCAAAAATCGGCCGTCGGCGGCCGATTTTGAAAGAAATCGACCGTCGACGGTCGATTGAGTGAGAAATCAACCGTCGACGATCGATTGAGGAAGAAAAAGGGAAGAAGAAGAGGAAAAGAAGCGGGTGGTTTCGTCAAAAATCGGCCGTCGACGGTCAAAATCGGCCGAGTGAGAAATCAACCGTCGACGATCGATTGAGGAAGAAAAAGGGAAGAAGAAGAGGAAAAGAAGCGGGTGGTTTCGTCAAAAATCGGCCGTCGGCGGTCAATTTCGGCCGTCGACGGCCGATTTTGAAAGAAATCGACCGTCGACGGTCGATTGAGTGAGAAATCGACCGTCGACGGTCGATTGAGGAAGAAAAAGGGAAGAAGAAGAGGAAAAGAAAAAAAAAGAAGAGGGGAAGAAAGAATACCTCGCCAGCGCCATCCTCGCCCGCTTGCTGTCGCCGCCCGTGGGTCGCCTGTGCGCGGTCGCCGCTCGCGGGTCGCCCACGGCCGCTTTTTCTCCCGCGCGAGGAGACAGAGCGTCTCCCCGAGCGAGAAGACAGATCGAGGCGACGTCGCCCAACCTTCTCTTTTTTTTAATATTTTAATATTTTAATATTATATTATATAATATTAAATTATAAAAAAATATTATATTATATTTTAATACCGGGCGGTGCGCACTGTACATACTGCCTGGTACGGGTCCCGTACCGATACCAACAATATGTCGGTACACCGGTACGGACCGGTAAGTAAAACCTTGGTTTAGAGAGCATAGAATATGATTTGTTTGTGTACAAGAGTAATTTGCACAGATTAAATTATATAGCTTTGCTCATTGAACTGCATATTCTCTTATAAATTGTCTTTACAGTAAAAATCCACTATTTAATATTTAAATAATTCAAACATCCAGCATTGCACCAGCTTACCTCTAAAATTATCAGGGTTTGTGTAATTTCTGGGAACATTATCTCTTGCACTCTAAGCATTTCTCAATGACATCAATTTGACCCAATCGAAAAATATCAAAATTGCATTCATTAATGATATACTTTCCATGTAAATGGGCCAAATATACTGTGTGATTTCTTTCATGACAGGTTGCCAAGTGACTTGTGTGAGCATGGAAAAAATCATGAACAAAATTGCACTGGTGAGAAAGCACTTCATTTAGATATGCAAATAACATTAAAAAAAAGTTATTAATTTAGATGGTGCAGACAGAAGCAGATACTTAAATAATTTATGGAAATCAGATTCCAGTATGTGGATGAATGTGCTTCTGTTATAGAAGAAATAAAATGATCATACCTCTACTTTTAGCTCACCAACAGCATCTGAGAATCTTACAATGTTAGATACCCTTGGTTCATCTGTTCTAAGGTAAACCTCCTGAAAGATCTTGAAAAAATCTACCCCAACAAAGGTTCTCTGTAAGAAAATATGGAACCTTAGTAGAGATATTATAATTTCGGTGAGTATTAAGTAACAGAAGACCCTGAATGCAACATAGTTTCTCAACTGATTTGCAGGAATAAACAAAAGTTTAAATTTCTGAGGTAGATGGCCTTCTAATTACAAGAACAATGTCTTTCTAAGCTTAAATATCAAAATCTGTTTGGTGCTTAAAATAAAGGATTACTAGGCTGGTAAGAGAAATAGTTATTGTTACAATAATAAAATCTCAAACAGTAAATGAAATTGCTATGCTGATTGACTTTTGGTCTTTGTTCATATATTTCCAATTAGAGAACAAATAGTGAAATGCTAATGTGAATTTGTTTTTCCCTGATAAGCACATTTTTATCAATCCTCCTTCTAAATGTAGTCTGAATTGAATCAGTAACTAATTGAAACTAGAACGTCTTCCCATCTAGAGGAAAGAATAAATGACATTTCTAATGTTAGAAGGAGCAATGAATCTTTATCATGTGTCATGAATGCTAGATAACTGCAAGATTGAGGAACTGATTTCTACTTGAAAAGTTACATAATCTTCTCAAACAAGGAATTTTTTAAAGATTCAAGCTCGTCAATAGGAGTCCAGTTTGCAAGATTGGCGGGTACTGCTACAAATTAATGGTACAATCATCTTAAAATTGCAGAAAGTTGCTAACATGATCTAAATAGTTGACAAGATGCTATAGATTTGACAGCTTGTTACATCAATATTGATACATCAGAAGTATGTAACCTCTCACTTTTGATCAAGCCAGCTTCCATTTACTAGTCAAGCAATTAATAACCTCTAAAGGTTCCAAAACCACATATAAATGCATAATTATTTTTGTCTTCTGTAATGACATTATCCTGGAAACTCCAGAACTTATGCACACTTGACACCCATTTTGTTTCCAACGTAATCAGTGCATATTAATACATTAAAAAGAAATCCCATTGGCAAAAAAAATCTCTACATACCAAAGCAACGTTCCATTTAATCTCCACGAGTCCACATTTCTTGCAAGTCCTAGTCATCAGTTAGTTTATGTCAGTTTTAATTTTTATGAGTTTTATAAGTGGTCCTTTTGTGACTCAAAACAAACTGAAAGGTCAGGTTTTCAATTCCCTAAAATGTGCTTCCTAACAGCTGACTAAAATTGGATATATATATATATAGGAGAGCTATCAGACAGAGATAAATAGGACAGGCCAACAACAAGCTTCTCATTCTTTGGCTTCAAAATTTCATGCTTTAGCAAAAGCAACTACATAAATAGGACAGGCCAAAAATTAACTTAAAGAGCATTAATAGTGCATTGTAATGTCATCTCACTTGAATTGGGGATGCTGTTCCAGGTCTTGTAGTGAAAATTAGTTGCCAGCGACCTTCAATCAAACTGGAACTTGTCTGCAAAAGATTGAACAGTATAAGTTCAGCAACATATTAAGCTTTCGTCCAAACTGACAATGTATGTCTTAGACATGTCTCAAACACTTGTTAAATTCTTTCATAATAAATTTAATATATTGCGAGAAATGAATCTTTCTGGACCATTGGGTTTCTTGGGGATTTATATTTTAACATCATGAATGCTTACTTATCACATGTAATCAATTAATTCTTCTCTGCATGTTCTTGTTTTAGTCTCCTTGATGCATAGATCCTGTGGCTAAATCCACACAATCTTGAGAATAGCACAAGGGTTGAAAGCTTGCTGATTTCTTGAGGCCTAACAAAGATGCATGAGAACGATATGTCTTGTTGCCGCAAGGAAATCAGCGATTGCATGGCATAGAAGTAGCACGAAACCAAAAGGAACATAGAGAGGTAAAAGGGTTTCAAGAAACCTAACAGAGGTTCCTGGTGCCACAGGGAAATCAGCGACTGCATGACATGGAATTAACAAGAAACCAACACGAACATCAGAGAGAAAATATTTCAAGAACCTAACAGGGGATCTTGTTGCCGCAAGGAAATCAGCGATCGCATGACGTAGAAGTACCACGGACCCAAAAAGAAATCACGGAAGCAAAAGATTCTCAAGATACGTAACAGGGGATCTTGTTGCCCCGATGAAACCAGCGATTATATGACATAGAAGTATCACGAAACCAAAAAAAACATCAGAGAGGTAAAAGAATCTCAAGAAACCTAAAAGGGGACTCACAGGATCCGGCACGCCTCCCAGATTCTCTAGGGTTTGCACCGCGAGCTCGACGTCCTGTAACGAGTTCAATTCAAGAACCTAACACGAATTCCCAAAAAGACTGCAGACGATTCTGAAGAAGGATTTTCCAAGAAAGGGCAGAGAATGTGTCGAATCAAAGGAAAGAACGGTGCCTGCAGTTGCCCAGATGATGCGGCGCGGCCTCTCCCCTGAATCCCGAGTAGGGCTTCGACGAGTGCGGCCTCGGGATCGCTGAAGCAGAGCTGCGGCCCTTCTTCCACCAAAGAGCACGAGATGGGACGGAGGGATGTCCGCCGTCGCCTCGGCTTCTGGACTCTTGGCATGAGGACACGACACATCGACGGCTGCAGCAGCATGGAGAGGCCGGACAAGGGCGGCGGAAGGAGGGCGAGCCGCGCGGCGGCAGCTCCTCCGACGGCCATCTCGGTGGATTTCCGCGGAGGGGAGCAAAGTGGGGGTGGGATTCCTCAGCACTGGTGGGAGGTGCATTTGAGGCGGTTATCGGATGACGCATGGGGGCCCACAAATTGTGGATGACCTGAGATGAGACGTGGGGCCCATGAGTTCTTGATAACTTGATCCTCACCGTTCATGTTTCTTTCCTCCTGTTCTTATCATTATTTTTCGTGCGGTCTCACTCGCTCCTCGACACCAATCTCCTCGTCACCGAAGAAAAATAAATATGATTTAAAAACTGAGTGTTAACATAAAAATTATAATTATATAAATTATTATATGAATAACTATTATATCAGAATTAAAATCAAATAATATTAGATTTATTTAAGATCTATATGGAGAATTAAAATAGATCTAGACCCATTCTTAAGTGTTTATAGTAGGTCTTATATATTTATAGATGACAACAGATAAGTTATTAGGAGATTTGATTTCATGAAGAGTATTTCATAAAATATCTTAATATAATATAGACTTTATTTAATATTAACTAATATATTTTATTATAATTTAATTAATTCATAATATATTTTATTCAATTAATAAAGGACCACATAATCTTACATTCTCTCATTTGACCCATTAATTAATAAGATATAAAAGATATCCAAAATTAAAATAAATAAAATAAAATTTATTTAAAAATAATTTTATATAATTTGATTCTCAAAATTTTGAAAAACATTTTATACATGGTCATGATTTTAAAAATAAACCAATAAGTCCAATAAGCACAATAATACTATATTCAGTCCAACTATGAATGTGAGTCATAGCGGTTGTATGTCATCAATGCCACACTTTCTTCCATATACTACAACACTATTAGTTTTTCTTTATATAGTCTATAATGACCCTTGTAATTTATCTTATCAAGACAATCATGACAATCATGTTTCTTGCATTCAACCATAATATGCATAAACATAAACACAAATAAGATAGCAGAAATAAATAACTTTAATTATATAAAAAAAATATCAATAATAGCATCCACTTAAACATGCATCATCGTATCATTTATTGCTTGCTCACAAGCCTCATTCTAAGAACGTGTTCTTTAAATATTTTACACTGCAAAGCTTTAGTGAATGGATCGACGATCATCATAGTGGTGCTTAAATTTTCAATTGACACTTATTGTTTCTGGACTCTTTCTCTAACCACAAAGTAATTTATCTCAATGTGCTTGGAACCACTAGAGTACTTGTCATTCTTAGAGAAAAAAACTATTATAGTATTATCATAAAATATCTTCAGCGGCTTGACAATTGAGTCGACCACACCAAGTCCTGAGATAAAATTTTACAGTCATAAAGCTTGATTTGTAGCCTCAAAGTATGCCACAAATTCAGCTTCCATCGTAGATGATGCAATAAGTGATTGTTTTACACTTTTCCAAGAAATTATCCCACCAGCCAGCATGAACACAAATCATGAAGTGAATTTCCTACTATCGAGGCAATTTACAAAATCAGCATCTGGATATCTCGTTACTTCAAGCTGATCTGATTTCCTATATATGAACATATAATCTTTTATCCCTTGCAGATATATCATGACTTTCATTGTAGCTTTTCAATATTCTATTCCTGGGTTACTTTGGTATCTACCCAGCATTGTCACTGTAAAACTGATATTTGGCCTTGTATAAGTTTAAGGTTTTGGCTGAATTTTTTACCTCTAATAATAGGTGTGTCATTGGCTTTACAAAGCTGCATATTAAATCTCTCCAAGATACATTTAATATAACATTTCTGAGACAGTCCTAACAAACCTTGAGATCTATCCCTGAATATCTCAATACCAATAATATAGAATGCCTCATTCATATCAACCATCTTAAAATTTTTGTTAAGAATTATCTTGGTTTCGTGCAACAAATCAAGATCACTACTGACAAGCAATATATCATCCACATATAAGACCAATATAATAAACTTATTTCCGCTAACATTCATATATATACACTTATCAACAGTATTTTTCTTAAATCTGAAGGAAGTAATGTTATAATGAAACTTTATATACCATTGTCTAGAAACTTGTTTAAGGTATAAATAGATTTTTTAAGTTTGCAAGCCCAACTTTCCTTCCCCTTTTCTATGAATCCTTCAGGTTGTTTCATATAGATTTCTTCATCTAGATCCTCATTCATAAATATTATTTTCACATCCATCTGATGTAACTCAAGATCATAATGAGCTACTAATGTCATGATGATTCTCAATGAGTCCTTTCGAGAAACAGGAGAAAATGTCTCATGATATTCAATGCCCACTTTCTGAGAAAAATATTTGGCCACAAGTCTGGCTTTATATCGTTCGATATTGCCCACCGTCTCGTGTTTAGTTTTAAAGACTCATTTACAACCGACTCTTTTATAATTATTAGGCAATTCAACAAGTTCCCAAACACAAATCTGGTCCATTGATTTTAACTCATCTTTCATTGGATTATACCATTTTTTAGAATTTTTATTTTCTATAGCTTGTGAAAACGATAAGGGGTCTCTTTTCATTCCTATATCAAAATCCGATTCTTACAGATATACCACATAATCATCAGAAATGACATGTTTCCTTTTTCTTTGAGATCTTCTCAAATCTGCCAATTGTGATTATTCTACAAGACTATCAACGGCGACATCAACATCATGTGAGAATTCATCAATGTTATTTTGTTATTCACCATCATCAATTCTCTCATTGATTTGAGGAACAACAATTTCTCGAATATGGGATAATACAGGAGAAGAAGCCTGAATCTCCTTAATACCAAAATTAATCCTTTGAGACTTTTAACTCCCACTGATTTCATCATTTTCTAAGAATTTTGCATTACCAGATTCTACTATCCTCATATTATGATTAGGGTAATAAAATATGTATCCTTTAGATATTTCTGAGTAACCAATAAAATATCTAAAAATTATTCTTGAATCTAATTTCTTTTCATGTAGATTGAATACTCTTATCTCTGCATGACACCTCCAAATATGTAAATATCTCAAACTCAGTTTCCTACCAGCTCATAACTCAAATGGAGTTGATGAAACTGACTTACTAGGAACCCTGTTCAGGATGTACATAGCTGTCCTAAGAGCATCACCTCACATTGACTCAAGTATGGATGAATAACTCATCATGCTCCTAACCATATCCATAAGAGTACGATTTCACCTTTCAGCAATACTGTTCTGCTGTGGCACACCTGGTAATGCATACTGAGCACAATACCCTGCTGTTCTAGGAATCTAGCAAAAGAATCAATATTCTGACTGAATTCATCATATCTGTCATAAACCCTTATCAGATCTGATAATTTTAACTTTTCTATCTAATTGTCTCTCGACCTCATTTACGTACACTTTAAGAATGTCAACGGCCTAAGACTTTTCATGTATTAGATAAACATAGCTATATTTGGATAGGTCATCTATAAATGTGATGAAATACCTTTCTCCACTAAAACAAAAAATATAGAGTGGTCCGTAGATATCAGTATGAATAATTTTAAGAAGTTCTTTACTTCTTGTGTCATTTTTCTTTGTATGCTTAGTTTAATTTCCTTTAATACAATCTATGCAAACATCAAAATCAGTGAAGTCTAAATTTTTTCAAAATATTATCGTTCACTAATCTTTCAATTATTTCATTGGAGATATGTCACAAACGTCTATGCCACAATATAGAAGATCTTTCATTATTGGAATTGTGTTTCATTCTAATACTTGATTGCATGATCAATAATGTATTTGCAAACTCAAGATTCAAATTAATTCTGTACAAACCATCACACAGAATTCCAGAACCAACTTTTATTTCAACTTTTATTGAATCATAAAATATGTTGAGTTTATCATTACCAAAAGAAACACAGTATCATAACTCATCAATTCTAGATAGAGAAATTAAATTTCTAGAAATTATAGGAACAAAACATGTCTTTCAGATCCATTAGATGACCCGTCTCTAAGCGTAGGCGATGAGTCCCTACTGATACCACTTTTGCTTTGAGACGATTTCCCATAATTATGAATCTTTCATGTTATTTTGGTTTCCAGATTGAAAGGAATCCCTGCATATTATTAGTAATATGAGTTAAAGTGCCAGAATGAATTCACCATATATTTGAAGGAACTTCTGCAATGTTTGATTCAAAACATACAATGGTTGAGTTTATACCTTTCTTTTCGAACCAAGTCCTACGTCTAATGCAGTTCTTCTTTACATGTCCTTTCTTGCCACAAAAGAAGTATTTTACTACGATAGCTTTCTTTTCAATAGTCTGTCTAACACTTTCAGACCCGACAAATTTCTTCGATGGATGATGCTTCGATTTTCTTTTCTTGTTACTAACTTCTTGAGTAGTTGTCAGTACATTATATGAACTTTCCTGTCTTAATCTTAATTCTTCTTGAACACATATACTAGTTAACTCATTCAAGTCTCACTTATCCTTATTTATATTATAGTAAATCTTGAATGGGCCAAACTGAGAAGGAAAAGAATTAAGAATGAACTGCACGATGAAAGATTCATCAATATTCATTCCCAATGCCTTAAGTTTTACAGCTTTGTCAGCCATATTGAGGATGTGATCCTGAATTCCTCGAGTACCATCATACTGAGCTGTAGTCAGTTCTTTCATTAATGTGCCAGCCAATGACTTATCAGCAGATTTAAATATGTCTTCAATAACCTTTAAATATTCACGTGCGCTAGATAAAATCGGTAATGAAGTCTTTATATTATTTACAATTGTCATCCTTATAAACATTAAATTGAGCCTATCTTTCCCAAGCCTTCATTTCATTGACTTGCTCCACAGTACTTTTATCAGTTAATTTTGTGGGCTTTTCAATAAGCAATGCCAAATCAAGATCTGATACGCCCAATGTAAATTACATTTGTTTTAACCATTCTGAATAATTTGATCCAAAGAGTACATGGACACTAGAAGCATGAGAATATATGGACGAGAATACCACTACAGTGGTGATTTCTGCTAAAGATAAAAATGTAATTTTAGCTGAATGGTAAAATTATGATTTCTGCTGAAAGATAAAACTGTAATTTCAGCTGAATGGTAAAACTGTGATTTCAGCAATAATAGCAAAACTATAATTTTAAATTAATGGCAAAATTGTAATTTTTTATTTAAGAAAGAAAACCCTAACCCATATCCTTCCCTACTGCCGCTGTCGTCGCTTATGCGACCGCTAGCACATGACTGCGGCCTGTGCGGCAGCCAGCACACGGTTGTCAGCGCACGACTGCGTGTCACCGGCTGTTGGCATGCGGCTACTGTCGTTGGCGCGCGAGGCCGCTACTTGATGCGGTTGTGGTCAGTCGTTCGTGGAAGACCCACGTGCGGTCGCTGCTTGATGCGGTTGTCGCATAAGCACGACCGACCCAGCGCACGGCTGACTGTTGGCAGCGTGGCCGACACTGCTGATCTGTGCGCACACGTTGCTTAGTGTAGTGTTGTCGCAGAGAGATCTGATCGAAACGTAGATTGATGCGTCTTTTCCACACAACAACCATCAACATCGTTCGTAAACAAACGATTAAAATTAACAGATAGGAAAACAGATCAATAAGATATTCAGATCAACACATCATAAACCTAGGCTCTGATACTAATTGTTAGAATAAAAACTATAATTATGCAAACTATTATGCGAAAAACTATTATCTTAGGATTGAAATCAAATAATACTAGATTTATTTACGATGCGTAGATTTAGATGCCATTTGATTAATATTCAATTAGATCTTCAAGAGTACCTACCGCTTTCCGGATCCGAATAAGGAGAACTAGAATGGATCTAGACCGTTATATTCTATTCCTATCCGGAATAATATAATTGATGATTTTGGGGAGATTGAGAGAATAACCGTAATCTCTCTAGCTCTATTCGAACAGAGGATTTAGGGTAAGTTATTATGAGAGTTCCTTCCATCAAAGGCATCCCCTAAAATATTCTAATATGATATAAAATTTATTTAATATTGACTAATATCTTTTTATCAAAATCTAATTAATCTATAATATATTTTATTCGATTAATAAAATATCACATAATCTTAAGCTGAAACCGATGACGGAGATATAGAATTGGCCGAATTATATCAAAAATTGAAACCAACGGGTAGCTAGTGAAGAAGAAGTAAATGCAGTCAAGTTAACTAAAGGCAATTGAAGTAAATAAGGATACTTGGTATATGGTCTTTTACTCCCAGCGGATCGGATCGTTGTTGAAGAAGAAGACGATAGAGCAGACAAATTTTTTTTATAATAATAATAATTTTTTTTATAATTAAAAAAAAAATACAGTAAGTCAACTAAGGGTTCTACGTCAGAAACAAGTTGGAACTTCAGAAAACCGATTCATGTAAGCTGTACACGACGATGACGACGACGACTCCGTGGAGTCAAAGTCAACTACGCTATGCAGAGTGGAACTGTGTTAGTTACAAGGATCGAAAGAGAATCCCTAGACAAGATTTTTTTTTTTTTTTTAGATGGGGTGGGGTACAAAGCTGCTGTAAACAACTTTGCCAAGTCAAACCAAGTTAGGTGGTTATGGATAGGCTGATGATGCATGACCAACTTAAGCCTCCGCTTAGACTTTTTGCAATTTTTATCGTCTTGTGACCTTCAATCGATGATGGTTCGGACTCTCTTCCTCCTCATTCAAATTCTGAGATTATATATAATATACCAATCATTTTCTACTCGATACGCTAAGCCCTGGTTATTTTATCCTTTGCCTCCTCTGTTTACCTCACCCTTTTAATATCTATCTATCTTAAAAAGTCGACAGCGTAGGGAAGCAACAACGAACGTAGGAGGAAAGTGGAAGCAAGCAATCGACGTGCAACCAACCCACGTTCAACGAAGAAAAAGCCACAAGTCTGCCAACCCAAAGCCGCAGTTCCGGAAATTATTTATGCATGCGCCCCACCCCCTCAGATTAAGTGTCCATCTTTGTGAAACCATTTCCCATGGTTTGACTTCATCTGCATCCCATTCCCCCCATATGATGGATGGATGGATGGATAGATAGATAGATAGATAGATAGATAGATACCAAAGAACAACAGGGTCTCCACGGAAGGCAGAGAGGAGACGATGGGGAGGCTGGGCAACGCCGGCAATGCTCCAAGGACCAACCATTCGACGCATCCCCACCACCCTTCGGGCAACGATCCGAGAATCAGCCATTTCTGCCATCCCCATCCTCTCGAGCTCACGTCTCTGGAGCAGGCGCTTACCCCGCCGATCTGCGCTGGTTGCGCCTCTCCGGTCTCCGGATGTGTCGTCTACTCTTGCAACGCATGCAACTACCTCTTGGACGTCTCCTGCGCCAAGATGCCGCGGCGCATCCGCCATCCCGCGCATCCGCACTCCCTCAACCTCTTCGCCACGCCCCCTTCCAAAGAGGGCCCTTCCAACTGCGACGCGTGCGGCCGCAGCAGCAGCAGCGGCTTCACGTTTTACTGCGATCCCTGTGGCTTCCGGTTGCACTGTCAGTGCGCCGCCAAGCCGCTCACCATCAACCATCGGGCGCACCCTCACCCTCTCAACCTCATCTTCTCTCCTCCTTACGACGACAAGGGGTTCTCGTGTGATATCTGTGGGGACGCGGGCTTGAACCACTGGCTCTACCGCTGCCCGCCCTGCGAATTCGATGCCCATATCGGGTGTGCGACGGGTGGGACTCTGCAGCCTCCGGCGCGAACTCGGACGACACAGCAACAGGCTCCTGCGCGAACACCTACACCACGGCAGCAGCAGCAGGTTTCGCCGAGGCCATCTGCGCCACGGCAGCAGGCTTCGCCGAGACCGTCTACGCCACAGCAACAGGCAGCGGGGAGGCCACGTACATCGCAGCAACAGGGACCGCGGCGACCGACACCGCAGCAACAAGGTGTTCAGCGGCCATTTTCGCCACAACAACTGGCTCCACCGCTGGCACTGTTGCCTCCGGGACTACTGCAGCCGCTGCGGCCACTGCTGCCACCAGGACTACTGCAGCCACCGCGGCGACTGTGGGCGCAGCCGCCACAGATGAACCAGCCCACTCAGGGATCCAACAATAGCGTGGAACAGCAAAACGGTGAAGCTACTGAAAGCAGAGAACAGCACAACGGTGAAGGCACCGAAAGCGAAGAACATCACAACGGTGAAGGCACTGAAAGCGATGAACATCACAACGATGAAGGCGACATACCCGACACAACTGGTGAAGAAGACGGCGACGTCGGTGGTAGCAGCTCCGGTTATCACTGGAATCAAGATGGATGCGACGATGGATCAGATTGGATGATGACTCAAGATGCAGGTTACGATGAATCAAGTACTGTGCCGGATGATTCCTTTGGGGGATCAGATGAGTCTTACGAAGTGAACATGGAGGTGACGTTCGAGCTATAGTATGGTCGAAATTTGTGTGGTGTGTGTGTGTGTGTGTGTTCTTGAAAGGGCCTTCTTTTCTAGATTTTGCCATAAATGTGAGACTATGTCCTGTTCTGTTCTCTTCTCTGGCAATTTCGTTCTTGAGCTATCTTTGTTGCACTTGTTTTATCTTTCTACTAAGACTTTGTTGGATGGTCTGAAAGAAAGTTAGAAAGGGTTCCGAATCAACAATGAAAATACAGTGAAAATGAGGTGTTCATCTGAACATAGTGCATATCATGATTCCCTGTTCGAGGTAAACAAACACAATGGCAAAATTTAGATAAGGGATGGAAGAGTTGCAAAAGTCAGATCCATGACTTTTCTTTCCTGAAGATGGGCATCTTGGTGGAGTCAACCTGCTTGCACGCACACATGGCGTAGACTTGGTGGAGTCTACGCCAACAAAGTCATTAGGTCTACGATATATATGCACACATTTATAATATATACATAGCATACAGTGCGAGTCAATACTGGTAGTATTTTCCTAAAGATTAATATGCTCCAGTCGATATAATTGTAATCATCAGGTTCGATGAAGAGCTCAATACCGTATGCGGTAACTAACAAGCAAGGGAATCGATGGACTTTGGGAAGGTTCTTGTGTCGGGGTCATCGTTGGATACACGATAATTAGAGAGTCGATGCTTTGGCAACAACACCGAAGAGTACCCCAGAAAGACTTGACCACCTGTGGAATCGATCCTGAGGAGGTGCCGCACGGATACATTAGAATCCTTCAGTCGTGTTCAAGTTGAAAAAATAACTCACTCTAAATCTCCATCATCAAACATCTCAAGGTTCCAATTTTACCGTACAAGTAATCACATAGAGATAAGAATAGTGATCTGAAGCCATTACTAGATCGTTTTTGGCTCATGTTCTTAATAAACTTTTCACCTGTTATTGGTCACATTCTGGTACTACCTTTTTTTAGTCAGATCCTGACAGCAATCTACAGAGCAACAAAGAATTCTTACTGCATAAGAACCTGAATCTGATTCCCAAGCCCTTTCTTTCTTGTCATAGCTTTGGATCCTTGTCATGCCGTTAAATATACTCTTTAGTATAGTTAGTTCAACGCTCACTCAATGCAAGCCAAGTTGATGAAGGATGTGTAGAGAACCAACTGAAACTGGCTCATTCTTTGCATTCATGAAACAGTTCGTAATAGACTTATTATAAACTGATACATCACAACAATAAATTCAGGTAATCTGCATTTCAATTACAATTTCCATGTGCCTGTGGCCACAAATAATTATCTCCATTGTTTAAGAGGAAGGACTTTGATAATATAACCTACTTTGAAGCTATTCTTTACAATTTAGGAGACTCTTCGTCGTCTCTCTAATCTAATTTTGACATTCGTAGATGCATAAACACAAAAATTCATTATCTTGACTGCTCCAAATCTTCTGATACTCAAGGCTGTTTCCTTACAGGAAAGCATGTCAAATCATTTTTTTTTCCGAAGCCTTTTCAACCTCCCAATATAGGAAATCCTGACATTTCTTCCGACAAAGCTTTTACTTTCTTTCAGCTGCCATTCTGTTCTTGAAGCCATCTGCATAACTATCAGGAATGTTTTTACGGGCACCACATGGATGACATGCAGATGCTGAAGAACTGGATCCATTTTGTTTGTTGATGATGTAACTATCTACAAAATCTTGTACTTCAAATTTGCTTTCTTTGGTTCCCCTCCAGCCACATCTTGGCTTCATATAATTTAATGGTCTATTTTACCCGTAGATGGTGTCACAAAACTCTTGATGTTGTATTTTGAATATACTCTCCTCTGATTCTCCTCCCACCATATCTCAGCTTCCTTCTCACTAAAATGTTTCCGGCTGTAAACAAGACACCAAGTTGGCTCATTATTTGCTCCAAACAAACTATAGCTCACCAAAAATCTGCTAATTATATAACATGTAATATGTGAAGAACATGTATATTGTGCAAGGTATGCAGAAAACTTAGATATAACATCTGCGTAGAAACTACAGATTTAGACATATAGTACATAAATTGCATGCGTTGTGCATGAGACTATAGGCATACATGATAAGGACTTTGGGAGAAGGACTTTACCTAAACCTTATGCGATTGAGGCCCTTTTGGCCACTTGGCAAAGTAATGAAGGTAACATATACACCAACATCAACTTGCTCCACCCGTTCATCCTTTGATTCCTTGGTTCTACAGATTTTTGCGTCTGTCACAGCTATGGTTGCATCAAAGTATGAGCTTGTGGAAGTCTGGTCCTTGATGCTAGTATGTACATCTGTACACTGGCGATGGTCGCCAAAGAGCAACTTTTCACCTTCAGGCCTCAAAAACTTTGTTTGGGCGGGGCAACATGTGCTGTTGGCATCAACAGTGGATCCAATATTACTTACTTGCCTTCTTGTTGAAAGCTTCTCTGTCAAAGCATTTATCTGATCCAAAGTAAACTCATTTTAGATATTCTTTGGATAAAAAGAAATAGAATTATATGGGCACAGTAAAAGTCACAGCGGATCACTTTCTTGTGGACTGATCATGATTCACTACTTACAAGCTGCTCAATCACATAAATACAAAGATCTACTAAATCAATTTCTCAAGACAGGTTACAGTCGCTCAGTCTCATTCAAGCATAACTATACAAGACGATATACTGTCCATTTTATGTGAATTTAAAACAGGCTGTAGCCCTTGCAATGGACGGACTGTAAATTGCAGATAGAGGTGTATTTCTGCAGAATTCTAAAACAGGTATGAGATGGATCTGAGAGTCAATACAGGATGAGCACTATGTTGCATGAGACACTAGGTTATACTAGTCAACCTTCAGGAAGCATAAATGCACATTCGGTGTTAACTACTCTAACCTTCTACCGAAGATGACAGACTAAAGAAACATGTTTGTAGTAAGCAAAAAGAACTAGTCACAAATTGTGGTTATACCCATACCTTAGTGGTTAGAATCTTTATTACAGCATTTGCAGCTTTGCACTTTTCAGCTTCATCCTTTGCCAGCAACCAGGTTTCCTCAATTTTAAGTTTACACTGTTGGAGTTTCCGGCCTTTACATTGGCATTTTTGAGTCAGGGATTTAGCCTAATACAAAGAAAATTTACAAGGTAAGCGCTATCATTCTTTCCTCCATGGAAGGTGATACACAGTCTTACAAAGGAAATTTAAAATGCAGCTAATATGTAAATAACCGAATGCAAAAATGTACAGAAGCTATCTCAAAAGATTTTGGTAGGCAGCTGAAGATAGGCTACAAATGAAGTAAAAACTAAATTTCCATTTCCTGAAGCAATAACATCATCAATATGAACACAAATATAAGTTCACATAATAAATTTTCTTTGTTGCCATAATTAATGTCCTTCATAACCTATTTCTGTTTACTGGCAAAAGGTGTGAAATATTCGAAAACTTATTGCTGCCCGTTATTATAGCACTAGAAACTGGATTTTAGATATTACAGCTCTCATCAAGCATGAATGCACAATTAGACACTTCAGGGAGTTTGATTATGCTTATAAACATATCATCCTTAGTAATGCTTATAAACATATCATCCTTAGTCATTCCTCAGAAAAGGAAAAGAGAATGTCAGAAACATGCAAGGACAGAAACAAAAGAACTGCTGACTAAAATTCCCAATGAATAAATGAAAAGACAATATTATCAGGCTAAGAAGAATGAACGTGATGCAACATTAAGATAGATTGTATGGTTCTCTTTCCCGGAACATCTGCAGTTAACTTCTAAAATAGGAAAATGTACCTCAGTTTGAAGTTGCAGTAGTTCTTCTCTCAGTATCTTATCCACATTATCTAGATCTTTTCTCAAGCTGCTAGCTTTGGATAGTTTAAATTTCCTCTCCGGTGGAGAATTCCGTGCATGAACATGAAAATGATCAGAAAACTCTCGTCCTGAAATAGGAACCACTTTCAAGGAGTTCTCTCTACCATGCTCAATGAACTGCAGGGGGCATGGTACATGTCCCCACCTTTGATCTGCTATGACCGGTGAACAGGAATGTTGATTCTGCTTTTCTTCATGCGCAGATTCTGCATCTGCTTCTGCTAGTTTAGTTTCCTTAACAGCTGATAGTTTACGAAATAATGTTTTTTCTTCAGTGATGAATGAATGTTCCCTCTGTAACCTTAGATCAGAATATCCCTCAGTTGTTAGCAGCAATGGTCTAGGAGTTGAGATTTCCGTGTTTATTCTAGGATCTGAAATTTTTTGCAGCTGGGTGAAGCACGTACTGCAAACACGATACTTCTTGCATTTATTTGGTGCCAGAGCTGCATTCATGGCCTTGTTGCTGCTACAGGGATGGCAAAACATAAAACCACAATTGTAGCAATTATGCTTCTTCCTAGCAAAGCCAAAAACCATTCTGCAACCTGTGCAGATTGACTGGTCCTTGCTTGAGATAAATTTATGCAAACAAGTGACAATTGTGAAGTTGGAACCGCAGGCTACACTTTCGACATGTCTATCTTCCAAGGACTCCACCAGAGTTGGGGAGCTTCTGTCTTTATTATCACCTAATCCAAGTTGTCCATTTCCACCCATCCCCCAAGTATACACTTTTCCCTTTGTCGTCAACACAGCCACATGAAAAGAACCTGCAGATATCTCCTTAACAAACTCATTTTTAAGCAACCCTTCAACTCTGGCTATTGAAACATCCTCCGCGCGAGGATTTCCTAACTGCCCATTTGCTGAACTTCCCATAGTGAAAACTATACCAGTAACTGTAAGTGCAGCAGTTAACGTAGTTCCACAGGACACTTGAACAAAATCACAATCCACAAGTGAAGCAACGCAAGTTGGTGCAAGCTTCCTGTCCTTACCTACATGACCAAGCCTCCCTTTATCATTGTCGCCCCAAGTGAGTAGCTTACCACCTGGAGAATTGCTTTTGACATGACCAGCTACGATTTCCACAACAGCAGCAGTATGCCATGGTCCACATGCAACTGATTTTACTCTTAGCCCTTTCAAGGACTCTACTTCTTTTGGTTGAGAGACACTTTGTACATCCCCATGACCAAGAACACCAAATGTTCCATCCCCATAGGTGAATAACTGCCCAGAAGAAGACACCATTGCTGTGTGCCATTCACCGCATGCGATCCTCGAAATAAATATACCATCTAAAGGACCAGATATTCTATGGGGAAACCACTGGCTTTGGTGGCCATCACCGGAAAGATCAAGGCCATGGTTAATGTCACCCCAGACATAAACTTCACCAGAATTTGCAATAGCAAAGGTGCACTGTGCCCCACAAGCAACTCTTTGTACAGAGATGCAAGTAAGAGACTCAACAAGTTTAGGATAAGGTGCATCCATATTGACCTTATGACCCAATCTTCCTCCATTTTCCAAGCCCCAACAGAAGACTTCACCCTGTTTAGTAACTAAAGCAGCATGCTTCTCCCCACAGGACACGCTCCTCACATCGAGCGCTCTAGTTGAATCCAATAGCTTGGGAAGTGAAGAATCAGCACCTCCTACTCCTTTTCCCCACATGAAGGCATCCTTTAAACCGTCGTTGACATATATCTTAGGAGATTCATGTTCGGATAAGCTGAGCTTAGAAATTGGAAACATTCTCTGTCCTTTCCTCAAATTAGAGTCTTTATTTTCCTTCTCGCCATAAGAGACAACATGGGGCAGGCGAGGTAGTATCTTGTCCAAATAAGATTGTACATCTGATAAGGTTCTTTGTCTTGGAGAGTAAAATTCATCAGACGTGGTCATCATTCTATCTGATAAATGCTTATCTAGCAGAGATCGAGCAGGAGTACCGTATAAACTGCGCACCTTCAAGAGAAAAATTACACATGGTGGTTTGTCAATGAAAATATAAACGAGATCAGAAAAAGTAACTCATAGATATTTTATTGGTTTTTTTTTTTTTGAAGAGAAGTCCAATGAGAAAGTTAGCCCAAGAGATTGCTTGTTCGAGGCAGTAGCAGATGGAATTCGTAAGGACTGTAGTTTTCAACCTTTGCTAATTTAGCTGAACCCCCGAGAAGCCCCAGTTTATGATTCGTTGCAACGTAGCCAACAGGGCTGTTTGCGCAAGTGTGTGCCCATCTGCTACTTCTTATGTTAGCCAAAATTCTTGGTTGATGAGATGCTGATACCAAGGCCGTCAAACCCAGACGCCAAGATTCAGCTTGTTCTTTGTCTTTGCATATCTAAACCAAAACATATTACACAAGCAAGTCAGAAAAGCAATTCAAAGTAGAAGAGCATAAGAGGATGAGTTCAAAGAGAGGTGGCAATTTCATTATCCACAAAGAGACAACTTTACTGAATGAACCAAGTGAGGGTGAGTACCAAGTCAAGTGAGCGTTGACCATTTTCATATACAAGTGAAACGGACTGATTCTTTTTATCTGCCTGATTCTGACGCAGGAAATTTACCTGCATAATTGTTTGGTTCAAATTAAGCCAGGAATTGCTACTATGATTAGTGGACCAATGACGTACCACTGATCAAACTGTTGATTGAATAATACATACAGTCTGCTGGCCTGAGATGACTTTGGAAACAGCATCCAAGTTCAAGTGTTTTTCCTTGTTCCCCGAGTACCAGATCAAGATTTTCTCATCCTGCAAACCAAATAGCTCAAACAGATGAGTTGCAGAAACATTACTTGAAGCAATACTTTCTGTCGCGTAACAGAGCATCAATAAGAAGAAAGTTGGGAAAGAAATGCAAAAGTTGAGCCCTGAAACACATACTGTTGATAGCCTGAAAGGGCAGAATTTGGGCTTCCCTCTCCTTCCGCATTTCAGAAGATGTGCACCCTTCTTCAAAGCTGTAATGGCCTTTGCAAGAAAACGAGGGGGAAAAGCTCATTTCACAAATTTGCACATCTAAACGCAAGAAACAGTAAAGACATTTGAATCAGAAGGGTCTAGGAATTAGGAGATGGCAAGTGTTCAGGCTTCAAACCAAATCCCAAGACGACTAAAAAATAATTATTTTGTTGAAATTAGTTCTGTCTGAAAAGCTTCCGAAAAAGAACGAAATCTACTTTGGACACAATGAAATTTGTGTTTACATGGAAACATCTCCGACGGACAACAGATAAATGACAGACCATCACAAGAGCATACACGAAGAACATGGATAACATAAGTTCCATTTATTTAAGATATGAAAAAGAATGCTTAAAAACTAGAAAAAATATTATCTCCGGCAAGACTGGCCGGTGGTAGGTAGGTCATTTGGATCTCACTCGGAGGGAATAACAAAGAAGATGATGTTTCGTTACGTATAGTAAAACTTCTTATGCCCTCTTCAATAGTTGTGCAAACCCACAACAAATTAAATCTCCACGAACTCTCTCCTCTTTTACCTTGTTTTTTTTTCTTCTTCTTCTTTTGGTGTGAGGGAAGGACGGAGGGAAAATTACATCAAACTAGAATTCCATAATCGACGAATAAGAAAGCATTAATGTCATTTCAAATGTATAATCCACATCCAGCTTGTTGCCAGAGAATGAAGATGGATACTAGAGAGAGAGAGAGAGAGAGAGAGAGGAAGAAACCACCTGTTCAACTTCTCTGACCGAGGGGGTTCTTCTTTCGAAAATTTCAGCCATTTCACTCCTCTCCACGCTCTGCGAGGGTGCTCATCGAACGAATAAAGAGGAAGAAAGAAGAGTGGAGGACATCACGCAACAGAAACCAAAGAAAAAGCAGGAGATAGAGGGAGAGTCTCAAGGACTGTGGCCTTCCCAGGAAAGGAAACAGTGGTGTACTTAAAAGGAAGAAGCTCGGGTGACAGAGGAGGAGCAACAACTGACCCTGACCTCAGTAAACTACCAACTACAGAACCCTTTCTTTGCTACAAAGAAAGTGACGGAGAGGATTCGGAGCTGTGATTCACTTTTTTTTTTTTCTTCTTCTTCTTCTTTTTCGCTGCTTTTTCTTCCCTGCCGCTGCCTCTCTTTTGTTCTTCTCCAAGACAAGGATCATAATGGACATGCATCCAGGCTTGCCATCACACCAGCCTCCCCCCTCCTCCTCATGGGCTGCTACGGCTCGACATACTGTTCTCCTCGGCTTTAGCGCACCACCGATGCGAGAGCAGCATTTTAAATTCGAGGGGATGGCACAACCTGCATTAATTAGTCTTAATCCGAGGCTGGGAAGCAGCGAGCGAACGTGTGCATCGATGGCTGCTGCTGTCTGCATCCGCCACACCCAACCAACTCTCCGTCGCCGCGCCATGTGATGCCGTCTATCGACATGATGAGCAACCCCGGAGGAGAAGAATCGAATCGGGTTTTATTCGGACCCGGACCTAAAATCCAAAATGATAAGCTTTTGGATATGACGCCACGCGAGTTCTGCGTGAAATGAAAAGAAAAAGGAAAAAAAAAAAAGACTTCAACGGCAGGAGATACCGCTGACGGTATGAGGTACTTCGTCGGATGGTCGGAGGAGACAAACGTAAAAGAAAGTTTTAATTAATTAGACGTGTCTAGTTATTTCTTAATGGATCTAAAAAATAAATTCACATCAACGGATTCCAAATGTTCGTTCTCTGTCAACAAATGACGCTTCGCTCCGGGATTAAGACAGTGTGTACTTACTAGCTAGCGAGAGAGAAAGCGAGCGGACTCTGCGGTGTCGCTGCTGTTTGCGTCAGCGGAGAAGAACGCACGTGAAGCTCGTCACGTGAGCCACATACGCGACTGACAACTAAAAATGAAGATTGATTGGTTTACAACACATGTGATGATGTATGTATGTATGTATGTATGGGGGATTAGAGCAGGAGGTGGTGGTGAGGAGATGGTAGGATTCTGTGAAGGGAAGGAAGGACGAACGAACGGGCTCGTGCTTTTGCAATGCATCAGCAGTCTCCCAGGTGACCGACCCCACCCCGTCCGTGTCTGGTGGTTTGGTGTGTTTGGGTCATTTTATTGGGGACTGCCAACGTGGTCAAAAGAAACGAGGCATAAGAACTAACACGCACAGTTCACATCTCGTTCTCTTCTTCTTACGTACCTCCTCCTCTTCAAAATAGTTTATTTATTACAGCCAATCAAACTGTTGTTAAGATTCTCCATAGAGCTGTGAGAAGCTAGATGACAAGTAAACTTTGCCGTCCACCATGTGAGCTAATGAGGTTCTAATCCCCCTCTTTTTATTTCTGGTGCTCAATCCTCTGGAGGGAACTGTGGCTACCAACTTCATGTGATTACGATGTAATTGATGGGTGATCACGATATGTTTTCTCCAACCAAAAGTAATGTCTTGGTAAACCATATTACATGTGAGGTAGGAAACGATTTGATTTTGAGTGCTGTTTATATTGCACAAAAAAAAAAAAAGATCATTATGGAGCTTTTACCACTGATAACAACCAAAAGCTGTTACTCTTTGTTAGGATGATAATGCTATAAATAAACCACAAAAAATATTTTATCCATAATCTAATGGTCTCGGTCGATCATAAGAACATAGAAATAAAAATTTCATAACGACCATAAAAAAGCTATTCGTCTCTAATTAAACAAAAGCCCTCAATCACTGACTCGATCATGTCAACAATCGTTCGAATATAAAATTAATTGAGATATAAATATTTCTCTTGACAAATAGCAGAAGAACCAAACTGTAACAGATGAATCGATCGAGCTACAATTATAAAGGTCAGATCCTTGTCATCATGAATTCACCTGTTTCGTTTCGAAATCTGACTTGAGCAGTGATATAAATATATATATATATATATATATTAAAAATCATACTCGATATGGATTTTAGTATAAGTTAGCTCCACATCGGACTCGGACTCTCAAAAGCTCCTCCTAGAAAACCGAATCGGGGCTCCATTTTGACATCTTTTCTTTACACATTATTAAAATAATATCTCATATGTGATGGTGAAGTGAATGATGTTTGGGTTATTTGGTAAACTTAGATGCGAGAGATGTGGTGGTGGTTCAGTCGCCAGCCCTTTTTCTTTTGTTCTACTGACGAAAGGTGATTCGCTCGGAACACTACATAACAATGATACAAATGACAACTAGCCTTTCTCCTAAAGTGTTCCCTATCCCGCTAGGCTATGCCGCTTTCTAGGGTTGGGAGCTCCTCCTTGGGTATCTCTCATAAAGTTGATCTCTTTAGCCAGACAAGCCCCGTCCCAATCGGACTTCAAAAAGTCAATTAGGCATATAGGCTTTCATGATTGTACAGAACTGAAAGCTACATGCCCAGCAGATGGAGAAAAAGGATTAAATGACAAGCTCCTTCTTTTCAAGCTTTCGGAGAGTTTTGCTCACTATTGCGTGACTATGTCGTGCATGTGTTCTCTTTTGCATTACTATTGCGTGTTGGTATGTTCATGGAATTGTTGGATCGTTTATATCATCGCCCCTTATTTCTGGATGATCTCTTTCCTTCGACGTTTTTTACCGTGTCATTGCCTTACGTTGATCTCTGCAATAAGGCCTTGCTCACTCACTGTTCTCGGCTCCCTGCTTCATTTCTCTGAACACGTAAAAGAAGCAAAAAAAAAAAAAAAAAAAAGAGAGAGAGAGAGGCAGCATGATGACAGAAGCGATGCATTTGTCTCCTGTCCCACTGCCACGCCCACGAGCGGCCACGCTCGGCTGCCGGCGCAGCGGTTGGCCGGGGCGTGGCGTAGACCCACGCCTGTCCCGTGCGCAGCGCCTGGGGAGGAGCAGCGTCGGCCGGAGATAAGCCCATGCCGCATCATTATCGTCGTCATTCCCACCATGGGAGTCGATGCAACCCCCGGCAGCGGCATCGATGATGGCCTATACATGTCTCCCTACCACTGACCGAGCGTGTCATAGATTTGAAGGCCTCGTAGGGGATGACACAGCGAAGAGAAGAAGACCGGGGAAGGCTGCTCGAGCTGCAGCAGCTGCTGCTTCAGAGAGACACTCTGGGACCATTTTACCCGTGTGGCCACCGTCTCTCACAACAGATCCGGCCTCAAGCTTTATACTATTCCCATAAATAAATAAAAAAAGAGCTGTTTAAACTGAAATGTCAATCAAAAACATCAAAATCGGAACTTTTCATACATCGCAATCTATGTTGAAGACCAAGTTTCACAGGCCTAAAAAGTACAGCTTCATATGAACTCCGTAGGGCTGGTGCTACAGAGATAGATTCCGTCAACGACTCACAGTTTCATACCGGGCTGCACTGTCAAACGCTGCAGCTCGGGTTTGCCGAATGAGATGCAAGCTCTTCTTCCCACCTATTTAGGCCTTAATTGGGCTTCCAGTCCGGTTGGAAACCATAACAAGGCCTATTCTGAGCAACCCGGTCCGGTTCCATATATGAACCGGCTCACCGCCTTCTTAAGGATCGTCGTTCCCGTGGCAAGCGTGTTAACCCCGAAGCCCTGTTCTGCTCGGTGGTTCCAACGGTGGGGTGCTGCGGTGATGGGGAGGGCGAAGAAAACCCGCAAATTTGCGGTCACGAAGAAGATCGTCAGCTCGAAAACCCTCAGGAAGTAAGCGAAACCCTCGCGCTTTTCTCGTCCTCTCGCCCAGTCTGTGACCCAAACTTCCTGCAGGTTACAAGGAAGAGATTCTGAACCCTAAGACAGAAGAATCTCGAGAAGGAGAAGCTGCCCCGCAATGTGTACGAATTTATTCATCATATGTTCCTCGTTTTCGACCTTGAGTTGCCGTCTAGCTTATGTTTCGATCGGTGTTTTGATAGCCCGAGCGTATCTTCGGCGCTGTTCTTTAAATACAACACCGCTCTTGGTCCGCCTTATATGGTCATCGTGCATCAACTTCTCCATCCAAAATAAGGTGACCCTCGTTATAGTGTTTGCATCCTTGGATGTTGATTATTTTACCTGAACTAAACGTGAGCTATTTAGTTTTCTATGTCTCAAAAGATTGTTTTTTTTTTTTTTGTTAATGGTAAATGGCTTGATCATGGGCCAATATTTGAGGATCCTTTGTTTTGCAACGTAGTCGACCAAGGCTAAGGGCTCAGTTGTTACCTTCGGATTGTATGGAATCCCCTAGATCGGTTCCTTTGCAGTAGGTGGTTGGTAGTGTCTGTCTGCGAATCGTAGCTCCTGATGAACTTATGGGTGATATTACTACTTGTTTTATAGCCATCGAGTAATAAAATTGAATTTATAGTTCTGAACTGGTTTTTGTTTAGAGACTGGTGTTTGACCAGCTAGGTTTACATTCTAACGAGCGGCCTTTAGTTCAGACATCGCGGGTTTTAGTGGAAACCAGGAAAGTAGGTCTGAATGAAATTATTCCAGTGTTGTATCAGGCCAATAGTTACAAGGCAAAATATATCTCGTCTTTTTAGCCTTAAGATTACCAATGCTAAGTAAGAAGAGGTTTTCATACACGATGACTTTCATATTTGTTCCATCTTATCAGTTTTTTTTGTTAGCTGCTGGTCTTTGATGCTACCAACTATGTCATTCCTAAATAACAGGTATGGTATTCCAATTTTCATGGAAATTTGATTTTGTAATTAACAGAAGAAATTTAGCCTAATGCTCGTTCTGGAAGTATAAGCATTTGTTTGACATGTAGTTTTTGTATTATATATGGTCATATCTAGCTAAGATTCTAGGGACTCGGTGATTTTTGTATTTAATGATGCAAATCCTTTTTGCAGGGTAGGGATTGTTTAGAACCTTATCGGTGGTTTGAAAACAGTGTATTTGTTTCTTATGAAGGGTGATGATTAATCAAAATGTACTGGCACCTGTTAATTTCTTTTGAAAAGATAAGTCTCGTTGCTTCCCCACGGGCCTTTCTAAACCAAACAAACAATGATTGGTAAAGTCTATTGCAAAAGCCTTTTATATAGTAATGCAAATTATTGTTCAATTCAATTTCAACTATGATTGATATATGGAAGAAAATAGGGCCTCAAGTCAGTCAACCATCTAATACTTGCAAAAATTTGTGGTCGAAGTTCATCATAGATGTATTGGTTTCATCCTAAGTTTGTAAAAAGGTTTTTTTGTATAGGAAAAATATGTTATTTCCTATTGATTCTTGCTCATGGCTGATTCCTTTTTCAATTGTTTTAGTTGGATTTGGAGAAGGGCATGATGGATTGCCTTTATGCGAAATGTAAGTTGGCTTTTGGATGGCAATGGTTTTTTCCTTTATTTATTCTTTAGTCAATCTTAGGATTGTCTGGTTCATTTTAGGCACTCCTTGCATTACTGACTGCGTGATGGCTGAGCTTGAAAAGTTGGGACAGAAATATCGTGTAGCTTTACGGTATTCTTTCTCACGGGTGCTTTATACACCACTAGTTAACTTCTTAGAACTTCAATGTCCATGTACTTTACCTAGAATTCAAGTAGATATAAGATCAATTGTTTCCTGTTTCTCCTACAGTATTGCAAAAGATCCTAGGTTTGAAAGGCTACCTTGCACACATAAAGGGACTTATGCTGATGACTGCATTGTTGACAGGGTTACTCAGGTATTGTTGTAATACATATTGCACTTTGATATGGTAACTTGCTTTCTTACATTTGCTGTATGATTATCTTCGTTTCATGTAATTTCTTTTGCAAGTTATATGGTATGTACTGTGTTAAATTTCAATCTTTCACCTAAGTTCTTCTGGAACTTCCCAGTTAGGTATGAACTTGCTATAGTTCTTTTTCCTTGGTGAACAGGTAAAATATTTTTGCAACTGAGGGGAGGCAGAGGATAAATGTTCTAAAACGTCAGTAACAACACTTGATATTTACAGTAACAGTGAAATTAAAGTATATCTTAAATATTAAATTCAAATTCTAGACAGCTATTGGAGATATCCTATTGTTATGAAGTTGTTATATAAAATATCTCGAACAATAATTATCTTGAATGACTGCACTATATTTTGGTTTTTTGTAGAGTAATCTCAACTGCTTGTTGATGTCTGAATTATGTATTGTATTGGTCTCTGTATCAATCTTGTTTCTTTTGTTGAAAGTTAGCTTTTCTTTTTGGAGCAGTACAAGTGTTATATTGTTGCAACATGCGATAGAGACCTGAAGCGAAGGATACGCAAGGTATATATGCATTAGAGCGTATTTGCAGTTCAGGATCTCGGTGACCTACCAATGGTTTATAACAAACAATATGCATTTTTGTAGATTCCTGGCGTGCCTATCATGTACATCACGCGACACAAGTACTCAATCGAGTGGCTACCGGAAGCAACAATTGGTGGGGGTGATGGTCATTTTTATGTTTTCAGCGAATTTATTTACATTGTGGTTTTAGTATGCACCAACCTATGCACAAAAAAATTGGGGGTGCAAAACTATCCAAAACCTATCGTATTTTGAAATCCGCATATATAGATAGATGCCTGCCTCATTAGTTACTTCATCATCTCTTTAGTATGTCATTACTAAAATTTGATGGATGGGTGTAGGAGCAAAGTTGCTCCGCGGGCCGATACATTGATCCTTGGTCGGTGCACCCCCCACCCAGGATGGAGGAATACAACAATTGAGACGGTGATCTTCACCAAAATTCCTGCAGTAGTTACCTGCTCCAGTTGTTGACCCGAAGGAAGCGAAGGGCCAAAAGTTGGCCACTGCGCTCAAAGCGACGAGGGCCTCTCGACTAAGATTCTGTCTATGCTTCTTTTTTTTATAAAAAAAAAAGAAAAGAGAGAGAGAGAGAGAGAGAGAGAGAGAGAGAGTTGGATGCTGAGCGTATGTTCAACTCTTTTTTTTTTTTTAACTTGTGGTCTAAGCTTTCCGACAACAGTATCACATGGAGATTTGTCCATAAACAAATTGGTCTTCCCTTGCCTTGAATCATCATCAACTAGATTGCATCAGCTTTGTCTTCAGTTGCTATGAGATGATATCAGTCAATCGTTGTCGGCTAAGTACCACAAGTTTATAACCTGCTCCTCCACTCTGATGACGAGGGCTGAGTTCTGGCCATTAGAATCTCCCACAACCAGTTTCTTGTACTCGCAGGAAGTTGTGTTCATGAAGGCATCGGACGGACGGGCTTCACTTATATATATATATATATATATTTTTTATCATTTCCCGGTCAAAGCTATATATATCCTAATCGCGATCGTCATTCTTTCTTACGCTACATTTCTTTTTCTCCTTCAGATCACGATCTTAATAATAAGATTTCAGAGGTTTTTTTTTATTTATTTTTTTATGTCTTTCTTCTTTTCTTTGGCATAGGAGGACGACTTTGCATGGATCTATCTCAAAGTCTTCGTGAGGCCATCCATCATCGTGACAAAAAATGGCCTCGGATCATGACAGATATAATTAAATGACCTCATCATCACTATGTATCTATCTCGTCAAAAAAGAAAAAAAGTTACAATATCACAAGAGAGTCCCTCGAATTAGGGAGTTGAATACCCAATGATATCGATCGACTATACACATCTAAAAAATAAAGAAGATTATAATACAATTGGCTTCGAGCGTGCATCAAATCACTTCCCAGTCAATGTATGTGGGTCGCTGTCCAAGCATCCTTCTCGAGCAATGTCAGTGATCTGAACCCCCAAGTCGTAGACCGAGCCGGTCTTCCAGTGAACCGGCAGGACCTCTTTCTGAGCCCAAACCCACTTCCCATCGTAGCCGCCCGTCACCACCATTCTGAGCTGCAGCGGGCCGACCGGCGACCGGTCGGTGCTCCACACCGGTCCGTGCTCCCGGCTCATGAATTGCCAATTCGACGACCCGACCTGTGAACGCAGCATTTAATAATAAAAATACGATATGAACGGCCGGGTCAAATCGGCAGACTGTGACCATTTTACCTGTGCCACGTCCACCGCCACGATGTCAGTCTGGCCCCCCTGGTGCAGGAACTTGATGGTCAACGAGTTTGGCCTTTGGCTCTTCTCTTCCACCCTGATGGATAAGTTGTTGTTGCTGCTGTACTCGCATGGAATCCTGCTTGCTTGCAAGAAAGAATCAAAGAACAAGCTGTGATTCCGATACAACGTACGTTGCTGCCTGACATGTCAAAAGAAACAGCGCCCCGACTTTTTATTTACCTTTTGTATTCCACATCCACAATGCCAAGTTTCTTCAGCGCTTTGCCCATCCCACGTCGTGCCATGGCGACATAAGCCGGCCTGCTGAGAACCAAGTCGGTGTCGTTGCTCTTGTTGAGGTCCGTGATGATCACTTTGACCCCTCTCCCGCTGCATATCTTCGTGTTCTTACATCTCACCTGCTTCAAAGAAAAAAAAAAAAAAAAAGGATGAAGAAGATTTTACATGAGCTCTATGCATAATTAATTGCAGGTAGTAAATCATGTGTATGACCTGGAAACATGCTCCGCAGCCAACCCCGCCTCTGTAAAGAGCAGAGCTTGCAGCAGCAACGTAGCCTCCGCTGAAGCCCAAAGCCATGGAGCCATATCCACAAGCCCCAACTACAAGCGTAAAAACCAATCAAACTTAGTTTCTACTGCTTCTGGAGCACCCAAGTAAGGAAACACAGTCTGTATGTAGTGCTGCAATATTACCAGATAAAGCAGAGAAGGAGGTGAAGTGGGCAGCCTTGGCTCGATGCACGCACCCGCCACAGGCCATAGCAGAGGAGAAAAGAAGAAGGAAGACGAGAAAGAACTGGCCACCACCCATGTCTTGGCTTGGGGGAGGAGTATGCGAGAGAACTTGAAGGAAAGCTTTCCTTCCCGTTGATCATATAGAAGAAGGGGGGGGAGGAGGTGGAGGAAAGGACCGGGTTGCTGATGCAGCAGTTCGAAGTAAAATCCAGGGTGCTGTCCCCACGACGACAAGAGGAGTAGAAAAACAATTGGCCACTGGGGGCGGACCAAAAGAACACGGCGGTGCGACACGACACACCAAGCAAGGTAAGCAAGTTGGTCTTTCACATGTTTGGACTTGTAAAGTCTCTTGGCGTCTTCTCAGAACCATGTTTGAACTGTTCCTCTGGTATCTGTTGTTTCGTGGGATCAAA
Organism: Ensete ventricosum; assembly: GCA_029747655.1. Lineage (NCBI taxonomy): Eukaryota > Viridiplantae > Streptophyta > Magnoliopsida > Zingiberales > Musaceae > Ensete > Ensete ventricosum. The sequence continues at coordinate 42,605,094 of JAQQAF010000001.1, forward strand.
AAAAAAATAAAAAAAAAAAAATCTCGTGGGCGATGTGATGTACTTTGGTCTAAAGCAGACTTGCGATTAGGAACAAAATCTGCTCGCTGCTGCCTTTGGTTTTCATGAACACACACACACACACCCACCAGTGCCGGCTACAATCAACGATCCTTCTCAGCTGACTCCTCCTCCTCCTCCTCCTCCTTTACGCAACCAAAGAGTCGGTCTCCGATTGTACTGTTAGAGATTCCAATTTTCTTCTACTACTACTACCTACACACGTTTGTATCACATCTCTACTTTTAATATATATATATATATATATATATATATATATATATTAATTTTAAATCCTATAATCTATAATCAAATTCTTTATGTGCATAATCTAAAAAGATACATGCTTAGATTTATCAGATCTCTCATGTGAATAAATGACCTACAATCAAATACCTTTAAATAATTATAAGAAATATTTTCCTTGCTCATACTTTTTCTGACACAAGGATAAAGATTGATCAAGTCCATTTCTCCCAAAAGGAATTTAAAAAAAAAAGCTTCCAGTTTGATATATCAAACACTATCTCATGAAAGAAATGACATCAATGGTTCTGTAGAAGACAATGTTGTAAGGCAGAGTCAGACCATTCACTAGGATGCCCATCTTATTTCAGGGATCTCTTTAAGGCTGTGAGAGGTATGGTGCCTCCATGTCTTTGGATCACCCAGTAACAAAGGTGAATTAATTGCCCAACTAAATCTAGCAAGCTCATGGTTTTGCTTCCTTTACAATCTGGTATATAATAAATATATATATACTAGCTGCTGCTTCTTCAACCCAAGTAGACTTGTTAAGCAAAGAAAGGAATCCCCCTGATGCGAGAAGGGAGTCGTTCCTGTTCCTGGGGACTGCACCTACAATGGTGGCCAAGGATGGATGTTATGTACCCTGTGGATGAAACAAGGTTCATGGCTCCCTTGGTTTATTCCTCAAGAACCTCTTAATTCGAGAGCTCCTCGAGGTGTCAGAGAAGTTTGGATCACATTGACATGCAATGATGCCCCTTTTCATGGAGTGAGTACATCATCACATTGCTCGACAGACGCATGTATAGAGATGTAGAGGCGACCCTAACTTGCCTTGTTTGATGCAAACCTCCGGCTAGAGAAAAAACTATTAGTTAAATGTTATTATGGTTCCAAAACTCTAATCCATCTACACTCGTTAACCACAATATTTATCACCAAGATTCTTCGTTCATAGAAAACAGAGCCTCGTACTTACGCAGACTTGAGGAATGTACAATTCGAGAAAACAACATGGATTTCAGCAACAAGCTTATTTGTATCTCAAAAAGTGTTTCCTCGTATACTAGAATATTAAGTTTAAATCAAAAATACATCAGCTATATATATATATATATATATATATACATCATTATGATGCAGTGTACATCTTATTTTTAATGCAAGAAGCATCTTTAATAGAATGCATGAAACATGTCTCCATAAGAACACATACATCCTTTGTCTCGAGTAACATCTCGCAAACCTCTTCTATGTTTTTCGATTTTTGTACATATTTTATATAGTAAATTCTTTGTCTTGAGCAACATCTCACAAACCTCTTCTATGTTTTTCAGTTTTTATACATATTTTATATAGTAATTAGTGAGCTTATAGTAGGTTTAGCAATCCTAGTTTGGTTAATTTTTGTAACTGATTTTTATTTATAAATGTGAGTCATGTTATGTAGAAACTTATGGGGACTTTGATTTGTAATGAATATTAATCATTTGTGTGCAAGCGTTTAGAGCTTGTAAAGTCCATGATTGTAATTTGTATTGACTATATAAAGTATTTGCTAATGTAGTTTGCTTGTGGATCCCGTGAAAAATATTTTCTCTAACCTATTTTTTCTTTTGTAGGTTTTAAGGGATCCTATGAGATTTCAGGGAGACTGACCTTTGTAAACAAACACGCAAATGTACCGCATGACTTAGGCAAAATTAGCTAATTTCGCGACAGATGGTATTAGAGCGGGACAAGCATACACAGAGATACTTGCCATGCAAACATGGGTAACCTAGTTGGGCTGCGTGGAGGGCAACCAACACACGCAACCGTTTGGAAGAAATGGACATCGGAATGTAGGGAAATGAGTCGCTCAGAAGAGCGGGCATCTATGATTGACATTCAGAGGAATAACCAACCCTTTACGCGAGAGGCACCACGAGGACCGCAAGCTAGGAAGAATGCGTAGCGCACAAAGGTTAGTATGGTTGAGTTCAAGCTACGACTCGACGTTGGTAACCAAACTTGACGGTGCTCAAGACAAGCGGAGCGCTTGGTAAAAGATAAGACCGTGCAAAGTGAGATTGTTGCATAACGAACGAAAGAGTTATGCAAAACTCACAAAGGTGAGGGGAATTGCTAACTCGAAGAATTTGGTACTCATGCAAGGGCTTGTTTACGGACGATGGAGTGTTCGCGGCCATTCCAAGGCGATCGAAACTTGGCGCCATGGAGCATCGAAACTCTCTTCGGCATGAAAAGGATACATACATAAGAGACTGAAGTGTGCAACAAGTTCAACATGTTGCTAGGCCTTGAAGGGTGCAGCAGGGGTTGTATTGGCAAAGAGTTGCAGTCTAGCAAACACATTTGTAGGGGCAGAACAATGCATAGATTGTTCAGTAAGACATAGTAGTCTAAGGGGATGGTGGTCTCTGAAACTTCTAGAGGGAAAAATGCAAAGAGGAAAGTTTCTCCAATATGATAGATATCCAGGAAGGATATGTTCTGGTTCTCTAAATGGAGAATCATGTGCAGCGAACTACACATATTGAGGAAGAATACCGTAAGACAATATCTCCACAAAGCTCAATGGACCGAGTGAGCAGCGATGAGTCGTTGTATGATCTCGAATGAAGTAATGCATTAGTGGATGCATTACGAGATCAAGTGGGGGAGCAACAATGAAAACATTATACGAAGGCACACTTAGAGTCGATGTGGAAATCGAACTTAACGAAGGGTTGACCTGTGGAATCGTTGGCATGAAGGCCACCATCAACTCAATGCAAATTGAGAAGTGGAGCAACTTGGATGGAACTTAGCGAAGTATCCAAGCCGCGTGAAGGGAGTCGACGTAGAAGGTGGAAAATGGAGCGGAGGTACGAAGCTTTCCTTGGATAGAGGTCAATTTGTAGAGGCAAGAGTAAGATCATGTTGTTCAATGAGTTCTTCATTCTGATGGAGCAGACTTATTTTGCATGGTGTCAAAGATAAAGGGAGCTTCGAAGCATATGCACATTGTCTTAGGGATGCATTTAATGAAGGAACTAAGGTGAATCAACTTGTGGTGGCGAAGTTGGGATCATAAGGCCTTAGCACGGGGCAAGAGGACGTAGAGGCAGGTACTCTTGAAGAATATGCCATAGTGTTGTCATTCGAGTTGTTATGAAGAAAGATGTGTGTAGTAGAGATTGTGCTAGTGGGGGTTAGAGGCCCATGATCCAGACAATAGTGCACCAATTTTAGCAAAGTATAGGGACTTCGAGAACTACTAGGCGACAGACTGTCCTAGAGTAATGCGTCTGGGTGTGACCCGAGAATGGGTGGGTGAAGGTGAATTTCCAAAGGAGCGAACATAATCGGAGGTGGCAGATGCCACACTTGGAGAAATCGTAGTCCAAGTTCATCACATAAGAATCTGAATGCAAGGAAGATGTCACCAGGAAGTGACATAGTGTAGCGGATCATGATGAAATAGTTCAAGACAATACGACACACACGGGAGAAGTCCCGTAAGGGACGTGATCATGTAGAGGTATGATTATGAGCTACTGGGAGCTTCACTTCGATGAACAACACAATGACAAGAAGGACTATGAATTCAAGGAGTGAATGCTATAGTACCGTAGTGGCGGGTCTTTTCGTGTGTGCACATATAATCTTACATCGGATGAAAGCCTTGGTCATCAGCATATAGAGGTTGTGTACCACCAAGGGAGAATTCAGATTGTAAGTACTAGTGAGTCCCATGAGGAGATTTGATCATACAGAGGTATAATCGGAGTGGCTGGAGAGTTGGACGGCTTCAGTGCTCACATTCATTTATGAGCCCGGCAAGTCAAAGGATAAGACCGAGTAAGTGAAAGTTACTACCAAGGAAGCTAAGGAGAACAGAATAGGCATGAGCCCTGCAATAGAATGACAGAGGCAATGTATGGGAGTTGCAGCTTGTCTTTTCATCGACCAAGGGAAACTGCTCAAAGAACACAGGGGTGATGAAGTAGGTGGTCGAAAGGGGCAAGGAAGCGATGACGAGTCCAGAGGGACTCAACTACCCAAAAGCAAAGTGTCGATCAAAAAGGAGGTGGACTCAGAGGAGTGCCACGTGTCATAGAGACTGATCTACCGATCGCGAAGAAAGATGTAGAGCCGTGGGCTTGGCAGTGCCATGGTACTACAGAGATGAGATTTTCGTGGAGTCATCGATCCCTTGCTCTCATGGAGGGAGAGCGTTGGTTGTGAAAGGGGCCGAAGAGGTGGAGAATGCAGAGGCAAACTCCAAGTATTAGGACAAGACAGAAGGGCAAAGGCCAAAGAACTTCATAAGACTAGTGTCAATAGGCTTCTCATCAAGATAGCCGAAAGTGAGGCACTTCAGGTTGATGCAGGAATGCTCGACTAAGGAACGAAGTAGGCAGTATGCGGTGTTGTACCTTTTCTACTCAGAGGAGTATGCGATAAAGATGATGGAGAAGACGGTATAATCCCAAAGGCGATCGAAACTATCGAAGACTTGCTCTAAATTAGGATAAAATTTTGCTCTTTTCGAGCAAAACTTCTTGCATTCTGGAAGTATGATGGCAGAGAGAAAGCGAATCACAGTAGCTAACTCAATGGCAAGGAGTATAAACACTTTGGGTGCTTCGAAAGTATGAGCAAAGAGCCGGCGAAGACTCGTAACCACCTCGATGCATGAAGTATAACCTCGAGGGGGCGAGTGAAGTCAAGTAACTTTGCCTTCTCAACTCCTAATAGAATGGGTGAAACCGAGTATCCTATTTCTCTTATTTATCTTGTAGAGGAGCTATGCACAAGTTCAAAAGCTCTGCAAAGAAATCTAATAGAAGAAGTTATCAAATCCTCTCCAATGGTGATCAGTGCTATTAAGAGTAGATTGTTCGCTTCATTTCCCAACAGAATATCAATCGAAAGCGGAAGTGATACGAACATATTTGGAAGTGATAACTAAGTTGATAAAAGAATTGATGGATAAATTTTGTGAAGGAAGGACCTCAAAATTTTTAAGTCTGCGAGGCAATGCTCGTTAAAGCTCCAACAAATATTCATCCAGTTTAAGCGACATGAGATGTTTGGGATACTGACGTAAAATAAGAAAGTCTTTTCCTTTATCAAAAGGATCTACAAGAATCAATAAGGATCATCACAACTCAGCCGACCCCACATCAGAGTCAGTCATTGGCTAGTTGAAGCAACATGGTAGATCAGAGTTAGACTACTCAACAACAATGGCGGAGAGCAATTGAGAGCCAAGAGACATGTTGTAACCAGAGCAAAAGATTAAAGATTCAATAAAATGCGAGGAGATACAGCGTCTGTAGTGGCTTCGATGAGGATGTCGAAGGAATAAGTATGGGAGAATATCACGGACAAAAATATAAATAATGTGTCTGATGTAATGCTCATGATTATCCGTGTGTTTCAATTTTTGTACATGTTTTATATATCAAGTAGCGAGCTTGCAGTAGGTTTGGCTTTGGTTAGCTTTTATGATCGATTTTGACTTGTAAATGAGAGTTGTGTTATGTGGACACTTGTGGGGACTTCGATCTTGTAATGGACATTGATTTTTTGTGTGCAACCATTCAGAGCTTGTAAAGTCTATAGTTGTAATTTGTATTGACTATATAAAGTGTTTGCTAAAGTGGTTGATTCTGGATCTTGTGAGAAATATTTTCTCTAACCCGTTTTCTCTTTTGTAGGTTCTAATGGACCTTAGGAGATTTTAAAAAGATTGATCTTTACAGACAGACATATAAAGATAATATATAATTTAGACAAAATTAACTAAATTCGTAACATCCTATTATCGTAGCCGCTGCTGCTGAGTATTCTTAGTTTGTTTGGAGTACAGCGGGCCAATAAATAGCAGTGCCAGATCGAACGAAATGGCACCTACATACAAAAACCATATTAACTTCACCACACAGCATGTCCGTATCATCCTTGTGAGCAACTCTCGTACGGAAGTCTCCAGATCTGGCCAGCGCATGGCCTTGATCTCTTTCTGCATATTGAAACCTACAGCTCCGGCATGAGGTGCGGGTTTCTGCATATATAAGTAGAGAGGATTCAATACTCCGAGATCTGTAAAGGTTGCTCATGTTGAGCTCCAAGAGGCTTGAAGGCAAAGAAAGGAATCCCCTTGATCCAGTGGTGGCTAACAAGGGCCATTTTTTCGTGTACACCTGTACTAGTTGGATGATACAAGGTTCATGCATGGTTCGCTTGCCATTCCTCAATAGCCGTATCTTTCAGGAGCTCCGCTCCTTGCTAGCACTGCAGGTTTCATGGAGTACGTCCTCTCCTTGCTCAGTAGACGCAAATCTAAAGAAGTGGAGAGGGCCTTGCTTGCCTCCATGTATGCAGACCGGTGCTCAGCTTCTGTGTTAAGTCATCTTGGAAACAAGAAACATCAATGAGTAGCACTAACGTAGAGAGACGAAAGGTCTTTGTTCAACATAAAGTTGTATATTGTCTATTTGACATGCCCAGACATTATACTTTCCTTCTCCCATTTCTTTGATCAAATAATGATTACTTGTGTATGGTTTTGAGGGAAAGCTTTATGCAGCTCGGAACCGATCAATTTCTGACAGTCTTATTACAATCATTCAATCATCACAGCGTCCTTTGACTCATCCCTACCCTGCAAGAACACGAGAAGTACCTTTGTAGCACTCACAGAAGCCAACTTGCCAACCTACCATCATAGGCAAAATAGTTTCATCTTCTCTCCAGTAAGCTATAGAAATTTTAAGATGGATGCCATGAATTGTTCTTGAAAAGATTAATATGGAATTACCGATCAATATAACAAAACAGGAGGAAACCATTCAGTGATCTATTCAAGACGACAAATGGCATGGAGCCTACATGTTTTTGGATCACCAGAACGAGAGGTGGAACGTGAGTTGCCCAACCAAACCTAAACAAATAGCTGTCACCTTTACTTCCTCTAGCAAGATCACATGGCTCTGCTCCCCTTGCAACACGACTTCGTGAGAGGTACAGCTCTGGCCTGAGCAGCCGTTCCTGCAATATAAGTAGTCGTCCGCGTTTGGTGATCCCAAGCACATCCAAAGTTCCATCATTCTCAGATCTTTAACTTCTGTTTCCCAATGAAGTGCCTACCCCATGTTGAGCCCCAAGAGACTAACAAGTCTCTTGGCAAGGAAAGGAGCCTCCTTGATGAGATCCGGCAGCCGTGGCAGCTCGTGTGATTGCAGCACTGCAGTAGTTGCTGACAAGGGCCATTTTGTTGTGTACACCATGGATGATGCGAGGTTCGTGCTTCCTTTGGCCTTCCTCAAGAGCCGTACAGTTCAGGAGCTCCTAAATATGTCGGAAGAGGAGCTTGGTTTACCTGGCGATGGGCCGATCACATTGGCGCGCAGTGCCGTGTTCATGGAGTGCATCCTCTCCTTGCTTAACAGAGAAATGTCTGGAGATGTGGAGAGTGATAAAGTGAGAAGTAAACGTTGTGTTGATCTATTTATTGCTATAATATTCACTATTTATATAATACAGGAGGGAGGATTTTCCTCAACGAGCAGCGAGATTTTCTCGTGCTGTTAGGAAAAATCCTAACTATTTTTTTGCCCCCATAAGATAATGCTCCTGTCGAAGATAATAATCTTGATTCGATGCAATGAAAACAATTTGTGGGCGAGCGACTTCGTGAGTGAATCTGCTAGTTGATCCACCGTGTGGATGTGAGAAACATGTAGTTGATGGTTGACAACTTGATTTTATACGAAGTGAAAGTCGATGGTTATATGCTTCATACGTGAGTGAAATACTGGATTGACACATAAGTAGGTAGCCCCGACATTGTCACAGTATATTATAGGAGTAGTGGTAGAGCGGAAGTTGCTTAAGCAAATTTGTGATCCAATTGAGTTCTACAGCAGCAGTGGCAATGAAATGATATTCAGCTTCAGTTATCGATCGTGCGATTGTCTTTTGTTTTTTAGAACTCCAACTGATTGGATTAGCTCCAAGGAAGGTAATATACCATGATGTGGATGTTCTATCATCAAAATTCCCAGCCCAATCAGCATCGACAAAAAATATGGAGTTGAAGTGGGGAGTGTTTGCGGAGAAAGATACCATAGTTGAGAGTATCATAAGACCCGTTTAAGCGTAGACCAATGTGTGACAGACGATAGATGCATGAATTCTAATAACTTGTTAAACCGCAAATGAGATATTTGGGCGGGTCAGAACTAAGTGTTGTAAAGAGCCAAGCACTTGTCGATATTGAGTAGAATTTATAGCAAGACTTGCATCATATAATTTGAGTGATTCACCAGTAGAGAGGGGAGTTAAAACGGCTGCGTCCTGCATGTTCATATTTGATAATAGGTCATGAATGTACTTTTGTTATGATAGGAAGAGTCTCAAAGATGTATATATTGCTTCCACCCCCAAAAAATAATTCAAGGTACCTAGATCTTTAGGATAGAATCAGTCGTCCAATTGTTTGAGGAACGTTGTGATCTCCATGGAATTATTGCATGTGACAATGATATCATCCACATAGACTAGAAAATATATTGTACCTCTAGTTTGGTGACATAGAAATAATGAGGTATCAGGCTTGGAGTTGATGAAGCCTGCTGATGTCAAAAATGACCCAAGTTCTGTGTACCAAGCTCTTGGAGCCTAACGAAGTCCATAAATAGCTCTTCGTAGTTTACAGACATGCTTCAGATACTAAGGATGGAGACAATCAGGAGGTTGTTCCATGAAGATGTCTTCAGTAAAGGTCCCCTATAGAAAGACATTATTAACATTAGTTGTCGTAGATGCTAGCCTTTTGAGATGACCAAACTTAGGATAATTCGGATTATCATTGGTTTAACAACAAGACTTAATGTCTCTGTAAAGTCAACACCAGGATGTTGATGAAACTCTTTGGCTACTAGGCGCGCTTTATATATGGCAATGGACTCATTTGGGTTCCGCTTAATTTGAAAGACTCATTTACACCTGATGACATTTTGTGTGGGATGAAATGATACGAGTGTCCAAGTAGAGTTATAAAGGAGGACATCATATTCTTCACACATGACTTTATGCTAATGGGGTAATTTTTGGGCTTGAGTGATCATGGTGGGTACATTGGTCTCAAGTGAGAAATTTATGATATCATGAAGGTCAAGGATCTAACGTGGTTTGAAAACACCACTTTTAAGATGCGTTGTCATTGGATATCTAGAGGGTATAGGTTGTGGTTGTGGAATGAGTGATAGAGAGGCATTGGGTAGGCCAGATTGAGGGACATAAGTGTCACTGGGTTTAGAGAAGGGCAAAAGACAAGGATTGTGTTTCCAAGGGTCGAACGCCGGCACTAGGGATACTTGTAAAGAAGGAAGAGAATTAATAGAGGGAGTGAGGAGTTGTTGAACCGAGAGAATAATAGAGTGCAAATCCGATAGTGGTTGGTGTTGTGGGAAACTCATTGGACGAGATTGACAGCATATTCCACTGGTGTATATTTATTGGAGTAGTTTGTACAGTAGAAGATTTGGGATGTTGAAATAGAAAGGAAGACTCCACAAAGACAACATGATGAGATACAAAGACTCTTTGAGTTTGAGGATCATAACATCAATAAGCATTATATTCAAGAGAGTATCCGATAAAGACACAAGGCTTAGATTTTGGAGTTATTTTATGTGATGCATAAGGACGTAGCTATGGATAACAAATACAACCAAAACTATTAAGTTTTTGAAGATTTGGGGATTTATGGAATAATTTTTCAAATAGCGATTGATATTGGAGGACTAGAATAAGCATGCGATTAATAAGATAGACTGTAGTTTGAAAGGCTGCAGACTAAAATATAGATGGCATGGAGGCATGATGAAAAAATGTGAGACCAATTTCAATGATATGTCGATATTTGTATTTGATAGAGCCAACTAGTTGAGGAGTATGTAGATGTGATTTAAAGTATTGAATACCGTAAGCTGAGAGACAGGATGTGAGTGCTTGATATTCACCTCGCCGTTAGAATAAATTGTTTTAAATGTAGACTGAAAGAAGTTCTCGATCATCTTTATGAAGTTAGTAAAGATTGTTGAAACTTCAGACTTGTGATAGAGAGGATGAAACCATGTATATTTGGTGAAACTTCAAACCCTGCAAGCCAATCACATGAGTGATGACACTTGTGACACGCTACGTGATCTTTTTGTTTATGATTATTATTGACATATTATCTGTTGCATATATATTGTGATATCTTTGGTTTTGTGCAATGAGAATCAAATCGTGATGAGATCATGATAATGTGATTGATTCACCTTTAAACATAGATCATAAATAATCTTGGTCATATGTTACTCGAGAGGGACATCGAGATAACCGGATAGACCAGTGTACTATACACCTGTCCATATGATGGAGCTGACTGGTCTTATAGCCACTTGTGTGGAGATACTAAGGATATAGTATAAGTGCTAATTGGAGAATGAGTTCACTGATTGATCTGCTTATGAAATATTATATAGTTAATTATACTTAATGTCAGACATCGATTTCATAGTCTCAGTTGTGCATCTTGTCCTTAGACTCGAGACACTAAGGATACATTGTTTGAGTACTCCTTTCTTTGATGCCAGACTTATAAGCTTGAAAAGTTCCAGATTTGGTATAGTTGGTTATCGAGATTTGTAGCCAACCTTACGAAGACAACTGAGTGTTAATAAAGGATCATCCACTCTCAGTATCACAAGAGGAATATCTCATATGTGCTTGCTCAGATAAATCCCTGGCCAGGGTCATTCGGAATGAGAGAGAATGAGTTCTCCGAGAGAATTCGATTAGAGCAAGACTCAAATGGATTCCGTATATGACCTGACAGTACCATGTCCAATATACAGTCTCTAGGATATTAGTTGGATAAGGGATTATAGATTCACGGTAACTATGGACATACAAGTCCAATGGATTCGATCCCCCTGTATCATCTTGAGACTATAGCGCAGTGGCCTAGTACGTATATAGTCGATGAGTCAAGTGAATAATTATGAAGATAATAATTCACTATATCAGAAGGAGTTCTAATGGGAGCGATTCACGACCAGCTCGGTATCGGGCCTAGAGGGTCACACACATATAGTGGATGCTTCAGCGAATAGAGGATTGGATGAAGATCCAATTAGCCCATATTCTCATTAGATGAGATATTGCACTAATGAACTCCATGCATGAGGCCCAATTAGAGGCCAAAGGAGATTATTGGATATATATCCAATAATGCAAGTTAGTGGGTAATTGGATGGAGATCCAATAACCACTAAAGCAAGAACCCTAAGGTTTTCGGTGGCTCTCTATAAATAGGAGGGAAGACTCATAGTTGATAGACTCCAACTTTGACCACCCCCTTCTATTCTTCTCTCTCCATCTGTGCAAGAGTTGCAAGATCAGATTAGAGGAGTTTCGCTGCAGAGATCTATCGTGTGGATACCGCTAAAGAGGATGATACTTGACCTCCTTCATCCTCTCTATATGGATCTAGAAAACAGGGATATATGATTTCTCTAGGTAATCATCTATCACATGACGTGGTTTTTTTAGTTTTTGTGGCATTCTCGCTACCCAATTTTTTTCACGACGATTTGATCTACGTGGGAAACTTGTTTTGTTTTGATTTCCACTACGCATGTGATGCTCCCGCTGAAGTTTCTAAACAAAGATGACATAGAATCTATATTTGTAAAAAGAAGTGATTAGAGTAGGACCCCAAATATCAGTATAAATTTTTTTAAATGGTTTTGTGCAAGAGACATTGGAGACTCAAAAGGGGATTATATGACTTTTATTATTAAGATAAGCATCACAATGATTAAAAATGCAACTAGCTTAAACAGTAGGAAGAGAATAACAAGAAAATATTTTTTATTGAATTGAGGAAGAGGGATAACCAAGATGACGATACCACACATTAATTGAAGCAACAACATAGGAGTAAATAGTGGGCTGGGCGACTAATGGCCACTTGTCTTTACTCTAGCCTTAAACCAAGGATGCCCCCGTGCTCAGATCCTTGATAAGAAAGGAGTAAAAAAAAATTCAATGAAAGTATTATTTTGTTTGTAAAATTGAGAGACAGAAATGATATTTCGTTTAATATGATTAGCACATTATAGTTGTGATTCGAAAGATCTATGATACGAGTTGAATCGTGGTGGTGGCCCATTCCCCCTACCAAGCCACCATCCTAAAGGGGTTGCACTCATCATCTATGACTAGACATTGGAGATTTCTTCGCACTTATAAAAGAGTTCGTCAATTTTTTTATTAGAAGGTCATGAAAAAAATCATTGGAGAATTTGTGGCCCAGTGCACACATGCCAACAACATAAGGGAGAAATGGTAGCAAGTCCGAGAAAGCTTCAGGCTCTACCTATTCTGAATTCTTCATGGACTAACATCTCTAAGGACTTATTGAAGGGCTATCATCATCTCAAGGGAAAGGTACTATCCTTGTAGTCGTAGATCGTCTTACAAAATACACTCAGTTTTGTGCTGTTAGAAATCCTTATACCGCTGCCAGCATTGCCCAAATTTTTATGGATTATATAGCTAAACTGGATGGGATTCCCTGCTCTATTGTAAGTGACCATGATAGGGTTTTCACCAGCAAATTTGGATGGAACTCTTCCAGTTGTAGGGCACACAATTGAAAATGAGCACAACCTATCACCCACAAATCGATAGCCAAACAAAAGTGGTGAACAAGTGCTTAGAGAATTACCTTAGATGCTTCACTAGTGAAAGGTCGAGGAATAGACTAAATGGCTTCCTTGGGTTGAATGGTGGTATAATATAACTTATCACTCATCTATCAAAAGTATCCCATTTGAAGCTGTCTATGGTCGACCTCCTCCAACAATCACAAAATATGTGATCGACACATCAAAGGTGGAATAGGTAGATAATGAGTTAATTGACATGGACAGAATTTTGCAGCTATTAAAAGATAACCTTACAGCGGCCCAAGCAAGGATGAAACAACAAGCCGACAAACACAAGAGTAAAAGGGAATTTACCATAGGAGATTGGGTCTTACTTCGCCTTCACCCATACAAACAAATCTCCCTAAAGACTTGAGCGTTAATGAAACTGTCTCCTCGCTTATTTGGACCATACAAAATATTGAAGAGTATTGGAGCTGTTGCTTATCGATTGGATCTACCATCTGACTCAAAGATACATCCATTTTTCCATGTTTCCTGCCTCAAATTGAAGCTAGAAGAAGATGAATTGACACAACATCATCTACCTGACATCTCTACTAAAGAAGTCAAGATCTGACCGAGGCTATATTGGATTGCAAGATCGTAATGTATCGTATATGCCCTCTAACTGAAATATTGGTACAATGGACCCATCTTCTTGCTCAAGATGCTACTTGGGAGTCCTATGACGAGTTGAAACGAAGTTCCTAAAGTTCATGGAGGCTCAGCCTTGAAGGCAAGACTGTTTTGAAGAAGGCGGGTCTAGTAAGACCCCAACAGGGTCGAGTCCTATCTATTAAGTCATGACATATTGGTCAGTCGAATCAAGTCAATTAGGAGTCTATTCGATAATAAATCCAAGTCCAATCAAGAGTTGGATTTGACTAGGAGTCTAATGGAGTAAGATTCCAAGTAGGAGTTCAATTAGGAGTTAGATTGGAGTCCCTATAAATAGGGGTGTAATACTTTTGTTTTAATCAATGAAATTTATGTGATTTCAGCCTTTGGCCGAAACCCTAGGAGGGTCAATCCCCTATAGAGATAAGAAGGGTCGATCCTCTATAGTAATCATTTTATTCGATAGAAACCTTTGGGTTCCTATCAAGGTCTCAGCGAGGAGTGTTGGTGGTGAACACGAAAGGTGCTTCAGCGACGAGGATCACGGTATGAGATCCTGTTTGCAGTTCTGATGAGGAGGAGAGCATTGATTTGATCAATGTCGCTAAAGGAGGTAGATTGTCGTTGAAGAGGAGTGCTACACCTGTGCAGGAAAAAGAGAATGGGAATGTTGCTTCAAAAGGTTATCGTTCACCAACTTGGCCACCCTCAAGAAGATAGCGATGACGAGGTGTTCCTTGCTAACAAATTGGAGTCTCCTAGCGCTCACAGGACTTGCAGTGGAACTGGGGAGTCTCCACCTAGATACTTTCAAAGCTGTCACCTACAGGAGATTGATTATGGCTCTGGGAAACTATAGTTGACTCTGAAGGTGTTGACACTGATCAAGTGTGATTTCTGTGGCCGTGGAGTACTTGAGCAGCAAGAGGTCTACACTTCTTGTCTTCTTCCTCTTCCTGCATAATGCCCGAGGCTACAGACCGTGGTGATCAGGAAGCAGTAGCAATGAGTAGGAAGAAAAGAGAGGTCCACGAGCAATCGATCGCAGCCACCGGAAGAGAAGGTACAACGCTGTTGGGCTTGTACGCAGGTGGTGGACGATCTCATAGCAAGCCAGTTGATGTTGATTGCAACTTGAATACTTGCAAGTGGCATAGACACGTTTTATTGACCACAGGATCCTGGATGTCGGGCAGCGCGAGGAGCTCATCAGCTAGTGCAGAGATGACACACCAGATGGCCTCTTTGTTAGTAGCGATAACGGTTCTCATAGAGGTGGAGGATGTAGTTTGATGATACCGAGAAGGGAGAAAGATGAATGAAATTTTGAGAAGAAAGAAAGATCGATAAACGATTTGTAGAAAATGCACAAACTCAAGACAGAACTTACGTAAAATCGATAAATATAGCTCACCACTAGGTTTAAAGTCACAAGAGGATACAAAAATTCTCCACCTCAAGTAAATTAAACAAGGATACATAACTAAATCAAAAGACTCACCACTCAAGGACACATCCAAGAGATACAGAGTTCTAGAGACACTCCAGGGAGCTTATACAAATACAAAGGTGCTAAACCTTTTTTTCTAATCCTAAAACACCAAAATAAGTACTAGTACATGAAACAACCTTTCATGCATAGGGAACTACAAAATTAAGTATTTTCCATCTACCAACTAACTCATTTAATACATTCTTTGGTCATGAAGAAAGAAATCTTGAAATAGCTTTAACTTTATCTAGGAAATATGCTCATGAGCTGTCATTTTTGAGTGGGCTGAGTTAAAAACTCTAAAATATTATAGTAGATTGTGGGGAATACCATAGGATCAACAATTTCTATACGATTTGATTTTAGCAACTTAGGCACTCCCGTGTTAATCTCCCTTGGTTGAATATTGATGATAAACCATAATCTTCAGGTAACTTGATCTTATAAGCATTTTCATGAATTCTTTTAAGTTTATTAATCAGATCTTCAGTCTTTAGTTTCATTTTTCCAAATTTGTCTGGCGGTAACCTCTCCTTTCTTAGATAAATCTAGATTAAATCACACGTATTAGACTCTATATGCTTTATATATTTGTTGGCAGCTTTTATGTATCTCTTATTTTACATTTCAATAGTTGTTTTAACTTTCTCATGCAATGTCTTTATCTGTTTAGCCCCCTTATCAACATCTCCACTAATTTGCATAGTTACAAAATGAGTAACTAAAGCCAAATGAGCTGTTAGATATGCCTTAGGAATAAGATCATTATGATGCCAGACATTTCTCAAAGGTAGAAGGTTATGTGGGATCTCTTTTGGCACAACATCTTTCACAACATCTTGGAACTCCTCCGTGATTGGTTTCATCATTGCTGATGACTCCTTGTGTTGTTATTCACTCACTTCTATCAGAGCCAAAACATGATCATCCATTTCTAATTTATCCTTGCATTCACTATAGGAAATAAAAGACAAAGAATAATCAGCATAAGTAACCTCTTCCTCATAATCATCATATTTTGGTTCGTCACTGGCCTCATTTCCATCTCCATCACTATGTTCTTCAACAAATGTAATGATCCTCCTATTTGGACTATCTAAAGCAATATGCCCAAAACCATATGATCCCTCACCCTTGTCTTGTATCTTCAACACTACTTTGCTTTGAAGAGTAGCCTTAGAGTTTTCTCTTCTCGTATAACAATATTTCTCACTGTATTAAGAACTCCTTTCAAACTTTTGCTATCTCTTCACACTAAGATCTCTTTGTTTAAAATCAGAGCTTTTCAGAAAGAATTCTTGCATATAGTTGTTAGGTAAGTATTTTCTTTTCAACTCTTTTTTCATTTTCTCCCATGTCACGATCTTGCTCTTCCCATCACATTCTCTTTCTTTTTCATATTTTCCCACCAAAAATATATATACTTTTTGAGTTTTAGTGTCACAAGTTTTACCTTCTTTTGTTCTGGTGGTTCATAAAAATCGAATATTCTTTCTACCGTATTAAGTCAATCAATAAAGTCATCAACATCGATACTACCTTCAAATTCTGGAATATTCAACTTTGGGTTGTAGTTGTTCTACCACTCGTCTTGGACTCTACACCTTGACAAAAAAATTTCCAACTCCCTTGGGTAATGAGGTGTATTATCAATATAACCAAACTTTTGGGGATCATTTTCATACTGACTATTTTTACTCTGAAGTTCTTCAATGATTTTATTTTTTTCATATATATTATATAGCACTCTTTGTAGCTGCAACCTCAAGGATTCAACATCATCTTCATTGTCACTACCTTCACCCACTACTTTTTCATTTCACCATGCTATGATTGCTAGCCTTTAGCTTTGATACCAAATTGATACCGGGAAGGGAGAAAGATGAATGAAATTCGAGAAGAAAAAAAGATCGATAGACGAAAATGCACAAACTCGGAACAGAACTTGCGTAAAATCGATAAATTCATCAGGTTTAAAGTCACAAGAGGATACAGAAAATTCATCACCTCAAGGAAATTAAACAAGGATATAGAACTAAATCAAAAGACTCACCACTCAAGAATGCATTCAAGAGATACAGAGTTTTAGAGACACTCCAAGGAGCTTCTGTAAATACAAAGGTGCTAAGCTTTTTTTTCTAATCCTAAAACACCAAAATAAGTAATAGTACATGAAACAACCCTTCATGCATAAGGAACAATAAAATTAAGTGATTTCCATCTACCAGCTAACTCATTTAATTCATTCATTGGTTATGAAGAAAGACATCTTGAAATAGCTTTAACTTTGTCAACGAAATATGCTCATGAGCTGTCATTTTTGAGAGGAATGAGTTAAAAACTCTGAAATATTACAGTAGACTATGGGGAATACCATAGGATCAGCAATTTCCATACGATCTGATTTTAGCAACTTACGCACTCCCGTGTTAGTTGTGGAGGTCGGAGATGCCGTCGGAGTAGAAGCTACGTGCGATGACGATTGGGAAAGATGGGATAGGGTTAAGGGTGGCGCCGCCGCTCGGGTTGATGCGGCAGTGGTGGAGTTGTAGTAGGAATTTGTCGAAAGAAGGCCACACAGTTTTGTTGCTGTAGAAAGAATTTGGTAGTGGTGTGCAATGCTTATATTATGTATAAATATTTGTTATATTAATTCATGTTTATAAGTCAAGTTTATATAAAAGAAATGTCTAATGATCCATATAATATTAATTATTTAGGGACTAGCCAAAGCATCCTTAATTAATTAAAATTATATATAAAATTAAAATAAAGATTACATAAAGAATTAGACATAATATTATGATTGATTATATTTAATATAATGATTATTATCTATAGGATCTTTTATTATATTTATATAATTAATCAGGATAAAATATCAAATTATTTTCATAATTTTTTCACAGGGATTATGAATTAGTATATAATTTGATAGTTTTATCATAAAGACCATTTGAATCTATTTGAATTAAAAATTTAGCCTGCAAGCAATTTTTATGTCATATGATTCATCTTCTAGTATGTTTTACATTGATAAAGCATGCAATTTAGATTATTAAACCTCAAATTTTGACATAAGCATTTTAGGTTTTATGTAGTTTCTCAAACTGTTAATTTCTCTGATATTCGATATGACATTCCCGAACTTAAGAGTGATAACTATAAGGTACGGAACGAGAGGATACTCTTCCATCTAGGATGGGTGGATATTAATTATGCTATTAGGAAAGAAGAACCACTTGTAGTCACCAATACCAGCATTTCAGTTGAGCTCACGCTATATGAGCGATGAGAGCGATCCAATCAGCTCAATGTGATATTTATTAAGACTAAGATAACTACTGGTATACGTGATTCTATTGACCAACATAAGAAGATTCGAGACTTGCAGTAAGTTATTGAGGAGCAGTTCATCAGTTTTGATAAGGCACTAGCAAGCACCATAATAATGAAGGTTTCCCCTCTAGTGTAAGTGAATACTTAGTTTGTAAGCTTAAGAAATCTATATATGGTTTAAAACAGGCCTCCCGTCAATAGTATTTTAAAGTCCAAGAAGTGATTTCTTTATTCAGATTTGTTGAAATCTCATGGATCAATGTATATATCAGAAGGTTAGTGGGAGTAAAATATGTTTTCTTGGTTTATATGTAGATGATATTTTGCTTGTAATCAACGATAAGGGTTTGTTGCATGAGGTGCAACAATTCTTTTATAAAACTTTGACATGAAAGATATGGGTGAAGCATCTTATGTCATTGGCATTAAGATCCATAAAAATAGACCTCGAGGCATTTAGGTCTATCACAATAAACCTATATCAACAAGCTTCTAGAAAGATTTTGGATGAAGGATTGTTCGCTAAGTGTTGCTCCAATTATAAAAGGTGAGGTTCAATTTGAACTAATGCCCAAAGAACGACCTTGAGAGGGAATCAATGAAAAACATCACATATACTTATGTCGTAGGTAGCCTTATGTATGCTTAGGTCTGTAACTAGACCAAATATATCATTTGCTATAGGGATGCTTGAGTAGATATTAGTGTAATCCAGGTATGGACCATCAGAGAGTTGCAAAGAAGATGATGAGGTATCTTCAAGGAACCAAAGATTACATGCTTATGTATAGGCATGCAGACAATCTGGATGTGATTGGCTACTTAGATTCAGTCTTTGCTGGTTGTGTTAGTTCTAGTAAATCAACATCAGGATACATTTTCATAAAGGTTGATAGAGCTATTTCTTGGAGAAGTATCAAGTAGACTTTGACTGCTACTTCTATCATAGAAGATGAGTTTGTCTCCTATTTTGAGGCTACTTCACATAGTGTATAGCTTAAGAGTTTCATTTTAGGGCTTAGAATCATAGATTCTATTTCTAGGCCATTAAGAATTTTATGTGATAATTTAACTATTATCTTTATGGCTAAGAATAATAAAAGTGAAATCAAAGTAAACATATCGACATTAATTATTTAGCCATAAGAGAATGTGTAAAAGAAAAAAAATGGTCATTGAGCATATTAGCACTGAATTGATGATTGATGATCCTTTGATTGAAGACATGCCCAACTCTGAAATTCATGGATCATGTAGAAAAAAATGAGACTTGGTTCCACTTTGTAATTATATTGAAACTCTTATATATTATGATATTTTCTCATATTCATGTGTACATTAATTTGAGAAAATACAATACTAAGAATAAACATAATATTTATTCGTTAATTAATATTACCACATTAAGATTAATTTTTAAGAAACTAAATATATTATGATAATGGATGATAATATTCAGCTCTAAGATGACTTATCACTATGATTTATGTATTTGTTTCTTAAAAATATTATTCGATAAGATTAATTCAAATCATTAAGTTAAATATATAGACCAAACGGGAGAATGTAATCAATTTTTAATTAAATTTTCTCATTTATTATCATTAATATTTTATTTATTATGGTTTAAATATTTCAGTTTTCATTCATTATGAATGTAATGGTTAAAATTCTTAATTATGGTCAAAATATTTTGATTTTGAATTAATTCTTAAACGTTACAAAATTGATGGTAATATACGTTCTTGATGGAAGAACGCCTATATATATGTGTATTTTGGTCTCTAGGCTCAATCTCAAGTTTGAAGGATTTCCTACACCATCTAAAGTGAGAATTTTGAGCCGAGAAGTTCCAAAATACTAAGAGAAATCATTGCTGAAATTTTCGACAACAATGACTGGAGGTACGCAATTTAAGTTTCTAGAATAGTTTCATCGTGTTTCTATTATGGTGTATTAGAAACACATTTTGGTTTCAAATTTATTTTCTT
Organism: Ensete ventricosum; assembly: GCA_029747655.1. Taxonomy (NCBI): domain Eukaryota; kingdom Viridiplantae; phylum Streptophyta; class Magnoliopsida; order Zingiberales; family Musaceae; genus Ensete; species Ensete ventricosum. The sequence continues at coordinate 42,625,586 of JAQQAF010000001.1, forward strand.
ATAGACGAAGGGGCAATTAGGAGTTCTTCTGCATAAAGATATAGTATTTCATGGATGTAACAAAGAAAGATGGGATTTTGGCGTTGTAGATCATCTTGATGTTCTCTAGAGTCCTCTGGTTCATCTTCTGCTGTTGTTTCTGTTGCTACTTTATAACTCTACCAGAGCCGAGGAGGTCCGGTGCAGGTGAAGTCGTTGAGGAAGCACCGATGGAAAGGTGGAAGGAGTGAGCAGGCACGACAGAATAAATGGGGAAGCGACCGAAGTCACAGTGGAGGTGGAAGGAGGAGGAAGCAAGTGTTGTAGGTCGGAGACGGCTTCCTCTAGGCGTTTGCTTCCGCTGAAGCAAGACTGGAGAAGGAAGAGGGCGCCCTCGGTGAGAAGAAGAGATCGGGCTCGACGGTGTTGGAATTTCTTCATCAAGTTCAGCGGGTCACCGTCTTTCTCTGAAGAAATTGATGAGAAACTATCGTTAGACAACGAAAGTAAATGAAATGTGATTATAAGGGTGTGATTAAAAGTTTATGGATACAATCCATATTTATACATGCAAGATGAGAGGATTTTACTATAACCGATCACGAGAATGTCTGGTGCAGTTGGAAAATCTTAGCTGCTATCATATCTTATGCTGGACATGGGAAGCCGAGACGTAACAATCATTCACGCGACCTGTTGCACTCACTGCCAAAGAAATGGCAACTTCAGATCCAACAGATGCAACAAGCATTCAGCTCATCGTTGCTCCATATTTGAGAAGAACATCCATGTCTTAGCAATTCAAACTGTTCTCAACAATTAATTTGGCAGCTACAATTCTACGAGAGCTTCAAACGACACCTCTCCATCTGTCAATACCAGTTTTGGATCGATGAGCGGTGCTGCTGCATCCCAAGGATAAAAGAAGTACACATTTGTAGGTTGCAGCCACGTATGTTGCATGATATACCACCATAACCTTCCTTCCCCTGGAAGCGATTGCTTGCTCAACCAACCAACAAACATGAGCAATTAATCTTCTCACTGGCATGTACTTGGCTTGCTCTCTCGCCAACCCAACATAGGACAACCTACGGTTCCAAAGTCCAGCGAATGCGGACGAGCAGATGAGGAAGAATAAGTTGGAGTCGCCCTACACGACGCTTGAAATCCATCGTAACCACACACAGATACTACTCACAGAGTGGCGATAAGACATGACAAGTTTCAGCGCGGTGAAGAACAATGTGCAGCACCGGGGGTTGGTTTCTCAGCCACAAAGCCACACCACTGGAAAAGAATCAACACTTGAGATACACATTCATTCACCTACCAATCCCAAACAGCGGTATTAAACACCAAAGGAATGTTGGGATTAAATCCCAAGCCAAGGAATATTGGTGGATTCCAACTGCCCTCTGAGCTAAATCCCTAAGCCAATTAGCTTTGTTTCGGAGAAGTTATTTTAGAGAAAGAGGAAAAGATAGTATAAGAATAAAAATTAATTTCTTTAGATTCATCAAAGATTACGTATTTATAATAGTATAAATAAATAAATTATAATTTTTTAGATAAGAAAAAAAAAATTATCCATTGTCTAAAAAATCTTCTCATCATCATCCACAAAAGAAAAAAGAAAAATCACTCATCTACATATCTTAATTTAATTTTTTTTTATCTTTTATTATATTTAATCCTAACTATTTGAATTAATTTTATCCTTACTCTCTTGATTTAAAATAATTGTACCTTGAAGTTATCTTTTAAAAAAAGTAGATTTTTTTTTTTCACTAAGACTTTTATAAAGATATCAACAAGTTTATTCTTGATACTATAATAGTCTATTTGAATTTCTCCTTTAATAATCACTTCGCAAATGAAATGATATCAAATATCAATATATTTAATGTGCCAGATAAAATTCTTCATCATTTTAATAGTTTACTTGTTGTCATAGTAAAATTTAGTTGGTTCATCTTAATTCCTTGAAGACTATTAGAATTCTTCAAAGCTAATTTTTTTGACATATTATACTTGCAACCATAACATATTCTACCTCCGAGCTTAAGTTAGCAATACATTCTTTCCTCTTATTATCCATAAAATCATCCTTAAGTTAGGATTGAGCATAAATCTTAAAGTTTTTTTTTTCTATCGACACAACTAACTCAATCACTATTAGTATAATAATACAACTTTAAATCTTTTACCATTTCATAACGTATGTCATAATTGAGAGTTCCCTTGATGTATATAGAACTTCCAAAATAATAATTACTAAGGCTATGTACGAATCTAAATAATAAACTAACTGCAAACATAATATCCAATCTTGAATATGTGGGATAAATTAACCCTCCAATTAAAATTCTATATTGTTTCTCTTCTATTTTTTTAACTACATCATCTAATATAAGTTTATCATTTATATTTATTAGACTATTCAGTAACTTTCAAACTATTATATGAAACCTTTTAAACAAATCTTTAGCATAATATTAAATTTGCATCTTGAATAATTTTTATTTCTAGAAAATAGTGAAAAAGCCCCAAGTCAATCATTTCAAATTCTGGCATCATATTTTTCTTAAATTCAACAAATATATCTAATAAATTTTTTAATATAAATCATATCATGTACATATAAATATACATTAAAATTTTTCATATCTTGGGGTTTGGCTCACTTCAATTTTAAAAAGTTATGTTGAAAAAAATGCTTGTTAATTTTGTTGTAGCATATTCTATGTGTTTGTTTAAAACCACATAATACTTTATTCAATTTGTACACTTTAGCTTTTTTTTCTTTTTAGTTTTAAATCCTTTAGGCTGCTTTCCATAAATATCATTTTTATAACTTTTCATTCAAGCTAACTGATTTAACATCAAAACCTTTTTTTTCTCTAAATTACCAATACTAATGTTGTTCTAATTATATCAATTTTATTAACTAGAGAAAAAGTTTAAGATGTCAAAATCTAGAATTTGAGCATTATTATCTTTTGGCAACTAACCATCAGTTTTAATTTTTGTCTTATACATTCACTTGAGTCCAATTGATTCTTTTTTGGAAAAAAAAAATTTATTAGCTTCTAGTTTTAGTAATAGCTTATGATTCGTCATCACTTGAATTGAATTGTAACTTCCAAATAAATAGGATATGTGAAAGACTGAAATTTTCTTAAAGGTGTTTCAACATCATCACATGAATTAAAATCATTTAAAATATGAGATGATTCGAGTATCATCATGTGCTTTATAGACTTCTTCTCATATAACAATAGGCATTATGACTTAGTTGTAAAATCATAAAATCTGGGATCTTTGGTTTCATTACTATGGCCCATATATATGTATTTAATATCAAGTTTGCTTCTTATTCCTATAGGAACATAAAAATAAGCAACACAACCAAATGCCTTTTAAGTGATTCATATATGATTTTTTATCCAAACATGCTTAGATAGGATCTTTTTACTTTTAGTATCCTATAGGAAAGTGATTTAACAAATACACTGCTATATCCACAACTTCTTTAGTAATATCTTTTGATACTACCTTTTGTTTTTTAAGCATACACTTGACTTGACGGTCTCAATTATAACTAGATTATTTTGCTCTACTACTCCATTTTCTTGGGGAGTGTAGCCTATGGTCAATTCCTATGAATGTCTATATTCTTATAAAAAATAAAAAATATTGAGAAGTGAATTCACTCCCTCTATTAATATATAAAATTTTAATAAAATAATCACTTTATTTTTTTGCATATGCTTTAAAATTTTTGAAATAAAAAAGATTCCAACTTTTTTAAAAATATATATCCACATCATTCTTATTTAATTACTTATAAATAATAAAAAATATTTACTTGTACCATGTGAAATAGTCTATATAGACCCACAAATATTTGTATGCATAAGTTTTAACTGTTCTTTGGCTCTTCAAGAATGCTTGTCGAAAAGAAATTTTAGTATTTTTTTTATAAACACAAGATTCACAAATAATTTTTATTCTTAATTTTAGTCAAGTCATCTATCATATTTTTATGATTTAATAGTTTTAGATCATCATATTTTAGATGATCATATCTTTTATGTTATAATGTTGAGTCATCAATAATAGTAGCAATTAATACATATAAATAAAACAATTTTTTTGTCATCCTCATAGTTACTATTAATTTTTATTTTTTTATATTTTTTATCATAAAAATAATATAATATATTTTTTCATTAGTTGCTTTGTACTAATAAAATTTTATTTTAAATAAAAAATAACTATCACATCATCAATAAATTTTTTATTAGATTTGGTGTTCACTATAACTGTTTATTCCCTTCCACCTGAGCTTTACTATCAATTCTCCTCTACACTATAGATACGATTGAACCATCAAAATATTTGACATAAATTTTTATTTCCTATCATATGATTACTATATCCACTATCTAAAAACTAAATAGATCTAGAATATTCTTTATCATATGTCATAAAAAAATATCTTCTTGATTTTTATTCTAATATTTCTTAAAAAAATATTATTTTTTTATACTAAAATTAGAGAGAAATATTTAGATTTTTATTTTTGTACTAGCAATCTTTTTTAATGTGTCTAACTTCTTTACAACAAAAATACTGAAGAGTTTCCATGTTAACTTTATTCTAACTCTTATTTTATTGTTCTCATCGTATGCCTTGAGCATTCTTTTGTTACCTTTAGCATCAGATCATTCATGACTTTTACCATTCTTACCTTTTCTTTGAGACTTTTGATCATTCTTGTGGTATATCTTCGTTTGAAGTATATATTCTGAAGTTTTATTTGAAGATCTATTTATTTTTTATTTATAAACTAAACTTGAACTCATTAATGTATTTGTAACCTAATCTTCTTCTATATTAGTAAAAATCATATCAAATTTTAGAGTTAAGCCTTTGATAACTTTTTTTACACATATCAAACTTAGGATTTACTATAAGACCTCATTTGGTTCATAATAGAAAAACTTAAAAAAAAAAAGGCAATAGATTAAAAATCTTTCATTATAAAAGCTTTGAATTCACATGGAAGAATTTGAAGTCTTGAAGTTTTTACCTTATTTGTATCTCCAAATATAATTTTTAATATTTTTTAAAAGCTTTTGTTGATGTTAATGCTCACATGATATGAAAAATTAGGGGCTCATATACTCTAATTGTAGTATGTAGAGAGCTCTCACATATTTTTACATATTCACATTTATTTGATCTTTGGTATTTATATTAGGATCATACATATCATAATCAACAAAATTATTTTTCATCAAATTTCATAATTCTTATAAGATAAATAGAGTTACCAATCAAGAAGCTATGAGTATACACATACATCCATATGGTTCAACTTTCCACTCGTCAATGCTACTCTTTTTTCAGCTAATGTTCTGCATCCGTACGTTCATCTTACCCCTTATCCTTAAGCTTAGTAACCGAGCTCTGCCTATCTATTTATAACCAGACGAGTTCGTCCATTGCCTCCCACCACAACGTAACACACAGGCATTCCAAGATATTGTTTCTTCTACTCCATCGTTGCGTAGATTTTGGATGTACAGGCTACGTCATGGTTAGCCCGAGGAAGCTCGTCAAGATGGCAGGTGGGGCAAAGATCTCATTGCTCAGTGGTCGAAATTACGGTGGTGGCAGCTCTCACAGGACATCGGTGGCTCGTAAGGGCCACTTCGCCGCGTACACGAGGGACGGGCGGCGTTTCCTGATCCCGATGGCTTATCTCAACAGCAGCGTCTTCAAGGAGCTGCTCCGGAAGTCGGAGGAGGAGTTCGGGCTGCCGGTCGGCGACAGCTCCATCACGCTGCCGTGCGACGCGGCGTACATGGAGCACGTCGTGGCGTCGCTCAGAGACGCATCCCTCAAGAGGTGGAACAAGCCTTGTGCGGCTCCCTTCTTCCCCACCGGCGCCGCTTCATGATCGATCGACATGACTTGGAAGAAGCGTGCACTGCTTCGCCATGGCGGATTTGTTGCGTTGGAAAAAAAATTCTTTTGGAGCACTTGTGTAGAGTTATTCTTCCTTCATCTTGCAGATGCAATCGGTCAGTGTTAGGCAGGCCCGTCCTCCATCGATCCACATGTGAGAAGGCAAAAGTTGTGTGTTCTTGGTCATGTCCCTGTCTAGCAAACAACAAAATAAGAAATCGTACCGTAGGGATAATCCAATGACATGGCTGATGTAACATTCGTAGCCAAGGAATAAATAACATGAGACTGAGCGATCCAGGAAAATGAAGTTTTTTATGGCGGCTATATTGTCAAACATTGCAGCTCCCGTAGTCCCGAGCACGTCAACCAGACGTGTCATCGTTCCTAATGCAAACAGGATGCAGAGAATGGGAAAAGATTATGGTCTCAAGCACAATTTCCGCACCTGACTATACAAGCTTATTACGGAATTCAGAGAGCAGTATTGTGTGTCACATGAATCCTTCAATCAAGAGACGGCACCACCGCCTTCTTTTTGTTCATCGTTAGATAACAGCCCTAAGGATTCTTCTATACGGTGTCGGAGCGACCACAAAGAAATAGTGGTAGATGTAGCACGTCTTCTTGCTGATACATCTGTCGGGGCCCCTCCTAAATACTTTGCTCGCGCAAAGCATATTAAAATCGGCAAAATCATCGAGAAGAGAGTTTTGGTCCATCCACATATCTCACGAGGGCAAAGCAGCAGGCAACAACATGCACCTCCATTCAGCTTCGGTGCATAGTGTTTATCCTTTTCAGGTCAGGATATTAAGACAAACTGAATAAGTAGCAGAAAGACAGACACTGAGATTGTTCAGTAAAACATAGCATATGGTCACTCGGTAGCCTACGTTCAGAAAATTGATCTCATCTGCTGACAAATGTGTTTGCAAGAGCATGGCGTTCAGCACTGACATTCTGAGTCCATTTAAAAGTGGAAAAATTATAGATCCATCTGATGTTATGTATTTTTGCCATGCCATGAAATTTTAAGGAACAATAAAAATCTATGAAGCACTTTCTAACTCCTTTTTGTAAGTGAAGTTATGTCCTTATATGACAGCTTTTACAAGCCTGAATGAGGGAGACGAACATAGAATAAATAGCTCATATGGTCACATCAAAGGTCTCAGCAAGAAGATATATCCTGCTCTATAATTTTATTTTTCAGTTAGCTGCGAACTGCTCCTGGAATCGACGACGGCTGCAAGCTTTAAACTCCATTTCATATAACTATGAAAAAGATTGCAGTTCATAAGCAAGTCAACTTGAAACTTACGGGCTTAACTGTCACACTTCAAACAAACTATCATGCCTTTTTTTTAGTCTTCACTCGCCACAATATACGGAGAGAAGCGAGAGAGATCAAACCAAGTAATCTTAATCTTCATATTTAGTCACCGACCAATTCCCTTATTGTATACTTAAGAAATCCTTCTAGTTTTGGCGATGCACAGACGCGGGAAGGTACTGCTCATAAAATGCATGTTGCAATTGCTGCTGTATCACCATATCAGAATTGGCCTTCAATTTCTGCTGTCCACCGAGAGCAGAGTCAACTTTGCGTTCCAAGGATGGAAGCGGCGAAGGTGACCTTATGTCCTTTGTACAACTGACTGCACTACAAGTGTTTTCAACGAGTCGAATCCATCGTTGGCATCATGTCTTCCGTGAGAAGGGAAGGGACTTAAACGCTTCGATCATTCCAGTTTTATATTGGCTCTATCTTCATGTCCGTTCTTCAATAATATTAGTCTGTCCATATTCAACAACTAGTGGATGCTGAGGGATAACTCCCGATGTAATCGGTGGAATTTGTAGAGTTGGAGTAACCATATATAACAACTTATGGGGCTTCGGGAGCTACAGGCATTTGAACATTTTGCCCATTCACAAGCTGAGTTTGAATACCCTCACCAACATGAGGTACTCTCGGTATATTAGTTTGTCTCATGGGGAGCATTCGGAAGTGGATTCCATAACCCATTCTACTGCTACCTCCACGTGTACATGTCATCATTATCTCCTAATATCATAAAAATTATATTTAACTATTTCATAATAAAATGTATATTTCCTAAGTTTATATAACTCTCTGGTTATGATACCTTCAAATTTGCTATACCCTAAGCGCATATCTTAAATAAAAATACTTGGAATGTGTCAATAAACAATTATCACAACTTTATATATATATATATATATATATATATATATATATATATATATATATATATATATATATATATATATATATATATATATATATATATATTAAAAAGGAGGCAACATTACTGCTTCGATGATATCATCGAGGCTTCTCCTCATTTGCTGCGTTTTATCATGGACTTAATTGAATTTGCCTAAGTCGTGAAGTACACTTACGCCAATGTCTCAGACTTACTTGAGATTGCCTAAATCATGAAACACATATATGTTATTCATCCACAATGAGTCAACCTCAGATGCAACCTCATATAGGTCTTGAAGGACCTGTAAAAGAGAAAGTTGATTAGTTTAAAAGCGAGCGACGGACAAGTCTCGACGTCTCGCAAGGAGGAAAGTTTTACAAACAATTCGACAAACACCTTGACTGCAAGAGAGGAAAGAGATAAAAGAGCAAAAAATGACTTTAGAAGGTTGAACGAACAGTCACAAGTCTACAAATGACGGTTCACCGAGTGTCGAGCACGAAGACAAGCTCAACTTGTGAAGAATGTTCAACGCCTGACACTATAACGAAGCCTCATCCAGCGCTTGCCACCTGTGGGCTTCTAGGGGTCTAAGATGGTTGAGTTTCACACCATGCTATGGTTTGCAAACATTAGGCTGCAGCACGGGAAAATGGAGCTGTTTCGACAGTTTTGGCCTAATGTTGTGAGCGGTAACACTACAGCATTATAAACTATTTTCGTTTACATTTCTCAAGCAAAACCATATAAAACTAGGGCAAAATAGGTCGTCAAACATCTGTACAAGCATGCAAAAGTGACGAATTATTCTTTGAGCGAAGATGATGTGAGTGTGCGACGACCATTCGTTATAGTTCGGTGAAGATGTTGTAGGTTGCAGACGTCTCCAACCTTCGGTGAAGAACATGACAAAAAAGAGGTCGAGCCCTCACCTCGCTGTTACCTACTGGATTGGGATCATCGAGGGAGGGCGGCGTCGGATCAGGACGCGTCGAAGTTCTCCCTCTTTATCTTTCTTCTTCCTTCTCCTTCACCGCTTCTTCTTCCCTTGCCACAGCCTGACCGTAGCTAGGCTGATATCACTCAGTAGCTAGATACCAACTTGTTCTGGGTGGTAACAGGACGGAAATAGCCTTGTATGGTTCAATACGGGACTAGATCAATGGTATCACCCGATAGCAAGTGGTCCGCTTATCGGTCTGGTAGCAGACTGGTACGTACTTCCCGTATCAGGTGATACAATTCAATTTTAAAAACCCTAGTTTATATATAATATATTATATTAAAAAAATACATTATTTCAATTATATACATATAAAAGAAACATACATAAACATATTTATTTATGCACATAACTAACCTCTCTCTTATCATGATACTCTATAAAAAGGTTTGTCATGCCACCCTCTTATACTAGGCAATACGTATCAGTTCGACATCACGCGGATTATCTTATACTGGGCGATCCATAAAAGGGAGCTTCGTATTGGGCAATATGAGGTTTGTACCGGATAGCACAATCGAAATCCAACCATTATCAATGAAAGACTAGGATTTGTTATTTTAAATGGTTCATTTGACCATTTAAACTAGATCTTAAGAGTTTAACCCCATTCTACCCCATTATCCACTTCCTTTTCACTCTCTCAATCTCTGGCTCACATATTTCTTTCATTTTTTACATTTGTATTCTCTTAAACTCAAGAAGGCTATGATTTATAGATTATATAAGGTTTGGAAGGCTAATTTGGGAGGATTAATACTAAAGTTAGAGGAAGAACATTATAATCTAAGGTATTTCTTTTAGATTTTTGTTGATTTATGAAATGATGTTCCCAGTATCTAATATATTGTTTGACATATTTATGTTGATAGAATAAGGTTAATTAGAGAGTCATTAAGGCTTTGAATATTATGATTAGTGTGTTTATTACTGATTTAATCAAAATTAGATACATATTTGGTGAAATATTTATATTTCATATATATTATGATGATTTACATGTTTGTGATTGTAGAGGAGGTTTAATTAGGTTTTAATTTTATTGATTTCATTTGATATCAAATTTATGTATTTATTACCACTTAGGCTGTTTGACATATTTATAATGGTAAAATAAAATTAATTAAGAATTGATTTAATTTTTATATTATAATTAGTGTATTTAATAATGAATCATTATTTAATCTTATATTGAGTCAATTCTATGTATTTAATAATTATTAGGGCGCTTGACATATTTATAGTGGTAAAAAAAACTAATTAGGGAGTAATTGATGCTTTTAATACTATGATTAGTTTCTTTAATGATGAATTCATCATAATTTGACCTATATTTGATTACTTCTATGTATAATGCCTATTAGATTTATTGACATGTTTATAGTGCTAAAATTAGGATTCATTATATATAATTACAGCTTGTTATTTCAAATTAGGGTTTATCACAACTTGTTTATTTGATAAATTTTGATAAGAATATGTCACCAAAGGAACAAGTACATGATGATTCATGCCAAAAAATTGGATAAGAATCATCGTCATTAATAGTACATTCATAGTGGCTATATCGACTAGGGTGAATGAATCACGCGGCTGAAGATGCATTTGATCAACAACTATATCGATGTAGCAAAATGTAAAAAGATTTTGACGAAGATTCGTAAACTATTTCAAGATAAATAATAACATAAAGGCATGATGCAATTAACAAGAAGGTCAAGGAACAAGAAGAATACTATAGGGCTAAACAAGAATTAGTTTATGATAAATATTAGGATCACACTAATGATCTCTATCCGTACATAATTAAAAATATCAATATATGTATGAAGCTTCAACAAGGAATCAACGACCCCAGTCATAGTGGGATGGTAGTGAGTCTGTCATAGAATTCCAAAGATTAAGCATGAAACAGTCAATTACAGAGCACTTAATAAGAGTCTAACATCAAATATTTCTGTCCTTTTGTACAATTGATAGTATCAAAAAGTCTTTTCAACTAGTCGAATCATATTTTTGCCATCAATGATCATGTCTTCCATCAGAAGGGAAGGGGCTTAAATATGCTTGAATCGTTTTAGTTTTATATTGGCTCTCATCTCCATGTCCTTCGATAATATTAGTCTGTCCACATGTAACAACTGGTGGACGTTGAGGGATATCACCCCCGATGTAACCGGTGGAATTTGTACAGTTGGTGGAGCAATAGATATAACAATTGGTGGAGCTTAGAGATCTCCGTTTGAATACCCTCACCAACCTGAGGTACCCTCGGTATACTAGTTTGTGTCATGGGAAAAATGCAGAATTATATTTCACAATCCACTCTACTACTACCTCCACGTGTACATGCTATTTATTATCTCTTAATATCATAAAAAAAAATCAAAATTAACTATTTCATGATATATTTTCAGAGTTTATAAAAGTCTCTAATTATGCTATAATATATTATAAAAGTTGCTACACTTTAAGTGCATATCTCACATAGACTTATGATGTGACAATAAACAAGTATCACCACTTAACATATAGAAAATATATTATATTATTTTAGATATACATATATATATATATATATATAATATACATAAATATATTTACTTATTCGCGTAACGAGTGTCTCTCTTATTTTGCTGCTCTTTAACAATTTTTTATCGTGCCACCCTCCTATACAAAACAAAACAGTACGTATAAGTTTGATCGAGGATCATTATTCTATACTAGGTGGTCCATAAAAGGGAGTCTCATATTGGGCGATATGTGATTTGTATCGGATGGAACAATTAATATTGGATATTTATCGATGAAGGACTGAGATTTATTGAATTCAAAATGGTTTATTTGATTGTTTGAATCGATTCCAAGAGTTTTTAACCCCTTTCTACTCCTCTCATTCACTCTCTCAATCTCTTTCTCACCTACATCAAAGCTATGATTTATGGATTATATTAAATTTGAAAGACTAATTTGGAAGGATTAACACTTAAGTTAGAGGAAGATTACTATAATCAAACGTATATATATATATATATATATATATATATATATATATATATTGTTATTGATTTATGAGACAATTAAGCCTATTTTATGTTCTCAATATCTAATATATTATTTGATATATTTATGATGATAGAATAAGGTTAATTAGAAAGTCATTAAGGTCTTTAATGTTATAAATAATATGTTTAATACTGATTTAATCGAAATTAGATACATATTGAGTGAAATATTTATGTTTCATGTATATTAGGATGATTTACATGTTTGTGATGGCAAAAGAGATTTAATTATAATTTAATTATATTTTTAATACTATAATTAATATTTTTAATGATAATTAAAATTAAAATTTAACCCCTATTAAGTCAATTCAATGTCTTCAATACTTATTAAGGTGCTTTTAGACATATTTATAATGACAAGAGAGGACTAATTAAGAAGTAATTAAACATATTAATACTATGATAAGTATCTTTAATGATGATTTCATTGTAATGTAATCTACTTGCATCAAAGTTATGTATTTGATGCCTCTTAAGTTGTTTGATGTATGTATCATGGTAAAATAAGTTTAATTAAGGATTAATTAAATTTTTTAATAGTATAATTAGTATAATTAATGATGAATCAGTATTTGACCCAAAAATTAGGTTAATTCTATATATTTAATAATCATTAAAATGCTTGACATATTTATAGTGGTAAAAGAGGGTTAATTAGGAATTAATTAGTATTTTAATATTATGATTAGTATATTTAATGATTAACTCATCATAATTCAACCTATATTTGAGTAATTCTATGTATAATACCTATTAGGTTGATTGATATATTTATTGTGATAAAATAATAATTAGTATTTATAATTATAGCTTGTTATTTTAAATTAAATGTAATCTTAGCTTATTTATTTGATAAATTTTGATAAAAATATGACACCAAAAGAATAAGGCACTTCTCGAAAGTTAGATAAGAACCATCATCATTGACAGTTGTGATTATATCGATCAGGGTGGAGAAATTATCAGGTTGGAGATGCATTTGAATGATGGCTATTTCAATATTGTAAAATGTAAAAAAAAGGAATTGAAGAAGATCTATAAATTATTTCAAGATAAGTGACAATGTAATTAAAAAAAGAAAAAAAAAACCAAAGAATAGGAATAATACTACAATCGATTTATGATGAATATAAAGATTTCGATAATGATATGGACCCAATTTAAAAAGGTTACAAAATTTGGGTCATATCTATGAAGTTCACAAGAGAATATTACTTTAGGAAACATGCAATGCAAAAGAGAAGTCTCAGCAGAGTTGTAGATGACAATAACTTCAAAGAGGAAATTCACCCCTTTGCAAAATCAAAACGGAAACCGATAGTTTTGCGAAGCCACTTTAACCAACCAATTATGTCTTCTCGTACAAAAGCTTGGCTATGATCAATGTTGGCAACTCCACGAAAGTTTTCACCATAGCTTCGCGAACCCTAGAGGCAATGCAGTTAAAAGAAGAAGAAATTGGAAACAATGGTTTTAATATGACCCTTTTTGCATGCTACACAAATTGATACATTCAAGTACTATTAGAAGAAGAATATATTAGTCATATTGGCAGTTCAAGTCCTTCACCATAAATAATAATAATTATGAAAAGCATTAAAAGCACCAAACCATTGCTTGAACAACCAAAATCAAAAGATACATAACTCAGAATCAAGCAACTTTAGCATAACTGGGAAGGTTTCTATAAAGATTTTCTAATTCTTCTGAGGCTTGAAAAGGATGATTAAAAATTCTTTTGAATAGATTACTAGAATATTACATCCAATCAAGGATTGCCTTTTTTTTGTCTGGCATGGGGGCTTGCTAACCTCTTAGCATGGCAGGATACCATGTAATGCTGGCTGTGTCAACTGTCAACTGCCAGAACATTATACCAATTGCTGGAACAAAACCAGTTTTTCCTCAAAAATGTTTTTTGTTTATTTCTAGCAAATATATACAGAGGTGCTAAACTAGTATGATCTACTTAATTCTCAAATTTCTTACGGTTGATACTATTTTGACTAGTTCTTATTTTTTCCTCACATTTTTGCCCTACATAAATGTCATCATACCAAGGTCTGCTGAGCTTTGGCACATGGCTCCCAGCACATGCATGCCAAGAGGTTTCCATCATGCCCCTTTGAAAGGAAACACAAAATTTGATAATTTTCTAACTTTTCTGCATAAGGATCAGTAATTCTCTGAAGCCAGAAAAATGAATATATGTTATGCTTTCCAAAGGCTCAATGCTTGTCAAACATTCATCATAAAATAAATCTCATTAAAAAGTTCTCTTACTCTCAATGTAGTCAATACCAGACCGTTGATGAAATCCTTTGGCCACAAATCGTGCCTTATAGTAAGCAACTGAACCATCGGGATTTCGTTTAATTCGAAAAACCCACTTGCACTCGATAATGTTTTGTGTGGAGTGAGAAGGGGTAAGAGTCCAAGTAGCATTGTGAAGAAGAGCATCATACTCCTCACACATGACTTTACGCCAATCGGGATATTTTTGGGCTTGAGAAAATGAAGTTTGTTCAACAGAGTCAAGGGAGGGTTTGGTGCTAGCATGTAAATCAAGAACTCGACATGGTTTAAAGATACCACACCTGGAACGAGTTTGCATTGGATGCCTGGAGGTGACAATAGGATTGGGGGGTAAGGGCTGAGGGTCAATGCTGGTTGAGCCAGACGGAAGGACGACAGAAATATCTTAGCGAGGTGAGGACAAAGACACGGGGAGAGGAGGAACTGGAGGAGAGGAGGAGGAAGAAAACTGTGGAACAGAAGTAACAAGAGAGTGTGGATCTAAGGAAGACAAAATGGAGGAGGAAGATGGTTCGTAGACGTCCAATGGAATGACAAATTGCCGGTGATCTTGAAAGGGAAAGACCGACTCCACAAAAGTAACATGTCTAGAAACAAAGACTTTAGCAGAGTGAGGGTCATAACATCGATAGGTATTATGTTCAAGAGAGTACCCTATGAAAATACAAGGTCAAGATTGAGGTTGCATTTTATTAGAATTGTAGGGACGTAACCATAGATAACATAAACAACCAAAAACCTTTAAGGTTTATAGGTTGGGATATTTTTGAAATAGTCTTTCAAATGGTGAATGATATTATAGGAGAGTAGGCAAGAGATTAATAAGATAAACAGTAGTTTGAAAAGCGATGGACCAAAAGGTAGAAGGCATGGAAGCTGATGGAGCAATGTGAGACCAGTTTCAACAATATGTCGATGCTTATGCTTAGCAGATCCAACCAGTTGAAGGGTATATGGAGGGGACTTGAGATGTTGAATACCATAAGTAGATATATAAGATGCAAGGGCTTAATACTCACCTTCACCATCAGAATAGATAGTTCTAATAGTAGTCTGAAAGTAATTCTTGACTAAATTCTTAAAGTTAGAAAAAATAACAGTAACATCAGATTTTTGACGGAGAGGATAGAGTCATGTGTACAATGTAAAATAGTCTACAAAGACAACATAGAATCGAAACTTGTCAAAAGAGACAACTGACGCAGGACCCCAGACATCAGTATAAATAATCTAAAACGGGTTAGAGCAGGAAATAGAAGATATACCAAATGGTAGCCGATGACTCTTATTACTAAGACAAGCATCACAGTGAGTAACAACAGTACTAGATTTAGAAACAGGAATATAATAGCGCGAAAGCAACTGGAGCAGTAGTGGAAGCGTTAGCAGTAGGTTGAGTGAGATACAAGGCAGACGACCATTCATAGATGTTATATTTATTCGGACCGTGAACCAAGGATGCCCCCGTGCTCAAGTCCTTGACAAGAAAATAATCAAGAAAGAATTCAATAGAAGTGTGATTTTGTTGGCAGAATTGAGAGACAGAAATAAGATTTTTTTAAATATGGGGTGCACACAAAATATCATCGAGTGTAAAGGAAGTGTTATATGAAGTAAGCATCGTTGAACCAGTATGAGTAATAGGAATTCTATTACCATCACCGATGATAATATCGTCGTTGCCGCCATAGTTGTTGTGGAGCGATAGGTTCTGAAGATCAGAAGTAATATGGTGGGAAGCACCAGAATCCACAATCCAATTGGATTGACTATCAGACGAAGTCATCATGACATTTGCCCGAGGCCAAGCTGACGGAGGAGGAAGGCGAGGTCGAGACCGACAAACTTAGAGTGACCAATTTTGTCACACAGTTGGCAGACAACCGGTTGTTGAAGTGCAGAAGGAGGACGACGTGGCTGAAAGGCAGCATTCTGACGAGTGTTGTGGAGGTACGGAGATTGTGGAGGAGGAAGTAACAGAGTGGGATCCATAGAGGTGGGAGGAAAGCTGGCCACATGTTTTGAAGCATTGTTGTTGGATTTACGATTTGGCTTTCTGGATTTTCGATTGAATTGAGCTGTGATAGGAGATCCTGGCAAAGATCCGGACAGCCTGTCATCATGCTTCAGGTAAGCTTCATAGTCAGTCAGCTTGTCGTAAAGTTCTTCAAAGGAGATCGAAGAGTCGCGTGCTCGAAGTGCTGCAGCCAGTTCTTTAAACGCAGGATTCAGTCCATTAAGCATATGGACAAGTACTTCTTCATCAGTTAGAGAATGACCTATTAAAGCCAGGTCAACGATAATCATTTTAATATATTGTAAGTAATCGACAACATCACTTCCCTCCTGTTTGAAGGTCATAAGACTAGAAATGCGGGTCCATGAGCGATTCGCCAAAGTAGTTTGTAACTTGGTCCAAGCTTCCGCAGCAGTAGTACAGGAGGACACAAGCGGGGCGATGGATCCAGCGACAGAGGCTCGAATTGCTTGGAGAATTAGCCGATCCTGACGTAACCAAAGTTTGTGGGTTGAATTGAGAACTGGGCTAGGTTTGCCTGGAACGTGAATCATCATTAGTGTGTTGAGAATTGATTCATGGTAGTTACATAGGTAGTTATTAATCATGGGTGAGATAGTGGGATGAAGGAAGTGGTGTGAGGTAGTTATTATTATATCCTATAAATAGGATATTAGAGAATGAAGAAGAGAGGCAGAGAGTGTGTGAAGAGAAGAAATTTTATGCATTTGGAGATAATCTTGTAAGTGTTCTTGTTCTTTTACCTCCTGTTTAATACTACGTCGTTTTCTTGATTGAAAGCGTTTTCGTTCATTGGATCGTAGTATTCTGTTTTTATCGTTTTCTTGCTCCTCCTTCCCCAACATTTGTGGTATCAGAGCCTTGTTTCAATCTGAACTGGGCATTATGGCTTTTAATGACAATTCTATGTCTCAACCCCTTATTCCCATCTTCTCGGGCAAATCCTATGAATTTTGGAGTATCAAGATGAAGACTCTATTCAAGTCTCAGGATCTTTGGGACTTGATAGAGAATGGATATGCAGATCCAGATGAAGAAACCAGGCTGAGGGAGAATAGAAAGAAGGACTCAAAGGCATTGTTCTTCATTCAACAAGCTGTGCATGAGACAATCTTCTCAAGAATTACAGCAGCGACAACCTCAAGACAAGCTTGGCTGATACTTCAAAATGAATTTCAAGGCTCATCGAGGGTGATCATGGTAAAACTTCAAACTCTTCGCCGTGAGTTTGAAATTTTGTTTATGAAAAGCAATGAATCAGTGCAAGATTTTCTTTCTCGAGTGACTGAAATTGTTAGTCAAATGAAATCCTATGGTGAATATCTACATGATCAAATAATTGTTGCAAAAGTTTTGAGAAGTTTAACTCCAAAATTTGATCATGTTGTTGCGGCAATTAAAGAGTCAAAGGACTTATCTACTTATTCATTTGATGAACTAATGGGTTCCTTGCAAGCACATGAAGCAAGGTTGAACATGTCACTTGAAAAAAGTGAAGAAAAAGCATTTCAGGTTAAGGGGGAGTCTTCTACTTCAAAAGAAGACAAAAAAGTAACAGGAAGAGGACATGGCAGAGGAGGATTTCGTGGTAGAGGAAGAGGAAGAGGACACTTTGACGGGTATGATGAAAGGCAATCAAACTATGATCAGAAAAACTACAAGAGTGGAATTCAATGTCACTATTGTAAAAAGTTTGGTCATATGAAGGCAGATTGCTGGAAAAGAGAAAAGCAAGCAAGCTATGTGGAAGAAAATGAAGACAATAGTAAGTTGTTTATGACTCATTCACAAGTTAATGATATCTCAAATGACATTTAGTTTTTGGATAGTGGATGTTCTAATCATATGTCAGGCATAAGATCAATATTTAGAGATATTGATGAAACTCACAAGTTGAAAGTTAAACTTGGAGATAGCAAGCAAATCCAAGTAGAAGGAAAAGGAACAATTGAGGTGAAGACAAATCAAGGGAAGGTAAAATACCTTGATAATGTTTTCTATGTTCCTAGCTTATCACATAACTTGTTGAGTGTTGGACAATTGATAGATATTGGATATTCAGTTATATTTGATGATGGTTCATGCACTATTAAAGATAAGAAATATGGTTTGATTATAGCAAATGTTTGCATGATGCAAAATAAGATGTTTCCAATTGATGTTTCAAATATTGAGAAACATGCTCTTGTTGCAAATCAAAAGAATGAGACAAATTTATGGCATTTGAGATATGGACACCTTAACATTAAAGGTTTAAGGTTGTTAAATAAAAAAGAAATGGTTTTTGGATTGCCTAAAATTAATACACTTGATGTATGTGAAGGATGTATTTATGGCAAACAAAGTAAAAAATTATTTCCTGTTGGAAAAGCATGGAGAGCATCTAATTGTCTTGAATTAATTCATGCTGACTTATGTGGACCTATGAATACAAAATCATTTGGGGGAAGTCGATATGTTCTGTTATTTACTGATGATTATAGCCGCATGAGTTGGGTATATTTTCTGGAATTGAAATATGAAGCATTTGATAACTTTCAAAAATTCAAGGCACTTGTAGAAAGGCAAAGTGGTAAATGCATAAAGACACTTCGGACAGATAGAGGTGGTGAATTTATGTCTAATGAGTTTAATTCCTTTTGTGAAGAAAATGGTATTCACAGGGAATTGACAGCACCATATACACCGGAGCAAAATGGTGTAGCTGAACGTAAGAATCGAACTGTTGTCGAAATGACAAGAAGTTTGCTTAAAGGAAAGCATCTTCCGAATCAGTTTTGGGCAGAAGCAGTTGCAACAGCAGTTTATTTGTTGAATATTTCACCGACAAAGGCTGTTATGAATCGAACTCCTTTTGAAGCTTGGTATGGTATAAAGCCAACTGTAAGCCATCTAAGAATTTTTGGTTGTATTGCTTATGCTTTGGTAAATTCACAAAATCATCATAAGCTTGATGAAAAATCAGAAAAATACATCTTAATTGGATACTCTGCACAATCCAAAGCATATCGATTATATAATCCTGTAAATGGTAAAGTTATTATTAACATAAATGTTGTATTTGATGAAAGGGTAAGTTGGAATTGGGAGATTAATGAAGGTGATGCACAAATTCGTGTTCCAGCAGAACTAATTACTCCACCGAATCAAGTAACAGATCCTGCTCCAACAAGATCAACATCAACCTCACCTAGTAGCAGTTCAAATTCAGCAAATGATTCCTCAGATGAAACCCCTCCAGGAAGGTTTAGATCACTAACAGAGATTTATGATTCAACATTTGCTTTATTTATTTCAGATCCTATAAGTTTTGAGGAAGCAGTTGAAAAAGAGGAATGACAAAAAGCAATGAAGGAGGAAATCAAGTCAATTGAGAAGAATGAAACTTGGGAGCTAATGGATCTACCAAAAGAAAAGAAAGCTATTGGTTTGAAATGGGTGTACAAAACAAAGTATAATGCAGATGGAAGTATCCAGAAGCATAAGGCTCGGCTTGTAGCAAAAGGATATTCGTAGCAACAAGGTATTGACTTTGATGATACTTTTTCTCCAGTTGCTAGATTCGAAACCGTGAGAACCTTTTTGGCTTTAGCTGCTTATTTGAGTTGGCCTGTTTATCAATTTGATGTGAAATCTGCATTTTTAAATGGAGATTTACAAGAAGAGGTTTTTGTTACTCAACCTGAAGGTTTTTTGGTTAAAGGACATGAAGAAAAGGTATATAAGCTAAAGAAAGCACTTTATGGGCTTAAACAAGCTCCAAGAGCATAGTACAGTAAAATTAATTGTTATTTTCATCAAAATGGATTTAAAAGGAGTGAGAATGAACCTACCCTTTATCTAAAGAAGGAAGGTGAACATAGTATTCTTATGGTTTGCCTTTATGTTGATGATATTATATATATGGGTTCATCTGACTCTGTTGTGGCAGAATTTAAAAAATGCATGATGAATAAGTTTGAAATGTAAGATCTAGGTTTACTGCACTATTTTCTTGGGTTGGAAGTGAAGCAAGGATCAGATGGAATTTTTATTTCACAAAGAAAGTATGCAATGGATCTGCTCAAAAAATCTAATATGATTAAATGCAAAGCTGCAGCTACACCCATGAATGTAAATGAGAAATTGAAACTTGAAGATGGTACAAGTTTGACAAATGCAAGATACTACAGAAGTTTAGTTGGAGGTTTGATCTATCTAACTCATACTCGTCCAGATATTACATTCTCTGTTGGTGTAGTATCTAGGTTCATGCAAAGCCCAAGTAAACATCATCTCGGAGCTGTTAAAAGAATTCTACGTTATATTGCTGGAACTACAAATTATGGAATATGGTATTCTCATAATTTTAAATATAAATTATTTGGTTTTACTGATAGTGATTTGGCAGGAGATTTGGATGATAGAAAAAGTACTTCAGGCAATATTTTTCGCCTTGGATCAGGAGCTATATCATGGAGTTCAAAGAAGCAAGCAACAACTGCATTGTCGACATCGGAAGCAGAGTATGTAGCTGCAACATCAGCGGCATGTCAAGCTATATGGCTTAGAAGACTTCTTGAAGATCTTCATCAAAAACAAATAGATGCAACCGAAATATTTTGTGACAACAAATCTACAATTGCACTGGCAAAAAATCTCACATTTCATGGAAGAACGAAGCATACAGAGATACGCTATCATTTCATCTGAGATCTTGTAGCAGATGGAGCTATAACAATGAAGTACTGTGGCACGGATGAACAAGTTGCAGACATTCTCACTAAGTCGCTTCCCGTTAAGAAGCATATTTATTTTATGTCTCAAATTGGTGTATGTAACTATGAATCAAGGGGGAGTGTTGAGAATTGATTCATGGTAGTTACATAGGTAGTTATTAATCATGGGTGAGATAGTGGGATGAAGGAATTGGTGTGAGGTAGTTATTATTATATCCTATAAATAGGATATTAGAGAATGAAGAAGAGAGGCAGATAGTGTGTGAAGAGAAGAAATTTTGTGCATTTGGAGATAATCTTGTAAGTGTTCTTGTTCTTTTACCTCCTGTTTAATACTACGTCGTTTTCTTGATTGAAAGCGTTTTCGTTCATTGGATCGTAGTATTCTGTTTTTATCGTTTCCTTGCTCCTCCTTCCCCAACATAGTGGACAGTTGAGAGAGACATCAACATAACCTAATAAATCATATCCAAATAAAATGTTAGAGAATTGAGCCCGCCAGGATGTGTAGTGGCCACCTTTGGATAACTTGAAGGGGATCAGAGAGGCAACATTAATGGAGAGAAGTCCTGAATGCGAAGAAGAAGTGCTCGCAGAAAAAAGAGTTACCATCGTCGGGTGGGAATAGACGAAGGAGTGGTGGAGAAGAGACTGTAGGCGTAGAGACTGCGGTTGACCGATGACTGCTACTAAAGTGATCATGCAGGAGGGTGGAGCCCAAAGGACTCCACGGGATCAACTAGAGGAAGAAGAAGTTGGTCGGAGATCAGACCCGGTGACAGAAAGCAGATGGTCTTCGTTGGCAAAGATATGAGCAGTACACCTAGCAGATGCTGCTCCGGGAGCATGGAGTTGCTCTTTGGAGAAATATGAGAGCTGTCATTCCACATGCGTCGTGCAAGAGTTGTCACAGCTGTTGGAGAGTTGATGCTATAGAAGAAAGCCAAAAAGCCGATGAGAGAGAGAGAGTGTGTCGGCACTATTGTGCTAGATCTGGAGAGGAGAAGTCCAATGGCGTTGGCTATGATCTGCCCGAACCACGGGTGCAGCCGGTGAAGATTAGCAGTGTAGAAGAAGGTATAAGCACCAACAGAGTTGAGGTTGCGACCGATTTGAGGAAGCAGCAACCAAAGGAAGTAGCGACCGATTTAAGGTGGCCACCGGGAAACTAGAAACTGATGAAATCCGGTGATTCCCTTGATCGCACCACCAGCAAAGGTTGGAAGCCACGACAGTGAAGAAAAGAAGCAACTTGACAATGAGAGCGTTGACTGCAGATTAGTTCAAATTTGTTGTCGACGATTTGCGATGCTGGTGTAGGCTGTAGGCGACGTTCCCGGTGCTGGTGGGAAGTAGATGGATTAGCCACCTATAGAAGTTGATCGCAGATGGTTCACTGTGAAATGGGAGGAGGCAGATCGGGTCACTGTGGCTTCGGCAAAGGAAGCAGCGATCGGGAGAGGCCGATATTGCAGAGATCGTGGTTGCCAGTGGAACAGAAGGAGAGAGAGCGCAGATCGTGGCACTGTGGCTTCGGTAGTGATATGATGCAGGGGGGGTGCCGGTGGCGTGGCAGAAGTAAACAGAGCAGCAGCCGGACGGAGGAGCCCTTGTGTCTCAGCCCTGGGTGCTTGGTTCTCGGCCCTAATCCAAGGTCAGAAGAGGCAGCCGCACCTCGCCGTGGTCACAGAAGAAGAGAGGATGCCACAACCGCGTGCGAGGAGACCTTGCCGGATCTGTGCTGTGGAAGCATTGGTGGCAGGCGCAAGTCCGACAGACAGCGATCAGAAGATGTCGCAGATGTAGGTGTACTGCAGGAGTGTGACGGAGCCGACGATTGGAGCATCAAAGGTAGTGTCGCTGGCAGCGTCTCCGAGTGTGTTGCAGAGGCGACAACAGCGAGGGGAAGAAGCAGCAGACGCTCGGCTGGGAGCAAAGTTGTTGCACATGTGGGGAAGGAACCGTACCTGGTCTGGAAGCAGCGGGCGGAGATGAGCCAGGGGAAGACGTTGACAGAGGAGGCAACAGTGCAGCAAGGCAGCGGTGGTGGCTACTTGCTGCCGTTGGATAGGGATACAAAAGCTTGCTCTGATACCATGTTAAGAATGAACGTGGGAAATGAAAGCACACTTGTTATTTAGTTTTAGCACACAAGCAACACTAAAGGAAATGAAGCAAACAAACACAAGCAAAGGATAAGGATTCCATACTTCTTATTGTAATAAACTATCAGAAAGTAACTACCTTAATTTCGACAGGCAATAATGACATGACAGCAGCCAAGAAGAAAAGAACTCATGCTACCAAAGATTGGTTAGGAGGTGTAAAACCACGAAGCCCATATAATAAATACATAAGTTGTAAAGCTACCCATTCTTTCATATTCTCATCAGATAAACTGCGTGCCTGTTTTCTTTTCTCTATTTTTATGAGAGAATCACCGGGCTACTTGCGATCGAGGTCTGTAACATGGGTTTCACAAAGAGAAGCCAACAGAGATCTGTTGGCAGCATGCCCACCTGCATCCATAAGCTTCTTCTCCATGTTCACGGGACATGGATCCATGTCTTGGAGATGGACAGAATGCCAAGAACCTCCGCAAGCAACGCCTTTGATAAACCCACATGACAACAACTGCAGAATAAATGAGAAGATACCAGTGCCTGTGCCTCCAAACTTATGATCCTTCTGAACAAACGAGGGAGAGAGTGTGGGCGAGGAGTAGTGAGGGTGAGGAAGGGATTGTCCTTGGTGTAGTGTACAACAAAATAAGAGACAAAGGTGGAGAAGTATGGTTTCATCTCAAATCATCCTATCTAAAAAGGAAAGTGTTTAAGCACAAACCTTTACGACCTTCCGCACCTCCAACTCTGCCTTCTTCTTCCCTCGGTTGCACCGCCAATTCTCGCTCGCTCAAACAGGAACAAAGTCCATTTCTTGTTCTTCAACATTTTCTGTGGTGTCACGTAGGTTCGTTCGATGACCACTTTGGAGGAATTAGAGTAGATTAAATAACACTTTGGTTACAACCGCTTGTAGGTGCGGGTGTGGCTTCGGCTCTTTAGGATTGGATTTGTCAGAGAGCTGTAACTACAAATAAGATGTGGTATGGTGCAACAGGCACAAATCCAGGACCAGCAAAAGTGCTGCTACTCGAAGAGCTAGTGTAGTAGTCTGTGCCGTGGAGAATGACTTATATTAAAAGACTTTTTTATTTTGTGGACAATTGATATTTAATGCATAGCACAAGTATTAGCGATGACCACTTTCAATCCATCCTCCGATCTATCTTTTAACCAAGTAAATTTCTTGTCAGAATCAAATAAATGCTGGACTATGAGGGAGGGACATATGATCGATCACCTTTAGAGAGAACTCACTGTGATGCTCTTACACTCCTTTGTAGCTTGGATATTAAAAGCTTATCTTGGCAGGAAAAAAGACAACCGTTTCTCTCTCTCTACCTGATGATCGTTCACGGCCCGACAAGCTTTATTTCTTTCTTTCTTTCTTCCTCTTTTAATTTTCAACTCCCACAAACAGTATTTTCTTTACCTTTTCTCATCGAGAAGCTTATCAACAAGATACATTAATCTATAACCAGCTATTAACATTAAAATGTATACCCCACTTTCTTTTACCATGGGAACAAGCGAAAAGGGAAGCAGAAGGCGTTGGAAGGACTGCACCCAGCACCAGAATTCCTCCCTTATTTTTCTCTTATAGTTACCACCATGGATGATGTGCACAACCCCACCATTACTCGTTGATGAAAAAGAAAAAACCGTCTGTTCCACACCCATGCCATGGGTTTTAATTAAAAATGGTATCAATTCTACCTCACCAACTGATAGGGTAGATAATGCACCAACCCAATCCATCAAAGCCCATGCCACCTCGCCATGTCAGCATCAGCATCCGAGGCGGAAACAACCAAGGTGGAGATGAGCTGAGGTGTCATCAGGGCCATTTGGACGACACGTCGGCAGAACCCCAACTACGCACTATTAATGCAGTGCGGCACGCCATACCTCTGCACCACTCCTTTGCATCGACTGACCAATTGTACGTGCCGACCTTACCCGATACGTCAGCATAGGTAAGGCCGAACGTACGATCGACCATCCACTCGGGAAGGATCTCTGGCCCTCTCAAAAAGAGAAAGGAACCAACTCGGGATACTAACTGGAACGTCGAAGGGTTCTTGTCGGGCACCCCCATCCCGACAAGACATTTCTGCAGGACGATCACTGCGGATGCCAAACGAAAGGAGACCCGAGCTGTTGACCGAAGCGGAATCCCCGAGACGCCAGACGGACTTGAGCCTAACACCCCATTCTAGGTCGATGTGGACGAGCTTGTGCACATGAAAGGGACCGAGCCATACTGGCTCCTCGGCCACAGCATCAGAGACCACAATATTTTGGCACTAGAAGGAGGGTCCCGATGTCGCAAGAACGCCCGCCGAACACATTCCTCTGATGACCCTACAAACCGAGGACCGAGCTCGTTCCTCCCGGTGGAGGAGACCAATATGCTAGCGCCCACGCCAAATCGTTACTAGAGGATGTTGAATGACTCAGGATTCTCCCCATATGTGGTGAATCCTAGGCCACCTGTCGTTATGGCCGAGGCCTTCCTCGGGCTAACCCATCAAGTCCAAGCGCTGGCCAGGATGATGCAAACTATTATCCCATACATACCCCAGTTCATATAGTCTGTGGCATTCCAATAGCCGGCCCCTCAGTAGATACCTCGACAAGAAAGACCCCAATTGCCGCCAGTCCGAGAGGAGCAACTCAACAATGAGGGACCACGGTGTCCCCCAACTGAGGTAACGTCAGAAAACCCAAATGCCCCTGCTACACATTCGGCAAGCCACTCTCGGGACGTCATACACATGGCTCCCGAGTTGGACGTCATCTCCTTAGACTCAACCAACTCTGTTAAAGAACAACTACACCAAGTCAATCAAAGGGCTGAACGAGGTCCAAAGGTAGTTCGTCAAGTCAAAGGAGGAACTCGGTGGATGTTTCAAAGGCGGATCTCCATTTGTCCCCGAGATACAAGATAAGCCAATCTTGGCCAACTTCCAACTGCCTTTGCTTGAGTCTTATGATGGTAGTTCGGACCCGTCAGAGCATGTTGCGGCTTTCCGAGCCCAAATGACCCTTTACGACACCTCGGAGGCTCTGATATGCTGAGCTTTCCTGACTACTCCAAGAGGCCCGGCCTGGATGTGGTACTGTCGACTCAAGCCGGCATCTATCTCCTCTTTCGACTCACTTGCAAGAGAATTTGAACTCAACTTCTTGGCAAGCTCCCATTTGAGACCAACAACTGCATCACTCCTCAACCTAACTTAAGGAAGTGACAAACCGCTCACCGAGATCCGAGGAATGCCCGATGCCCACCCCTCGTTGGCAATCCAGGCATTCCTGATGGGATTTTGGCCCTCCAGATTCTTCTGGTCGCTGATTGAACGGTCGTCAACAATGGTGCCCGAGATGCTAAAATGGGCGAATCAATGCATAACTACTGAGACACTGATGGCAGAAAATGGGACGACCAAAAACGTCCTCGGATCGAGCAGTCCCAGGGACAATCCTCAGTACCCCCTAAAAGGAGAGTCGATAGACTAGAACTACCGTCGCCCAAGTCACCGCTAATCCCCCTCAATTCAACTTGAATAGAGGTCTTCCTCCATATCCGAGACAAGGGACTCCTCAGTCCCCCCAACTTGATCAGAACAAGGCCCGAGGGGTGTGATAAGAGAAGATATTGTCATTTCCATCGGGAATACCATCACGACACGGAAGAATGTCATGACCTAAAGAATCAAATTAAAGACCTTATTCGGTAGGGACACCTTCGCCGGTATGTCCGAGACCAACAAACGCCTCCTAATGAGAACCACAACCAAGAAGGGAGATCTCCGCCCCGATCGAAAGGACCAATTGAAAAACAAATTGACATCATCATCGATGGTCCTATATCTGGAGGCAATAGTTCCTCGACACGAAAGGCCTATGCACGGTCCATAGTGGAGAAGAGGCTGAGCCACGACCGTGATCCCGAGATCACCTTCGGGTTGGGGAACAAGGAGTACCCAGACCACGACGACGCCCTGGTGATCTTGGCACAAATTGCAAACGTCGGGGTCAAAAGAATCATGATCAACACGAGGAGTTCAACCGGTATTCTATACTTTGACGCTTTTCAAAAGCTGGGGTTAACTAACAAGGACATTTTTTTCATAACATCAACATTGACAGGGTTCATGGAGACTCCATCTCCCCCCTCGGAATGATAACCCTCCCAATCACCATTGGAGAAGAACCGAGGTCGAAGATGCTAATGGTCTCATTCATCGTGGTCAGACTCCCAACGACGTACAATGCCATCATCGGTTGACCGACACTCAACAAGCTCAAAGCAATCATCTCAACATACCACCGAGCTATGAAGTTCCTGACTAGAGCTGGGGTTGGTGAAGTAAAAAGTGATCCTCGGGAATCAAGACAATGCTAACTGACAGCGATGGCGATGCCCAAAAAATTCAAAACTTCGGCACTCACTATCGACCCCCAAGATGTAGACAAAATGACTTTGAAGTCCGAACTAGCAAAATAAGTGGTGGAAGCTCCCCTTGACCCTAAGAACAACGAATCTAGCTGGTAGAATTTTTCAACAAGAATAAAATGCAACAACTAGACTCTCATTGTCTACATTATGGTGTGATTATCTACAGTATTTGTAGGTATATCTATATTTTAGTTTGGTTATTTTTGAAGATGAATTAGATGAAGTGAGCTCATTTCATCTTTTTGAAGTGGGGTATAATCTTCTCAATTATTCTAAGAGACTTTAAGCTTTAATATATGACTTAGTTAGACAAAATTATTTTGTATAAACCTTATAGATAATATATATGAAAAAAAGCGGCTCTGCCTACCGTCTCGTATAGTATCGTCGCAGCAAAATGTAGTGTGATAATTGGCAGAAGCGGGTCCCGCACTTGACCATAGACCGCATCCAACGTCTTTCCCATGTTGGAATATGTGCCATCCCCCGGAACCTTTGAAGGAGTGACTCATCCCATGTTGCAACACATACCTTGAATATTCCGAGGGTGATGTGGCACTTAAGTCTGGTACCAGTCTTGTGAGAGCATCGTCACCAACAGAATATAAAGGCTGATCCAACATTATTGCCATATAGCCTTTTTTTTTATAATATATATATATATATATAGTTGAGGCCACCACCTGCCAAAATTTTAAATCTATAGGAGAACAGTCACCCGTAAATCAACAGTTCTTTTTACGGGCAAATGACAATCACAATTTGAGCTCCTACAATCTTACGAAACACTATCACAATTTTTACCAGTTAATCTATTTGATATCTTAAAAGATATATCGAATGAAAAATCTAGTATATCACTACCAAGCCAAAATTTAATGTGTAAATCATCAAAAAAGTACTTGTGATTATTTTTGAAAATAGGAAGCAAGACAACTTCAGTCAACATATTATTTCCACTGTCCATTCCCGACCACACAGAACACCATGACCCATCAACAATCTTCTTTTATATATATATATATATATATATATATATATATATATATATATATATATATATATATATATATATATATATATATATATATATAATGACAATATTATTAATCTTATTGTTGAAGAGCTCTACTTGTGCCAGACTGCATATCTATTTCCACTAGTAGCAAGTGTCCATTCCCGACCACTCGGACACCATGACCCTTCGCCAATCTTCATGCAGACTTTGTCGTCGATTTTTGCAGCGTAGAGGTCAGAACGAGCTTCCAAAATGCTGATCTTAGAACGACTGTGGATATCTTGGCGGCAACGAATGTCCATCTGCACATTATTAGGATTTTAGAAAGGTGGTTTGGAAAGATGATTCAACAGGAATAAGTAGGTGAGCATACCAATTTCACGATTTGATTGTGGTAAGAGTTCCCCCAATCATAGAAGTGGTCGTAGAATACTGTTGGTATCCCTGGATGGGTGAGTATATAAACATATCCCTATAAAGCAATTTAGGAATTAAAAATTTATTACAGTTGAAAAACAAAGAAGACAAATAACGACGAGGCTTAGGATCCCCATAGTAACTGTAACATCTTTGCTTAGTATGGCTTTAAGTAGTGTTACAAGCTGTCCTTTTTTTCTGTTCAAAATGCCTTTTTTTAATAGAATCATTATTGGTTATAATTTCGTGTATTCTACCATGCATATATATAAAGAGAACTAAGATCCAAATATTTCATCATAGCACAGCAATGTTTAGATGGCAGGAGTTAGTTTCCAAAGAAAGAAATCGTTACTCTGCCATAAATGGGTATGGTGTAGAACCTAAGACATACCTCAATAACATGATCAGTTGGGAAAGGCCAATGACCCTGAAAAATTATATCCCACCATTTAGTAGATACATAAAATTGGTACATAGAATGGAAGTGGCAGTCTTCTAATTCAAGCATGCTTTAATCTGAAATAAATTTGATGGTACATTAGGTAGCAATTCATCCACCTGATGAAAACTGATATACCTGAGTTGAGCCAGTGTCATGGTTCTCAATAAATGTGACTGCTCGTGAAGGCCACCACCCAATCACACCAGGTGGCTTCCCCTGAGAATCACGCAATCTCCATAGTTGTCCCTTAACTGCTTCCTGTTTTAAGAATGTATTTAATCCAACAAATTTTAGCAGCTTTCCTAATACTGCTGTCAAGCCAAAGGAAAGATTTGTTACAACATGAGAAAATAAAACACTTTACAGAAAGCACCTGTAGGATGCCCTTTGTCGTGAAATCAAATGCAGCAGAGACCTGCCCGGTTTTGTCAATCCAGTTAATAATCCTTTGTCTGTGACTGTCTGCACATTTAACAAGGTAAAATTTATATGTAAATTGTATAATATTCTATAAGCATTGATGTTCTATAAAAATCAACCAGACAGTTTGGCATGCCTACCATCTAAATGGAGGTTGTACCTCTTCTGGAGATCTACACAGTAGTTTAAGTTACAAATGGAAAAGGTTACTGTTAATTTAAGTGATATAATAAATTAATAGTTTCACAAAGATTATTCAGTTTCCTGAAGTTCCAGAGCAAGACATTATTTACAAAAATATTCATTTTTCATATAGTCGCCATGGTTTTTATTCATATTGACATCTACTTTGAAGTACATCAGTTCCCAATATTAACTATGTCATGCCAACCATAGTAGTCCAAGCTGAAGTTATTTTCCACATTAAGAGCAAGATATCAGAATTCTAGGTATCTCAAAAGACTGATTTCCCTAAACTAGCACTACAAGTTAGGTGCAATTAACAGAAACTAAGTCCTAACTATTCTAAAAACAAATATAGAACAGACCACACAGCACAAGAACCAGTTTTAGGTTGTTTTCTTATGCATATTGCCAAAAAAAATCATAAACCATCAAATCATCATATAATTTAAGGAAGCAAATTAACATATCAGGATTGTTTATTTTATCAGGCAAGAATTTACTAATGTGACATTACATGTATGTTTTAAGGATAATACCTTGATTGTAGTCCAAGCGATAATCAGGGGCTGCATAATTACAGCTATCCCAATATTCTCCCACAGAAAATATAGGCTTTGACTCTTCAACATATTCTTTTACAAATTTTGGGTCATATCTATGAAGTTCAAAAGAGAATATTTACTTTAGGAAACATGCAAAAAGAGAAGCCTCAGCAGAGTTCTAGATGACAATAACTTCAAAGAGGACACTCACCCTTTTGCAAAATCAAAACGGAAATCCTGGAAACCAATAGTTTTGCGAAGCCACTTTAACCAACCAATTATGTCTTTTCGTACAAAAGCTTGGCTATGATCAATGTTGGGAACTCCATGAAAGTTTTCACCATAGCTTCGTGAACCCTAGAGGCAACGCAGTTTTTAGAAGAAGCAATTGGAAACAATGGTTTTAATATTGACCCTTTTTGCATGCTACAGAAGTTGATACATTCAAGTACTATCGGTAAGAAGATACATAGAAGAAGAATATATTGTCATATTGGCAGTTCAAGTCCTTCACCACAAATAATGATAATTATGAAAAGCATTAAAAGCACCAAGTCATTACTTGAACAACCAAAATCAAAAGATATATAACTCAGAATCAAGCAACTTTAGCATAACTGGGAAGGTTTCTATAAAGATTTTCTGATTCTCCTGAGACTTGAAAGGATGATTAAAATTTTTTTTGAATAGATTACTGGAATATTACATGCAATCAAGGATTGCCTTTTGTCTGGCATGGGGGCTTGCTAACCTCTTAGCATGGCAGGATACCATGTAATGCTGGTTGTGTCAACGGCCACAGCACGAAACCAATTGCTGGAACAAATCCAGTTTTTCCTCAAAAATGTGTTTTGTTTATTTCTGGTAAATATATAGTATATGCAGAAGGGATAAACTAGTATGATCAATTTAATTCACAAATTTCTTACTGTTGATACTATTTTGACTAGTTCTTTTTTTTTCCTCACATTTTTGCCCTACATAAATGTCATCACACCAAGGTCTGCTGAGATGTGGTACAGGGCTCCCAGCACATGCATGCCAAGAGGTTTCCATCATGCCCCTTTGAAAGGAAACACAAAATTTGATAATTTTCTAACATTGCAGCATACAGTTCAGTTATTCTCTGAAGCCAGACAACTGAATATGTCCTATGCTTTCCAAATGCTCAATGCTTGTCAAACATTCATCATAAAACAAATCTCATTAAAGAAGTTTTCTTACTGAATTTAATAATTGAACAATAAGTCAAGTAGTAAATTTTAATTTTTATCAATGTGCGGAAATTATTTGCACACCTAGTTTCTTAACCTGCACTTTTCTTCGCTTTTGGTCTACCCAAAAGACATATTTGGCTCTGACTCAAAACAGAACATGTGACAGAAACACTTTGTTGAAGTATGACCATCAACTATACCAATAGATGCATCTACCTTGAAGGTAACATTTGGTACAATGTAAGTATATGTAAAGAAGAGAGAACATAAAGGAAGTAGTCAAGAATATGCAAAGCATACATGATGTGAATAAATATAATTAACTCCAGTGAATTAACTTGACTAACATATTTAAACTATTAATATACAAATTCATATACTATCGAGATGTAGCTTTACCAGGCCACCAGAGCATGATGTGATAGCACGTTCATCCCAGGACATGGGAATTCCATCATAGCGGTTGTATGCTCCCCCACGTCCACGGGTAGTTCCAACTCGATGGTTAATAACTATATCAGCCATTGCTCTGACTTTGTGCTGATGCATTTTTTGAAGTAAACTTTTTAATCCATCGTGGGAACCATATGAAGAGTCAAGGCAATACAAGTTTTGTGGTAGATACCCTGTAAAAATGAGGGGGAGAAATTTTATAAGCATAATCTGCAAATACAAATGAAGAAATGACCATTGATTTACTAACCTTCTTTAGATAATGAATTGGTTGCTGGAGGCAGCCAAGCTGAAGTGAAGCCAGATTTAGCAATATCACCAACTTTACCGTGTAAATTATGCCACCAATCATGTTTGTGTGACTCCCAATTGAAAGCCTACAAAAACAAATGTTTGTTAAGCATAAACATTAACAGTTCAGCATGAGTTTTAAAATAACAAGATCAATTACATGGCGTGCATCTGTAAAAATGGTTAAATGCTGCAAAGACCCTCAAATGACTTAAGCACTTTTGAGAAAAGAATAAAATTTTATAAAAGAGATACAATACAAAACAATGTGTTATAAAGTTACAGTGACATATCTGATGTGCTATAGCTTAACTACGAGTCACAATTATAAATTTTCCTTGGAAATGTATATGGTGATACATGTAAAGTATATACAGGTATACCAGCATACTCAATGTCTTGGAGTTGGAACTTTAGTTATTACCAAAAGTTTTGATATCCTCGTTATGATTTAGTTTTTCCCACTGAGTTACTATTGAACTTTATCGACAAGGAGACAGTCTAACCTATCAATTCTCTTCCTATTGAGTTACTTTTGAACTTTATCAACAAGGAGACGACTAACCTATCAATTCTTGCATTAGCTGAATCACATGGTAGTTTCAGATTAATGAAGATTGCTATAAGCAAAAATGAATAAAAGAAATTTCATAGAGACAAATCTAAGATGCCAGATAAAGATTATCTGGTGAACAATAGAGTCTAACCGAAGTGGTTAAAATTTTTTCTGGAACTGACCACCTGAGATTCATGTATGCTATTAATTGTTACTATTCAAGGATATCCAGGATGATCATCATGCTCTTTTCCTTCAGATCGAAGATCAGGGGTGGTACAATAAAAATATTCATTCTATCATTAGTTTTTTCCTTCATGCGCATCAAATAAAAGAAGTACGTCAGCTTGTGGCTTACCTAAATGTCCTTTAGAAGAATTAATAATAAATTCTGTCAAAAACGAATTATTTTGCATTTGTTGTGTTTTATTTGGTATTATATCAAGTGATTTAAATTAGTCACTCCAATTCCCCCAATCTTAAATATAAACAATTAACTAAAATTCTTATACATCAATTTCCTTAGGGATTTTCACACTTCATGGTATTAATGTACACAATATGGACATGAAAAAAGAAAAAGAAAATCAATCTATCACCTGAAGGAGGATCTCTCTTCCATTTTGTATTGCTCCACCTGAACAATAGACAATAAATTGGGAGGTACTGGACTTAGCAACGAACATAAACCGAAAAGTAGTCTATTGCTTCGTCAGTTTAAGGCCATAACTTTATATATATGTGAGTGTGTGTATATATATATACACATATATATGTACATATGTATTTGTATATATATATGTATGTATATGTATATATACATACATATATATATATATATATATATATGTATATACATGTATACATATATATATTTATATTGCAATGCTAGAATATGGAAATTTAAGAACTTGCAATCACTTATGCAATTTGTCTGAAAATACATTAGATAGATGTCATTTCCAAGATATTGTAAATAACAACACATAACAGGAATATCTGAAGTACTTTTTATTAAAGATGATTCGTCATTTATTTCTTATGTAGTTAGTGTTACATTTACATTTATACAGAAAAGGTTACAATACAAGAGATAGACGTATAAGCTTTTTTGGAGTATGATACAGTCTGTCAGAAAATGTCTAACTTTTATATAACTTTAACAGATTTAACAATAAAAGATCCTTTATTATTTACTAAAATTCAAAGAGAATAATATAGCAGTCACAAAAGGTGATGGAATATTAGAAAGTTTCCTTACCGTTGGAACATTCTTTTCCCTGAAGTGTCTCATCAACCACCTGCAAATCTCACATAAGGCACAAATGCAAACGATAACGTAACATGACCAGACGATTGATTGCAAAGGGACCACAAAGTAAGGAAAGACTCAAACGTAGGTGCAAAAATGATGAAGGCCAGTGCATACCGTGCGACTGTAACCCATAACTGATAACTAGATGATTTGTCGATAACTGTGACCTCTGATTCAGTTAAGCAGATGCAGAGAGGTAATCAATCCCTGCAGTGACAGCCATTTATAAATGTAATGCATTGAGATAAGAATAAAACTTCAACAGTGAAATGATTGGAAAAAGAAGAATAGTAATTAGAAGAACAATGTCAAAAATTGCAACAAAAATCAACATATTCCTATAGCATTTAAGTTTCCTAAGACATCTGCCAGAACTCTGCTTTACAACATTGGGTAATTTGCAATATGAAATAGTAAATATCACAGCCAGATATTTCAAATAATAGCTATGATGATCCTAGCGCGGCAAGCCTTACTTTTACCACATACAAAGATGGTTAAAATAAGCTCATTTTAAACTTTGAAAAGCCCATGTAAAACAATCCTCAGCTTTGAGGCACTCTTTCCAGTGTTTTGGGCTAAAAGAGTTCATGTCGTTTGTCAATACCAAGCAATGAGTCTCACGGGTTTTAGCTAAACGTTTCCACGCAATCGCCTCCACGACCATATAAATGCACTTACAGCTAACTAAAGATGCAAAAGATTTAGCCAACAAAAAGAAAAAAAACAAAGAACTTCTTTTTGGTGCAACGAACTCAATCATCATGTCAAAGGCGCTTGAGGCGAAACAAACCTAAGAACAATTCAAATCAAGGGCTCGCTGTGCGCCGTCTTGTGATCTCTCCGTCGCCTAGTCTCGAGCATTTTATAGGCGTCAAGGACGACGAATTCGAGTTCAGGAATCATTGTCCGTGACAGCAGAAATCGATTTTAATGCGTGAGATGGATCCGATTCCGAGATCTCTCTTTTCTTTCTCTCGCTCGGCTGCGAACCATCAAGAAAGAAGGGCCGCTGAATTCGAATATGATGAAAAGAAAAAGAGAAAGAAAAAAGAAAGAGAGAGGTGATGTCGAGGAGCGACGTACGCGATCGTTTCTCCCCCTTTCTTTTCCCCTAAAAACATTACATAAACAAACCTCCCACGTCTCTTTCCGTCTTCGTCCTTGGAGAACTTTATCGGCTTCCTGTACGCCCGGTAGGCGTTTGTTCTTTTTCCCCCCTGGCGCTCTGCTCGGCACCAACGGCTGGGAATCGAGTAACGAGTGCGTCAGAATATTGGCCCACGCACGGGGTTGACAAAGAAAGTGAAGTCAGAAGAGGCAGAGGCGTGCCCGAGGAGACGACGGCTGGTGTCGCCGTCTGCCGTGTGCCCGCATCTCTCTCCGGCTTTTTCTTCACACCGATTTAGCATGAGAAATTACCGGCCCACCACCACTTCGAGGACCGGCCGACACAAGCGGGACCCACCGTCGACGCTAGATCGGAGTCCGGAGATGTCATGCGGCGCCCGGGCGGACGCGGTTTGCACCGCCGGTCGAGGAATCGAAGCACCTGGCGCTCGTGGAAAAGGAAGAATAATTCCCCTAATCACCGCGTACCTTTTTTTTTCTCTGTGTCGTGTGATTCATAAACGTCTGCCGCGTTTGAACAGCTTAGTCTCGGCTATTATACGTGATCAGATCATTCCCCCGTTGACAGCTTAACTGCACCCTCGCCGATGGCATCGATTCCATTGCACTCCTTTTCAAAGGACGTCGGCAACTCCGTGTAATGGGTTATTATTATTATTACTATTATTACTATTATTATTATTATTACTATCATCATCACCATCATCATGCTATAAATATATAATCAATTAAAGATTCTTGTTGACATGTAGCACGGGAATAATATATTTCCATTCGCGATGGATCCTTTAGATGACGTATAATAAAGTTTAATCCAAGCACAAGTCAAAAAAAAAAAAAACCCAGAATCTATTGCGTGAAGAACAAATCCACAACAAAGAAAAGGAATAATTAATTGATTTTAACTCGCGGCGAACACTTGTTCTTCTTCAGCAGCTTCGGAAGCAATTCTTGCGAAATGTCAACGGCGGTAAAAGAAATATGTGATCTAACAAATCTACCTTACCTGAGCTGTAGCGCGCACTTTAAAAGGTCAAAGAACACAAGTTTAATTAACCCACTGAGAAAGCTTTGCTGCACTTAAGAAAACATTAGTGAGTCATCAAAGGAAAAAAGTGCATGACTATTTTCTACTCTGACACTGTGTTTTTATATCATATCCTGGTATTAAAGAAAAGTTGTAATACTCATAACTGAGTGCCCAGATATAAATTATTATTATAAAAATATATATTTTATATTATCTTAAGAACGGATTAATAAAACCATACATCCAAATCCCGATGGAGTATTATCCCGTCAACAAAAAAAAAAAAAAACACGTTATTGCTAATACTTCATGTTGAAATCATCACCCTATCAATAAAGGTTTGTTTGCCTTTTGACAAGAAATATTTCCTTATATTATCATGTAGCAGCACAATAATGCAAACATTGAAGAAGACATCATATAGATGTAGAAAATAATAATTCAGGTTTTACGTCTCAAGGCTGCATCGAGTGCTAATGTGGATTTAACTTGTCATATCATATTGTTGACCAGAGTCGGGTTTGATCGAGGTTAGACTTGAACCAGTGCGAGTTCAATCGGACTAACTTTACCAATATTTTTTTTTTCAAAACAAATAGCATATAATATTAAAATATAGATAATATTATATATAAAAAAATTTAGATACGATTAGAACAATATCAACAAAAATCACATGAAGGCATAACATCACTTAATAATATTTACAACTAAATGAAAACATCAATCCTAATTATTGGAAACTGAACCTTCAGATAGTAGAATCAAAGTACCCGTTTCATGATAGGAAAAATATTTAAATAAATATTTAAACAGGAAATACCAATACGCTACTAGTGTTGGTCTGTAGACTTAGTTATATAATTACAAATAATTTTGACATCAGTTTGCAACATCAAATCCGGCTTCGAAATTATCATGTCACCAATAGTTAATTCTAAGTTGCTAGGAGGCATATATCATATATTTATCTAAAATCTAAAAATATAAAATTGCTTACTACCTAACAGCTTGTAAACCATTAAACAACCTAAAAAACCAAACAAACAAATAAAATAAAATAAAAATGATCACAGACACCTAAATTCGAAGACAACCACCAATCGGTGTCGAATTTTTCATTGGCCAATATGGATGAAAAGTGTAAGATTTCTTTCACCCGATTATAAAGACGAAGGCGAGGGTTTCCAAAAAAGGCAAGAAATTTTATTTTTGTTTTTAAATAATTTTTTAGTTTTTTAATAAAATAATTAATACCTTACTTGGGAGGTCTCCAAAGTAGGAATAATTGTTGAATCAAATTTCTAATAGCGATAGGTGATTTAGGAAAATATTTTTTTAAGGCGTAAGTGGAACTTGAATTTTTTTTAAAAAAAATATTTATTTGAGGACATAGAATTGAGAAGAATATTTAGGCAGTGAATTTAATGTTTTCTGTATAATTTTTAGTATGGAATATAGTCATCAGCAAAATGCAAAATGGCGTAGAAGAACAAAGGAATACGACTCGACTAGAAAGAAATAATAAGAGCAATGCTAACAAAAAATATAGGTATAGCCAAGTCATTTTGGATGGAGTGTTCAAAATTATATGTTATATTAGTAATCGGTTTTCTTGAGAAGGAGACTCCAACGGGTTGGTGAACTAACAAACCAATTGGCTATTATTCATTACATATATCTGGATGTTGGGTGTGTCTAATGTAGAAGATGAGTAGTGGGGAGCTTAGTATTTGCTATGATTTATATATATCATACAAGCACTTGGTATGATCAATCGATCCATGACAAATCTTGTTCGACAACATCCAAACATATATCAAAGGGATTGCATAGTTAGTGACGAGAAAAATTCTAGTACAAATTATGTGTTTATACTTGTAAGAAGAGCTTTCTTATATAATGCATGGTAACTACTAAAGTTTAGAAAGAAGCAATTTGATTTATGAAATTAATGGATGAACATGGACACAAACACCATGGTATTACTTCATATTGTGGCAACCGAAGATTCTTGCACATTGCAAGGAATCCATTCTTAACCAAAGAAATTATTTTAAAATAAGGAGTTCAATATTATTTTTATTTGAAAAGTAGTGGAAAATGGAAGGTTGACTGTATAAAAAAAAATTATAATTTATTAGATGTGATGTCTAAAAGCCAATTACACTTGACAAATTTCTATTAATATAATCAGGAGGATCCAATGACAAAGTCATATTATAAAAAGTGGTCTAGTGATAATATAATAAGGATGATGGACTGGGAAAGTATCTGATATATGAAAAGTGAGCAAGTGGGAGAATGTGAGTTGTAAAACTCACTTAAAAGAATTATAAAGCGATCTTTCCTTGTATCAAGAGAAAGATATGAGTAATTATTATTATTATTATTATTATTATTATTATTGCTACAAGAGAGTATTATTTATTTTTCTCCTTTTGGAGAAAATAAATCCTGTTGGCATGGCGAAATATTGCTGTAGTTGACATTCCCCTAATATTAATTAGGGGTTTTATCATGTTAAAATCTATTTGTGTATTGTAATTTCACTTTTCTCTCGATTTTAGCTCTAGTTTCAATATATTGTTTATCTTGTGAAATTCCTGGCAACCTAAACGCTAGTTTATCCTGGTGATTTGAACTCTAGTCTCAAAGGGAGAATGTAATCGGCGAAGATTAAGTCAATGCCCTCATGATCGAACGAAAACGAGAATTATTCAAAAACAAAAAAAACATTTCCTTTTGGTAAGATTATTCAGTTCAGTTGGGAATTCCAAATTCGAGTCTTGTTAAGCTAAATGCTAAATATGGTTGTCAATTTATATCAAGATGCTATGATAATGCACTCGAAATGAAATGTTGATTGCCATGCAATTCATTTTCGTCATGGTTTCAATCGTGCAAATGAATCTGATCAACATCTGTGTTTAACATGTGAAACCAAAGTGGACTGTGCTTTGTGCAACTTTAGGATATGATATGACATATGTTGACTTGCCATCACGTTCTTGCGCCCTTGGACAATTAGCCTGCCGACGTGGTCGACTCGACACGTGGAAGCCGATCTAACACAGGTATGGGGGCGTCAGTGGTCGTACGACCGACCTAACACAGGTAAGGTCGACACCCCTTACTTGCAGGCGCACACCTCACCGTAAGGACGACGGGCGTGGTGGAGAGGTACGACGGTATGGTAAGCAATAAAGGCAGTAAAGATATCAGGTACGAACGACCTATAGCACTCACTATAAAAGCTCATGCACCTCTACGGAGCAAAGGGATCGCAAAACCAACTACTGAACTAACTTAACCGTCGGAGGGGTCACGTCGGGAACCTACCCAACCCGACCTTCTTGCAGGAGTCAGAGACCGACCTGAGCTGGAATACTTCAGTCCGACCCGAGCTCCATCAGTCCAGCATCCGACTTCCCAAGCCGGACCCTGAGGTTCCACCCATCCGATCGAGCTCCAACTCCGTACCGAGATGACCGCGGACGAGCTAGCACACACGGCCCTGATCTAGCAGTGCTTGCTCAACAGACACGGAGGCGGAACGTATCTACTAGGCAAGCACCAAATTTCTCTCTAACATTTTTTGTGCTAGAAGGAGGGCCCATGTCGCAAGAACGCCCGTTTGGAAACTAGGGTGCAGAGCATCACCCGGAACCTAACCACCCTCAGCCAACCGAGGAGGTCGCCGCAACAGTGCCGACCCCGAATCATTTCTGGAGAATGATGACCGACCCAGGGTTTCCCTCACCCGCGTCCAACCCTATGTCGTTCGTAGTCACGGCCGAGGCTTTCCTCAGCCTCACTAGCCAGGTCCAAGCACTAGCGGGTATGGTGCAAACCATAGTCTCGTACCTACCCCAGCTCATGCATTCGACAGCTCACCAATCGGCCCCCATGACGGCACCCTCGCAAACGGAGTCACCAGTAGCCCTGAACCGGGGGGCCCCGCCTGAGGCAGAGCCGCCATAGCATCGAGTCGCAGAAGCTCGCGCAGCTTCCCTGACTCCAACGCCAGCTCGGTCGCAAAGTCGCTCCTGCAATCCGATTCAGACTGGACCTGACTTCGACGCCCATCATCTGACACCATTGATTCCCTGAGAGAACAAGTCCGCCAAGTCCATCAGCGGCTCGACAAGGTCCAGAAGGAAGTCCTTAAATCAAGAGGGAAAATTGGAGAAAGCTCTAAAGGCGGTTCTCCATTCACTCCCGAGATACGAGGCAAGCCTCTCCCGGCCACCTTCAGACTCCCGACCCTCGAGTCTTATGATGGCAGCGGCGACCTGACAGAGCACACCGCTGCATTTCGCACCTAGATGGCCCTGTACGACACGTCTGACGTGTTGATGTGTCAGGCTTTCCTGACCACCCTAAGAGGACCGGCCAAGACCTGGTATTCTCGTCTCAAACCCGCTTCTATATCTTCGTTTGATCTATTGGCAAAAGAGTTCAAGTTAAATTTTCTTAGTGAGTGCACGCCCCAAACCGACCACTGCCTCCCTCCTGGGGTTGGTCCAAGTGGGCGACGAGCCCCTCTCCCAGTTTGTAGGGTGGTTCACCTCATAGGTCCAAGGAATTCCATACCTCCATCCATCCCTAGCCATCCAGGCGTTCCTGACGGAGACCGTCGAGGTTCTTCTGGTCGCTGATCGAGCGATCGCCCGCAACCCTACCCGAGATGCTACAACGGGCGCATTAGTACATGTCACTGAGGAATGCCCCGAACCCAATGAAGTCACACCCTGAGCGGTGCAACAAAAGAAGGTATTGTCGCTTTCATAGGGAATACAAACATGTCACCAAGGAACACCGCGACCTGCAATATCAAATTGAAGACCTCATCCGGCACGGCCACCTGCGTCGATATATCAGCGACCAACCCTCACTCCGTGACAGCCGACCCCCCCGAGACTCATCACCCCGACCCAAAGGTCCGATCGAGAAGCAAATCAACATCATCTTTGGCGGGCCAACCTCGGGCGGTGACAGCTCCTCGGCACGAAAAGCTTATGCGCGGTCCGAGGTCAAAAAGAGGTCGGTGCATGACGAAGACCTCGACGTCACAGTCAAGTCGGGAGGTGAGGAGTATTCATGCCATGATAATGTGGTTCACCGGGGATTTCGTCTCTCCCTTGGGGGCGACCACGATTCCTGTCACGTTCGGAGGAGAACCAAGGTCAAAGACTCTTATGATGTCGTTCATGGTGGTAAAGCTCTCATAAGCATACAACGGCATCATTAGGCACTCGACCCTCAACCGGCTCAAAGCGATCGTTTCGACCTATCACTGACTCCTGAAGTTTCCGACCCGAGCGGGGGTCGGCGAGGTCAGGAGCGACCCAAGAGAATCCAGGCAGTGCTACTTAACAGCAACAACATTATCCAAGAAGCTAAGGACTCAATCAGCCACTGTGGTTCCCCAAGACCCAGAGGATAGTACTCGGGATCCCGACCCGGCAGAGAAAGTTCTGGAGTTGCCCCTCGATCCAAACCGCCCGGACAGGCTGGTGAAGGTCGGGTCGGAACTCACGGAAAGCCAACAAGTTCAACTGGTTGAGTTCCTATGAAAGAATGAGGATGTCTTTGCGTGGATATGCCGGGGGTCGATCCGGAGATCGCCCAACATCACCTTAACATGGCCCCGACACCCGACCCGTGAAGCAGCGTCCGCGCAAGTTCGCTCCCGACCGACAGAAGGCCATAGAAGACGAGATCGTTCGCCTGTTGGATGCGAAGCTTGTCGAGGAAGTAAAGTACTCGACCTGGTTATCCTACATTGTACTTATCAAGAAAGCTAATGGAAACTGGCGAATGTGCATTGATTATACCGATCTTAATCGAGCTTGCCCGAAGGACTACTATCTACTTCCTCGTAACGACCAACTGGTAGATGCCACGTCGGGACATCAGCTACTCTCCTTCATGGATGCATTCTCGGGGTACAACCAAATTCGGATGGCCCCGAGAGACAAAGAAAATACAGTCTTCATCACTCACAACGGCACCTACTGTTATAAGGTGATACCCTTTGGCTTGAAGAATGCTGGCGCAACATACCAGCGGCTGGTAAATCGCATGTTCAAGGATCAGGTCAGAAGGAACATGGAGATTTACGTGGACGACATGATAGTCAAAAGTCGAAGG
This sequence comes from Ensete ventricosum, assembly GCA_029747655.1. Taxonomy (NCBI): domain Eukaryota; kingdom Viridiplantae; phylum Streptophyta; class Magnoliopsida; order Zingiberales; family Musaceae; genus Ensete; species Ensete ventricosum. The sequence goes on from JAQQAF010000001.1 coordinate 42,668,686, forward strand.
ACCGAAACTCACCTTTTCGATTTGGCGAAATATTTCACACGCTAAGAAAATACAAGATGTGTCTCAACTGGCAAAATATACCTTCGGCATCACATCTGGAAAGTTCCTCGGCTTTATTGTGCATCAGCGATGGATATATGTCAATCCTGACAAGATAAAGACAATACAGGAAATGCAACCCCCCAGAATGATAAAGGAGGTCCAATGACTTACAAGCAGACTAGCGGCGCTGAGCCACTTTATCTCCCGACCGGAGGACAAGAGCTCGACCTTCTTCCGAGCACTGAAGTCGGCAAAAGATTTCAGGTGGACCCCCGAATGTGAGGAAGCTTTTCGCCAACTAAAGAGCCACATCGAACATCTACCCCAGTTGGCGTTGGTGAGGGACGGGGAGCCTCTCGGCTAGTACCTCACGGCATCCGACTTGGCAGTTAGCTCGGTCTTGGTGACGCTCGACAAAGCCGGGCAAGAGCCGATCTACTACACCAGCCACGTCCTGGCGGGTCCTGAGCTCCGCTACTCTCCCATAGAGAGACTAGCCTTGGCGCTGATCCTAGCGTCCAAAAAGCTAAGGCTGTACTTCCAAACACATCCTATCAAGGTGATAACCGACCAACCCTTACGCCAGATCCTTTCGAAGTTTGATGTTGCAAGTAGGATGCTTAAATGGTCGGTAGAATTGGGGGAGTTTGACATCGAGTACGAGGCAAGAAAGATAATTAAAGGTAGGTGGTGGTAGACTTCTTCTCGGAACTCATGCCCCCGGAGACCCCAGCGAGCTCGGACCTCGGATGGATACTATACATTGACGGCTCTGCCAACTCGGAAAGAGGAGGCGTCGGCTTGGTGCTCAAAGACCCCTCCGGCCACATCTATGAACACGCGCTTCGGCTAGGGTTCAAAGTCACGAACAATGAAGCAGAATATGGGGCGCTCCTGTTCGGTCTAAAAGTCACAACCGGACTGGTCACGGAAGACATTGAAATATTTATGAACTCCCAGCTCGTTGTAGGCCAAGTCAATGGAGAGTTCGAGACCCGGAAAGCGACAATGATCAAATACCTAGCCGAGGCATGACGGATGATGAATCGATTTCGGAATTATACCATCACCAAAGTGCCTCGTGCCGAGAACTCACAAGCAGACGCCCTGGCCAGGCTTGCATCCTCTTGCGTGACTTACATGCCGTCAGGAGGAATGGTGAGAACCGTCGAACCTTCCGTCAACCTGGGGGTGCTAGCCGTCGATGAGGAAGAAGGAAGCTGGATTAATGAAATCATGCATTTCAAGCAAACATGAGCCCTCCCCGAAGACAAGACGGTTGCCCGAAGAATCAGGAGGACAACATCGTGGTATTGTGTTATTGATGGTCGGCTCTATCGGCGAGGTTTTAGCCGACCACTGCTTCGATGTCTACATCCGATCGAAGCGCGCACCACCTTAGCTGAGACCCATGAGGGAATATGCGGAGATCATGTCGGGGCTTGCACCCTAGCACATAAGATTCTCCGGTAAGGTTACTATTGGCCCACCCTGCATAAGGATGCTCAGATCTATGTGCAAAGCTGTGAACCGTGCCAAAAGCACGCCTGGTTCCAACATCAACCGATGGTACCACTCACGACTACCGACTATGCCTGGCCCTTCACCCAATGGGGAATGTACCTCCTCGGCCCCTTCCCCCCAGCCTCGGGACAATGAAGGTTCCTAATAGTGGGAGTCGATTATTTCACCAAATGGCTCGAGGCCGAGCCACTAGCTTCCATCACTGAAAGGCAAGTTGAAGGATTCATATGGAAGAACATTATAACTAGGTTCGACCTTCCTAGGGTCATAATCACAGACAATGAGACGTAATTCAACAATGTGAAGTTCAAGGTATTTTGTCAAAGCTATCACATCCAACTAAAGTTTAGCTCGGCCACCCGCCCCCAAGCCAATGGACTTGTTGAGGTGACAAACCGAGCCATTCTTGAAGGGCTGAAGAAAAGAATTTCCGGAGCCACGACCTCTTGGGTGGATGAGCTTCAGACGACTCCAAAAACCCCAATGGGGAATCTCCCTATAGCCTAGCTTTTGGAACCGAGGTTGTACTACCTCCCAAGATGGTTTTCCCGACCCTCTGGGTCCAGACCCACGGCGAGGAGGCATCTAACTAACAACTATGTGAAAACCTCGACCTACTAGAGGAGAAACGAGCTAACGCCCATCTATGGACACTAGCTTATAGAAGGGCTATCACCAAGCTTTACAACCATTGAGTGCGCCCTCGGCTTGTCAAGATGGGCAACCTGGTGCTTCGGAAAGCCGAGGTCAACGACCCGACTCGGTCTCGTGGGAAGCTGGCTCTGAACTGGGAGGGCCCTTACCGAGTCATGGAAGTTGTCCGAGATGGGACTTATACATTGGCAACAATGGAGGGGCGAGTGCTGCCGAGAACTTGGCACATATCAAATCTACGAAAATTCTACACATAATATGGAAAGATGCGTCTTGAGTTGTATTGATAAAAATATGATTACAAAAGATGTCGGGACCAAAATAAGGCTTTTCCATACCCGAATTACAAAATGATAAGCAGTAAAATACATAAGTCAGGGCTCGGGTGGGTCTGAGTCGTTGAATGCCTGCTGCTTCTCCATCGGCACTAGGTCATCCTCGGGATGGATGGTGAAGGGGTCTTCCTCAACCTCCGAGTTCGGGTGTCGGGCATGGAAGCGGGCCAACACCACCCGATACCCGTATTCGTAAGTGACCCGACCCATCCTCTTCAACCCTTCTTTGAAGCCAAGCGACTCCTTGTATTGGACGACCGCTTACCTGGCCAGCTCGGCTCAGGCGCTCTCCAGGGCCTTCACGGCCTGCAGTAGCTTGTTGTCCATCTTCCGAGCCCTGACTCGTGCCTCCTTCAGCAACTATTGGACCTCGACCAAGTTGCTCCGGACCTTATGCAATTCCTTTTCCGAGGCCTCGCGTCGTAGGAGCACTTCATCTCGCTTCCGCTTGGTTGTCTTGAGCTCCTCTTGCAGCTCGGATGCACGCTCCTCGACCTTAGCAACCGCCTCCGGACCTCCGCCAGACTTCAGAGCATCGAGTTCTTATTGCAACTGTGAGATCCGGTAGTCCATGAACGTGATCAGTCGACCCACGTCATGGACTCGGTTGAAGAGTGCCATCTGGAAGTGTTGGCTCTGCACGAAATAGTAACTGTTAGGAGCTCGGTAAAAGGAAAACCTGCGGTACCAAGGCATAAGTCAGGAACTTACCAAAACCATTTCCTTGGTGGCTCGGGCCGGTAGGACCTCCGAGGGGAGCGTGTAGAGCTCCCACGCCAGTTGAGGGTGGAGAAGTCCCCTCTCTAACTCCTCCGCTGTCGATGAGTTGTTCCATACCTTCGTCGAGTTCTTCAGCCCTCTCCATTAGGCCTTCATCTCTTTGTTGGGGTCTTGATGCCCCAAGTCAGACATTTGCAGGGTGTAATATCCCGTGTCGTCCTTATGGACTTTCATCTTGAAGAGGTCCTTCATCGACCTCGGGCGACGATGGACCAGTGAAGCGCCCCCCTCCTCGGACTCGACGGGCGTGTCGAGCTCCTCCGATGGTGCTGCTAGCTCCTTGCCTTTGGAGCGGGAGCGAGACTCCCCCTCGTCGAGACGGGACTTGTACCTCCTCGTCAGCACCTTGACCTTCTTGTGTCACTTGATTGGATCGTCGGCCTGCTCGGCCGGTGCGTCGACTGGCCTCTTTAATGAGGCCTTCGGTGCTTCCCTTGCAGGAGAAGCGCCAACCTCCCAAGTAGCGGGGCAAGCTGGAGGGGCCTTGCCGCCAGACACCTTAGGCATCCCGCGCAAATCTCTAAGATCCATCCAATCTGCATCCCTACTTATAGGTTAGTAAGCAACTAGAAAAGCTAAAATAGGGTAAAATAACAGTATCCCTAGAGGTCGGGCTGAGACCTACCTCGACCAGCCAAAGCTCGGTCATCTCCTTAATCGCATATGAAGAGGAAAGAATTCCCTTCAGTCTACCGACCAGGACGGATTCCTCCTCGGATAAGTACGGGGAGGCATTGCCGATCGGATGTGCCGAACAGTCGAGCCTGAACCCCCAAACTGGACCGCTCACAAAAAGGTAGCGGGATTTCCAACCTTTGTTGTTGGAAGGCATCCCGCTGACTCAAAAATCGACTCGGGCAGTGAGATAGTAGCCGCCCCGACTCTTATAAAGGCGAAAACATGCCATGAACAAGTCTCGAGTCGGGATAATCCCGGCTCCTCGGCACTCACCTAGGAAGACGACGAGGTAGCGCCACGAGTTGGGTGCTACCTGGCTGGAGGAGATCCTCCACCACCTTAGGCACTCTTCTATGAGCGGATGCAGAGGAAACCGGAGACCGGCCTCCAGAGCATCCACTGAGATGCACATGTCGGGAGTGTCCAAACTGTAGGGGCGCTGCCTTGGCTGCGGAACATGCAACCCGTATTCAACTGGGATGCTATATCGCTCCCTAATCACAGCAAGTGACCCCTCGGTCATTGCCGTATCTAGGTCATGATCCGCCTTCATGACCTCTAGATCCCTCAGGACCCTCGTGTCGACTGACAACAGAGACCTCGAAGACGATCCCGTGGAACCGACCTTGGGATCACACCGACTCGCCTCCCTCGACCTCGAGGAAGAGACGACCCTGACGCTACTCAAGGAGTCTGAGGAGGTCATCGACATGTTCAAAAAACTACCGACTGAAGGGACGTTGAGTGGCTAAGGGGGTCCGAGGGAGAAGTAGAAGAGGGGCCGAATGAATAAGTGAGGTCTCAACCTGGCCGTATGAAACTTATAGTGCTCAAGGGTGCTGTTTCAGCTTCCTGAGGCAAAACAAAGCATCGCCGCCCCAAAAATCACCTAACGCATTAAATGCATCACTGCATCGACTAAAACCCTAAAATAAGGAGCTAACGCCAATACAGAGGCATCAACTGAAAACCTATGCTGAGGAAAAAAATAAAAAATAATAATATATATATAATTGAATAAAAATGATGGTACCCACGTATGTGCCCTCTCGGCCAGATCCCCAGGATCTGAGCCTGAGTGCATCCTCTTGGCCAGATCCCCGGGATTTGTGTCCAAGTGCATCCTCTCATCAGATCCTCGAGATTTGAGCCCGAGTGCCCCGAGTTCGCCCTCTCGACCAAATCCCCAGGATTTGTGCCTGAGTTTGCCCTCTCGGCCAGATCTCCAAGATTTGTGCCTGAGTTCGAGGCCAAGCCCCGATACCAATTCCCGGGCCCCTGCTCGGTTAGATCAACTCCCGAGCTCTTGCTCGGTCGGATCAACTCCCGAGCTCCTGCTTGGTCGGATCAGCTCCTGCTTCGTTCAGCTCCCAAGCTACTGCTCGGTCGGCATAATCCCCGAGCTCCTGCTCGGTCGGATCGGTCGGATCAGCTCCTGCTTCGTTCAGCTCCTGAGCTACTGCTCGGTCGGCATAATTCCCAAGCTCCTGCTCGGTCGGATCAATTCCCGAGCTCCTGCTCGGTCGGATCAGCTCCTGCTTCGTTCAGCTCCTGAGCTACTGCTCGGTCGACATAATCTCCGAGCTCCTGCTCGGTCGGATCAACTCTCGAGCTCCTGCTCGGTCGGATCAGCTCCTGCTTCGTTCTGCTCCCGAGCTACTGCTCGGTCGGCATAATTCCCGAGCTCCTGCTCGGTCGGATCAGCTCCTGCTTCGATCAGTTCCCGAGCTACTGCTCGGTCGGATCAATTCCCGAGCTCCTGCTCGGTCAGATCATTCCCAAGCCTCACTCGTCTGATTAGTTCCTAAGCTCCGACTTGGTCGGATCAACTACCGGATACGAAGCCCGGCCAGCCCCGCTCGGTCTGATCAATTCTTGAGCCCCCGCTCGGTCAGGTCAACTCTCGCTCGATCAGATCAGCCGGCTTACAGGACTAGTCTAACGTCACCACAAACTAGCAGCTTAGCACAAGACCTCATCTTCAGTACCCTAATCGGGCACCTCGAGAAGGTCTTCCCGGGGGGAAGAATGATATGACAGATGTTGACTTGGCCGCCACGTCCTCGTGCCCTCGGACAACTGGCCCGCCACGTGGTCGACCCGACACAGGGAAGTCGGTCTGACACAGGTATGGGGGCGTCAGTGGTCGTACGGCCGACCTAACACAAGTAAGGTCAACACCCTTTACTTGTAGGTGCACGTCTCACCGCAAGGACGACATGCATGGTGGAGAGGTATGACGATATGGTAAGTAATAAAGGCAATAAAGATATCAGGTATGAACGACCTATAGCACTCACTATAAAAGCTCATGCACTTCTACGGAGCAGGGGGATTGCACAACCAACCACTGAACTAACTTGACCGTCGGAGGGGTCACGTCGGGAACCTACCCGACTCGACCTTCTTGTAGGAGTTAGCGACCGACCCGAGCTGGAATACTTCAGCCTGACCCGAGCTCTACCATTCCAGTAACCGACTTCCCGAGCCGGACCTCGAGGTTCCACCCATCCGACCGAGCTCCAACTCCGCACCGAGACGACCGCGGGCGAGCTAGCATACACGAGCCTGAACCAGCAGTGCTTGCTCAATAGACAAGGAGTCGGAACGCATCTACTAGGCAAGCACCAAATTTCTCCCTAACAGGATCGACTTTAAAGCTTATAAAATCCATATTTATAATACGATTAATCAAATACTAAGTAAAGTGAATAATAAGTATCACAAATAAAAATAAGAGAAGTAAAACAAATTGATTAATAGTGATTGGATCATTCCGACCTACATCCATTCTCAATTTCTCTTCCCTTAAGATCATCGATTTTCACTATCAATCTTCCTTCTATTGGATGAAGATAAACTGCTCTTGTTATAACTTTTCTCTTTTACATGCTTAGGAGAAAACCTCAACACTTATTCTTTTATAAGAGATCTCTTACCTCCAGCAACTTAGTATCACAATTAAACTCAAGAGAGAGAAAAAGACTCAAAAAATACTCAAAGAGATAACTACAATACTTCACAAACTCAAGAATTTATGCTCTATCAACCAAACCTAAGTGAGGTATTTATAAGCCACAAAAGTATTTAATAATGAAGCCAAAAATTCAAATTCTCAAAATTTTAGGGTAACTAAGTGCACTAGGCAATACCACCATCACAACTTTTGACATTATAATTTTGAACTCCAACAGTACCAACTCAAATTGACCCAAAATGATTTTGATCAAGACTTTGACAAATCAATCACATATCCGGCACATTTATGAGCTTTCGGCATATTGTACGCTCTTTCTACATGTCGTCCGATTTTTTAACACTTCATCCGAACCTTCGATATATCGCTTTAGTATACCGCTAGTTCAATTAGCATATCGACTTTCCCATAATATATAACCTTTCAACATAATATTTGATCCTTTTGACACGATTCCCAAACATAAAATCGGATCTCCAATATGATAACCGATCCTTTGACTCGATGTTTAATTTTCTATACGATAATTTCATAATGCAACATCTAACTCTATGACTCGATAGTTGATCTTTCAGTGGTTCAAGTACATGATCAAAGTATTTCATGTATCACTTATCTTAAAAGTATATTAGTCTAACAAACTCATCAATTGATTTCATCATCAAAATTTGAGATCCAATAATCTCATTATTTTTTATGATGACAAATTGATGACACGATTTTAATAAGATTGTCATGTCTATATGTTATTTTAAAAACTTATGAAAAACTTGAACTCAAATAATCATATATCATTTTAAATGCTTATGCTAAATTTTAAGTTGAAAGAACTTTGATCTTATTGATATTATGATTCAATCATTCAAGTCCAAAAATTAATGTTCAATCAAGTTTCAGATTTTAACTTATAATCATAATTATTTAAGTTTTAAATTTCAACCATTATCAATATGTAATATCATTCAAAAGATAACTATAAGTTAATCATTTATATAAATTAAAAATCATAGGTGAGACATCATAATACTTTATATTCATATTCATGCATGAGTCATCATTTCTTTCCCTTTGCCACAAACAAAAAGCATGAGGTACTACTTCTCCCCATTTGTCATCAGTAAAAAGAAAGAGTGATATTAGTATAAATGTTTTAGTTGTATAAAAATAAAAATTATTTAGATATCATGATATATGAAAGATCTAATATTGTGTAACCAAAGATAAGTTCAAGTTATGAATACTAAGAGTTGAATTAATAATGGTATCTATATGTCATCTTAAAGATATTGTGAACTTGAATTCGAAATATTACTTTTTTAATAGTAGTATTGAATTAAAGTTGAGACAAATTTGATCTTGTTAATATTAACATGGCAGCCTAAAGAATCAATCAAGTTTTAAATTTTAAAAAAATAATTAGCAAATGTTAGGCATGAGCCCACTAATAAAAAGTATCATAAGTCTCCTTGTTTAACACATAAGCTAGGCATGAATCACTACTAATAAAAAATAATTAACAAAAGCGAGGAATAAGTCGCCACTAATAAAAAGTTATAAAAGTAGCATAAGTCCCCTTGTTTAATACATACGCTATGCATGAATCACTACTCTCTCTTGGTCATTAACAAAATATATGAGTCATTTATGCTCTTCCTTTGTTATCAATAAAAGGAGTAGACTATATAAGTTATTAATATAAAAGAGTCATAAATTAAATCTCAGGTCATGAACACCTAGAAGTCAAGTAAAAGATCATGATTCATTTAAATAAATTTCTCATTTAGTCATTAGCAAGAAGAAATAATTATACGAGAATAAATAGCAAAAGATCTTTAATTCAATATATGCCTAATTATTTTCTAATAAAGTCGATGTTCCTCACTCAATAGTTTAGTAAAAAGATCTACTAACTATGTTTCATATTAATAAAATCTAAAAATATATCATTATACGTTAATATGCTTAATCCTAGAGTGTTGAATAGGATTCATTGTCAAATAAATTACACTAGTATTATTATATTTTTATAAGAATATTTTTTAGGCAAAGTTCATAATCTTCTAAAGTGTATTTCATCTAAATTACATACGCACAACATACACTAACTGCAGCATATTTAACTTCATCTATAGATAATGCAATAGAGTTTTGATTCTTAGAAGACCAGGCAAACAAGTACATATCCTAAGAACTTACAAGTTTTAAAGATATTTTTTCTATCTACATCCTACAAAATCAGTATCAGCATATACAATCAAATCAAAATTTTTAAATGTAGAATACCATAATCCCATATTATGATTTTTTTAAGAATACAAAAATTCTTTTAACTGATTTACAATAAGATTATCTAGAATTAGACTAAAATCTTACACAAAGTTTAATACTAAGTATTATATCTGGTCTAGTTATAGTAAGGTATAATAAACTATTTATCATACCTCTATAAGTCTTTTGGTTAAAGCATTCTTCTTCTTCATCTATATCTAATTTAGTAGAAATACTCATTGGTGTGTTGATGGTCTTAGAATTATCTATATAAAATTATTTTAATAGATTAAGAGTATACTTGGTTTGACTAATAAAAAATCAATCATTTAGTTAATTTATAATCGTAAGAAAAATATTAATTCACCTATCAAGCTCATTTTAAATTCTCAACTCATAATTTTGGTAAATAATTCATATAAAAATTTATTTATATAAAATCAAAAATAATATCATCAACATAAATTAAATAATAAAAAATTATTTTTAAAATATTTAATAAATAATGTGGTATCAATCGTGTCTTTAAAAAATTATTTTGAATAAGAAAAGAGCTAAGTATGATATACCAAGCCCTAGGGACTTGCCTCAACCTATAGAGAATCTTAAATAACTTATAAATATGATGAAAAATATCATTTTCAAATCTAAGTGTTGCTTAGCATAAACTTCTTAAAAAATATTGAGAAAAGTATTTTTACATATATTTAAAATAATTTAAAATTTTTAAAATATGCATAGGTAAGAATCATCCTTATGGCTTCATGTCTAGCTATAAAATCAAAGATTTTTTCATTGTCTATATATTCTTCTTGGTTAAAATATTTAGTTACTAATCTATTCTTGTGTTGAACCATGACACCTTGTTTATAATACTTATTCTTAAAGATATATCGAGTGAGTGTCCAAACTTTGTTTCTTTTAAATTGGTTTAGCTCTTCAGACATTGGCAAAACCCATGAGTCATCCTTAATAGCACATCAATGTATTTAGGCTCAATTTGGGATAAAAACATAGTATTTGCATAAATAATTTTTATTATCCTTTTTATGTATCTTCAATGATTAGATCCTTAAAATGTATATCAATATATTTTTCTTCATTGGATAACATTTCTTCAGAAGTAGATGTATTTGAGTTACTTTTGGGAGTAGAATACTCATTCAAATTTAATTTACTAAATTTAAAATTATTATCAAAATTATTTTTCTTATTTTTGAAAGATTCATAAAAAATAACATTAATAGATTGTTCAATGATTAAGGATCTCGTATTGAAAACTTGAGAAGCTTTAAAGATAAAGACATATCTAAGAAAAATACCTTTATTAGATTTTGCATCAAAATTTTCTCTGTCATTTAAAATAAAATATTTATAACAAAAAACTTTGAAATTCAAGATGTTAAGTCTTTTGTTATTCCATAATTCATTAGGAGTTTTAGACGACTATTAATGACATAGCATATTATGTTAATGACTTTGACCCAAAAGTATTTAGGTAGACTATGTTCATTAAGTGTGATCTTTGTCATCTCTTGTAACCTCCTAGTATTTCTCTCAATAATTTTATTTTATTATAAATTTCTTAAAATAAAGAATTTATTATCAAATCTATTCAAATTATAAATTTTTAAAAAATTATGATATTTAAATTCACCATTATGATCACTATGAATAAAAAATATAAATTTTTTTCATTTTGAACAAGATTATAAAATTTAATAAAATATTTGAAGTGGTCAATTTTATGTGCCAAAAAATATATACATGTATATCTACAATATTTATCAACAATCACAAAAATATATTTACTACCTTATGATATTAATAGGACCAAATAAATTCATGTGAATTAGTTGTAATGGTATAAAGATACTTAGGTTTTTGGTTTGAAGCTACTTCTTATATGTTTTCCTAATTGGTATGCAACAAAAATTTTATCTTTAATAATTTTATATTTAGGTATTCCTATTACAAGTTCTTTAGTTCCAATTTATGAAATTGATTTCATACTAACATATCCTAATCTTTTATGTTAAAACCATATTTCATTATTTGAAACTAAAAAATAAGTTACATTATGAAAATCATCAAGATCAATAGTATAAATATTATCACTTCTTAAAGCTATCATAGATTTATTCTTACTTGGTATTTCTATGATGTAAACATGATATTCAAATTTAATATTATATCCTATATCATAAGGTGGCAAATGTTTATTAAGTTGTCTTTCAAATTATTTACCAAAAGCACATCTTCAATCAAAAGATTTATCATCAATATTTTCAATACCAATGATTTTTTTTTATTATTGTCTCCGAAGGTAATATATCCACCATCTTGGCTAATGAGCTTTGAGAAGTTTGTAGGATCTCTGATCATGTGTCTTGAGCATCCATTATCAAGATAACATCTTTTATTTTCAGCTTATCTAGAGACAAACGTACAAGAAAGAGGAGTTTATTTTAGAAACTCATTTAACTTTGATTCTTTCATGTTAGATTTATCTTTCTGGTCTTTTGACTTTAAATCGATCATAGTTTCTTTAGGAACTCAGACTATTTATAATAGTTATATATTTTAAGAGAGTATGTGTAAGCATATTGATCTAATTTTTTACAAAAATTATATTTAACTTTAAGAATAATGTGTAGTGTGGGTCCTTTGATAAATTTAGTTGGCTTTGATATATACTACTTGAAAAACTAATGTTTTTTTCTAAATACATAATCTTATTTAGCAAGAATCATATCAAATGACTTATTTCTAATTTTAAATTTTTTAATATTTATCGTAAAAACTTATTTTTCTTTTTAAGAGATTCTATTAAATATTTACCATCAACTGATTTTTCTAAACAATGTTTTAGTTTCTTATTCATAGTAATTAAGTTTTTTAATATTTTCTAAATATATAATTTTTGAAATAACTCATCTTTAGGTGAAAGATTATATTATTCTAAATATTTACAATTAGTATAAGATGTTGATATATAGTTGTCATATATATCTTTTAATTCATCAAATTTATTAGCGAGTATGATATGATCCATTTTTACCAAACTATATTTTTGACCAATCTTTTTTAATATATCATATAAATCATGAAGTGCACTAAGTAATTATCAAGTTTTGAGAGAGTCAAATACCTCCTTATTAAAAGTTATTAAGGTATAATTTATCACTCTTCTATTTGCCCTTTCACTTTAGACTCACTTGATTCATTGTTGCTTTGAATGTTTTCTTTATCTTTGGGTTGACAATTTTCTTTTCAATTATGGACAATTATTTTTGAAGTATCTCAACTTTTTTGCACTCATAACATATGACTATATCTTTCTTAGGCTCACTTTACTCTTATCTTTTATTCTTGCTAGATGTATCTTATTTTTCTTATAAATATTTTAAATTATTTTATAAAAAATATCATGTCTTCATCGTCATCACTTAAGCTTTTGCATGAGTTATCTTCTTTGGATTTGAGAGCAATATTCTTCATTTTCTTTAAAAGTTTTTCTCTTTTTCATCATATATATATTGTATGTCATTTCATAGGTCATTAAAGATCTTACGAGTTATTCAAGAGTAAGATTGTTCAAGTCTTTAGCTTTTTAGATTGTCATTACCTTTAGATCTTAGGTTTTAGGAAGAGACCTTAAAATCTTACTCACCAATTCAAGATTAATATAATTTATACAAGAGCTTTTAAAAAACCATTGACATCATCCATAAAATAGGTGTATATATCACTCATAGATTCACTTGGCTTTATTTTAAATAATTCATAGATATAAACTAAAAGATTAATTTTGGGTTCTTTTACTCTACTTGTGATTTTGTAAGTGACTTCAAGTGTGTCATATATCATATGCAATATCACTAGTAGTAACTCACTCATTTTTATCTAAGTCACAAAATAAAATATTTATAGTTTTAGTATATAAAGAAAATATCCTCTTTTCAAAATCATTTCATTCATCACCATCGATTTAAAATATTTTTAGAAGTCAAACTCGATAACATCTCATAAATCAATATCCATAAAAAGCAAGAAAATACTTATTCATATTTTTAAAATATGTAATTCGTCCCATTGAATAATGTTAGGAAACCTCAGCGGGTGCACGCAGATCAAATCGTCGTGCAAAAGATTGGGGTCGTGAGAAAAATCACAAAAATTAAAAAATTACGATGTGTGAGAGATTGATTTTACCTAAGGAGATCGTATATTCCTGTATTCTAGATCCAGATAGAGAAGATGAAGGAGGTCAAGCATCCTCCTATCTAGCAGTATCCACACCATGGATCTCTACAGCGAAACTCCTCAAATTTGATCTTGCAACTCTTTCTCAGAGGGAAGGAGGAGAATAGGAGGTGGTGGCTAAAGCTGTAGCCCATCAACCATTAGTCTCCCCTCCTATTTATAGAGAGCCACCAAAACCCTAGGGCTCCTTCCTTAGTGAGTATTAAATCTTCATCCAATAACCCACTAACCTTGCATTATTGGATCTCTATCCAGTAATCTCCTTAGGCCTATAATTGGACCTTAATCAAGGAGCCCATCAATAAAGGGTCTCATCTAATGAGAATAGAGGCTAATTGGATCTTCAACCAATCCTTTATTTGTTGAAGCATCCACCATATGTGTGTGACTCTCTAGGCCCAATACCGAGCTGGTCATGAGTCACTCCCATCAGAACTCCTTCTAATATATAGTGAATTATTATCCCCATAATAATTCACTCGACTCATCGACTATGGACGTATTAAGCCACTACGCTATAGTCCTTAGACGATACAAGGGGATCAAATCCATCGGACTTATCTATCCACAGTTACCATATATCTATAATCCCTCATCCAAATAATATCCCAGAGACTGTATATTGGACATGATACTGTCAAGTCACATATAGAATTAGTTTATCTTGCTCAATTTGGATTCTACCGAAGAACTCCTTCTCTCTCAATCTAAATGACCCTGGCTAGGGATTTGTCTAAGCAAGCACATATGAGATATTCCTCTCATGATACCAAGAGTGGATGATCCTCTATTGACACTCAATTACCTTCGTAAGGTTGGCTACCAATCCCGATAACCAGCTATACTAGATCTGAAACTTTTCAAACATGCAAGTCTGGCATCAAAGAAAGGAGTACTCATACAAGACATCCTTGGTGTCTCAAGTCTAAGGACCAGATACACAACTGGGACTATGGAATCATTGTCTTACATTAGGTATCATTAACCATACAACATTCCATAAGCAGATCAATCAGTGAACTCATTCTCTAATAAGCACATGTACTATATCCTTAGTATCTCCACATAAGTGGCTATGAGATCAGTCGCCTCCATCATATGGACAGGTATATAGTACATCGATTTGTCTAGTTATCTCGATGTCCCTCTCGAGTAACCTATGACTGAGATTATTTAGGATCTACGTTTAAAGGTAAATTGATCTCATTATCGTGATCTCATCACGATCCGATTCCCATTGCACAGCACAGAACCAAGGATATCACAATATATATATATATATATATAACAGATAATATAATGTGAGAATATGCCAATATTAATTATAAGCAAAAAGGATCACACAGTGTGTCACACATACTATTACTCATGTAATTGGCTTGCAAGGCACCTGTAATCAGTAATCTCCCACTTGACCTAAAGTCATTCACTTATGTGTCTGATCCCTATCAAACCCCTATGATGCTCAAATGCAATCTGAGCCAGCGGTTTCGTCAGTGGATCTGCAATGTTATCTTCGGATGAAACTCTTTCCATTGCTATACTTTACGAGTCATGATCGCTCTAATCCGATGGAACCTCTTCAGAACAATTCTGATGAGACCTGGGTTCCCCTGCTAGAGTTATCACCCTGTCGCTGTCACAATATATGGGAGTCAGCACCACGCTGCTTGGTGTGACTCCCAAATATTTGATAAACTTCTTCATCCACACCTCTTCCTTTGCTGCTTCTGCTGCAATAATGTATTTCACCTCTGTGGTCGAGTCAGTAGTAGTATATTGCTTGGAACTCTTCCAGCTTACTACTCCTCCATTCAGGGTGAAAATATACCTTGAATTTGACTTGCTATCATTAATATCAGACTGAAAACTTGAGTCTGTGTAGCCCTTAATCTGGAGGCTACCTCCTCCATATTAGTCCTTCTCAAGTACTTAAGGATACACTTTACTATCTTCCAGTGTTCTAAACCTGGATCTGCATGATACCTACTCGTGACACTCAGAGCATGTGCTATATCAGGCTTCGTACATAGCATCGCATACATGATAGACCCTATCGCTGAGGCATAATGTACCTTATTCATGTATGCACTTTCTTCAGAAGTCTTTGGGGACATACTCCTAGAAAGTGATATTTCATGTCTCATCGGTATGAGACATCTCTTGAAATTCTCCATGCCAAACCATTTGACAATAGAGTCTATGTACCTAGATTGGAACAAGCCAAGTATCTTTTTGGATCTATCTCTATAGATCTGGATCCCTAAAATATAGGATGCTTCCCCTAAGTCTTTCATGGAGAAGTTTCTAGATAGTCAAGCCTTTATTATGGAGAGCATTCCTACATCATTCCCGATGATTAGGATGTCATCCACATATAGCACCAAGAAGTTGACAGTGCTTCCACTTACCTTCCTATAAATACAAGACTCATCTTTGTTCTTAACGAAGTCATAAGATCTGATCACCTCATCAAATCTTATGTTCCAACTTCGGGAAGCTTACTTCAATCCATAAATAGATCTAAACAACCTGCAAACTTTATATAGACTCTCTTTGGATATGAATCCCTTTGGTTGTATCATATACACCTCCTCCTCGAGGTTGCCATTAAGGAATGCCATTTTGACATCCATCTGTCAGATCTTATAGTTATAGTGTACTACAATGGCCAAAATAATTCCAATGGACTTAAGTATGGCTACAGGTGAAAAGATTTCATCATAGTCAACTCTTTATCTTTGATGATATCCTTTAGCTACCAGCCTTGCCTTATAGGTCTCTACCTTTCCATCCACTATGATCTTCTTCTTGAAGATCTATTTACAATCGATGGATACAATACCCTTAGGTGCATCCACAAGGTTCCAAATCTTGTTAGAGTATATAGAATCCATCTCAGAATTCATAGCTTCTTGCCACTTCCCGGAGTCTATACTCATTATAGTCTCCTCGTAGGTCTGAGGATCAACATCCTGAGAGTCATCTCCACTGATATGTCTCACATATCTTTCAGGAGGGTGAGATACTCTATTAGACCTACGTAAATTTAGAACTTGTGTGTTAGGTACTTGAACAGACTCGAGCTCTGGAATGGTGCTTGAGTTAGGTTCTCAAACCTTGCTTAATTCTATCTCACTCCCACTGTTTCCACCAAGAATATGTTCCTTCTCAAGGAACATAACTCTCTTGGCAACAAAGATCTTTAGGTCCTCGGGATGATAGAAATAATACCCATAAGTTTTCTTTGGGTATCCCACGAATGTGCACCATTCTGTCCTTAATTCCAACTTATCGGGGTTGTGTCTTTTAACGTGGGCATGATAGCCCTAAATCTTAACAATCTTAAGATCGGGTTTCTTTCCTTTATATATCTCATATGGTGTAGACACTACCGACTTTGATAAAACTTTGTTAAGAAGGTAAGCTGTAGTCTCTAGGGCATACCCCTAGAATGAAATGGGTAGGTCATCGAAACTCAATATGGACAGCACCATGTCTTACAACATGTGATTCCTCTATTCGCTGAAGCATCCACCATATGTGTGTGGCCCTCTAGGCCCGATACCGAGCTGGCTATGAGTCACTCCCATCAGAACTCCTTCTTACATAGTGAATTATTATCCTCATAATAATTTACTCGACTCATCGACTATGAACGTACTAGGCCACTACGTCATAGTCCCTAGATGGTACAGGGGGGATCAAATCCATCGGACTTGTCTATCCACAGTTATCATGTATCTATAATCTCTCATCCAAATAATATCTCAGAGACCATATATTAGATATGGTACTGTCAGGTCATATACAGAATCAATTTGTCTTGCTCTATTCAAATTCTACCGGAGAACTCATTCTCTCTCAATCCGAATGACCCTAGCTAGGGATTTGTCTGAGCAAGCACATATGAGATATTCCTTTTATGATACCGAGAGTGGATGATCCTCTATTGACACTCAATTGCCTTCGTAAGGTTGGCTACAAATCCCGATAACCAGTTATACCATACCTGAAACTTTCCAAACCTGTAAGTTTGGCGTCAAAGAAATGAGTACTCATACAAGGCATCATGGGTGTCTCAAGTCTAAGGACCAGATACACAACTGGGACTATGAAATCGTTGTTTGACATTAGGTATCATTAACCATTCAACATTTTATAAGCGGATCAATTAGTAAACTCATTCTCTAATGAGCACTTGTACTATATCTTTAGTGTCTCTACACAAGTGGCTATGAGACTAACCACCTCTATCATATGGACGGGTATATAGTACACCGGTTTGTCCGGTTATCTCGACGTCCCTCTCGAGTAACCTATGACCGGGATTATTTAGGATATGTGTTTAAAGGTAAATCGATCTCATTATCGTCATCTCATCACGATCTGATTCCCATTGCATAAAACCAAGGACATCACAATATATATATATATATATATATATATATATATATATATAATAGATAATATAATATGAGAATATATCAATATTAATCATAAGCAAAAAAGATCACACAGCGTGTCACATGTGCCATCACTCACGTGATTGGCTTACAGGGCACATGTAACCAGCAAATATGGGAGGATGTGTGATCGAGTTTCCCTCTTGATTACTTGAAAACATTATTTATTCTCTCCTAGGTGTTCATCTAAATAAGAAGCTTGATACCAATAGTTAAGATCTTAATAGTAATAAGAGAAAGAGAGAGAGAGAGAGAGGAGAGATGTGAATTAATGCTATGATAAATTCTAACCGAATTTAAAGCTTAATCATATAATTAGTATAGAAAACATAATTAACAAAATATTGAGTACAAGTAAGGGTTATGAGTAAATGAATAATAAGTAAGCAATAAAAAATAAAAGTCATAAGCAAGAGAATAAATACAAATCGATTTATAGTGGTTTCGTCTTTTAGATCTAACTATACGATTAATTCCTCTCCCTCGAGGTCATTGACATTTACTATCGATCTTCTTTCAATAGTCAAAGATCAAATACCTTTATTATAATTTTTTTTCTTTTTACATGCTTATGAGATAACATCTACACTCACTCTTTTACAAGAGATCTCTCACATCTTACAACTTAGTATCACAACTAAACTAAAGAGGGAGGAAGAGACTAAAATAATACTTAAAGAGAGAGTTACAATACTTTAAAAACTAAATAATGGATGCTTAATCAACTAATTCTAAGTGGAGTATTTATAGGCCTCAAACGGTTTCAAAAATGGAGTTAAAAATTTCAAATCCTTAAAATTTTGAGGTTCGAGCACTACTATCATAGGCAATACCATTGTTATAACATTTGGTATGATAATTCTGGACTTCGACGATACTACTATTATAAAGTTTGAATTATGAGTAGTACTATCATCGCCCTAGGTGATACCATTGCCGCTATAGGTATCATTGTCGAAAAAATTGGCAACACACAAATAGTAGTATCGTTTTAATAAGCAATACTATCTCCTGGGCTTGATAGTACCACTACCAGCTTGCTTTAGGTTATCGGTTTGATAATTCGACTCAGCTTCAAGTCCAATAGCTTTCTTAATAAGTTGGCATTGTTTTAGTCCAATACCAACTCAAATTGATCCAAAATGATATTGATCAAGACTTTGATAAATCAACCATATATTTGACACATTTATGAGTTTTTGGCATGTTGTATGCTCTTTTGACATATCGTCCAATCTTCTAGCACTTCGTCCGAACATTTGGTACATCATCTTTTCCATTGGTATATCGCTTATTCCACTGACATATCAACTTTTTCATGGCATCAAATCTTCCAATGAGATATTCGATTCTTTTGGAACGATGCCCAAACCTATAGTATGAAATTTGATCTCTAGCACATCGATCAATCATTAAGTTCGACGTCTAATTTGTGATATTATAATTTCTTGGAGCAACATTCGACTTTATAGTTGGTCTTTTGGTGGTTGAAATCCATGACAGAAGTATTTTATGTGTCACTTATCTCAATAGCATATTAGTTTAATAAATTTATTAATTAATTTTATTATTAAATTTCGAGATTCTAACGGCATTCCACTGTTTTGCTACTTGCAACGAACCATATGGAACTATATCAAGATGGATACTTTTTGGATCCACTCATCATCGAGGTGATTGAGATATTAAAGTTTACCGTGATAAAAACATTAAGGTTTGCTTCGCATTCCATCACTAGTTCAATGTGTAGAGGTTGATCTGACATAACTCAATTTGAATTGATCACAACTCAACGACAATGTTTGATCTGGCATAGAATTGATCACTAATTCTATGCCTAAAGCATTATATGAATTCTTTATTTATCAAAAGGGTAAACTCGAGACATTGAATTCAACTATCACAGAAACTCCTATCTTCACTACGATTCCTAAACTAAGATCCTATCAAATGACAATGTTTGATTTATACTCCAATATCTTCCCTAAATTAAACTCTACAAAGAAATATCTATCACCTTCAATGTTATTATTGCTTATGTTATGAGTTTTAAGATCTATGAACTTTGAGCCACAGAATCTATAATAGTCATTCATGTGCTCATCCGTCTTATCTATCTTCATCAGTTGTAAAACTCTAATTTGTTTAAAATCAATTTCTAAATATGAAATCAATGTCATCAACATAATCATCTGCACATATCTAACTTACTGTTTTAGAATATTTATCAATCTTTATGGCTTCTAGATGAATAATAACAATCTTCATGTCAATATCAATAGCATTTTTTAAAAATATTTAATTACTATCTTTAGAAATTCCTTTTTTATATAGGGAGGTAAAACTATTTTTATGCTTCCACAGTGCAATCTAAATCTTTCTTTTATACACAATATCAATATCTTTAATTTAAGAAATAAATACTATTGGGGTAATCTAACATATCTGGTGGGATCTTTTTTTTTTTTATATATAATCTTCTTTTGTTGAGATATCTTCACTCTCTTCTAGTTTTGTATCATATACTTTTTCTTTATTATGACGGAGAAGGATATATACGTCCTTCAAAAATATCTTCTAAGATCAATAAGACTTATTTTCTTGTCTTGACTTCAGTGATTTATGAAATAATATTTTAATATAGTAAGTTGTAGTGCTTTTCATATTCTTCTCTGTTAAAAATCAACTCTTTTTTATGCTCTTTAGAGGGTCACTCGAAATCTCTATCGTCTATCATATTTTTAAAATCATCCAAGATAATTTCTTTTAAACCTTCTAATTTGAGATAAATTCGTATCATAACATTCCATCTCCAATAATTTTTTTTTCATTAAATTTAGATAATAACGAGATCCAAAATAAATTATCAAAGTCATTATCCATACCTTTAATCTTCTCTCTTGGAAGTGTTCAAAATTTTAAACTGCTGATCTTTCTGTATCAGCTAATCAACATCGATCAACTTTTTCTCTTACTATAATTTAATCTGTCAATTGCCTTTTGATCTCGGTATCTTCTTTTATTTGATGGGTTGTCACGATCACTGTTATGAGCAATTCCTCTCTCTCTAAAATTTCTCTCCACTTAATTTTGTTTCCTCTCTACTATTTCTCTCTCTCGTCTCATCTTCTCTCTATTGTATCTCTTTCTAACAGTAGGGTTTCTCTCTTTTAAGTCTTATTTCTCTCTCTAAACAATGTTATTTCTATCTCTAAAGAGTTTAGTTTTCTCTCAACAATGCCATTGTTCTCTCTATAGATCTATTTATCTCTAACAAATGTGTTTCCTCTCTCTAACAAGATCTAATTAAGGATTTCTATAAGATAAGATAGGTAGGTACTCTTAGTATCTACTTTTATCTCGGGAACCTCTTGGCTTCGGTATATCTTTGAGGATCAAATCCGCTCTCTCTGATATTATTTTAAAAAATAAAAAATTTGATATTATATTAAAAAATCCTCTTGTGAAATGAACATCAAGAAATCATATAGAAATATCGAGAAGTAAAGAATCTTAAAAAATTAAAACTCTTATTAAATATAAAAAATAATATCTCAAACCTTACATCTCTGGCCTCTGCTCTAATTCATTTCACTTCTCAATTATATACCTAATGAACCCTTTACTTGTAGATGAATAAATTGAAGACTTGGACTTCGACTTTGATGGAAACACTTATCTTGACTCATATTCCTAAACTAAAATCTTATCAAATCACACATTTTGATTTATACTCCAACATGGACTAGCTGCGTTGTTATTAGTTTATGACTATGTCCATTTGCCTGATCCTTCCTATTAACAATTATAGGTTCCAAAATAATATCAAAATTCTTTTATAATTTATAATCGATTACATGATTCCTACCTAATAATGTATCCATAAATATAATAAGAAGTTGCAGTATTTTTCACACATCTAAGCATGTGATATTTATATTTTTCTACATGTTGTGGGGTTTGTGGTTAGATTTTCAACTTTTTTTTTTATAGACAAATCAATATATTTAAAAATAAACTTATTTTTATATAAAATAAACTTATCATTTTCAAAAATTTTAAGGAAAATGAAAAAATTATAAAGAATTGGATTCTTAGATTTAAACGATAGAAAAAGGTTAAAAAAAAATTATTTATGGGTTCTCTTCTCAAAAAATCAACAACTCGTCATTCAAATACCTTGTAATTTTAAACAAATATTCAGGAAAATATTAGGCAAAAGGCTAGAAAGTTAAAATTACATAAAAGACAACCCTCCGAGTTTTTTCATAATATAAGTGATTTTTTTCCAACTTTAGGTTGATTATTTTTCTCCAGTGTTGTTTGGCAGACAAATCAAAATATTTTAAAATAAATTTATTTTTTTATATAAAATCGTTTTCAAAAAATTATGGAAAATATAAAATCTAAAGATATGGTTTCTTAGATTCAAACGATACAGAAACGTTCAAAAAAATAATTTATAAGTTGGCTCCTCCAAAAATCAACAGCTTGTCATTCAATTCCCTTGTAATTTTAAACAAATTTTCAGAAAAAAAAAAAAGAGTTAAAGACAAAAGGCAAAGACTCAACGCTCCCATTGTTTTTGTAACATAAAATATTAATAAGTGATTTTTTTATCCAACTTTAAGTTGATTACAAGATATGGAATATCAGACCCTTCCCAGCGGCTATTCCTTTTTAAATCAGGCAGCGTTGAGCCGCTAATACTGTAAGAAGAAACCATTATTTATGCATAAGAAAATGTAGTATATCCATTTTTTTAAGGTTAAATGCTTTGTTAAACCATTAATTCTCCTGAATCCGCCTTTGTTATGACGGCCTATCAGTTAACCAAACATCAACCTCATCCCGATCCTTAAATATCTCCCAGCTGTTTAGAGAGGAGGTGGGAGCCCACAGCTATTACGTCAATGCGCCCCTGCCTTAAATCGTGCCTTTTCAACCTGAATATTTCTTCGCATTATTATCAAAAATGCGTACTTATTTATCTAAGTTACCAAAGCAGCGTTTAAAAATTGTATAGTTATTATCGTTTATATATTTATTATATTATCCTGATATTTGTAGTTGCCGAATCAATCAATCAATCGAAACTAAACCACTCGACTGGGTATCATTATCGTCACATGTACTATGTATGTATGTACATAGATAGGTATACGACACAGAAACAAAAAGAACGGCGCATGATGGTCCTCGATCACACAACGGCTAGGAGATGCACCGGAGCGAGTACATGGAAGCGGCGGTGTCCATGGCGGGGTCGTCTAAGACCCGGTGGTGATGGTCGCTCTCCACAAGGCCGTAGTCCATGAGGGGACGGTGCTCCAGCTCCTCGTCGTGGTCCTCCACGAACTCCGGCACCTCCACCTCCCCCCTCCTCATGTGCTCCCACAGGAACTCCAGCCGGCTCACGTATCGCAGCTTCCCGTATAACCTGTTCCACCCAGATCGAAAAAGCCTTTGGATTAGGATGCCATCAACTCGAATTAGAATGAATAGAAAACCACAACGAGACTTCGACTGGGCAAGCGATTCCCATCGGGAAATCGACTATTAGATTTGGTCAAGCCATCGATTTTTCCCAGGGATCGAATTAGGTCACCTAAATAGCAATGAATATGAGCCCTATTTTGACCTTTTATGCCCTATAGCCAACTCCGTCGAGTAGGAAGCTCACAAGCGTTGTTTTCTGCTAATATGCGACGAGGACCAATCGGGGCAAAGGAAGAAGGTTTACCGTCCCCGATACCAATTCTCCGTGGACGAAACGTATGCCGGGTGGAACGGGGGGTCCGACCGGCACACGTTAACGGTACCCGATAACATTATGAGTACGCGTGACTCACCCGGCGCTGAAGAGGAAGCGGCCGAAGGTGGCGAAGAAGAGGCGAGCCTGCAGGCCCGGATGCACGAAGTACACGGCGCGGAGCCCGTCGCGGACGGCGGCGGGGAGCGCCTCGTAGACCGACCGCAGCGCCGTCACGCCGGGGAAGTTCTCGGACTTCTGAACGAGGGCGTGCATGTACACCACCACGAACGGCGCCCCGGCGAGCTCCGGGAACACCCTCCTCTCCAAGAAACTCCGCAGCGTCTCCTCGCCTCCACCCTGCCCCGCGCTCATCAATTCCCTCCCTGTGGCAGATTACTCCCAAATCAGGAACGGATCGGAGGAATCGCAAAACGAGCAAACAACAGATGTGAAATTAACCCTTCGTACCTGGGAAGAACTTGCCGACGATGCGGAGGATCTTGCGGCCCTTTTTGTCCCGGCCGCGGATCTTGAATGCCTCCTCCAGCATCCTCTCCGTGCGATTACTGCTCGACATCTACTTGCTATAATGCGTAAAACGACGATGCAAGGAGGAAAGAAGGTTTCTCTGGTCAGTTGCGAGGAAAGGGGGAGGCGGAGACCGGGGGGTGAACATAGAGGGACGGGAAGGAGATAAAGATGAAGAGGGGACCAGGAAGGAGTTAATCTCGGAAAAGCATATTCCAAGGGAATCTACCATTTTGTAACGGAGCGAGGGGTTGGACTGGCGTGATACGGGCCGGGCCGTCACGTGGCGTTGGCTTCGCCCATTGGCTGGGCGGCGGACGGACATTGCAGTTCGATCGGTTCACACGTCTGGCCCCAAGTCATAGGAAATGGGGGGGGGGGGGGGGGGGAAGAAAAAAAGGCTCTCCCACCCGTTTTAGTTACTCGTCTAATCTACCTGCCTTTGTGTTGGGCATTCTGGATGGTTCCTTTGGTGGGCCCCGTTAATCCAACGATGGGTGACCGGATTCAAAGTGGCTGCCTATGTGTATAACCTGCGAGCGATGAACCAACACCCCCCCCCCCCCCCCCCGAGAGATGACGGTTGGAGGCCGCCCTCGACGTCTTCACCGTCTCTCTCTCTCTCTCTCTTTCCCCCCACCCCCCCGCCACGCGGTGACGACCACTTCTCCCACCATTTCGTTCCCCCCCTGCTTCGGTTGAAGTTATCCACTTCCGTTTAATTGCAATTAAGTCGCTTCTATTGAATATTAATACGATGATGTCGACTGGTATTGGGGATGAAGGATGATAACCAATAATCACGACAGCCATATTCGTTAGAATAATTCCTTTTTTCAACTATATATAACATCATATTTTAATTTGGGAAATTTTTAAGAGCGGCTCGATGATTCCTCAATTGAAGGTATAGCTGGATAGGGATCATTGTTCACATTTTCTAATTTTTAAAAAAAATGATATTTCCGGTATTACTTTCCTATACTGTAGGTATATTGGATTCTGATTTTTGTTTACCAGACAAGATTTTAGTTGCACGCTATTTTTCCGTTTCTTGGACGGTAAAGTGCCATTCGTCATGTCGATGATAAATAGAATGTGAAGAAAGGGTGAGAGTGTTGAATGGATAATAATGCTGGTTGCAGGTCAAATCTGGTGTGTAGAAAAGTGCAACAAATGATATGGACAAAGAGTGGGGCCCAATGGCTTCGGCAGGTGGTGGTATTTTGGAAACCCAGAGGCTTAGTAATTAAAGAAACGTCCACCCACTGTCCGCAAAGCATGTGTTAGTTCGATTTTAATAAAGATGCACTGTAGTACTTAGTGTGGCGTAGAATTCTAAATCCGGAATTCCATGGTCCACGTTCAACGGAGCTATTGGTTCAACAAATGGAGGAGGAAGAGAAAGAATAATAAAGAAGGGAAATCCGATGTGCTTCCACGCACGTTAGGAGACTTTAAACGATGCCATGCCTGCGTCGGGCACCAGAGTGGGCTTTCCAGTGTATCAAACCAGATAAGAAAGAGCACAGGTCTAGACTATTAGGAGCCGGATATAGATAGATAATACTGTAAAGGTCACATAAGTGACGCTTAATCCTTATTCGTACTTGTCCGCACATACTCCAACGGGAAGCACGGAGCAAAGACGGTTTAAATTATAAAAAAAAAAAAAAAAAAGCAGCATGGCAAAGCCAACGACACACAGCAAACGAGCAATCCAGCCCTGAAGAGGTAATCGCACTTGGATAAAAACCACTCACTTCCTATTAGACGATGTGTGGCGGCTCCTGCTGCATCTCCACCACCCTCTTCCACGAGGCCCGACGCGATATCGCTTCCCACCACTTGGACACGTTCTTCCTGGCCGTGAAGAGCGAGCGGCACTCTGTGTTGGACACCAGGCGCTGGGTGTTAGGAAGGTGCGAGAGGTCGGCGAGCGTGAACTTGTCTCCGGCCAGGTACTTGGTCTCGTCCAGCCGCTGCTCGTAGATGTCGAGCACCTGGCCCAGCTTCTTCTTGCTTCTCTCGATCACCTCCTCGTCCGGCACCAGGCCCAGGAGCGGCGCAAACGCCAGGTTGAAGACGAGCTCGGAGCTGGGCTGGTCGAAGTTCTGAGCCTCCGTCTGCAGCCATTGCTCGATCGATGCCCTCTCCAGCGTACCGGAGCCGAGAAGGTCTTTGTTACCTTGTTCCACATACTTCTCCGCCAAGTGTCGGCATATGACTCTGGAATCTGCATTCATAACCACATATTACACTCGGCACAAGGAACGAACTTCTGGGGCAACCGCACGGAGTTTGTGGTCTCTTCTCTTACCGACGAGGGTCAGCTTTCCATCTTCAAAAGTTAGAGCTTGTCCAAAGGGCTGCGACGAGAAACGGTGCATGCGTTAATGAGACTTGGGTAGGGATTCTTGAGCTTCTCATATATATATACCTGTAGCTTGAGGTACTCGGGGAGCCTCTTCTGGCCCTTATAGGTGTCGACGCGAATGAGCTGGAACTCGATCTCCTTCTCGAAGAGGCAGGTGAGCACCCTCGCCACCTCTGCCGACGTCGGGGAGCCGAAAACCTTCACGCTAGCCATGGTAAGTGCGCAAGGATGCTCCTGAACTCTGGTTCTAACTGCATGGAGGGGGAGACTGCAAATGGAGATATAAATACCTAACAGGGCTGGCGGGGAAATTCCTTGCTTCACAAGAGGAGAATTAAAAAGTAAAAGAAAAAGATACAAAAGAAAAGAGAAAGGAAAAGAGAGAAAATTTAGCGTATAGGGAATGTTTCAGGGAGCACATACCATTGCCCATTGGATGGGGATCAGATGGCCAACTGGTGTTTGCTTTTTATTGCTTTGGTTTGAGCTTCACCGTGAAGGCAGTGCTTCTAGTGATTTTTGTTCTGACACCAAGGCACGGTGCTTGGTTGAAGAAAGAGAAAGAAACCTCAAGGAATAACCTAAACCTTAGGCTGCTTCTTGTTCCAATTAGAACAAGCGTCTCCACACGTACGCATGCACACGAGCACACTATATATATATATATATATATATATATATATATATATATATATATATATATATATATATATATATAATGTTATATATTTTTGTTGAATTCTGTCACATATCACAAACTTTATTCTCTCAGATGCGTATAGAATGCTGCCACCACATATTTGTGTAGGCAAAGACTCTCTACTACATGGTTAAACTCTCAAAGCAGACCAGGCCGCTCGCTCTGCATCTCGACGACTTGCTTCCACGACGGCCGTGCTGAGATTGCAGTGGACCATCTCGCCACGTTCCCCCTAGTCGCGAAAAGCTTGCGTCCCCTCTCGGACATGGTGAGGTAGTGCGAGTTGGGGAGGTGAGAGAGATCAGCAAGCGTGAACGTGTCACCCGTTAAGTACTCGCTTTCTCCGAGCCTGGAGTTATAGATGTCGAGCACCTTGGACAGTTTCTCCTCGTTTTGCTTGATAAGTTCCTCGTCGGGTGGGATGTGAAGTGCTGGTGCAAAGGCCAACTGGAAGACCAAAGCAGAGCTAGGAGGCTCGAAGCTCACAGCTTCTGCTTGTAGCCACTGCTCGATCGATGCCCTCTGGAGGAAGCCAGTACCAGAAAGAGCCTTGTTTCCCTTATATTCGTACTTGTTGGAGATGTATCGACAAATATCTCTTGAATCTGGCAGAAGAAGAAGAGGATCACGTTATCTCTAGAATGTAACCCATGCATGTTGCTGTGGTAAAACATCGAGCGGTGATGCAACACATACCAACGAGAGTGACATCTCCGTCTTTGAAGGTTACTTGACCACATGGATTCTGCAAGGCCGAACGGAGGAGCAAGCAGACAACACCTGTTGAATCGTAGTATTCAAAGACAAGCGAAAGAAGCAGAAGTTTGATGACTTGCCTGTAACCTGAGGAACTCAGGCACCCTGTGCTCCCCCTTAAACGAATCGATACGAACGATTTGAAACTGCAGATCCTTCTCAAAGAGGCAAGTTAGCACCCTGGCCACGTCTGTGGCTATCGGCTGTCCAAATACCTTCAACATTGTCATCCTCTCTCTCGCTGGTGACAACTTAATCTCGACGAGGGCTTTTAAGTAGTCACAACATGAGGAATTGAATGCTTTCTTGGTGGGCAGGGATAAAAGGAATGGGAAGAGATAGATAACAAAAGGAGAGAAAAAAAGGTTCAAGCAAATAACAGTGTGGAGAAGTACAAACTAGTGAATGAACATAAAGGAGATTAAGTCCTTTCCCAATGCAGCAAGGAAGTGCAAAGTATGATACTTCGTATCTTGTGAGCACACACGTGAGACGAAGAAGGCTGGAATGAAGTGTTAAGCGGTCTAGCTATGAAGATCTCAAGGACCTTCGTCGGAAGACAAACATCTAAATATTTGGTAGAAATCCGATGGTTGTAGTCTCTGGCGTGGAGAGGTCGGTAGCTGAAATCATTCTACTGGTCTAAAGAGGAAAGCAAAAGGACAAATTAACGACAAAGTGTTGTAAGACATGAGTTGCGGTGTGTTATGTTACTTTAAAGCTTATAACCTAACCCTTTGTATAAGTATTAGTTAAACAAGAACAAATGTCATTTCTATTGATCCATGACACGCTCGTTTGTGCTACAGATTCCAACCCAAGCATGCGTAATGTTTCGACAGATACAAATACGTGATGAGATATAGTCGCTGGATTCATGAACGTGAACTTTTCTCAATCATAATATTATTCCTTTGCTGTCAAGACCATGTAGAGCATAGGCGCATTAAATGCTAGCTAGCTAAAACAAAATAATCATGGAGTAAATGCACGAATCCAAGAGTTATATATGCACATAAAGATGCTATCTCCATCTTTCAGATTTGCTTTTACATTCACCATCCATCATTTATGTTCTATTAATCCTGTTCAACAACTTTTTCCAGCCTCAGCATTAACTACACCAGAGAAGGATCTTGTAAAAGATCATGAAAAGTAGGAAGCCTCATCAGAGGCTGGTCCATGCAACCCTTTAAAAAAACTTATAATCCACTGTGATAAAAAGAAAGACTCGGAAACATAAAAAAGGAAAAAAGATACATATAATCAAAATCTTATTTTTCATGTATGAGGCTTGTTTTGATTTGCCTTACTGTGTACGTATGCAGTCCCAATATGCCTTTCGGAAGATAAACCTTCCTATAGGTAAAACATAATAAGAATCTTACAAGTGCATTCTAACAGTTTAAGCAGCTTGTATACAAGTACCTAAATGGCAGCGGCATTGGGAAATGAACGAGGTATTGGAATGAAAAATATTCTAAGATATTGACGCGGCTCAATCAGAATACAGTACGTAAAGCCCTCTTCTTTGGCTTGCTGGTGAATTCTGAGTGAACCGGGCCAACATCATAGCAACTATTTCATGGCGTATTCATTCTCCTCCTTCCAAACCATTGTGTTAGATCGAAGAGGAACAGAGTCTATGGACGTAAAGCAACTCCTCCCATCTCACCTATGGGAGAAAAAGACTGGAGTTGTTTGGAGGAGAAGGAGAGGCGTGATGGAGAGATGGGTCTGAGGAGGAAGGGAACGACTTGGAATTTAAGGAGGTCGATGTGTGGTAAAGCATTAAAAGCCCCGACTACCAAAGGAGAGAGACAGGCTGCCACATTAATAGTTAACCACCTCCAACCTCACAGTATTCTTTCCATCCCTTTTTCTCTCACACGGCTATATGATCACTACTTCATCATATTTGCTTGCGTCGAAGACCATAAAAAATTCCTATTCCATTCATATACAAGCGTCCAAGTGGTATAGTAAGTTCCACTGCGCCAACAACTTTGGAGGTTTTGCTCCTTCAGCCATTACTGCCAGCACTGAGCATCAGCATGTGTGAGAGAGACGGAGGAAGCGGGATTAATTGCTACCACTTGGCTGGCAGAAGAAGAAGACTTAAATCTAATGTGTTGCCATAAAAACGCTAGGAGAAGGGTTTGAAGATTGAGTGAGGGGTGGAAAGTTTTTTGCCTTCTGAATTGATGGTGTTGTATAGCACTCGAGAGCCGTTCAATTTACAGGAGTCCACTACTGAAAGGCACTATAAAACATGTCAGCAAACAAGTCCTCCAGGAGTTGTTCCCACTGCATGGCACAGACAATGGGATGGAGGTCCATAACCAGGACCATCACTAGTCATCACTTGTGCCATTAGTGCATGAATTGCAATAAATAAAAACTTGAAGCTTTGCACCACCGTTCATTTCTTATAGGGAAAAACTATAGAATACGGAATAATATCTTTCACTCTTTTTGTATCAAAATGAGATTTTCACCAAACTTATCAACTTGTTGTAAAAAAATAAGTATTAATCAGAGCAAGGCAATAAATCATCCACCAAAATGAGACACTAAATTTTAACGTGAAAAACCCAAAACGAAAAAAATCACGGGACCGTAGTCCACTTAACTTACACTAGCGCCACAATTGATAATAAGTTTACAATGAAGATTCTCTAGACAACTAGAGGATCACCACAACATCAAGAATATATATGTCTTGGTTTACAAATGAGATAGCATCATCAAAATATATGGATCTCACAATAAAAAAATATCAAATCTCACCAAGTGGGTGTTACAGGGAAACCATCATAGAGAGTATAGATTATAAATCAATACCGTTAGGATTATAGAGCTTACTGTAAGGATTCTCCATATAAGATTTGGGCCAAATCTGAGGAAGTTTCACTGTTATATCTTGCTAAATCTCTCTCTCTCTCTATTCTTTCCTTTCTCTTTCTCCTCACTATGCTCTTGGTTTTCTGCCGCCGCCAACAGCAACTCACCTCATCCCACGCACGCACGCACGGACGTTTCTCTTCAGGCAAAGACTTTGTCAACATATCTGACTCATTCTCATCAGTATATACTTTTTCTAGGTATAATTCTTTCATCTCAAGCACAACACGAATCGAGTGATATCTTACATCAATCTGCTTGAATCTAGAATGATATGTTAAATTCTTGGAGAGGTGGATGACACTCTAACTGTCACAGTAAACAGTGTATCCTTCCTGTTTTAAACCCAATTCCTGTAGAAAATTTTTCATCCATAAAACTTTCTTATATGCTTCAGTAATTGTTATATATTCTGCTTCTGTGGTCGACAGAGCAACACAATTCTATAACTTAAACTGCCAAGAGACTGCTCCCCCTGCAAAAGTCATCAAGAACCCTGAAGTGGATTTCCTAGAATCAATATCATCAACCATGTCTGCATCTGTATAACCCTCTAGCACAGGTTTACCAATGCCAAAACATAAACACAACCTGGTAGTACCTCTTAAATATCTTAAGATCCATTTTACTGCTGCTCAATGTTCCTTACCAGGATTAGAGAGAAATCAACTGACAACTCCAATTGCATAAGCTATATCTGGCCTAGTGCAAACCATAGCATACATCAAACTGCCTACTACTGATGAGTAAGGTACTTTGGACATTTCTTCTTTTTCTTTCTCACCTGTAGGACATTATTTTGAACTCAGCTTGAAATGACCTGCAAATAGAGAACAAACTGGTTTGGCATTATTCATGTTAAATCTTTCAAGAACCTTTTCAATGTAGGTCTCCTGAGATAATAAAATCTTTCTATTCTTCGTATCACGAAGAATCTTCATGCCAAGAATTTGTCTCACCAATCCTAAGTCTTTCATAGCAAAATACTTACTTAGTTCCCTCTTAAGCTTCTCAATTTTACCAACATCATGGCCAACAATCAGCATATCATCAACATATAGCAGGAGAATAATATAATCATCATCTGAAAACTTCTTCGTAAACACACAATGATCAAATGTGGTTTTATTATACCCTTGGCTCATTATAAAGGAGTCAAACTTCTTGTACCACTATCTAGGTGCCTGTTTGAGTCTATATAAGCTTTTCTTAAGCTTACATACTATATTTTCTTTTCCTTTGACTTTGAAACCTTATGGCTGCTCCATATAAATTTTTTCTTCTAAGTCCCTATGCAAAAATATAGTTTTTACATCAAGTTGCTCTACTTCTAAATTCAAGCGGGCAGCTAAACCAAGAATAACTCGAATAGAAGATATTTTCACCACAGGAGAAAATATTTTTTAAAATCAATACCTTTTTTCTGATTGAATCCTTTCACAACTAACTATGCCTTATATCTTTGTTGTGAACTATTATTTTCAGTCTTTAATTTATAAACCCATTTATTCTTGAGAGCTTTCTTCCCTATAGGCAACTTTACCAAGTCATAGGTGTGGTTCTAAAGCAAGGATTTCATCTCTTCTTGCATGGCTTTAACCCACTCATTCTTGTGCTCATGTAGAATAGCTTCTTGGTAAGTTTCTGGTTCTCCACCATCAGTCAACATAACATACTCATGTGGAGGATATCTTGTAGATGGTCTTCACTCTCTTGTAGATCTTCTTAGTGGAATCTCATCTGGTGGTGGAGGTGCTTGCTCAGTCTGTTCAGTTGGATCAGCTTCATCAACTGTAGAAGTATCATCACTAACATTCTCACCACCATCTTCATGTCCATCTCCCCCTTGATCATCATGAACTATAGGTGGAGGAACTGGGCTCAAACTCCAAGGAGTATAAACAGAGGTATTTTGCTTCTCAACATCATCACCATCTTCAAATAATTGGTCTTCAAGAAATACGACATCTCTGCTTCTGATAATCTTTTTATTCATTGGATCCCATAATCTGTACCCAAACTCTTTATGACCATATCCCAAGAAAATGCATGCTTTTGCCTTATTATCAAGCTTGGATCTCTTATCTTTAGAAATATGAACAAATGCTTTACATCCAGAGACTCTTAAGTGATCATAAGATACATATTTCCCTTTCTATACTCTCTCTGGAACATCACCATTCATAGGAACTGATAGAGAAAGATTTATCAAATCAACTGTAGTTCTCATAGCCTCCCCCCAAAAAGACTTAGGTAACTTGGCATGGGAAAGCATGCACATAATCATTTCTTCAATAGTTCTGTTCATCCTTTCTGCCACACCGTTTCGCTGAGGAGTTTTAGGAACTGTATTCTCAAGCCTGATACCATGAAACCTGCAATAATTTTCAAAATGACCCCTGTACTCATCACCATTATCTGCTCTAACACACTTCAATTTTCTTCCAATTTCTCTTTCAACACTGTATGAAACTCTTTGAAAACATCGAGTACTTGGTCTTTAGATTTTAAAGCAAAAGTCTAAACTTTTCTAGAATGATCATCAATAAAAGTAACAAAATAAAGAGCACCTCCAAGAGTTCTAGTTTGCATAGTACATACATCAGTATGAATCAAATCAATGACATTTAATTTTCTAGATGATGGATAAGAATGAAAAGCAACTCTCTGTGTTTTTCCGGCTAAGCAATGATCATAAGTTTTAAGAGATGTACTTTGCAGCTTTGGTAAGAACTGCTTTCTAGCAAGAGTTTGAAGTCCCTTCTCGCTGATATAACCAAGCCTTTTATGCTAAAGATCTATACTTTCATCATTTTGGATTGCATTAATCTCTCCTTTGTGTAGCTTAGCCTCCATAACATAAAAGGAGTTCTGCTTCTTTCCTCTTGCCACAACCAAAGAACCTTTAGTGAGCTTCCATTTTCTTTCACCAAAATAGTACATAAACCCCTCATCATCAAGTTTCCCTATAGATATCAAGTTTAGACGAATATCTGGAACATGTCTTACATATTTGAGTATCAATTTGCTCACAATATTGGTCTCCAAGCAAATATCTCCAATATATACAATTTTAGATGTACCACTATTTTCTATTTTGACATTGCCAAAATCACTAGTAGTGTAAGATCTGAAGAAATCACTATGAGAAGTAACATGAAAAAAAGCACCAGAATCAATTACCCAGTTACTATCTTGAGTTGCAAGGTTAACACATCCATCATAACAAATAATAACAATATCACCTTCAGCAGCAACTATATTAGTCTCTTTTTCATTTTTCTTTCTTTCATTTTGTTCTCTCTTCCAGAACCTATACTCTTTCTTCATGTGACCTGGCTTGTTATAGTGAAAACACTTGATATCTCTTCTGGAGTTGGATCTTCCTCTATAACCATGTGGATTTTTGCTATGACTTCTTCCACGTCGTTCTTGTTTTTCAATAGCAAGTGCACTAGAAGAAGATTATCCTTGTTCTTTCCTTCGAGCATCTTCAGTTAGCAAACTGTCTTTAACCATATCTATAGTTAGAGTCCCCTCTGGCATGGAGTTAGAAATTGTCACCACATATGTTTCCCAACTTTCTGGTAAAGAGCTAAGAAGTAGCAGTCCTTGCATCTCATCATCTATATTCATTTTCATAGTAACTAACTTGTTTGCAATACTCTGAAACAGACTTATATGCTCAATAATATTACCACCATCTTTATACTTTAAATTGATAAGCCTTCTGAAGAGAGAAATTCTGTTTCCCACTGTCTTCTTTGTAAAGAGATTTTATAACCATTGTCAAATAATATCAGCTCTGGTTTCATCAGAAATATGCTAATGTAGATTTATATTCATCCATCTTCTAATATAGACAATGGTCTTTCTGTATTGTACCTCTCATTCTTCATCATCCATAGTAGAAAGTTTTACTTTAAATTTGATTGACTTATACAAATCTTTGCAATAGAGCAAATCTTTCATCATACGCCTCCAAGTAGAATAGTTCGATGAGTTCAATTTAATCATACCATCTGACTCTTTCATTTAAATCACACAAGAAAAGTTGCACCAAATAACCTATGCTCTGATACCACTTGTAGGGAAAAACTATAGAATGCGGAATAATATATTTCCCTCTTTGTGTATCAAAATAAGATTCTCACCAAACTTACCAACTTGTTGTAAAAAGATAAGTATTAACCAGAGCAAGGTAATAAATAATCCACCAAAATGAGATACTAAATTTTAACGTAGAAAACCCAAAGTGGGAAAAACCACGGGACTGTAGTCCACTTAACTTCCAATATCATCATAATTGATAATAAGTTTACAATGAAGCTTCTTTAGACAACTAAAGGATCACCATAACATCAAGAATATATGTCTTTGTTTACAAACGTCAAAATATATGGATCTCACAACAGAAAAATATCAAATCTTACCAAGTGGATATTACAGGAAACCATCATAAAGAGGATAGATTATAAATCAATACAATTAGGATTGTAAAGTTTACTATAAAGATTCTTAGTATAAGATTTATATCAAATCTGAACTAAATCTGAGAAAATTTCACCGTTAGATATTACCAAAGTTATTTCTCTCCTAATTATTTCCTTTCTCTTTCTCATCTCCACGAACGCAACTCCACTTAGTTAGGGTTTTCTAACTTTACTTTTTTTTTTTTTTTTTACTGGTGCAAGCCCACCTGGACCCAACACTAGTTGTGTCTACAGGTTCTGATAGACTGGACTGGCCACTTCCAGGAAATGTGGGTACAGATTGGAAGGTTTCCATAATCTCATATGGCACAAGGATTAATCATGGCAGACGTGAAATATTATGTTTCAGATGGTCATTATTGTTTGGATTCCATCGACCTCATCTGCTTACATATAATAAATAATTGGAGGGGGATTTCCAACCTGGCTGTTCCCTGCAGGAACTGTATGACCTGGTAAATGCTTCAGGAGGCGTGCAGTCTTTTCTGTGCACTCTGCAACAAACGCGACATTGATACGAGAGACGGATCATCCAAATGGTTGGATACGCAATGAAGTGGACTATGTCATTTTGTAGTCACAGATGCCGATGATGTGAAACCCACAAGATTAAGTGTTGTGTGTTGGGGGTGTGGAGTCAATGAGGGCAGTAAACGAAGGAATCTTTGTCTGAACAACGACTATATAATGGCAGGCATCTACGTCCATAAATGCGCTGCCATCTCATGGCACTACGTTCCATTTAAGTCCTATCTCTCTCTCTCTCTCTCAAATCCATCAAGCAACACTTACTCTTCTCCAGCTACCTCTTCTGCTGTATTTAGTTCTTCTACCTAATCGCAAGAGCTACAGATGGTTTGGATTTTTCTTTTTCAAAATTAAAAAGGCTACATATCAAGTGAAAGAGCGAATAAATGCATCAGCACTTTAAAAAAAAAAAAAAGTCTCTTAGTTGATCGTGCCCAGCCGACCAACCAATCGACACATCTATTTCCTTCCCTGTACACATGAGATATCTATCTTCAGATCTGAACTATTTAAGCAATGATGATGAGCTGAAGCGATCTAATATTCCAAGAGTTACATTTGCAAGAGTATATTGGTAAAACAATTACTTTTTCACAGGGTTAATGTTAACGTCAAATGTGTTCACCATTTGTGCACAATCCCCTTAAGATATGATCCCCATCATACCTTAATTAGCTGGTTCAAAGTAATAAAACCACTGTGATCACATAAAATGTAGTTCCAGTGTTGTGAGCTGATGCAAAACTAACTATATCTGAGTACCAAATGTGTCTGTAAGTATTTTGTTTCTCACTGTATGAGGAACCTCAAATTCCATGGCCCAAACTTGAGCATCATCTTTTCTCGCAAGTCTCCTGGTCTTGTTTCCTTTTCTGTGGTTCTTCTTCTCACCAGGCTTGACTTCATGAGGCATCTCTGTTTCCATCCATTTAGTCCAACTGCAGAATGCAACATCAAGATGAAGCAAGGCACCACAAAGGAGTTTTGGATGGATCACTCTGTGTGCAGCTTGCACTTGCTGGTGTTGATAGAATCATTGATAATTTTTTTATTTCACAGTCTGATGATGAAACAAAATACTTGTCAATTGGAACCCAATTGTTCAAAGAAGCTTGCAGCAAAAAATATCTGCTCAATAGGAACCCAATAGTTAAAAGAATGCTGCAACAAAAGTTTTCACCACTTCTCTGCTTGCTTATGTATAAGCCTGTTTTTCTTGGGAGAAAATTAAAAGATATTAGAAAATCAACTCTTATCTATATCCAACAAAAAAAAATAAATAAATCAAAATTTTAATCACAAGACCCATAATGAGATTAATCACAACCCTTATATAGTATGCCTCCTCTTGTATACTCATAAGAATCCTAAGAATTTATACCTTTCTTTCATTCTCATCTCTAGAAACTATAAATGGCATCTTCTTTACTAGAAGCACTTAAAAGTATTCCTTAAATCTTGCTCTCTTTCTCGATCAAAATCTAAAGATACATAGGAAATTTATAGAAAATCAAATCTAAATTTTTAATTTTTTTTTTTTTATTTCACAATGACTCCTTCTCTTGCTAGGATTTCTTATTCTTACTGGCTCCAAAAATCTTAAAATATTTATCAATCTCAATGAGTTTTTTATTTGGACTCACAGACAAATATTAGAACTGCACAGAGTTGACTTTCAACTCAATACTAAATTTACTATATAAGAAAAGAATGCATTGTATAGATTCTTTTTTTTTAATGATTAACTACTTAATGGCATATCCATATCCATGCTTATATAGGAAAGGTAAATTTTATGAACTTCACCTTCCTGGTGTTATTTGGTTATTTACGGAGCTAATCAAGTCAGGAAATAGAATCCGAAAGAGAAAGGTGCCATGAAAGCGCTGATTACTTCAGTTTTTTTCGGGCAACAATCACTATGTACAGTACTCACAGTAAACTACGAATCTAAACAAAAGCATTACCAAAAAATTCTTCAAGCTCAAAACAAGATGGTGCACAGATGGAGCACTCAAGATGTCTTTCCTACATACCTCTACCTCATCAGATACTTAAGATATCTATAGAACTACCAAATTATAATTTGTAAGGATTTCTATCTATCCTTTAAATTTCTTGTCCTCCAAAGAATCTTGTTCTCCAAATAATTTGAACTTTATTAGGACTCAACTCAAATATGTATTATAAACAGAAAAGCTAAAGACTACCAAGCTGTTCTTCAAGGTTAAAGCAAGATGCTGAGAAGATGACCTTTTCGTTCCTCCTTGCCATCGATGCAATACTGCTACTAAGAACAGGAAAAAGGATTGAACATAGAATTAGGTTTCAATCTCCACACAAGTTTGGATATGTGACTTTAGACTTGGATACTTCGACACAAGTTTCTTAAAATACATGATGTACTCGAAAGTTCAATTGTACATATTGGAAATAACGTAAAAACTCAGACACGCTGCGCAGTAATGCCTAACCAGAAGAACAATATGTGCAGTAAAGCCATATTATGCAACAATATGTTATATAATATGTGCAGTAAAGCCAAACTTTACCCACGAAGAACAAAGAAGTTGAACATCTTCTGCATAATAATTTATTTTACATGGCGTATAGTTTTGGGCTACTAATCTTTCTTCTTATTCAATTAATTAATGATACTTTAAATAATAATATTGAGATTCTTATATTTAAAAAACTAAAATATTTAATTCTAATTCTCCTTAATTACATATTACGCCTATACTTAACTATAATTAATGGCTTGATTATTATACTTTAAAGAATAATATTAAGATTCTTATATTTTAAAAATTAAAATATTTAATTCTAATTCTCCTTACGTCGTTAACTTGGTCGACGAAAAAAACACGTGTTGTCACGTATAAAAATAGCATGAATAAAAAGGATAAAAATGTAATCTCACTATCTTTAAATTATTAATTTTACGTGAACTTCCATGATAGATTTATTTTTTACATTTCTTTTCCAACCTACTCGCTCGTTGCACTTATCGCCCATCGCACTTGTTTGCCCGCAGCTCGCTCGTTACTCGGTCACGAACAAAAATATAAACATGATATTCGATGTAATGCTCATGTATGCCTGTGTCTTTCAATTTTTATTCATGCTTTACACAACAAATAACGAGTTAGTAGCAAGCTTGGTACCCATAGTTTGGTTAGCTTTTG
Organism: Ensete ventricosum; assembly: GCA_029747655.1. Lineage (NCBI taxonomy): Eukaryota > Viridiplantae > Streptophyta > Magnoliopsida > Zingiberales > Musaceae > Ensete > Ensete ventricosum. The sequence goes on from JAQQAF010000001.1 coordinate 42,707,905, forward strand.
TAATCAATTTTAGCTTATAAATGAGAGTTGTGTCCTGTGGACACTCGTGGAGAATTTGATCTGTAATTGACCATGATCCTCGGTGTGCGACCGTTCAAAGCTTGTGAAGTCTATTGTTGTAATTTGCATTCATTATAAATTGTTTACTGAAATGATTGCTTATGGGACTATAGTAGATTTTGGAGAGACTGACCTTTGTAGATAGACATACAAGAGTGCCACACAATTTAGGCAAAATTAACTAAGTTCATGATAACTCGCCCACCGCACTTGCTCGACCATCGCTCGCTCGTTGCACTTGCTTGCCTATTGCCCCATCATCCTCGCCCTAGTCAATGGGGTGACCTCATCGTCATCCGTGAAGCTTACTACTTCTACTAGCACTAAAGATGCGTTTGTGGTATGTATAGCAACTCCAATTGTGCTAGAAGCAAGATGTGACTGAGCAACATTTCTATTATGTCGTGGCTTTTAGATTCTAGTGGTATGTATAGCTTATGATGTTAATTTTCATGGATATGTACTTGTATGCTACATTATTACGAAGCCTTCCTGTTACGTTGACAAATTCACTAGTCTTCTCCGTGCAGTTAAAGCTCCAAAATCGTCAGGATTAAATGAAACTGTTCTCGATATTCTATTGTGCGATTAGGAATAATAAATATAGATTTTCTACGTAGATTATTATGTTTCATATGTGTATTTAATTTTATTTATATATATATATACTTAGGTGTCATCTCTGAAGGTGGGTAACTTCTAACAGAAATAGGAAATTGAATTTTAAATAGGAAATTGCCAGTGACAAGCAAAGGTGAATGAAGATTGGCACAATTGATCTTATAAGTTTAGTAGTTTACACATAGAAGCAGGCAGCCCAAGAGACAGGTGAATTGGTGGTGGAGGGAGCACCTGAACATTCACAGCATACAATAATACATTGGCATTAGCAAGTGAATTAGAGAGGTTACCACTCACAGGCAGAGGGTCCTTTGCTAGGGAGGGGGGGCCTAAGATGTTGCCATCATCCTCAATCTATACTGATGATTCCCATCCCTTAGAGACATCCATTGAACCTATACATTTTTTCACCAAAAAGAAAACTGTTAATCCTGCATCTACTAACCACCATTCATGTTTGCCCCTAAAAGACCATTCATTCATGTTATTCTTAATATACTATATGTATGAGATGAAGAAAGATATCGTATCGTTAATGAGTAAAAGAATCGAATTACAAGTTTTTATACTCATTTTTATTTTTAATTATTAAAAAAAAAAAGAAAAAAAAAAGAGAGAAGAATGGATGAATGGAATTATATCGGTGAACCCGACACACAATGCCAACAAGACGTCGCGAAACATGATCGATTCGCCTTCACGCGAATGTACCTCTCAAGCATCATTCACGTAGAGCATGCGGTGGCTGCACTCAGAAGCAAAGCTGCGTTATAATGGAAAGAGGAAGTCCGTAGCCCGAACTCAACTCTTCGATCGACCTCAGTCATATATTATGTTGGTCACTGATGTCATCCATATGTGCCAACTACATATGCCATATCTCGGTTTCATGTGCCAACGGTATAGTTTCTTTCATTCGACGATATGGCAATGACAAGCTGTTTAACCTGGAAACCGAGATATGGCATATGTAGTTGGCACATATCAATAATTTTTTATTCACTCATTGATATGTGCCAACTACAATGAAACAGCTTGTAGTTATGATGCACATCTTTCCCTAAAAAAGACATCCGATTCCAGGTTAAACAGCTTGTCATGCCATATCATCGAATGAAACTATACCGTTGGCACATGAAATATCACAAATAATTCCAAAAAAATTGGTCCCACAACTTAGTTGCTTATGTAGTTATGCAATAAGGATCCAATACATACTTTAAATATAAATTAATGAATGCTATATTGATGCTACCTAATTTTAATATTTACGGGATGTTAATATTTTTTAAAAGAATTCTAAAGTATCCTATGATATTTTTTTAAGATCATAATAATAATATTATTACTATATAATAGAAATCCTAACCCTCATTTCTTCTGATTTTCCTAATCCAATGGAGTTATACAAGAAAGTCAGATATCATTTGTTTAAAAATTCATGCTCATTCCTCACTATGTTCAGAAATTGAACAAGCCCTTGATGTATTGAAATATATATATATATATATATATATATATATATATATATATATATATATATATATATATATATATATATATATAATTGAACAATATGTCAATCTATCTATACCAAAAACAAGTGCAAATTGTGGTTGTGACGATGACTTTTAAACACAACTACATATGATGAAGTCTCATTAATGATACTCGTTTTGCTAAACCAAATTTAAATCCTAATTGAGGGGCAGTGTAAATGAGGGGTAGTAATTTAAATCAATTATATTCTAATTGATGATTGTCATAGTGTAAATGAGGGGTAGTACAAACTCTAATAATAATATATCTTATGAACACCAGTAATTTACGTGATCAAATAATCATTAGCCTAATAAGCAATCTATCTTAATGTAATGGCATGATTTAGTGAGAAACCGAGATGAAATTCTATTTATTTAATTTTATAAATTATTTTTATATTTATTTATATGATTGATTTTTTATTCTATTATATAACTGGGTCATATAAATTTTTTATAAGATTACATATATTCATTTATTTTATTTATTTATTAATTTAAATAAAAAAATTATTCACTCATTGATAAGTAATAAAAATATTAGAAGAGTAAATTTATCACCTAATATTCAATATAATTTTAGCAAAGTAATATTTATGTTAATATCGATTTAAAATATAATTCTAATCTAGTTTTTTATCCAACATTCATGATATTTTTTTTGTACTTATATATGCACTCAATTTTTAATATAAATTAAAAATACAAATGTAACCCTCCAAAAAGCAATCTTCTACTTCTTGCGGGAAGCCAGCTGTGTGTTTCAAACAACACAGAAGGTGGCCCGACTAAAGTAGCGGCGTTTGGGATCGCGTGAGATTCGTTACCATTGTCGTGGCAAAGTCCGGGTTTTGTGGGTCTTTCTTCCTCTAGGAGAAGAAGAAAGCCATGCGCATGCATGACGGAGGCACAAAAGGGAAGCAGCAGATATGATGAGATCACCAACTTCTGCAAATCCAAACATTTCCATGGAGGCATCAAACCAATCTTTCTACATACAGATAATAAAGTTAGACCACTCCGAACCTTCCAAAAGATGGGTGCTCTATACAAATTAATTGATGTATACATAGGCCACCGGCGAAAAAGAAGCACAAAACCTTCAATTCTCCTCCGGTATGCTTCGGAGTGCAGGCATCCACCCGCCGTTCCGACCCTTCCCGCTCTCTGCTCTCTTGATGTGCCGCCTTCGCAGCGCATGCAGCAATTGCTCCAGGCTCGGCGACGGCGGCGGCAGCGACGTGCGACCGCGGCCGCCAATTGCATCGGTGCGCTCCCGGCTCAGCGACGCCACCATTACCTTGAGTTCTTGCTTGCTCATCACAATCTTCAACCGCACTACTCCATCGCCTTCCTCCCTGGAGATGACCATTCCACGGGTAAGCTCCTCTACGGCCTCCTCTGCCGTGACCCTCGGGGTCCCGAGGCAGAAGCACGTCCAGAGACCATGGCCGCGTCGGCTCTCTCTCATAATGGGCTCCATTTCCATCAGTCTCCGGCGGAAGGCACTTGGGTTTATATAGAGGGTGGAGAGTAAGGAAACGAAGAATATATATGTGAGAAACGAAACGAATCTCAAATAAGGAGGAAGAAGGGTGCATTCGATTATTAGGCATCCAAAAATGGTCTTCATGCGTTGAACATTACGAGTCTAACATGTGGTAGAGCCGAAGGGGTGCAGCATTAAACGTTACCTTAGGCATACATAATAACATGGGAGGTGGTGAGTACTTGACCCCTTGTAGGGGAGGGGCCAAACATAATTCAATGCTGGATTCTACCGACTCCACATGGGCGACGCCAACGCTTGCGGAGACTGCTAACCCAAAGTAAACGAGCCATGTCTTCCTCCTGTTCATTGCATCTAACCATCTCTAACATTACAAGTATCTCACTCACCACATGATCGCTGTAGCACATGTGAAGCAACGTGTCTGATGAGTTCATTGACATTTGTCTTTGTATGATGCGTTATCATCATTGTAGACGATTACGTCTTCCAACATGATAGCTACTTGGTCCTGTCCTTGTTATTTTTTATTCTCCAAATGGGGGGGTGGGGTATTATGGACGGATAACGTTACCTACCAATGATGTTGGAAGTTGGAACATCTACGTTTACGGATGTTGGTTGCCCAATGATGAGATTGGTTGGGTCCAATGAGTGCTCATTGGTCTTTTTTTTTTCTTTCTCATGATTGAGTTACACAGTGTATGCGCTCATCATGGTTCCTTCTGCAACGAACAAGTTATCGTAACGCTGGATCATTTGGATCTCACTCATCACGGTCTTTTCATGTTTCCACAATCGATTTATTGGGGTTTTTTATTTTTTATGTAGTAATCTTGGTTTGATGTGAATTTTCCATGTTAACTCTGGTTGCTTTCTCGTTCATTGTGTATCTATCGACCAGGGTGATTTTGTGGATTTCTATCTGTTAGATCACATCTTAATTTTGGAAGACTGTTCATGTCAGCGCACCAGGTGTTTGTCGAATTGCCGTAGATGTGCTTGCTCCAGTAGAGACACGCATCGACAACGATAGTTGCTTCAAGGTTTGGCAGTGTAGTTTACCACCGACCGCTGGGCTTTGTGCTCCCAAACTGTGGTGGACTCGGTAGAGCAGAGGAGACAATGAAGAAAGCTACGTTCTATAATTTTTCACTGCAAGTAAAGCTTGGGAATGAATTGTGAATTTACCTTTTAACCATCTACGATTCTCATTTCTCCTTTTATGATGAAACTTCCCAACTAGAATGTTTAGAGATGATGATTATTTGTGTTTTGTGAAGTCTGCCATTATTATTTTGTTTTCATTTTCTGTCTACCAGAGCTGGACGCACTTCATCTTATGAACCAAATGGATTTCAAATCACAAAGCAATCCAATCCAATCCAATCAGAAACTTGTGTGAAGTGATGCCGAACTCCCATCCATTTAGAGATAAGCTGTCACCGTCTACTTCATTTCCTTAAATGCTTAGCAGCTGATCAGAAATAGTCAGTCACATTGTATTATTCTCATGAACTCATCATATACTATCATGTTAGAACATGAATCTAATTGTTGGGGTCGTCCCGCAACGTAGGATGACAGGTCACCCCGATGAGAGTTCTCATGTACACTAGATCACCTCCGTAGGTTCGGTGACGTGGCAAGCTCCTTCCTCCGGGCGACTTCCTTATCAAATAGTGCGCAGTCCTGCAAAAGACCTGAGTCAAGCAGTTTGGGCTCGGCCGAGTCCCTCCGACGCTCAAGTCAGGGGTCGGCTCCACTGAAAGAAAGATCCCCCACGAAGATATGGTGAGTGAACATTTATACCTGTGTAGACGAGTTGGTAGTTCGTGGGTCACGCCATTGCTACAGTACCTAACAGGTCACCAATTGCCTGTCGTCGGGGGCGTTATACACTGGTCGACCACTGCGCCTGCCTTGACACGCCGCCTGTTGCTAGCTGTCAGAGGTTAGGGGGTACTGTTCGCCAGTCGGCCACTGCGCCTGCCCTGACACGTCGCCTGTTGCCAGCTGCCAGGGGGTATTGTTCGCCGGTCAGCTGTCACGCCACTTGTCGCCAGCTATTGGGGGTCAGGGAGGGGGCTGGTCTGACACGTCGGTTCTGCTGCGTCGCCCGTTGACAGGGGGGATAGTTGGTCGGCCACAGGGCCATTAGAGGATACCCCGAGGTTAGGTCGGGCAGAGGATGCTGGGTCGCCGTGGCTGAGTCATGACATGGCCGAGATGAGGAAGCTACGTTGCTCGCCACGTTGGACTTGACCATTATTGGCCCCATCATTCTCCCCCCCACCCCACAGGAATCCTTTTCGTTGTTACTTTATAGGGCGCGCCTGCAAGAGTTGTGTTGGGGTTTGGATCACGGCGAAAAGGATTTCCATGAAGCTTTTGGTCTTTTGGAGTATGTTGCAAGGAGGTCGTTCGGCTATAGCGTCGTAGACTTGTGGCGCTTGGCCGTGGCAGGGGGCGTTGATGGGGTGTGTTGCAGTTGATGGTGACCGAAGGATGCACATCATTTTCAACTGAATTGAGAATTGTTGAGGGGTGTGCGTTGAGCACAACTGACCTGAAGATGGTCGAGAAGCATGTCTCGGGTGCGACTGAGCTGAAGATGGTCGGGAGGCATGTCTCGGGCACGACTGGACTGATGGTGGCCAAGAGTTACGCCTCGGGCACAATTGAAATGACGATGGCCGAGAGGTCAGACTAATGATGGCCGAGAGGCACGTCTCGGGCATGATTGACATGAAGATGGCCGAGAGTTACGTCTCGGGTGCGATTGGACTGATGATGGTCGAGAGGCACGTCTCGGGCACGATTGACATGAAGATGGCCGAGAGTCACGTCTTGGGTGCAATTGGACTGATGATGGCCGAGAGGCACGTCTCGGGCACGATTGGACTGATAATGGCCGAGAGGCGGGTCTCGGGCATAATTGGACTGATGTTGGCCGAGAGGCACGGTCAGACTGATGATGGTCGAGAGGCGCATCTCGGGCACGATTGGACTGATGTTGGTCGAGAGGCACGTCTCGAGCACGGTCAGACTGATGATGGCCGAGAGACACGTCTCGGGCAAGACTAGCATGAAGATGGCCGAGAGTCACGTCTCGGGTGCGATTGGACTGATGATGACCAAGAGGCACGTCTCGGACACGACTAGACTGATGATGGCCGAGAGGCACGTCTCAGGCATGATTGGACTGATGTTGGCCGAGAGGCACGTCTCAGGCACAACTGGACTGATGTTGGCCGAGAGGTATGTCTCGGACACAATTGGACTGATGTTGGCTGAGAGGCACGTCTCGGGCACAACTGGACTGATGTTGGCTGAGAGGTATGTCTCGAGCATAATTGACATGAAGATGGCCGAGAGTGTGCATCGAGAACATCCGTCAGTTTGTCACACATGACTAGCAAGCACGCGTTTCAGCCACGGCTGGCGTGCGTGCACGGATCTGCACTCTGGCCCATCGCGTGCTGTGCCCGTGGTTTTGGCGGCGGAGGGTCATGGACATTTAGGGCTGACATGGTCCTGTATTTATTGATATGATGAGCTCTCTGGGCGGTGTTCTCTCTTTGCCTTGGGCATGCAAACTGCCGTTTGGCGACTATATAATCGGGTCTTGCACAGCTAAAGAGGTTACTTGCTCTCTTAAACCCTTCTTGTTTTCGTCTCGGCTTCTCGCAGTTCTTCTTCTCCCGTCTCGCCTTCTCCTCAAAACAGGTCGGATGTCCTCCTCGGGTTCGTCTAGTGTTAGGGTCGTCCCCTCTGCCAGTTCGGAGGGGACACGATCGGAAGGTCAGGCGACTAGCATCTCGGGATCGTTGCATTCGGGGATACCTTCCCCGGAGGACGCCCGGTCGCGAAGGGACTTGGAGGTTATGAAGTCCTGCCATGATATTGCCTCGGTTATAAGTGAGGAGGCTTTCGAGTCCATTCAGGAGTGTTATAGCATTCCCGAGGACTACATGCTTCGGGCCCCTTCGCCCTAGCAGCGGCCCTACCAACCCCAACCTTCCAAGATAAGCATCTCGGTAGATGCGTTGGAAGATGGCTTGCGCTTCCCTCTACATCCCACTATAGTCGAATGCCTTAGGTGGTGGAGGATTTCCCCTAGTCAGATGGCGCCCAACTCATGGCGCTACCTTATCGCGTTCTTAGGCGAGTTTTGGGGGGCTGATATTGTTCCCAGCTGAACTCTATTTTTTGCTTGTTTTCGCCTCTGTAAGAGTCGGGGAGGTTATTACTTGACGGCTCGGGCTGGTTTCAAGGTCAGTGGTGCGCACCTGACGCTAGCTAAGGACTTATACACCTTACCCTCAGAGGTCCTTATTGCCCGAGCGGCAAAGCAGATTGTGCTGGTAAGTCGTGTTTCTACCCTTAACGTTATTGCTTGCTAACTTTCCCTATGCCGACCATCTCTTCCATTTTCATAGGGCCACCATTATCAGATGGCCCTCCTGGACAGGGTGCATGACTCGGGCTGTTTGGTGACCTATATGGGGAACTGGGCGTCCCTCGAGAATTTGAGGTCGGAAAGGGACCCTGAGAAATTGAGGTCGGAAAGGGACCCCGAGTAGCTAGCCCGAGCTAAGCAGCGAGTGGGTGAACTGGAGGCGGATGATGCCAAGCTGAAGTCAGGGTTGGACGAGTTGAGCGGCCGGTTGGATGAGGCTGACAAGGAGCTGAATGAGCTCCGGGAAAGCTTGGTGGAGAGCCAACGTCAGTTAAAGGAGCAAAAGGCTGACCGTTGCAAAGCCGACGACGAGTTGTTGAAGCTGATGAGGGAGAACGAGTTCGTCAAGGTCGAGCTCCCGGGCAAAAGAATCACCGACTACAAGCAGTCGGTCGGGTTCAGATGGGGGCTACGACGAATGGGACAAGTGTCCTACGAATATGGGTATCGGGTTGCCCTGGCCAACTTCCAAGCCCGATACCCCGACTTGGAGATCGATAGCGTCCCGTTCACCGAGCGACCTGAGGACGGCTCGGTGCTAATGGAGACCCATCAAGAGTTCGATGACTCCATCCCCCTCGAGGAGTGATCGGGAGTATTGTAACCTCAAGGGTCTGAGGGGATTGGTCTGTTTGTACTACATGTGATTGACCCTAACCTCGGGGTTTGTCCTGGGTCGGTATTGGAACTAACAAAATTTGTAATCGAACATTCTGTTTATTGCAAATGATAAGGGACATTTTGGTCGACCAAACATTTTGTTTACTGCAAAATAGCTTTTCTGGTTCCCAATCTATGTGTAGAACTTCCTCAAATTGGACATGTGCCAGGTCCTCGGCAATTGTCTGCCGTCGAGGTTCGCGAGGATGTAAGTCCCCTCTCGAATCATTTTAACGACTCGGTACAGATCTTCCCATGTAGGCGCTAATTTACCCCGGTTCGAGTCGGATCACTTACCTCGGCTCTGCGCAGGACGAGGTCGCCTGGGGCTACTTGCCGAGGGCATACTCTGCTATTGTAGAGTCTCGCGATGGCCTTCTTGTATGTGAGTTCGCGAAGATGCGCTTCGACGCGTTTTTCCTCTTAAGAGATCCAGGTTCTCACGTAGCTGTGCATATGAGGTGGCACTTTCATAATGCTTAACCCTGAGTGTCGGGAAGACCATCTTAGGTGGCAAGACTGCCTCGGACCTGAAGGCCAGTCTGAATGGGGATTCTACCGTTAATGTTTTTGGGGTTGTCCTCGAAGCCCATAAAATGCTGGGTAACTCGTCGGCCCAAGCTCATTGTGCGCTAGTGACCCTCTTCTTTAAACCTTCTAGGATGGCTCGGTTCATAACCTCGGCGAGCCCATTGGCTTGGGGGTGAGCAACCGAGCTAAACTTGAGCTGGATATTGAAGTCTCAGTAGAAATCTTTGAACTTTTGATTATTGAATTGCGTCCCGTTGTCTATGATTATAACTCTGGGTAGGCCGAACCTGGTGATGATATTTTTCCAAACGAAGTTCTCGACCTGCTTTTTTGTGATCGAAGCCAGTGGTTCAGCTTCAACCCACTTGGTGAAGTAGTCGACCCCTACGACGAGAAATTTACGTTGTTCCGAGACGGGGGGAAAGGGCCGAGTAGGTCCATTCCCCACTGGGCGAACGACTAGGGTATCTCGGACATCGCCATAGGAGTTGTCAGCTGGTGTGGCACATGAGCGTAACGTTTGCATTGCTCACACTTTTGTACGTAGGTCTGGGCGTCCTTACGCATGGTCGGCCAGAAGTAGCCCTGTCTGAGAATTTTGTGTGCGAGTGTGCGGGCCCCGATATGTTCCCCACACACTCCCTCATGCACCTCGACGAGGGTTGTCTATGCTTCGCTCGGACGGAGGCATCGGAGCAGGGGTCGGCTGAAGCCTCTCCTATAGAGATGGCTGTTGATCACACAATACCAGGATGCTAATCGCTTTACCCGACGTGCCTTAGTTTGTTCCTCGGGCAATATGTCATCTACCTTGAACCGGAGTAGCTGGTCAAGCCAACATTCTTCTGTTTCAACTGCCGCCACTTCGAGCGAGCTGATAGAAGGTCGAGTGAGCTTAGTCAGCTGAGTAGTTTTCGTGTAGGGGCTTTGGTCCGAAGTGAGTTTTGCTAGGGCGTCGGCGCACGTATTTTCGGTCCGTGGTACTTTGGCGATGGAGAAGTGTTAGAAGGTGCTGATCAGTCACCGTGCCTCGGCCAGGTACTTTGCCATGGTGTCATCTCGGGCCTTGAACTCCCCGCAGACTTGGCCAGCTACCAGCTGGGAGTCGGTGAAGGTCTCGAGCTTCTTCGCTTGGAGTTCTACTACCAGCCTTAGCCCAAAGAGCAATGCTTCATACTCCGCCTCATTGTTCGTGGCCCTGAAGTCGAGGCAGAGGGCTTGTTCGTATACCTGGTGTGAGACTTTCTAACACGAGGCCGACGCCCCCCCTCTTGGCAGTGGCCAACCCGTCCACATACAATCTCTAGACCGGGGCCACATCGGTTGGCTCGCTTGCCGGGGTAAGTTCGACAAGGAAGTCCGCCATCACTTGTGCCTTTACGACCGACCGAGGTATATACTTGAGGTCGAACTTGCCGAGCTCGACTGACCATTTGAGCATACGGCCTGCAACATCAAATTTTGAGAACTTGTCGGAGTGATTGGTCAGTTATTACCTTAATGGGGTGTCCTTGGAAGTATGGTTCGAGTCTTCTTGCGGCCGTTAGAAGTGCGAGGGCCAGCTTCTCGATCGAGGGATATCGCTCCTTGAGACCGTTGAGGACGTGACTCAGGAAATAAACTGGTCTGTCAACCTCGGTGAGTGTGACTAGGACCGAGCTAACGGCCACCGCCGATGCTGCCAGGTACAGTCTGAGGGGTTCCCCCGGGGAAACCGCAAACAACCGAGGTAGCTGGGAGAGGTGCGCCTTCAGTTCTCCAAAGGCCTCTTCACACTGAGGTGTCCACAGAAAATCTTTCGCCTTCTTCAAGGTGCAGAAAAATAGACACGTTTTGTCTCCTACCCGAGAGATGAAACGGCTCAAGGCTGCGAGTCTTTCGGTAAGCTGTACTTCCTTTACCGTTCGGGGGGATCTCATTTGGAGGATCGCCCGTATCTTTTTGGGGTTGGCATCGATGCCTCGTTGGTGGATCATAAAGCCGAGGAACTTTCCCGAGGTAACCCCAAAGACACATTTGCTAGGATTGAGTCGCATCCCGATGCGTTGCATGATCCGGAACGCTTCCGCTAGATCTCTTAAGTGGTCTCCCGAGGCCTTGCTTTTTACAATCATGTCGTCGACGTAGACCACCATGGTGTGGCCGATCTGGTCCTTGAACAAGCGGTTCACCATTCTCTGGTAGGTGGCGCCTGCGCTTTTTAATCCGAATGACATCGTTTTGAAGCAGTATGTGCCGACATGCGTGATGAAGGTGGTATTTACCCGATCTCGAGGTGCCATGCGGATCTGGTTGTATCCCGAATATGCATCCATAAAGGAAAGCATTTCATGGCCCATTGTGGAGTTCACCAATTGGTCGATGTGAGGCAATGGGTAGCAATCTTTGGGGCAGGCCCGATTAAGGTCGGTATAGTCAACGCACATCCGCCAATTCCCAATTGACTTCTTGACCAGTACAACATTGGACAATCAGGTCGGGTACATGACTTTTGTGATAAAGTTGGCCTCGAGTAAGCGTGCCACCTCTTCCTCGATGGCTCTGTGGAGCTCCGGAGCGAACCTTCTTAGCTTTTGCTTAACCGGATGAGCTCCGGGAGTTATGTTGAGATAGTGTTCTACCTCCTTTGGGTTAACGTCGGGCATGTCTTCCGAGGTCCATGCAAACAGGTTGGCATTCTTCTTCAAAAATTCTACCATCTTGACTTGTTGTTGGCCCGAGAGCGCCGAGCCGACCTTTAAGGTTTTGTCGGGCTGGCTGGGGTCAGTGACTACTTCCTTTACACCTTCGATCGGTTCGGGGTTCAAAGCGAGTTTTCTGGGTCCTCTCGGGTCGATCTCCAGGCTCGTCGTTCTGGGTTTCTTCGGGAGTGTGGTGGCGGTCAAGTAGCATCGTCGAGACTCCTGGGGGTCGCTTCGGGCCTTGCCGACTCCTGCGTCGATCGGGAATTTCATGGAGCGGTGGAATGTTGACACCACGGCCCTCAACTTGTTGAGGGTTGGTCGGCCTATTATAGCATTATAAGCTGAAGGAAGTTCGACCACCATGAAGACTACCATTAGAGTCTTGGTGCGTGGCTCCTCGCCGATCGTTAATGGTAGGGTCGTCATTCCGAGAGGGGCGATGGAATCTCTAGTAAACCCTGTCAACGTAGAGGTTAGCGGGGTTAAATCTTGATCGATTAGACCAAGTTTCTAAAAGGCTTCGAAATACAGAATGTCCGTGACACTCCCTGTGTCTATCATTATCCGCTTGACTCGGGCGTTGGCGATGCGTACAGTGACGACCAGGGCGTCGTCATGATCCGGGTACTCCTCTCCTTCTGGTTGGAAACTGATCTCAGGGTCGGGGCGACGCCGCGATCGCTTCTCGATTGCGACCCTAACATAGGCTTTTCGCACCGAGGTGTTGTCTCCACCAGCCGCCGGTCCGCCGACTATGACGTCGATCTAACGTTCGACTAGGTCGGCAGGACATGCTTGACGATCTCTCTCCGACCACCTGTCTGGGTGGTCCATTCTCCTTTGGACATAATGACTGAGGTGTCCCTGACGGATCAAGTCCTCGATTTGGTTCTTTAGGTCCCGATACTCTTTGGTATCGTGGCCGTATTCACGATGGAAACGACAATATCTGCCCCTATCCCTTTCTTCGGGTCTAGTCTTGATGCGGTTCGGTGGTGCCTGGAGTCCCTTTCCCCTTATATGGAGGAAGATCTTGGTCCGTGTGGAGTTGAGAGGAGTTGTCGGGGCCGTGGGCGGCTGAAGTCTGGCCCCTCTATCCTCCTCCTCGGTGGTCCCGAGGCGGGTCTCCGAGGCTGTTCCACTCGGGGATGCTTATATTCTTCACGTTTTTTGGTGATCAGGGCCTTGGCAACGATAAAGTGGTTTGTCTTTTGCATCATCTCGGGGACTGTGGTCGAGGGTTTCTCGACCAGAGACCAAAATAGTTTGGGCAGGCGTATGCCCATCAGAAAGGCTTAGATGACTAAGGAGGGGTGTGCATCAGGGATCGCCCTCGACTCAGTGGCGAACTTGTGGACGAACTGTGCAAGGGGTTCCTCCCTTCCCTGAGCGATGTTGAGGAGCGAGGCTGCCATGGGCTTAGGTCGGGCGTTGGCGAGGAAGTTCTGCTCCAGCTCCCTCGCAAGCTGGTCGAAAGAAATAATGGTCGTCGGCTAGAGATGGTCGTACCACATTCGAGCTAGCCCCCTCAAGGTGGTCGAGAAAACCTGACACATTAGCGCGTCGGACGAGTCATACAACGCCATTTGCGCTCAGAAGGCCGCGACATGTTCGGTCGGATCCGAGCTCCCATCATACGACTCCAAAACGGGTAGCCTGAAGTTGGTCAGGACCGGCTTGTCCCGTATTTCTGGGGCGAAGGGCGATTTATGTTTGGAGCTCTCTGCGGCCTCTTCCTTCGACTTGGTGACCTCCTTTTGGACTTCATCAAGGTGTTCGTTTACACGTCGGAGCTGCAATTTGAATGAATTGGTCGAGTCCGACGACAGGGTGTCCTGGTCCTGCGAGGGGTGCTCGATCCCGAGGTGGGGGCAGCAGATTTTTCTAGGACAATCGACGGGGTCTCGGATCGGGTCTCGGGAGGACTTGGCTCTGTTGGACCAGGCCGAGCTGGCGCCGGGGGCTCCCGAGACCCTTCCTGGTTGGTAGGGCCCCGCTGAGGCTCCGGTCGAGGGGGTGCTGTTGCCTGAGCGAGCTGAGGGATATAAGGGACGATCGCTTGTATCATCCCTGTCAAGGCCTGTACTTGATGTGCAAGCCCGAGGAAAGCCTCTGTGGTGACTACTTGCGACGCATGAACCAGGGGGGTGAGCCCAGGATCAGTGAACAACCTCCAATACCTGTCAGGGGTCAGGGCAGACTGTCCCCCATCCGTGATCCCTGATTGGGGAGCTGAAGGTGCAGCCGCAATCTGGGGCATGGCCACGTGGGCGGGAGTAGGCGGGGCTGCTTCCTTGGTCATCTGACTGGGGATAAGATTCGAGATGCGATCTTGCGACATGGGCCCTTCCTCTAGCGCCAAAATGTTGGGGTCGTCCCGCAACGTGGGATGATATGTCACCTCGATGAGAGTTCCCGTGTGCGCTAGATCGCCTCCGTAGGTTCGGTGATGTGGCAGCTCTGTTCCTTCCTTTGGGCGGCTTCCTTATCAAACAACGTGAAGTCCTGCAAAAGACCCGAGCTGAGCAGTTTGGGCTCGACCGAGTCCCTTCGACGCTCAAGTCAGGGGTCAGCTCCACTGAAAGAAAGATCCCCAACGCAGATATGGTGAGTGAACATTTATACCTGCGTAGACGAGTTGGTCGTATGTGGGTCACGTCGTTGCTACAGTACCTGACATGTCACCAATTGCATGTCGTTGGGGGCGCTGTACACTGGTCGGCCGCTGCGCTTGCCTTGACACGCCGCCTGTTGCCAACTGTCAGAGGTCAGGGGGTACTGTTCGCCGATCGGCCACTGCGCCTGCCCTGACACACCGCCTGTTGCCAACTGCCAGGGGGTACTGTTCACCGGTTGGCTGTCACGCCTGCCTGCCACGTCGCTTGTCGCCAGTTGTCGGGGGTCAGGGAGGGGGCTGGTCTGGCACGTCAGTTCTACTGCGTCGCCCAGTGACAAGGGGGACAGTTGGTCGCCCATAGGGCCGTCAGAGGATACCCCGAGATCAGGTCGGGCAAAGGACGCTGGGTCACCGTGACGTGGCCGAGATACAGACACTACGTTACTTGCCACGTTGGACTTGATAATTACTGGCCCCATCACTAATGTTATTTTCAAATGGAAGAAAAAGGATGAGCTGTCACCAGAATTGCACAAAGGAAAAAGATATCAAAATGAGATTGCTTTTGTTGTGTCGATCTTGATCTGATCCCCAACATTAAAAAACCTCCTTACGTCAACCATTCCCTTAGGAGCTGTCGTTTTCTTACCCCCCTCCCTGGATTCTAAAGTTCAGCCACGTTTTCCATGCCACCGGCCCATAGATGATGATTCCTTTCTGAGAGCCATAGTTTATTTTATAACGATTATTTTTTAATCTAAGGTAATCCGACTAAAATTTTATTATTTTAATACACTGGGATTCAGTTTGACATGTAAGCCAAATAAATCCGATTAGCACGTAAGGATACGTTAGAATTTAATACAAGGTGAATTCTTGATTTTTTTTTTTTTGGATTTTCTCAAAAGAGGTTCCTTTTTCATGTTTTCCAAAGACCCCTATTTGTCGTAATTCTGAAATGCACCCCTAACAAGATTGTTGGAGGAGATTTGGTTACAAGAGTGAACCACTCTAATCCCTCGATGCATAAGATTCATGATTTTATAAATTTATTAAAGCGTAACTAATATAATAAAAAAATTCTGTCTAAAATTGATTTAAAAGATATTTTTTAAACAAATTTTTTTTTTTTATCATTTTAACGATAGTTCAATTCTTATGTTCCGCTATACTATTTTGCTCTAATATATGTGATATTATCAGTTCCTTACGAATATTATTTTTTATAAAAAATTAAACTCATTAAATATAAATTTATCACTTTTGTCAATTTAAAATTTATGTATCCATCATTTTGTCTTTCCTCATGTGTTTTGAATTTTTAAAATTATCAAATATTTTAGTTTTCAGTTTTAGAAAATATACTTAACTCATACGACTATAATTATTAATAAATAATAGAAGTATCAATTTTTTCTAAATAATTTAGTATTCATTAGTACATATAAATCAACATGAATTAATTTAAGATAACTAGATTCTCTTGATTTTTTTCTATTAGGAAATATTTTTTTTACTTTATTTATCATCAATACATCATTCATGAAGTGTATTAATTTTAGATAATTTAAAAAATATGATTATTTTACTTAACAACCTTAAATCTTTAATGCTAAAGTGTTCAAATCTATAAATTAGACTCTTGAGGTGCAATAATAGTATGCTTTTCAACATTTAAAATATCATGTAGATACATTTTATTTTAGGTCATGCAAACATTTATTGTAATTAAACTAGATTTATTATCTTTAATAGTACATGAACCATTATCAAATATAATTAAATATCTATCATTCATCAATTGCTCAACACTTCAGTTATATGATAAACTAAGAATAAGAGAAATATTATCAAGTTATTTTACCTTCCATTGACTTGTTTTAACCTGAATTGTTTTTTCTCTTTTACTTGGATTTGCATGTTATCTTTACGTCTTAACTTTTTATTTGTGAGTTCTATAAGTCTAACTTTTAATTTGTGATTTCTATTAAGATCTCTAAATATTAATCTTATGGCTAATATATAATTAAAATATCTGATATTCAAAACTAAATATCATTTGAGATATATTAACTTGTGAATGAGTCATTAATAACTTATTACTTTCATCATTTTCCTGCATATAACTTGCTTATTTTTCTATTTTACAGTAATTTATCTTCATGTGACTAAATTTTTTATAATAGTGATATTAAATTTTATCCTTTTAATTTTTCTAATCATATGTTGATTATTTTTATTGATAATGCCTATTAAAGTATCCTATTCCTCTTTTATTTTCACTACCAGTATATTCTCCTCTGTCACATTCTCTTCTTATTAATTATTTTTCTCTTCTTTTAAAATAAAATATATATCTTTTAAAATAAAAAAATATATATTTTAAGTAACATGTTTAATATTACTTTATGTGATTGTACGGAATCTATTAGTTCATCAAATAAAAAAAATAAACAAATCTTGAGTCATCAAATAAAAATGTGATCATGTTGAGCAAAAATATATGTTATTTCTTCACAGGATGGTAGAATCAATTATGAAGAATTTGTAGCAATGATGACAAACGGCCACACAGAATTCTGGAGAAAGCAGGAGACTAGCAACTTGCTTTCCTTAGAACATATGCATAGAATCCATCGCGAAATAAAGTGAGAGGCTTTACCGAATCATGTCTTCAGCCTTCCCCGAATACCGAATCATGTATTCAGCTTCTAAAAAACACTCTTACCTTCCTTTAATTCCATCCCTTTTCCTCTTTCAAAGCTACCGACCACTTTCCCTCTCTATTTCTTTTGTTTAGAACTTCAATATGATCCGGTATAAGTTTCATAGGTGGAATATGTGATTCACCACCATCGAGGCCCTATTATATTTTGTTTTATAAAGATAAGTCCAATGAACTATTTCTCTAAAGATTTCTTGAAAGAATGATTCATACATCAATGTAATATATCTTTAGTCACTATATAAACCCCATATGTTAGATAAAAGATGAAAAATTTATTAAGAGTTTTGAGAGAAACATATAAGGTTTAGTCTGTCATTCTCTTTCCTTATGTAATAACTCTATCCGTTCTTTGTATTAAGTTCAACATTTGGTATCAGAGCGAAGTTAAATAATGACCTCTTCCCCATGCATCATTCAATTCCAGACCCCTAAATTGATAAAATAAAAATTATGACATATGGTACATCCAAATGAAGGTTATTCTAAGCTCCCAAGATGTATGAGAGTTTGTAGAAGATAAATTTGTTAAATCATGTCCAGCAGAAAAACGGGCAATGAATGCATAAGCAAAAAAACAACTCAAAGATAAAAGGAAGAAGAATAAAAATGTCTTATTCACGATCTACTAAGGGTTTGATGAGACAATGTTCGCGATAATCACTCCAGCAAATACTTCAAATGAGGCTTGAGAAATACTTCAAAAAGCACTCGGTGGTATTGACAATGTAAAAAAACTTTATCTACAAGTTTTACAAGCTGAGTTTGAAAAATTAAAGCAATGTACTTCTGAAGCTATTTATGATTACTTCTTAAAAACGTATAAACATTACTCTTTTGAGTGTTATTATTGTTGAATCACGAATTTTGATGATGAGACCAATTGCTGAATTTATAGACTAATATGCTTTCAGGATTAGTAATGCAGGAAAAACTTCAATCATGGACTTGAACCATGAGAGGGCAAATTGTTTAAGCAGACGTTGGGCCGAAAATGCATCATATCAAAGATTGGACATTGAACCGAAGGATTGGTCAACTTGCTATAGGATGGACTTTGTGTTATGAGTTCAGGCATCGGGTCAGAAGGAAAAGACGATGTGTTGGAGGTTTGAATGAAGTGTTGGATGATCAGATGATATGCCGAAACATTGGACAACATGCTGAAAGCTTCATAGTTAAGTGTTCATCGTGGCTGTTTAGAGTTAAATTAAGTTGGTATTAAGTTGAAACCATGCCAACTTGATTTGGAGCCTATTGAGCCTGAACTAGGGCTGAAATGGGTCTCATGGAAAGCTAATTCAGTGACCTAGAATTGGCTTAGGTAGTGGTATTGCCTAGACAATAAAAAAATACTATTTATGCTTTTTCAAGTATTCTAGTAGTGGTACCACCCAGCGATAGTGGTATCGCCTAGACCAATGGTAAAATCACTAGAGCCTAGATTCTTGGGCTTTGTTTAACGGTAGTACTGCTTGACGTCGATGGTGGCACTCTGAAAACTTAGGAATTAAAATTTTTGGCTTCATTTCTTAAGCCTTTGGGGGTCTATAAATATCTCACTCATTCTTGCTTGATGCAAGTGTGAACAAAGGGTGAACAAGAAAGAATTCTTGAGGTTAAAAGTGTTGTAAACTCTTGAAAGTATTTGAGTCTCTTCATCATTAAGTTTAGCGTTTATTATAAGGAGGTGTGAGGTTTTATGTGAAAGGGTTTGTGTAAAGGTTCTCTCCATTATAAAAGGAGAATGGTTGTAATAAAGATAGTTGATCTTTGCCCATTAGAAAAAAAAAGTCAGTAATGAAAGCTAGTGGCATCGAGGGAAGAGAAATCATGAGTGGACGTAAGTCGAGATGACCGAACCACTATAAAATAGTTTATATTTTCTTTCTTGCTTTGCCTTATTATTGGTTACTGATTTACTTCACTCACTATCCTTACTTACACTTTTGGTTAAATGTTTGATTTATATTTTCATTCAAATTTTTTCAAATCAAAATTTTAATTTACGATAATACTAATTCACCCTCCCCTCTTAGTGTCATTACAATCTTAATAATCAAGATGACAAGACAAATCTTGTTGAGAAATAAAAGAATAAAACTTAAATTTTTGCTAATGACTTATGATGATTTGAAGGAAGATCGATCTATAACATGATATTAAGTCACAAGAGCTTCAAATCAAGATATAAGTTATTCTAAGAATATTACATTTGACGATCTCACTCAAAGACTAGTAAGGCAAAGGTAAAATTTTTTTAGACTTAACAATGATAAAGAACTATGCATTTCATATATTTATTATGTTCTTGATATGAAAAATACTATTCTAAGCTTAGGACAATTATTTAAAAAATATTATGATATTAAGATAAAAGATATGACTTTTTCAATTCGTGATAAGAATAAAACATTAATCTCACGTACAAAAATAGAAAAGAATAGAATATTTTCTCTGTATTTATGTATTTATTATTGGTCAAATTATTTTAAGACTAATATTGAGGATATTTTTACATTATGACATCTTAGATATGCTCACTTAAACTTTGAGATTTTAAAACTTTTAGAGAAGTCTAGTATGGTGATAGATATACCAAAAATTGATCGTCCATCAAAATTATGTGAAGTATGTGTCATGGGCAAGCAAGAAAAAAAATCTTTCAGAGTTAGAATAACAAAAAGAGCATGATATTGACTTGATCTGGTGCACTCAGATGCTTGTGGCCCTACCAGTCTAGCATCACTTTGAGGAACTAGGTAGATATTTTCTTACCTTTACTGATAATCATAATGCAAAACTTAGGTTTACATATTAAAGGAAAAGAAAAAAGTTTTAAATAAATTTAATTTATAAAGATTTAGTTAAAAACAAAGTGGTTATAAGATCAAATGTTTAAGAATAGATAAAGGTACCAAATATATATCAAATGAATTTAAAAGTTTTTATAAAAGTAATGTGATTTTACATCAGTTCACCATGTTATACACACCTCAACAAAATGGTGTCTCAGAAACAAAAAAATAGACTATACTTAATATGGTCTGATGCATGTTAAAGGAAAGAAAAATTACTAAAGAATTTTGGAGAGATATTATTATTTGTGCAATTTACTTAACATGATTTCGACAAGGCAATTTAATAATTTTACACTAGAAGAAGTATGGATCTTACAGAAACTAAGAGTTGACCATTTAAGAATTTTTTGAAGTATTGTATTTGCTAAAAATACCATAAGAAAAGAGAACAAAACTTGAGAATAAAAGTTAGAAATGTATTTTGTTAGGTTATGTTAGAATTCTAGTGGTTACAAAGTCTATAATCCTATTACAAATAAAGTTGTGATGTCAAGAGATGTCAAATTTGGTAAATGACAGATTTGAAACTTGAAAAGTAATGAACAACACAAGAAAACTATATCTTTAGAATAGGATTATAAATATAAGTAAGCACTGAAGAGACTTTATTAGAATTATCAACTAGATCAGCAAGGTCATATGATTCAAGAAATCTGATTAGAAGAAGGAGAAGACCGATTCATGAGTTATATGATATGACTCGAAGAATTGATACTAACAATGATGAACTTTCTTTACTTTATCATTTGGAGGACATGATCCATTAACTTTCGAATAAGCTTGTAGAGAAGAAAAATTAAGACAATATATTAATGAGAAGATTCGTAGTATTAACAAAAATGATACATGAGAGTTTACTATAATTTAAGAAGACCAATAAGTGATCGGTGTTAAGTGAATCTTCAAAACAAAAGGAAATGTATAAAGAGCAGTGGATAAATACAAAGCATGATTGGTCTCAAAGAGATACAAACAATAATATTGGATCGATTATGAAGAAATATTCACACCAGTTGCTGATGGAGATAGTAAAATTACTGATCTCCCTAGCAACTCAAATGAAATAATTTTTTTTACAAATGGATATAAAATTGATATTTCTTATAGAGTTTTTGAAGAAGAGGTATATGTTCAATAACCCCTTGGTTTTATTATTCATGAATAAAAAGATAAGATATACAGGTTAAAGAGAGTTCTTTATGAGCTTAAACAAGCCCCACAAGCATGAAATTCTTGGATGGATGCCTCTTTTATTCAAAATATTTTTTTCTAAATGTCCACATGAACATGCTATCTATACAAAATCTAATTTTGATGGAGATATCATATTTGTATACTTGTATGTAGATGATTTAATATTGACAGACAATAGTAGCTCCATGATTAAAGATTTTAAGCACTCTTTGAAGAAGGAGTTTGAGATGATCGACTTAGACCTAATGACTTATTTTCTTGGTATCAAGGTTATATAAAACGATGAAGGAATTTTTATCTTATATGGTAATTATGCAAAGGAGGTTCTAAAGAAATTTTCTTGGAAGATTGTCACCCTATAGATATACCTATAGAATAGGACACTAAGTTGATTGACTAAGGAATGCGAAGGTAAATATATTAATCTAATTTATTATAAAAATCTAGTTGGATGTTTAATGTATTTATTATTTAGAGTTAGTTTTAATAAGTAGATACATGGAAGCTCCTAAGACATCTCATTAAATGTTACTAAAAGAATTTTATGATATATTAAAGGAATAATTGAGTATGAAATATTCTATTTATCATAAAAAGGTTGGAGCTCATTGGATATAATGGCAGTGATTAGGCTGAAAGCTACAATGATCGAAGGAGTATAATTAGATTTGTATTTTATTTTGGTGAAGCTACATTCACATTATCTTTAAAAAAATAGCACATAGTTGCTCTATCAAGTTTTGAAGCAGAATATATATATAGTAGCATCTTCTTGTATTTGTCATATAATATAGCTAAGAAAATTACTCCAAGAACTTCATATGCCATAGGAGAGTCAACCAAGATTTATGTTAATAACAAATCAGCTATTGCCTTAGCCAAGAATCCAATCTACTATGGAAGATCGAAGAATATCGACATAATATTTTATTTTATACGAGATCATTCATTCAAAAACAAAGAAGTGGAGTTATATCATGTCAAGACAAATGAATAAGTGACTGATATACTTATAAAACCTCTTAAATTTGAAATATTTCAACTTCGAAGGAAACTTGGCATGTTAGATAAAATAAGTTTAAGGGGAGAGAATATTAAAATTAAACTTATTCAAATATCATAAAGAGGTTAATTTCATAAAAAAAAAGATTCATTGCATCAAGAGAGAGATTCATTACATCAAGAGAAATACATTAAATGCCTATAGAAGAATAAACCATATTAGCTATTGGTTCTTGAAAGGGTTTATTGAAAGAGTGATTCATTTTGAGCATATTAATGTAATGTATCTTTGGGGACTATATAAACCTCATATGTTGGATCATGAAAGATAAATATTTTTTAAATTTTGTAAAGAGTTTTGAGATAAATATAAAAGATTTCATCTTGACCAACTCTTTGTTTATATAATAACTCTATCTCTTCTTTCTATAAAGTTCAATATTTTTTTCAAGCCTTCAGTTTGCTTGGTAACATTATAATTCTTTCTATGATACTCCAAACGAAGCTTTCTACATGTTACCAATTGCTAGATGTTGTGTTGTGGCCGATGAGTCAGCAGACATGGTTCGACCTACGTACACAGAATCGATTTAGTGGGATTCGGAGGCTCGGGGAAGCTTGGTGAGGCAGTTGGGCTTCGTGATCTAGCAGCTCCTAGGGTCGCGGGGGTTTGCTGTGTCAGTCTGAAGGGGGCGTTTGAGACATGCAAGAAGGCTTATGTCAGGGATGTGTGCGCTCGACTAGGCCCCTCCGATGGCTAAGTTAGCGTTTGGGGGTAGAGATTCTGATTGGGTCTCAGAAGGTCCCGAGTGATTTTTAGGAGGAGAAGGTCGAGAGTCCAAAAAAAGATCCCCTTTTAGACTACAGTAATGAATATTTATACCTGTCGGGCGGAGGAGGGTGGTATCGTGATGTTTAATGGGTTTGACGCTTTTGGCTACACAGGGGCACGACCCTGCACCGAGCGGTGCCTTCGTCGGTTCCCAGGGTCTGGATCTGGGTACAACGCCCAGAGTAATCGGTGCGATCTCCGGTCTGGCATGTCTGAGCTATCGGGTTGTCGATGTGGTTGTCCACGTGGTCCCCGAGCTGACAAGTTGAGGCTGATCGGTCGGAACGATATGGCTGTCCACGTGGTCCTCAAGTTATTGAGATGATCGCCCATGTTGACTTTGGGCTGTCATGATTGGGCTGGGCCGATGAGCCCAATATTTGCCCTATCATTCTCTCCCACCACCCGATGAAGTACTCCAAGGAGGTGCTTGAAGAGGGGCTTTGGGGAGGCCTTCTCTTAACGTAGATCAGTGGCTCTTCCGAAGTTGATATGAGCTGGTCAGGACTGAGAGCCTATTGGAGCCTGTCGGGACTGAAAACCCGTTGGAGCCGATCACGACTAAAAGCCCGTTGGAACCGATCAGGATTGAAAGCCCATTGGAGTCGATCGGGACTGAAAGCCCATTGGAGTCGGTTGGGACTAAAAGCCCGATGGAGCCGATCGGGAGAGGGTCTCTCGTGGCAAAGGGAAGGGCCCAGCAAAGGCTGTGGGAACCCCTGACCATGCCCCCACCATAAGGGACCTGTGTGAGGTGGATGATCGGGCGAGGAAGGACCGCTATTTCATTGCCCAGATCTCCAACACATCGCCCTTTCCTTTAGCATATCGCTTATTCAATCAACATATCGACTTTCCCACAATATATAATATTTCAACATAATATTTGATCCTTCCGACATGATTCCCAAACATGAAGTTTGATCTTTAATATGATAACCAATCGTTTGACTTGACTTTTAATTTTTTATACGATAATTTCCTAATGCAACATCCAACTCTCCGGCTCGATGTTGATCTTTTAATGGTTCAAGTCCATGATCGAAGTATTTCATGTATCACTTATCTTAAAAGCAAATTAGTCTAACAAACTCATTAATTAATTTCATCATCAAAATTTGAGATTCAATAATCTCGTTCTTTTTTATGATGATAACCAATTGATGACACAATTTTAATAAGACCATCCTGTCTATATATTATTTTAAAAAGTTCTTATAAACTTGAACTCATAATCATATATCATTTTAAATACTTATACTGACAACCAATTCATGACACAGTTTTAATAAGATTGTCCTATCTATTGACTCGTCTTGTCTTAATTAGATGAACTGACATCTTATTCTTGTTTTGCAGGCTTGTTTAATATTATGGAGGTGAAGAAGTCAGCAGGTCATGCTACAAGCCGACCCACACCACTGCCTCCCCACGAAGCCCCCATCGAGGCACCCGAGGAGCGTTCCGCACAACCAGGGGGGGGGGGGGGTGGGAGAAGTGTCCTAGTGGGGAAGGGAGCGAACCGCCAAGGAAGAAGATGAAGGTGGCAGTTTCCAAACGCCCGAGGAAGACCACTCCCGAGGGGACATCAGAGAGGGTCCCCTGTGACAAAGGGAAGCGCCCAGCAAAGGCTGTGGGATCCCCTGACCGTGCCCCTACCATGAGGGACCTGTGCGAGGTGGACGATGGAGCGGGGAAGGACTAATATTTTATTGCCCGGATCTCCGAGTTGCCACGACTCGATGCCGAGGGTCCGTTGGAGCCGCGTAGGTCGAACCTCACCAACTCGACTTGGTCTGGACTGAGGGGCCGATTGCTATAGAGTATGTCCGATAGGCACTGCATTCATCTCTCGTAAAGCAGCTATACGAATCTCCTTCTGAGGATTGGGTCGTTAAGTCGACCCTTTGGGTAAGCAAAGATTTTTTTTTACTGATAGCTCGGTTTGTCATATCCTATGTTCCTAACTTACCTTCTTGTCCTCAGCAGGGCGTTCATTTTGTCGGCACGCTGATTGATCGCGTTCATGACACAGGGCGAGTGGTGCGCCTTCTGACGGAGAGGAACTTGGCACTTTGGGCCGAGAATAAGGAACTGAAGGCCGGTACAGGGCTGGAAGCTGTGGCAGCTGCAGAGAAGCGGGCCACTGAGTTGAGCGCCGAGGTGGATTGGCTCAAGGTTGCACTCAAGAAGTCTGAGCAGTGTCGTAAGGACCTCGAATTGGTAGCTGATTCCACCTAAACCAAGCTGAAGGACCTTCGAGATTCTCTGCGTCGGCTCGAGGATGAGGTGTTGTCGTTGACGAAGGCAGCTGAGGTGCTGCAGTCCAAGCTAAAGGCGGAGGGCAGGAAGGCTGTGGCCGAATACAAAGCCTCCCGAGGGTTTTAGTCTGGGCTAGAGAAGATGGGGCAGGTAACCTATGAGTTAGGGTACCGGGTGGTGCTGGAGCGCTTTCGAGCGAAGTACCCAGAGTCGTCTGTCGAAGAGGACCCCTTTGCCAAGTGGTCCGAGGATGCGAACATAAGGATGGAGGCATGCCAACCCTTCGATGATAGTACTCTGCCTGAGGAGTGAGTTATGTCCTCTATGTAATAGCTTTATCGGGCAATGGTTTAGGATGTTGTTGTTGTTGCAAAACCTCAGCAGGAGCATCACATGCGCGGCAAAAATAAAAACAAAATAGGTTTCCCATGCAGATGAAATCGTCATATAAAAGATTGGGTCACGAGAAAATCATAAAAATTGAAAAATAATGATACATGAGAGATTAATTACCTAGGGAGATCGTATATGTCTGTTTTCCTAGATCCAGATGTAGAGGATGAATAAGGTCAAGCGTTCTCTCTAGTGGTATCTACACGATGTATCTCTATAGCAAAACTCCTCCAATCATATCTCACAACTCTTGCGTAGAGGGAGGGAGAAGAATAGGAGGGGTGGCTAAAGCTGCAGCCTATCAACCATGAACCTCCCTCCTATTTATAGAGAGCCACCAAAAACCCTAGGATTTCTGCCTTAGTGGGTATTGGATCTTCATCCAATTACTCACTAACCTTGCATTATTGGATCTCTATCCAATAATCTCCTTTGGCCTATAATTGAGCCTCATACAAGGAGCCCATTAGTGTAGGGTCTCACCTAATGAGAATAGGGGCTAATTGGATCTTCATCCAATCCTCTATTCGCTGAAGCATCCACCATATGTGTGTAACCCTCTAGGCCCGATACCGAGCTGGCATCAGTCGCTCCCATCAGAACTCCTTTTGATATAGTGAATTATTATCCCTATAATAATTCACCCGACTCGTCGACTATGGATGTACTAGGCTACTACGTCATAATCCCCAAACGGTATAGGGGGATCGAATCTATCAGACATGTCTATCCAAAGTTACCATGTATCTATAATCCCTTATCCAACTAATATCTCAGAGACCGTATATTGGACATGGTACTATCATGTCTCATACATAATCCGTATGAAACCCGCTCTAATTGGATTCTCCTGGAGAACTTCTCTCTCAATCCGAATTACCCTGGTCAGGGATTTGTCTGAGCAAGCACATATGGGATATTCCTCTAGTGATACTAAGAGTGGATGATCCTTTATTGACACTCAATTACCTTTTTAATGTTGGCTACCAATCTCGATAACCAATTGTACCAGATCTGATATTTTCTAAACCTGTAAGTCCGGCATCAAAGAAAGGAGTACTCAAACAAGGCATCTTTGGTGTCTCAAGTCTAAGGACCAGATCCACAACTAGGACTATGAAATTACTGTCTAACATTAAGTATCATTAATCATATAGCATTCCATAAGCGGATCAATCAGTGAACTCATTCTCCAATGAGTACCTGTACTATATCTTTAATATCTCCACACAAGTATCTATGAGACCAGCCGCCTCCATCATATGAATGGGTATATAGTACACCTATTTGTCCGATTATCTCGATGTCCCTCTCAAGTAACCTATGACTAGGATTATTTAGGATCTGTGTTTAAAAGTGAATCAACTCATTATCATGATCTTATCATGATCCGATTCTCATTGCACAGTACCAAGGACATCACAATATATATATATATATATATATGTGTGTGTGTGTGTGTGTGTGTGTAATAGATAATATAATGTGAGAATATGCCAATAATAATCATAAGCAAAAAGATCACGCAGCGTGTCATACGTGCTATCACTCACGTGATTGACTTGCAAGGCACCTGTAACCAGTAGTTGTCGGTTGCCCGACTATCTATATAATTTCTTTTGGATCAATACAAACTACATTTTGCTTCTGAGTATCTCTTATCACGTTGTGATCGGTCACCCGACCTTGTTGTACAACCCGATTTGGAGCAATAGAATTTCAAGTTATTTCTCTACTTGCCTTGTGTCAGGTTTTCTACTTGGTAAATCTCGATCTGACACCTTAAACATAGAATTTCTTCAGGTTTTAAATATGCTACATCCGGGGAAGCACTCGGTCGTCCGTTGTGGCTAGAACATAAGTGTCGTCTCGGATGGTGTGGATGACATAGTAAGGTCCTTCCCGGTTCAAGGCTAACTTACCTCGAGTGTGCCTTGGGTAACTGACCTCGACTTTTTTGAGGACAAGGTCACCGTCACCGACTGGCCGTGATTAGACTCGACGGTTGTAGAGTAAGGCTACAACTTCTGATACGTAAGGTTGTGTAGATGTGCCTTGGCCCTTAGCTCTCGATTAGGTCGAGGTTCTCCCTGAGGCCCACTTCCGATGCTTCTGGCTCAAAGTATTCGACTTGAAGGGTGGGAAAGACCACTTTGAGCGATAGGCTAGGCTATAGGGAGATTCTCCCGTCACCGTCTTTGGATTTGTCCGCAACGCCCATAGTATACTTAGGAGCTCTTTAGTCCAGGTGCCTTGCACCTCGGTGACTCTCCTCTTCAATCCTTCAAGGATGGCTCGATTAGTTACCTCAACTAACTTGTTAGCTTGAGGATGAGTGACCGAGCTAAATTTCAATTGTATCTAATAACTTTGGCAGAAGGACTTGAACTTTAAGTTATTAAACTGCATCCCATTATCGGTAATTATGGTCCTTGGGATGTCGAATCTCATGATGATATTTTTCCAAATAAAACCTTCAACATGCTTCTTCGTGATCGAGGATAGAGGCTCAGCTTCGACCCATTTGGTGAAGTAATCTACTTCGATGATTAGAAATTTTTGTTATCTTGAGACTAGAGCGAAAGGACTGAAGAGATCCATCTGCATGAAGAGCCATGTGCAGTCATACAAGGAGAGGGGCATCACCAACAGATGTTGGATCTGCGCGTGTTTCTGGCATTGCTCGCATTTCTGGCTGTAGGCTACAGCGTCTATACGCATGGTCGGCCAATAGTACCTGAGCCGAAAGATTTTGAATGCCAAGGTGCGACCTTCGATGTGCTCCACACATTCCTTCATGGACTTCGGCCAGCACCATCTTGGCCTCATTGTCGATATACAGCAGAGTAGCGGTCGACTGAAGGCTCTTCGGTAAAGGCGCCCATTGATTTGGTAATTCTAGGCCTCGATTCTTCTGACTTATCGAGCGACCGCTTTATCAGTCAGAAGAAGACCGTGAGACTCGCTGAGGGAATGTCAAAGGTTGTCAGATTGTGGGAGTGAGGTCGTTAATTAAGTTTGGTAGTTATGTATGGTTGTAATCCTTAAAGTCATAGGTTAAGTTTAAGCCCGAATTTAGTGTGATTTGGAAGGAATCCAAATTAACTCAAAGAGGTAACCGGGTCCATTATGGGGTTGGATTGAGCTCAGGTCGAGCTCATTTAGCATGGTCAATTGATGGTTCAAGTCGGGATTGAAAATGTAAAGGGAATCATTTTTCTGGGATTCCCGACGGTTGAACCACTGGTAAGCAGCGGTTATATCGTTGCCGCCCAGGTTTTCGGGCAAATAACGGTGGCTAAACCATCTAGGACTGTGGTTATACTGCTCGTATCCTGGTTTCAGGGTTACATTCGGTGGTAGCACCACCGGCGCCGGTGGGTGAATTGCCCGTACTCGGATTTTCCGGATATGTTTGAATTTTAGATCCAAACTCTGAAGTCATTTGGGGCTTATAAATATCCCAAGTTTTCTTGCATTTGATACAATAATTTTAGGCTAAATTTTTTATCATAAATTGTGTGAAAATTATAAAAAAAAGAAAAGGGGTAAGGGAGTGATCCAGTGTTGTAATCTTATCTCTCTTGTAAGTTGAAAGGTTGTAAGGGTTTGGTCTTCACCCAAAGAAGATCAATAGTCGACGCCGGTGTGCGCCTCAAGGATGATGACTCGGGAAGTGGACACAGGCCAAGGTTGAGGTCGAACCACTATAAGTTGTGAGTTCTCTTTGCTTATCTTGTTTACTTCTTTATATTGCTTCTAATTAGTTCATAGAAAAATACGATCTTCATCCTCATGATTTTTTAATCGGGTTCTTAATTGTTTTCAACAAAATACCAAAAGACACTTTCAACATTATTTACTTTTGAAAGCAAGGCTTCGAAATCAAGTATTTCCCTTACGACGTTACGTATCTTTTTATTCAGATTTACTTATTCTTTCTTCAGTCGTCTTTAAGCAAGAAGCTTAGCATTTCTCTATAAGATTGAATTACTCACTTGAATAAAAAGCTTTCGATTTTCTTATTTTGCTTCACACGAAAAGTTTTTGTTAAAAAATTAATTTACACTTGCACTAATTCACCCTCATCCACCCTCTCTTAGTGCCAATTAATCCCAACAATTGGTATTAGAGCAATGTCTTACTCTTTGGACTAAACACCTACTTGAGTAAATGGCTTTGTTTAGTATGAATGAGGGTCAATGCATCACAAGTCCTCCTATGTTCATAGGACGGACTACACATCTTGAAAAATTTGAATGCGTATCTTTTTTATTTCGATAAATTTTGATTTATGGTGTATTGTTGAAAAATGTTTTCAAAAATCATCCAATTGGAATGATTATGAAAAATAAATATTTTCTTTAAATGCCAAGGCTATGAATACCTTGTATTGTGCTCTAGACCAAAATAAATTTGATCATATTTCCTCTTGTGATTTAACTTTTGATATTTGACATACACTGAAAGTCACACATAAAAACATAATTAATCTAAAAAAATCATTAAGTAAAATATCTTGCAAAAATGAACAAGAAGAATACCTTCCTAAGAATTTGACATTGAGAACCCAAGAACACCTTCCAAAGAATCGAAAGAAATTGGAACTAAAAAGAACATATGAGTCCTCGAGCGAAAGCTCAAGTGATGATGACTTTGAACTCTTACCTATAAAGATTAGAAAACTCTTAAAATAAATGATTTTAGAAGAAGCTACAAAAGAAGAAGAAAACACTCAAGGTGGCTTGGGACAAATCAAGTTCATCCAAAGATAAAGAACAAACCAATGAAGGCGAGGTAGCAAACTACGCCTTAACGGACTTTGATGGCGAGGTAACCAAAACCCCTTTGCTTTATTTTGAAATTACTTAATGCTATTCATGAGTTATTTTTAAATTGGTATATAGAATGCAAAAATAAATAAATAAATAAAAGGGGATCATGCTTTTCTTTCTAGTGATTTTGAAAAATTTTATTGATCATGAAAATTACATGTTTTATGATAAAGGAACAAAATGTTAGAGTTAAATATAATGCTTAAGATAAATCCTAAGTATGCTTTTAAGAAACAATAATGTATATCTTAATGATTTTTATATTGCTTTTTTATTTTGATTGAAGATGTTTTATGTTCAATGAAACCATGCTTGATGATTTAATGTGTATAGTGATCATGCTTAATGAGTTTATATTTCAAAACTATGTGATTTATGGCTTATTGATCTTTACCATAATGAAACCTTTGTGATTTATGGCTTATTGATCTTTACCATAATGAAAGTTCTTTTTCGGTTTTAAATGATGATGCATATTTTTATTTGGCTTAAAAGATAAAGGCATGCTTATATGAAATAAAAAGGGAATACATTTTTCTTGAAAATTTCTCTATCTTATAATTTTTTTAAAAAGAGATTAATGAATTGATAAATATTATTTTTTTATGAATCTCCTGAACTATAAAAGTGATTCTGATTATTTGATGATTTGAATTTGAATAAATTTTAATCCAAATCATGATATTGATTCTTTGATATTTATAAATTGAGATTTATTATGAGTTAAGATTTTTCATTCTTTATACTCCTACAATTCCTTTGGCTATTCACTGAAAAGGGCATATCCTAATAAACCATGATATGTTACTTGACATCTTGATAATTTATGACTTGAAGTTTATTATATATTATTTCTTTTTTTCTCTTCTTTCTTATGTACAATAAAAAAGGGGAGAAAGAAAATCACTAGTATTTCAAGAGATCGATAAGTACATTTATATCATCTTGAATATCTTGAAAGTGATTTTGATGATTTTGATTATTTGAAATTGAATGAGTTTTTAACTATATCATGATTTTGATTCCTTGGAATTATAATTCGAAATCTTTTATGAATCAAAAACTCTTATTATGTGTTCTTATATTATTTAAAAGGAGATTTTTATATAAATCATGATCTTGACAACTTTAGATTTCTTATGCATAAATCAAGATATTTTATTTGTCTCTCCTATGATTTGTCTCTTGTTATTCATAATTTATCTTCATGAATTGTATATCTCATCACTATGTTAATTTTTCTTGATATACTTCATGTGATGATTTGAAAAATGATATAATAGAAAAATTTTTGCACTATTGTAACCATCCATTCATTTTGACAATGACAAAGGGGGAGCAAAACTTACTAGCTTGCTCATCTCAAAAGAGAAGCAAGAAGTGCTTGCTATCTTGCAAATCTCAAGAGAAGCAAAATTTTTGCTTAACCTTACATTCTCAAAAAAAAAAAAAAAAACATGCTAAGAGAAGTAACACTTGCTAACTTATTAGTTTGCATGATGTAAAATTGCTAGCTTGAACATTACAAAGGAAGCAAAAATTGCTGTCTTGCACTTCTCAAAAGAGAAGAAAGAACTCACTAGCTTGCATGTTCTAAAGTGATGAAAAATTTGCTAACTTGCTAAGCTTTCATATCTCAAAAACTTGCTAATTGCACTTCTCCTTTTTGTTGATGATAAAGAGAGAGAAGGTATGATGATGTGAAATCATGTATGATGATCATGTATGTAATGATGATTTTAAAAATATACATGATGATTTGGAATAATGCATGCAATACTCATGATTTTATTATGATGATATAATGTATTGCATATGATGTGATTAAAATAGTTTCAACTTGGACTTTTGAGCTCATCTTAATATTCTTTTTGAAATTTATTAAGAGATCTTCTTAATGATGTAATGCTCTCACAACTCCTCCCTTGTTTCTCTCCTTATTATTCATAAAGGGGATGAAAATTCTATAATGCATATTCTATTTTACTAAGGGGGAGTAATGTCATCATGTGCTTTGAAATTGTTAGCTATGCATTTCACATTTTTATTGATGACAAAGGGAGAGAAATGGACATTGATGACCCATGGATATTGATGCACATACTTGGGTATTGATGCATAATTTTTTGAAAATCATGCTTTGATGACTTGATGTAAATTTTTATTGAAATTTGCTTGGAGGATTGATTGCCTCAAGATACTTGAATTCAAGAGTGTGTGATTCTCCTAAATTTAAGTTTTCTTTGTTGTGGCATGAATATAGGGGGAGTAAGGTTCAACTCCCATCATCAATTGATTGTCATCATCAAAAAGAGATAAATTGTTGAATCTCAGATTTTGATGATAAAGTCAATTGATGGGTTATTAATCTAATAAGGTTGTTAGAGTTGATTAATGCAGGATTAACTATGACATATTATAATAAGAGGATTGGCCAAAGTCAAGTCCAGGCATCGGGCAGGAGTGAGGACGATGCGGTTGGGAACTCACTTGGAGTGCATCAGGAGCTTGCCTAGGGTATTGGGAGCATGCTAGGATGACACAAGAGAGTTCGCCAAAAGAAGAATGAGACTCGTTGGAAGATTGTCGGGGATAGCTGAAAAGCTTGCCAGGAGTTGTGAAGGTTTTCAAGTGGATTTGTTGGTCATAATTGTATTAATTAAGTTATAGTTAACATCATTAAAGTTTAATCACGATGCTGAAAAAGAGTTACAGACTAGACATGGACCCAGGATCAAGCTTAGGCATCGGGCTAAGGTTTGGACGATGCGATGGGAGCTCGTCGGGAGTTCGCTAGGACTTCACCGATGGTATTTGGAAGATCGCTATGAATACGCTAGGAGATCGCAAGAGGAAGACCATGAGATTCGCTGCAGGGAATGTTGGAGGTTGTCGGATTACAGGAGTAAGGTCGTTAATTAAGCTTGGTGGTCATGAATGGTTGTAATCCTTAAAGTCGTAGGTTAAGTTTGAGTCTGAATTGAGTGTGATTAGGAAGGAATCCAAATAAACTCAAAGAGACAACCGAGTCCACAATGGGGTTGGATTAAGCTCAGGTCGAGCTCATTTAGTTAACCAGCGAATTGGTCAACTGATGGTTCAAGTCGAGATTGAAAAAGTGAAGGGAATCATTTTTCCAGGATCCCCGATAGCTGAACCACTGATAAGCGGTGGTTGTACCACCATCGTCTAGGTTTTTGGGTAGCTGACGACGGTTGAAATGCCATGAAGGCGGTTGTACTGCCCGTACTCTGGTTTCAGGGTTACTTTCTGTGACTGCACCGTCGGTGTCGGTGGGTGAACTGCCTGTACCCAGATTTTTCAGATACATTTGAATTTTGGCTCTAAATTCTGAATCCATTTGGGCCTATAAATACCCCAAATTTTCTTACATTTGATATAACAATTTTAGGCTAGAAATTCTATCATAAATTGTGTGTGAAAATTGTAAGAAAAATAAAATGAGTAAGGGAGTAATCCAAGTGTTGTAATCTTGTCTCCCTTGTAAGTTGAAAGGTTGTAAGAGTTTGATCTTCACATTAAGGAGATCGATAGTGGACGCCGATGTACCTCAAGGAGGATGACTCAGGAAGTGGACGTAGGCCAAGGTTGAGGCTGAACCACTATAAGTTGTTAATTCTCTTTTCTTATCATAGAAAAATATGATCTTCATCCTCATGATTTTTTAATCGGATTCTTAATTATTTTCAATAATAAACCAAAAGACGCTTCCGACATGATTTACTTTTGAAAGCAAGGCTTCGAAATCAAGCATTTCCCTTACGACGTTGCTTATGTTTTTATTCGAATTTGCTTATTCTTTCTTGAGTCGTCTTTAAGCAAGAAGCTTAGCATTTCTATATAAGATTGAATTACTTACTTAAACAAAAAACTTCTGATTTTCTTATCTTGCTTCAAACGAAAAGTTTTTGTTAAAAGATTAATTTATAATTACACTAATTTAACCCCCCCCCCCCCCCCTTCTCTCTCTCTCTCTCTCTCTCTCTCTCTCTCTCTCTCTCTCTCTTAGTGCCAATTGATTATAACAATTCGTAGCCCAAGGTGAAGTCTACTAATTGGTTGATCCCTGGGAGAGGATAGCAGTCTTTCGGGCAAGCCCGATTGAGATCAGTGTAATCAACACACATGCGCCAGCTTCCATTAGCTTTTTTGACAAGGACTACATTAGATAGCCAACTCGGCTACTTGACTTCTATGATGAACCCTGCATCTAACAACCAATCTACTTCCTCCTCAATAGCCCTCTACCAATCAGGGGTAAATTTATGGGGTCTTTGTTGGATTGGCTGGGTCCCCTGTAGTATGTTGACTTGATATTGGGCTATCGCCAGGTGGATGCTCGGCATGTCATTTAGTGACCAAGCGAAGACGTCGACGCTTTGCCTGAGGAACTCTATGAGTTGGATGCGTTGGTTTTCGAGAAGAACCGGCCCGACCTTGACAATCTTCTCTGGACAGCCCTGATCTAGGGGAACCTCTAGCACATGTTTGGTAGGCTCGGGGCGTGGAACTGATTTGTTGGGTTCCATGTGGTCGGTAGTCGGGGTTTCATTTTTAGTCCGTCAGGTAGCACTGTCTTGATTCTCGAGGGTCACTCCTTGCTTTGCCTACTCTAGCACTTGTCGAGAACTTCATGGTGCGGTGATACATCGAGACGACGGCTCTCAGTTTGTTGAGGGTCGATCGACCAATAATTGCATTGTATATCGAGGGGAGCTTGATTACCATAAATGTGACCATCAACATCTTGGTCCTCGACTCCTCCCTGACGGTGATAGGAAGAGTAGTGATGCCAAGGGGAGTGATTGCATCTCCGATGAATCCAATGCATCATTGTGATCCGGATATTCCTCTTCCCCCGACCTAAAGGTGATCTTGGGGTCGTGCTCCTATCGGGGTCTCTTTTGTACCGTAGTTTGGGCATAAGTTTTACGGGCCGAGGAGCTATCACCTCTCGAGGCTGGTCCACCGATGATGATATCAATTTGTTTCTCCATTGGACCCTTCGTGTGGAGCGAAGACTCGCGTGACTTTCTTATATACCGGCTGAGGTGGCCCCAGCAAATAAGGTCTTCAATATGATTCTTGATGTCGTGACATTCCTCTGTATCATGGTTGTAGTCATGATAGAAATGACAGTAGCGCCCTTTATCTCACTGTTGGAAAATCTCAGCGGGAGCATCACGTGCGTAGTGAAAATCAAAACAAAAAACCAGTTTCGCATGTAGATCAAATCATCGTTCAAAAGATTATGGTCATGAGAAAGCCACAAAAATCAATAAAACTACATCATGTGATAGATTGATTACATGGAGACATCGTATATCCCTGTATTCTAGATCTTGATGGAAGGATGATGAAAGTCAAGTGTCTTCCTCTCTAGCAGTATTCACACGATGGATCTCCGCAACGAAACTCCTCCAATCTGATCTTGTAACTCTTTCACAGAGAAAGGGAGGAGAATGGGGGGGAGGCCAAGGCTAAAGACCAAAGTTGCGGTATTTTCTTCACTCAAGATTGGGTCTCTATGCCATGTGTTCTGCCCGTGGCTTTAGGGGGTATTCATGTTTGGCATATGCCTGCTCTGACCAAAATCTTTAGAGATGATTCCGTACTACAGTTTGGCGAAGGAACTTTAGGACACCCTTGGGGAAATGCACTTGGTGCAGTAGCTAATAGGGTGGCTTTAGAAGCGTATGTACAAGCTCGTAATGAGGGACGTGATCTTGCTCGTGAAGGTAATGAAATTATCCATGAAATTAGCAAATGGAGCCCTAAACTAGCCGCTGCTTGTGTAGCCTATCAACCATAAGTCTCCCCTCCTATTTATAGAGAGCCACCAAAAACCATAGGGCTCCTACCTTAGTGGATATTGGATCTTTATCCAATTACCCACTAACCTTGCATTATTGGATCTCTATCCAATAATCTCCTTAGGCCTCTAATTAGGCCTTAAGCAAGGAGCCTGCCAGCATAGGAAGCATCTATCATATGTGTATGACCCTCTAGGCCCGTTACCGAGCTGGCCGTGAGTCACTCTCATCAGAACTCCTTCTGATATAGTGAATTATTATCCCCATAATAATTCACTCAACTCATCGACTATAGGACGTAATAGGCCACTACGCCATAGTCCCTAGACGGTACAAGGGGGATCGAATCCATCAGACCTATCTGTCCATAGTTACCATGTATTTCTAATCCCTCAACCAACTAATATCCCTGTCAGGTCACATACGGAATCAGTTTGTCTTGCTCTAATCAGATTCTACCGGAGAACTCTTTCTCTCTCAATCCGAATGACCCTAGCTAGGGATTTGTTTGAGCAATCACATATAGGTATTCCTCTCGTAATACCAAGAGTGGATGATCCTCTATTGACACTCAATTACCTTTGTAAGGTTGGCTACCAATCCCGATAACTAGTTATATCAGATCTGAAACTTTCCAAACCTATAAGTCTAGTGTCAAAGAAAAGAGTACTCATATAAGACATCCTTAGTATCTCAAGTCTAAAGACCAGATACACAACTGGGACTATGGAATTCTATCTGAATTAGGTATCATTAACCATACAGCATTCCATAAGCAGATTAATCAGTGAACTCATTCTCTAATGAGCACATGTACTATATCATTAGTGTCTCCACACAAGTGGCTATGAGACTAGCTAGCTCCATCATATGGATGGGTATATAGTACATTGATCTGTCCAGTTATCTCGATGTTCCTCTCGAGTAACCTATGATCGGGATTGTTTAGGATCTGTGTTTAAAGGTGAATCGATCTCATTATCGTGATCTCATCACGTTTTGATTCCCATTACACAAAACCAAGGACATCACTATATATATATATAATGTATGTATGTATATAAGAGAATATAATATGAGAATATACCAATATTAATCATAAATAAAAAATCATGCAACGTGTCACATGTGCCATCAATCACATGATTGGCTTGTAGGGCACCTGTAACCAACAATCTCCAACTTGACCTAAAGTCAATCACTTATGTGTTTAATCTATATCAGACCCCTATGATGCTCAAATATAATCTGAGCTAGTAGCTTCATCAGTGGATCTGTAATGTTATCTTCGGATGTAACTCTTTCCATGACTATATCTTTTCGGGTCATGATTGCCCTAATCAGATGGAACCTCCTCAGAATAATTCTGATAAGACTTGGGTTCCCTTACTAGAGCTATCGCTCTGTCTCTATCGCAATATATGAGAATCAGCTCTACGCTATTTGGTACGACTCTCAAATCCCTGTTGAACTTCTTCATTCACACCCCTTCTTTTGCTACTTCTGCTACAGCAATGTATTCCACCTCTATGGTCGAGTCAGTAGTAGTATCTTGTTTGAAAATATACAGCAATGTATATTTTCCATTTAGGGTGAAAATATACATTGAGTTTGATTTGCTATCATCAATATCGGATTGGAAACATATCTTGAGTTTGACTTGCTATCTTTGACAATATCCTTTAACTACCAGTCTTGCCTTATAGGTCTCTACCTTTCCATCCACTCTGATCTTCTTCTTAAAGATCTATTTGCAGCCGATGGGTACGATACCCTCATGTGCATCCATAAGGTTCCAAATCTTGTTAGAGTACATGGAATTCATCTCATGGCTTCTTGCCACTTCCCAAAGTCTGTACACATAATAGTCTCCTCGTAGGTCTGAGGATCAACATCCTGAGAGTCATCTCTACTGATATGTCCCACATATCTTTCAAAATGGTGAGATACTCTACTAGACCTACGTAAAGTTGGAACTCGTGTGTTAGGTACCTGAACAGACTCAGGCTCTGAAATGGTGCTTGAGCTAGGTTCTCCAACCTCACTCAACTCTATCTCTTGGCAACAAAGACCTTTCAGTCCTCGGGATGATAGAAGTAATACCCCAAAGTCTCCTTAGGGTATCTCACAAACATGCATCGTTCCGTCCTTGATTCCAACTTATCGGGGTTGTGTCTTCTAACATGGGCAGGACCGCCCCAAATCTTAAGCACCTTAATATCAGACTTCTTTCCTTTTCATATCTCATATGGTATGGACACTATCGACTTTGATGAAACTCTATTCAGAATGTAAGCTATAGTCTCTAGGGCGTACCCCCAGAATGAGACGGGTAGGTCAGCGAAACTCATCATGGACCATGCATGTGATTCCTTCTTTCTAATACACCATTGAGCTGAGGTGTATAAGGAGGTGTCCATTGGGATAGAATCTCATTGTCCCTGAGGAAATGGGTGAACTTCGTACTCAAATACTCTCCTCCTCGATTTGATTGAAGAGTCTTAATATTCTTTCCAATCTGGTTCTCTATCTCATTCTTATATTCCCTGAATTTCTCAAATACCTCAAATTTATACTTCCTTGAGTATACGTGTCCATACCTAAATAAATCATCAGTGAATGTAATAAAGTATAAGTAACCACCTATAGCCCGAGCCGACATGAGACCACATACATCACTATGTATGAGTTTCAATAACTCAGTGGCTCTCTCTCTAGTTCCACTAAAGGAGAGTTGGTCATCTTCCCACGAAAGCAAGGTTCACAAGTTGCATATGACTCATAATCAAATGGATCTAAGTATCCATCTTTCAGCAACTTTTCAATCATTCCCTCATGAATATGACCTAGCCTACAATGTCATAGATATATATTATTCACTTCATTTCTTTTCTTCTTAGACATATTTATATTCATGATGTGTGGAGAAGTATCTAACACATATAAGTCATTTATCAATGTCCCTCTAGTTATGATCTCATCATCCATGATTATTGAACAACTATTATTCTCAAAAACTAATTTGTATCCACTAATTGTCAAACAAGAGATGAAAATAATATTTTTGATAATAGAGGGAACAAAATAGCATGCATCTAATGCAATAATAGCTCCACAGGCAGATGTAGGGTGACCTCCCCAACTATAACTGCAGCAACTCTTGCTCCATTGCCCATCTTGAGGTCTATCTCACCTCTAGCCAATCTCCTAGGTCTTACCAAAACCTACAACGAATTACAGATATGATGAGCACTCCCAGTATCCAATATTCATATGTTATCATAAAAATCTGACAAGTGGAGACTGATCATGAATATACCTAAAGCTTCTTCAAGCTTCTATTTCACCTTATCTGCAAGGTAGTTCTTATAGTTCCTCTTCCAATGCCTGTCTTGGCCGTAGTGGAAGCACTATCCTTTTTCCTTTGCTAGGTCTTACTTGACAACATTTGCTGTACCTGGTCTTTCTTTGCCCTTGCCCTTCTTAAAGGTCTTACTAGCCTTTTCATATTGGTCTCACCAATATAGAGAACTGACTTCTCTTTCTTGATGGTACTCTCAGCTTCCCTGAACATATTAAGGAGCTCAGGTAGAGTCACCTTAAACTTGTTCATATTAAAGTTAATAATGAACTATGAAAAAGAATATGAGCGATCTCATCCTCGCTTGTCCTTTCCTTCGGCGTGGGCACAATCGTATTAAGGACATATACAATTTTCTCTTTTATAAGAATATAAGAACAATTCTCAAATTGCAGAGCCTTTGGACCAATGAGGCAGTTGGCATCAACAATGCCACATAGGGGTTTTGCAAGCGGTAAATAAGATATAGCATAAATAAATAACATGCAGACTTTACATAAAATACTAATTAAGATATAAACTTTTATCTTAATATACTCCCACTATTTTCCTAGCAAATTATGCGACACCCTTGACACGTGAGACGAAAGTCTTCGACAGACTCCTAGTGGGGATAGGGATTCAATCGACATCTTAGTGCAACTTCGAAGGACTCGACCAATTATACTAAGCCCGAAAGGTAGACAACTCTTATCAATCACAACTCCTTATGATTCCTGTCATATTCGACCTCTGAATCATCATGGTCTCGACTGCTCGACCAATCATGAAGTTCAGTTAAGTCATCACCATCGTTATAAGATGACTCTGATTCGATGGATATGATCTAGACTGCTTGACCAAGTCATACCATGTCGTTGGGTCACCGGTGACATCTATATGTCGTAGGCAAGAACTTGATCACGTAGATAGGTGAGCCTCGAGTGACTCGACCAACTCAATCTATGTCGTGATTCAATTTCTTCCTATAACGATGGAAGGCCACATGGGTTAATCTTATTACCTCACACTTACCGACTTAATATTATCGTAAAAGGGATTTTTATTCGTATCGGTCTCCTAATCTATTGTGTCACACATATACATATTTAATATATATCTACATCGCATGCAAATATATATATATATATATATATATATATATATATATATATATATATATATATAACACATCACATATGCAAGCCACACTGGATGATCATGAACTATCACCTAATATGATTAAGCCCGAGCCAATAGGCCTAATCACTCACAATAGGATCTATATGTGCATCGGCGCATCTCCATGCCCTGTGATCATTGATCTCGTCATCATTGGTTCCGTCGGATCGTCGCATCACCATGCGTCATGATCTCCGGCCATGGCATCGTGGGTCTTATTGTTACCTCCACGCTCCCGCCGTGCTTCTCCATGTTATTACAAATAATCAGAGGCACGTAGGCCCGATAATCAACGAGAAAAACGGAGGCTCATAGGCCCTAATAATAATAATAATAATAATCACAATTACACACATCACAACACATGGCTCATGATCATCCATCCACATCATACATCACATCATATGTAGGATTACTAGATATATAATAATTAATTAAACTATTTAATTAATTATTTTCAGAATTATCAAGGGAATTTTCATAATTCTATATAGGAGGATAGTCCTCTAAATTTCCAGAATTGTTGAGGGTGTTTTCAGAATTCTATGCATAGGACATACCTCGAAATTTCTCAAATTATGAGGGGTAGGATCATCCTTTTCTCAAAAGGATGCCCTAACCTCTTCCCTCACCCTCATTGTGCTGCCGCCACAGCCCCTGCGCAGGCAGCTGCTGCCCTTGCCCGCCGGTAGCCGCCCTTACTGGCACCAGGACTGGCCGAGGGCAGCAGCCCCTTGCGGGTACCCTACAGCCAGTCGTGCCCGCGGGTAACCGCTTGCAGGCATCCAACCTCCCCCTTGCAGGGAGCCTTAGCCTCCCCTATAAGGGGCCTGGCCATGGTCGGCCACCCCTGCAAGGGGTCTGGCCATGGCTGGCCGCCCCTCCTTGCTGTGTTCATTGTAAAAATGCAGCAAGAACGCGTAGAATGATTCTATGCGATTCAATCTCATCACATGTAAACCAATCTTTCGCACAAAAACCTGGCTTTGATACCACTGTTGGGAAACCTCTATGGGAGCATCACATGCATAATGAAATCAAAACAAAATACTAGTTTCTCACGCGGATTAACTCATCGTGCAAAAGATTACGGTCGTGGGAAAGCCACAAAAATTGATAAAACCACATCATGTGATAGATTTATTACCTAGGGAGATCGTATATCCCTGTATTTCAGATCCAGATGGAGAGGATGAAGGAAATCAAGCATCTTCCTCTCTAGCGATATCCACACGATGGATCTCTATAGCGAAACTCCTCCAATCTGTTCTTGCAACTCTTGCACAGATGGAGGGAAGAGAATGGGGGGGGGGGGGAGGCCAATGCTGCAGCCTATCAACCATGAGTCTCCCCTCCTATTTATAGAGAGCCACCAAAAATCCTATGGCTCATGTCTTAGTGGGTATTGGATCTTCATCCAATTACCCACTAATCTTGCATCATTGGATCTCTATCCAATAATCTCCTTAGGTCTTTAATTGGGCTTTAAGAAAGGAACTCATCAGCATAGAGTCTCATCTAATGATAATAGGGGCTAATTGGATCTCCATCCAATTCTCTATTCGCTGAATCATCAACCATATGTGTGTGACCCTCTAGGCCCGATACCGAGATGGTCGTGAGTCACTCCATCAGAACTTCTTCTGATATAGTAAATTATTATCCTCATAATAATTCACTCAACTCATCAACTATGGATGTACTAGGTCATTACGTCATAGTCCACATACGGTACAAGGGGGATCGAATCCATCGGACCTGTCTGTCCACAGTTACCGTGAGATTATGTATCTATAATCCCTCATCCAATTAATATCTTGGAGACCATATATTAGACATGGTACTATCAGGTCACATACAGAATCAGTTTGTCATGCTCTAATCTGATTCTATCGGAGAACTCTTTCTCTTTCAATTCGAATAACCCTGGCTAGGGATTTATCTGAGCAAGCACATATGAGAAATTTCTCTTGTGATATCGAGAGTTGATGATCCTCTATTGACACTCAATTATCTTCGTAAGGTTGGCTACCAATCCCGATAACCAGTTGTACCATATCTGAAACCTTCCAAACATGTAAGTCTGGCGTCAAAGAAAGGAAAACTCATACAATGCATCCTTGGTGTCTCAAGTCTAGGGACCAGATACACAATTGGGACTATGGAATTACTGTCAGACATTAGGTATCATTAACCATACAATATTTCATAAGCGGATCAATCAGTGAACTCATTCTCTAATGAGCACCTGTACTATATCCTTAGTATCTCCACACATTGGCTATGAGACCAGCCGCCTCCATCATATGGACGGGTATATAGTACATTGATCTGTATTATTATCTCGATGTCCCTCTCGAGTAACCTATGATTGGGATTATTTAGGATCTATGTTTAAAGGTGAATTGATCTCATCACGATCCAATTCCCATTGCATAAAACCAAGGACATCACAACATATATATATGCAACGGATAATATAGTGTGAGAATATGCCAATATTAATCATAAGCAAAAAGATCATGTAGCGTGTCACACGTGCCAACACTCACGTGATTTGCTTGTAGGGCATCTGTAACTAGCACTCGCTCCTTAGGTCGAGATTTTATTGGATTAGATGCCTTGAGGAGACCTCTTTCCTAGATTTGGAGAAAAATTTCAGTTCGGATAGAATTGAGAGGAGTGTTTGAGAGCCTCGGGATAGTTGGCTCGGTCCTCTCCATTCTTCTTCTCGATGGTCCTGGGGGTGGGCCTCGGGAAGAGTCGACGTGGGGTCGCTTCTGGTCCTCGCGCTTGCCAGCCACTAGTGCTTCGGTGGCAATATATTGGTTGGCCCTTTGTAACATCTTGGGGACTGTTGTGGGTGGATGTTCGACCAGTGACCAGAAGAAGCGGGATGACTGCAACCTGATCAGGAAGGTCTGGATCATAAGGGAAGGATGGGCATTTGGCATCCCCCTGATTTTGATCATGAATTGAGCAACGTACTCTGCCAATGGCTCATCCTCCTTTTGACTCATCCTGAGGAGGGATGTAGCAGTCGGCCTCGGGCGGGCGCTGGCTAGGAAATTCAGCTTGAACTCTTTGGCGAGTCGGTTAAAGCAAAAGATCAAAGAGGGTTTCAGCCAACTGTACATATCGGGGTGGGCCCTCTTAGGATCGTCAGGAAAGCTTGGCACATTAGAGCGTTTGACATCCCGTACAGTGTCATCTGAACTCTAAACGCAGCTACGTGTTCCATTAGATCGGAGCTATCATCGTACGCCTCCAGCATCGGAAGCCGAAAGTGCTG
This sequence comes from Ensete ventricosum, assembly GCA_029747655.1. Classification (NCBI taxonomy): domain Eukaryota; kingdom Viridiplantae; phylum Streptophyta; class Magnoliopsida; order Zingiberales; family Musaceae; genus Ensete; species Ensete ventricosum. The sequence goes on from JAQQAF010000001.1 coordinate 42,752,343, forward strand.
CTAGATCGGATAATCTCATACCTCTGGTACGAAGGGGTATCTGCTAGTGGAACTTTCTCCGAGTTCTTCCTTCGACCTGACAAACTCCTTTTGGACATCATCTATTTATTGATTCATCAAGCGCAATTGCGCCCGTAGTAAGTTTGTAGAATCGGAGGAGAGGGTATATAGATCAGACATGTTGTGGACTGAAGTGCTGGCAGTGGGTGTGAGTCGCCCTGTTGGGTCCCCAACAGAAGTGGGATTGTGTTCGAGAGGAGGCTGAGGAGAATCATCATCGAGTTGCTGCATAGCTGGGGGTTGTCCTCCGAAGGTAATGCCTCGGGTGGGGCTACAGAGAGCAATTTGATGTTGCAAGCTCGACTGCTACATGAGCTGAGGAATGTAGGGGATGATCATTTGGATCATCTCATTTAGGACTTGCACTTGGTCGGTAAGCCCAAGAAAGGCCTAAGGGGTCACCACTAAACTCCCGAGGTTGGACGTATGGGGGGTAAATCCAAGGTCATTGAATAAGTGCCGATAACACCTCGGAGTGTGAGTGATCGGGTTCCCTTCTCCTAGGAGGGAAAAGGGGGGCGGTCCAGCCACTTCGGGGGCTTGCTAGGCTGCTGGGACGTCTTCCCCGAGGTTGTTGAGCACTGAGCGTTCCTGCAACATCAGGCCCTCCTTCTAATGCCAAATTGTTACTGGATGTTGTGTCATGGTCGATGACTCAGCATGGCACAGTTCGACCTGCGTGCGTAGAATCGATTCAGTGGGATTTGGAGGCTCGAGGAAGCTTAGCGAGGCAGTTGGGCTTCATGATGTAGCAGCTCCTCGGGTCGCAGGTTCGGTCGTGTCGGTCTGAAAGGGGCATCTGAGACCTGCAAGAAGACCTATGTCGGGAATATGTGCACCTGACTAGACCCCTCCGTTGGCTAAGTTAGCGTTCGGGGGTAGAGATTCCGATCGGGTCTCAGAAGGTCCCGAGCAATTTTTAGGAGGAGAAGGTCGAGAGTCCAAAAAAAGATCCCCCTTTAGAGTACAGTAGGGGATATTTATACATGCTAGACGGAGGAGGATGGTACCGTGATGTTTAATGGGTTTGACACTTTCGATTGCACCATAGTACAGCCCTGCATCGAGCGACGCCTTCGCTGGGATTGAATTTCGTATTTGTTTCCTCGGCGCTAACATTCAATTCCGTACTCTTGCTTTCAAGGTGAGTATTTTGAGTGTAGAGAATCTTCAAGAGAGAGATAGGGCAGTAAGTAATACTTTTGGGCTACTACAGCTCATTCAGCATTTCAAGCTACTCTTATTAGTGGTTGTCTCATTCTTTGTATTGGTCACTTCATTCTTTCTTTCCTTATCCCGGTTCCCCGTTTCAAGTTATATCTTGTAGTAGTTGTTAGCTTGTTAGCAGTAGCTGTTGTCTTAGTTATGAGAACCAAGTCTTATTGACATCGGTTCTGGTTCTATTTTTGTTGATAGCAGTAGCACAGTAAGGGCTATAAGAATTCAAGTAAGCAGCAGAAGAGTTCAAATAAGGGATAGTAAGAATGACATCCAGGAAATGTGGAGTTAGCACTAAGCCTATGAAAGGGAAAGGGGTAAGTCAGCGCTGAACTGAAGACAGGAACTCACCTTACCATCGCTTGCTTGTTGAATTACATGTAGTGGATTGGATGTATGTGCGCCTTACTATTTCAGTTATTAAAGTGGAGTTTATTTGGATGCGAGTTTGTATCAAAGTGTTGGGCACCAAGTAGTTCTTCACTTTCAATTGTGTCTTCATCTTCAAGTCGAGTTTCTTTGGGTTTCATATTTCAATGTAGCCTACATAGCTGTAAAGAAAAGGAAATCCTACTGCTTGTGGCTCGGACTACTCGGTTCAATTCTTCCCACGCTCAAGTCGCAAACACGGATTCAACAAGAATGGAAACTGCTTATTCCTTCTTATGATCTTTATACTTATTCCGATCTCGTCACAAACTCAGGATTCAACAAGTAGAGTTGAAGTTTAAGAATGGAATTGAGTCTCTCTTACCTAGTATAGAAATAAGTAAGGAAACAACATTGAACCAATCTTTGCATTAAGCCGAGTAACCACTCTGGAACTTGTTCTGTCAACTACTTTCCCTGACCTTGAGCCCGAGTTAACTCATTCATTTCCTGAAATTCTTTCTAACATGTCGAGTGAATGAAATTCAATCCAACGAAAAAAGAAGATTGACTACACAGTTCTATCAAATGCCTCACGACCTCAAAAGATCACCTCTCTTATCCCTTCTCTTAGTGTCTGGTTCAAGCAAAAGCCATTATTCTCAAATCCAATGCAAAGCACGAAATCTGTAGAGGAGTTACGAATTTGATCAAAGGCTCTCTCTACTTTTGCTTATAGTACTAGCCAGCCCTTTCCTAGGGTCTGGATTGGAGGGGCCGACAATTGTGGGTATGACTTCTATAGTAATCAATGCGATCTTCGGTCTAACTTGTTCAGGCTGTCGGGTTGCCGAGGTGGTTGTCCATATGGTCTCTGGGCTGACACGTCGAGGCTGATCGATCAGGATGATGTGACTGTCCACGTGGTCCTTGGGTTACTGAGATGACCGCCCACATAAACTTCGGGTTGTCATGATTGGTCCGGGCTGATGAGCCCAATCTTTGCCCTATCATTACCCATCACTGGAGTTGAAGATCAATACTCCTCTTTTCCTCATCTCTACTCCATTTTAGACCAAATCCTACGGTAGTTCCACACATTTGAGACAACTATTGATGGTAACTCAGAAAATTAACATTTATCCCTTTAATATGTATATGCCAGACCAAGCTTCTTTATGTTACGAATCTCCAAGTAGCAATTTCTCAATCTGTAACACAATTATTGAAATAGGAAGTAGTAATAAAATGCCTGATTGAGTTCATTGATTCATCATCAATTTATACAGGTGAAGATAGGAGGATTTCCCTCAACTAACCTATGAGATTTTCTCATTCAATTGGGAAAATTATATCTAAATCCTAGCTAAATCTTTTTTTCTAGCATGCCCCCGCAAGATCGAGCTCCTGTCAAGGATGCTAATCTTGAATCGATGTCAATGAATCTGAAGGAAGGAGGTCGTTGTATTGTCAACCGCGATGAAGATATGGTAGCGATTGACTTCGACGGCGATGTCAGCCTAGCTGAGAAGGAGGCCACTGTGTTGTCAATCGCGATGAAGATCTGACGGTAGTTGACTTCGATGATGATATCAGCCTGGCTGAGGAGCAGATGATTCTAACTGGAGCCAAGTTCAATAGTCTGATTAGATCAGACTGTCATGCCTCAATAAGATCTAGCTCCTGTGAAAGACGCAGATCTGAAACCAATGTCAACATTAGTGCGAGGCGAGCTGATATGGCCAGCGACTAGTTGATGTGTTGTAGCTTCGGCTAGATCAGCAAGGCCGCAATAGTCACATCTAATGAAATCAGAGGAAAGTCTTCGCAACAAGACGCAGGTGGGCAGATAGCAACGATGGCAAACAGAATCAAAGGTCTGATTGACGGATACAACGACCGAAAGAGGTCACGGGCATAGAGGCCGCAGTCGCCGGGGTAGGGGCATGGGGTCGCGTGCAAGACTCGGGTGCGCAATAAGGGTGCTCTGCAAGATAAGGAGAGCAGCAGCCGATGGCTGCTGCTAAAGTGGAACACTTCAATGTCGTGTAGGAGGGTGGAGCCCGAAGGACTCCACGAAATCAGCAGCGACGTAGAGAAGAAGAGGGGCTAGTGGGGTGGCGTTTGTGCTGTTGCAAGAGGGCAGCGTCGGTGGCAAAGACGGCTGGGCAGCAACAGAAGGGCACTGTTGGGAAGGGACACAGTGGATTATAGGAGCCCGAGGTTATATCGGCGAGGGGAAGGAGCGGTTGGCCGGAGATCAAATATGACAACAGAAAGTAGAGGTCCAGCAGGCATAGAAGCGACGCGGCCGGTGGGGTGGAAAGCAGCAATGTGGGGCCTAGCAATTGGCAGAGGCATGGCTGCGACTGGGAAGTAGCGGCTGGCTCTCTGCTAGGAGGGAGAGCAGAGCACCGAGAGAAAAAGAAAGACGCTGGCCAGGGGGAGTTGCTGTCGTTTGAGAGCGAGAATGAGTTTGTTGTTCCCTCTCAACATAGCACCGAGAGACGATGGGCAGTGGCCCTTACAGGTGCTCTCGGCAGAGGAGGCAGCAGTAGAGGAGGCAGCGGCTGTGGGGAGCGAGCAGCAGCAAGATGGCAAGAGAGGTAAAGTGTTGCTAGCGGCTGATGAGGGCGCCATCGACGCGACTGGGTAGCCGAAAGCAGCAGTGACGGTGGAGAAAGGGTAGCGGCTGGAAGAGAACCACAGAAAACTGGGTAGCAGAGGATGCAGCAGTAGCGACAGGGGATGGTGAGGGCTGCGACTACGACTGTGGTCGGCGAGGATGCCTGTCTCTTGCTGGAGAGGGAGATATGCACCGAGGAGGAGAGAGTTGCCTTCGGAGTAGAGGAAGCAGAGAATGTCCGAGGCTGAAGGAGAGGGCCGTGGCTATGGCCGGCGAGGGCTGTGGCTGTAACCGACGAAGGCTACGGCTGTAATTTTTGGAGCAGGCGAAGGAGAGGGCAGCGGTTGCGATGTGAAGCAGGGAAGGGCAGCAATCGCGGTGACATTTTGGGGCCACTACTGCGGCAGGGGAGGAAGAAGGGCTAGCCGGCAGTAGTAGCAGGTGCGACAAAGATGGCCGACGGAGAGGGGGCAACAGTTTATACAGTAACAACAATGGTAGAAGAGCAGCAACGACGAAAGTAGGTGAGGAAGGCACTAGCAGCAAGGGGAGGAGACGGCTGTTGTAGCTGGGGCGATCGAAAACGGCGATTGCGGCAAAACTAAAGGCACAACTAGAGGCTGCGTGGGTTGCAGCGGTGACAGAGGCGACGATAAGATGGGTGCGACTGATGGAACTAGAGGAGGGTGCAATTGCGACTGTGATTGAGGAGGAGGAAGGCAGCGGTGGTAAACAAAGCAGCAGAGGGTGGCGTTGCTCGCTGCAATAGGATAGGACGAGGAAGAGGAGCCCTCGGTAGAGGAGTGAGGAGAAGCCCGTAGGAGACCAGGCAGCAGCCGACGATGATGGAGAGACGCTGGCTACAGATAGGAGGAGCTGACTGCCGTGAAAGAGGGCGTCGGTGCTACCGCCTAGAGGAGGAAGAAGCCACCGCCGCAAGGGGCGATGGGAGGTGAGGACGAGAAGGCCGAAACAGAAGGGAGAGAGGTTGGGGTTCGTGCTCTCAAGATTGATGGCAGAGAGGAGGCAGCGCTTGACCTTGCCGGGTAGAGAGACTAGGCGATCGGGCGAGGAGGAGGAAGTCGATGACGGTGGGTCCGACAGGGGAGGAGGAAGCTGTCATCTGCTATAAATGGGGTAGGGAATGTACCGTTGCTCGTTGGAGCTGATGCAATAGTGGTGGGGCACGAGGAAGATGACCTCGTGTATAAAGATGTCTCGGCAGAGGAATGAGGAAGCCAATGGAAAAGAATGATCGTCACAGGCAAACGGTGATAGAAGCTGTCATAAAAAGTGAGAATGAAAAGCTCAATTGATTCATTGATTCATCGTTTATTTATACGAGATTTTCTCATTTAGTTGGAAAAATCATATCTAAATTTTAGTTAAATCTTATATTTTATCGACAACGAACGAAAAAAAAAAATGTGAATGACGACATTAAACAAAGAAAGAAAGACCGGTCATACTGTTGGAAATAATCCAAGTAGTTAGGATGAGATGAGATCAGTTTAGATAAGGATAAGATTTATTTAGGTGTGATAGATTTTTTATTATTTTAAAATATTTGTATTATGTCTTTTAATGATTATAAATAGGTGCTCTTGGTTCATTCCAGAGTACTGCAGACTGTTGATTGAAAGTACTCCTGGTGTCTTCTACTATTCTCTTCTCCTTCTCCCTGAAGTTCTGCAGAAAAGCCAACAGTGGTATCAGAGCCTGGTTCAGAAAAAATCAAAAGGAGTACACCGGTCAAAAAGAAGGGAAGACTAGTAGATCCAGAAAAAAGAAAAAGAAAAAAGAGAAGATGGCAGGCCTTACAGTAAGTGTTCCTAATCAACTTCTTCCTATCCTCAAAGATGATAATTATCAGTTTTGGGCTATTAAAATGAAAACTCTCCTTGTTTCACAAGGATTGTGGAAGTTGGTAGAAAATGGTTTTGTTGAGTATGATCTGCAGGATCCTAAGACTACTAAGGATCAAATGCATCAGATGAATGAAAATATGCAAAGAGATGCAAAAGCCCTCTATATGCTACAACAAGCAATAGATGATTCATTATTTCCCCGACTTATGATGGCATCAACATCAACAGAAGCTTGGGAGATATTAAAAAATGTGTTTGGAGGCACAGAGAAGGTAAAAATTTCAAAGCTTCAAATTCTTCGTCGTGAATTTGAAACACTTATAATGAAAGATTCGGAATCTGTTGCTGATTTTTTCTCAAAAGTTTCTTCTATTGTGAATCAAATGAGATCTTATGGTGAAAATCTAAAAGATCAAACTGTAGTAGAAAATTTTTTATGAAGTTTATGTTCAAAATTTGATATGATCTCTACTGTTATAGAAGAAGCTAAAGATACAAGTATATTATCTGTAGATGAATTAATGGGATCTCTTTTAGTCCATGAACAAAAAGTGAACAGATCTTCAGATGAAACTTTGGAACATGTTCTTCAAATGAAGATAAATCAGAAGAAGGATCAAAAAGAGAATTCAGAAATCAGATCTCAAGGGAGAGATCAAAAGGACAGAGGACGAGGCCGACCAAATGAAGGTAACAAAGAAACTCGAAAATATTTTTGTTGCAAAAAAATAGGACATATTGAAAAGGATTGTTGGTACAAAAATAAAAATCCAAATGTTCCTCTATGTTCTTATTGTGGAAAATATGGACATTTTGAAAAAGATTGTTGGAACAAAAATCAAACAAACTATCATGAGGAAAAAAATGATGACAAAAGAGATGAAGAAAATATTTGTTTATTAGCATCTGATGAAAAATATTCTAGATCTGTTTGGTTTTTGGATAGTGGATGTAGTGATCATATGACAGGGGATAAAAGTCTGTTTCAGAAACTTGATGATTCGATCAGATCTACTGTGCAGATGGGAAATGGTAAAAAGGCTCAAGTAAAAGGAAAAGGAACAGTTGCTATAAACACAAAGTCTGGTAAAAAAATTATTGATGATGTGTTATTTATTCCTGATTTAAAACAAAATCTCATTAGTATATGACAACTAATGAGAAAAGGATATTATGTTATTTTTGATGAAGAAAAATGTCTGATTTATGATAAGAAAATTGGTAAATTGATAGCAACTGCAAGGATGACAAAAAACAAAATGTTTGTCTTATTATTTTCGGACTTCGCTACTCTTACCGAAGAATCAACATTATGGAAAAATAGTTATGATCATTTAAAATTCTGTGGATCTATGCAAACTGTCTCAGATGATGCAGGTCGTAATGTTGATGACACACATATACAGAAAAGGGGTGAAGCTCTAAATTCAAAGGACAACAATGAAAATACGCATACAGAGTTGGTAGAAGTTTCTGATGATGTGAAGAAAGCCAAGAGAAAGAAAAGAAAAATGAAGCTTCCGCATACAAAGGGATTCAATCCTACAAATGCAGAGTCTCCATCATATCATCAAAGATGGCTACCAAAGAGAAAAATGTCAAGAGAAACGATAAAATATTTCAGGTCAGAAGTTCTCAAAAATGTGTGGACCGAGAAAAAACATAAGACAACCGCTGCAGCAACGAAGATCAGCTTATCGACATTTTCACAAAAATTTTGGAGAGAAAAAAAGATTACGTGAAAATAATTTTAAATAATAACTACTTGAATTAAGGGGGTGTGTTGGAAATAATCCAAGTAGTTAGGATGAGATGAGATCAGTTTAGATAAGGATAAGATTTATTTAGGTGTGATAGATTTTTTATTATTTTAAAATATTTGTATTATGTCTTTTAATGATTATAAATAGGTGCTCTTGGTTCATTCCAGAGTACTGCAGACTGTTGATTGAAAGTACTCCTGGTGTCTTCTACTATTCTCTTCTCCTTCTCCCTGAAGTTCTGCAGAAAAGCCAACACATACTTGATCGACCGCTCTAATTTACTTACCTGCATTAAACAAAGAATGCTGTGTGAAGATATCTTATATGCTCTCTAGCCTGAGTTGAAAGTGAGCAAAGCATCTTATCAGGCAATAAGATGGGCTCACATGTGGAGGCAATTGGAACATGCATTTTAACATTGAGTAGTGGCTTTTGTTTTAGAATTGGAAAGGACCTTTTATGTGCCAAGTTTCTCAAGAAACTTGATTTCTGTTTTTAGACTCGTACCATTTGGATATTCCTTTCATTTTCAAGATATATCATTTAGTTTATTATATAAATCTGATTGTGTTGGGAATGGTATCCTGTCTGATGGTCTTTTTCAAATTCTCTTACAAAATAAAAACACTCATAGTTCAATGCATGTTCATGCTGGCATTAAAAGGTATAATATTAATGAAGACTCCTCTATCTTATGGCACTGGAGATTATGACATATCTCTATAGAGAGAATCAAAAAATTAGTTAATGATGGTGTACTTAGTACTCTTAATTTTTCTGATTTTAAGACTTGTGTGGACTATTAAAGGAAAGTAGGCCAATAAGTCCAAGAAAGATGCTAATAGGAGTTCAGACATATTAGAAATCATTCATACTGATATATGTAGTCCAGACATGGACACACATGGTCAGAAATACTTCATCTCTTTTATAGATGATTACTCACGATATATGTATATCTATTTGCTCCATAATAAAAATAAAGCATCGGATGCCTTCAAAGTCTTTAAGGCTGATGTTGAGAACCAATATGGTAAGCAAATTAAAATTGTGAGATCCGATAGAGGTGGAGAATATTATGGTAGATATACTGAGAATGGACAAATACCTCGTCCGTTTGCTAAGTTTCTTCAAGAACATGGGATTGTTGCCCAATACACTATGCCTGGTTCTCCAGACCAGAATGGTGTTGCAGAAAGAATAAATCGAACATTATTGGACATGGTGCGGAGTATGCTTAGCAACTCCAATCTTCCTAAATTCTTGTGGACTGAAGCGCTGAAGACGACTGTGTATATATTAAATCGAGTTCCAACTGAGGATGTCCCAAAGACACCATTTGAATTATGGAAAGGTTGGAAACCGAGTTTGAGACATATGCGCATTTGGGAATGTCCGTCTGAGGTCAGGATATATAATTCACAAGAGAATAAACTAGACCCAAGGACTATTAGTGGATATTTTATTGCATATGCTAAAAAGTCCAAAGGTTATAGGTTTTATTGTCCATCTCACACAACTAGGATTGTGAAATCAAGAAACGCTAAGTTTCTTGAGGAAGACATGATCAGTGGGAGCGATCAGTTCAAGAACATAGTTTCTGCACATGATCATATAGTAACTCAACCTTCCACATTGAATGATAGATTGGTTATAGTCCATAGCACTCCTCAAGTTCAAACTAGTGCTGAACAACCAATCATACAGATTCCACAAGTTGCTTATAATGTTCTAATAGATCAAACAATTCAAGAATCACAGCAAGCTCCTGAACAACAAGTTGAACCACAAGTTTCCCAGGGAGACATTGGTACAACATTATGAAGATCTATTAGAAATAAAAGATCAGCAATTCCTAGTGATTATATTGTATATCTACAAGAATTTGACTATAATATCAGAGCCCAAAATGATCCTGAAACCTTTTCACAGGCCATAAGTCACAAAGAGTCAAGCTTTTGGTATGATGCCATGAAAGAGGAGATGAATTCCATGAAGAACAATGAAGTCTGGGATCTTGTAGAGTTGCCTAATGGGGCAAAGACTATAGGCTGTAAATAGGTCTTCAAGACCAAAAAGGACTCATTTGGCAACATTGATAGATACAAGGCTAAACTTGTTGCAAAGGAATTTACTCAAAAGGAGGGAATAGATTATACAGAGACATTCTCTCCTGTATCAAAGAAAGATTCTCTTCGTATCATTTTGGCATTAGTTGATTATTTTGACCTTGAGTTGCAACAAATAGATGTGAAAATAATATTTCTTGATAGAGATCTAAAAGAGGAGGTTTATATGAAACAACCTGAAGGTTTCTCCTCTAGTGTTGGTGAGGACTTAGTTTGCAAGCTTAAGAAATCTATATATGATTTAAAATAAGCCTCCCGTCAATGGTATTTTAAATTTCATGAAGTGATTTCTTCATTCAGATTTGTTGAAAATCCTATGGATCAATGTATATACCAGAAGATCAGTGAGAGTAAAATATATTTTTTTATTTTATACATAGATGATATTTTGCTTGCAACCAATGATAAGGGTTTGCTATATGAGGTGAAACAATTCCTTTCTAGAAACTTTGATATGAAAGATATGGGTGAAGCATCTTATGTCATTGGCATAAATATCCATAGAGATAGACCTCGAGACATTTTAGGTCTATCACAAGAAACCTATATTAATAAGCTTTTAGAAAGATTTCGGATGAAGGATTGTTCAACAAGTGTTGCTCCTATTATAAAAGGTGATAAGTTCAATTTGAACCAATACTCGAAGAATGATCTTGAGAGGAAATCAATGAAAAACATCACATATGCTTCTGTCGTAGGAAGTCTTATGTATGCTCAGGTCTGCACTAGACCTGATATAGCATTTGCTGTTGGGATGCTCGGATGATATCAGAGTAATCCAGGTATGGACCACTGGAGAGATGCAAAGAAAGTGATGAGGTGTCTTTAAGGAACCAAAGATTACATGCTTATGTATAAACAGACAGACAAACTCGATGTGATTGGCTATTCAGATTCGGACTTTGCCAGCTGTGTTGATTCTCGTAAATCAACATCATGATACATTTTCATATTGGTTGGTGGAGCTATTTCTTGGAGAAGTGCCAAGCAGACTTTGACTGCTACTTCTACCATGGAAGCTGAGTTTATCTCATGTTTTGAGGCTACTTCACATGGTGTATGGCTTAGGAGTTTCATTTCTGGGCTTAGAATAATGGATTCTATTTCTAGGTCATTAAGAATTTTCTGCGACAATTCAGCTGCTGTCTTTATGGTTAAGAATAATAAAAGTGGAAGTCGAAGTAAACATATCGATATTAAGTATTTAGCCATAAGAGAACGTGTAAAGGAAGAGAAAGTGGTCATTGAGCATATTAGCACCGAATTGATGATTGCTGATCCTTTGACTAAAGGTATGCCACCTCTGAAATTCAAGGATCATGTAGAGAAAACGAGACTTAGTTCCACTTTGTAATTGTTTTGAAACTCTTATATATTGTGATATTTTCTCATATTCATGTGCACATTAATTTGAGAAAATATATTCGGATGGACCAAGAATAAACATAGGATTTATTCATTAAGTGATGTTACCATATTAAGATTAATTCTTCAGAAACCAAATATATTGTGATACATAGAAGATAATACTCGTTTTAAGAGGACTTATCGCTATGATTCATGTATTTGTTTCTTAAGAATATTATTCGATAAGATTAATTCAAGTCGTTAAGTGAAACGTAAGGACCAAGTGGGAGACTGTAATCATTTTTAATTAAATTTTATTTATTGTCATTAATATTTTTATTAATTATGGTTTAAATATTTCAGTTTTCATTTATTATGAATATAATGACTATTATTAAATTTATTCATTCATGATAATTAAATTCATAATGGTTACTATTAAATTTCTCCATTCATGATAATTAAAATTCTCAATTATGGTCCAAACATTTCGTTTCTTGAATTAAATCATGAACATTATGGTAATAAATGTTCTTGATGAGAGAACGACTATATATATATATATATATATATATATATATATATATATATATATATATATATATATATATATATATGTGTGTGTGTGTGTGTGTGTGTGTGTGTGTATTTTGGTCCTTTGGCTTAATCTCAACTTGAAAGATTTTCTACACCATCTAAAGTGAGAATTCTGAGTCGAGAAGTGCCAAAATACTAAGAAATCATTGCTGAGATCTTCAACAACAATAGCTGGAGGTATGTAATTTAAGTTTCCGCATTCATTTGTGTTTCTATCAAAATGGTTTAGAAACACAACTTTTGGTTTCATCTTTTCTTCATATTCTTACACATTTATGAATGTGAACTTTTTTCTCTCTAAAAGTTAAGTTGAATCTTCCCAACTCCTTTCTAACTTAAAGGGTCTTAACAAAAACACCCTCGAGAGGGTCTTAACAAAAACACCCTCGATGTAATTTTGTAGGTTTCGATACAGTTGGAGATAGATGTGAACAACGTCGATAGATGTGAACAACGTCGATCACCTCTGGACAAGAGTCGAAGGATCGTGGTTGACTTTGAATCAACATCCACTCGGACAAAAAACAAAAAAACAGTTGCTTTCTCATGCATGTGTAACCATGGTAATTTTAAATTTCTATTTCTAGATGTCATCTTAATATTGGAAAATTCATCTTCTTTACTCGTCTCATGTCAGCACACGCAGATGTTTGTTGATTTGCAGTAGATGTGCTTGCTCCAGTAGATAAGGCCTCTATCTGGGCAATTGAAGAAACAACACATCGGCAATGATCGTTGCTTGCAAAGATTAGTTTTCTAGTAGTGATGTCTGTAGTAAAGTTCGGCAGTATAATTTACTACCGAGTACTGGGCACTTTGCCTGCAAAATGTGGTGCTCTGTAGAACAGGACAACGAAGAAAGCTATGTTTTAGATTTTTCACTGTAAGTTAAGCATGAGAATGAATTATTAATTACTTTTTAACCATTTACAAATATCATTTTTCATTTATGATGGAAATTTCCAACTATAATGTTTAGAGATAATAATTATTTGAATTTGTAATGTCTATCATAATTTTTTTGGTTTCCGCCTAGCAAATCTGAATACACTTTATCTTATGAACCATGGATTTTAAATTTTAAAAGCAATTTGGTATTATAATAGGGCAAGGGGACACAAAGAAACTTGTTTAAAGTTGTACAAGATTCCCATCTGAGGGTGTCATGCGTATCGTCTATTGATTAGTTGGCTCAATTGATTCTCTACTTAAGAAGCAAGCTCATCCTGATACCCCTTCCTAGCTGACGCAGGGGTTTAGTAGGAGTGCAGTAGTGTCATAGAGGTCGTTTCATGATGGGGATCTGACTCAAAGTAACTTGAGTAAACGAGTGGGGGTCCTCCGAGTTGTCCTTTGAGCTATAGATTTCTCCTCCAAATGTTAGACCATCATGGTGATGGGAATAAAACAAGAATAAACTTTGTATACGAACAAATACTAGCAGACCGTCACACACAGCGAAATCAAACAGAAATCACAATCAGATGAACACCAAGATTTACGTGAAAAATCCCTTCAACTCGAAGGGTAAAAACCACGGGACAAGCCAGAGAAAATTCACTATCAAAATAATGAATATACAGATCTCGAGGCTTCTTGCCCAAGCCCAAAGCAATAGCCACAAGAGAATCACAGGGATACAAGGACTATAATCCTATGCATAATATCCACTGCAAACTGATCTAACATGAGATTTGAATGATTGAGAATAGTCTTTTCCTGCCCTTGTTTTCTTTTCTTTCTTGGATCTCTTGTTTTCTGGCCTCTACTGTCAATCTGCAGTCTTCTTTCTCTCTCCCACGTTTTCAGTCGTCGCTCCTCTCTTAATCTCAACCCTAGCCACCTAATCTAGGTTTTAGGTTAATATAAGTGAGGTTTTGGGCTGTGGGGTTGTGGGCTTCACTAAAGCCCATTATGGGTTGAATCTGGACCATCTGCCCAACAACCTCCCCCCTCAGCCCATAAGGGAGGTTGTCTCATGACTCCTCAACGTGAAGTCATGCCGACCAGCTGTCGGCATATCTCCTGTCTCTCTTTTTCTGCTCACTTTCAACTGTTTCCTGGTAACTCTCTGGTTCACCTGCATCAGTAAGCATCACATACTCATCTGTAGAGTATCTTCTGGAAGGTTGACGTGGTCTAGAAGATCTTCTTAACCGAGGTTCTGTGGGAACTTGCTCTCTTTCTTCTTCTTGCTCAACATGTCCTGCAGGTAGATCAACATCTGGCTCTGCACCATCTTCCTACACATCTCCCCCATCACCCTGATATATTTGAGGAATATCTGGGTCACAGTCTACAAATCCCTCTGCAGAAGTCTTAGTTGGTGCCTCCTTCTTCAAATCCTCAATGGTTTGATCCTCAAAGAAGACAACATCTCTGCTTCTGAACACCTTCTGCTTTTCTGGATCCCAAAGCCTGTAATCAAACTGATCATGTGAGTAACCAAGAAAAATACACTCTTTTGTCTTACCATCCAGCTTGGACCTTTCATTGTTTGGAACATATGCAAATGCACGACAACCAAACACTCTTAAATGCCTATAGGAGACATCTTTCTCTGACCATACATGTTTTGCAACATCACCATCTAAAGCTGTACATGACGATAAGTTGATTACATCAACTACAGTCTTCAAAGCCTCATCCCAAAATCTTTTGGGTAGCTTGGCCTGTGAAAGCATACATATGATCTTTTCTATGATGGTACGACTCATCCTCTCTGCAATTGCATTATGCTGAGGCGTACCAGGGACTGTCAACTCATGTTGGATGTCATGTGACCTGTAATAATCATTAAACAATCTTGTGTACTCACCACCATTATCTGATCTTATACATTTCAATTGTCTTTCTGTCTCCCTTTCAACTCTGGCATGAAACTCTTTGAAGACATTAATAATCTGATCTTTAGTCTTCAAAGCATAGACCCAAACATTCCTGGAAAAGTCATCTATAAAAGTAACAAAATAAAGTGCACCACTGATACTAGGAACATTAACATATCCACCAGGAGTTTTTGTTCTCAAAGGACCACAGACATCTGTATAGACACGGTCCAAGACATGTATTTTTCTAGATAAGACAGTACTAACAAAGGAAACTCTATGTTGTTTACCAGCCAAACAATTAATACAAGGGTTCAAATGTGTACCTCTAAGGTATGACAATACCTCTCTCTTAGAAAGTTCTTGCAGCCCTTTCTCGCTCATGTGTCCCAGTCGCCTATGCCACAACTCTATACTGAAGTCTTTCTCTGTAGCATTCAACTGCTCACCACAAGCTTTAGCCTGTAATCTGTACAATGTATGACATTTCTTCACATTAGCTACAATAAGAGAACCCTTACTGAGCTTCCACTGCCCTTTGTGAAATCTGACATCAAAGTCTTCATCGTCCATTCTTCCAACTAAAATTAAATTCAGTCTTAAGTCAATCACATGTCTCACATCCTTAAGCACCAACTTGCAACCAAGGTTGGTCTTTATATGGATATCTCTCATGCTAATGATATTTGCTGTGTCATAGTTGCTCATCTTGACAACACCAAAATTTTTGGACCTGTAAGTAGCAAAGAACTCCCTCCGTGGTGTAGCATGATAAGAAGCACCTGTGTCAATTATCCACTCGAGATCCTGGCACACACAAGAAAAAATATCATCGGAAGTAGATAAAATCAAATAATCACTACCTTGTACTGTAGTTGTGATATTCTCTTTCCTTGACCTTGACTTGCTTTTACCCACACGTGAACCACTTCTATCCTTTGACTTTGACCTTCCTCTGTTCTCTGAGACAAGTGCTTGTGAATCAATCTGAGAAGTTGCTAAATTCTTTTTCCTTAACTCCTCATTCAACAAACTGCTTGTTACTTGACTCATGGTGACAATATCATCTGGTGCCGAATTACTGAGAGAAACTACTAGTGTCTCCTAACTTTCTGGCAAAGAACTAAGAAGTAACAATGCCTGCAACTCATCATCAAGAGACATTTTCATAGATGATAACTGGTTAGTAATACTCTACATTTCATTTAAATGCTCAGGAATAGAAGTATCCTCTTTATATTTCAAGTTCACAAGTTTTCTGATCAGAAAAGCTTTATTGCCAGCCGTTTTTCTTTCATAAAGACCTTCTAACTTTTTTCAAAGAGAGTATGTAGAACATTCAGTAGAAACATAGTGAAAGATAATATCATCTAGCCATTATCGAATAAAGCCAACTATTTTTCGATCTAACCTCTTCCACTCATCATCTGTCATAGATGTGGGCTTTGCACTATCTCCTTGCAAAGGTCCATATAAATCTTTGCAATACAAGAGATCTTCCATTCTTGGTTTTCATATCATCCAATTATTTCCGTTTAAACTAATCATGCGAGAAATATTACAGACCTCCATGTTCAGATACAAAAAGATTAAATACCACCAAAACCCTGCTCTGAACCAGTTGATTGGAATAAAACAGGAATAAACTTTGTATACGAACAAATACTAGCAGACCGTCACACACAGCGGAATCAAACAGAAATCACAATTAGATGAACACCAAGATTTACGTGGAAAACCCCTTCAACTCGAAGGGTAAAAACCACGGGACAAGTCAGAGAAAATCCACTATCAAAATAATGAATATACAGATATCAAGGCTTCTTGCCCAAGCCCAAAGCAATAGCTACAGGAGAATCACAGGGATACAAGGACTATAATCCTAAGTACAATATCCAAAACCTTCCCAAGAGATCACAGTAAGAATCCACTGCAAACTGATCTAACCTGAGATTTGAATGATTGAAAATAGTCTTTTCCTGCCCTTGTCTTCTTCTCTTTCCTAAATCTCTTGTTTTCTGGCCTCTACTGTCAATCTGCAGTCTTCTTTCTCTCTCCACGTTTTCAGCCGCCGCTCCTCTCTTAATCTCAACCCTAGCCACCTAATCTAGGTTTTAGGTTAATATAAGTGAGGTTTTGGGTTGTGGGCTTCACTAAAGCTCATTATGGGCTGAATCTGGGCCATCTGCCCAACAACTAGCATCCTCAGGCGACGAGCAAGCGACCCTGCATGTCAGGACGGTGCCGAGATTGTCCGACGTGGCCTCTTTGATGCTTAAGTCAACAGAGGAAAAATACAACAAGCCAAACCGTGGGGGGAGAGAGAGAGAGAGTGAGAGAGAGAGAGAGAGAGAGAGAGAGAGAGTATATAGTGACGTAGTGTGTATTCATTCTCCCCTTCAGCGTGAGCTAGGGGGTTCCTTTTATACTTGATTTACATATCGATTGACCTGAGATAAGATTGATCTAACAATATGATCATTCTGGTTTATGATAAGATACGGTGCTTATGATCAGTCATTGGTGAAGTATAAGCTGACTGCTACCAAATATTATCACTATCTACTTTATTTTCTATGAGAAATATAATGTTTTTTCCGAATGATAAAAAAGGATGAGTTACACTTGTCACCAGAAATGCACAAAGGAAAAGATATCAAAATGAGATTGCTTTTGTTGTGTTGATCTTGATCTGGTTACCAACTTCAAGGAATCTCCTGATAACAACCATTCCTTGATGGGTTCTTGTCTTATTTTCTTCGTGGATTCTAAAGTTAAGCCACTTTTTCCATGCCACTGGCCGAAAGAAAGATGATTCTTTCTGAGAGGGATATTTTCTAGCATGTTCTTTTCCGGATCAATGGTAATAATCCAACCAAAACTTTTGTTATTTTTGTGCACTCGGATTCAGTTTGTTAATTCGACTGGCACGCGAGGGTGCCTTAGAGTTTATTATATATTGGACTGTCGAGGTTTTAGGATTTATGGTAATGTTTTAACATAGAATGGTAGAATGGAGGCAATGCTTGTGGTGATGTAGAGCAATTGTTTAGGTAGGGTGTGGCGGGAACAGTGTCACGCATCCTTAATCGACAACTGACAATTAAGAAGCAATGTCTTCCCAAGTTCACTGGTCGATCTCTCCCTCTTCCTCGAAGTCTCCTGGAGAATATCCATTCCTTTGCGTTATCCGACAGCATACTTTGAATCTTCTTTCCCGCGTCGAGATCGACAGACAGCTCAAGGAGCATAAAGAAAAGAAGGAGGGAAAGGAAAGTAGAAACCGGAGGTGGAGGAAGAAGAAAGGTAGCAGAACCAAGCTCCTCCTCTTCCTCCTCCTCCTCCTCCTCCTCCTCCTCGTAAAGTCTATTTAAAACCCATTAGAAATCACCCAAGCAGCCGAAACAAGAAGACGAGAGTCGCAGAGGAAGACGAATCCCGAGCGCCAATGGGGAATTGCTTCAACAGAACCTACGAAATTCCCATCACCTCTGGCCCTGTCAAGCCTCCACCTCCGCCTCCGCCCGCTGCCTCCCTTCCCAAGCGTGATCCTTCGAAGCCCAAACAAGCACTATCCTCCGTCCTCAGAGCACCTTCCTCAGCCAAGATCGGACCGGTTCTGGGGAATCCCATGGTTGACGTGGCATCCCTTTATGCGCTCGACAAGGAGCTTGGCCGCGGCCAATTCGGGGTCACATACCTGTGCACGGAAAAGTCGACGGGCCGGAAGTACGCTTGCAAGACTGTATCGAAACGCAAGCTTGTGACCAAGCGTGACATGGAGGACATGCGCAGGGAGGTGATGATCCTGCAGCACCTCACCGGGCAGCCCAACATCGTGGAGTTCAAGGGCGCATACGAGGACAAGGACAGCGTGCACCTCGTGATGGAGCTGTGCTCCGGCGGGGAGCTCTTCGATCGGATCACCGCCAAGGGAAGCTACTCGGAGAAGCAGGCGGCCGCTGTTTGCAGGGACATCGTCAACGTGGTGAATGTGTGCCACTTCATGGGGGTGATGCACCGGGACTTGAAGCCGGAGAACTTCTTGCTGGTGAGCGAGGACGAAAACGCTGAGCTCAAGGCTACTGACTTCGGACTCTCCGTCTTCATCGAAGAAGGTATGTTCTATCTTTACCACAAAAATGCTGCTGAGCGATGACGATTGCTGGGCATCAACTTGCTTGCCTGCTTGCTTCTCCCATAATCTAGCATGAACTCAATCCATCTGTTCCCTGTGCTACTGATTTCCACAAAGATGAACCTTGTATCAATTGATGCATGAATTTTCACAAACTAAGAGATCTATTTAGCCAACATCCATGAGATTGAAGTCCGTCTTACCTCTCCCTAGGTTCTGGTTCACCTTATGTTTTCCTGAGATACAACTGTGGCAATCAATAGGACAATACCCATTACGTGAGCTCCACTTAAATCAAAGATATGATGTTAGAGAAAGCACAGCACACATAATGCAGCTGCAACATTCTGCTAACTTCTAAGCCATTTAAAATGGCGTGTCCAGGTAAAGTCTACAAAGATGTGGTAGGAAGTGCATATTATATTGCTCCAGAGGTGTTACAGAAAAACTATGGGAAGGAGATTGATGTATGGAGTGCTGGGGTCATACTGTATATTCTCCTCAGTGGTGTGCCACCATTCTGGGCAGGTAGTATCACCCACAGTTACTTCTGATGTGATCCAGTTGACCATTATTTGATTTTGACAATGTTTACTGATGAATCTAAGCGGGAAAAATTCATGCAGAAACGGAGAAAGGTATATTTGATGCAATATTACAAGGGTACATCGATTTCGAAAGTCAACCATGGCCTACAATATCCGGTGGTGCAAAGGACCTCATCAGAAAGATGTTGACAAAAGACCCCAAGGAGAGAATTACTGCTGCTCAGGCCCTTGGTTAGAATCTCGCATCATTACATTGACAATAATACAAAGATGAAGCTTAAATTTCTTCTGTTCGTAATCTGTTGGCTTGACTAGCTCATCATTATGCTGATTGCATTCATCATAATTTGGATTTGTTTGGATAAAGCAGAGCACCCATGGCTGAGAGAAGGTGGTGAAGCATCAGATAAGCCTATTGACAGTGCAGTTCTTACCAGAATGAAGCAATTCAGGGCTATGAACAAGCTAAAGAAACTTGCCCTGAAGGTAGTAACTTTTGGAAAATTTTGTACAGGTTTTTCTCTAATATTAACTACTGTGGTTTTGACACAAGATGCCTTGTTGAGTGACCAAGGTAATCGCAGAGAATCTTTCAGAAGAGGACTTGAAGGGATTACAACATATGTTTAAGAACATAGACACCGATCAGAGTGGCACAATTACACTTGAAGAATTGAAGACTGGATTGAGAAGGCTGGGATCGAAGCTGACCGAAGATGAGATCAAGCAACTCATGGACGCAGTAAGACTGCAGTGCTGTAGTCTCTTTTTCCTATCACCTGCACCAAAGAACAAACAATCTGAAACGCTTGTTTTCTGTCGCAGGCAGATGTAGACAAGAATGGGACTATAGACTACATCGAATTCATCACTGCTACGATGCATCGCCATAAACTAGAGAAAGAAGAGCATTTGTTGAAGGCCTTCGAACACTTCGACAAGGATCATAGCGGGTAAGAACTCAGTTATCGACTGCAGCACAATCACCAAATATATATATATATTCTTCTTTGCAAAATAGCACCAAACAAAACAGATGTTCATCAATCAAGGTTGTAACAATGTTTGATATCTGATTTCTTGAATTATTCACCAGGTATATTACAAGGGATGAACTGAAACATGCCATGTCACAATACGGAATGGGTGATGAAGCAACCATCAATGAAGTAATTGATGATGTTGATACTGATAAAGTGAGTGATTTGTCTGTCTTCCTCTTGTGCATAACTACCTACCTACCTACCTTCAGGTATACCTGTGCGCCCTTACGTGAGCAAAAATATATGTTGCTTCTTCACAGGATGGTAGAATCAATTATGAAGAATTTGTAGCAATGATGAGAAAAGGCCACACATAAGTCTGGAGAAAGCAGGAGAAAAGCAACTTGTTTTCCTTGGAAAAATATAAATAAAATGCATCCCTAAATAAAAGTGAGAGGCTCTGAATGATGAATAAAGCATTGTGTATGTATCCGCTAAGCAAATACTGATGTTTCAGTTAAATGTAAATTTCAGAAATGAATCCAGGATGCTGATTTCTTGTGTTAAGACCAATTATGATTGGAAGAATTATAGCGTATTATCAATTGTAGTGCTGTCTTCTATTGAAATTAGAGCTTCTAAATCATGAATTAATGTCTTAAGCCTTGGCTTTGCAAATACTGAGTCATCTCTTCAGCTTCTTAAAAAAAAATAATAACTCTTACCTTCTTTTACTTCCATCGCTTCCCTCTTTCAATGCTACCAACCACTTTCCTTGTCTCAATTCTCTTTCTAACAGCTGCATATCATGTCAACTCTTGATGCAATACATCCAATCTTGGGTTAGATTGGCCAAGCTCTGCAGAGTGCTCTTAGCTTGCCGTTCATGTAGAGTCTATGATCTCTTCGAGAGACCGGAGGCAACAGAGGATTATTGCCTATAGATGCAATTGGGAAAATTTGCAATGGTCAAGATTGCTACTGAAGACAATGTGGATGCAGCAGGGGAGAAGGGGAGGGTGCTGCCCAGTCTCCCTGCAGGTAGATTCTTCTGTTGGTAAACCTAAGCATGCACTGCAACTTAGTCCGAGAGAGCTTTGGTTTGGCCGGTGACATTGGAATCACCACCTTCATTTCAGGACTTACCAGATTGGAGAAATGGTGGGGAAGTTATACTCCCATTGTCACCACGTGTTCCATTTGTTTTGCATTCGTGGTTGGCTCTTGTGCACTATGTCTGTTGAAATGGACAAGTTTTCCTCCTTTCTTTGAGTATGATAGCCTATTTTTTCCTGTATACACTCTCTTCATAAGCTTTCATTAGAAAAAGAAAAAAAAAAAAAAAAAAGGTTATAGTGAGTGGTAGTGAGATATTGCCAATCCTCCGAGCATCCTTTCTTTGTCGAACAGTAAATGGCTAGCTAGCCATTATAAAGCTTGGGCAGAAGAACTGAATGATATTTTTATAAAGCTTAGAATGAAATCTTTGTCATGGGAAACTCCTTCCATCTCAGGCAGATTGGTCTCATCCAAGGCATATTAACTGGTTTTTTTTATATGGTGTTGTACTAAGTTAAAAGGTTCATCCTAATGACCTCCTTAAACTCATCAATCTCTTATAAAATATTAGGACGATATAGGTGAAAACTAAATTAGCTCGATTTGGTTTGTACATGTCAAGAAACTTCGAGAACTATTTATTGAGGACGTCTCGAATGCTTAATCTAATATCAAATTATATATAAACTGAAGTCATATGTGATTCTTGACGTGGACTATATATACTATGATCGGATAAGCTTTTTATGATTGATTCAATTAAATATATATATATATATATATATATATATATATATATTTTATGATCGAATTGATACGATTGAGTTTTTTTTTTTTTTTATCGGTGAAATGTTTTATATCGGATCGATGTCTCTGTTATTGGTCGGCCCTAACCTTCTGAGGCTGACTTGGCTAGCACAAGATAAACATTTCTGTAACCAATTGTTTATGATGTGTTGGCTCCACAGGGCGGCTTTACAACCGAGCGAGAGGTTTTTATCTTATCGACGTGGACAAGGTCATGAACTGAGGGGGGCCAACACAAAGGCATATTATTCGTGGACAAACTGGGAACATGCAAAGCAGACGCAACTTTTTTTCCCTTTTGTTTTCTGCATTTGTTGGTTTTTCTCTTTTCAGCATTAAAACAAATACATTACGACCACCTCGAGTGGCTGCTAAATCCTCATCTCCCTCCCAAAATTATTACCAAGTATAATGGGATGAGATTTAGAGTGTCGACATAATTATTTGTTATCCTTAAGATTTAATTAAACTTGGAATTTCATTAGCATTTACATTTATGTTAGATAAGATTCGTTGACATATCACGCCCGATAGTTGTGGAGGATATCGGACGGTGGTGGAGTTTGATTTAGAGGCTGACGCTATAATTTTCTGGTTATTCTAAAATAAGCCCACCGGAATCGATTCATAACCGGGTGTCTCTCGATTAGGGTTGGGGTTTCTCTCATCCCTCTTATGAGGGAGAAAGACCCATGAGCCCGCTCTCGATCGCACCGTCCATGGCCGGCGCGGCCGCGGTCGCTGTCCCGCCATCTGCGGACCCCGACTACCCCGCCGCCGCGTGGTACGGCAACATCCAGTACCTCCTCAACATCTCCGCCGCCGGCTCCGCCTCCTGCCTCCTCCTTTTCCTCCTCGTCAAGCTCCGGTCCGACCACCGCCGCTTCCCCGGCCCATCCGCCCTTGCCGCTAAGCTCCTCGCCGTCTACCACGCCACCCCCGCCCAGATCGCCCTCCACTGCGGCGCTGACGCTGCCCAGTTCCTCCTCATCGAGCGCGCCAGCTTCTTCGTCCTCCTCGCCGTCGCCCTCCTCGCTCTCATCGCTGCCCTGCCCCTCAATCTCTGCGCCGGCTCCGTCCCCCTCGCGGACCCCTTCGCCCGCACCACCATCTCCCACCTCCGCCCTGGCTCCCCCCTCATCTGGTTCCACCTCCTTCTCGTTGCCCTCGTCGTCGCCGTCGCCCACATCGGCATAACTCGGATGGAAGACGACCTCCGGATTACCCGATTCCGCGACGGCAACGGCAATCCCAGTGACCCCAATTCGAGCTCCATCGCCATCTTCACCATCATGGTGCAGGGCATCCCCAAAGCCCTAGCTGCCGACAAGGCCCCGCTCGAGGAGTACCTTCAGCATCGATATCCTGGAAAGGTCTACCGCGTTGTCGTGCCCTTTGATTTATGCACCCTGGAGTACCTCGCCTCGAAGTGGACCAAGGTCCAGAACGACATCTCTTGGCTCGAAGCTCGCCTGAACGCCCGATCCCTATCGAACGATGGTGACCAAAGTATCCAGATTGATGAGCATCTGTGGTTGAGGAAGGCCAAAAAATTCTGGGCGATGGTCGCTGCGAAGTTGGGCTTCACCGAGGAAGAAAGGCTGAGAAAGCTGCATAATTTGAGGTTGGTACTGCAAAGCAAACTTTTGGACTACCATGATGGACGGGCGCCTGGCGCCGGAATTGCATTCGTGATCTTTAAAGACGTTTACACTGCCAACAAGGCCGTGAGGGATTTCAGGTCGGAGAGGAAGAAGAGCCCCATCGGGCGGTTCTTCCCCGTGATGGAGCTCCAGCTCGAGCGGAGCCGGTGGAGGGTCGAGAGGGCTCCGCCGCCCGAGGACATCTACTGGAACCACTTGGGCTTGAGCAAGCTCTCATTGAGATTGCGGAAGATCGCTGTGAACACTTGCCTCCTTCTGATGCTTCTGTTTTGCAGTTCACCTCTAGCAATCATCAGCGCAATGAAGAGTGCTGCAAGGATAATTAATGCAGAGGCCGTCGATCATGCTCAGTCATGGTTAACTTGGCTTGAGGGGTCGAGCTGGTTTGGGGCTCTCGTTCTCCAGTTCTTGCCTAATGTCCTCATATTCGTGAGCATGTACATAATCATCCCGTCTGCACTGTTCTATCTTTCCAAGTTCGAGTGCCATCTCACTGTTTCTGGAGAGCAGAGAGCTGCATTGCTAAAGATGGTTTGCTTCTTCTTGGTCAATCTCATTCTCTTGCGTGCAATGGTGGAGTCATCACTTGAGAGTGCGATACTTGGAATGGGGAGGTGTTACATGGATGGGCAAGACTGCAAACAAATCGAACAGTACATGAGTGCTTCATTCCTGTCGAGGTCCTGTCTCTCCACCCTTGCTTTTCTCATCACGAGCACCTTTCTTGGGATATCCTTTGATTTGTTGGCTCCAATGCCTTGGATAAAGAACATTTTGAAGAAATTCCAGAAGAATGACATGCTTCAACTAGTTCCGGAACAAAATGTGGACTACTCAGTAGGGCAGAACAATGAAGCAAGCAATTTGCGGATGCCTCTAGTTTCTGATACGGTTGACAGTCTGGATTTGAATGGTGCCGAAGTACATGATCTTTCAGTGTATCCTATAGACAGGAGCTTCCACACCCCAAAGCAGACATTTGACTTTGCACAGTACTATGCTTTTAATCTCACAATTTTTGCGCTCACCATGATCTATTCCTTGTTTGCTCCGCTCGTGGTTCCTGTAGGTGCCATCTACTTTGGCTACCGATACATAGTGGACAAGTATAACTTCTTGTTTGTGTACAGAGTTCAGGGATTCCCAGCTGGTAACGACGGGAAACTGATGGACAGGGTCTTATGCATTATGCATTTTTGTGTAGTCTTGTTTCTTCTGTCGATGTTGCTTTTCTTCTCAATCCATGGTGACTCCACAAAGCTGCAGGCCATCTGTACTCTAGGATTGGTGTTGTTCTACAAAATGCTCCCCTCAAGAACTGATAGTTTTCAGCCATCTTTGTTGGAAGGAATTCAGACCGCAGGTAGCTTTGTGGATGGACCAACTGACTATGAGGTTTTCTCCAACATTGACATCGATTGGGATATATATCAATCATGATCATAAGTTTTGTGTTCCATACTACTTTGTGCTGTTAATGCTGCTTTGCAACAGGCCTTTGATAATGTTTAGATGTTTGTGTTGTGGTTCATCATAATATAGTTGCGTGTGTCATGAGCTTCCTTTTATTTACTTGTATAGAATCCATGTGTTTTTTTATTTTTTAGTTGGCGCGGCCTGTGATAGGGTAAAGTTCGAAATTTAATGGTCGTGAGGAGTTGTATGACGTGTTCAAAATCTGTGGTGAAACGGTGATTGCATTTATGTATTCATGTGGTTACTTCTGTATGGCAACAATGAGACCATAACAAATTATCTGATACCATGTTAGAATGTAAGGAGAAAAAAATAGAAATTTTTTTTTATTGATTGTATAACCTTATTTCTAAGATAAAAAAAATGAATTAAATTAATTTTATATTATTTATGATGATATTGTCTGAATAAGGAAAAGTATATAACGACCATATCAAGGGAATGTCCAAAAAAAAAAAAAAAAAAAAACAATCCAATATAGAGCTTAGGATAATTATAACCAATTAACAAAGAGAAATGAATAGAATCTAATGGATAATTGATCACGATTTATTCATAAGATATAAATCACGATAGGCGAATAGAAATATAATTCTTATTTGCATACAATTGTATTATGTGCTCAAGAGCATACATAGCAGTCTTAAAAACAATGAATTTTTTGACATTATAGCCTCAAGGCTCTAAAAAAATATTAGAGCACTGTGAAATTAAAAGTTCTTTACTATTAGATTAAAGATATGAATAATGAGAGAAATTTATCTCAATTGAATTCTCTGTCATAACTATTTTGTTCTACAAGCTCTTGCAATATTTCTACAGTTTCATATATCTTTTCATGTAAAAATTATGCTTCTGAAATAGTTTTTTGTCTCCATAAAAAAAAAGTGGCCTCTGCATAGAGTCTTGGTACGTTGAATCTTTTAATGTGAAAAGCAAGTATGAGTATCCAACAAGAAGGCCAGCCATGGTGATGAAGAAGACGATCAGATGTATCTCACGAGAACTCCTAGAATGTGAGCCGAAAGAAAAGACCAATCTAAACAATCAAATAATCTAACCTTGATCGAAGGTAGCGTTCGACTTGCTTGTGCGCAAGCACATCGATTTCTTCTTTCTATTTCTGTAGCTACTTGCAACTTCTCTCTCCTTGGATCATTCTTAGGCGCCAGAGCAAGGGGGATGACGTTACTTACAAGATCCACAACCTATAATTAATTTGTAAGCAGATCATTATGATGAGCATATAATTGTCTTAACATTACGCTGCAACGTAAATGATTGTTCATACTTGTAATTGACAGAAAACATGTATTAACAAAAATCTGTTGGTTGCAGTGCATCCTTGGTCACCCAAGTTAATCGACTTGGAATAACACGATGGAGAGACTAAACAACAGTGGTTTTTTTTCTTTTAACATTTTATATTTGAATTATTGGCAAACTTGAATAACATCTCAATGTTATTCACTAAAAGCCAGCGTATTTCCAAGTAGTCTATAATTTCTATATGGAAATGGTTAGGATTAATTCAATAGAGAACTAGTTTTAGTCAGAAAGCATCTTGAAACAATGTAAGATATCCGCATCGTGAGCATACTGTAGTTTAAATGGTTGAATCTTAGATTTTGATGATGAAATCAATTGATAGATTATTTATTCAATAGGATTATTAGAGTTGAATGATGCATGATTAATTTTAATAGAATGATTATTACAATCAAGGTTAGTCAAGGTTAAGTCCATGCATCGAGTCGATATGTATGAGAACTCGCTAGGAGTGTGTCGAAAGCTCGTCGAGGGTATCGAGAGTTTGCCAAGATGATATAAGGGAGTTCGCTAAAAGAAGACCGAGACGCGCCGGAAGATTGTCGGGGTAGCCGAAAAGCTTACCGGGAGTCGGGATGGTCTTGTAATTGATATTTTGATAATTATGATTATATTTAATTAAGTCATAATTAGCGTCATGCAGGTCTAACTATGACATGATCAATGGAGTTATAACCAGATGATGGGTCAAGATAAAGCCCAGGTATCGGGCCGAGTTCAGACGATGCGGTGGGATCTCGTCGGAAGTTCGCTAGGAGATTCGTCGAAGGAATCAGGAAGCTCGCTGGGAACGCGAAGGGAGATCACCGGAAAGAAGACCAGAGGACTTGCAGTAAGATTGTCGGAGGTTGCCGGAGTATGCAGGAGTTATGTTTTAATTAGGCTTAATTGATCATTAAGTGTTATAATCATTGAGTCATAGTTAGGGTCCTAATTGAGTTGGATTTGGAAGGAATCCAAATCAACTCAATGAGGCAACCAGATCCACTACTGTGTTTGGTTGAGCTCAATCAGTTGACCAAAGAGATTGTCAACGTAAAAGTCCAGTCGGAATTCGAAAAGTGGAGGGAACCACTTTTACGAAAATTCCGACGGGTAAACCGCCGGTGAGCGACGGTTGGACCGCCTGTACCACAGAATCCGGGCGGCGGGCAACAGCTTTCGACGAGTAAACCACCCAGGTGGTGGGTGAACTGCCTGTACCACAGAATCTAGGCAGTGGCCAGCTGCTGACAGTGGGTAAACCGCCCAGGTCGACGGGTAAATCGCTCTTACTCAAATTTTATGGATACAATTGGATTTTGGCTCTGATTTTGAAGCCAATTTGGGGCCTATAAATATCATAAGTTTTCTTACATTAAAAACAACACTTTTGGGGGATTATATTCTGAGAAAATATTGTGTGAGAATTGTAAGAAAAAAAAAAGGGGTAAGGGAGAGAGCTTAGAGTTAAAAATCTAGTTTCCCTTATAAGCTCAAGTGTAAGGGTTTGATCTTCACCCAAAGAAGATTGGTAGTGGATGCCAGTGTGCCTCAAGAAGGAGGACTTAGAAGTGGACGTAGGTCGTTGGCGCCGAACCACCATAAAATTGTAAGTGTTTCATACTTGCATTGCTTGAATGTTGTTGAATTGATGCTTCTAACTTAACTAAACTCTTTGAAAGCAAGACGATAAGTTCTTTTCCTCAAACGTGATTATCTTTCCGGCTTCCTCAACAACTTACTTTTAATCACTCACTTATTTTATTAAAAATGAAAAGCTT
The DNA here is from genome assembly GCA_029747655.1 of Ensete ventricosum. Taxonomy (NCBI): domain Eukaryota; kingdom Viridiplantae; phylum Streptophyta; class Magnoliopsida; order Zingiberales; family Musaceae; genus Ensete; species Ensete ventricosum. The sequence continues at coordinate 42,780,915 of JAQQAF010000001.1, forward strand.
CGGATTTCCTATTCTATCTTATTCGAAACGCTTTTGCTTTAGAAAGAAAAATTTTAGCTTGCACTAATTCATCCCCCCCTTAGTGTCAATTGATCCTAACAATTAGTATCAGAGCAAGGTTATTATTCTTTGGATTAACACCTACTTGAGTAAATGGCTTGTTTTGGCATGAATGAGGGATATTTCATTTCACGTCCATCCATGTTCAATGGGACGAATTACATATATTGAAAAACACGGATGCATATTTTCCTCATCTCTTTGGACTTTAATTTATGGAATATAGTTGAAAATGGATTTGAAAAGTCTTCTCTTCTAATGAATAATTGGAATGATTTGAAGAAGAAGACTTTCTCCTTAAACGCAAAGGCTATGAATGTATTGTTTTGTACTATCAATATAAATGAGTTTAATGATGTTTCCGCTTGTGATTCGGCTTTCGATATTTGGCATACTTTGAAAATCACACATGAAAGCACAACTAATATAAATGAACCAATTAATGAAATACATTACAAAAATGAACTTGAAGAACACCTTCCAAATAACATGAATGATTGTGAACTAAGAATGACATATGACTCATCGAGTGAAATCTCGAGTGATGAGAACCTTGAACATTAACTTTTGAAAAATAAATTGAGAAAATTAATGAACTTGAACCTTATAAAAATTATGGACACAACCTCTTGCTATGAATGCAAGAGCCAAGGAGCTCCAAAAATCAAATGCTCAACCAAGAAGTGGAGAACCTTACTTTAATGATGATCGAAGATGAGGTTAGTGAGTCTTTAGATTTTTCATTTTCAGAATTATCAAGCATATTTAATGATTTATTTAATGAGTTTAGAAAACTTAGCAAATTCTTTAAACTGCTTAAAGTTGATCATGATTTGATAGTTAAAAGACTTGATGAAATACATGACTCCTTAGCTTCACCTAAACCATGTACAAAATGTGATATGTCAGATAATGTTAAAGTAGAGAATTGTATACTTCAAACTATATTAGTGAAATTTGAGATAGGAAATAAATCCTTAAATATGGTCCTTACCAATAAGGGTCATAATAATAATAGACATGGTATAGGCTTTGTTGAAAATATTCAACAAAAGTCAACCATATTTGTAAGAGGACTTACATTAAATATGACACCAAGAGTTAAGTATAATTTTTGTGGCAAATTAGGACATAAGACAAACAAATACCTCTTTAGAAAATGTATATCACATCATTTTGTATGGGTTCCAAAGAAACTCTATATAATGAAAAATCGGTTAGAAAAGAAAGATAAAAATCTTTATGAAGGACCCAATATAAAATGGGTACATAAACCAAATATATCTTTCTCATAGGATTATTTCAAAATTAAAGTTAGGAGCTCCGAACAATGTTTTTGAATCTCAAAATATACAACTTGAGATCTAATACTCTTTCAAAGCTCACTAGCCTATGTAACAATAATAAAAATAATTATTTGAATTAAGATGTTTGAAGCTTAATGATCCTTGTTTTTATTATAATAATTTCTTTTATTTAAAATAGTTCATCATTATATAATTAATCTTGATAATGCATAGCTAGAGCATGCTAAGACTAGAACTAAAAGAACCCAAGTTATTATTAATAAAAAATTACTCATATTTAAATTTACATAAATGAGATTTTGATGATGATTGAAAAATTAGTTTAAATGTAAAAAACCATTGTTAAATGATTCAAATATTGACAAAGACTATGGAATGATTGATTTAAATGTTACATTGATTTAAATGTTATGATTGATTTGAATGATAGAATTTTAGCATAGAATAATATAGAAAAGTGAGAGAAATAAATCACATGAAACAACCAAAAGGAGAATAATTAATCTTAAATGTCATTGTATTCTTGAAATAAATTTCAAAAGAAGGATAATTCTTGTTGAAAGAATATTTCTATCATATGAATCCTTCAACAAGAGATAAAATAATACTATTGTTGAATCTCTTTAACTACAAAAATGAATTAGAAAACTTTTAGTTATTTTCTTTTGGAAAATAATTTATGATGACTTTATTGAAATGTTTTAAAAAGTGATTTTTGATTATGATTTTGGATTGGTTCTCAAATGATTTTGTTTTAAAGAATCTATCCAACTTCATGGATATGTTACTTTTCATTGATATGTTACTTTTGATTATTTGATAACTTAAATCCTGATCTTAAAATCTTAAAAATTATAATTTGAGATCTTTTTATTTACTAAGATTCGTTTCATCCTAAATATGATCTTGACTTCTCAATATTTATAACTTAATATTTCTCTAAGAATCAAGATCTTTCTTACTTTGTCTTCTAAGATTTCAAAAGCTTTAAAATTTTATCTAGGAAGAAATGTGTTAAAATAAATCAAGTCCTTGGCATTTATGATTTGATAATAATATTTTTTATGATATGATTATTTATGACTTTCTTCTTGGTATAACTTATCACCAAAATTAGTATTTCTTAACATTATGATAAATTAAAAATTAAAAGAGATTTGCATTATCATAAATATTCCTTTAACTTCTTGACTTAACTTATATGTTATGGGAATCACTTTATTGATCTCTATGATTTTCTTTAAAAGGAGATTTATGATCTTAATAATAATAATTAAAATTTTTATCAAGATCATTCTTCTTTTCTATTAAAAAGACTTATCTTGGATAAATTAGGATTATCCCCTAATACTCATTTGTAATATTTACAAAAGAGGGAAAAAAAAACTTATTAAACGAAATCATGACTTTTAGATTTAAATTATACCTTTTGACATAAATTGAACATGGATGAAAAGAAATTATGCAATCATATTTCTCTCTTGACGATAACAAAAAGTAGGAGATAAATTTTTTAATATGATTAGAAGCAAACATTGAATGATGAACAAGTGCTTAGAAGAAAATTAAAACTTTATAAATATATACAAAATACTTGATTTACAATTTAAGCTTGATCTACCATCATGTCTTCTTATGAAATTCTTGATGCTTTTTATCCAAATTACATGAGATGATTTTAAATGCATGATTAGCTCTTAAATTTTTGAATCTCCTTGAATATCTTGAAGTTTTGAGCTTAATTTCAAAATTCACATCTATAAAATTTACATCCTTAAAATTGAATATTTTTGTGATATGATATTTTTTATTTCTCTACCTTGATTCTACCTTCTTATTCACACAAAATAGAGAAAGAAAATCACTAGCATTTCAAGAGACTAATAAGTCTATTAATTACATTCTGAATCTCTTGAAAGTGGTTTTGATGATTTTGAAATTAAATTATATCATGATTTTGATTTATAACTTGAAATCTTTTATGAATCAAAATCTTTTATTATGTGTTTTCATATTATTTAAAAGGAAATTTTTATACAAATCATGAACTTGACAACTTAAGATTTCTTATGGATGAATCAAGAGATTTTATTTTAATTGTTTCTCCTACAAATTTATCTCTTGATATTTACAATTTACCTTCATGAATTGTACATCTCATTACTATGCTAATCTTTCATGATATATTTCATGTGATGATATTGAAAAATGATGAAATGGAAAAAGTTTTACACTATTGCAACCATCCCCTCTTTTTGACAATGACAAAGGGGGAGCAAAATTTGTTAGCTTGAAAAATTGTAAGCTTGAACAATGCAAAGGAATCAAAAATTTGCTAGCTTGCACTTCCCAAAAGAGAAGAAAGAACTTACTAGATTTATTTATTATATTTTCTTGAAATTTATATGAGAAAAATATGTTGAGCTCATATTCGAATTTTATATATCTATAAGATTGAGGTTGAGACCTAGAAATGCTAAATCATGAAAATATATAAATTGCTCATCTAGATTTCATGAGATTAAGCTTTTTGTGATAACATTTTTGAAAACTTTCTCCATGATTTGGTATCTTATTATTTTCAAAAAATGCATAAAGATGTGCCACGTTTAAAATTTACAAGAGATGATTTTATATATCAAGAGATTAATTTTGCTATATTTGAAATACATAAGTAGTCTTTGAATCTCTTGGACTTTTGAGCTCATCTTAAGATTGCTTTTAAAATTTATTAAGAGCTCTTCTCATAATGAAATGATTCAACAACACCTCCCTTGTTTCTCTCCTTATTAATTATAAAAGGTATGGTTGATGACTATAGATTAATTTTCAAATATATTAAATTTATTGAGAAAGGTATGCTCAATGACTTAAATCTTCTATACTCTATGACTTGAAAATTTTCTATGCTTATTGATTTGAAAATTTTCTATGCTTGATAATTTAAAAAAATTATCAAATATTTTTAACTTCATGGCAATCCTTGAAAATTCTTGATAAGTTGAAAAGTAAAAAGTAAATCTTTGTTATACTTGAAATTCTTATTGATTTGATTTACTTGAATTCAAGACGATGTGACTCTCTTGAATTTAGGACTTCTATATTAATGCATATACTAAGGGGGAGTAATGTCATCATGTATTTTTGAAATTATTAGCTCTATATTTCACCTTTTTGTTGATGACAAATGAGAAAAAATATATATTGATGACACATGATATTGAAAAATATTTATTGATAACACTTGATGATATAACTTGGATATTTTATAATTCATGATTTGATGACTTGATGTAAATTTGTGTTGAAATTTGTATTGAATGATTGATTGCTTGAATTTAAGAGTGAGTGCGTCTTTTAAATTTAAGTGGTATGGTTTTAGGGGGCGTTAGGATTAACTAATGTCATCAATTGATTGTCATCAATAGGAGATTGTTGAATCTTGGATTTTGATGATGAAATCAATTGATATATTATTGATCTAACAGGATTGTTAGAGTTGATTGATGCAGGATTAATTATGATAGAAGGATTATTACAATCAAGGTTGGTCAAGGTTAAGTCCATGCATCGAGTCGATGCGTTTGGGAACTCGCTAGGAGTGTGTTGGAAGCTCACCGAGGGTATCGGGAGTTTATCAGGATGGCGCAAGGGAGTTCGCCAAAAGAAGACCGAGACTCACCGAAAGATTATCGGGGGTAGCCGAAAAGCTTATCGGGAGTCAGGATGGTATTGTAATGGATATTTTGATAATTATGATTATATTTAATTAAGGTATAATTAGTATCGTGCATGTCTAACTATGATAAGATCAATGGAGTTATAACCAGATGATGGGCCAAGATAAAGCCTAGGCATCGGGTTGAGTTCGAACGATGCGGTGGGATCTGACCGGAAGTTCGCTAGGAGATTTGTTGAAGGAATCGAGAAGCTCGCTGGGAACGTGAAGGGAGATCGATGGAAAGAAGACCGGAGGACTTACCACATGATTACCGGAGGTTGCTAGAGTATACGGGAGTTGTCTTAATTAGGCTTAATTGGTTATTAAGTGTTGTAATCATTGAGTCATAATTAGGGTTAGAGTCCTAAATGAGTTGAAATTTGAAGGAATCCAAATCAACTCAATGAGGCAACTGGATCCACTACTGTGTTTGGTTGATTGAGCTCAATCAGTTGACCAAAGTGCTGGTCAACGTAAAAGTCAAGCCGAAATTCGAAAAGTGGAGGGAACCACTTTTGGAAAAATTTTGACAGGTAAACCGCCAATGAGCGACGATTGGACCGCCCGTACCACAGAATCCGGGCGACGGGCAACAACTTTCGATGGGCAAACCACCCAAGTGGCGGGTGAACCACCCAAGTGGCGGGTGAACCGCCCGTACCACAGAATCTAGGCGACGGCCAACTGCTAACGACGGGTAAACTGCCCAGGTTGGTGGGTAAACCACCCGTACCCAAATTTTTCGGATATGATTGGATTTTGGCTCTGGTTTTGAAGCCAATTTGGGGCCTATAAATACCCCAAAGTTATCTTACATTCAGAATAACAATTTTGGGGAATTATATTCTAAGAAAATATTGTGTGAGAATTATAAGAAAAAGAAAAGGGGTAAGGGAGAGAGATTAGAATTGAAAATCTAGTCTCTCTTGTAAGCTCAAGTGTAAGGGTTTGATCTTCACCCAAAGAAAATTGGTAGTGGATGTCGGTGTGCCTCAAGAAGGAGGACTCGGAAGTGGACATAGGCCATTGACACTGAACCACTATAAAATTATAAGTGTTTCATACTTGCATTGCTTGAATGTTGTTGAATTGATGCTTCTAACTTAACTAAACTTCTTTAAAGATATGTTCTTTTTCTAAAACATGATTATCTTTCCGGCTTCCTCAACAACTTACTTTTAATCACTCACTTGTTTTATTAAAAATAAAAAGCTTCAGATTTTTTATTCTATCTTATTCGAAAAGCTTTTGCTTTAGAAAAAAAAAATTAGTGCAAGCTAAATTTTTGGGCAACTTTATTGGGCAAGAGACATTTGAACCAATAGGTAGGGAAATGAAACACAAAAAAATTATATCAGCATCTATGTCACTTTATATAGAGATAAGATAGCTGTGTCGCTACCACATCACTCTACATCTACATTGATAGGACACAAGGCCTTTACCTCACCTTCCGTCGACACAGTAACGTTGATGTGCCTCATTAAGGATGTTAAAATTATTTTTGTTTATCGTTTTTGAATCATTCCTACACGTGTTGTATCTTATACCGGTAAAGCCAATGACGTTATGGTAAATGGGGTTAAATGTTTCACTTTCATAACTATAGGAATTCCAAGATAAATTTTTTAATGTAGGGGCCAAGATGCGAAAAAGGCCTAACTACATGGTCTAATTTGTAATTAGCTCTGGAAGAGGAAAAGGGGGAAGCAAACTATATGCAACCATCGGCGAGCATAGTCGAACACAAAAAAAACTAGACCCTAGAAGGATAATAGCATTATAGGGTTGGGACATGTGATGGTTGTTAGGATCTTAATAACACTAGAGGGTAAATTAGTACAATAATATTTTTTAATTAATTTTAAAACTCAATGGATAAATCAACATATTTTAAAAACTCAGTTGATGAAGTTAAAGTTGCAAGAGAATAAAATTAAGTCACAAGTAAAGGACAAGTCAAGAGAATTAAACCAATTTATAGTAGTTCAGCCTTCCCGACTTACATCCACTCTTGATTCATCTTTTCTCAAGAGCACCTACTTTTATTATTAATTTTTTTTAAAATGGACGAAGATTAACTACCCTTATTATAACTCTCTCCTTTTTTAGGAGTAGGAGACAATATTCACACTTTCTTTTTACAACAGATCTCTCACATCCTATAACTTAAAATTTTTACTAAACTCAAAAGGAAGAGAAGATTCAAACTATGCCCAAAATGAAATGTTATAATACTTTACTAGCTTAGAAATGGATGTTCTATCAACCAATGTTAAGTGAGGTATTTATATGCACCAAAAGGTTTCAAGAATGGAGCCAAAAGTTTAAATCCTTAAAATTTTAAGATATGGGTGATACTATCACCGATATTGGGTGGTACTACCATCATAACTTTTGACATAACCATAATCTTAGACTCTAGCGGTACTATCACTATGAATTTTGAATTTTGGGTGATACTATCATCGCCCTAGATGGTATTACCACTACCATAGGTGGTACCACCACCAAAAAAGCTGACAAAGTACAAATAGTGCTTGTCGATCGACTTAGGCAATACCACCACTTGGACCTGATAGTATCACTACCCAGGCCTAGTTTAGGCCATCGATTAGGCCTTTTAATGAGCTCAATTTGATTCAACTTCAAGCCCAATGGCTTTCGTAATAAGTGGACTTTGTTTCAGCCCAATACTAGCTTAAATTGATCCAAATGACCTCAATTAAGACCTTGATAAATCAAGCACACATTCGACATATCTTTGAAGCTTTCAACATATTATATGCTCTTTCGATATATTGTTCGATCTTCTAACACTTTGTTTGAACTTTCAGCATATCACCCTTTCCTTCGGCATATCGTCCATTCTACTAACATGTTTATTTTCTCACGACATCCAATCTTATAATATAATATATTATTCTTCCCGCACGATGTCCAAACCTTTAGCACAAAGTTTGATCTCTAACATATCGACCAATCCTCCAACTCTATATCCAATTTTTGACATGCTAATTTCCCAGCACAACGTTCGACTATCTTGCTTAATAGTTGGCTCTTTGGTGGTTCGAATATGTGATCAATGTATTTCCTACATCACTTATCTTAAAAGTATATTAGTTTAATAAAATCATCAATTGATTTTATTATCAACATTTGAGATTCAAAAATCTCTCCCTTTTTGATGATGACAACCGATGATAGAGTCTTAATCATATTCCTTCTATCTATATGTCATCTTAAAAATATGATAAACTTGAATTCAAAATAGTAATCTTTTAGTTAAATAGTAAACTTGAATTTATTCATACTAGTGATTTTCAATAGTAGTTCATTGTAATCAGATATATAATTTTAGTTAAAAAGCATCAAATGCATCATCATAAGTTAAAAAAAAACTATAACATAATATTTCCTAGTCAGCATCAAAAGAAAAAGATATGCATAATTAGTACTTCATCAAAAAGTAAAGACCGGTATAGTTACTACTTCTCCCCTTTGTCATCAACTAAAAGAAAGAATATACAAGATGCATGAGTGATGACAATCCAAAATACCTAAATAAAGTATGAAAGTGTCTATTAAAAGTATTAAGACACTAATAAATATGTTACATTTTAATCAAAATCTAGTCCTAACAAAGTTCAAGATGATCTAATCTAACTGCTATAGAATCAAAAGATGAATAAGGTATTAGATCTACTAGAGATCTAGCCTCAAAGGAACTAGTAGAACAAGAATGACTACTCGTATGCATGTGTATTTGGGATAAGCTTCGGTGAAGGAAGATTAGTTCTCCTACGTAATCTAGTCCATATTTCATTAATTATTATTTAATAAGTTTCTATTGATGATATTAAATTTATCTAGTTTCATGATTTTTTTCGTTTGGTGAGATGGCTATCATGTGTATGAAAAAGTCTGATAATCAAGCTTCCATATGGAAGCATAATTTCCTTCTAGATATGTCAATCATGTTTTGGCATAAGAGGTAACAAAAGCAATAATCATGTTGTGTCACAATTTGATACATGGTGCATATTTTCAGGGATGATGTTATTTAGGAAGCAAAATACTAATCGGAATATAATATAATAATTTTATGTTAAATGGTAAGTATACTTATAAGTCTTAGGGATAGTAATTAGGTTGAGGTTTCAAAAAGTAGCCTCATGATCAGTGACCCCAATGAACTTGATGTCCTATTATCCTTAAAAGAAGTAACATTATTTCTTTTCAGTGATGCCTACTATGTCATAAATTATGTCATCTATAATACATATATGATGTCCTAGAATATAATTAAATGACTTATCATTTTTATCTACATGTAAATTATTATAAAACATTTTGATTATCTAGGATAGATAGGTTCACTAATAAGGCTATGTAAGAGTGAAGAGAAAAAAAGAGAACGGTTCTGAGAAAGAAGGTAAAAAGGGTTGTGCAGGAGGTCAAGGGGGGGAGAGAAGAGGGTTAGAGGAGGGAGAGGTCAGATAGGGGAAAGAAGAGGGTTTGGGTGAGGTGTTAAGAGGGGGTTTAGGGTGGTCATCCACTCTCGGTATCATGAGAGGAATATCTCGTGTGCTCTCACTCAGACAAATCCCTGACTAGGGTCAAATGGTTTGAGAGAAAAGAAGTTTTCCAAGAGAATCAGATAAGAGTGAGACTTAGATGTATTCTATATGGGCTTGACGACACCATACCCAATATACGACTCTGGGATATTATATGGATGAGGGAATATAGATATACGATAAATGAGGGGATATAGTTGCCTAGTACGTCCATAGAAGGAGTTCTGAGTTATAAGGGGTTCTAACAGATGCAACCCACTATCAGTTTAGTATTGGACCTAAAGGGTCACACACATAAGGTAGACAATGCGATAAATAAATGATTGGATATGAGATATCCAATAAGCCTCCTTTGACCTTTTAATGGATCTGTTGGGTGAGATCCAATGGAGCATAGAGTTTAGAGTAGTTATTCGATGAGGATCCAATACCCATTAAGCCTTTACATATGATCCATTAGGGTTACATAGAGGAGCTCTCTAAAAATGAGATTAGTTCTCCAAGGGTCATAGGCCAGACCCTTCAGAGAAGCCAACCACCCATCTCCTCCTTCCCATCTCTCTCCCTTAACCTCCCTTGTATGAGAGGAGAGCAAGAGGGCTGCCCCCTTCCTTGCTCACTATTGTTGCCACCTTGTTGTTGAGGGAGCGCCTTCACGAGGAGAGAGTCTGTCCCGAGGAGGAGCATTGTTGCTACCGTCCACCATGTGGACTTCTGCTAGAGAGAAGCTTGAGAATTTTTTCATAAGGTGGGCCAAGATCTCTACATGTCTGGAGATATACGTGTTCCGCAAGGTGATAACAACTCACCCCTTAGATGAGGTTTTAAGTTTCTACCCCAAGGTGTTAACATTTATTTTTTTTTTTTTTTTCCACTACACATGTGATGTCATATCATTTTCAAACAGTGATATCTAAACCATGTTCCCTGGGTGATGACCGGTATTAATCCCATGTTGACAAGTTGTGTTTTTCATGGATTTCAAGTTTGGGCAGCATACGATTTTGGCATCTAAAATGTTCAGATTGATGGCATGAAGTCTTAGAGTTAGGAAGGTCCTAACAACTAAGCCGAGTGTTGCAAGGATGGTCCTAGCAGCACAAGCTTTAGCTACCAAGAAGTGTTCTTGGCTTGCTATCTAGCAATCAAGGTTTCCCGTGACAGTCACTATGGTCGCTAGGGTTTCCAAAAGGGGATTAATAGTTAATATAAAATTAATTAATTAATTATCACCTAGTTAGTCTTTTATATATATATATATATATATATATATATATATATATATATATATATATATATATATATATATATATATATATATTTGTAATGTATGTTATGGATGGATGATCATAGATCATATGTGGATGCTTATGTATATATGTGTGTGATGATTTATTGGGCCTACGAGCCTACTTCTCTCTCCCTCATTAAATTTAGCCTGTATAAAAATTCTATCTCCCCCAAATTGTACCACCTTTTGATGAGATCAAGGAGGTATAAAATGTATATTTTGGGCCTATGTGCTTGTAATTAAATTATAATTGCATAAGAAGGTACAACGGGAGCGTGGAGTTACCGACAATATCGATGAGCACAAGACGGACTGTGCATGAAGATGCACCAAGACACACAAAGTTTTTTTTTTTTTTTTTGCTTTATGATCAAGCCTTTTAGATCAAGCCAATCACGCTAATTCCTAGATCATGATCATCTGGTATGAATATATATATATATATATATATATATATATATATATATATATATATATATATATATATATATATATATACGTTTCTGTGCCTACTAGGTACATATTTGTATATGATATAAATATATGCTAAATATATATGTGTGACACGTTATATTTAGCTGAGACCAAATCAATTTGAAAACCCCTCTAATAATAATATTAAGTCGGTAAACATGAGGCAATGAGATTGACTCACGCAAGCCTCCATCATTATTGGCATAAATTATTTTTCAATGTGAATTGAGTTGATTGAGTCCCTTGAGGCTCGCCTCTTTTGGGATTTAAGATCTTGCCTATAATATAGAAATTTCACTAGTGACTTGAGAACATAGTATATTTAGTATAGTCTCTCGAGAGTATATCATCAAATCAAACTCATCTTGTAATGATGGTATTGACTTAACCGAACATCATATTTAATTGAGTCCCTCGAGACCATGATGGATTGGAGGCCAAACAGGGCAGGAATCATAAAGAATTGTGATAGAGAAGAGTTGTCTACCCTTTGGGTTTAGTAAGATTGGTTGAGTCCCTCGAGGTCATGATAAAATGTCAATTGGATCCTGATCCCCACTAGAAATCTATCAAAGATTTTCTATTCACATATCGGAGAGAACGTGTGTTTCATGAGAAAATAGTAGGAGTTTATTAAGATAAAAGTCTATATCTTAATTTACTTTAAAAATCCAAAAGTCTATATGTTATTAATTTTCTGCTACATCTTTATTTTTAGAAAAATATTGCTTACAAACCCCTTACGTGGTATACTTGATGTCAACTGTCTCACTAGTCTGAACTACGTGGATTGGCTCCGTAACCTAAGAATTATTCTCACGATAGAAAAGATCATCATATCCTTGAAGAGATAATGTTCGAGCCTGGTGTATTGTTTCTTGTGTCATAGCCGAAGTGCCAACACGGCTTGGTTTGATCTGAGTGCACAAGATTATCAATGCTACACCCGAGCCAAGGAGAGTCGATGGGATGCTTGATTAGAAGGTCGCTTGATCACCTTCCCAGGACATGGCTCGAAGTCGCTCCTTCCCCCTAGCCATTAGGAACCTGCATAAAGGTCAGAGTCAAGCAGGATGGTCTCCTGACTCGACTCCTCCAATGCTTAAGTTAGTAAGAGCTAGAGTTGGTAGAGAGAGAGAGAGAGAGAGCTATAGCATATGAGTGTGGAATGTCCAACCACTTGTACTTTTCCTGAGGGTGTCTTTTATACATGTTGTCTTGGGTCGACGTATATGGTGGTTAATGATCTTGGCATCAGCATACATAGGCGTTTAATGTTTGTTGGAGCCTCAAATGGTCAGCCCATACACTAGGCGCAGACGTCGCCTGGATTGTTCGACGCTGCTCCTCGCTTCCCAAGTGACTGGATGCAAGGCTGCAGCCACCCGTATATCCTCGAGAAAAAATTACGTAGGGAGCTGCTAGCATTGGTGACAAGCTGGCTCGGCGTGCCAAGCCGGCTCTGTCATGGTGATCAAGGGCCCCGCGGAGTGGAAGCCAAAATATGCTATATCACCTAGGGAAGGGGCAAGTGAGGAAGAAATTGCTCGACATAATGAAGTATGTAGATGATTCCACTCTAGCTCGATATTATATGTTGGCCTCTATGACTCCTGATTTGCAAAGACGGCATAAAAAGATGGATGCTAGATCCATCTTATTTGAGAAAGAGGGAAAGACCTAGAGATATGAGATATTCAAGAGTCTCTTTCATGCAAGGATGGTAAAGGGACATCGGTTTAGAACCATATCCTTAAAATGATTGAGTGAATTGAGAAGCTCACTGATCTACGATTGTTTCTAGAGGATAACCTATGTGTAGATCTCATACTTAAATCGCTCGTAGATTTCTTTTTCCAGTTCATAACAAATTTCAATACGAACAAACTTAAGGTGACTCTCCCTAAGCTCCTCGATATGTTACAGGAGGCTAAGAGCTCCATCAAGAATGAGAAGTCAATTCTCCACATTGGTGAGACAAGAACGAAAAGGAAGGCAAAGAAGTCCCTTAACAAGGGCAAAGGCAAACTAGGGCAAGGCAAAGGTTGCTAAAAGGGACCTAGAGAATGACAAAGGCTAGTGCTTCTACTGTGGGAAAGACTGACATTGGAAGAGGAACTGTAAAAAATACCTTATAGAAAAGGCGAAGTAGAAGCTTGGAGAAGCTTCAGGTACATTCATGATTGATCTTCATTTATCAGAAAGTTATAATAATATATGGGTATTAGATACCGGTAATGCATCTCATATCTATAATTATTTGTAGATTCTAACAAGTCATGGAGATTAGCAAGACACAAGGTGGACTTGAGGATGAAGAATGACACAAAGGTTGCTATTGTTGTCATTGGCGAGGTGACACTGCATTTGCCTAGTGGAGTTGTTCTTGTATTAGATGCATGCTACTTTGTTCCTTCAATTATCAAAAATATTTTCATTTTTTATTTGATAAATAATAGATACAAGTTTATTTTTAAGAACAATGGTTCACTGATTTTGGATGAAAAGATCATCACTAGGAGAATCTTAAACAATGGTTTATTTATGTTAGATGTTGCTCCACATGTCGTGAATGTTGTTGTGTCTAAAAGTAAGTGAGATGAAGTGAATGATGCATACATATGACATTGTAAGCTCAGTCATATTCGTGAGGGTAGAATTCAAAGATTACTAAAGGATGGATATTTATATCTATTTGATTATTAATTATATACAACCTATGAGTCTTGCCTTCAAGGAAAATTAGCCAATTCTCTATTTAGAGGAACTAGAGAGCCACTGAGTTACTAGAACTCATATACACTAATGTATGTAGTATTTATTGGGAAACCATCAAAGCATCACATGCGTAGCAGAAGAAAAATAAAATAAAATATGTTTCCTATGTGTATTAGGTCGTCATGCAAAGATTGGTGTATGCAAAAATCGTAAACCTATAAACTGTGATATGTGAGAGATTGATTACCTAGGGAGATTGTATATTCCTAAAATTCTAATCCATATAGAGAGGATAAAGGATGTCAAATACCCTCCTCTCTAGTGATATCCACATGATGGATTATTGCGGTGATGCTCCTCTAATTATAGCTCAAAAACTCACAACTCTTGTGCACCTTCTCATAGCACTCGTGGAAGAAGATCTGTTATCTTCTTCGCTGCCCTCTCGTAGCAGCGAGGGACTGGTCGACTAAGAAGATGAGGGAGGGAAGAGAATAGGAGGGGGCAGCCAAAAGTGTAGCTTATCATTGTTGTGTCGCCCCTACCTCCATTTTATAGAGAGCCACCAAAAAACTCTAATGGATCATGCCTTAGTAGGTATTGGATCTCCATTCAATGACCCTTACTCCTAGGATTATCTCTATCCAATAATCTCAATTAGCCTCTAATTGAGCGTCATGCAAGAGATCCATCAATATTGGGTCTCATCTAATGAGAATAAGGGCTACTTGGATAACTCATATCTAATCAGCTTCTTGATGAAACATCTACCATATATGTGTGACCCTTTAGGCCAAATACCGAGCTGATCATGAGTCCTACCTGTTAAAACTCCTTCTGACTCAATGAATTATTATCTCATAACAATTCACTCGACTCATCAACTATGGACGTACTAAGCCACTGAACCATAGTCCCCAGATGATACATGAGATCTAATCCATTGGACTTGTTCATCCTTAATTATCGTGTATATATATAGTCCTTCATCCATCTAATATCTTAGAAATCGTATATTGGGCATGGTATTATTAGGCCATATATGAAATTCATCCGAGTCTCACTCTAATCGAAATCTTCCAGAGAACTCCTCTCTCAATTTG
This sequence comes from Ensete ventricosum, assembly GCA_029747655.1. NCBI lineage: Eukaryota > Viridiplantae > Streptophyta > Magnoliopsida > Zingiberales > Musaceae > Ensete > Ensete ventricosum. Next base: position 42,796,169 of record JAQQAF010000001.1, read on the forward strand.
AATGACCCCGGTTAGGGATTTATCTAAGCGATAACACATATGATATTCCTCTCGTGATACCGATAGTGGATGATCTTTTATTGACACTCAATTATCTTCATAAGGTTGGCTACCAATACTGATAATCGGTAGTACTAGATCTAGAACTTTCAAGACCTATAAGTTTGGCGTCAAAGAAATGAGTACTTAAATAAAGCATCCTTGATGTCTCAAGTCTAAGGACCAGACACACAATTAGGATTACGAAATCACTATCTGACATTAAGTACCATTAACCATCTAGCATTATGTAAGCGAATCAATTAGTAAACTAATTCTTTAATGATCACCTGTATTGTATCTTTAGTATCCCCACACAAATGGCTATGAGACTAGCTGCCTCCATCATATCGACAGGTATATAGTACATTGATCTATCTGGTTATATTGATATCGCTCTTGAGTAATATATGACCATAATTATTTATGGTCTATGTTTAAAGATGAATTGATCTCATTATCGTGATCTCATCATGATCTGATTCTCATTGCACAGAACCGAGGACATCACAATATATATGCAACAGACAGTATAATGAAATAATATGCCAATAAAAATAATGTAAAAAGACTATACAGCGTGTCACACGTGTCATCATTCATATGATTGGCTTACATGGCACTTGTAACCAGCAATCTCCCAATTGATCTAAAGTCAATTATTTATGTGTCTGATCCCCATCAGACCCTTGTGACGCTCAAAGATAGTCTAAGCCACCGGCTTTGTTAGTGGTCCACTATAGTGATATCTTCAGATGAAATTCTTTCCGTTGCTACATCTTTTAGGGCTATGATCTCTCTTATTAGGTAGAACCTTCTCAAAACATGCTTGGACTTCTGATGAGACTTGGGTTCTTTTGCTTGAGCGATCGCCTCATTGTTGTCGTAGTATATGGAATCGACTCCACGCTACTCGGTACGACTCCCAAATCCTTGATGAACTTCTTCATCCACACCCCTTCCTTTTGTTGCTTTTGTTACAGTAATGTACTATGTCTCTATGGTCGAGTCAGCAGTAATATCTTGCATAAAACTCTTTCAACTTACTGCTCCTCCATTCAGGGTAAAGACATACCCTGAGTTTGACTTACTATCATCGATATCGAACTGAAAACTCGAGTCTATGTAGCCCTCAATCTGGAGGCTACCTCCTTTATATACCAGTAAAAGATCCTTAGTTCTTCTCAAGTACTTAAGGATACACTTTACAACCTTCCAATGTTCTAAACTTGGATATGCTTAATACCTGCTCGTGACACTCAGAGTATATGCTATATCAAGTTTGGTACATAGCATGACATACATGATAGACCCTATCACTAAGACATAGGGTATCATATCAATATCTGCCCTTTCTTTAGAACTTTGGAGATATACTTCTAGAAAGTGATATTCCATGTCTTATAGGTATGAGACCTCTCGTGAAATTTTTCATGTCAAACATTTTGATGATGTTGTCTATATACCTAGATAGGGACAAGCCAAGCATCCACTTAGATTTATCTTTTTATATTTGAATCCCCAAAATATATGATGCTTCCCCTAAGTCCTTCATAGAGAAGTTTCTATATAGTCAAGTTTTAACTTCGGAGAGCATTCTTACATCATTCTCAATTATTAGGATGTCATCTGCATATAGCACCAAGAAGGTGATAGCGATCCCACTTACCTTCTTGTTTACACAAGGCTTATCTTCGTTCTTAATGAAGTCATAAGATCTGATCGCCTCATCAAATCTTATGTTCCAACTTCGGGAAGCTTGCTTCAATCCATAAATGTATCTGAACAGCCTGCACACTTTATCTGCCCTTTCTTTGGATACTAATCCCTCTAGCTATATATGTTAGGACCAAGTTGGCACTAAGAGGGGGGGGGTGAATTAGTGCAAGTGCAAAGAGTACCCGGTTTTAAAAATATGCTTGAGGTAAAAATAAAAACTAAAATCATTTTTCATCAAGATTATGTTAGAGAGTGATTAAACTTAAGACCGAATGAAGAATCTCAATTTAGCTATGGAATGTTAAAATAAAAAGTAAGTAAAGAAGGCTCATAAATTTATAGTGGTTCGGTCACCAACTTGACCTATGTCCACTTCCCGAGTCTTCCTTCATCGAGGCCCACCGGTGTCCACTAATGATTTTTTTTTCCCGGATGAAGATCAAAACCCTTTACACCTTTCTCCTTTTCCCAAACTTAGGAGAAGAACCTTTACACTCTCCTTTTCACAGGTTTAGGAGAGAAACATTTACAACCTTCCACTCTTCCCTTAACCTCACATTACACTTGAAGCACATAAGAGAAGCTCTCAAATTTTATATAATTTTAACTAAGATTACGACCACTTTTCTTACTCTCTAATGTAAGAAAACTTGGGGCATTCATAGACCCAATTTGGCTTTAAAATTTGGAGCCAAACCTCAAAAGTTCTCGAAATTTAGGGTATGGGCGGTACTACTGTCGGCATCACCTGTATTACTAGCGAAAGCACCTAGGACTCCTGGGCAGCGGTGGTAGCTTGGGTGGTACTACCATCGCCCATTGGTAGTACTATCATCAGAATTTTTTTAAAATGGTACTTTATGTCATTTTTTGAGTCGTACCTCTTATTTTATGATCAACGAAATAAATTTAACCTGAGCATAAATCCAACCCAAAATGGACCTAGTTGCCTCTCATTGAGTTAATATGGATTTCTCTAAATCTAACTCAATTATAATATACTAAGACATAATTGCAATCGTTCTTGTTATCTGGTATATCAATCGATCTTCCAAACTCCCGGTGAAATTTTTGACAAACTCCCGGTGAGTCTCTTGATCATCTTCCAACCAACTCCCGACGCACTCCCAGCAAGCTCCTGATCACCTTCAGCAAGCTCCTAGCAAACTCCCAACAAACCCCCGATCACCTTTGGCAATCTTTTGGCGATCTCCCAGTGAGTTCCCACTGCATCGTCCGAACCTCGACCTAATGTATGAACTTGACTCTGACCCAACATTAGATTATATTATCTTTTCACCGTCCTAGTTAATCATGCATCACTCTATTAGGAAACCTCAGTGGGAGCATCACATGCACAGATCTAAATAAAAATAGGTTCCTCACGCAGATCAAATCGTCGTGCAAAAGATTAGATCGTGAGAAAGCCATAAAAACCAAAAAAACTATGATACATAAGAGATTGATTACCTAGGGAGATCGTATATCCCTATTTGCCAGATCCAAATAGAGAGGATGAAGAAGGTCATGTGTCCTCCTCTCTGTTGGGAAATCTACAGCGGGTGCATCATATGTGCAGCGGAAATCAAAACAAAAACCAGTTTCCCATGCATATCAAATCGTCGTGCAAAAGATTAGGGTCGCGAGAAAAATATAGAAATCGATAAAATCGTGATGTGTGAGAGATTGATTTTACCTATGGAGATCATATATCCATGTATTACAGATCCGGATCGAGAAGATGAAGGAGGTCAAGCGTCCTCCTCTATAGCAGTATCCACACAATCGATCTCTGCAACGGAACTCCTCCAATATGATCTTGTAACTCTTACGCAGAGGGAGGGAAGAGAATAGGAGGTGGTAGCTAAAGTTGTAGCCTATCAACCCTGAGTCTCCCTCCTATTTATAGAGAGCCACCAAAACCCTAGGGCTCCTTCCTTAGTGGGTATTGGATCTTCATCCAATAACCCACTAACCTTGTATTATTAGATCTCTATCCAATAATCTCTTTAGGCCTATAATTGGGCTTTAATCAAAGAGCTCATCAACATAGGTACTCATCTAATGAGAATAGGGGCTAATTGGATCTTCATTCAATCCTTTATTCGTTGAAGCATTCACTATATGTGTGTGACCCTCTAGGCCCGATACCGAGCTCATCGTGAGTCACTCCCATTAGAACTCCTTCTGATATAGTGAATTATTATCTCTATAATAATTCACTCGACTCATCGACTATGGATGTACTAGGCCACTACGCTATAGTCCCCAGACGGTACAAGGGGGATCAAATCCACAGTTACCATGTATCTATAATCCTTCATCCAAATAATATCCCAGAGACCGTATATTGGACATGGTACTGTCAGGTCACAAACGGAATCAATTTGTCTTGCTCTAATCGGATTCTACCGGAGAACTCCTTCTCTCTCAATCCGAATGACCTTGGCCAGAGATTTGTCTAAGCAAGCACATATGAGATATTCCTCTCGTGATACCAAGAGTGGATGATCCTCTATTGACACTCAATTGTCTTCATAATGTTGGCTACCAATCCCGATAACCAACTGTACCAGATCTGGAGCTTTCCAAACCTGTAAGTCTAGCGTCAAAGAAAGGAGTACTTATACAAGACATCCTTGGTGTCTCAAGTCTAAGGACCAGATACACAACTGAGACTATGGAATCACTGTCTGACATTAGGTATCATTAACCATACAATATTCCATAAGCGGATCAATCAGTGAACTCATTCTCCAATGAGCACCTGTACTATATCATTAGTGTCTCCACACAAGTGGCTATGAGACCAGTCGCCTCCATCATATGGACGGGTATATAGTATACCGATCTATCCAGTTATCTCAATGTCCCTCTTGAGTAACCTATGACAAGGATTATTTAGGATTTATGTTTAAAGGTGAATCGATCTTATTATTGTGATCTCATCACGATCTGATTCCAATTGTACAGAACTAAGGGCATCACAATATATATGTAACAAATAATATAATGTGAGAATATGCCAATATTAATCATAAGCAATAAGATTACACAGCATGTCACACGTGTCATCACTCATGTGATTGGCTTACAGGGCACCTGTAACCAGCAATCTCCCACTTGACCAAAAGCCAATCACCTATGTGTCTGATCCCCATCAGACCCCTGTGATGCTCAAATATAATCGGAGCCAACGGCTTCGTCAGTGGATCTGCAATGTTATCTTCGGATGGAACTATTTACATTGTTATATCTTTTCGGGTCATGATCGCTCTAATCAGATGGAACCTCCTCAAAACAATTCTGATGGAACTATTTCCAGTGTTCTAAACCTGGATCTATCATATACCTGCTCGTGACACTCAAAGCATATGTTATATCAGGCCTAATACATAGCATCACATACATGATAGATTCTATCGCTGAGGCATAAGGTATCTTATCCCTGTCTGCCCTTTCTTTAAGAGTTTTTGGGGACATACTCCTAGAGAGTGATATTTCATGTCTCATCGGTATGAGACCTCTCTTGGAATTTTTCATGCCAAACCTTTTGACAATGGAGTCTATGTACCTAGACTGGGACAAGCCAAGCATCCTTTTGGATCTATCTCTATAGATCATGATCCCCAAAATATAAGATGCTTCCCCTAAGTCTTTCATAGAGAAGTTTCTAGATAGCCAAGTCTTTACTATAGAGAGCATTCATATATCATTCCCAATGATTAAGATGTCATCCACATATAGCACCAAGAAGGTGATAGCGCTTCCACTTACTTTCTTGTACACACAAGGCTCATCTTTGTTCTTAACGAAGTCATAAGATCTGATCACCTCATCAAATCTTATGTTCCAACTTCGGGAAGCTTGCTTCAATTCATAAATGGATCTAAGCAACTTGCACACTTTATCTGGACTCTCTTTGGATACGAATCCCTCTGGTTGTATCATATACACCTCTTCCTCAAGGTTGCCATTTGAGAATGATATTTTGACATCCATCTGCCAGATCTCATAGTCATAGTGTACTGCAATGGCCAAAATAATTCTAATAGACTTAAGCATGGCAACAGGTGAAAAAGTTTCGTCATAATCAACTCCTTGTCTTTGACGATATCCTTTAGCTACCAGCCTTGCTTTATCGGTCTCTATCTTTCCATCCACTTCGATCTTCTTCTTGAATATCCATTTGTAGCCGATGGGTACAGTACCCTCAGGTGGATCCACAAGGTTCTAAACCTTGTTAGAGTACATGAAATCCATCTTAGAATTAATGGTTTCTTACCACTTCCTGGAGTCTATACTTATAATAGCCTCCTCATAGGTCTGAGGATCAACATCCTGAGAGTCATCTCCACAGATATGTCTCACATATCTTTCAGGAGGGTGAGATACTCTACTAGACCTATGTAAATTTGGAATTTGTGTGTTAGGTACCTGAACAGACTCGGGGTCTGGAATGGTGGTTGAGCTAGGTTCTCCAAACTCGCTCAATTTTATCTCACTCCCATTGTTTACACCAAGAATATGTTCCTTCTCAAGGAACATAGCTCTCTTGGCAACAAAGACCTTTTGGTCCTTGGGATGATAGAAATAATACCCATAAGTTTCCTTTGGGTATCCCACGAATGTGCACCATTCTGTCATTGATTCTAACTTATCGGGGTTTTGACTTCTAACGTGGGCAGGACAGTCCCAAATCTTAAAAATTTTAAGATCGAGCTTCTTTCCTTTCCATATCTCATATGGTGTAGACACTACCGACTTTGATGGAACTCTGTTCAGATGGTAAGCTGCAGTCTCTAGGGCGTACCCCCAGAATGAGATGGGTAGGTCAGCGAAACTCATCATGGATCACACCATGTCTAACAGCGTGTGATTCCTCCTTTTTGATACACCATTGAGCTGAGGTGTATAAGGAGGTGTCCACTGGGATAGAATCGCATTGTCCCTGAGGAAATGGGTGAACTCTGTACTCAAGTGCTCTCCTCCTCGATCTGATCGAAGAATCTTAATACTCTTTCCAATTTGGTTCTCTACCTCATTCTTATATTCCCTGAATTTCTCGAAGGCCTCAGATTTGTATTTCATTAAGTACACGTGTCCATACCTAGAGAAATCATCAGTGAATGTAATGAAGTATGAGTAACCACCTATAGCTTGAGTCGACATGGGACCATATACATCACTATGTATGAGTTCTAATAACTCGGTGGCTCTCTCTCCAGTTCCACTAAAAGGAGAGGTGGTCATCTTCCCACGAAGGCAAGGTTCACAAGTTGCATATGTCTCATAGTCAAATGGATCTAAGTATCCATCTTTCAACAACTTTTGAATCCTTCCCTCATGTATATTACTTAGCCTACAATGTCATAGGTATGCATTATTTACCTCATCTCTTTTCCTCTTAGACATATTTATATTCATGATATGTGGAGAAGTGTCTAACACATATAAGTCATTTATTAGGGTCCCTCTAGTGATGATCTTATCATCCATTATTATTGAACAACTATTATTTTTAAAAACTAATTTATATTCATTAATTGTCAAACAAGAGATAGAAATAATATTTTTGATGATAGAGGGAACAAAATAGCATGCATCTAATGCAATAATAACTCCACCAGGCAGATGTAGGGTGACCTCTCCAACAGCAACTACAGCAACTCTTGCTCTATTGCCCATCTTGAGGTCCATCTCACCTCTAGCCAATCTCCTAGGTCTTGCTAGAACCTGCAATGAATTGCAGATATGATAAACACTCCCGGTATCCAATACCCATATGTTATTATGAAAATCTGACAAGTGGAGACTAATCATGAATATACTTGAAGCTTCTCCAAGCTTATGTCTCGCCTTCTCTGCAAGGTAGTTCTTACAGTTCCTCTTTCAATGTCCGTCTTGGCTACAGTGGAAGCATTGTCCTTTGTCCTTTGCTGGGTATTTCTTAGCAACTTTTGTCTTACCTGGTCTTTCTTTTCCCTTACCCTTCTTAAGGGTATTGCTGGCCTTCCTTTTCTTTTTTGTCTCACCAATATAGAGAACTGGCTTCTCCTTTTTTATGGCACTCTCAGCTTCCCTCAACATATTAAGGAGCTCGGGGAGAGTTACCTCAAACTTGCTCATGTTAAAATTCATGATGAAGTGAGAAAATGAATCTGGTAGGGACTGAAGTATAAGATCAACGCACAGGTTATCCTCTAGGACTATTCCCAGACCTGTGAGTTTCTCGATCCACTCTATCATCTTTTGGAAATGGTTCTCAACTGATGTCCCTTCTGTTATCCTAGCTTGGAAGAGTTTCTTAGATATCTCATATCTTTGAGTTCTTCATCGATGCTCTTATGTTGCCTTTGTAACTCAAGAGTCATGGAGGTCAACATGTAACATTTTGCTAACGTGGAATCATCTATGTACTTCACATAGCGAGTGATCTTATCCTCGCTTGCCCCTTCTTCCGGCGTGGGCACGATTGTATCAAGGACGTATGCGATTTTCTCCGTCGTGAAAATAATTCTCAAATTATGGAGCCAATCTCTATAGTTTGGACCAATGAGGCGATTGGCATCAAGTATACCACATAAGGGGTTTGTTAGCGACATGTTTCTGACAAAACAAGATATAGCAAAAATAAATAACATGCAGATTTCACAGAAAATACTAATTAAGATATGGACTTCTATCTTAATGTACTCCTACTATTTTTTCAGCGAATCACGTGACACCCTCGACACGTGAGACGAAAGTCTCCGGTAGACTCCTAGTGGGGATCGGGATCCAATTGGCATCTTAGCGCAACCTCAAGGGACTCGACCAATTACACTAAGCCTAAAAGGTAGGCAACTCTTGCCAATCACAACTCCTTGTGATTTCCGTCACGTTCGGCCTCCGAATCATCATGGTCTCGAGGGACTCGACCAACCATAACGTTCAGTTAAGTCATCACCATCGTTACAAGATGAGTCTAATTCAATGATATGTCATCGAGGGACTCGACCAAGCATACCATGTCCTCAGGTCACCGGTGACATCTCTATGTCATAGGCAAGAACTCGATCACGTAGATAGGTGAGCCTCGAGGGAGTCGACCTATGTCGTGATTCAGTTTCTTCCTATAACGATGGAAGGCCACGTGGGTCAATTTTATTGTCTCACACTTATAGTTTCGTATCGGTCTCCTAATATGTCGTGTCACACACATACATATTTAATATATATCTACATCGCATGTAATATATATATATATATATATATATATATATATATATATATATATATATATATATATATATATCTAGTAGGTGTATAACACATCACATATGCAAGCCACATCGGAAGATCATGAGCCGTCACCTAATATGATTAAGCTCGAGCCAATGGGCCTAATCACTCACAATAGAATCTATGTGTGCATTAGCGCATCTCTATGCCCTATGATTGTTGATCTCGTCATCATCGGTTCTGTTGGATCGTCGCATCACCATGTATCGTGATCTCCTGCCACGGCATCGTGGGTCCCGTTGTAACCTCCACGCTCCCGCTACACCTCTCCATATAATTACAAATAATCACAGGCACGCAGGCCCAACAATAAACGAGAAAAACATAGGCCCGCAGGCCTCAATAATAATAATAATCACAATTACACACATCACAACACATGGCTCATGATCATCCATCCACATCATACATCACATCATATGTAGGATTACTAGATATATATATTAATTAATTAAACTATTTAATTAATTATTTTTTAAAAAATCAAGACATGCTCGGAATTTTCAGAATTATCAAGGGTATTTTCAAAATTTTGGATGAGAGGACAGTCATCAGAATTTCTAGAATTGTTGAGGGTATTTTCAGAATTCTGAATACAATGACAGAGCTGGAATTTCCCAAGTACTGAGGGGCATAACCATCTTTTTTAAAAAAAGTTACACTAGCCCACCTTCACCCTTACTGCGTCATCGTCGTCGCTGCTGCCCCTGCGCAGGTGGCGGCTTCCCTTGACCGCCAACAACCACTCTGCAAAGGGGCGGCCACCCCTGCGGCCGGCACCTCCATGGGCGTCGTCCCTGCAGGTGCTGTCACTGTTGGTTGCCGCCCTTGTAAGCGGCAGCCCTTGCAGGCGCCAAACCCGTAGTCGGTCGCCCCTTGCGGGCTGGCCACGGGCGGCCGTCTGCAGACCGTTGGCAGCAGCCCTTGCGGCGTAGCCACGGGCGCCACGCTGCAGTCGCCACCCTCGGGCGGCTGCCCCTGCGGGCTGGCCCTGGCCGCAGCCGGTCGCCCCTTTGCATGGGGCCTTGATCAAGGAGCCCATCAACATAGGGTCTCATCTAATGAGAATAGGGGTTAATTGGATCTTCATTCAATCCTCTATTCGCTGAAGCATCTATCATATGTGTGTGACCCTCTAGGCCCGATACCGAGCAGGACGTGAGTCACTCCTATCAGAACTCCTTCTGATATAGTGAATTATTATATCCATAATAATTCACTCGACTCATCGACTATGGATGTACTACGCCATAATCTCCAGACAGTACAAGGGGGATCAAATCTATCGGACCTGTCTGTCTATAGTTACCATGTATCTATAATCCCTCATCCAAATAATATTCCAGAGACCGTATATTGGATATGGTACTGTCAGGTCACATACAGAATCATTTTATCTTGCTCTAATCGGATTCTACCAGAGAACTCATCTCTCAATCCGAATGACCCTGGCTAGGGATTTGTCTAAGCAATCACATATGAGATATTCCTCTCGTGATACTGAGAGTGGATGATCCTCTATTGATACTCAATTGCCTTTGTAAGGTTGACTACCAATCCCGATAACCAACTGTACCAGATCTAGAGCTTTTCAAACCTGTAAGGCTGGCGTCAAAGAAAGGAGTACTTATACAAGGCATCCTTGATGTCTCAAGTCTAAGGACCAGATACACAACTGGGACTATAAAATTATTGTCTAACATTAGGTATCATTAATCATATAATATTCCATAAGCGGATCAATCAGTGAACTCATTCTCCAATGAGCACCTGTACTATATCCTTAGTGTCTCCATACAAGTGGCTATGAGACCAGCCGCCTCCATCATATGGACGGGTATATAGTGCACCGATCTATCTGGTTATCCCAATGTCCCTCTTGAGTAACCTATGATCGAAATTATTTAGGATCTGTGTTTAAAGGTGAATCGATCTCATTATCGTGATCTCATCACGATCCGATTCTCATTGCACAGAACTAAGAACATCATAATATATATGTAACAAATAATATAATGTGAGAATATGTCAATATTAATAATAAGTAAAAAAATCACACAGCATGTCACACGTGCCATCACTCACGTGATTGGCTTGTAGGGTATCTGTAACCAGCACTCTATAGCAGTATCTACACGATGGATATCTGCAGCAAAACTCATTATATCATATCTCGTAACTCTTACACAAAAGGAGGGAGGAGAATAGGAGAGGGTGGCCAAAGCTGAAGACTATCAACCATGAACCTCCCTCCTATTTATAGAGAGCCACCAAAAATCCTAGGGTTCCAACCTTAGTGGTATTGGATCTTCATCGAATTACTCATTAACCTTGTATTATTGGATCTCTATCCAATAATCTCCTTTGGCCTCTAATTGGGTCTCATGTAAGGAGCTCATCATTGTAGGGTCTCATCTAATGAGAATGGGGGCTAATTAGATTTTCATCCAATCCTTTATTCGCTGAAGTATTCACCATATGTGTGTGACCCTCTAGGCCCGATACCGAGCTGACAGTAAGTCGCTCCCATCAGAACTCCTGATATAGTTAATTATTATCCCTATAATAATTCACTTGACTCATCGACTATAGACGTACTATGCCACTACGCTGTAGTCCTGAGATGGTATATGAGGATCAAATCCATCGGACATGTCTATCCATGGTTACCGTGTATCTATAATCTCTCATCTAACTAATATCCCAGAGACAGTATATTAGACATGGCACTGTCAGGTAACATACAAAATCTGTCTGAGACTCGCTCTAATCGGATTCTACCGGAGAACTCCTCTCTCAATCCGAATGACCCTAGCCAGGTATTTGTCTGAGCAAGCACATATGGGATATTTCTCTCATGATACTGAGAGTGGATGATCATTTATTGACATTCAATTATCTTTGTAAGGTTGGCTACTAATCTCGATAACCAGTTGTACCAGATATGAAACTTTCTACAAGTCTGGTGTCAAAGAAAGGAGTACTCATATAAGGTATCATTGATGTCTCAAGTGTAAGGACCAGATACACAACTGAGACTATGTAATCACTATCTGACATTATGTATCATTAATTATATAATATTTCATAAGTAAATCAATTAGTGAACTCATTTTCCAATGAGCACATGTATTATATCCTTAGTGTCTCCACATAAGTAGCTATGAGACCAATTACCTCCATCATATGGACGAGTATATAGTATATCGGTCTGTCCGGTTATCTCGATGTCCCTCTCGAGTAACCTATGATCGAAATTATTTAGGATCTGTGTTTAAAGATAAATCGATCTCATTATCGTGATCTCATCATGATCTAATTCTCATTGCATAGAACCAAAGACATCACAATATATATGTAACAGATAATATAATATGAGAATATGTCAATAATAATCATAAGCAAAAATGATCATGCAACATGCACACGTGCCATCACTCACATGATTGGCTTGCAGGACACCTGTAACCAACACACTTATCTCTAACATAAGTTAGATCATAAAACTCATCAATTGATTTCAACATCAAAATATGAGATTCAACAATCTCCCATTTTTTGATAATGACAACCAATTGATGACATGAGTTAACCTTAACTCCTCCTATGTATATGTCATATGATAAATAGAGCAAACTTAAATTCAAAAGAACCCATTACTTTTGAATTCAAGTATAGCATTTTGATAATATTGAAATTTTCACAATTAACCATTCATAATATCATACTTGATAAAAATTTTAAAACATTTATCTTCTTGGTATCACATGATAAATAATTTCAACCATCTCAAAGATCTCAAAACATTTCTCATGTCATTAACTATGTCATTTCTCCCCCTTTGTGATTAACAAAAATGAGAAATACTCAATTTATATTTAAACATTCTTAAACATTTATCACAATATTTTGGTACATAAAGAAATAATTTAGTTCATTTCTCCCCCTTAGTAAAATAAGAAGAATAATAATAATAGAATTTAATCCATTTATCATCAAATAATAATAATCCATTTATCACAATATCATTGCATTTTAAAAAATCATCTCATGTAAATATCAAGAAGAAGCTCAAGGAATCTGAAAAATAATAAGACCAAAAATCATGCATTTGGACTTAATAAGAAGCTTAATTTGTAAAAATTGAGAATTCCTGAAAAATATGATAGCAAATCAAGCTCCATTTGTAATCATGCATTTCTTATTCATTTAGAAATTTTAAAATTCATAATTTTTTTTAAGTAAATTGTTCATCATTTAATGATTTTGCTACAAGATAGCAATTTTATTATATCTAATTCTCTTATTTGTTTATCATATCTAATTTAATTATTCGTCATTCAATATTGAAAATTTTATCATGTCCAATTCTCTTCATTGTTACAAAATAGCAATTTTATCTCTCCTTTGGTCATTGTCAAAAAAAGGGAAGAATACAAAGATACAAATTTTACTTTTATATTAAATTTTAAATCATGGTAAATATACAAAATATCAATTTGGTGATAAGGTATATCATTCATGAATGTAAAAAATAAATAAATCATGTCATGAAGGATATTAGTATTAAATCATGAATACCAAAAGATATTATTTAATTTGACAAATTTTGTTTTAGGTAAAAATGAAATCTTATGATATTAAATAAAAAGAATCTTGATTCATATATATAATTTTCTTTAATAAAATGAAAGAATCCTAATGAATAATCTTAATTTATATAAAGATCTCAAATTATCATTTTTAAAATGTAAAGATCATTATGCAGGTTTTTCTATGGTAATTTGCATAGGAGAAAAGATAAAAAATATTGATATATAAATATCTCAAATTATCATTTGCATAGATTTTTGTATGAAAATTTCAAGTTATCAAAATCATGGTTCTTAATGAAAATCTCAAATTATAAGATCATAATTCTCTTCTTTGGTAAAAAGAAAAGTATCAAAGTAAAAAGTTGATTCCCAAAAAAAAGATACCTCAAGTCAAAAAATTATGGGAAAGTTTATGATTTGGTTGGGAAAAAATTTCATTCAAATTTTAATTATCAAAATCATTTTTGTAGTTGAAGAGATTCAACAATAATGGCACCACTTTATCTCTTATAGAAAACATGATTGAGAAATTTTTAAATAAAATTTTTTCCTCTTTCTAGTTGTTTCAATTCATGAAATTTGTTTTATACAAAAATTTCTTCAACTTTTATGTCAACTCCATGCATTGATTGTCATTTAAAACTCAGCTTAAAAAAGAAATCATCAAGATCATTACAATAAAATATTTTCAAACAAGTAAAATATTTTCAAACATTTTAAAACTGAAAACTAACTAACATTTCCAAAGGAATTCATCAAGATTATTAAAATAAAATATTTTCAAACAAAAGATTCGATTTAATTTAATTTAATAATTTTTCTTTCTTAAGTGAGTCTAACTTTTTAGACTTAGTGAAATGAGTTACCATTCTTATTTCAAAATATTTTTGTACTTTATTTTAAGCCCTAATTTAAAAATGATCTAACATTCAATTAAATAATATTCAATCATATTTCAAGTCAATCATTCAACATTAGTATTTACATTAAATCAACCAATATAATATCATCAAAATCCCTTTTTCAAAAATTTTAATGTAGATATTTTTTCACTAATAATAACTATGGTTATTCAATATAGTTCATTTTTGTACTAGTATGCTCTAGCTATGCATAAGCCATGCATCATCGAAGGGCAACAATGAACAATCAAAATATTTATTACCAATAATTTTAATTCTAATAATTTTTCTTATTGTTGTTGTTTAGGCTAGTGAACTTAAAAAGTATTTTAGATCTCAAGTTAAATGCCTTGAGCATCCATTATCAAGTTATCATTATTTACTCCTAACCTTTGTTTGGAGACAAATCTATAATATAGGGTATTTTAATTTGGGTACCCATTTGACTTTGGGTCCCTCATAAAAAGCTCTACCTAATTTAACTAAAGTCATTTAATTATTTATAGTTATTTTAGAAATCTAAATTAACTTATGTGAACTATACTTTCTAAATAAGCATCTATAAATAAAGTGTCAACATTTACCACAAAAATTATATTTGCTTTTAGGTGACAAATGCAATGTGGGTCTTTTAATAAAGATAGTTTTTTATGAGTATTACCCACAAAGTCAATACCTTCCTTATGAACATGACCATTATTAGCAAAGATCATGTTTAGAGATTTATTGCATATCTTAAACTTTTCTAAGGTTTGTTTTAATATGGTATTTTTCTTTTTAATTTCACCTAGCATTTCACATTTCGAGCAAGAAGTACATTTTGTTGATGCATCATTCAAAGTTTCAAGTTTACTAGAGAGTAATGCATAATCCTTTTTGAGTGATTTATAAGTTTTGTTAATCTTTTTATACTCATCAAATAATTTATAAAACACATTTAATAACTCATAAAAAAAATAAAGGATGCTTTAGGTGAGATACTTACCTCGCACAAGATTCTACATTTCTTCTTTGTTGCCTTCTTGATCTTCGGAGTGCCCCAACTTCTTACGTTCATAACAAGAATCTATGTCCTTTTTAAGTTTATTTTATATTTTTTATTCTTTTTCATTAATCTTTTTGATCATTTTGTCATGAGTTCAAGATCATAGTCCTCATTACTCGAGGTTTCACTCGAGGGGTTATCTGTTGTTCTCAATTCAATTTTTCTTCTGTTCTTTGTAAGGTGTCTTTTTTGTGTTCTCAATTCAGTATCCTTCATATTCTTTGGAAAGTGTTATTCTTGTTCATTTTTGTAAGTCATTCATTTATAGATTCCTTTAATTTAATTATGCTTTCATATGTGATTTCTATATGTGTCATATATCAAAAGACGAATCACAATCAAAAACTTAATTAAATTTGTTTTTATCTAAAACATAAAATAAAGCATTCATCGATTCTCCTATAGACCGTATATTGCATATGGATATTGTCATGTCTCATACGGAATCCGTCTAAGTCTCGTTCTAATCAGATTCTCTTGGAGAACTCATTCTTTCTCAATTTGAACGACTCTGGCCAAATATTTTGTTTAAGCGAGCACATATGATATATTTCTCTTGTGATACCGAGAGTGGATGATCCTTTATTGATACTCAATTACCTTCGTATGGTTAACTACAAATCCTGATAATCGATTGTACTAGATATAGAGCATTTTAAACTTGTAAGTCTGACGTCAAAGAAAGGAGTACTCATATAAGGCATCCTTGGTGTCTCAAGTCTAAGGACCAAATACACAACTAGGACTATGAATTATTGTCTGACATTATGTATCATTATTCATCCAGCATTCAGTTAGCGGATCAATTAGTAAACTCATTCTCTAATGAGCACTTGCACTGTACCTCTAGTGTCCCAACACAAGCGGCTATGAGATCAAGCGCCTCCATTATATGAACGAGTATACGATACACTGGTCTATCCGATTATATCGATGTCCCTCTTGAGTAACATATGACCAAGATGATTTAAGATATATGTTTAAAGGTGAATCATTATCATTATCATGATCTCATCATGATCTAATTCTCATTACACAGATCCAATGACATCATAATATACATCCAGAAAAATATATAATATGAGAAAATACTAGTGATAATAAGTAAAGAGATTACTACAGCGTGTTACAGGTGCTATCACTCACGTGATTGACTTGTAGGGCACCTATAACTAGCACCTATAAACCTTGTAAGGGTGGACAACATAGGCTACAAGTCCTTGACAGTTAGGTTAATTTTTGGAAGGCATCATCATATAATATTTTTTGTGAAACTATCAATGTTGATGAGAAATTTTTGTACTAAACCATTCGGGATCCTAGGGAGACCACGTGCATATCGTCATGTTCAAGATCTAGATGCTCAGCTTTGTCATCCCTAAAGGTGAATAGTTGGTCACCATCAAGATGAAACCTCTTTGACTATGGTTCCCTAAAGTATGATTTCTAAGCATATAGGCTACTGCCTCCTACCATTGGCCCTCTGATAATTACATCTACTGACCATTCGATCAAACATCTAAGTTTTGATGAGCCTTTTCAAACTCGAGGATGGAACTTATCAATGTGCCCTCTTTGCACCGAGTCTTTTCTACTCCTTAAGGGCATGATAGTTCTTTGTATTATGCTCATGGTCTTAATGAAAATAATAATATTTAGTAATATCCCTCCTTATTGATAGAGATTTAAAAGGTTGGAGGATTTGTAAGAGTCTCTTCTCGTGGACGAAAAACATTTGTATAGTGTAAAGTCTCATCAATATAGTACCTGAGCTCATTTTGGTATGTATATATAGTCTCCATAGGACTTGGATGTTGAGCCTTCTCTTCTTTTGTGACTTTTTAAGGCTCACCCTTCCTCTTCCTAGTAAGTGCTAATTCCATAGTAATTTTGCAGTTAACCTCTTGCAAAAGGTTCGAGAAAGTTGTCAGAAGTTAGGTAATGACTTTCTAAAATAACCTTTTAGGCTAAAGCCATACATGTGTTGATAAGGACGGGATATGTTTGATCTGCTTCAAGACGGACATGGTTGTTAAACCTCCTCGTATAGTTTTTCAGTGATTTGTTCTCTTCTTGGAGTATAGCTATAAGGGAGGTGGTAGGCTTTTTTGGGAGTTTGTAACTAACGAAGCTAAGTTTGAATCATTTATCAACTATCCGAAAGAGGAGATGGACTCCCACGTAAGTTTGGCAAACCATTTTCGCATTGCTTCCCTTAAAGTACTAGAAAAAGTAAGAGGATCAAAAGTGCCATAGAGGGTCATTTATGAGATAAATGTTGCAACATGTTCTAATGGATTGAATTTTCCATCATGTAAGTCGAGCATAGAGAGCATGATGCGTTGAGGAATTGGTTCATTACTCATGTCTTTTGTAAAAGGAGATTATAAGTATGACTATATCTTAGGTTGTTTCTCTTGCTTAATTTTTTTATAAATATCCTTCATTGTCGATCCATCTTATCAAGATGGTCTTGAACTCTGGTCAGGAGGTAGATCGATTGGTTGACCAATTCATTCAATAATTCTAACTCTATTAGATGAATAGAGTTTTGAACCAATGGTGGTGGAGGTACCTTGGGTAATACTTGAGCTTGAGTTGGACAAGTTTCATCCACTAGACTAAGAATAACCACTAGCCAGGGTTGGGATTGACAGGATGAATACATGTGGGGTTTGATTAGCAATCCGGATAGAAACAACTATTTGAACTATCTTAGTAAAGACCTACATTTGATGGATTAGGATGTGGAAGGTCTCTATAGGAATTGTCATGGTTGTCATTAATGTTGGGGATAGCTAGTCAAAGGTCGGATCTTGGAAAAGTCATTGAAAGATATTCAGGTCGGAGATAGAAAACAGATTTGGACCGACCAACACCCTTGATATTCTCGTATTTTGGATTATTGGGATCGAGGGATTTGGTTAGGGATCATGTGGGACCATCGAACTTGAACTATTCTGATTTGAGAGGTTTACATTGATTGAAACTATCATTGGTTGGAATTGACATCGATTAGATCTATCATCGGGTGATATCCGATTATTCTACCAATTTAGCTTGGATATGTGACGAGGAAACTAATAGGTCACTCACATCACTCTAACTCTAATACTATATATATATATATATAAGAGAGGTTTTATATTCCTTGATATGCTATATATTTTACATGATTTTATATTCGGGTTTATAGGATTGGTTTGATCGTCTTTCACATTATAAATAAGGTTAAGATATACATAAAATATATAATTAATAAAAGAAAAACCTCCTCCTTTCATTCTAACATGGTATGAAGCCAGCCCTTCACTAATATCTCCCTCCCTCCCTCCCTCCCTTGGTGAAGTAAGACGACGGTCGGTCACTTTCCTCCATCCTCCATTATGTACAGAGATTTGTTTGTTTTGATGCTCTCATTTATGACAAGTTGTGGTGCAGATCTATGTTTCAGTCAACAATGACTTGTCACGACACTTTCAGTTTGTCATAGGAAGTGAAGCTTTCTGTCAATACTCGGTGAG
This sequence comes from Ensete ventricosum, assembly GCA_029747655.1. NCBI lineage: Eukaryota > Viridiplantae > Streptophyta > Magnoliopsida > Zingiberales > Musaceae > Ensete > Ensete ventricosum. The sequence goes on from JAQQAF010000001.1 coordinate 42,815,277, forward strand.
GTTGTTGAGAGATCAAAGAAATGGACTCCCATTTGATACACTGCTCTTATGACGCGTATAAATATTGAACTTTGATGTTATCAGGGAGTATAAATATTTTTTTCTTTGCAACTTGTTTCTTTTAGAGATGTTTGCGGTATCACTTATTGGAATCTTCTTAGCAGACCTACTGCATGCACTATGCTTCTTTCCTCCAAGTCAACATGGGCGCTTATGTGACTTTTTGATCCACACATCATGCGTCGTATATAGCCAACCCCGTTGTCACCGCTCCCTGTTGCGTGTCGGTGCCGCGTCTCGTGCAGCCAAACTAGATCCGATGGCGACTGTCCCCTCCAAGGGCATCACCTTTCCCGCCTCTCTCCTCCTCCTCACCGCCGCCGCCGCCTTCCTCCTCTTTCTCCTCCTCCCCTCCCTCTCCCCTTCTTCCTCCAGTGCTCCCTCCCTCTCCTGCCCCACCACCGCCGCCGCCGCCGTCGCAGCGACCACAAGGCCTCCAGATCCAATCTCCCCCACGCCCGACGACATCGCCTGGCTCAAATCTCAACTCGCCCGCAACTCCATCCAAGAACCCCCGTCCTCCCCCGCCGCCTGGCACTCTCTCCGCAAGGGCATCAACCCCCGGACCCGCGCCCAGCAGCTCGAAGACCTACGCCGGTCGTCGCTCGATCCAATCCCTCACTTTGATTCCAGTCGGTTTTTGGAAAATCTGAGCTTGATTGGTTTTGTGCAGGTTCAAGGGCATCTCTCACTACGAGGGTGACGATGCCGGCAACCACACGGCCCTCTCATGCCCTGGGGAGCTTCTGGTGGAGGAGCACCACAGTAATTACGGGGAGCCGTGGGCCGGCGGCCGCGACGTCTTCGAGTTCCTCGCTGCCGCCGGGGGGCTCGGGCCCGCCGACCATGTGCTCGAGATCGGGTGCGGCACGCTCCGGGTCGGCCTCCACTTCATCCGGTACCTCGACGCCGCCAGGTTCCACTGCCTCGAGCGAGACGAGCTCTCCCTCATGGCCGCGCTCCGCTACGAGCTCCCTTCTCAGGGCCTCCTCCACAAGCGGCCTCTCATTCTCCGAGGGGAGGACATGGAGTTCGATCGATTCGGATCAGATGTTGTGTACGATCTCATATATGCAAGCGCGGTGTTCCTCCACATGCCCGACGCGCTGGTGTGGGAGGGGCTGGAGAGGTTGTCGGGGAGGCTGAAGGCGGAGAAAGGTCGAATCTTTGTGTCTCACAACATCAAGTTCTGTTCACGACTGGGCGGCGACGCTTGCACCGAGAGGCTCTCGAAGTTGGGGTTGGAGTATGTAGGGAAGCACACGCACGAGAGCTTGCTGTTCAACCATTACGAGATCTGGTTCGAGTTCAGAAAGATGGCTTAGTGTGCGTCGTCCATATGGTTGCTGAATTTTGGGGCATCGGCTGTACCCCAGGCAGAATAGGCACTTAAAAACATAGAGGAAGGCGATGGATGGACATCTTTGGCCTGCTCGCAAAGTGCAAAACCACCTATCTGGGTGAGGCTGTTTGGAATAGTAGTGTTGTTGTTTTTTTTTTTTTTTTTTTTTGTACGGGGCCTCGGAGGAAGAATTCTTTAGAATTGCATAGTATTTAATTGTTTCGCTGCTCCATCCATCCATCCATATTTTGCTCACACTGCTTCAGTAGGCTTTTTTATTGACGATGCGTGCAGCTAAAAATTAGGGCTTCGTTCACCACGAAGGCCACAGAAACCATCGGCGACGACATCGAGGCTTTATTATCGAGCATGAGTTATCGAAGAAAACTTTCTTCCAAGATTTTTGGAATCTGGCTGGCTCAGTTGGGCATCATTTTTATCTGATCCAAAGCCTTCTTGCATGAATGACCAAAGGAGGCACAATGCTCCCCCCTCCATTTCCGGCAGTGAGATATCTAATGAATAATGCTTTCGCTGCATCTCGCTGAACACGATAACGCACAGGCAATCCGCCGCGCCGCCATCATCCCGCTGCAGTGTATGTAATCTCAGGATCCCAAGCAGATAGATATTAAAGCGAACACCTTATAGGCAATGACTTCGCATATAAGGATCCCAATAGCAGACAGACATTAAAGCGAACACCTTATTAACGCCTTATAGGGCAGGCGCCTGGACTTGGTGTTGTGTGGAAAGGAAAGGAAAGGGCATGACTAAATCAAATTGCATGTCTCACTTTGTATCCTATGCTTCTCCATATGGCTGAAACCCATAAATAAAGACGATTAGAACAAGAACGAAAACCTCAATTCAAAAAGGGGTTTATGTCACACTAAGGTATCTAGATTTGGTTTGGATAAAAGAAGAGAAAATTTTGTGTAGATCGGTTGAAGAATATTATTTTTCATTTCATTTTGCTGTATTTTATGTCACCGGACTATTTCATGTTCTTTGTCACAGATGACATAAACATTTGTTTAAAACATTGTCTAGGTAGTAAAACATGACAAATTTGGTGACATAAACAGCTGATTTGGAACATCAGTTGATCATCTTGGACTCTTTTATCTAATCATCTTCATCAGAATCTTATTCAGGATAAAATTAAACCGCTCCATTCCACTGCAACTCTGGACTAAATATACTTCACCAGCAACTCTGCAATGCTGGGCATGAAACGTACGGCTTTTGGGGGCGGACGAGTGAGAGTTTATCTTTCATGGTGGTCATCAGTTGGCCATGGGATCACGGTCAATTGTTTGGTGTTTACTGCACCACTGCGAGGAGCCTTCCAAAGAAACAACAGTGGTCATCAATTCTGAAGGAACAGTGGGAGGACATCACACTCTGGAATGATGTGGCCATGTTGCAAGCGCCACCACCACCGGTGGGGATAAGGAGACAGACAAAATGGCCATGTGACCTTTGGGCAAATGCTTCCGATGGCAATCCAACATATATGCCCACCATGCCTCCAAGGACGACCCTCTGTGCCATCACCAGCGCCGGAGGAAGCCAACGAGCTGTCCTGGTTATCTCCTTCCACCCGACTTTTTTCTTGCCATGCCACACTCTCCTTTTTTTTTTTTTTTTTCCTCCCAAAGCTGCAGGCCAAGTGCAGCACGCGCTGGGTAGCTTTACAGAGCTGCCGCCTCCTCTACAGCGTGAGCTTTTAACGACCGAGTACAGTTGTGTGTGTGGCACGGTCGTTGGGGGAAGTGAATACCCTTTCAAAACTTAGTTCGAGGCAAAACTATTTCTGATTTAATATTTCTTTTTCGCTTTTACTCGTCTTCCTTTTGCGTAAAGAGAGTGAGAGATTATATTTGTCGGGGAGTATACAGTAAATGCAAGTGGAGGACCACACGAAGAAGGATAAGACACGGTGGGTGGGTCGAGTGGGGAATGTTCTGGAGATCAATTCCTCCGTTAATAATTAAATCAATTATGAGCAGATTACAGACATATGATGATGATTAAGATAAGAGACAACAAGACTAGAATATAACATAAATTTCCAGAACTTGAATTCAACAAAGTACCACACATCCCCCCATACATTACACAAGACGAAGAAGAAGAAGAAGAAAGATGAGTGAGTAAGAAGAAACAAAGGAAATAACGAAGGGAAATCAGAATCAACCCCCCCCACAGGCCCTTTTGCTCTCCACTTCCTCACATACAATCGTCGTACGCCCAAATGAAACCGGAAAACAAAGAGGGTAGCGGGGGCTCCGGCCGCTGCATGCGGTTATGAGAGAGCTCAGTTGCTGGGGTTGCTTCTGAAGGAGCCCAGAGCCTTGATGGCGGCTGCTCTCAGGATGTACTGGTGGTACGCCGCGGCGGCCAACGCTCCGATCAACGGACCCACCCAGAAGATCCACTGAATGAACCATCAAGAAGAAGAACACAGTCATCCTACGTCCAAAACAACCACAAAGATGGAGGAATTCATGTAATCCGTCGATTTGTAGACTCACATGGTCATCCCAGGCCTTGTCCTGGTTGTAGATGACTGCAGCGCCGAGGCTCCGAGCCGGGTTGATGCCAGTACCGGTGATGGGAATGGTGGCGAGGTGTACCATGAACACCGCGAACCCGATGGGAAGTGGTGCCAACACCTGCAAGCAATGACCTCAAATATGAACATCCTCTCTGTACAAAGAGCTCAAAGACCAGAAATTTAGTGACAGATGCGGATGAGCTCATGTGCATGATATGTTCTTGGTACGTACGGGGACGTGAGAGTCGCGGGCGCTGCGCTTGGGGTCGGTGGCGGAGAAGACTGTGTAGACGAGGACGAAGGTGCCGATGATCTCCGCCCCGAGGGCAGTGCCCTTGGAGTAGCCGGCTGCGACCACGTTGGCCCCGCCACCGAGGGAGTTGTACTGGTGTTTCATGATCCCTTTCACGATGCCCACCCCGACGATGCCTCCCAAGCACTGAACCACGATATACAGCACCGCCCTTATCAGCGACACCTTCCTCGCTAGGAATAGCCCGAACGTAACCGCCGGGTTGATGTGTCCTCCTGAAAACCCAAGTAAGTTATGAGCATACGAGCAGATCAGTGTAGGAAGGGGTCGAAGCTGGAGAGGTGGATGAAGAAGTACCTGAGATGCCGGCGGTGCAGTAGACGAGGATGAAGATCATGCCGCCGAAGGCCCAAGCGATGCCGAGGAGGCCTACACCGCTGCACTGGTCGGCCGCGTTCTGCTCCTTGTGGCCGATGACGGTGGCGATGCTGACGTAGAGGAAGAGCAGGGTGGCGACGAACTCGGCAATGAGGGCTCGGTAGAAGGACCAGAGGCGGACCTCACCAAAGTCCAGCAGCGGCGCCGGCGGCGGGTCACTGTAGTCCTTCGCCGGTGGCTGCTCCGCTTCCACGCTCACCTCCTTCGACATGATGATCCTCTTTCTTTCTCTCTCTCTCTCTCTCTCTCTCTCTGTTCTTCTCTTTGCTTGGGCTCACCCTCGTGGCTTTGTGTGCTCTCTTATGGAATGAGGGTGAGGGCGGGGGGGGGGGGGGGTTTATGGATAACTTGTGGGCTGCAGAGGTTGGTGGCTTCCCTTGACAGCGAGAAAACAAAATTAATAATAACGAAATGATGATGATGATGATGATGATGATAAAAGAAAAGCCATATTTAATTTCATAGTATTCGGTAAGGAAGCTTCACGTGAATGGTAATCGGGAAGTGCCGTTGGATTATATGAAGAGATAGAGGGGGAGGAGTTGAGAAAGGTGGTCCAGGTGGGTCCCGGTGACAACCAGACCATGTGATCTCATCATCATCTTCTCTGTTCCTCCCGGGCGGGGTGGTTTAAATACACGAGGGCGGGGTGGGTTGGATGTGTCTTCGCACACGAGGGTCAGCCTGGCATCCAACAACAACGGCTCTTCCAAAATATATACGATCACAAATTGTTGTGACATCCATTATAGATGTGGCCTTTTTTTGGGTTCGGTATAACTTACTCTCATGAATGATCAAGTGGTTGATCGATGTGAAATATGAGTCAAATGTTCAGCCGGGGTTGGGTCCGAGGGAAGCAAATTTGTGAGACCATTCGGTCGTCTCATGCCCGTCGGTCCTCGTTTGTTGGAATATTCTAATTATTGGTACGAAACAAAAGTGCCACACCGATACACCTCCGGATCGACAAGTCTCCTTCTGTTCCCCGGTTCTACACCTTGCCCTCCATCCATCGTCCAAATGCAAGCCAACGGCGATGCTGGCTTCCCCGCTCCTTCAAGAACTGCGACGTACGCATCGAGCCCCGAGTACCGTCCAACGAAAAAATAATATAAAAAAATTTAAAAAAAAAGGCATAGAAAAAGAGAAAAAGGAAGAAGGCGGCCGACCTGTCTTATCGAGACATGGGCCCTCCCCTGTTCGGCTCCCTCGAACATGTGATCCAGGTGATGCCACGTGGAGGAGAGGGAGAGGGGCCCTGGCTCGGCCTCATGGATTTTAACCCGTTCCCCCGCTGGGCGGTCGCCGTCTGCTCCCGAGGCCTGACATGACTGCGACCCCTCGCTGCTCAATGCCCAACAGCAGACACCGTCGGACCACTTGGGTCATGCGATAACACGCGTCGATCTTCTCTCGTCCAGACGCTTCCCGACTCTTCCTTCCTCCTATCTATTCGTGGGACCGATGGCAACGGTCCACGATTCGGCTGTATCGTCTGTACCACCAAACGCGGCAGAAGCGAGTAGGAAGGCAAAGATCAAGCGGGACCCATATCATTGGGGGTGAGGCAGTTGCGGCCGGGAGCAGGAAAAAGCTTGGGATTCTTCGCTTTCCCAAAACATCCGTTGGGTAATTCATCACAACGGGATTGAAATTACGCCACGCCGGTTTCCCTTCCCCCGCAACGCCACAACAGGCTGTTCAAACTATAACACGAAACACTCTTTAATTATCTGACCATAGGATTCTCCCAACTGTACCAAGCGAGAACAACCGCCGACATGCGTTGAATCCATCGTGATAAGGTTTGGCACGATAATAATTGCAAGACTGCCTGTCACCAAATCAAGCATGCATATGGATAAACATTAATCACCACGACCGGAATCAATCATACGATCAATAACGATAACGATCATCATAAGGATATCGTTTGATTTATTTTAATCCAATAAATAGTTTATTATCGTATAATTCAACGATGAGTTGTTGTCATAGCCTCTATGACGCAACGTGAACCATCGCATCGTGTATATATTATTCATGAAATAGAGTTAGGTTAACCACAGAATAATAAATAAATAAATAAATAAATAATACTGATAGAGCTAAAAATTGTAGACAAATTCTGGTAGCCATCTCACACATACCTACAACTCGATCATAATTTCCTTCCCACATCAAATGGTCAGCACGTATCTTTCACATCATCATCACGTTATCCTCCTGGTGTCACCCCTGCTCCACATAATAAATGTATGCTTTCAAGTTACGACTTAAAAAGAGGATATAAGCTAAATAAAATTAGGCAAGTGTTTTGGAGCAGTGACAAAGGCAGAGAGGTAGCTACTTTTACTGCCAAAGAAGGGATAAAAGATTGCCGCTCCTCTCTCTTCCCCCACTTCCAGGGAGGCAAAGGGTGGTTCCGACGACTCCATCCGAGCAAGCTGCTACCCTGTAAAAAAGCTTCTTCTCTCAACAATTATGTCGCTTGGCCCACGAGGAACACACCAAGGACTAAAGAATTCCGAAAATGTACTCTCGGTGATCTGTCAATGGAAACTTAAATAGTACAGAAACTAGAAAGAAAAAAAAAATAATAATAATAAAGGGATAGACTTCATCCTCATTCTACGAGATTAAATAGTCTACTAGTTGGGATGTTCGAAATGTATGTATAGTTTGATTCATTCAGCATGCAACAAACGATAGAGGAAGAAGTACGTCAGTATCTCCCGAGATAGAAGACGGTGAAGCTGTTCTGGTCTGGGCAGCGCTTCCTCTATCAGTTTGCTGGGAGGAGGAATATACTGACTTCATCCAATGTTTTAGCGGTATTGTGAAACAACCAGCGGGCCTCAATCATTGGAAGCCAGAAGGTAACACAGATAGATGTATGTTGTCGGCAGGCTGCCAATAAACGAAATCATCTCACTGAACACAAGATGGAGAAAAAAAAAAAAGAGACGTCAAGGAACCCAGTCTTTTTTTTTTTTTTTGCTTTTTCTTTCTTTCTATGGCAGTAGCACCACCAAGCCTGCTTTCTTTTCAGAAGAAAAGCTTAGTGTCCCACCAATGCTAAGCCACATCATTCAGCAATATCTGTAGCTCGACTTAATTAGCCAGCAATCTTATGATGGTTCTAGGCCGCCTCTGATATTGATGTGATTGAGAAACTTGCTGCTAATATCCCAAGGATATCGTGTTACTTGTTTCGCGTTGGGTTTGGTTATCAATCTTATAAATCTCCAAATGATGTTCTTATCGCAGGAGCCAGCAAGTCAGGACAGGACTGCTCCTCTTTCTATTCGTCTGTCTTTGTTGTTCATTTCAAAGCACGGTAGACTGTTGATTGAAATTGAAAGTACTCCTGGTGTTTTCTACTATTCTCTTCTCATTCTCCTTGAAATTCTAAAGAAAAACCAACAATGTGCTTATATGTTTGTGGAAGGCGACAGAATGATCGAAGGATACATGTTTGTGCAAGATTCACATAATTACTGAAAATGATGGAGCATTTAGTGGTCTCCATCTGAATGTTTCTAATTTTTTAATTTTTATTTATTTATTTTCACAGTATGTTAGAATTTGAATTAATTAATTATTGAGTTTGTAGCTGAAGTCGTCCACCTAAAACAACTATCTCTTTCAGAATAACCCATTGAAATCGTGCTATATTACTGATATCATTACTGTCATTTCTTAACTGATGGGAGGACTTCCATCAGAATAAAACTAAGCAGAAAGGCTTTCCAATTCCATGATATCTACAGAATGGCGTATTGCTGTGTAGGAAAAGGGAGAGGGAAGAATACAGAGATGATATCGCTCGGATAATTACTACGACGATTTGTCTGAGAATTAAATCAGTTCTCATAAGAAATAAACTGTAGCACCTTCATGAGATAAAGAAGAATACAGTGAGCTGTGTGGCCCATCGATCCAACTTAACTCATATCAAATCCGCAGTCTATTAATTAATGGCTCCACTAACGATTTTATTCACTATTAATGCTTATCACATCTAAATATTAGTTAGTATAGTAAGTAGTATACTCGTAAGTCAATCTCATTATTATTTCTTTTCAATGTGAAACTGTTACACACTCTCCATCCACAATTCGTTGTGGATGTGTTGGGCATTTGCCATCATATGAATTGAAATGGATTCATGTATGTATGAGAAAATTTAGTTGGACCGGGCAAATGTATTATTAAACCGGATCAAATTTCTGCAAAGTAACGAATGGGCTTGCGGGCCTAAGGCAGGGACCGGTCTAGCTAGACCATGGGCTACAAAATGTCGGCTCGGGTCGAGGGTGAAGCAGGCCTTTATTTTAGCCGGTTCATGGAAGTATTGCATGCGACCACGAGCATTGGCAACGAGACGGGAAAAAAACCCAATGAATCGGATGTGATGCATCGTTAGGGTAAAGACTAACAATAATGAGGACATGGAATAATTATTCATTATTAGATAGGAGGGGATATTTTTTATATGCCACGATGGAAGAGGAGTCAAAATGGTGGCTGGCTGTCGAATCTGATTCTAAGATCCCTACTAACATTTTTGACCATCTTTCTTGAATATTACAGCTAAATGATGTCTCTTCTATTTCGAATGCTTTTGATGCCTTCTTCATTAACCAGCTGCCAAGACGGAGGAATAAAAAATGGTGGGTTATCGAGTCTGATTCTTCCATCCTTACCCACATTTTATTATAGGTAATTTTCTTTGTATTTTGAATTCCTTCTGCATTAATCATGTCTTTAGAGGAGGAAATAAGATGGTAAATTGACTGACAGAATCATTAGGTTGGTTCTCTTTTTTCTTTTTTCTTTTCGCTAGAGGGCACTTTTTTTTTTCTTTTGGGAATTTGCACGAGCAATACATTGTTTTTTTTAAAAGAAATAAAAATTGATAGTGAGATTCATCGGCCAAGAATATATTTTTTAGTTACCTCAATTTCATAGTAATAAGATTTATTAGTGTTGGAGTTCAAGTATTTTTTTTTCAATTCCCTCGAGTATTGTGGTTGGAGGACAAGAAATGTAAGCGATTTATATTCTTTAAATTTTTAATCTTTTAGATTTTTCTTTTTATAATTTCAAAGTTTTCTCCCTAATAATTTGCACAAGGAACGGGTATTGGGTAGGAAGTATGCACGGAAGAGTGATGCTAATAATGACGTCAAAAAGGATAACAACAGTGTAACCACAGTAATGGCGAGCAAAGCAAAGGATGGTGGTACGAAAGAGAAGCGGAAGTGGACACTGAGGGCGCCAGTAAAGTAATCGAGTGAGATCCAAAAGTCCAAAAAAAAAAAAAAAAAAAAAACCAATTCACATACCAAACTGTTTTGTTCCCTCCTTATATACTAACTACTCTTTAAACTCACTACTAACACCCACCCAACTACATCCATTCAACAAACTCCGTCCGGACAATCCTCATACGCATCTCTCTACCCAATATCTACATGCGTCCCAACGGAAGCATTCTACAAATTCTCTCCCTCTTCTTCCATTGGGAGTAGCAGAGAGCTCACATAATAGTACAGGAGTTGGGGTTGTCGTCGCTGAACGCCGTCGTGTACTTCACCTCGGTGGAGCTTGCGCGGGCGAGCGGCGCCGCGTCGGGGTCGTCCACCACGTTCCGCACGTACCCGGGCGGCGCCTTCTTGTCATAGGCCCCCGGCGCGTAGGGGTGGGGCACGACGTCGTACGGCACGTACGGCCACGGCTCCGCCTTCTTCCCCGTCTTCCCTTCCACCCTCTTTATCACTTTCTTCGGGTCCACGTACCCTATCACCGTGACCTTTTTCTGCTTCGGCTCGACCTCTACGCTGCTCACTCCTGTTTGTTTAATCGACGCCAAGCATCAATCCCTCCCAACGACACGCTCGGAAATACTACACAGTACAAACAGGAAAGACGAGACCTTTCATGCCTTGGACGGCTTTCCTGACTCTCCTCTCGCACCCTTCGCAGTCCATTCTCACCTTCAACTCTACCGTCTTGAGTCGATCAATAATTCAATCCATGCTGTTAGCACTTCACATGAACGACAACAAGAGAGGAAAAAAGAGTCTTAGAGTCGTTACGGTGCTCACCTGCAATTGCTTCTTCTTCTTCAGCTTATTGCGACTTCTGGTGCCGGAGCAGAGCTCAGATACGTGTTCCAAAAGGCCCATTCTCCCTGCTCTCTCCAGGCCACTGAAACGATGCTTTCGGCGTCGGACAGCGGGTGGGCGACTGAGCAGCGACTACATAAGTCTCGACTCTTCCATATCTTAAATTAACAATGTCATCCATAATGGAGCTGCCACATGTACTGCCACCTTATCGACACGGCGCCCAATGTCATGCCCGCCCTGTCTCTTCCACGCGTGGCATATGGAGTCCCTCCGCATCACCGTTATCGAAAGAATTTTACGGATCTTTATCCAACTTATAACACTTGCCATTTCGTCACCCTATAAATGGTTCACAGCCGTAGTGTACCCCGGAAAAGAGGAATGCAAGGAAACGAATTAAATTCATGCATGGGTTTCATGCCAGCTGTGGTCGCCGCTCGAAGAGGATGGGATTTGACTCTTTTCCCTGTATACATCTGTTGTTACAGTTGATTACTGTGTTATGAGAGTAACAACAAGAACCGAAGAGGCGACCGACGACCGTCGGCTGGCTCTCAGCCACAGAAAAAGTTGCCTGAACCTTCCCAGGAAAGAAGAAAGAAGGCAAAACAAATGTAGCTGCAGTTTCCAGTAGAATACTTTTCACAAGTGGGGGAATCTCTTCAGCCTAATAAGGTGGCTTGCCAAAGATGATGGACTTCTCCCTTCCCGTTGAAAAGCTGGAGTGGTCAGTGGGGACACCATTTGTTGGTATGCTGAGGGAAAGCCACGGCTACAACCGCCTGAGGTACTTAAACCCCACCCATTGCATGCCACCGATCGAGCCAAGTTGGGAAGAAGAAAGAGCAAAGAGTATATATACTCTCCCTCGACTTCACATGGCCTCCTACCCTCCCAAGTCTCAGATAACGGTGACTACATTTAAAACCGAGTACAAGATACAGAAATTATACGTGCGAGTTTGGGCTAATAGCGCTTCCGCAAGAGGAGTTAGATCTCAGCCTGCTCACATGGTGAGTGTTCTCTCGTGAATGACGTTGATCTAATGTGATTATTAACTTTTCCTTAGTAATCTAAGAAAAAGGATATACAAAGAGCAGACTGAAACTTTCTTTGTCTCATGTTGGAGCCATAAAACAGTAGTTGGTCTTCTAACATCAAGTCGAATGAGATAACAATGTCGACTTAGTTGCTACACGTCTAGGCTGCAGCTCGCCTTATAAACAACAGGTACATATGTTCAGACGTGATCGAGGCGTGAGACCGGAAGCCATTGCTTTGGTAAAAGGTACGGGTAATTTGATAAAGACAATAACAAGAGAAAACGCATCCAAAATATGATTCAAACACATGCATGACATAATGCAGCTCTGCGATAAACACGAATTATGTAAACCACGCATATTAAGCAAAGTCGACGAACACAGAAACCCATGACCTTTCGCTAGCCAAAGTTTTGACACCCCCCAAGTTTAATGTTTCCCCGCTTTTCTGCATGCATACCGGCATACACGTACGTACCCACTGCTTCACGTGGGACGTGGAGAGCTATAAAAGGAAAAGACAGAAGAAAGAAGGAAAAGAAGAAAAAAAAAAAGGAAGCCTCCTCCCACAATCCATTGAATGCGCCCATTTACTATGCGTGTAGGTTGAGAGATCAGGGACTCTTCATGTACGGTGACCGCTGCCTGCATTGAAGTCAGCGAGGGCGAGCGAATCCGGAGGAGAAACCCACGCTCACCGACGCTCCACTCCTTGTGACCTTTCCCCATATAAATCTTGCCATAATTCGTGTATATTTATTATATTCCAAGTCGATCGATATATTTCATGTTTCTTCCACCATCGTGATATCCATATCTGCGAGATCCAGTCCGGTGTGAGGGAAAAGGTAAATTGAGGTGAATGGCAGCGTACCGTGAACCAAACGAGCAACAAAATGATCGCGGGGTTTGAGAGATGGATGAAACCCCATCCCGTCGACGCGTGCTGTGGGTTGGAGAGACCGGACTTGTTGGACTTCTTCCTCTCTCCCCCCCCACCCTCACCTCCAACCCCTCCACCGGGCATCCTGTTTTACATATGATCTCGACGGGAAGGATCAGTGTATCGGAGTAGGATCTGCATAAAGTCGAATCCACCCCCACCCCCCCCCCCCCCCCCCCCCCCCCCCCCCCCCACCGAACTCGTGCGTCCCCTCTGATCCAGTTAAGGTTTCTCCCTTGCTCTTTTAATGGCCATCCAAGAGCCAGTTCCGTTCATCTACCACAACAGGAACAGTTTGGACGCGATGGACGGCGGCGGAGCATTGCCTGGTGACCCCTGTCAGTATTTTCAGCAGCAACAGATGGTCACAGTGCCTTGGGTTCTTCGTCCTCCGCCTCCTCCTCCTCTGGGGACGTCGATGATAGGAGACATTCCTTTGCCTTCCTCGTCGAGTTCAGTTTCTAGTGCTACGATGTATCTCTCTGATCACCTCATACTAGGAGGCCTTATGGAGCAACAGAGGAATGAGACGGATCAAATTCTCAGGCAACAGGTAGTGTCGAATTCCTTATAAGAACATGCTATCTCTGAAGGTCAAAGCTTCTAATTTAAGGTTGATATCCTTTTTGATTCTGGAACAGAGTGATCTGTTGGCGGCGGGGCTTCGGCAACAGACGAATCGACATACGGCCGCCATCGTACGGAATCTCGAGTCCAAAGCTTCCTCCCTTTTGAGACAACGGGAACAAGTGTTGACGAAAGCGAACATGATGAATCGGGAACTGGAGTTGCGCCTGAAGAGCGCGGAGGAGGAGAGGGCAAAGTGGCACGGGGTGGCCATGGCAAAGGAGGCCATGGCTATTTCTCTCAGCAACGCTCTCGAGCAAGTACGAGACTTCTGCCACTCCTCCAATGACAGCGGACCGACCGAGTCGGCGGCGAGTGGCGCAGCCAATGAACCAACAGCTGGGATGGGCTCGACGCTGAGACGGTGCAGGCTATGCCTGCGTCGTGATGCGTGCATGGTGCTGCTTCCCTGCAACCACCTCTGCTGCTGCGAGCCCTGCGCGGCCTTGCTCGAAGCGTGCCCGTTCTGCGGCTCCGTAAAGAGAGGCAGCATCGGAGTGTTGCTGGAATGACGTCTGTTTTCTTCTCTCTTCTGTTCTCGACTCTGGTGTCGCTAATCTACCATGACATCAACCATGTTGAATCTTTTGCGCAATATCTCCAGGACTCCTGCACGCGTTAATCTCTCTGCCCTTTCCCTTCTTTTTTTTATCGTGGCTTCTTGGGTTGTGTTGTTGTGACGTGGATCGCTGAAGTGGCTCCTCGGAAGGGTGTGTGTGTGTGTGGCTGTGGGCGAAATGCTGACCCACTTATGACGGCAAATTTGTCGGATTACCATACCCTATCAGGTTCCTATAAGCATTGAGGGTAATCCTTAACCGTGATTTCCTCTCTCAAGAAGTTAATCCGGAGGGAAGACATCCGCAGATTTGATTTCTTTTCCATTGTATTCTATTAGATCCAATTTGCTTGAAACACTTGTTTTTGCAGCAGAATCATTCAAAAACGAAGATTTTGTGCAACCCTTTAGTGGCATTATCCCAAGAGACATCGCGTCATTCCAAATACATTTGAACTCTGATCAAGCACATCCACACTGTACAAATCTCTCGTCTCTCTCTCTCTATCTCTATCTCTCTCTCCTCTGAAGAAAACCCCGCCACTGACGGAGCAATCTATTGCTGCATCCTTTCTCTCATGTTGAGACCGCAAACCATCTTACTGGCTTTGATACTCCGCAGTCATGCCACAAAGCACCACGCAGGTAGAAATTCGAAGAAGAATCGAATAAAAAAGAAGAAGAAAAAGACAGTCCATGGGAGCTACTCAAAGCTTGAAGAACGGCTCCACCGGTCTCTTAGGTATTCATCCAAAGACCCAAGGTTGTTCTGCTCAAAGCTAGCCAACGATGCATCGTCTTCGACGTCGAGCAACGCCAGGCCTACATGAGACCTGATGCTCGAACATGGATACGCTTCATCGTCCTCGCAATCCAACGTGTCTGAGCTGGCATCAACGTGGCAGCTCATCCGTGCCTCCATGTCCTCCTCCCCTTGCAGAAGGTTAAGTATCTGTATCAAGGCACGATGAGAATAAACGTAAGGGAATTAAACTGTCATATCGTCGAACAGGTTTGTGCCTGGTACTCACCTCCCTCATTTGAGGTCGCAGGCGAGCCCTCCTTGTAATGCAAAGAGATGCAGCCGCAACCATTCTTCTCATTTCGACCTCATCATAATTCTCATTGAGATCGGGATCCAACAACAGCTCCATGAAATCCCCCCTTTCTAGTATCGGTGATGCCTACGGTCAACGTTAAGTGAGTTAAGGCACGCTCTTGTATCGCCAAAAGAAATCGCAGTGCAAACAACTAATCGATTGGTTTCTTACCCACATCACCAAGCTTTCTTGGCCCTTGGGGTTTTCATCATCGATCGGTTTCCTTCCCGTAAGCAGCTCAAGTAGCACAACACCGAAGGCAAACACATCCATCTTGTCGCTGACCTTACCATACATGAAGTACTCTGGAGCAAGGTATCTGTTCATAGCATTCACCTCAGTTCAGAGTTTGCTACTGGGGCTGAGATTAGTCATCAGTAATTGTGCATGGCTTACGTACCCGAAAGTTCCAACCACGTCGTTGTGTGTCAGATAGGTTGAATTCGTAGGCGCCCATATGGCTAATCCAAGATCAGATACCTGTAGAATGGCTCAACATCATGTCACATCTGTTGATCAGTTCTAAATGCTCATCGATGGGTTGTAGATGTTACCCGAGGCTCAAATTCATCGGTGAGAAGAATGTTTGAAGACTTCACGTCTCTGTGAATCACTGGTTTAGAGCAGCCACTGTGGAGATAACTGAGAGCCTCAGCAACCCCAATTGCCACCTTAAATCTCACGTCCCAAGGGAGTGGACTCTTAGCATTATCACCTATATGCCAGGCACATTTATCAGAAGCAGAGTAGATACGACACAAACTTAGTGAGATTGCATGATGTGAAAGTAGGGAGGAGGATCTCACCATGGAGGTTTTCTTCTAAGCTTCCCTTGGGAAAGTAATCGTAAACTGAAATGAGAGTGTTCTCCTCGATGCAGAAGCCGATCAATGGAACGATGAGCCTGTGGTCCACCAGCTTGGTGATGATATCAACCTCCAAAAGAAAATTCCTTGATGCTTCTTCAGAAAGCTTTGACGATTTTATGGCAACCTGTTGGCCAGTTGCAAGGCATCCTCTGTAAACTTGGCTGTTCCCTCCTTTCCCAATCATGTTCCCTGTTACAGAATCGATACGATGGTAAAAAGGACCTGCGGCGCCATGTCTAAGAAGATATCCAGTGACTGAGAGGTGAACCTGAACAAAACTGACTGGTTGAACGATGCAGTTCATCGTATCGAAACCATCTGCAGTTGGAGCAATTGTTACTGAGGACACTCTTCAACTCCTTGATTAGGTCCAGCTGCAGCCTAGTGAACGATAAAGATCTATTTGGCAGGTTCATGACCCATTGCACGACTGACAGCTCCCGGGCATCATCCCTTCTCCGAAGCAGGGGCCAACCGAGACTTGGTTTTACCGGCTTCTGCACAGGGACCGTGACAGATCCTCTGTGACTGTCGTCGTCTTTGGCCTCTTCCTTTTGATCGATTCCTGCTTCGACATTATGCAACCTGGGGGTTGAAATATCGGCCTTTTCCATGGGGCTTTTTGGCTCTCCTCCTGAACCAGCGGAAGAAACCAATCAAATGTGAAGATGCTGATATCTTCATGTTGAAATATAGGAAGGTTACATTGACAAGAGATTTCACCTGGTGATGGCTTGGCGATCACACTTTGGAAGATGACCTTTCCATTCTGAACTGCGATTACAGAGGTGGTAGGAGGGAGCTTCTTGGCGCAATACTTGGCTAGTGAAGCCGAGCCGCTGAACAATCGATACCGTCAGTTTTGTACAAGAAGGAGAAGAAGGAAAAAAAAAAGATGAGTCGAACACCTACCCAAATGAGTAGTGCTTGTTTACTCCAACGACGACTTCGACGGCATCACAGTGCTTGGCTTCCTTCACCAAGATCTTCCGAATTGAGTTCCCCCGCGACACCCTGCCCACTAACACAACCTAGAAGCTACGAATCAGGAGCAGCAAGGAAGTCATATCATAGAACTACTCAGCAGATGAACAAAGATGACTCACTCGCTTAAGATTGCAGAAGCCTTCATACGCTGCCAGGTAGTCATCTAACATTTCGATCAGAGATAGGGTGGTGGTGGTCTTGAGGTCTGAAACAAGAGTCGATCGTCAGAAAAGCTTAACAAAGCTCGAAAACCATGTTGAAGTAGAATAAGAAAGTACCCGAATCGCGGCAGACATGAACTGCCACAACACGGTCGCCTTCCTCTGCTACTCTGCTGATGGCCCAGTCGAGCAATTCCCTTCCATTGACATTCATCTGAAGCCCCACCAGTACACACCTTTCTCTGCCCTTCTCCTGACCCATGGCTTCCTTCTCCATAATCATAATCATACTAGTCTTCTGGGATCTCCAAGCACCTCTTCCTGGTGGATCAATTGGTCAGTCTCTATCTATATCCTGCGCCAGTTGCGATTGGGGATGAATGAAACAGGTCGCTTGGAACATAAAGAATCCATCCACTAGATCAACTCAGCATTTGCATGCTCAGAGTTAACCCCACAGCAGCGCATCCACCGCTCTTTTCACTGTGAGACAAAGCAAAGCTGAGGAGGGGGGATCCCAACAAATAGAAGAGCCGAAACGGTCCCATAAATCCAACAACAAAGGTGAAAGGAAAGAACACAGGCCACCCGTCCGCCTAAACCAACCTAAATCTTGTTCGTTTGTCGCACTCCAGCGAGACATTTTGGTGCAAGAGGTATCAGATGAGTAACAGCCCAACCACTCCATCATGATCCCTTCGATAAAAAATTAGTCCATAGCCAGGGCTTCTTAGTTAGGCAACGGTTTTCTTATACGGGAAAGGAAAAGAAGAAGAAGAAGAAGAGACAGATGGAATCGAGGAAGAAGAGAGACGGAGGAGGAGTCTTAGCGGGATTCAAGGGCGAAGCACCAAAGTAGAGAGTAGTTGATGCCTGCGGTTAAAAATAGACGCCACCTTTTTCGCGGGAAAGCGAGATAACTGGTCACCACAGTCGACCGACACAACGGTTAATGACTCGGTTACCGGCTGTGGCGGGTGGGGATCCCGGCGCCAACTTCACTCGCTGCAACGAATCCGTCGTTATGTCGTCCTCACCGGAAGAGCTGACTGAAACAATTTCACCTTCCCCTTCAAGGAATTGTTTTGAAAAGGTCCCCCATATATGCAAAACATGTGGCATTTGGAAGAAGGGCACGATTAAAAACGACTCGGATATATATATATATATATATATATATATATATATATATATATATATATATATATATATATATATATATATATATATATATATATATATATATATATATATATGTATTCCTCGCATGTGGATGCCTGCCAAAACCTCCGATCAATGTGTAAGGATCAGCCGGTTTCCCTCGCATGTGGGAGCCATCCACCCACCTACCTACCTACCTTTCCGATATGTATGCGCTGTGGCATTCGTTAGGGCAACCAAGTACAACATCATAACAATTGACATAAAACACCCCGTTTTGTCTGTGTGCACTTATCGTAGTGGATTACCGTTGGACTCCCCATGGAACACAGAAATAGAGCAGAATGATGTTAGGTTGGTAATAAAAAAAAATACACATAGTGGATTGCTGTTGGAAATAAATTGTGGTAAGATAGCAATTCACAGATGGCAGGTGGAGAGGCGAAACAAATGTGTCATGACTGCGACCCAAGATGATGTGTTAGTGCCGCCACACCCCCATCTACATCGATCCGAATATAAATTTCACGTGGGATCAACCTCCGAAGACGAGATATTTTTTGGGCCATGGATTGCATCGCAAGCAACATGACATCGACTGACACCACACCTTTTTTTTTTTTTTTTTTTTGGCCGAAGGGGCTAGTGTTACCGACTGTATCTGACTGACATTGGAATTGGGGGGATGGCTTTGAAGTCGTCGTCCATGCCATGTTTTTTTTTTTTTTTTTGGATGGTCCACCGGAATGGTCAAAAGTTGGAAAGTTAAAAGACGTTTTCCACGTGGACTCAAGGTGATTGATACACATGAGACGTTTTTTTAATATCCGGACGATACGATAGAACCTTGACAAAAAAAAAAAAAAAAAAAAAAAAAAATTGGTATTCAAGAATGTTATATGAAATTGCATACTTTATTTTCATATTTTCTCACCTAACATAGCATTTCATATCAAATTAAGTTTCAATCAAAATGACGATCGCATTCTTCTTAGAAAACATTTTTCACCCTCAAAACAATCGTTTGAATAATATCTCTATAACATATAAAATGTTTATATTTCGTCGAATTTCATCCAAAGAAAGTTGTTAGAGCTTTAGATCTTAATCATTCCATAAGAATTTGCAAATTTATGAAGCCAGCGGATGACTTTTTCATCCAAAAAAAAAAATCACTATTATCTTATATCAAATAATTTTTTTTATTTTTTTTGACTTTTGATCTCACTTAAAATTAAAATTACTACTAATATATTCATCTCTGAAAGTACCTCTTTCATCGGTTGACCATTCTGCCTCTGATATAAATACACAATGAGTAATAACTAATGATTTTTATATTGACCTTATTGAGATATCTAATTGGCTAATGCATTATTAAATAGATGATAAGTTAATCATCATATAAGCAAGCATCATATACAATATTTAATTAATTAATTAATTCATTCATTCATTTTTGGCAGGAGGAGAATTCACCCCCCCAATCGTAGTTTTGCTGCTGAATGATATAATGATAATTATCAAGTTTAACAAATAATAATTGACTCGGATGATATGATGTGGCATCATCCAACTCCAGACTTGCTATTGGTTGGCTCATGGGCACACACTCATATCATTTTTCTCAGCTATTTGGAGATTTCTGCACACGTAGCTCAAAGCTAACAGAGACATCATCGACTATCACACCTCTTTGTTTTTTACTAAGCTTAGATATATGATCTACCAGCAATCTTCTCACGACTCTTAAAAGTAAAACAATAAGCTGCTTCAATGAAACATGTTTCGAGAAAATCAGTGAACTCAATCAGTATTTATTTACTTTTTTCTATTTCTAATATGGTATCAGAGCACCCTCTCTATAAGAAAGATTTTTTTTTTTCACTGTGAAACGACGACTTCTATCACCATTTATCTGTCGACAATCCCGCTACGAAACTACAGATACTTAAGGGTCATTCGTATCCTCTACTCTGAGGGCAACTCTCTCCTCATCGATGTAGGTCTCCCTCTCCAACAAGAGACAGGCGCTGCTCATGATGCTATCGATGGCACTCGCTCTTTTCCTCTACTAATGGTAGCCCTCTGAGGTCCAGTGACCCAGGCGACCATCGTCTTCGTCGTCTCCCTCCTTTGTTGTGCTGGAGCAGTTGCTCTAGGTGATCCTCATCTTGTGGCATCTCTTCTTCGGTGCCTGCTTGCCTCAAACAGGTCCAACGACCTGTGTTGTCCCGGTGGCACCACCGGCCTCTCCCACGTCGGATCCGTTGCCCTTTTTCTCTATTGATCTCTTTCTTATGCAGATCCCTCCTTCCCTCTTTCACAGTAGCGTCAGACCCACAATCGTGTCTCTTCCTTCCACTTCACCAGCACACGGCAGCGTCGTCGCTGCTTCCGCTACCGTCGGCGTCGACTTCTACACAGCCTTGTCGCTGCTGCCATCTCCCCCTTCCTCCTCTGCTTCAATCTTTCAGCCGCCAGCACAGCCCCTCACTGCAAGCCGCTGTTGCACCCTCCCTGCCGTCGTTGCAACCTCCTCTACCAAGAGCTCCCCTGCTTCTCCTCAGCTCGCTGCCAAACCCTCCTGCTGCAGCTAGCCGCAGCACCCGCTGCCGAGAGCTCTAGCATCCTTCCTCTGCCTCCTCGTCGTGAAAGACGTCGAGGGCACCTCTTCCTCGTCGGAACCCGCTGCCGTCGTGTTGGACAAGATCCAACACCAGATCGACGCCGATCTCCCCGACATCGTTTGACCCCCTCTCCTACATCCTCAGCCACCCCAAACGCCAACGCTGCTACCTCCTCTACCGTTGCGTCGCAGCAGCGTCGCCGTCCCCTGTCACAACCCCTTGTTGCGGCGACGGGTGCTGGAGTAGCAGCATCGGCCTCCTCTGTTTCTTCTTCCATCTTGTCACAAACGGACGTCGCTCAACTGCAACATCTTCGCCCCGTGAACCGTTTGTTGCTTTTTCTTGCTTGTACATATGTTTGACAGCTTGTTTTGCCTTGAGTTTATGTGTTTTACCTAAGAAATATGAGCAAAAGTAGCGTAGAAGGCTGCAGAACGGTCGTTCATTGCACAAAGCCAAAACAGCCTTATTTTTGGGTCTTTTTCATGTGCCACAGTAACCTTCTTGAGCGTTGCGAAATGTCAGTCATTTCAACACCTTGGAACCCCCCGGGTGGCACCGGGCTGGATGGGACTCCGAGTATATGTCGGGCGTAAGCGTTCATCAACAATTGAACTCGTCTTGCCTCCGATACCTTGGGAACCGTTGTTTGCGGACTTGCGACCGTTCCTACAACCCTCCAAAGTCCTATTTCGCTCTCTTTCTCTCTTTTCTCAGCTGCACTCAAGGTGTTCGACAAATTGCTTGTATAGCTTTCCACTTTGCGAGACGTCGAGATGTGTCCGTCGCTCGCTTCTAAACTAATCAACTTCTTCTTTGCAGGTCCTACGGGACCTTAAGAGGTTGTAAGAGGGCTGACGCTGTGCGGACAAATAACGCTTTGGGCGTTTCATGACTTAGGCAATCCCAGCTAAGTCCATAACAGTGGGCAAGGTTGCTTCACGACTTAGGCAATTTCAACTAAGTATCCGGGGCCGCAAGGGTGCCACACGACTTAGGCAAATTTAGCTAAGTCTGTGATAGTGTGGTATCAGAGCAGGCAAGCAATTCGTACGAACAACGAAGAATATTCACAATTTCACCATGGTGAGACATCGTGGTGAATCGACCAAGATGGGGCAAGCGGGACCCTTGCTCCAAGCAGCCGCAGGTGGGCTGCAAGTGCAAACTCGCTCGCAAACTGCTGGAGCCGCTTATGAGGAGCGCGACAGTGAATAAGATGAGAGTGAAGTTGGGTATTCTCCACGAGGGGAGGAGGCGCCATCTAGAGCGCCAACCGGGAAGAAGGGCTATAGAGAGAGACTTACAATGGCGAAAACCTGCCTCGATATTCTTGAAGCGAGCGTGGAGGAACTCTACCAAGGCCAAGGAAGGCTACTTGGGGTAGAGAGCTCGCAAGAAGAAGCTGAAACTCGGATCGAGAATGTTGAATCCCTGATTGATCAACTGACAGAGGACACCAAAGATTTCGTACGACATCTACATGAAGTTGTGGCGGAACTCACGGCTAAGGTGATGGTGTTAACAAGGACTCTTTATGCGGGAGGGAACAACACCCCCGCTGCACCACCACAACACTTCAGAGCACCGGAGCCGCAGTGCTACGGAGGTGCTAGGGATGCCAAAGAGCTTGAAAATTTCTTATTCGACATGGAACAGTATTTTCGTGCTACAAGGCTTGATTCTGAAGGAACCAAAGTTGCTATAGCAACAATGTATCTGAATGGGGATGCAAAACTTTGGTGGCGAACCCGTTGGGAAGAGATCCAACAAGGCCGATGTCGAGTGGATACATGGGGAGACTTGAAGCGAGAGTTGAGAACTCAGTTCTTGCCCAAGAACACAGAGTTTGTCGCAAGAAGAAAACTGAGACAACTCCGCCAGAGTACAATAATCTGAGACTATGTGAAATAATTTTCAGCACTGATGCTGGATATTCGGACATGTCTAAGAAAGATAAGCTATTCAGCTTCCTCGATGGCTTGAAGCCATGGGCACAACAAGAACTACATCGGAGGAATGTCACTGACATAGTCGGGGCAATTGCAGTCGCGGAAAGGCTGACTGACTTTGTTTCTTCGGAGGATTCGAGAAAGAAGAAACACTCTTCGAGAAATCGCCCATCTAAATACTCTCGAGCGAAGGAGTCTAGGGGCGAGCAAAAGAAGAAGAATTTTCACAATGGACCGGGCTGAAGAGGTAGAGTCCCAAAGTCTAGTGGATGCTTCTTGTGCGGAGGACCACACAAAGTGAGGGAGTGCCCACAAAAATAGGCACTCAATGCTCTAACGACATTGGTTCTATCCCATAAGTCAGACAAGGGCAAAGCAAGTCAATTGCGCTCCAACTTCCTTTCCAGGATCAGAGATGGACTGTACCGAGATCCTCAGGTAGTAACTCTGATGCAACTCATCAAAGAGGACAAGACATGATGATTTTGGGTCCAGGAGGGACTCATCTATACCAAGGGGAACAGAGTTTATGTTCCGCGAGCGGATAACTTGAGGCGTGAACTCCTGAAAGAGTGTCACGATTCCCTTTGGGCTGGACATCCGGGTATCCACCGAACAATGGCTCTCGTGGAGAGGGCCTTCTATTGGCGAAGATGGGGACAGATGTGGAGGAATATGTTCGAACATGCCTTACTTGTCAACAAGACAAGGTAGAGCGGCAGAAGCCAGTGGGACTTTTGGAGCCGCTGCCCGTACCAGAAAGGCATTGGGAGAGCATTTCCTTGGACTTCATATCAAGCTTGCCCACAGTAGGGGGACTTGGATCGATACTCGTGGTAGTTGATCGGTTTTCGAAGTATGCAACATTCATTGCTGCACCCCTACATTGCTCAGTGGAGGAGGCGGCTAAGTTGATGATGAAGAATGTGGTGAAGTTTTGGGGAGTCCCACACAACATCATTAGTGATCGAGATTCTTGGTTCTTGGGACGATTCTAGACCGAGTTTTCAAGTTTTTGGGATCTAAATTATACTTCTCCTCAAGCCTCCACCCCCAAACGGATGGCCAAACAGAAAGAATTAACTCGCTCTTGGAGCGATATCTTTGGCACTATGTAAGTGCCAACCAACGAGATTGGGTGAAGCTGTTGGACATAGCCCAATTCTCCTATAACTTACAGCGGAGCTCTGCATCCAACAAGAGCCCATTTGAGATTATTATGGGACAACAGCCATCCACTCCTCACACCCTGGTTATTGGTTATACAGGGAGTAGCCCATCAGCCCTATCCCTTTGTAAAGGAATGACATCGCAATGCAGATATTGTGCGGGCTTACTTGGAGAAGGCGGCCAAGAAGATGAAAAAGTGGGCAGACTTGGGGAGGCGACCACAAGAGTTTAAAGTGGGCGACATGGTGTTGGTGAAGCTCCAACCAGCATCACTCCAGTTCTTTAGGCACAGAGTGCACAAAGGATTGGTGCGCAAATATGAAGGACATTTCCCAATCATCAACAGAGTAGGCAATGTCTCATATAAGTTGCAACTGCCAGCATAGTTCAGAATTCATAACGTCTTCCATGCGAGCAACTTGAAAGCCTACCACTTAGATCTGCAAGATGATTCTTGAAATGTTTCAACTCGACTACCCCCCACCCGAGCCTCTTACGAGAAGCGAGTTGAAGCTATTCTAGCGGATCGCAAGATAAAGCTACCCAATGGAGCACAATAAATTGAGTACTTGGTGAAGTGGCAAAAGCTTCGTCAAACAGAAGTCAGTTGGGAGCCATAAGATGCTCTCCGACATAAAGAAGCTCGCGTCAAAGCCTACCAACAAGCGTCGACGAGGGCGTCGATAGTTTAAGTGGGGGAGAATGTCACGAACGGACGTCGCTCAACCGTAACATCTTCACCCCGTGAACCGTTCGTTGCTTTTTCTTGCTTGTACATATGTTTGGCAGCTTGTTTTACCTTGAGTTTATGTGTTTTTACCTAAGAAATGTGAGCGAAAGTAGTGTAGAAGGCTGCAGAACGGTCGTTCGCTGCATAGAGCCAAAACAACCTTATTTTTGGGTCTTTTTCGTGTGCCACGACAACCTTCCTGAGCGGTGTGAAATGTCAGCCATTTCAGCACCTTGGAACCCGTCGGGTGGCACCGGGCTGGATGGGGCTCCGAGTATATGTCGGGCGTAGGCGTTTATCAACAATTGAACTCGTCTTGCGTCCGATACATTGGGAACCGTCGTTTGCGGACTTGCGACCATTTCTACAACCCTCCAAAGTCCTATTTCGCTCTCTTTCTCTCTTTTCTCAGCTGCACTAAAGGTGTTCGACAAATTGCTTGTATAGTTTTCCGCTTTGCGAGACGCCGGGACGTGTCCATCGCTCGCTTCTAAATTAATCAACTTCTTTTTTGCAGGTCCTACGGGACCTTAAGAGTTTGTAAGAGGGCTGACGCTGTGCGGACAGATAACGCTTTGGGCGTTTCATGACTTAGGCAATCCCAGCTAAGTCCAGAATAGTGGGCAAAGTTGCTTCACGACTTAGGCAATTTCAGCTAAGTC
Source organism: Ensete ventricosum (assembly GCA_029747655.1). NCBI lineage: Eukaryota > Viridiplantae > Streptophyta > Magnoliopsida > Zingiberales > Musaceae > Ensete > Ensete ventricosum. Next base: position 42,840,667 of record JAQQAF010000001.1, read on the forward strand.
TCCGGGAGGGCCGCAATGGTGCCGCACGGCTTAGGCAAATTCAGCTAAGTCCATGACAATCTACCACAACCGCCGCTGTCGATGGCTCCAGCCGCCGCAACAGCAATTGCTTCCCCTGTATCCTCCTCAGCTGTTGCTCGTTCCTTTCGCAGCAGCTGCCCAGCACTTCCGCTGCACATGATCGATAAATTCGTCTCCTTCCTCTCCATCGGTGGTCGCTCCCCTCTTTCTCTCACCGTAGAAGTGCTGCTCCTTTCCACAGCCGCTTCTCTTCCCAACTGTTGGCCATCATCTTCCTCTCCTCCCCTGCGAAACCGTAGATGCCCCTTACACTGTCGCCGGTCATACCTATCAGCTCCGGTCGCCAGCCGCCGCTACCACCTGCTGCTGGACGCTCCCTCCTCCTTCTCCCCTGTCGCTGCATCCTGCGGCTTTTTCCTCCATCAACAATCGCACCATCTTGCTGTCACCCCAGTCACAGCAACCAACGTCAATCGTTGCCACCATCAGCACCGCTCCTTTATCTGTCGGTAATGTCATCTGCCATCCCTGCTGCCTCATCCCGTTGTCGCATCCCGCTGATGTCGCTGCTCTCATCTGCCCCTACAACCCAGGCAGTCGTAGCAACCGCGGTCCTCTTCCTCTGCCAACTACACTGCTGCCTGCCTCCTCTTTGCCGTCAATCTTGCGAGCAAGATCGACCCGGTCGCGCTTTTCCTGCGGCCATCAGCGCGTCCCACCTCTCTGTTTGATCATGACTGGATATGATCGTCGGCCAAATGTTCCTTCCCTAGCGCCCTCCTACTGCTGCCGCAGCCTATTCTAGCTGGCTGCCTAACCGCTGCCCCTTCTTCCTCCCCTGCCACTGCACCCCTTGTAATTTTCTATAGCAATAGTAAAAAAGGAAAAATGAAAGAAAGAATAAACGAAAGTGAGAAAGGGCATCAATGACGCATCTTACTCTCCTCACTTTTAGTCGCCTGACGAGATCCTTCTATCCGATGCTCGGTAGCATCGACGCCTTCTTCCTCCGCAGTCTACCCCAACTCTATCAGTTCTCCACTATGCTCTATTCTTTCTGCTGCACATGCCCCATGCTAGACCTTCTCTCAACCATGCCTGCACCCTCATTCTCAGCCATACTTACATGGCTGCCGAAGTCAACTGCTGTTGGACCTTCACCGTGGTTGACAACATAGCGGTCTCCTTCCTTCAGGTTCATTGGCATCTGTTCAAGATCTGCGTACTTCATAAGAGCTTGATCTTACGGGGGCATAATAGTCAAATGATAGTCTGATCTAATCGGATTTTCAAACTTGGCTTCAGTAGAATCGTCTGCTCTTTCTCAACCAGGCTGATATTACCGTCAAAGTCTATCTCCATCAGATCTTCACCGTGGTTGACAACACAATAACTTCCTTCTCAACTAGGTTGACATCGTCGTCGAAGTCAACCGTCGTCTGATCTTCCGTGGTTGACAACACAATGACTTCCTTCATTCAGATTTATTATCATTGGTTCAAGATCGACATCCTTACAGGAGCTCGATCTTACGGGAGTATGATAGAAAATAAGATTTAGATATGATTTATTCAACTGAATGATATGATTTTTTTAATTGAATAATAAGATTTTCTAAGTCAATATAAATATTATTATTCCGGAACGACTAAAAGATGGCAAAATGATGAGCCGATTGGTAGATGCATGCGTAGATGACACCTAACGTGACATGCTGCCTGCACAAATCTCACCACGGATTCACGTTGCAGTCATTAAGCTACATTTACTAGAATCTATGGCGGTGGATCTCCCGTCGGCCACAGCCGGTGTCGGTGCTGGTTGTCTTTTGTCGCCCATCGGCTGTTTTGGTGGATCTTATGCTTGGTGGGCGAATATTAATTAATTACTGGCTGTCTCGGGAAGAAGAACATGTGTACTGTGTGTGGGAGGAGACAATTAGATTTAGTCACCACACATGATTACAGCGGCCAGCGGGAGCTCCTTAATATACTGTACTCTGCCATCACTTGCAGATGCTCCCACATAAATAAATCGGTAACAGCACTCTGCCATCTTCTCATAATATACTGGATTTCTTTTTTCTTCGATGCTTGAAGCATTATATATTATTACTGGGAAGTGGAGAGAGAAAGAATTAAATTGATTTGTAAAACCTCAAATAATCTATTAGAAAATAATATAAAGCATTAAAAGAAAAAAGAAAAACAAAAAAATAACAAAAGGAGGATATGGGTTAGACATTTGGGTGTTTAACCCGTCGGGCAGAACGGTTCGAGCCCTATGTTTTCTTTACTGGATTGGATCTGTATCCCATGGGCCGGACTTGGGTTCGGAGATGGCCCAATATTTCATAGGCCTTCTTCCCCTAATCCTGGCTAAACCAAAACGTATCCTTTTTAAAATTCGATGCGCGTCTCTCTTCCGATGTCTTCCCGGAGAAGCCTCTTTCTGTCTATTTTCCCTCCCAATTCCCCAACCCCGCCAAACCCTCTTCTCCGATTAGGGTTTTCGATGCGAAAGAGGAATCCCGTGCTGGTGCTCTCCTCCTCGGACGAGGAGGGCAACGGGGTCCGAGGCTGCGCCACCTCCGACAGCCGCTGTTCCTCAAGCCGAGTATCGAGTTCCGCGTCGGCGGCAAGGAAGAGACCCCGAGGTCGGGGCTCAAGGAAGAACCTACACTCGGCGTCACGGGACCGGCATGTGGTATACGACTTGTTCATTTCGTTTCTTGACCGGTGTTATCGTTGTCTGCTCTGCCCTTTGATCATCGTTTCCGTATTTGGAGAATAATTCTGTGTTCCTGACGATGTTTAACGAACGTGGCACCATTTCTTGAGGATTACTTGGGTTCCTTTTTCCCTTTCTGGATCCCTAGTCGCAGCTTTGTCTCTTGAGGCTTCTTGTCTCAAATTTGAAAAATACCAAGCTGATGCGGTTCCACCTCTTTTCTCTCAAGACCCGGTGAATCGCAGAGAGCATTGGATAGTTTTCAGGGTCTATCGTCTAGTCACTGCACTAGGCTTTGCGGCGAGGTTGGATGACATAAAATATGAAAATAAACAGTAGGCACTTCTGTGAAGGTTGGATAAAATCGAAATTGGAACTTTCCCTGATTATTAAATGATTACCAAAATAGAGAGTTTCTTGTATCACAATTAATGATATCGTACAACTTTCTAGATCTGTTACTGGACTTATGTAAGTGCGCTGGCATTTTGGGCTTGCAATGCATGTTAAATTTTGGACTACTTTACAAGCAGTTGGTGCTATATGCTGGCATATTTTTGTACATCGGAAATCCCTGATTCCTTTAATATAGTGCATGGATTAGGTCACTCCTTAATCTCGATGTTTCTTTGAATTGTCCATTTTCTGGTAGGGTCTCTGGTTAGGATCATCAGAGTTACCTGTTCATGCAAGAATTTACAACCTGTTGAAAATGATCCCAAATTGTGCAGTTTCATTCCTTGCTAGAATGAAAAATGCCTACGGGTTTCAAAGGTTATGTTTGAAAAATCACATCCAGTGCCTGGACTGTTATAGTATGATCATTCCTTTCAAATTGATGCAGACCACCATCAAGCTTTGGTGTGAATACCAGGTAGAACCTGCAGCCACCTCTGTTGACAAATTAAAATAAAGAGGAGCAAGAGAAAAGGTTTATGATTCAGAACAAGGATGAAAATTCTGTAGTGTATTGGCTGCCTTCCGATAGAGTCGTGGTATGGGGATACCAACCTAGTATTGTTCATTCCCTTTGGTTCATTTTTTTAGTTGGACCTCTTTGATTAATGAATTTGGACCTTTTATTAATGAACCAACTAAGAGGAAGTACCAGTTCACTTCAATTACGGCACCTCTGAGGTTCCCCTTCTCTCCTTGACATTATGGAAAGGGAGAGAGAGTTGAGCATGCGAAGGTCAAACATGGTGTCTGCACCTATGAATCACTGGCGTTGATGATGACTGGTGTTGGTGTCAAGGTTGGGAAATCTGCTGTATGCATGTGTGTTTTTTTTTTCTTTCTTCCTACTTTTCTCTCTTTCTAATTATTTTGATCTTCTCTCTCCCAGTGGTACATGCTTTTGCATGGCAGACTGCAGGCTGTGTTAACACTATGTATCATCTATCTTTTTGCAAGAATGGATCTGGTTCTATGGTCAAGAACTAGGCTAATCTGTGGATTACTGTGAAATTAACTTTTAACTTTATTATAAAAATCATGCTTGTGAACCACACCACTAAACTAGAAGTTTTGGAAAGCGATGGCATATTTCACAAATTATGAAATTGGAAGTGACTAAAATAAAAATAAAAATAGCTGTTTTTAATTACTTAATGAATGCTAAAAAGTCACAGTTCATAATGTTGGTAAAACACCATTTCTTCTGTGAATATTGAATTTGCCTATCATATAGCGTAATGGACACATGCATATTGTCTTGCCTCAATGCATATATGTGTGTATATATTCATGTCCAGCTGGATTGATCAGTTTTCATGGATCTTTATTTGTTATCTGATCACTTATAACGAGTTATTCTTCTATTGATTTTTCACACTCGACATCTTATTCTGAAGTTCTTATAATTATTGCTTCTCATAAAGGTTGAATTTGATCTGCCTTCTGAAGAATTCTGTGATCATCTTCATGATTTGAGCAAAACACCAGGTATATTCTTTATCCAAATGTTAGAGTAGATAATCCGGCATATTATGCAGCTTGTTGGAGTTCCTCGAGTTATGATTTTATTTTGGTGCCTAGAACACTTTCATTCTGGAGTGCTTTTGTATGAAAATTGAACATTTTGGATCTTTAGCTTATTGACAAGGTCTGATTAGCTGTCATGTTATATAATTGTGTGAGAAATTGGAAATGCTTTGCATTCGGTAATATATGGACTATCTCAGCAACATGTTGTTTACATTCTAATAAAAGCAATTGACAACTTACATGCAAATTGATGGGAAATAAACGTTGCATATTCATTTAACCATGCAGCATGAGATAGTAGCCTTACCATGTGGGACCGGCATCAAACAACATGGATTTGGTCCTTATATCGCTAGTTCCTGGAAGCCAGATGTTGGTTAAATTAAGGGACAACAATTGAAAAAATAGAAGGAAAACAACAGGAAAAAGAAAAGCAGCCTTCTTTTTTTCATTCTGTCCTTCCTCGCCATTCTGGTGCCTCTTTTCACTGGTTGGTTTCCCAACTGGTCTGGTCCCAAACTGGTTGACTCAATCAAATGAATTGCATGCGACACCTTTTGGTTTGGTTATGCTGGCGTCAAACCACATCCAACCCGCTGAGTTTTGTGTTTAGATAACATAGCACAAGTGACATTTACCTTTTTACTAGTGAAAACAAGTTTTAATGTGTAAGCAAGAAGTATAGCATTTTAAAGCATAAAATTGAAGTCATGTCTTAGCATAACCCAACGTAAGATTGATCGACATTAGAATGCAAAGGCAGCAACAATCTTCATAAAATAGATAACAATTGAACATATAAAGGCAGCAAGATAGCAAAGTACAATGTTAATGTCTTAAATTCATCAAGTTTGCATGTTCTGTATTACTTCTTACCAACGATTTTGCACATAGATCTTTTCAGCTTTGAAATAAAAAGATATGGATATTAAGGTATTCTTTTGCCATGCATCAAGTAATGATTTTCGAGTAGTGATTCTGCTTGCCATTGTTTGGGATGTGATGTCTGCACCATGACCAAAGAAACATAGGTTGTTATTAAGTCATTTGGACCTGGAACGCGGATCTAATTCTTCCGCCAAATTTTAATCCTTTTTTACAAGCATGACATGCAGCAGTTTTCTTCTCGTCTACATTAATTGATTTTTTTAATATTTAAATTGCTGAGAAGGGTGAGTTGAAACAGGAATTACACAAACAGACAAAAAAGAGCTTTGGACTGAGAAACATAAACCCCATTCCTTGGCAGATCTTGCTGTCCATAAAAAGAAGGTTCTTACTTAATTGATGCTTTGCATTTCACTTAATTACTTATTGAATTATCTACTTATTGGCTAAGGCATCTGATGTTGATAATCTCCATGAATCTTCTCTTCTTGCAAGTGATGTAATTCTAACTGAGCAGTTATTTCCTCTGTAGCTGCACATTTTGTGGGTGAGTAGTAATAAGTTAGAGAAGAATAACATGTAAGCAATTGAGTTTATAGTCATGATATGCTTGCATCTATGGGCAAGATTTAGTTCTTACTTTGCCATAGCCATAGGTTGAATTATTAAGCATGTTTTGAATGAGTTTTTAAGTCGTTACAAGTATTTACTTTTATGATTGTCTTCTTTGTGAGTTAATATATTTGACATAAACCCAGTTCTTTAAATTGTTTTATTCTGTTAGTAGGCCGTGGTTTAACTTTTGCTCAGGATAAGAAGCTTGTTCATTGTTCATTTCTATAGCAGTAATTGTTCAACTGTCCTTTCTATCTCAAAAGATGCATCTGTTTGGTAGATTCTTGTTTTCTAAATATTACCCCTCAGTTCTCAGGTTGAAGAGGTCAAAAGATGGTTGGAAGAGAGAATGAAAGCACCAAAGGTAGAATTAAATCTCAACAATTTGTGAATTGCTTATTCTATTTTAGAAGCATGACTTTTTGATTATGTACCAACAGTGCTAGTGCCCCATCATCAATACTATATTGTTATCATTGTCCTCCTTATCATCATCTTCTTCAATAATTTGCTTCATTTTTGTGTGAATCACTAGACTGGTCATACACAGTTTCTGCTATACTTCAGTGGAAGTGAATATGTACTTATCAATGTGATATTGAGATCACAGGCTATTTGACCACCCTTTCAGTTTCTTTCTTTTAGCATATGCATTCATTCATATGCACTGAACCCCGTCCAGAACTTTTCAAGGTCTTGATCTTCTCTCCCTATATGAAGATATGAATTCATATTGTATCTTGTGACTGGACAACATGAATCTCTCTGTTATGTTGATGCGAGGACTTAAAATGTATTTTTCTTTCTGAAAGTGTTGACTGTCTAGGCATTTGACTACTGTTCGAGTGCTAAGATGAGGCAATTTAAGATATCATTTTAAAATCAAATTATTGAGACATCTTAGTTTTAGCAAATTGCGTCTGGACTTGCTTCTCAAACTAGAGTAAGTTCTGGTTCGTGAGATCCTCACATCTTAGTAATGGTTGGAGAATCTTGGTGTCATTTTAATTTTGTAGGTCCTCAAAGAAGCTGTTGTCTTCTTAACAATATTGATCTTGAATGTTTTAGGATGAATCAGTGGCACTCTCTTTCCCGAGATGTATTTAACCTTTTTTTTCAGATGTACTGCTTGTAATGTGTACATTTTGATATCTTCATCTGTCAATCTGGTTCCTGATTATGTCAGCTTATGAGGTTCTTTTTCCTGTTTGGAGCATGTATACTTGGACATTTTTAACCAAGAACTATTATTATCAAACAATATTATTTAGATCCTGATAGGGCATCTTTTGGCCCATCTAACAAAGACTGCCACGTCGCCCCCACAAAGCCAAATCGACACGTCCGACTCAGCTCATACCATGGACTCGGGAAGGGACACTGCCCGACCCGCCGCTCAATGAGCATGGTGAAACAATGGGCGCACCGATCGGCATCAGCAAATAGATTGTTGGTCTGCCCCTCACCCGAGGAGCACAACAACGTACGGCTTCGCACCAGCGCTCGCACGCATTAAACAACCTCGTATGGACTCCTCTCTTAGCAGGTAGTATAAAAGGCTCCTAGGTGAACTGTAGCAGGGGCCCCTCTTGCCCATATACGGAACATACACTCAAAACCCTACACTTGGCTAACTTGATCATCAGAGGGGTCGAGTCGAGGCACCCCCACCTGCCCGACTAAGGCCTTGGTGCAGGATGCGGGAGTTGGGCCGGGGAACAGGCGAATTGACGAACCTTGGACGAGTAGGAAGGCTCCCTTTGGAACTGACGTCCGACCCAGGTTCGAACGTCGAGGTGACGTAGACGCTCCTGCGTACTGTCATGGACTTAGCTGAATTTGCCTAAGCCGTGCGGCACCCTAGCGGCACTCTCGAAGACTTAGCTGAAATTGCCTAAGTCGTGAAGCTACCTTGCCTACTGTTCCAGACTTAGCTAGGATTGCTGAAGTCATGAAACGCCTAAAGCGTTATCTGTCCGCAAAGGGTCAGCCCACTTGCAATCTCGTGCGGTCCCATAGGACCTGTAAAGAAGAAGTTGATTAACTTAGAAACAAACGACGAATAAGTCCCGACGTCTCGCAAAGTGGGAAGCTATACAAGCAATTCGTCGAACACCTTGAATGCAGTAGAGAAAAGAGAGAAAGAGAGCGAAACAGGACTTTAGAGGGTTGTAAGAACAGTCGCAAGTCCACAAACGACGGTTCCCAAGGTATCAGACGCAAGACAAGTTCAATTGTTGATGAAAACCTACGCTCGACATCTACCCGAAGCCCCATCCAGCCCGGTGCCACCCGGGGGGTTCCAAGGTGCTGAGATGACTGACATTTCGCGCCACTCAGAGTGATCGCCGCAGCACGTGAAAAATACCCCAAAACGGAGTTGTTTTGGGCAATTTTGGCTCCACGTAGTGAGCTGTCGTTCTGCAGCATTCTAGATTGTTTTCGCTCCAATTTCTTATGCTAAAACACATGAAATCAAGGCAAAATAAGCTGCTAAACATCTGTACAAATAAGAAAAAAGCGATGAACGGTTCGCTGAGCGAAGAGGTTGTAGTTGAGCGATGACCGTTCGTGACATTCTCCCCCATTTCACATAGTCTCAGATTGATGTATTTTGGCGGAGTTGTCTCAGTTTCCTTCTTATGATAAACTCTGTGTTCTCGGGCAAGAATTGAGTTCTCAACTCTCGCTTCAAGTCTTCCCATGTATCCACTCGACATCGACCTTGCTGGATCTCCTCCCAACGGGTTCTTCACCAAAGTTTTGCATCTCCATTTAGATACATTGTTGCTATAGCAACTTTGGTCTCTTCAGAATTAAGCCTTGTAGCACGAAAATACTGTTCCATGTCGAACAAGAAATTTTCAAGCTCTTTGGCATCCCTAGCACCCCCGTAGCAATGCGGCTCCGGTGCCCTGAAGTTTTGTGGTGACGCAGCGCGGGTATTGTTCCCTCCCACATCAAGAGTCCTTGTTAACACCACCTTAGCCGTGAGTTCCGCCACAACTTCATGTAGATGTCGTACAGAATCTTTGGTGTCCTCTGTCAGTCGATTGATTAGAGATTCAACTTTCTCGATCCGAGATTTAGCTTCTTCTTGTGAGCTCTCTACCCCAAGGAGCCTTCGTTGGCCTTAGTAGAGTTCCTTCAAGCTCGCTTCAAGAACATCAAGGCGGGTTTTCGCCGTTGTAAGTCTCTCCTTATGGCTCTTTTTCCCAATTGGCGCTCCAGATGGCGCCTCCTCCACTCGCGGAGAATACCCAACTTCATGCTCGTCTTGTTCACTGCCGCGCTCCTCATAAGCGACTCCAACAGTTTGCGAGCGAGTTTGCACTTGCAACCCACTTGCGGCTGCTTGGAGCAAGGGTCCGGCTTGCCCTATCTTGCTCGATTCACCACGATGTTTCACCATGGCGAGATTGCGAATCTTCTTCGCTGTTCGTTTGAATTGCTTGCCTGCTCTGATACCACATTGTCACGGACTTAGCTGAATTTGCCTAAGCCGTGCGGCATCCTAGCGGCATTTTTGAAGATTTAGCTGAAATTGCCTAAGTCGTGAAGTAATCTTGCCCACTGTTCCGGACTTAGCTGAGATTGCCTAAGTCATGAAACGCCTAAAGCGTTATCTGTCCGCAAAGGGTCAGTCCACTTGCAACTTTGTGCGGTCCCGTATGACCTGCAAAGAAGAAGTTGATTAGCTTAGAAACGAGCGATGGACAAGTCTTGACGTCTCGCAAAGTGGGAAGCTATACAAACTATTCGTCAAACACCTTGAGTGCAACAGAGAAAAGAAAGAAAGAGAGCGAAACAAGACTTTAGAGGGTTGTAAGAACGGTCGCAAGTCCACAAACAACGGTTCTCAAGGTATCAGACGCAAGACAAGTTCAATTGTTGATGAAATCCTACGCTCGACATCTACTTGAAGCCCCATCCAGCCCGGTGCCACCCGGGGGGTTCCAAGGTGCTGAGATGGCTGAAATTTTGCACCGCTCAGAGCGATTGCCGCAGCACGCGAAAAATGCCCCAAAACGGAGCTGTTTGGCTCCGCGCAGTAAACGGTCATTCTGCAGCATTCTAGACTGTTTTCGCTCCCATTTCTTATGCCAAAACACATAAAATTAAAACAAAATAAGCTGCCAAACATATGTACAAATAAGAAAAAAGCGATGAACGGTTCACTGAGCGAAGAGGTTACGGTTGAGCGATGATCGTTCGTGACAGCACGTGGGTCGAACCAAGCCGAGATAACACCTCAGCCTCGACAAAAAGAACACCAACATTCTTTTAGTGCTAGAAGGAGGGTTCATGTCGCAAGAGCGTCAGGAGCTACTCGGCAATCCAAGGGAACCTCCGAGCAAGGGAGCTCACATCCCAAATCTCTCTCCTAACTTTGGGAAACCTATTATCGTTCCATCCTTCATGGACGGGATCACTTCTTCCCAATCCCCAGCTAGGTACTGGAAATTGTTTAACGACCCAGGGCTCTCGCCCCTTGGTGGGTGAACGAGATAGCTAGTTGTCTCCCCGAAAGCTTTCCACGAATTTGTGCAGCAGGTCCATGTTGGGAAACCTCAGCGGGAGCATCACATGCGCAGTGAAAATCAAAACAAAAACCTGTTTCCCACGCAGATCAAATCGTCGTGCAAAAGATTGGGGTCATGAGAAAAACACAAAAATCGAAAAACTGCGATACGTGAGAGATTGATTTTACCTAGGGAGATCGTATATCCTTGTATTCCAGATCCGGATCGAGAGGATGAAGGAGGTCAAGCGTCCTCCTCTCTAGCGGTATCCACATGATGGATCTCTGCAGCAAAACTTCTTTAATCTGATCTCGCAACTCTTGTGCAGAGGGAGGGAAGAGAATAGGAGGGGGAGGTCAAAGATACAGCCTATCAACCATGAGTTTCCTCTTCTATTTATAGAGAGCCACCAAAAATTCCTAGGGCTCCTGCCTTAGTGGATATTGGATCTCTATCCAATTACCCATTAACCTTGCATTATTGGATTTATCCAATAATTTCTTTAGGTCTCTAATTGGGCCGCAATCAAGGAGCCCATCAGCATAGGGTCATCTAATGAGAATAGGGGTTAATTGGATCTCCATCCAATCCTCTATTCGCTGAAGCATCCACCATATGTGTGTGACCCTCTAGGCTCGATACTGAGCTGGCCGTGAGTCATTCCCATTAGAACTCCTTCTGATATAGTGAATTATTATCCCCATAACAATTCATTCGACTCATCGACTATGGACGTACTAGGCCATTACGCCATAGTTCCCAAACGGTACAGGGGGATCAAATCCATCGCACCTGTTTGTCCACAGTTATCGTGTATCTGTAATCCCTCATCCAACTAATATCCCAGAGATCGTATACTGGACATGGTATTGTCAGGTCACATACGGAATCAGTTTGTCTTGCTCTAATCAGATTTTACTGGAGAACTCTTTCTCTCTTAATCCGAATGACCTTTGCCAGAGATTTGTCTGAGCAAGCACATATGAGATATTTCTCTCGTGATACCGAGAGTGGATGATCCTCTATTGACACTCAATTGTCTTTGTAAGGTTGACTACCAATCTCGATAACCAGCTATACAAGATCTGAAACTTTCCAAACCTGCAAGTCTATCATCAAAGAAAGGAGGACTCGTACAAGACATCCTTGGTGTCTCAAGTCAAAGGACCAGATACACAACTAGGACTATGGAATCACTTTCTGACATTAAGTATCATCAACCATATAACATTCCATAAGCGGATCAATCGGTGAACTCATTCTCCAATGAGCACCTGTACTATATCCTTAGTGTCTCCACACAAGTGGCTAGAGACCAGCCGCCTCCATCATATGGACAGATATATAGTACACCGGTCTATCCGGTTATCTCGATGTCTCGAGTAACCTATGATCGAGATTATTTAGGATCTGTGTTTAAAGGTGAATCGATTTTCATTGCACAAAACCAAAGATATCACAATATATATGCTACAGACAATATAATGTGAGAATATGCCAATATCAATCATAAGCAAAAAGATCTCACAGCATGCCACACGTGCTATCACTCACGTGAGTGGCTTGTAGGGCACTTGTAACCAACAGTCCAGGCATTGACGGGAATGATCTAGATCGTCATCCCTCTCATCCCTCAAGCATGCTTCGCCCCTCAGCTTGCCCTACCAACCCCTCCGTCGTAAGCTCTGCTCCCAGTGTCGGACCCGCTTCAAGCACCTCCAGTACCCCAGATGCTTCCTCCTCGGTCTCCTCCGGGTCCCTCGCCCCCCAAACAACCCGTATGAGGGGGGTGCCAGCCGAGTGTGGAGCCGTTAGTGGCCCTTCCCTCGCAGCTTGAGCAGGGCAACTCGGAAGCTCGTCCACACCATTCGAGCCGCCCTGAGCTAGACACCCTATCGTCGGACTCCATGGATTCGCTTTGGGTCTAGTTGCACCATGTCACCCGATGGCTGGACGAGGTCCAAAAGGAGGTCCTTGAGTCGAAAGAGGAACACGGGATGATCCCGCTTGGGGGGTCCCCTTCTACTCAGGAAATATAAGATAAGCCCATCCCGCAAGCTTCAGGCTTCCCACACTGGAAGCCTACGACAAGAGCACAAACCCTCGCGGAGCACTTCGTCACCTTTCGGGCACAGATGGTGTTGTACGACATGTCCGATGCGCTGATGTGCCGAGCATTCCCTACCACCCTCCAAGGCCCTGCCCGGATGTGGTATAGCCGACTGAAGCCTCACTCGGTTTCATCCTTCGACCTGCTGGCGATGGTCCTGAAGATGCTATAGTGCGCTAACCAGTACACGATCGGCGAGGCGCTGGTGGTTGGAAAGCGTGAGGACCACAAAGGCCTCGTGTCGAGAAGGCTTGAGGTCAACCCTCAGAAACCATGAGGCGCCCTGATCGATCGGAGTTGTCTTACCCAAGGCCTCCTTCGTCTCCCCTAAATTTCACTCGGATCGAAATCTTCCTTCATATCAAGGAGAAGGGGCTGTTAAGGACGTCGAACCCCTTGAAGGGTCCCAGAGAGCTACGAGACCGAACGAAATATTGCTGATTCTACCGGGATTACGGCCATGACACAGAAGACTACCATGACCTTTGCAATTAGGTAGGGGAGCTCATTCGTCGTGGGTACCTCGGGCACTATATTCGGAGGCCACGAGACCTATCCCCGCGATCGCAGGGGTTCGTTGAGAAGTAGATCGACGTTATGTTGGGGGCCCGACGTTCCGAGGAGACAACACGTCGGGAGAAAGGGCTTACGCATGAGCCGTTGTGGGGAAACGTCCCCGCAAAACCAACGAGCCCTAGATCTCCTTCGAGGCAGGAGAGGTTGAATACCCCGACCATGACGACGCGTTTATAATCTCGGTCCGCGTTGCCAATGCGCTGGTAACGAGGGTGATAGTTGACACCAGCAGCTCGATAGACATCCTCTACAAGGATGCCTTCCAAAAGCTCGGGTTGACCACGACCGATTTATCACCAATGAGCTCTACCCTCATTGGGTTCACAGGGGATTCCATTGTCCCTCTTGGGACGATCGTCTTGCCTGTCGCCCTTGGCCAGGACCAATCCAAGACTCTAATGGTGACCTTCATGGTGGTGGGGCTCTCGACTGTGTACAACATCATCCTCGGGTGGTCGACCCTCAACATGCTGAGAGCAGTTATCTCCACCTACCACCGCGCCATAAAGTTTCCCGCCAGAGCTGGAGTTGGGGAGGTCAGGAGTGACCCATGGGAGTCAAGGTGTTGTTGCCTGATCGCGGTCACATTGCCGAAGAAATCGAGAGTTGGACATTCAACCCGCACCGAGACAGCTACGACACCCCTGTCCTCGGACCAACCTCTAGTAGACCCCCGAGAGGTTCCCGAGCGGCCTCCTCGGCCGGAGTCCACTGAACAAATACTGGAGCTTCCTCTCGATAAGAGTCGACCCGTCTGAGTCATCAAGGTCGGATATTTGCTTCCCAAGAAGGATCAAGTGCAACTCATCAACTTCTTGGTCGAGAACGAGGACGTCTTTGCATGGTCACCTAAGGATATGTCGGGTTTTGATCGAAGCGTCACTGAGCACTGCCTCAACATTCCACTCGGGGCGAAGCCTGTGAAACAGAAGCTCCGTAGGTTTACCCCAGATCGACAGAAGGCGATTAGTGACGAGGTAGATCGCCTCATGGAGGTCGGGTTCATAGCTGAGGTCAAGTACCCTCACTGGCTCTCCAATGTAGTGTTGGTCAAAAAACCTAATGGAAGCTGGAGGATAGGCGTTGATTACACCGATCTCTATCGGGCATGCTTGAAGGATTGTTACCCTCTCTCGAGAATCGATCAGTTGGTCGACCAGACCTCGGTACATAAACTCCTCACATTCATAGACGCCTTCTCGAGCTACAATCAAATACAGATGGCCCCTGAAGATCAAGAACACATTGCGTTCATTACGAACATAGGAGTTTACTATTATAAGATGATGCCGTTGGGCCTCAAGAACGCTAGGGCAACGTACCTGAGGATGGTCAACTAGATGTTCAAGCATCAAGTCAGGAGTAATATAAAAGTCTATGTCGACGACATGATTGTCAAAAGCAAAGTTGCTGAAACCCACTTAAGAGACCTCGTCGAGACATTTCGGACTCTTCGAGAGTTTGGGATGCGCCTCAACCCGGCTAAGTGCGTATTTGGAGTAAGCTCGGGGAAGTTTCTCGGCTTCATCATCCATCAACGGGGGATAGATGTTAACCCCGAGAAGGTCCAAGCAATAATCGTGATGCAACCTCCCTGAACCATCAAAGAAACTCAACGCCTTACGGGAAGACTCGTCGCCATTAATCGATTCCTATCTCGAGCCGGCGACAAGTGCCTCCCTTTCTTTCGGGCACTGCGACGTCAGTAGGGCTTCCAATGGGACTCGAAATGTTAGAACATGTTCGAAGACCTGAAGGCGCACCTCGCCCGATTACCATATCTCACCGTAGCAAGCCCCGGTCAAACTCTAAGATTGTATCTCATGGCGTCCGAGCAAGCAGTAAGCTTCGTCCTTGTTCGAGAAGACGAGGATATTTAGAAGCCCATTTACTATATCAGCCATGTCCTGATCGACCCCGGGGAACGATATCCGCTGATCGAGAAACTAGCCCTGGCCTTGGTACAGTCGGCCAGGAAGTTGCGTCCATACTTTCAAGCTCATCCGATACAAGTGGTAATCGATCAACCTCTGCTTCAGATTCTTGCTAACTTTGATATCACAGGGTGCATACTCCGATGGTCAATCGAGCTTAGCGAGTTCGACATCCAGTACGTCTCCAGGACGGTAATCAAAGTGCAAGCCCTGATTGATTTCGTCTCTGAGCTGACTCCGGGGTTGCCCGACATTCAGAATGCCAAACGATCGCCTTGGACCCTGTTCGTGGACGGATCAACAAATATAGAAAGAGGCGCACGAGTCTCATCCTGAAGGGACCCGATGGACAATCACATGAGCGCGCATTGCGTCTGGAGTTCAAGGTGACCAACAACAAAGCAGAATATAAAGCCCTGCTATGCGGCTTGTGCCTGGCTAGGGAGCTAGGCTTATAGGAGCTCGAAGCGTACAACGACTCCTGACTAGTGGTCGGGCACATCCAAGGCGACTACGAAGCTCGCGAACCAATAATGGTAAAATGCCTTGTCGTTGTGCGGCAACTAACAGTTGGTTTCCAACGTTTTGCTTTGAGTAGGATCCCACGAGAAGAAAATACCCTGTCGGATTCATTAGCTAAGAAAGCATCGACAAAGGGTGAGGGGGGCTTTCCTGCGGGCATCGATGCAGTAGTCGCCCGATCCATTCCAGGACCCGAATGTCACTGTCGTCAAAACCACCTTGAGTTGGATCGACGACATCCTATAGTACGAAGCAGGAGGGACGCTCTTGAGCGACTCGACCAACGCCTGATGCCTGAAGCACGTTCAAGCTCACTACTGCGAGATGAACGGGCGACTCTACCAAAGGTCGTTTAGCATGCCACTCCTCCAGTGCCTTGTACCCTTCGAAGCTAAGGTCATGATGGTCGAGGTCCACGAGGGCATATGTGGGGTGCACATTGGCGGTAGAACTCTGGCGTTTAAAATCCTCAAGCAGGGCTACTACTGGTCGATCATGCGCTAGGACGCGGTAGAACTCTGGTGCTCTGAAGCTTTGTGGCGGTGCAGTGCGGGTATTGTTCCCTCCCGCATTAAGAGTTCTAGTGAGTAACGTCACTTTGGTCGTGAGTTCCGCCACAACTTCATGTAGATGTCTTACGGAGTCTTTAGTATCCTCCGTCAGTCGGTCGACCAGGGACTCAACCCTGTCGATCCGAGATTCAGCTTCTTCTTGCGAGCTTTCCCCAAGGAGCCTTCCTGGCCTTGATAGAGTTCCTTCAAGCTCGCTTCAAGAACATCGAGGCGGGTTTCCACTGTTGAAAGTCTCTCCTTGTGGCTCCTTTTTCCAATTGGTGCACCAGATTGTGCTTCCTCCGCTCGCGGAGAGTACCCAACTTCACGCTCGTCATGTTCACTGCCGCGCTCCTCCTGAGCGGCTCCAGCAGTTTGCGAGCGAGTTTGCACTTGCAGCCCACTTGCGATCGCTTGGGGCAACGGTCCAGCTTGCCCCATCTTGCTCGATTCACCACGGTGTTTCGCCATGGCGAGATTGCGAATCCTCTTCGCTTGCTTGTTCGAATTGCTTGCCTGCTCTGATACCACAATGTCACGGACTTAGCGGAATTTGCCTAAGCCGTGTGGCACCCTTGCGACAAACTTGTAGACTTAGCTGGAATTGCCTAAGTCGCGAAGCAATCTTTGCCCACTGTTCCAGACTTAGCTGAGATTGCCTAAGACATGAAATGCCGAAGCGTATTTGCCCGCAAAGGGTCAGCCCAATTGCAACCTCGTGCGGGTCCCGAAGGACCTGCAAAAAGAGAAGTTGATTAGTTTTGAAAACGAGCGACGGACAAGTCCCGACGTCTCGCCAAGAGGGTAGCTCTTACAAGCAATTTGTCGAACACCTTGTGTGCAGCAGAAAAAGGGAGAAAGAGAGCGAAATATGACTTTGGAGGGCTGTAAGAACGGTCGCAAGTCCATAAACGACGATTCCCAAGGGTGTCGGACGCAAAACACTTCAATTTCTTTGAGTGCTCACGCCCGATTACTATACCGAAGCCCTATCCAGCCCTGTGCCACCCGAGGGGTTCCAAGAGGTTGAGATGACTGACGTTTTGCTCCGCTTAGTCCGGTCGTCGTATCACGCGAAAACGGCCCAAAACTGGGCAGTTTTGGCCTGTTCTGGCTCCGCGCAGCGAGCGATCGTTCTGCAGCCTGACAGACTGTTTCTGCTCACAATTTCTAGGCAAAATCACCCAAAACCAAGGCAAAACAGGCTGTCTAACATTTGTACAAGCACAAAAAAAATGACGAATGGTTCACAGAACGACCGTTCGTGACAAAACGTCGGACTAAAGCCTTGGTGCAGGACGCGGTAGTCGGGCTGGGGGAACAAGCGAATCGATGGACCTTGGATGAGCAGGAAGGCTCCCCCCGGAACTGACGTTCGGCCCGGGTTCGAACGTCAAGGCCACGTAGATGCTCCTGCGCACGCAGGTCGAACCAAGCCGAGACGACACCTCAGCCTCGGCAAAAAGAACACCAACAGATCCCATGTTAATGAAAGATTCAAGAATATTTTGAGGGTGAAATTACATTCTTTCGTGTATCCATATTTGGGATACACCAAACACTCATAACTATCTTGAAAGGTAGTGGATATATCAATTGGGAAATCCTATGTTTTGTTGTCTTAAATATCAAATATGACAATAGGGATGATCAAGCCAATGTTTTCAAAAGCGTTAAGGTCCCAAGATACCTAAGACGCTAGATGCTCGCTTGAGTGAAGCAAAGTGCTCCCGAATATTATAATTTAAAAATAATATATCATGATTAAAAAAATTAAAACTAAAATAACACATCAAAGTTGTATTCTTTTAAAGTACCAAGCTACATTGTCCATATCTAATAACAAAAATGATAAAATGAAATAAGCTTCACATTAAAGATCATTAATATCAAGTTCATCATCTTTAATCTTATCACCATTTTCCTCTTCTTCCTTTATAGGTGATTTGTATTCCTCTTGTTTATCTTCATCATAATTAGTTTCCTCCTCTTCCATAATTATAGGAGTTGAGCTTGAGGCTTTTGCATTATAGGTGATTTATCGTGAATTGTCTTGTGTATGTCTTTATTTCTTCAATGTTTGAAGCTCTTGTTATATCTCCTCATGTCAAATTATCATCATAAAAAATAAGATCAGCAGCGTTTTTCAAATTTGCACCGATTTCTCCCACTAGCCATTCAATGGAATCATCTAATGAAATCAGATTAATATTGTCTCATAAATTATAACGAGCTTTTAATGCTTGATTATGCTTGATGTACACAAGGTCATGTAATCGTTGATGTTCCAATTGATTTGGTTCTTTGTATGAAGAGGGAGAAGAAGAAGAGGGAGAAAATTACTTGGAGTCCTCTTCGCCCATGTGATCCGTCGCCCACGGGCGATTTCTTTGCCGGCGGGCGATTTCTTCTCCCCTTGCGGGGAGAAGAAAAGTCTCCTCGCGTGGGGAGAAGGAAAGAGGCGACATCGCCTTTTTTTATTTTTAACTTTTTTTATATTTTTTATATTATATTATATATATATTTTTTGTATTTTTATATTATATTATATTATATTATGTCGAGTGATATGCCTTGTCCGTACCACTCGGTATTGGATACCGTACCGAGCTGAGCTCGGTATGCCGGTACGGACCGGTATGGTAATCGTTGATCTATAAGCTAAAGAACTCAAACAAGATGGTTCATCACTTTTAGTGCATAAACCATGTGATTCCAAAATGATGGTATCGTTATGATATCACTTGTCCTCTTGCCTTTTGTTTAGTTACGTATAACCCATTTCTCTGAGGTAAATATATTTCTAAAATTGTGCCTTTGCTTGTCAATACTTTATAATGTCAGGAATGAAGTGGCAAATCATGTGACACCGTTCCTCACATTCCTTATTGCTAGTGAATTCTCTCATCATGTTCAAAGCTTCGGTATGATTATATATAAAACCCGCAATAAAGATTGTCTTCTCTAGTGTCTTTTTTAAATCAGTTATCTTTCTAATATCTTCTAACATAAGATCGATACAATGTGCTGCCCATGAAGTCTAATACAAGTGTGGTCTTGTTGCTTGTAATAATTTCCCTAAAAAAGAATAAAATAAAATTAATAATTATTCAAATACATAAAAATAACATAAATGTTCAAATAAAAATTCATAGCAACTAAAACATGGTTGCTTCTATTGTCTGTTATCATTTGAACTACATTTGCTCTCCTATTTTTTCAACAAACTTATCAAGTAAATGAAATGTTTTTTCTCCAGATTTCATAAAAGAGGATGCATCAACTGACTTAACATTGTTCCCAGTGAACAATTGATCAAAAAATTAATTCTGCTTCTTTGTCTCGTATTGGTCCATGCATATTATATAATTAAACAACCATGTTTTACCCATGTGTCCTTATGCCCCATCATTTGTGTAATCCAACTCATTTTTCAAATGTGGAACTCTTTACTCTTGGTAACTTGGAGGGTTCAACTTATAATCATGTCTTCCAATTGCTTCAATAATATGCTTAAAACTTTCTAACTGGGCTGTATTGAATGGCATACCTGCTTGATAAAAGAAGCGAGTAATGTATTGATTTGTTCTAGCTCTAGCTTCCTTATTACATGCATCATGTATAAATCCATTGATCCTTTCTGCTGTGGAACTTTTGGCTTCTTAGCAGGAATAATTTCTTTTCCTCTTCTATCTCATGCTTTCTTACCACTTATTTACCTCTTCCACATCATAATGTTCTTGAACTTCATCATCCTTAGGTAGATATCTATATGATTTAATCTTTTGGGTCTTCTTCTCATTTATGTATGCTTCTAACTCAAGTTTGACCTTTGCTGGGCATTTTTTGCATGCAGATGCATTTTTGAAAATTCTGACTTGATGTTGTTTTGCACAAAATATACCACCTCTTGTTGTTTTATTGCAAAACATACATGTAACGACAATAGTATCCCTTGGGTTCTTTAAATAATTGTACTTGCATGTAGGATTCTTTTTTGAGTTTCTTACTAATGATCTGTCTGAAGTGTTTGCTACTGTAGCCATGATTCAAGATTCTAAAGCTGCAGAGACAATCCAAAACACTAAAAAGTTACAACAATCCAATTACAAATACAAACAGATACAAAATTTACATGCTATACTAATAAAAATATTAACATAGAAGGAGGATGAGAGGAGCTTGGTTGGATGGCTATTGTCGGTGACTATCATATGATTGTTTGGATGAGAGGAGCTTGTGGTTGCGAAATAGGAAGGCTAGGGGGCTATGGTTTGCGAGGAGGAGAATGGAGTGTGCAAGGGAGGGGGGAAGCCCCAACAGCATAGGGGAAGAGGGTTATGGCCCGGGAGCTAGAGCATAGAGGGTTGTGATGAAGAGGGGAAGAGGGAGGGAGGAGAATGAAGTGTGCGTGGGATGGTGGTGTCGGGGAAGGGGGGGAGTTGTGGCAACAGGGGAATAGGTGCGACAACAGGGGAAGGGGGGCTACGATGAAGCGTCGGGAGGTTGGGGGGTGTGGGTGGGCGCCGAGGGGGTTGCGATGAATGGGGTAGAGGTAGGAGGGACGAGGAGAAAGAGAGGGATATATTGGGAGAGAACTTGCTGCCATTGCTTGCCTATGGTTAGGAAGATGCAAAGCTTGTTGGAGGAAGACGTTGCCCGATGGGACGAAGTTAGCCGTTGTGCAGAAACGTTGGGGAGAGAGTTATTCTATGTTTAGGGCACGCGTCGTGCTGGGACTTTGGGGTGTTTGGAGTGTAAGAGCATCTAGTTTAATCGAACCATAGATCAATTTGGTTCAGCTCAGACTCAAGCTAGCTTAAGTTGAATCAGGTGGGCACCCGACTTGCCCAGCACTTGGGCCCAGGCAAGTGCTTGGGCTGTGCCTGATTGAAGTCGCTCACCCAGCCCAATTAGCTGGCGCTCGAGCCATGCCTCACCTCACTTGGGCGTCCGTTGACTTCACTACTTCAAATCGGTTTGAACTGAACCATTAAGGGCTAAACCAACCAAATCGAAAATCCAATTCGGTTAAGATAAGGTAGTTGAACCGGAACCAGTTTGGATCTACCTAACTGAACTAGTTAAAAACCGGTTGATCCGGTTTGGCTAGTTGTTTTCTAATTTCAATCAATTTTAAAAAATATATATAATTCAAATGAACCGATATGGTTCAGTGATAGTTCATTTGAACTGAATCAAAATCTTGGTACAATTGGGCCGACATTCTCAAGAAGTTCCTATCATAATTGCCATCCTAAACATTCTTTAAATTTTTTTGTCTAGTACTCAATCAAATGCAGAATCTCCATATCACATTAACAAGGATTAAGTTGAGGAAAAGAGGACAACATAGACAAGAATGCACATTTATATTGTGCCTTTGGGGCATTTGGGCCGGTTTGAACCGGTTAAGGGCTTAAGACAATGGACTTGGTCGGATTGACATTTCTAAATTAAAATCAGTTCGGTTCAAACCAGTTAACCGAACCGAAGAGGTGTATCCTCCCGAAATGGAACCGTTTACAACATTCAAAACTGAATTATTGATGAATCGATTTAGACCAAACTGGTTTGGATTCAGTTTGAAAACCCCTACATGGCATGTTGATTACTTCTGTATCGAGTGATATTAAATTACTGATGGAAATGAAAATTTTGAATAATTCATTGTTGAATAGATGGTGAAAGTTGTGCACTATAGCCTTGAACATACATATGATATTTGTGAGTTCTCTTTGAATTGCCCTATCCTTACTGCTGAATCATAAAATATTTTAATTTACAGGTTTTACCAATAGCATTCTTGAAAACTTGCTTTTATGTTTGAGATAAAGTTGGAACGAACTTAGATACTCTTTTGAAGTCAACTTTTTGTTTTTGTAGCTGTTAATTCAAATATGTACTTGTATTTGTTTGAAGGGTATTATATAAGCATACTGTAATCAGGGTATTTTTCCCTAAAATACAGGAAGGAATAGAGAACTGTGTTCTTATCACTGGCCGATCTGGAGTTGGAAAATCAGTATGCTTCTTTATTTTTTTCTTTCTAAATGTTACTGTATTCTTCCTTTTTCATACTATTATTGGTCCTTAGGTGGATGATTCTTCTTCTTTTCTAGTTTAATATGTTATGGTTCACTAGTTTCTTCAATTCTGATGTGGTAAGTGCAAAATTGTTATTTCATCTGATCAATGTAGATGTCACACATGCTGGAATACTACTTTGGTTTACTAAGGTGGGCATTTTCAACTGCCATGATACCCAGGAAGAGGCAAACTCGATTGTAACGGGACCATGTAAAGGATGCTTACTCTTTTGTTGTGTCAACCATGAGCGTCAGGCACTAATTTGTCATCTTCAAGTCATATCTATTTTCTGCATATATAAGTATGAACAGTAAACATGTATACATATACATATATACACAGAACCATACATGCATCTTGTTTCTGTTGCATGTATAATAAATTTTTGCAACATGCAAATGTGAACTGTTGCTATCTTTAATTATTAGGTGCACGTTTGCACGTTTCTGAAGCTCTTGTTAACTTGATTGCAGAAATCTTCAGCTTTTGTTTTTACAATTTCTTTACTATTAGAATTTTGTTGTTCAAGAAACTCTAAGCTGAAGATGCTAATGCTGCATTTTGCTTTTTTGTTCTGTATGTTAAGATTGCTAAAATGCAGTAGTATGTTAAATTTTCTTATTCTCATATGTGGGCATTACCTCTTCAGACAGCTATCCATGTAATTGCATCACTACTTGGAGCTGATTTGTGTGAATGGATGTCTCCCACACCAACACTCTGGGAAGAGCATGTCCATAATTCTAATTCGGGTAATTCATTCTCTATTTCACTAACCATATTATAAATGTATCAAATTATTTCACTGCAGGCAGACATATGATGTGCTTGATCAAACCCATCATTAATCTTGCAAATATGTTGAGACCTCTGTGTTTGTAGGAATACAGTATATGTCAAAGTTGGATGAATTTGAAAGCTTCATAGAAAAGATAAGAAAATATTCATTGCTTCATGGAGCTTATGCAGAAGAATTAAGGAAACCAACAATTCTCTTAATCGATGACATACCAGTGACAAAAGGAAGAGCTTCTTTTTCAAGATTGAGGAAGTGCATAAAAACTCTTGTTCAGTCAGCTCAGACACCTACAGTCATTTTGATTACTGAATATCACAAAACTGAGCCCGTTGATAGTGCAACAGAATTTTGGGAGGAACTTGAATCATCTATTGAACAAGCTGGGGCTTATAAGGTATATTCTCTTCATAAACTTTTGAAGTTCCACAGCATTACATTTGGAAGAATTGGTAGTGGCCTATAACAATTATATTGCAGGTAGCTTTTAATCCTATAACAGAAAATTCCATCAAGAAAACTCTTACTAGAATATGCCAAGAAGAGAAGTGTGATGTCCCTGCACAATGGATAGATCATATAGCCAGAGTGAGTGGAGGTGACATCAGACATGCCATAACTTCTTTACAATATTGTTGTATAAAGACGGTCAAATCATTCCCTGTTCATGAATCAGTTCCAAGTGACACTCATGGTGAACTAAATTATGGTAGTCCCAGTTTATTTTTAACTAGAAGTTCTGGAGATGGGCACACTAATCCTCAGATTTCATTGCCATGGGGAAGAGATGAAAAAATTACTCTATTTCATGCCTTGGGGAAGTTCCTTCACAACAAGAGAGAGACACCACCTGCACTGGGTATGTTACTATGAATTATCTTCATGTAGTTGTAGGTTTTTTTGGACTTGTAGTTTATTGCTGATGATAAAAAAAAACATTCCTCTGTTAATGTTAAATGGTGTAGCATATTAATCTTATGTATCCTCTATTGATGTTGAATGACATGGTGTATTAGCTTTATGATTAAACTGATCGGAGTCCTAAACGTGCTGGTCATAGTAAGCCGGTCCATGCTAGAATATATTTTGTGTTGGATCAAGCAAATTTTGAGCTGGGCACAATGCAAACATGTGCTTGAGATGTTGTCTAACAGCTTCTTTGTTGGTTTTGAAAGCATGGCATTTTCTTGGATTTTGCTGCATATTATAATCCAGTTATTATAATTTAAAGGTCCCTGTCTTAATGGTTTTGTGCTAATCAGCGAATAAACATTGCCATGAATCAAGCTGTAATAATTGCCAGTATATTTTTTTAAATAACTACTCTTGAAAATTTACTTGGAATTCTCTCAATGAGAGTTCTATGTATTTTATTTATTTGAACTTTGTTGAATCAGATATGATGGATCTAGCAAATATCACACTGTTTATTTAATCAATCTAATAGGTCAAGGGAGCTTCTTCAAGATGGTTTGCTTGTATGACATGCCTAGTTGCCCAGTTAAATTTGGGAGATTCATGGTTTATTGAAGTTCTAAACCTCTTCTGTGCATGATATTACATTCTTAAACAATCGCTTGTTATTTAAACAAGAATTAATGTCTGAATTATAGAATTTTTTGTGACCGTATTCCACTGTAAAGGATTCTAGAATATTCATCTAGGTTTTTGTGCTTACTTTTGAGGTTAGAGAGCATGAGGTTTTTTGGGCCTCTTCTTTGTTATGCTTGGCCTAGTTGATGCGACTCTTCTTGTTCTTTAAGATGTTAACAGCTAACACTACCTTTGTCTCCTTAACGAGTGAGAAAATTGTTCTTTTGGTTGATGCAAGAAGCACATCATTCATGGATCATGACATGTTGGGAGTCTATGATTTCGATGTACTGTCTACCTCGCCTACTTTTCTTGACAATGTTCTGAATATTTCTGTTTCTTTACAGTCTTACACTTTCTCTATTTAGTTTGTTAGCGAAATAATTCAAAGTTTAAGACTTTACTCCTCTGTACCTTCAAAAGTTTTGTTAAAATTTGTATGTGCATATGTTGTGAGATATGGGTTGTGTTTGGTGTTGTTTAAGCTGTCAAAGGAGGACCAAATATTAATTTCCGAAACAATATTTTTGACATAAGAAATTGAGCACATTTTTCTGGCAATCTGTCTCAGTGGGATTGACTCGAATAAGTATTGTATGAAATGTTTGATACAGTTGGTTGAGAAATAGCCACCATAAATTTGTAATCAAGAAAATTTTAACTACTTGAACCAGTGTATTTTCTTTAATGAACATATCTTGATATTAATAAGCATGTCCTGTTCTGATGGTTTTGATAAGGTTAATAATTGATGGACCTCTCATGTTATTCTGCAACTCCTGTAACAATCACCTCCTTGTCGGAAATTTAAAAAGAAAGAATGGTTCAATTCACGAGGCTCTGGCTGTTGTAGTCTTTGGGGTCGGTCGATGTATGCTGCCTTAACTCTACTAGAAAAGACATTGTCTTCTTATAAGAAATTACTGGAGTGAAGTCTGTTAGCACTATATATATTATATTTGCAGTTTATATGCGTATGCAACAAGCTTTAACATATACATCATTCACAATAAAAAGTCTATTTTCTGTTTTCACAAGGTAATGATTTTAGAGCTTGGCTAAACCTTCTATGCCATATTGCTATAAGTTTAGTTTACATGTTCTTTCCCAAGTTGGAAATGATCTCTGTGTTAGTATTGTTAGCAACCATTAGATGTTTCATTGAACTTAACAGTGTCAGTAGTTTACCTTCATATTTAAATCCTATGCCAGAACCTGATAAATTTTTTTGTGATAACCATGTTTCTATTTCTTCATTGTATTAATTTTTCTATTACTGTCTGTTATCTTTTGAATATGTCCTGTCATTCTGTAGAATTATTTGGTTGACTTGTGGTGTTTTCAGTGAAATTCTCATTTCATATTCAGCTTTAACTTTTTAGGATTCTTTAAATATGAAAAATATATTTGAATAGGTGTAATTTAGCTTATTTTGTGTCCTTCTATGTGCTTTACAACTTTGTTGTGGTAAAATTTTTGAGCTCACATAAATAACAGATTCATATAAATGCATTGACAAGGTCAACATTTTGTTGTACAAAACAGGTAGATTTCATAATGCTCTTGTCAGAGCAAACTGTTTGAGTTCAGTACTGAAAGAAGCATCTTATATGAGTTCTCTGTGAAATTTGGTAAATCATTCTGGAAATTGTAGTAGCCTTAACTTGAAGTTTTTTAAATCAAAGTAATTCTTCTTGGTGACAATTGACTGATTCTTTTAGTCGTAAGATGTTTCAGGTTATTCTCCAAGTTATTTTGCTGTCAGATCTATTTTAACCTGTCAAGCATATACAAGCCAGAATTAAAATTCTGTATTGCATATTCAGGTTGAAAGGGTTGCCTTATTTGTGTCAATTAAGGGTTAACTTATTTGCTTTCAGTGTATAACAGACACTATGATGGAACAAATTATTTTTGTTTATTTCTTTTCCTGTTTGGCATCCCACAACATAATCATGGTGAAGTCAAGCGCACAGAGTTTTAGATTCATATAATGGTGTTGTTCTTTCTAGTCAGTTGATACTTTTTGTTGGAAGTAATATTGTGGTCTACATGGCAATGTGTAATTGATTACTGTTCATCGAGCATCATTTGATACTAGTATATACAACACAAAAGCAATTTATACAAATTCTCTTTGAACTTTGAGACATCAAATTCGTTGATTTTTTATACTCGAGCAAACCTTACTAAACCATTGTGGTGTTTCTTAATAATGGGACTCCAGACTATTAGTCAAAGATTACTTCACTTAATATTGATAATTTCCTGTCAAATATATTTAAGCCAGTGAATATTTCTTCAGACAATTGCCTTCTTTTGGAAGGATAAGAATCTTTATTTTTCTCTCCACTGTTTCAGTTTTATTGAGTTTTTGATGCTGCAGCACCAGACTTGTTCACTTTGAAAAAGAAATATGCAAGGAATCCACTGAAAATGGATGCTCCAGAGGAAGTTCTTTTACAGGCACATGGGCAAGCACGGACCATTACTGATTTTCTCCATGAAAATGGTAGTTTTCCTTTTGTTTTCTCAATGTTACCTGCATATTTAAAAATTCACTTTTATGTTAGATTTCCATATTTGGTGGTTATTTTTTTTCCAATTCTGGTGTCATCTTTAAGAATTCACATTTACGTAAATCACATTTCCAACTTCTAGTGATTGTCTATATAAACTATGGTTCACATCAACCGGTTCGTATCAGTGTACTGATCAGCTGTTAGTACGATACATACCAAGGTGTACCAAGCAGACCAACACATGATACACTGGAGTGTATTGATGTACCACCCATACTGATCCTCTTTGGGACTGGTATATACCACCCGTATTGAGCAGTACACTTTGGTACGTCAGGCCTTGTTTTAAACTATGAACAATTTGTCTTTATTACTTTGCTTATTTTTCTCCCTACAATTGTTCATTTCTGATAGCTAATTATAAGAATTCCATATTTGTTTTCTTCTTCTTTAGGTGGCTAGTTTTAGTCTCATTTTTGTTGTATAATGGATTCAAGATCGTGCTTCATTCAAAGGTTGGCCTTGTTAATTGGAATGTGTAACCCACTGATAGTACTGCCTCACTTTTACCATCAATGCTAAAATGGTGTTAATTTAATGAGTGATGCTTAGACTTCTACCTACACAATCTATTGACATTTTCATCTTGTAAATTTTTTTTTTACATTAGTACATATAGTGTAATTGCCTCCAAATTTCTAACACATCAAAGATATATGAAGCCAAATGTTTTCACCATGTTGTCTATCATAACAAGATCCATGCCTGAGCAATTCTTTTGTTCGTCATTGTTGGTTGTGATGTACCAATTAGTTAGTCTGGTGGTGTATATCTACCATCCTTTACCCTAGGTCAAGGTTGAACCTCACTATAACACCTGTGCGCTTGTTGCTCGTTTGCTGTGGGGTTTGATGTGCCAAGTTGTGCCCACAAAAGACAAAAAAAAGGATGCAATGACTTCTTTTGCTATGCTGTCCATCTGAACTTTTTCTTGGAAGGAAACTTCTATTTTGTTTAGTAGTCTATTATGAAGCACACTGGGTGTTGAAACTTTTAACATCCAACAGTAGTTTTCTGAAAGAAGTCGTGCCAAAAGGTATTATTCCCCTTTGTCCTCCCAAATTGGCCAACCTGTCAGGAATCCTATTAGGTTCCCTTGTCCACATGAGAAATGCCAAAAGGTTCCATTCTAGGTATGACACACCTTGAAGCACCTCAAATCTTCTGTTATCTTTCAGAAGATGTCCTAGTGGTTAAGATGTTTTGTGTATAGTCATGAGATTAGGATTTCATGTCCCATTGTAAGCATCTTCTATGCTTGTTATGTAATGCTTGAATGGAGGGAGTAAAATTTAAAAAGAAAAGAAAATAGTCTTATATTCTCTTTTTTCTTCTTAAATTGCTTTGATGTCTGTCATTCGTAGCTCAAAAGGACAACACCGTTAAATGTTGAAGATCATTATGCGGTAACTTACTGACTTGTGGGCCCATGACAATATCATATCTTTTGCACTTCCTGCTATTACAATTGCTATTAACAGCAAAGCTATATATCTATCGTTAGATCAAAACTAGCCAGCTACTTAAACTTCTGCCAGGAATATGAAGTTTTGGCAGAGATCTAATACATATGGACCTTATCTGCAGTTCTTGACTTTGTAAGTGATGAGGCAACTGATAGTGGATGGGTTGTGAACTCTTATTTAAGTGATGCCGACTGCATTCTTGCTAGCATTGTACATCCAAAGTTTTGTCGAATAACTGAGACAAATGAATCAGATAGTGTTAGAGAACTAGTTGCTGCTTCAGTTGCAGTACGTGGTGTGTTGTTTGGAAATTCACATCCATCACCTTCAAGGTCTATTTCTTGTTTATTTTTTTAACCTTGTAAAATAAGAAAGAATCTTCACATCTTTGATTAACAGGTGGCACACTATCCG
Organism: Ensete ventricosum; assembly: GCA_029747655.1. Taxonomy (NCBI): domain Eukaryota; kingdom Viridiplantae; phylum Streptophyta; class Magnoliopsida; order Zingiberales; family Musaceae; genus Ensete; species Ensete ventricosum. Next base: position 42,870,064 of record JAQQAF010000001.1, read on the forward strand.
TACCCCAAAACATTGGCAAATTGAGCAAACATCACGACACAGTAAGGTAAATCAATTACCACATGTAGTCAATTATGTTCATTTATGTATTAACATCTTTGTGAGTGCCGTGCTCTGAATTTTTGTGTGCCACTCATTAGATCTATATAATCACATAAAACATTGTTTATAGGCTTCAGACCTGTGAATTCAAATAAACTTAAGGTTTCTGGATAACAAAATTCTTGTTATACCATCCTAGATGCATTTAACAATGAATTGATTTGCCCATGTTCTGTTGGAGATAAACCCATCTTTCATGCACTTCCATGCAGAAACATGTTCTGAACAGACTAATGATGGGTAATGAGTTACAATGCAACAGCCTAGTTGCATGGTCTATTGCTTATATTACTGTGAATTGGTGAACTCATGCTAGCTTATACAGCTACCCAAACCCCAGGTAGCTCATGAATAGCTGGTTAAAAGGGGTAGTGACAGTCTGAGATCATCATAGCATTTCTCAGATACATGTATTAAACTAATCCTGTCAAAAAAGGATCGTTCACTGAACGAAGTTTTCATCAATACAAAGTTTGTAAAGAGTCTGAGTATATTATATTTTTGTGGGTATAAAATAGATATATCATTCATCTACTTCTTTATATTTCTGTTTTAGACAAGCCTAACAAAAGTGAGCCAGGTAGCACTTTTAAGTTTAGGCTAATTCAAATTTGTTGTTTTGCACATAAGATGACATGTATCTGTTATTGCTTGTGAACTGATCACTTTTTGACAATCTCTACTGTCCCATTGGTGAACTTAACGTAGAAGTGCCAAGGAAATATCCTCAAAAGTGGATATATTATTTCTAGTGCCTAAAATTGAATTGAATTCACAAAAAATGTCCTAATGCTATAGTAATTTCCTAATCTCCTGCAAATGATCTATTATAAATTAATTTCCGTTGAAACTTCAAAACTTGGGTCCAACAATTTTTTAGTTTTATCAATCTGACATTGGCCTCTTGAGTATGTGGTGTTGTATTCTCTGATTCTTCAAAGGGAACGAGTATTTGTCTGTCTTGTTAGTGATGTTGGCTCTATATTGTCTGTTATGATGTTAGTCTTATGCTCATCTGTAGATTCAGATGTTGCCTGAAAGATTTGCAACCTACAGAACTTCCAGTTTTTGCAGTCTCTCATCCATAGCCACTGAATATAGACCGATGATTAAATGGTTCTACTCACCTGTCAATGTCCATGCTCATGATAATATTTCAGAAAGCCTACATAGGGAAGATGACATGGATTGTACAGATGGAAGTTTAGAAGGAAAGAAATCAGAGGAAAGTGAGGAGGATGACATAGAAGATTGGTAGAATATTTACCTGTATATTTTGGCTTGAGAAGCTCTATTAATATAAGCGGATCTTTTTCTGTGGTATTCTGAAGTCAGAGTCTTTGTGAGTTGGCTTGCGGATTCAGTCAAAGCCTTGTTCTCTGGAAGCTCATCAGTTGTTTGAATGTTTTGCCCTGTTCTTAAATTCGCTCCAAGACCTATTTGCTGTTGGTCATGTTCAGATCAGTGCCAGAGATATGGCTAGACTGGGAAGTGGAGAAGGCAGTTTATACGTAATTCTGTTGGAAGATCTGCAAATGCACCTCCTGCTTGAACATGGTTGCGCAATAGGCTGCAGATTGTACAAGAAAATTGGTGAGATGCACATACACCAATTCAAATAAATGTATATATGATTGCCATATTAGCGTAGAACTCTCAAATGGTATGGAACTGTTGTCTTATGTTGCATTAATAATTTCAGAAATATGTTGTAATATATCCATAATGTTGCTGCAATTGTAGGCTTTATCTCCATCGATAATTTATCAAGGGATGATTTAAGAATGCTTAGATTAACTTTTTTGGTTTTTTTGTTTTTGTTTTTGTCTCTGCCAATTTACCTATCGAAGTCCACCCCGTCATTGAATGAAATAGGGTGTTGTTGTCGATGGTCGTAGTCGTTTCAAATGAATGGAGATACTACACTCTTTGCATATTTAATATAAAAGCATGTCAAATTTGACATAGGATAATTAAAAAAAATATCATCAAATGAAAAGTATTATAAAAGGATATTAATATTATATTTGATTTATATGACAAATTTTAGATGGTTTGGAGAAACTTTATATCATTACATTAAAAAAAGAAATATATTTGACTATAAATTCAACTTAGGAATATCTTAAAATTGATATATTTTAGTCATAAAATTATTCTAAAATAAGAATAATAATGAGAAATGTATTGGTATTATATTGCTCCAATGAAAATTGAAGGTGTCAACCATATTGGGTGAGTTTCGCTTTCAACAATTAGCCTTTAAAAAAAAAAAAAGCACATAATAATGAGGTTTTATCAGATGATGCCCCATATTTGTTTTTTTTTTGCCAGGGGTGTCAGTTTTCATCGTTGGACCAAACAACCCTCAATAAATTTGAAAAAAAAAGATATTTGATGTCTTTTTGGTTTAGGAATTGTGCCGGTGTGATAGACTGAACTGGAGCAGATTTACGGAAGTAGACTAATTCAATATAAGTTTGGTATTGTTAAGGCCTAGATTGCCCTTGTATTTTCCCCTCAAATCACCTCGATGCTCTCATTCTACCAATGCAACAACAACGTAAAGGCCTTGCAAACCTTCAGTGGTGGGTGGTTGTCAAGATTACAGTCTCCATCACTGTCACTGTTTCTATTGTCGTCACTAACACAAGGCAGGGAGTCTTAGCCATCAAGTTGGGTTTCCTGTCAAAAAAGTTGTCGATGGTGGTAGCATCACCATTGGGTTATCGCCGGCTCATTAGAGAGGGAGAGGAAGGGAAGGTGGTGGTTTGGTTGTAATTCTCATCGCTAATGGGGCAAGAGTAGGCCTTCTTACTGTTTGTCATCGCCAACAACGGGGGCAAGAGGTGGATGTATTCCAACAAGAGTGAATTAAACAGAGAATAACAAAAATAATTCGAATAAGATATAGATTATAATACATTTGATGCCTATGATATTGTTGGAGAGAATAACAAAATAATTCGAATAAGATATAGATTATAATACATTTGATGCCCATGATATTTATTGTTGGCGAGCAGATCGATTTCAATCTATAAAAACCTCTTAGAGGATAGCGTTGTTATACATGTAAATAACTTCAACATTAATGCTTTAGCTTCGTATCCGGATGAAGATGAAATTGTTGTCATCAATGGGCTATCATTACACAAGTAATAAATAATTTTGCCACTGTTCATGTTACAATATGAAATTTAACGATTTGTTATGATATTTGACACTTAAAGTCATTCATGTCAAGTAGGTATTTAATAATATTTCAAAGTTTAAAAGAGCTTTGCAAGAATATGTCATAAGGAGAAATTTTGAAATGAAAATTCTCAAGTATGTATAAGTAATAAGTTAAAAGCACGATGTATGTAATATATCGAACTACAAAATTCATCAATGAGCATTAATGCAATATATCTAGAGAAAATCAAGATCATCAATCTTGAACTATCTGAAGAAATCAAATAACAAGTTTTAAATAAACATTATACTTCAAAGGTAATAATTAATCATTGCCGACATACAAAAAAGATTTGGAGTGATAGTTTCACATAGAAAAGCATATTTGGCACATGAAATCATATCGAATAAAGTTTGTGAAGACTTTGATACATCTTACAGAGAGTTTTAGCTTTTTTGGGCATTCTGTGCATGTTTGCGCAGTTTTTTTATTCAGTTTATTCATCCAATTATTTGTATACATGCAACACATTTATCTAAAAAATATCTTGATATATTAATGATGGGTCACATTTGAAATAGCAAAACTTGATTAGAGAGAGTCATGGAAATATATATATATTTTTTTGTTGAGTTGGGAAAATGCTTTGCTGCACATTATGATTCTTTAATTAGTTAATGATAAAAATTCAAAAAAATTTACAGCAGTGAAAGAAATATTTCTAGAGGCTTATCATGGTTACTGCCTGACCCATCTTTTCATGAATTTAATAAGTGATGTGTAAGATAGCGAAGTGGTGAGACTTTTTTTGGGCTATCGCGAGAGCGCACCTATTGAGTTTAAGTTTAATAAATATATACAAAAATTGATGAAAAAAATATATAAAAAGTTGATCGTTGCATTTCAAAAAAAGATAGAGAAATGTGGACTACTACATTTGTCCATGACGAGATATGCAATGTTAACAACAAATGGTTTCAAAATACTGAGATGTATGTAGAATTTTTTCATAATATATATGATCGAGATGACATGAATAAAAGTTGCTGAGTGGTTTTATTTGCATCGTCAAATCGGCAATGTTATGATATGTACATTGACATCTCCGATTAAGGAAGAAATGTCGAAATCAAAAGATACGATGAGATTCTATGCTGTTCACCCTCACTCGAGTAATATTTTTTAAGTCGAAACATCTATTGGGATACTCATAGTAGACCTAAAAAAGAGAAATTGTTTATGTTGGTGTTTTGATATATTTAGCATTCCATGCCCTCATGCAATAGGTGTTATTGGGTTTTTAAATTTCAATCCATGTGACTATTATGTGGATTACTTTTGGCAAAATATCGATTAAGAATTATAATTACACCATCATCTCAACAAGAAGTTAGTTTTTTAGATTAAAAAAAATTGATGATAGGATTATCTTACGTGTAGAAATTCTAGGGTTCTATCGTCAAAAATAACAGATAAACAATCATTTCGAGGGGATCAACCTCCTTGATCTTTTCGAGGGGATCAACCTCATAGGGTTTGCCAAATGGTTGAGATAGCATTTGATTGATTGATGAAAAAAGTAGTTACACCCCTATTTATAGAGTTCTACCAAGAGTCCACTTGGACTTGAACTCTTCCATCTAGAGTCCTTCTAGACTTGGACTCCTAATTAAATAATAAAAAATCAAATAAACTCCTAACTGACTCTAACTAGACCAACCAACTCAAGAATAACATGAATAAAAAATTCAAAAATTTTATGAGATCCTAATAATTCCTCCCTCCTTCAAATCAGCCTTGTCTTCAAGGTTGAGTTGCGTCAAATACTAGGAGCACTTCAGTCACAAGATATCTGCGGCATATCACAACCTGTTGATCTATTAAGTAGGGTCTCCACTCTGTGATAGTGTAAGCAATGAGCTAACTTTCTAATGTAGTAGTCATTGAAGTCTTCTGAAGAACCCTCTTTATCCGATAGCTAGTGGCAATTGTGATCTTGCTTCCACGTCTTCATTTGAGGATCATCTGCTTTCTATTGATAAAAAACTTCATAATCAGTTTAGAAAAATTTCAGGAGATATCACCCAGGGTTAATAGCCATTTAATTCCAAGCACCACTTCAAAGTCTTCTAGGGGTATAAAAAAAAAATCCACAATCAGTTCTTCATCCTGTATAATCAGTTTTATCTTTGAACACTTGCTATCATAAGTAGAATTAGTTCATTAGCAACTTTTACTTCAAATTTGTAATAGCCTTCAATGTGATAGTCTAATCGGTCAGTAACCTTACTGTCCATAAAATTATTAGTGCTACCAGTATCAGTTAAAATAGTAACAAACTGATATTTCAAATTTCTTTCAATTTTCATGGTTTACAGGTTAGAGTAGCTAGTTAATGCATATACTATATGTGTGATAGGTCTAAAATCTTCATCAGAATTTATACCTTCATGATCAGACTCCATATTGGTCAGTTTTTAGTTCCTTCTTAATTGATTCAATTATTAAAAGCTACTCTTGTTTGCATCGGTGTTCCTTATTCCACTTTTCATCACGATGCTAGCACAAACCCTTTGCTGATCTTTCATTGAGTTCTTCTCGAGTTAGTTTTTGGGTGTCCAGGTTTTGACTGGGAATAGATGGGTCTGGCAGCTTGCACATCATCTATTTGTTGTCACTTCTATTTCGACGATATTCCCTATTGATTTTTTCGTCATGCAAATGTGCCAAAGAGATCTCAGCTATCATAGTACAGGATTGGTGAGCTTTAATTTCACGTTGAATGTCTGAATGAAGTCATTCGATAAACATTCCCATCAATTGTCATTTAGATCAAACTTTGGTTTGATTTGATATTCGTTCAAATCTGATATGATATTCTTACATTGTGGAAGTCTGGTAGATTTTGATGAGCTGCCCATCAATATTCTCATACTCAGATGGTCCAAGTTCGCTCTTGAATTGCTCCCATGAAGGAATCCGATGATAGGTTTCATACTAATTATACCATTGAATCACATTACCATCAAGTTGAATTGAAGCTATTTCTACATTAGATTCTTTTGACTCATCCTATGAAAGCGAAATAATTTTTCTATCCTAGAGATCCAACTGGTAGGATCTCTATCTTCCCATCTTGGAAATTATATCTTCATGCGTAGACAGCTTTTGTCTTACCATTGGTTCATTTTTCCTATTGGTTATAGGTGCCCTACAAGCCAATCACATGAGTAATAACACATATGACACACTACATAATCTTTTTACATTATTATTATTATTATTATTATTATTATTGATATATTCTCATATTATATTATATGTTGAATATATATATTGTGATATCCTTAGTTCTATACAATATGAATCGAGTCAGGATGAGATTATAATAATGAGATCGATTCACCTTTAAACACAGATCCTAAATAATCATGGTCATAGGTTACTCGAGAAGGATATTGAGATAACCGGATAGATCGATGTACTGTATACCTATCCATATGGTGGAGGCAGCTGATCTCATAACCACTTGTGTGGAGACACAAATGTTACAATACATGTGTTCATTGGAGAATGAGTTCACTGATTGATCTGCTTACGGAATGCTAGATGGTTAATGATACATGTCGTTAGACATCGATTCTCTAGTCCTAGTTTCGTGTCTGGACCTTAGAGTTGAGACACCAAGGGTGCCTTATTTGAATACTCCTTTCTTTGACGTCAGATGTATAGGTTTGAAAAGTTGGTACAGTCAGTTATCGAGATTGATAGACAATCTTATGAAGGCAATTGAGTATCAATAGAGAATTATCCACTCTTAGTATCATTAGAGGAATATTCCGTGTGTTATGGCTCAAGCAAATCCCTGACCAGGGTCATTTGGATTGAGAGATGAGTTCTCTGAGAGAACCCGTTTAGAGCGACACTCAAACGAATTCCGTATGTGGCCTGATAATATCATGTTTATAAAGTATCTAGGATATTAGATAGATGAGATACTATAGATACACGATAACTAAATATTGACAAGTCTAATGAATTAGATCCCTTGTATTATCTGGGGACTATATCATAGTAGCCTAGTACATCCACAATCAATGAGTTAAGTGAATTATTATAGAATAATAATTCATTGAGTTAGAAGAAGTTCTAACAGGTATGACTCACGACTAGCTCGGTGTTGGGCTTAGAGGGTTACACACATATAATGGATGTTTCAGTGAGTAGAGGATTAGACATGAGTTATCCAATTAGACCTTGTTCTCATCGGATGAGATCCAATATTGATGGGCTCCTTGCATGAGGCTCAGTTAGAGGCCAATTAAGCTTTTTTAATAAGAGATTCAATAATCCAGGAGAGTGAGTAATTGTATGGAAGGGGAGGCAGGGATGACATAATAATTATAAACTGCATCTTTGGCCGCCCCCTCCTATTCTCCTCCCTCCCTCATCTTCTTAGTCGACCAGCCCTTCCCTATTGTGAGAGGGAAGCGAAGAAGATAGGTGATCTTTTTTCACGAATACTGCGAGAAGGTATGCAAGACTTGCGAGTTTTGGGCTGCAATTAGATGAGTATCATTGCAATGATCCATTGTGTGGATACCACTAGAGAGGAGAACATTTGACCTCCTTCATCCTCTCTGTTTAGATCTAAAATTTTAGAGATATACAATCTCTCTATGTAATCAATCTCTCACACATCGTAATTTTTTATTTTGTATTTTTTTTTGTACATCAATCTTTGCATGACGACATGATAAACGTAAGAAATCGATTTATTTTTATTTTTGCCACTACACATGTGATGCTCTGATGGTTTCCCAACATTTTCTGTGTCTTCAGATCGGTTCACTATGAGACTTGAACTTTCATCTTGTTGAAATTTGTTGAAGCTCTCTAATAGACTCTTTTTTTTAAATTGTTAAGGGTTTCTTACAATCGATTCTCAATTCTGGTTTCAAGGCTTATAATTGGGCTTCCACTGAATTATTGATAGCCATTGCGAAAGACTATAGATCTATAATCTTCAACTCCTATTTATGATATCGAGTCAAGGGCATCAATACTGTCCTATATGGTGTAGCTGCTGTGAAGTTTGGCCCGAGATAGCATTGAGAGCGTGAGTGATCATGAAGCTACCGAACTGAGGGTGGCTATGGCTGAGGGCTATAAGTTGCCCTATTTCGATCACTGCGAGGTGGGAAGGTTGCTATTATGTTTCTATCGTTGCGTGGGGTAAGAGCGCCATGGGATCACGAGCGGATGGGAAGCGACCAAGGTTGGCTATGGTTACGGGGGTTGGTGGTGATAGCAGGCTCCAGATATTGTTGCTTAGTGGAAAATGGCAGCATAGGAGATGGTAGGAGGGGGCGTCGTCGCCGATCTCTGATGGGCTAGCGTTCATATGGCTAGGGAGCGAGGTTGGTGGTGCGATTAGGAGGTGGACGCTAGTGATGAAGGAGGGAGCAGCGCTGATGGTGGGAGTGGCTAGCGACGAGGCTATGGGGTTGCAAGCAGCAGATGTATTGCTTTGAGGTAGGAAGAAGAAATCATCGAGGGAGGGGAGAAGAGGGTGGTCTACTGGCCGAGAAACAATGGTGATGGTTGGGATCACCCAGGGAAACAGTGGTATCGACTGGGATCGACGAAGGGGTGGTCCATTGGTCGAGAAACAACAGCGGTGATTGGGATCGACAAGGGGGTGGTCCGCTGGTCGGGAAACAACGATAGTGGCTGAGATCGCTGAGGGGGTGGTCCACTAGTAGGGAAACCGTGATGGCAATTGGGATCGCTGAGGGAGTGATCCATTGGTCGGGAAACAACAGCGACAATCCTTTTTGCTCGAGCAGTATGTAGCATGGCTGTTGGCTTCAACCCCATTTTTTTTTTCCTCAAGGACACTGAAATGAGAGATCAAACATATGCCAATCCTCAAACGAAAAGAAGTAAGGCAGTTCTCTTCACATGTGGTGGGTTGACTAGAGCAAGAAGCTTCTGTAGACTGATAGAGTATAATGTTGCTGAGATGATGCCGGCACAGGGGTGCTGCAACTATGATGATGGTTTTGTGCAATCATTTTGAGGGGATCAACCTCCTTGATTACTTTGATGGGATCGACCTCTTTGATCTATTTAAGGGGATCGTAGGGTTTGTCAAATGATATTTATAGAGTTCTATGAAGAGTCCCCCTCCTTAGACTTGGACTCTTCCACCTAGAGTCTTTCTAGACTTGGACTCTTATACTTAGAGTCTCCTAGGACTTGAACTCTTAATTAAATAATAAAAATTAAATAAACTCCGGACTGACTCCAACTCGATTAACCAACTCATGGATAACATGACTAAAAAATTTAAAATTTTACATGATCTTAACACTTACCTTCCAAGAGAGTAAAACAAGTTAGTAGTTAGATCACAATAGTTGGTTATACAATTTTTCATCGATTGTATAAGTTGATGTTCTAAAATGTAAAACAATATCGATTCTTCACTCTTTTTGTATAACCTAGTTTTGATTAGTCTTTTGTTATCTACGTTGGCTATAAGAGGTGATTTTTTGTGTATAGTATATCTATACAAATATATCTATATAATTTTTCAACAAGTTTGCTGCAACGTCATGAGACATTGTAAATAACAATTTTGAATATGAAGCTATCATTTTGCAATTGATGTTATAGTTTTTATTGTAGAAATATATTTGATTATATTTGCATATTAGATTTATTGATTGGGATATGTTTTGTTGGGATGATTGTGTGCCAAATTCTAATAACTATATTAAAATTATCTAAAAATAAAAATTAGTACAAATTAACTTAGAGTCATGTATTGATAGTTTTGGAGAATTTGGTTTTGAATTGGATTAATTTTAATCTAACATTTAGTATAAAATTACAATCTAACATTTAGATCACCACATGCCAATTTCATTGATTACACTAATTTTTTTTAAAAAAATAAAAAATATTAATCAACTAAAAAAAAAATCATGTTATGGATGTTTTATATAAGTTCTAATCTATTACCTTTATTGGAACTCAAATTGTACAATAGAGTTACACTAATGTTATACTGAAGATATACTTGATCATAGTATAACACTATCCATTGGGCAGTAGTGCTGCTATATTGAATTGGGTCGGTGGCATTGCCCTTAGACTAAGCGATAGTGTCGCATAGAATTGTAGTATCGAGTTATACTCGGGTCACTTGAGAATGTTAAAAATATTATTATCTCACTAATATTATCAAGCACAATAGGCAAGTCTCAATAGGAATTGGAGTATTTGAGACACCTACTAACGAGCATATAAAAATTTACAAAACATGTTTATATCTTTAAATTAATGACTATTTATAAATAAATCTTCTTATCATGTCCTCAGTTATTCACTATAACCTTAAGTCGACAATGATGATGACAAACAATGAAAATACCTAAAATAATCAATATAACAACCATTGACTGTCTTTTGTAAGGAGGTTTAGTGATAACAGAGGAAGGACGAGATGGTGAAGAAGGAGAGAAATAGGTGTTTAAAGGTTTTTCTGCTTTTTTTTTACTTTAAAATTGAAAATAAAATTCATTTATTTTTATATAACTTAATAATAATTAATATAAACTTTTAAGTTATGATATATATTAATTGCACTAACGACTTCATTTGACATTTTTCTGCCAAGTCGAAGGGATCTACGTAAAGGTGTCATTCTATATATACTTGTAAAATTAAAGATTATAAGTATGAAATATTATTTTTAAAATTTATGAGAAAAAAAAAAGATAATTTCAAATATAGATATATTACAAAACATATTAGAGAGTTCAGTACACTCTTATATTTCAATCAAGAGTACTGAACTCTTGATTGAAATATGTTTTGTGATATATCTATATTTCAATCAAGAGTTCGGTGCTTGAATTAAAATCAAGTGTAGCTTGAGTGTAACCAACACAAGCGTAAATAATATAATTATCTCTAAAGCAATCTTAACTTCTTGAAAACTATCATAACATGATTCTAACATATTTATTATTAATATTCTATTTTGAATATGTGATGAGTGTAACCTTAGTATAACTGAAATGTAAATCTCCAAATTCTTCCCAAACTTCTCCAAAAGAATATAACATATTTCTATCATATTTTGAATCACTTTTTTAAATTTTTTTTTCTGATTTTTGGATCGTTAATTGTGAAATAGGAGTATCCTACATTAAATTTATAATCCAGTATAATTCGAGTGCAATCCGAGTGTAACTTAACGGTAAATATCTTTAGTTATCCCTATACCTACTCAAGCTTTTTTGAAACTATAATAACATATTTTGTATTAATTTTTATATTTTTTCCGATTTTAGAGTCAATAGGTGGTGGAATATAATAGTTTTTCAAAGGTACATTAGTCTTGACTCTTTTTTTTTTTTTTGTTATCCAACTCATTAGTTCTTTTTTTTATGGCTATTGTGTTATTTCTGATGGTATTAGACCCTAAGTTACTATTCATCCAAGAATAGTATTTTGGCTTCTACATTTACACCAATATATAACATCAATGCTTACATCTATAGACCTGTCTCTTTATTTACATGCCCATTTATAGTGATTCCAACATGTAAAATGAAAAAAGTTGAAACAGTTTCAATTACATATTTGTAACTTAATTTCTCAATGTTAGATAGAAGAGGACATTAGTAGCCGTATCAAAAATTGGATCCATTTCAATACCTTACTTTTGTGGTTAGTGATGTGATGCTGCACACAACAAAGAGATCTTACCATTCGCAGTCGGAGAAGTGATGAGGTTGCAATCGTTGGAGAGGAGATAAGGTCATTGCTGATGAAGCTACAGAGGATGCAGTCACTGTTGGCTGTTGGAGAGGAGCATAGGTTGGTTACACAGGCCATCGTCGTCGGAGCGGGGAGGATGCTGTTGTCATTCACGGGAGGATGTCATCCCCGTTTAAGTTCTCTTAATTTCTTAATTTTACTTTGAAGGTTGGGAAAAACTATAGAAAATGCGGAATAATATCTTTTCCTCTTTATGTATCAAAATGAAATTATCATCAAACTTACCGACTTATTACCAAAAGACAAATATTAACTAGAGCAAGGTAATAAAGACATTAAATTTTAACGTGAAAAACCTAAAACGAGAAAAATCACGGGACCATAGTCCACTTAACTTCTATTATCACCACTATTGATAATAGGTTTACAATAAAGCTTCTCTAGACAACTAGAGGATCACCGTAACATCAAAAATATGTATCTTGGTTTACAAGTGAGATAGCATCATCAAACTATTAGATCTCACAATAGAAAAATATCAAATATCACAAAGTGGGTATTGCATGAAACCATCATAGAGATGATAGATTATAAATCAATACCGTTAGGATTGTAGAGCTTGCTGCAAGGATTCTCCGTATAAGATTTGAGCCAAATCTAAGGAAGTTTCACCGTTCGATCTTGTCAAAGCTCTCTCTCTATTATAAATCCCACCTATGGGCTGGACCCAATAATTCTCCCCCTCCAGCTCATATGGTGGGCTGTAATAAGCCCGCTCTTTATCTACATGCTTCTAATTTCTCTTTAAGCAAGGACTTTATCAATATATCTGAACCATTCTTATCAGTATGCACTTTTTCTAGGTATAATTCTTTCATCTCAAGCACATCATGAATCCAGTAATATATTACATCAATATGCTTAGATCTAGAATGATATATTGAATTCTTGGAGAGGTGGATGACACTCTGACTGTCACAGTAAACAATATATCCTTCATGTTTTAAACCCAATTCTTGTAGAAAATTTTTCATTCATAAAACTTCCTTACATGCTTCAGTAATTACTATATATTCTGCTTCTATGGTCGATAGAGCAACACAATTCTATAATTTAGATTGCCAAGAGACTGCTCCCCCTGCAAAAGTCATTAAGAACCCTGACGTGGATTTCCTGGAATCAATATCACCAGCCATGTCTGCATCTGTGTAACCCTCTAGCACAAGTTTACCAATGCCAAAATATAAACACGACCTGATAGTACCTCTTAAATATCTTAAGATCCATTTTACTGCTGCCCAATATTTCTTACCAAGATTAGAGAGAAATCGGCTGACAACTCCAACTGCATAAGCTATATCTGGTCTAGTGCAAACTATAGCATACATCAAACTGCCTACTGTTGATGAGTAAGGCACTTTGGACATTTCTTCTTTTTCTTTTTCACTTGTAGGACATTGCTTTAAACTCAACTTGAAATGACCTACAAGTGGAAAACAAACTGGTTTAGCATTATTCATGTTAAATCTTTTAAGAACATTTTTAATGTAGATCTCTTAAGATAACCAAATCTTTATATTCTTCCTATCACGAAGAATCTTCATGCCAAGAATTTGTCTCGCCGATCCTAAGTCTTTCATAGCAAAAGACTTACTTAGTTCCCTCTTAAGCTTCTCAATTTTACCAGCATCATGGCCAACAATCAGCATATCATCAACATATAGCAGGAGAATAATGTAATCATCATCTCAAAACTTCTTTGTAAACATACAATGATCAGATGTGATTTTATTATACCCTTGGCTCATCATAAAGGAATCAAACTTCTTGTACCACTATCTAGGTGCCTGTTTGAGTCCATATAAGCTTTTCTTAAGCTTACACACTAGATTTTTTTTTCCTTTGACTTTAAACCTTCTGGCTGCTCCATATAAATTTATTCTTCTAAGTCTCCATGCAAAAATGTAGTTTTAACATTAAGTTGTTCTATTTCTAAATTCAAGTGGGCAACTAAACCAAGAACAACTCGGATAGAAGACATTTTTACCACAGGAGAAAATATTTCTTCAAAATCAATACCCCTTTTCTGACTGAATCATTTCACAACTAACTGTGCCTTATATCTTTGTTGTGAGCTATTATTTTCAGTCTTCAATTTATAAACCCATTTATTCTTGAGAGCTTTCTTTCCTGTAGGAAACTTTACCAAGTAATAGGTGTGATTCTCAAGCAATGATTTCATCTCTTCTTGCATGGCTTTAACCCACTCATTCTTGTGCTCATGTAGAATAGCTTCTTGGTAAGTTTCTGGTTCTCAACTGTCAGTCAACATAATATACTCATGTGGAGAATATCTTGTAGACGGTCTTCGCTCTCTTGTATATCTTCTCAGTGGAATCTCGTCTGGTGGTGGAGGTGCTTGATCAGTTTGTTCAGTTGGATCAACTTCATCAATTATAGAAGTATCATCACTAACATTCTCACCACCATCTTCCTGTCCATCTCCCCCTTGATCATCATGAACTATAGGTGGAGGAACTGGGCTCAAACTCCAAGGAGTATAAATAGAGGTATTTTGCTTTTCAACATTATCACAATCTTCAAGTAATTGGTCTTTAAGAAACACGATAGCTTTGCTTCTGATAATCTTTTTATTCACTGGATCCCATAATCTGTACCTAAACTCTTCATGATCATATTCCAAGAAAATGTATGCTTTTGCCTTATTATCAAGCTTGGATCTCTCATCTTTAGAAATATGAACAAATGCTTTACACCCAAAGACTCTTAAGTGATCATAAAATACATCTTTTCATTTCCATACTCTCTCTGGAACATCACCATTCAGAGGAACTGATGGAGAAAGATTTATCAAATCAACTGTATTTCTCATAGCCTCCCCCCAAAAAGACTTAGGTAACTTGGTATGAGAAAGCATGCACCTAATCCTTTCTTCAATAGTTCTATTCATCCTTTCTGCCACACCATTTTGTTGAGGAGTTTTAGGAACTGTCTTCTCAAGCCTAATACCATGAAACATACAATAATTTTCAAAAGGACCCCTGTACTCACCACCATTATATGCTCGAACACACTTCAGTTTTCTTCCTGTTTCTCTTTCAACATTGACATGAAACTCTTTGAAAATATTGAGTACCTGGTCTTTAGATTTCAAAGCAAAATAATAAACTTTTCTAGAATGGTCATCAATAAAAGTAACAAAATAAAGAGCACCTCCAAGAGTTCTAGTTTGCATAGTACAGACATCAGTATGAATCAAATCAATGACATTTAATTTTCTAGATGATGGATAGGAATGAAAGACAACTCTATATGTTTTTCCGGCTAAGCAATGATCACAAGTTTTAAGAGATGTACATTGCAGCTTTGGTAAGAACCACTTTCTAGCAAGTGTTTGAAGTCCCTTCTCGCTGATATGACCAAGCCTTTTATGCCAAAGATCTATACTTTCATCCTTTTGGATTGCATTAATCTCTCCTTTGTGTAACTTAACCTCCGTAACATAAAAGGAGTTCTGCTTTTTTCCTCTTGCCACAACCAGAGAACCTTTAGTGAGCTTCCATTTGCTTTCATCAAAATAGTACATAAACCCCTCATCATCAAGTTTCCCTATAGATATCAAGTTTAGACGAATATTTGAAACATGTCTTACATCTTTGAGTATCAATTTTCTCCCAGTATTGGTCTCCATGCAAATATCTCCAATACCTACAATCTTAGATGTACCACTATTTTCCATTTTGATATTGCCAAAATCACCAGCAGTGTAAGATCTGAAGAAATCACCATAAGAAGTAGCATGAAAAGAAGCACCAGAGTCAATTACCCAGTTACTGTCCTAAGCTGCAAGATTAACATATCCATCATCACAAATAATAACAATATCACCTTCAGTAGCAAATGTATTAGTCTCTTTTTCGTTTTTCTTTTTTTTCATTTTGTTCTCTCTTCCAGAACCTACACTCTTTCTTTATGTGACCTGGCCTGTTACAGTGAAAATACTTGATATCTCTTTTGGACTTGGATCTTCCTCTATAACCATATGGGTTTCTGCTATGACTTCTTCCACGTCGTTCTTGTTTTTCGATAGCAAGTGCACCAGAAGAAGATTCTCCTTGTTCTTTCCTTCTGGCATCTTCATTTAGCAAACTGTCTTTAACCATATCTATAGTTAGAGTCTCCCCTGGTGTGGAGTTAGAAATTGTTACCACATATGTTTCTCAACTTTCTGGTAAAGAGTTAAGGAGTAGCAGTCCTTGCATCTCATCATCTATATTCATTTTCATAGTAACTAACTTGTTTACAAGACTTTGAAACATGCTTATATGCTTAATAATATTATCACCATCTTTATACTTTAAATTTACAAGTCTTCTAAAGAGAGAAATTTTATTTCCCACTGTCTTTTTTGCAAAGAGATTTTATAACCTTTGCCAAACACAATCAGCTCTGGTTTCATAAGAAATGTGCTCATGTAGATTTATATCCATCCATCTTCTAATATAGGTAATGGCCTTTCTGTGTTGTACTTCTCATTCTTCATCATCCATAGAGAAGGTTTTACTTTAACTTTGATTGGCTTATACAAATCTTTGCAACATAGCAAATCTTCCATCATATGTCTCCAAGTGGAATAGTTCGATGAGTTCAATTTAATCATATCATCTGACTCTTCCATTTCAATCACACAATAAAATTTGCACCAAATAACTTGTGCTCTGATACTACTTGTTGGGAAAAACTATAGAAGAATACAGAATAATATTTTTCTCTCTTTATGTATCAAAATGGGATTCTTACTAAACTTACCAACTTATTACCAAAAGACAAATATTAACCAGAGCAAGGTAATAAATCATCCACAAAATGAGACACTAAATTTTAATGTGGAAAAACCACGAGACCGTAGTCCACTTGACTTCCACTATCATCACTATTAATAATAGATTTATAATGAAGCTTCTCTAGACAACTAGAGGATCACCATAACATCAAGAATATGTATCTTGGTTTACAAGTGAGATAGCATCATCAAACTATTGAATCTCACAATAGAAAAATATCAAATCTCATAAAGTGGGTATTGCATGAAACCATCATAGAGATGATAGATTATAAATCAATACCATTAGGATTGTAGAGCTTGCTGCAAGGATTCTCTGTATAAGATTTGAGTCAAATCTGAGGAAGTTTCACTGTTCGATCTGGCTAAAGCTCTCTCTCTCTCTCTATTCTTTCTTTTCTCTTTTTCCTCACTATGCTCTCTGTTTTCTGCCGCCGCCAACATCAACTTACCACACGCACACCTCTGCTCCACTTAGTTAGAGTTTTCTAATTTAACCCTTTTTTTTTTATAAAGTTTGACTGGTCCAAGCACACTTATGGATTGGACCCAACAAAAGAAGACATTAGCAACCATATTAAAAATTGGATTCTTTTCAATACATTACTTTTATGGTCGATGATGTGATACTGAAAAACCTATCACATTGTTCATAATTGGAGAGGAGGTCACTAGAGAGGTGATGAGGTTGTTTGCTATCATTGGAGAGGAGTTGAGGTTGCCATCATTAGAGAGGAGTTGAGGTTACTGATGGGAATAAAACAAGAATCAACTTTGTATACGAACAAATACTAGCAGACCGTCATGCACAGCGGAATGAAATGGAAATCACAATCAGATGAACACCAAGATTTACGTGGAAAACCCCTTCAACTCGAAGGGTAAAAACCACGAGACAAGCCAGAGAAAATCCACTATCAAAATAATGAATATACAGATCTCAGGCTTCTTGCCCAAGCCCAAAGCAATAGCCACAAGAGAATCTCAGGGATACAAGGACTATAATCCTAAATACAATATCCAAAACCTTCCCAATAGATCACAGTAAGAATCCACTGCAAACTGATTTAACCTGAGATTTGAATGATTGAGAATAGTCTTTTTCTGCCCTTGTCTTCTTCCCTTCTCTGGATCTCTTATTTTCTGGCCTCTACTGTCAATCTGCAGTCTGCTTTTTCTCTCCCACGTTTTCAACCGCCGCTGCTCTCTTAATCTCAACCCTAGCCACCTAATCTAGGTTTTAGGTTAATATAAGTGAGGTTCTGGGCTGTGGGCTTCACTTAAGCCCATTATGGACTGAATCTGGACCATCTGCCCAACAGTTACCTCTAACAAAGCTACAAAGGATGCCACCTCCAATGGCTGTCGAGGAGGATCAAATGATGCTATTGCAGAGAGGAGGAGCACAGGTTCCACAGGCCATTGTCGTTAGAGAGGGAAGGATGCCACCATCGTTTGCCGTTGTCGTTCAGGAGAGGAAACCATCGGTATTTAAGTAAATGTTTGTATCTTGGTTTCTAAATGTTACACAATTTTGAAGAAGATATTAGTTGCTGTATCAAAAAATTGGATTCTTTTTAATACCTTACTTTTGTGGATGATGATGTCGTCGCCATCGGCAGAAGGATCACACCAGGAGAGAAGATGGGGTTGCCATCACTGGAGAGGAGATGAGGTTGCCACTGACGTAGCTGTAGAGGATGTTGCCACCAGAAAGGAGAGGATTGATCGTTTCCACCGCCAATAACAATAAAGTTACACTCATTTTCTTTTGATTCAAAGCCAATCAAACTCATAATCCAATCTGCTTTAAAGATTTGACCCGAATCAATTCGACTCGGATCGCCTTCCTCAAACAACGGACTCGGAAAAGGCCGCTCTGCGGAGAGCTGCTTCCTCTCGAACATGCATACCCTCACGGAGGAGGCTAACCAGTCCATTCCAGGAGTATCCAACATCGATGTGTTCACCTACTTCGTATCCTCCAAACACCGAAGAGACATGAAATATATCCTCATAGACTCCTGAAGAAAGGATAGACATGGATAAGATACCTTATCCATCAACGATAGAGTTTATTATGTATGCAATGCTATGTACCAGGCCTAATATAGCACATACGCTGAGTGTCACGATCAGATATCAGGCAGATCTAGGTTTAGAATACTGGAAGACAGTAAAGTGTATCCTTAAGTACTTGAGAAGGACTAAGAATCTTTTACTGGTATATGAAGGAGGTAGCATCCAGGTTGAGGGCTACACGGACTCGAGTTTTCAGTCCAATATTAATGATAGTAAGTCAAATTCAGGGTATGTTTTCACCTTGAATGGAGGAGCAGTAAGCCAGAAGAGTTCCAAGCAAGATACTACTGCTGACTCGACCACAGAGGTGGAATACATTGCTGCAGCAGAAGCAACAAAGGAAGAGGTATGGATGAAGAAGTTCATCAAGGATTTAGGAGTCATACCAAGCAGCATAGAGCTGACTCTCATATATTGTGACAGCGACAAAGCGATAACTCTAGCAAGGGAACCCAAGTCTCATCAGAATTATTCTGAGGAGGTTTCATCTGATAAGAGCGATCATAACCTGAAAAGATATAGCAATGAAAATAGTTCCATCCGAAGATAACATTACAGATCCACTGATGAAGCCATTGGCTCAGATTGTATTTGAGCGTCACAAAAAAGGGTCTGATAGGGATCAGACATATAGGTGGTTGGCTTTTGGTCAAGTGGGAGATTGCTAGTTACAGGTGCCCTGCAAGCCAATCACGTGAGTGATGACACGCTGTGTGATCTTTTTGCTTATGATTAATATTGGCATATTCTCACATTATCTGTTACATATATATTGTGATGTCCTTGGTTCTGTGCAATGGGAGTCGGATCGTGATGAGATCACAATAATAAGATCGATTCACCTTTAAACACAGATCATAAATAATCCCGGTCATAGGTTATTCAAGAGGGACATTGAGATAACCGGACAAATCGATGTACTATATACACATCCATATGATGGAGGCGGCTGGTCTCATAGCCACTTGTGTGGAAACACTAAGGATATAGTACAGGTGCTCATTGGAGAATGAGTTCACTGATTGATCCGCTTATGGAATATTGTATGGTTAATGATACCTAATGTCAGACAGTGATTCCATAGTCTCAGTTGTGTATCTGGTCCTTAGACTTGAGATATCATGGATGCCTTGTATGAGTACTCCTTTCTTTGATGCCAGACTTACAGCTTTGGAAAGTTTCAGATCTGGTACAACTGGTTATCGAGATTGGTAGCCAACCTTATGAAGACAATTGAGTGTCAATAGAGGATCATCCACTCTTGGTATCATGAGAGGAATATCCCATATATGTTTGCTCAGACAAATCCCTAGCCAGGGTCATTCAGATTGATAGAGAAAGAATTCTTCGGGAGAATATGATTAGAGCAAGACTATGATGGATTCCATATGTGACCTGACAATACCATGTCCAATATACGGTCTCTGGGATATTATTTGGATGAGGGATTATAGATACATGGTAACTGTGGACAGACAGGTCCGATGGATTTGATCCCCCCTATACCGTCTGAGGATTATGACGTAGTGGCCTAGTACGTCCATAGTCGATGAGTCGAGTGAATTATTATGAGGATAATAATTCACTATATCAGAAGGAGTTCTGATGGGAGTGACTCACGACTAGCTCGGTATCGGGCCTGGAGGGTCACACACATATGGTGGATGCTTCAACGAATAGAGGACTAGATGAAGATCCATTAGCCCCTATTCTCATTAGATGAGACTCTATGTTGATGGGCTCCTTGATTAAGGCCCAAGTATAAGCCTAAGGAGATTATTGGATAGAGATCCAATAATACAAGGTTAGTGGGTTATTGGATGAAGATCCAATACCCACTAAGGAAGGAGCCCTAGGGTTTTGGTGGCTCTCTATAAATAGGAGGGGAGACTCATGATAGACTGTAGCTTTAGCCACCACTTTCTATTCTCCTCCCTCCTCTGAGCAAGAGTACGCTTGACCTCCTTCATCTTCTCCATCCGGATCTGGAATATAAGGATATACGATCTCTCTAGGTAAAATCAATCTCTCATACATCACGATTTTTCAGTTTTTACGATTTTTCTTGTGACCCCAATCTTTTACACGATGATTTGATCTTAGTGGGAAATTGATTTTTGTTTTGATTTCCACTACGTATATGATGCACCCACTGAGATTTCCCAGTGTGAATGCAATAACTAGTTCGGCCAATGTGGAGAGAGGCTTATACGAGGAGTATAATAGGTCCGGATGGGAGAGGAGGACGTCGAAGCATGTGATTTATGATAGAGGTTGATGGCAGGAGTGGAAGGCGATAACAGCAACCCGTTGGTACTATCGATCGGGTGCAGCAGTCCTGTTCTGCCTGAACCAGCCCTTTCAGCGTCGGAAATGGTACAGCACACAGTGAATGTCATTAGAGATATTGGGACTACCATTGTTGAAAGATGTGAATGCCATCATAGATCCAGAGTCTTCTAAACTTCACAGCATGTAGCAAGAAGGGAAATCGCTCCTCTACTGGAGCAAGTCAAGTTCCTCCAGCCAAGACAAAGGGAAAGTGTTGTAGTAGGGAATCAAAGATCTGAAGCAAAAGATTCAAGAACCTAGATACTACGAGCATCAGCTTCTCGGTGAGCAGCACAGGGAGGTCGACTATCACATGAGTTGCGACGTCCTGGAAGGTGTCGTGTTTGTTCTATGTCGTCTAGGTAGAGAACTTTTGAGAATAGTAGGACGAGGGGCAGGTCGAGGTGCAGATAGCACTAGGCGATGATGGCCAAGGGAGAGGGAGATCTTGAGGACAACACTGGCGATGGGAGCAGTAGGAGCAAGCATCATTGATAGCGTCGCAGAGTTCTCGGGTACCGACGGAACAGTGATAAGGCAGGAGAGAAGATAAGATGAAGTTATGATTTAGATATGATTTCCTTAACTGAATGAGAAAATCACGTAGGTTAGTTGAGGGAAATCCTCATATCTTCACCTGTATAAATTAACGATGGATCAATGAATCAATTGGACATTTTCATTACTTCTTTCTTATTTCCAACAAGCAGCGCCATGAGCCACCGAAGGTGTCTGATGGTGCGACAGGATTAATGGAAAGGATTCCTCGGAAGCCTGCTGCTTTGGAGAAGTAGTGCTAGCGGTTGGAAGGGAGGGAGAGTAGCCCTCGGTAGAGGAAGCCACAACGGACGCCTACCTCGAGGCGCCTAAGATGGTTTTAGTAGTAGGGCAGACGGTGGCGATGCCATGAGAAGAGAGGCTTGAAGAGAAGGATTGACAGATCTATGCTACAATTGCAGATTCGACGGAGGAGCAGCGGTAGACATTGATTAATGGTAGAGATCAAAGTAATAGGGGGCAGTGACGCTGGTGCAGGGTGACGCCATGAGAGAGATAGAGGGAGGGGCCATAGACCTCTATGGTGTCAATGGGGGAATGAGAGAGGAGGTCGACTGCTGGATGGAGAAACCAGCGTTGGTTGCAAAGGGGAGGAAGAAGTCATCGATGAGAGATCGCTGTCGTTTGACAGCGAGAAGAAAGCTTGCTCTAGGCAAGCCGCTCAGATACCATGTCAAAGATGGAAGTGAGGATCAAATGGCTCATTGATACATTGTTACAACATATATTTATACAGAGTTGGAAGAAAAATTTCTCTCAACTGATGAACGAGATTTCTCGTTAGTTAGGAAAATATATATGGCTAACAACTTATACGTTATATTTTTTGAAAATATATAGGTTATTTAAGATATGAGCAAAATTATAAGTTTAAGTGGTCTATGACCAAAATCATAAACGCTAAAATAGATCTATTTTTATATATGTTATTATATTAATAATTTATTATGAGTTTGTATGTCATGTGAGTAGACTCTAACATTTGTTAACTTAGACTCGACGGGAGGGACTTATATGCCATATTTTTAAAAATATATGGATTATTTTAGATACGAGTAAATCATAAGAACTTAAATGATCCATTATCAAAATCATAACAGTTAAAATGAATCTTAACCCATGATAATATAAGAGTTGACTAAAGATAAAAGTTGTTATAGCTAAAGTCTTAAATTTACACTTTATAAATAGAGGGCTCTGGTAAGGAGAGGCACATAATTGGGAGAATAGTTTGCGTAAGGGATTATAAGTTATCATATTTAATGTAATTTTTTAGTTTGAAAGTGTCTCCTCTGTTGTTACTCTATGATTTCTTGATGCAGTCATATTTTCAAGAGATTTTAACAAACATGAAATTGGAGCTGTTCAATTTCTTTTAAGTGAGCATTTTAAAATGGTATCAGAGCTATTTAATTTCTTACTTAACATCAAAGTGGGTTCGATTCTTAAGGTAAAATTAGATCCTAAAGGAGATAGATTAAGATAAGACGAAGCAACCCACCCTAAAAGAAAGAGGATGTAGGAGTCGAGAGACTGTCAAGAGAAAAATAGTTATCGTGAGTACTCTATCTTATCCCTAGAGGAGATAAATACCAAAATGAAGAGAGAAAAAAAACAATAGAAAGAGAAAATACGAGGAAAGAGAAAATTTATTAGAGAGAGAAATTCTATGGAATAAAACTATAGAGAGAAAATTCCTAAAAGGAGAAAACTAAGGAGAAATAAACTATTAGAAAGAGAAACCAAAAGATGATCTTGAGAATTATTCACAACATCGATAAAAAAAAAAAATAGATTAGATCGTGACAAC
Organism: Ensete ventricosum; assembly: GCA_029747655.1. NCBI lineage: Eukaryota > Viridiplantae > Streptophyta > Magnoliopsida > Zingiberales > Musaceae > Ensete > Ensete ventricosum. The sequence continues at coordinate 42,893,785 of JAQQAF010000001.1, forward strand.
CATTAAATAAGAGGAGATATCAAAAACAAGAAAACTTAGATTGTAGTAGGAGAATAATTTTTATGAGTTATTTTGGATCTCGTTATTATCTAGATATGATGAAAAGATTATTGGAGATAAAAAATTATTATTATTTTTAATAAAAAGATTTAAAGAAAATTATCTTATATTATTTTAAAGGTGTAGTCATGAAAAATACTAAATCAAAATTTAAGATTAGTGATGATTTTACTTTAGGAGTCTTAGATTTTATATCATAGTTAGTATTAAAGTTTTGAGTTTATAATTTATAAATGGAGGATTTACCTAGTGCTTTAGGTAAAGAATTGGGAAAAGAAATGATGTAGCATCAAAAGAGGCTCAAAGATCCGGGATATAAAAGATTGTAAGTCATCTTATTTAAGATATACTTTTGGTTTTGAAACGTCTCTCCTATTCTTCTCTGTTACATCGATTCCCACCACCACCTATCGAACGAGAGATTTTTCTAATATGTTGTTATTTGATGAACTTTAATAATATTGGGATCATTGTATTGGCTCATTTTTATTACGCGAACGTCGTTTTTAAGTAACATTAGCACATACATGCTTCTTTCACCTCCTTCTCTCCCAATCAACAGACCAATTCATTTCTCCATCTATATATATGTCATGCCCTTAATAAGTAAAATCTATAAAATTTTCTTTCAATGTTTACATTCTTTAATAATAATAAATAAATACCCAATCAAGACTCGTCTTCACTACTCTCCAAATATCATCTCAACTCCATTTTGAAGATTTCTTCAATCGAAATATGCTGTCATCTGAAAAAGTAGTAAAGTGAGTAAGTACACTAATGCAAGTTGTAATACGTTGAATAAATAAATAGGTACATTTACGAGAGTCAACTATAATTTGCATGAATATAGTACGTATAAAAAGAAGTGAACATCAATGGTCTATATCATGTAATGATGGTATTTAAATTATATAATTTATCATCAAAGCAAACATTAAACAAATAGACATGTTAACTCTTTCAATATTTGATAGAGAAAAAAAATCATATCACATTCCGCTATGTAAACGTCTCTCCTGTCCAAAAACATCATCTTCGATGATCCACTGATCCTCTAATAGAATCAACGTACTGACCTTTCTACTCACCAACAGAAATAATGTAAATGATCAAATATTCATATAACATGCATCGTATAATATCATCATAAATTTATTTTGCAATCTAACTAATCAGTGTTAGTATACAAAAATAAAAAAAAAGCACACACAACCTAATCAGATATCAACGTACCAAACATCAGTATACCCAAAACTACTACATAACAAAAAAGATGTTAATTCATGCATGAACAATATGGTATATAAAATTTTAAATTAAATAGAATCAACAATAACATAAAAATTAAAAAGCAAAATAAAAGAAATTATGAATCCCTGCCCGTTTCTCTTTGTCGTTCCCATCCCTTCATCTTTTTCTTTCTCTTTATTTCCTTTTTTTTTTTCTTTTATCTTCTTTACTTCCATCACAGTCAACCTCGGTAGAGACGGTGGTTAACGTTGACAAGAATTTACATATTATTTTTTTCTAAAATTATTATTTACATTCAAGTCCTTGAGTAATATATATATACAATCCTATTTATAAAAAAAATGAAGCATATGTTAATATCGATTAAGGAAAGGCGGTATAAGATTTTATGACATCGTATTTTAATTCTTCAAATACTTCTAATTATATATTCGTCCCTCGTAAGTCAAAATCTGTTTAATCTGTATATAACGGTCTCGTCGCCGGAAGTTCTAAGCTTCTTTCGCCATAACGCGGGAATCCAAGCAGCCGCCACCCAAGCGCTGCACTCCTCGCGTCGTCGAGTCCCAATCGGGAACACCACTCCCCCTTCCTCATGTCCTCATCCTCCTCGTCCCACCCCCCTCCTTCTCCCAGTAACCCCTCCGCCTCCTCCTCGTATCCTTCGACCGACATCAGAGACCTTGTCGCGAACCCCTTCCACGATATCGAAGAGGATGATGCGAAGGCCAAGAACCACGCCCTACCGGCCCCGGTCGAGGAGGCTCCGGTTGAGGAGACCCTCATCTGCGTCCCCGGCGCCATGGTCCACCTGATCGAGCCCTCCTACAGCATCGAGCTCGGCGCTGGGGACTTCTCCCTCGTACGCCTCGGCCAGGGCGACAACACTCTCACAGTTCTCGCCGTTGTCGGTGATGGCCTTGTTCGGTGGCCCCTCGTCCTCGATGAGGTTGTCGTAAAGCTCGGTCACTCCCACTACTTCTTCTCCCTCCATGTTCCCCCCAACTTCCTCGGCGATGACGACGGCAACGACTTCCTCAACTACGGTCTCATCTTCACCACAAAGGGGCAGGAGAGTCTCATCGGGGAGTTGGATTGCCTGCTCCAGGCTTATAGTAGTTTCTCAGTGCAGGAGATAGCCGTGAAGGGAGAGGATCAGGCGGCTACGGCGTCGGCTTCGTCGATGGTAGAAGTCCTGAATGGATCGGTGGAGTTGGAGATGACGCCGGCCGAGGGGATGGGGCCGAAGAAGGAGCGGTCGGCCGCGTACTGGACGACTCTTGCGCCTGATGTGGAGAACTACAGCAGCTCGGCGGCAAAATTGGTCGCTAAGGGTTTCGGGAAGCTCATCAAGGGGATATTGTGGTGTGGGGATGCGACGGCGAATCGGATTAAGCAGGAGGAGGATACCATTAAGAGGAAAGTGACGCCATGCTCAAAGCCGGCAGAAGTCAGCAAGGATGCCATTAAGAGGATGAAAAGGTTAGCTTTAATTGAGTCAGAAACTTAATAGATTAAAGAAATAGTAACATATTACTTGTCATTTCTAGTTTTTTGTTTTTTTCACTCCTATATTTTTATTTGCAATTCTTATGCATGTTCATATGTTTGTTTAATAAAAAAATTTGTTTTGTTATTTACGACGACTTGAGAACTTCTAATATTTTTAGGATACGCATCTACAAATGGATTTAAATGTCCTTAATTCATCCAACTTCTTCCATACAATTTTTAGTTTCCTCTTTTTCACATTATTATTATTATTATTATTATTATTAAATAATTGACTGACGGATAAAATAAAAATAGGAGATCGCCAAAGAGTAAAGAAGAGGTTGGCAACAGCAATCTCCTTAAAAAAAAAAAAATATTAATAATATATTCTTTACTTAAACATGCTTTTATCTTCCCCAGGGTAAAAAGGATGACGAAAATGTCAGACAAAGTGGCCAATGGAGTTCTCAGTGGAGTGTTGAAGTTTTCAGGGTCTCTTACAAGCACTGTTGTGAATTCAAAAGCAGGCAGTAAGCTTTTCCGACTCTTGCCTGCGGAGGTTATCCTTGCTTCTCTAGATGGATTTGGTACGATTCTACTTAAATTCCCTCTCCAATTGGTGTGTTAATTTTTTTTTTTTTTTGTATGTTGATTTTAGTTCTCATAAATCTTAAAAATACAAATGTATTCAATGCTCTATTTCTATTTATATTTTTAATATATATGTATAAGATTTTTATTATATCAAATAACATAGATTCAATATCTGAGATCTACTATTACTTATACAAACAATACATCAATCGACCTGGATGTCACGATGGAGATGTTTACGTTCATATTAATATATGATATCAATAATTATGGAACTACGAACACTCGGTTATAAAATTCTCTTGGTTTGCCTAATAAATTAATATTTTTATTGGGATGCCAACAGGAAAAATTTGTGATGCTGTTGAAGTGGCTGGCAAGAATGTCCTGAAAACATCTTCGGAAGTGACTACCGGAGTTGTGTGTCACAGGTCCGTTTGAATTATTATTTTTTTATTTAGTTTTCTCATTCTTGAATTTCCATTAACGACATTACTCGATAAGATGGCATTGCTTTTGATCAACCATGGTGCATTATAAATATTCCCAAGTAATACTGCAGTATAATATATATATATATATATATATATATATATAATATAATATATGCGCATTGGAACTTTGGTGCGCAGGTACGGTGACGGAGCAGCCAAAGTTACACACGAAAGCCTTCATGCTGCAGGACACGCTGTTGGAGCCGCATGGTCAATCTTCAAGATCCGGAAAGCATTTAACCCTACGAGTTCTATGAGTTCATTGACGCTGGCAAAGTCAACTGCCAAGGCGACTGCAGATGATCTGAGAGCAAAGAAAGGTAAAAATGAGAAGAAGAAGAAAAAAAAGGACAGATATATAGAGAAAAGAATTGAAGGGATTTGATGTAAAAAGACATAGAGAATTTTATTTCTTTCCCTTCTTCATTAGTCTCTAGACATTCTACTGGACTCACTCTATGTAATTTATTTCAATTAATTGTTAAAAAGAAAAATTAAGTTTGGTGAATTATTAAGCTGCAGTCATCCACTTATAGGATTGTTGTGCAGGCCCAATCATGGTCTATGCCAAGGTTGACGACTTGGCTTTGTCCTGTGAGCTAAGATTGACGGCTTGCCATTGTTTGGCGGCTACCAAAAAAATGCTGTGAGCTAAGGTTGACGACTTGCCATTGTTTGGCGGCTACCAAAAAATGGCTGTTTGCTAAGGTTGACGACTTGCCATTGTCCATTGGCGACTACCGAAAATGGCAGTGGAGCTGCCCCCCACTGAATGCAAAAGACTATATATATGTAATGGTGACTCTCGATAGAGTGTTGTTTTCTTCTGAAATGCTTCAAACATTGCACGTAGGTTTTTGTCCCCTGAATTCGATCGGTTTTCTGACGTAAACCGTTCAAAGACCGCAGATTTAATTAATTATTGCTTCTGCATTTAGTGCTTGATTTATTTTGTTCCCGCAGTATTTGGAGCTTGATTTGATTCTCTCTCTTGATTCTTTTTGTATGCTCTCGCAATCGTCATTGAATTATGTAGATTTTATGTCCTAGTTGAACCGACAATAATTAAATATATTTCGATTGGTATAGATCTGTAAACAAATTGACAATCTCAACATATGAATCCTCACGTCGATCGTACGCAATGCTTATTATATCTTCAATTAAGTTGTTTGCTTACCTTTCCCTTCAAACACAGCCAAGGAAAAGACAGAAATAACTTTCATGGTTTTACATCATTATGTGATTCTCATGTTAGTTTAATCATTACTAGGATGTGTTAAAGACTCGTTCTAACCCCTTCATCAGGATTAATATGCTAAGCTTAAGCCTTAATTCTTAAGCTTAGTTTCCAAACGAGTGGACTTTGAGAATGACAAAGCTCAAGCTCGTTTAGAATCTTGAGCTAATTTAGCATAAGCTCATGTACATAATTGTTTATAGCATCATGCTCGATTATGAACTCACAAAAATTCCTTGTTCAACCAAACAAACACAGTCTCAACATGGATTAAGAAAGAGTAAAGAAGCAACCTAATATGAAAGGGTACATCTCATACTTGGAGTGATTGGCATGATTTATACTGCCATGTTTTCGGCTTGTTGTCTTTGGGTGTGTGTCATAAGAAGGGCTCCAAACAAGTGAGACCAAACACAAGGATGTTAACAACGGATTCAGCAAAAATAAGAGAAAAATTATGCAATTTGAGATGCAAAATAAGTGAACCCACGCTTGCCATTTAGCAGCACCCACAGGAGCCCACCCAATCAATCATAAAGCCAACATCTCCACACGACAAGCAGACCACACAGCTTCCTCTTAATTAGTTAGTTCCATTTGATTAAATTAGGGTAAGTTGCATTTTTATTCTAGGGTTTCATGCGTGCAAAGTTGTGACAATCTATGTACCATAATTAACTCAAAACCAGTACAATCTCTAAATTGGTAAATTGTGATGCAATATTAATTTTTTTGGAGTAATCATAAAGAAACCATGAAGACAAGACTGTGATGTGAAGGAGGAAGGTAAATGGACAACAACTCAGTGTGGATGTGGGGGGACAAAAATTCCATCCAAGAAAGAAAATGGAGGACAAAAAGAAAAGGTTTCTAGATGACCAGCACTCTAAATCTCAAACCATCAACAGAGAAGAGCAATTGGAAAGCTTAGAAAGGTAGAAGACATCATCAATGGGTCCTCATCAACTGTTACGAAGAATCCTCCATAATATCTTTGTCCAGCATCTTCATACAATTTTTGTCAGCAGAGAGAGAGAGAAGAATCCTCCATAATATCTTTGTCCAGCATCTTCATACAATTTTTGTCAGCAGAGAGAGAGAGAGAGAGAGAGAGAGAGAGAGAGAGAGAGAGAGAGAGAGGATGGGTTGGGTATGAAGGATTGGGGTGATAGGTCGCTCGAGGGGGCAAAGGAATGGAAGATGTTGGGTGAGTGATAATATCTTCCATCACCATATCCATGACAAGATCTGAGTAGAAATATAATAGAACACGTAAGTCAAGATCCTAAACGGGAGTGTTAGATTTGTCCAAAACATTAAATACATGGCTAACAGTAGATGTGAGCATCAAACATATGATGAAGCAAAGTTGTTGAGGATTCTTTGACTGGGATGAAACCAGAAACAGCAGCGTCCGCTCACAATGTAATGCCCCACATTGCTTCCGACCTAACTGAGTATAATAATCATGCAAAGGGCCACCTTGCATTCAACTAGTTTTTTTTTTTAGGTAGTGATGACAAGAGGAGAGAGGGAAGCCGCCAATCCACTCCTCCCATGTCATCCTTTTTCTGCTCACCAACTCGTCTTGAAGTCTTCCCCCCACCCTCCACGATATATAGCCGGAAAGAGGAGGGGGAGGAAGGTCGAGGATTCTATTCTTGTAGGTTCTTAGGTGAGATGGGGAGGTCTCCACGCTGCGAGAAGTCCCACATCAACAAAGGAGCATGGACCAAGGAGGAAGACGACCGCCTTGTAGCTTACATCCGCGCCCACGGAGAAGGGTGCTGGCGCTCGCTCCCCAAGGCGGCCGGCCTTCACCGGTGCGGTAAGAGCTGCCGCCTGCGCTGGATCAACTACCTGCGCCCCGGCCTCAAGCGTGGCAACTTCACCCAAGTAGAGGACGAGCTCATCATTAATCTCCACAGCCACCTCGGTAACAAGTAAGTAATCATTGTGCTTGTGATCATAAACTACGGTCGACTATAGCTATAGCTCTGATGTGATGCTAAATGGCAACTCCGATGAGCTGCTCAGGTGGTCTCTTATAGCTGGAAGGTTGCCGGGAAGGACAGACAACGAGATAAAGAACTACTGGAACACGCACATCAGGAGAAAGCTGTTGAGTCGAGGAATAGACCCGGAGACGCGCCGCTTGATCCATGCGCCCGTATCGGACTTCACGATGTCTTTCGCAAAGGGCGAGGACAAGGATAGGAGCCTTCTTCCATGTGAGCAAGAGAAGGTAATTGGCAGCAGCAGCAGCAGCAGCAGCAGCAGGAGCAGGGAAGGGTCATGGCAGATCCAGAGGCACAGGTGTCCGGACCTCAACCTGGACTTGGGTTTAAGCCCTCCTCCGTCACAGCAGCAAGTAGAAGAGTGCACACGTTGTTTTAGCCGTTGCAGGGGGCTGCAGCTGACGAGGAAGGAGTGCAAGTGTGATGCCTTTCTTGGGCTCGGAGTGCAAGTGAGAAAGGGTCATGCCTTTCTCAATTTTTTTTCCTGCCTGTAACCTTACCTTAATAATAAATATAATCTTATTTTCCTTGATACTTGCCAAGACATCCGTATGTTATCATCTCATGCTTCGATCTCTTGACATCTTTCCGTTCCTTTATTTTATGTTGTTGTTGCAGAAGAAAATTACTGGAATCTTGTTTGGCATAGTCATTCGTGTACTCTTCTTCTTTGTATCATTAGAGTTAACTTTTCTTGCTTTTTTCTATATATTTTTTTCTTTTTACCTATAAAAAAAGCCTGGCCATTGTTAGATTAAGCAAATGCAGTATAATGGTTATTTGTAGATGAAACCCTATGGGCCAAAACCAGCAGAATTAGGTCCAATTCTTGTTGATCAACCGAAGAAAACTCACATTCTCCTCTGTCTTATCATAATTGCTGCTTCCTTTTTGTTTTAATATGTGATAATGACATTAACCAGTGTATATATCTTTGTACGCGTCTTATTACCTCCACTAAGCTGACTTGAAACTTTGGACCATTACCTAAATTATAAGCGAGCAAATTGGTAATAATGTCGCACTACATCTCAGTACCAAACACTTGTGTTACCTCCCGATTAGTTTAAGTAGCAAGCACGTATCAGTCAGCATCAAATACGTATGTCTTCATAAATTATACGTAAAGAAAAGACAAATTGGTGAATAGCATAACAGGACAGAGTGCCTTTTTCACCTGTGTGTGAGCTTATCATGCAATCTGAGTTGCTCGCTGAGCAAAAGTAGTGTCCACAAACCTCCAATAGTATTTGGTAATTGTCTCCATCGCTGCTGCGTCCCCAACAAAGGGACGTGACGCAGGAGCGAGAGCAAGCGCATGTAAACGTAGGTGTGCCGCTGCCTCCGTCGTTCGATATCCTATCAGAATTCAGGTGGAATTCTTGTTACCGAACCTTTTTACAATTGAGTCTATCTACTTAGATTTGGACAAGTCAAGCATCTTTTTGGATCTATTTCTATAGATCTCGATCCTCAAAATATAGGATGTTTCCCCTAAGTCTTTCATGGAGAAGTTTCTAGATAGCCAAGCCTTTACTGTGGAAAGTATTCCTATATCATTTCCAATGATTAGGATATCATCCACATATAGCACCAAGAATGTGATAGTGCTCTCACTTACCTTCCTGTACACACAAGGCTCATCTTCGTTCTTAACGAAGTCATAAGATCTGATCACCTCATCAAATCTTATGTTCCAACTTATCGAGGATGTATCTTCTAACGTGGGTAGGACAACCCCAAATCTTAACAATCTTAAGATCAGACTTCTTTCATTTTCATATCTCATATGGTGTAGACACTACCGACTTTGATAGAACTCTGTTCAGAAGGTAAACTGTAGTCTCTAGGGCGTATCCTAGAATGAAACGGGTAGGTTGGCGAAACTCATAATAGGCCGCACCATATCTAACAGCGTGTGATTCCTCCTTTCTGATACACTATTGAGCTGAGGTGTATAAGGAGGTGTCCACTAGGATAGAATCCTATTGTCCCTAAGGAAATGGGTGAACTCCGTACTCAAGTACTCTCCTCCTCGATCTAATCGAAGAGTCCTAATACTCTTTCTAATTTAGTTCTCTACCTCATTCTTATATTCCCTGAATTTCTCGAAGGCCTCAGATTTGTACTTTATTAAGTACACGTGTCCATACCTAGAGAAATCATCAGTGAATGTAATGAAGTATGAGTAACCACCTATAGCTTGAGTCGACATGAGACCACATACATCACTATGTATGAGTTCCAATAACTCGATGACTCTCTCTCCAGTTCCACTAAAAGGAGAGTTGGTCATCTTCCCATGAAGGCAAGGTTCGCAAGTTGCATATGTCTCATAGTCAAATGGATCTAGTATCCATCTTTCAACAACTTTTGAATCCTTCCCTCATGTATATGACCTAGCCTATAATGCCATAGGTATGTATTATTCACCTTATCTCTTTTCCTCTTAGATATATTTATATTCATGATATATGGAGAAGTGTCTAACACATATAAGCCATTTATAAGGATCCCTTTAGTGATGATCTCATCATCCATAATTATTGAATAAATATTATTCTCAAAAACTAATTTATATCAACTTATTGTCAAACAAGAGATGGATATAATATTTTTGATAATAGAGGGAACAAAATAACATGTCTCTAATGCAATAATAACTCCACTAGGCAGATGTAGGGTGACCTCCCCAATAGCAACTGCAACAACTCTTGCTCTATTGCCCATCTTGAGGTCCATCTCACCTCTAGTCAATCTTTTAGGTCTTGCCAGAAAATTCAACAAATTACAAATATGATAAACACTCCCGATATCCAATACCCATGTGTTATCATGAAAATCTGACAAGTGAAGACTGATCATGAATATACCTGAAGCTTCTCTAAGCTTCTGTTTTGCCTTCTCTGCAAGGTAGTCCTTACAGTTCCTCTTCCAATGTCCATCTTGGCCGTAGTGGAAGCATTGTCCTTTATCCTTTACTGGGTCTTTCTTTGCCCTTGCCCTTCTTAAGGGTCTTACTAGCCTTCCTTTTCTTATTGATCTCACCAATATAGAGAACTAGCTTCTCTTTCTTGATGGTGCTCTCAGCTTCCCTCAACATATTGAGGAGCTCAGATAGAGTCACCTCAAGCTTGTTCATATTAAAGTTAATAATGAACTATGAAAAGGAATTTGATAGGGACCGAAGTATAAGATCATACATAGGTCATCCTCTTAGATTATCCTCTAAAACTATCTATATACTTCATAAAGCGAGTGATCTCATCCTCGCTTGTCCTTTCCTCTGGTGTGGGCACAATCATGTTAAGGACATTTAGGATTTTCTCCTTCGTGAGAACAATTCTCAAATTACGGAGCCTTTGGACCAATGAGGCGGTTGGCATCAAGTATACCATATAGGGGTTTTGCAAACGATAAATAAGATATAGCGAAAATAAATAATATACAGATTTTATAGAAAATACTAATTAAGATATGAACTTCTATCTTAATATACTCCCACTATTTTTCTAGCGAATCAAGTGACACCCTCGACAGGTGAGATGATAGTCTCTGGCAAACTCCTAGTGGGGATCGAGATCCAATTGGCATCTTAGTGCAATCTCGAGGGACTCGACCAACTACACTAAGCCCAAAAGGTAGACAACTCTTGTCAATCACAACTCCTTGTGATTCCCATCATGTTCGGTCTCTGAATCATCAATGTCTCGACTGCTCGACCAACCACGAAGTTCAGTTAAGTCATCACCATCGTTATAAGATGAGTCTGATTTGATGGATATGCTCTCGACTGCTCGACCAAGTCCTACCATGTCCTCAGGTCACCGGTGACATATATATGTTGTAGGCAAGAACTCGATCACGTAGATAAGTGAGCCTCGAATGACTCGACCAACTCAACCTATGTCAGCATTCAATTTCTTCCTATAACGATGGAAGGCCACGTGGGTCAATCTTATTGCCTCACGCTTACTGACTTAATATTATCATAGGAGGGGTTTTTTTGTTTTCTATCGGTCTCCTAATATGTCGTGTCACACATATACATATTTAATATATATCTACATCGCATGCAAATATATATATATATATATATATATATATATATATATATATATATATATATATATATATATATACATATACATATATCTAGTAGGTGTATAACACATCACACATGCAAGCCACACCGGATGATCATGAGCCGTCACCTAATATGTGTGCATTGGCGCATCTTCATGCCTTGTGACTGTTGATCTCGTCATCATTGGTTCCGTCGGATCATCGCATCACCATGCGTCATAATCTCCTGCCATGACATCGTGGGTCCCATTGTCACCTCTATGCTCCCGTCGCGTTTCTCCATGTAATTACAAATAATCACAAGTACACAGGCTCGACAATAAACGAGAAAAATATAGGCTCACAGGACCCAATAATAATAATAATCACAATTACACACATCACAACACATGGCTCATGATCATCCATCCACATCATACATCACATGTACATCACCTCATATGTAGGATTACTAAATATATCTAATAATTAATTAAATTATTTAATTAATTATTTTTTTTGGAAATCAGGACATGCTCGAAATTTTTAGAATTATCAAGGGCATTTTTATAATTCTCGATGAGAGGACAGTCCTCGGAATTTCTAGAATATTGAGGGTATTTATGGAAATTATGTACATGAGGACAATCATAAGAATTTCCCAAATTCATAAGGGCAGGATCATCCTTTTTGCCAAAGGATGCCCTAACCCCATATTCCCCTTCTGTGCCGCCGCCCCTACGCAGGCGGCGGCTGCCCTTGCCCGCCGGCAACCGCCCCTGCGGCCGACGTCGTGCCCGCAGGCGGTGCCTCTGTGGGCGCCACCCCTTTGCAGGCTGGCCGTGGGCAGGCGCTACCCCCTGCGGCCTCGCCGCGGGGAAAGCAACACCTTGTAGGCTGGCCGCTGGCAGCGGGCGTTGCTTCTGCCCGCGGGTGACCTTCCTGCTGGCGTTGCGCCCGCAGCCGACTGCCCGCTTGTAGGCTGCTGCCCCTGCGGGTGGCCACAGCCAGTCATGCCTGCGGGCGGCTACTGCCCCTGCGGGCGGCCACCCCTTGCAGGGGGCTTGCCGCAGCCGGCTGCCCCCTTGCAGTTGGCCGGGCCATGCCCTGCTGCCCCTCCTCCTCGTTGCCTTCGCTGCGAAACGCTGTAAGAACGCGTAGAATGATTCTACGCGATTCAATCTCATCACACGTAGTTTAAAACCAATCTTTCGCATGAAAACCTGGCTATGATACCACTGTTGGGAAACCTCAACGGGTGCATCACATGCGCAGCGGAAATCAAAATAAAACTGATTTCTCACGCAGATCAAATCGTCATGCAAAAGATTGGGGTCGTGAGAAAAACCGTAAAAACTGAAAAATCACGATGTGTGAGAGATTGATTTTATCTAGGGAAATCGTATATCCATGTATTCCAGATCCAGATGGAGAAGATGAAGGAGGTCAAGCGTCCTCCTCTCTAGCGGTATCCACATGATGGATCTCTGCAGCGAAACTCCTCCAATCTGATCTTGCAACTCTTGCTCAGAGGGAGGGAGGAGAATAGGAGGTGGTGGCTAAAGCTGTAGCCTATCAACTATGAGTCTCCCCTCCTATTTATAGAAAGCCACCAAAACCCTAAGGCTCCTTCCTTAGTGGGTATTGGGTCTCCATCCAATAACCTACTAACCTTGCATTATTGGATCTCTATCCAATAATTTTCTTAGGCCTATAATTGAGCCTTAATCAAGGAGCCCATTAACATAAGGTCTCATCTAATGAGAATATGGGCTAATTGGATCTTCATCCAATTCTCTATTCGCTGAAGCATCCACCATATGTATGTGACCCTCTAGGCCCGATATCGAGCTAGCCGTGAGCCACTCCCATCATAACTCATTCTGATATAGTAAATTATTATCCAGATAATAATTCACTCGACTCATCGACATGGACGTACTAGGCCACTACGCCATAGTCCCCAGACGGTACAGGGGGGATCAAATCCATCGGATCTGTCTGTCCACAGTTACCATGTATATATAATCCCTCATCCAAATAATATACCAGAGATCGTATATTAGACATGGTACTGTCAGGTCACATACGAAATCCGTCATAGTCTCGCTCTAATCGGATTCTCCCGGAGAACTCTTTATCTCTCAATCCGAATGATCCTAGCCAGGGATTTATCTAAGCAAGCACATATGGGATATTCCTCTCATGATACTGAGAGTGGATGATCCTCTATTGATACTCAATTGCCTTCGTAAGGTTGGCTACCAATCCCGATAATCAACTGTACCAGATTTGAAACTTTCCAAACCTATATGTCTAGCGTCAAAGAAAGGAGTACTTATACAAGACATCCATGGTGTCTCAAGTCTAAGGACCATATACACAACTGAGACTATGGAATCGCTATCTGACATTAGGTATCATTAACCATACAACATTCCATAATTGGATCAATCAGTGAACTCATTCTCCAATGAGCACCTATACTATATCCTTAGTGTCTCCACACAAGTGGCTCTGAGATCAGCCGTCGCCATCATATGGACGGGTATATAGTACACCGATTTGTCCGGTTATCTCAATGTCCCTCTTGAGTAACCTATGACCAGGATTATTTAGGATATGTGTTTAAAGGTGAATCAATCTCATTATCGTGATCTCATCACGATCCGACTCCCATTGCATAGAACCAAGGACATCATAATATATATGTAACAGATAATGTGAGAATATGTCAATATTAATCATAAGCAAAAAAGATTACACAGTGTGTCACACGTGTCATCACTCACGTGATTGGCTTGCAGGGCACCTGTAACTAGCACCTCTTCCCTCAAGGTGCTGTGTCTTGCGATCCCCTCCCAGAGCACTTTCCTACTGACAATGCCCTGAGACACCGCATGTCATCATTCCTATTCTTTCTACAGCTTCAAAGAGCTGCACCATCGAGCCACGCCAACGACGCGATTGAGGAGTTCAGCAACAACACTTGTCCCTCAGGAGCCGCACTCTGTGATGCCATCTTCTACCTTGCTTGGCATGTTATTGCACCCTTCTTCTAGCTTTGAGTTTGGTCTGCTGTAACTCTATGGCCCGAGCACCTCTTGTGCCCCCTCTTCTTTCGAACCTGCAGCCCCAAGAGTGACATATGCAAGTGTTTGCTGCCCTGCTGTAGCGATTTGCTGCTAATGGCACCAGGAAGACGATCACTTGCTATCCTCACAAGATTGCCAAACCAAGTAAGCTCCTCTTCAGTTGTTCTTCCGCTTATTTCTGCTTCCCCTGCTTCAGCCGAACAATAGTGATGAGCCCATTCCCAAGAGGATCACCTGTTTGCTTCAACCACACACTCCCACACTGCTTCAACCAAGCACTGCTTTCGGAACTGCTTCCTCGGCAAGATCACTGGCTTATTCTATAGTTCCTTCATGTAGCTCAAGCACCATCCTCATGCTGGTGGCAGCAAGCATGGCTGTTAGCACAAACAGGTTGACGCTACAGTACCAAAAGTTTTATTTTGCTCGTCATGCCAATCTTCTGTTGTTTCCTCTGCAACAACCTTCTATTCGGACTATGCAGTCTTCCCCGACCTCTCGCTGCGTATTCCTAAAACATTCACATCTAGTTGTGACAACTAACGGGCACCTCTCATAGCAGCACGCCTTTCATCTTCTAAACTATTGCATATTTCAGAAGCACTAGCATCAACTAACGGAGGCAACTCTATGCTGGTTTGAGGTTTGTCTTTCCCTCCCATACCTCATCACTATTACTTTCCTTGGCACCTGCTTCTCGGACACTCAAGTTGTATTGTTTTTCCTAAGTCAGCCTACCAACCTGTGCCTTCTCTTGATTTCTCCTCGGCTGTAGCCCTCGGTGATTCCCAAATGTCTTTCTTATCTACCTCCGATGCTCTTACTCTCTTCCCTGCTTGATCCCTCTCTGCCTCCAGGACTTATTTCCATAAATGCTGCCTCCCTAATCCCATTTAAGTTATCCAAAGGTGACAACTATGTGTCCTGGCATGCTCAATTCTCTAATCTTTTATTTGACTATAATTTATTATATTATAATGACGGCTCTCTTAGTTATCCACGGGCAATGATCCACGTTCCAGGAGAACCCAGCCCAGTACCCAATTCAGAGTCATGGTTATGTCAAGATCGACTTATTCTCCAAGCAATTCAAGCCTCTATCGTTGGATCCATCGCCTTGCTCCTATCCTCTTGTGCTTCTACCATGGAAGCTTGGACCAAATTGCAGACTACCTTAGCGAATCGCTCGTGTATTCACATGCTTGGGCTACTCTCCAGCCTTATGGACTTCAAGCATGAGAAAAGTACTATTGCCGACTACTTACAACATATCAAAATGATTATCGATGATCTAGCTTTGATAGGTCATGCCAGTTACAGGTGCCCTGTAAGCCAATCACGTGAGTGATGGTATGTGTGACACACTGCATAATCTTTTTGCTTATGATTAATATTGGCATATTATCACATTATATTATCTATTGCATATATATATATTGTGATGTCCTTGGTTCTATGTAATGAAAATCGGATTGTGATGAGATTACGATAATGAGATCGATTCACCTTTAAACATATATCCTAAATAATCCTAGTCATATGTTACTTGAGAGGGACATCGAGATAACCAGACAGACCGATGTACTATATACCCGTCCATATGTTGGAGGCGGCTGGTCTCATAGCCACTTGTGTGGAGATACTAAGGATATAGTACATGTGCTCATTGAAGAAGGAGTTCAATGATTGACCCGCTTATGGAATGCTATATGGTTGATAATACATAATGTCAGAGAGCGATTCCATAGTCCCAGTTGTGTATCTGATCCTTTGACTTTAGACACCAAGAATGCCTTGTATGAGTACTTCTTTCTTTGATGTCAGACTTACAGGTTTGGAAAGTTCCAGATATGGTATAATTGGTTACCGGGATTGGTAGCCAACCTTACGTAGACAATTGAATGTCAATAAAGGATCATTCACTCTCGGTATCACGAGAAGAATATCTCATATATGCTTGCTCAGATAAATCCCTGGCCAGGGTCATTCGGATTGAGAGAGAAAAAGTTCTTCGGTAGAATTCGATTAGGGCGAGACAGACTGATTCCATATGTGACCTGACAATACCATGTCCAATATACGGTCTCTCGGATATTATTTGGATGATGGATTATAGATACATGGTAACTGTGGACAGACAGGTCCGATGGATTTGATCCCCCCTATACCGTTTGGGGACTATGGCGTAGTGACCTAGTACGTCCATAGTCGATGAGTCGAGTGAATTATTATGGGAATAATAATTCACTATATCAGAAGGAGTTCTGATGGGAGTGACTCACGACTAGCTCGGTATCGGGCCTAGAGGGTCACACACATATGGTGGATGCTTCAACGAATAGAGGACTGGATGAAGATCCATTAGCCCATATTCTCATTAGATGAGACCCTATGTTGATGGGCTCCTTGATTAAGGCCCAAGTATAAGCCTAAGGAGATTATTGGATAGAGATCTAATAATGCAAGGTTAGTGGGTTATTGGATGGAGATCCAATACCCACTAAGGAAGGAGCCCTAGGGTTTTGGTGGCTCTCTATAATAGGAGGGGAGACTCATGGTTGATAGGCTGCAGCTTTGGTCTCCCCCTCCTATTCTTCTCCCTCCCTCTGCGCAAGAGTTACGAGATCAGATTGTAGGAGTTTTGCTGTAGAGATCCATCGTGTGGATACCGATAGAGAAGAGGACGCTTGACCTCCTTCATCCTCTCCATCATGATCTGGAATATAGGGATATACGATCTCCCTAGTTAAAATCAATCTCAAATATTGTGATTTTTTATTTTTATGTTTTCTCGCGACTCCAATTTTTTGCACGATGATTTGATCTACGTGGGAAACCAGTTTTTGTTTTGATTTCTGCTACGTATATGATGCTCCCGCTGAGGTTTCCCAACAGTGGTATCAGAGCCAAGGTTTTGGTGTGAAAGATTGGTTTTAAACTGCATGTGATGAGATTGTAGCGCATAGAACTGTTCTTTGTGTTTGTTGTAGCGATTGGCAGCGAAAGTAAGCGCTGCCTACAGGCGAGGGGCGGCCACTTGCATACTGTCTACATGCAGAGGTGGCTGGCCACGGCCAAGGCCCCCTGCATAGGGGGCGATCGGCTACGGCCAGCCCATAGGGGCGGCAATCGCTCGCGGGCATGGCCACTTGCAACGCAGTGCCCGCAGGGGCGGCCCTAGCAGCCAACCGACAAGGGGCGAACCCAGCGACCAGCTTGCAAGGGGTTGCCACCCGCGGCCAAGGCTGCTACCTGCAGGGGCGGCCACCCCTTGGCAGGGCAGCGGTGAGAAAAAGTCTATTTTGCCCCTCTAAATTTAGGAAATTCTAAGGACTATCATCATGTATAAAATTCCTAAAATACCCTCAATAATTTTGGAAATTCTGAGGACTGTCCTCTTATCCAGAATTACAAAAATACCATTTAGAATTTTGGAAATTCCAAGCATGTCCTGATTTCTAAAAGAATAATTAATTAAATAGTTTAATCAATTATTATATATCTAGTAATTCTACATATGATGTGATGTACATGTGATGTATGATGTAGATGGATGATCATGAGCCATGTGTTGTGATGTGTGTAATTATGATTATGATGATGATGATGATTATTATTATTATTATTATTGGTGGGGCCTGCGAGCCTTTATTTTTTTTATTTATTGTCGGGCCTGCGTGCTTGTGATTATTTGTAATTACATGGAGAGGCACAGCGGGAATGTGAAGGTGATAGCGGGACCCACGATGCCGTGGCGGGAGATCACGATGAATGGTGATGCGACGATCCGATAGAATCGATGATGACGAGATCAACAATAAAAGGGCATGAAGATGCGTCAATGCACACATAGATCCTATTGTGAGTGATTAGGCCCATTGGCTCGGGCATAATCATATTAGGTGACGGCTCATGATCATCCGGTGTGGCTTGCATATGTGATGTGTTATACACCTACTAGATATATGTATATATGTATATATATATATATATATATATATATATATATATATATATATATATATATATATATATATTTGCATACGATGTAAATATATATTAAATATGTATGTGTGTGACACAACATATTAGGAGACCGATACAAAACAAAATCCCCTCATATGATAATATTAAGTCGATAAGCGTGAGATAATAAGATTGACCCACGTGGCCTTTCATCATTATAGGAAGAAATTGAATCACAACATATGTTGAGTTAGTCGAATCACTCGAGGCTCACCTATCTATGCGATCAAGTTCTTGCCTATGACATATAGATGTCACTGGTGACCTGAGGACATGGTATGACTTGGTCGAGCAGTCGAGAGCATATCCATCGAATCAGACTCATATTGTAACGATGGTGATGACTTAACTGAACTTCATGGTTGGTCGAGCAGTCGAGACCATGATAATTCGAAGGTCGAACATGACAAGAATCACAAAGAGTTGTGATTGACAAGAGTTGTCTACCTTTTTGGCTTAGTGTAATTGGTAGAGTCCCTCGAGGTTGCACTAAGACGCCAATTGGATCATGATCCCCACTAGGAGTTTGCCGGAGACTTTCATCTCACGTGTCGAGGGTGCCGCGTGATTCACTATAAAAATAGTGGGAGTACATTAAGATAGAAGTCCATATCTTAATTAGTATTTTCTATAAAATCTACATCTTATTTATTTTTGTTATATCTTGTTTTGTTAGAAACATGTTGCTCGCAAACCCCTTACGTGGCATACTTGATGTCAATCGCCAAACTGGTCTAAATTACACAGATTGGCTTCGTAATTTGAGAATTGTTCTCACTGCGAAGAAAATTGCATACGTCCTTGATACATTTATGCCCACGCCAGAAGAAGGGGCAAGCGAGAATGAGATCGCTCACCATGTGAAGTATATAGATGATTCCATGTTAGTAAAATGTTACATGTTGGCCTCTATGACTCCTGAGTTACATAGGCAACATGAGAACATGGATGCAGATTATATCCTTCTTCATCTCCACCAGCTATTTGAGAAACAAGGAAGAACTCAAAGATTTGAGATATCTAAGAGACTCTTCCAAGCTAGGATGACAAAAGGGACATCAGTTGAGAACCATATCCTAAAGATGATAGAGTGGATCGAGAAACTCAGAGGTCTAGGAATAGTCATAGAGATTAACCTGTGCATTAATCTTATACTTCAACCCCTACTAGATACATTTTCTCACTTTATCATGAATTTTAACATGAGCAAGTTTGAGATGACTCTCCCTGAGCTCCTCAATATGTTGAGGGAAGCTGAGAGTGCCATCAAGAAGGAGAAGCCAGTTCTCTATATTGGTGAGACCAAAAAGAAAATGAAGGCCAGCAAGATCCTTAAGAAGGGCAAGGGCAAGGGCAAAAAAAGATCGGGTAAGACAAAGGTTACAAAGAAAGACATGACAAAGGACAGTGCTTTCACTACGGCCACGACGGGCATTGGAAGAGGAACAATAAGGACTACCTTGCAGATAAGACGAAATAGAAGCTTGGAGAAGCTTCAGGTATATTCATGATCAATCTCCATTTGTCAGATTTTCATGATAACACATAGGTATTGGATATTGTGAGTGCTTATCATATCTGTAATTCGTTGCAGGTACTGGCAAGACTTAGGAGATTGGCCAGAGGTGAGATGGGCCTCAAGATGGATAATGAAGCAAGAATTGCTGTAATTGCTGTTGGGGAGGTCATCCTACATCTGCCTGGTAGAGTTATTATTGCATTAAATACATGCTATTTTATCCCTTCCATTATAAAAAATATTATTTCTGTCTCTTGTTTGATAATTAGTGGATATAAATTAGTTTTTGAGAATAATAGTTATTCAATAATTATGGATGATGAGATCATCATTAGAGGGACCCTTATAAATGGCTTATATGTATTATACACTTTTCCACACATCATGAATATAAATATATCTAAGAGAAAAAAGAGATGAGGTGAATAATGCATACATATGACATTGTAGGCTAGGTCATATACATGAGGGAATGATTCAAAAATTACTGAAAGATGAATACTTAGATCCATTTGACTATGAGTCATATACAACTTGCGAACCTTGCCTTCGTGGGAAGATGACCAACTCTCCTTTTAGTGGAACTTGAGAGAGAGCCACTGAGTTATTGGAACTTATACTTAGTGATGTATATGGTCCTATGTCGACTAAGGCTATAGGTGGTCACTCATACTTCATTACATACACTGATGATTTTTCTAGGTATGGACACATGTATTTGATGAAGTATAAGTCCAAGGCCTTTGAGAAATTCAAGGAATATAAGAATGAGGTGGAGAACCAAATTAGAAAGAGTATTAAGACTCTTCGATCAAATCAAGGAGGAGAGTACTTGAGTACGGACTTCACCCATTTCCTTAGGGACAATGAGATTATATCCTAGTGGACACCTCCTTATACACCTTAGCTCAATGGTGTATCAGAAAGGAGGAATCACACACTGTTAGACATGGTGCGATCCATGATGAGTTTCGCTGACCTACTCGTCTCTTTCTAGGGATACACCCTAGAGACCACAGCTTATCTTCTGAACAGAGTTCCATCAAAATCGATAGTATTTACACCATATGAGATATGGAGAGGAAAGAAGTCCAATTTTAGGGTAGTTAAGATTTGGGGCTGTCCTACCCACGTTAGAAGACACAACCCTGACAAGTTGAAATCAAGGACGGAACGGTGCACGTTCGTGGGATACCCTAAGGAGACTTTAGGGTATTATTTCTATCATCTCGAGAACCGAAAGGTCTTTGTTGTCAAGAGAGCTGTGTTCCTTGAGAACGAACACATTCTTTATGGAACAGTGGGAGTAAGATAGAATTGAGCGAGGTTGGAGAACCTAGCTCAAGCACCATTCTAGAGCCTGAGTCTATTCAAGTACCTAACACACAAATTTCAACTTGCATAGGTCTAGTAGAGTATCTCACCCTCCTAAAAGATATGTGAGACATATCAGTGGAGATGACTCTCAGGATGTTGATCCTCAAACTTACGAGGAGGCTATTATGAGTATAGACTCCGGGAAGTAGCAAGAAGTCATAAATTCTGAGATGGATTCCATATACTCTAACAATGTTTAAAATCTTGTGGATGCACCTGAGGGTATCATACCCATCGGCTGCAAGTGGATCTTTAAAAAGAAGATTGGAGTAGATGAAAATGTAGAGACCTATAAGGTAAGGCTAGTAGCTAAAGGATATCGTCAAAGACAAGGAGTTGACTATGACGAAACCTTTTCACTTGTAGTCATGCTTAAGTCTATTAGAATTCTTTTGGCCAATGCAGCACACTATGATTATGAGATCTGACAGATGGATGTCAAAACGACATTCCTCAATGGCAACCTCGAGGAGGAGGTGTATACGATACAGCTAGAGGGATTCATATCCAGAGAGAGTCCATATAAAATGTGCAGGTTGCTCAAGTTCATTTATGGACTAAAGTAAGCTTCCCGAAGTTGGAACATAAGATTTGATGAGACGATCAAATATTATGACTTCCTTAAGAATCAAGATGAACCTTGTGTGTACAGGAAGGTAAGTGGGAGTGCTATTACCTTTTTGGTATTGTATGTGGATGACATCCTAATCATTAGGAATGATATAGGAATGCTCTCCACAGTAAATACTTAGCTATCTAGAAATTTCTCTATGAAGGATTTAGTGGAAGCATAATATATTTTGGGATTTGGATCTATAGAGATAGATCTAAGAGGATGCTTGGCTTATCCCAATCTAGGTACATAGACTCTATTGTCAAAATATTTGGCATGAAGAATTCCAAGAGAGGTCTCATACCGATGAGACATGGAATATCACTTTATAGGAGTATGTCCCCAAAGACTCTTGAAGAAAGGGCAGACATGGATAAGATTTGAGAGTCGTACCATACAGCGTGAAGCCGATTCCCATATATTGTGATAACAACGGGGCGATCGCTCAAGCGAAGGAACCCAGGTCTCATTAGAAGTCTAAGCATGTTCTGATTTATCGATCCCCCTGTATCGTCTGAGGACTATGGCGTAGTGGCCTAGTACGTCCATAGTCGATGAGTCAAGTGAATTATTATGAGAATAATAATTCACTATATCAGAAGGAGTTCTGATGGGAGTGACTCACGGCCAGCTCGGTATCGGGTCTAGAGGGTCACACACATATGGTGGATGCTTTAGTGAATAGAGGATTGGATAGAGATCCAATTAGTCTCTATTTTTATTAGATGAGATCCTATGTTGATGGGCTCCTTGATTGAGGCTCAATTAGAGGCCTAAGGAGATTATTGGATAGAGATCTAATAATGCAAGGTTAGTGGGTAATTGGATGGAGATCCAATACCCACTAAGGCAGGAGCCCTATGGTTTTTTGGTGTCTCTCTATAAATAGGAGGGGAGACTCATGGTTGATAGGCTGCAGCTTTGGCCTCCCCCTCCTATTCTCCTCCCTCCCTCTGCCCAAGAGTTGCGAGATCAGATTGAAGGAGTTTTGCTGTAGATATCCATCGTGTGGATACCGCTAGAGAGGAGGATGCTTGACCGCCTTTATCATTTCCATCCAGATCTAAAATACAGGGATATACAATCTCCCTAGGTAAAATCAATCTCTCATATATCGTGATTTTTTGGTTTTTGCATTTTTCTCGCGACCCCAATCTTTTGCCCGATGATTTGATCTGTGTGGGAAATCGATTTTTGTTTTGATTTTCACTGCACATGTGATGTTCCCGCTGAGGTTTCCCAATAGGTTATTCTTTAACTGATGAAGAAGTTCTCGTTTACACGCTTAATGGACTGAGTACAGAGTTCAAGGAACAAGCAGCAGCACTTCGAGCATGTGACTCTCCAATCTCATTTGAAGAACTTTACGACAAGCTGACAGACTATAAAACATACTTGAAGCATGACAATAGGCTGCCAGGACCTCCCATCATAGCTCAGTTAAAACAAAAATCTGAAAGGTAAAATCATAAATATAACAAAAATGCTCCAAAAGGTGTGGTCAACTTTCCTCCTACTTCTATGGGCACCACCCCGTCTCTTCCTCCTCTGCATCCTCCATACTTCAACCATCGTCAGAGTGCTTCCTGTCAGCTGTGTTTTCCTCCTCCTGTGGTTCCTCCATAGGTCGTATGCCAGTTGTGTGACAAAGTCGGTCACTACAAAAGTCTGTCGGTCTTGACCTCACCTCCAAGCTCTATCAACCTGGCCCTAGGCAAATGTTATGACTACCTCGATTCCAATTAGACTATGGACTCTGGTGCTTCCCACCATATTACTTTCGATCTCTAGAACCTACCGATCCACAATAACTATGGCAGAAATGAAGACATCGTCATCGGTGATGGTAAAAGAATTCCTATCACTCATACTAGTTAACTCTTAATTAACATACCTCTTCATTCACACTTGATGATATTTTGTGTGTACCTCATATTAAAAGAAACCTTATTTTTGTCTCTCAATTCTGCTAATAAAAGCGTACTTCAATTGAATTCTTTCCTGATTATTTTTTTGTCAAGGACTTGAGCACAGGGGCATCCTTGGTTCGAGGCCCGAATAAAGATAACATCTGCGAATGGCCTTTAGCCTTGTATCTCACTCAACCTACTGTTAACTCTTTAACTACTACTCTGGTTGACATTTGGCATCAATGTCTTGGTCACCCCTCGACTTTTATTTAACAAAAATTGCTTTCTTGTTATTCTATTCCTGGTTTTAAATCTCGTAATGTTATTACTCACTATGATGCTTGTCTTAGCAATAAGAGTCATAAACTACCTTTTGGTATATCCTCTATGTCCTGCTCTAAATCATTTGAGGTTGTTTATACTGATGTTTGGGGTCCTACATCAGTTGTCTCCTTTGACAAGTTCCCATTCTATATTATCTTTGTAGACTATTTTATAAAGTACACATGGCTATATACTCTTTGTCAAAAGTCTGATGACGTTATTATCTTCTTCAACTTTAAGAACTTAGTCGAGAACTGCTCTTAAACTACCATTAAAACCGTCCATTTTGATGGCGGGGGTGAATATCAAGCCCTTGCATCTTGTCTGTCCGCTTGTGACATTCAATATCTCAAGTCTCCTCCATATACTCAACTGGTTAGCTCTATCGAATATAAACATAAACATATTGTTGAAACTGGCCTAACATTCTCTATCAGGCTTCCATGCCATCAACCTTTTGGTCTGTAGCATTTCAAATTATTGTCTACCTTATAATCAAATGCCTACTCCTATCCTACAATATCAATCATCATTTGAAAAGCTATTTCAAAAACTCTCTAATATGCAAGCATTAAAGTTATTTGGGTGTCTATGTTATCCATGGTTACATCCTTACAATTCCCATAAAATGTAACCTCGATCTCGCCCTTGTATTTTCATTGGATACTCTCTTGAATATAATACCTTCCGGTGTTATGACCCTCACACTGCTAAAGTCTTTGTCTCTAGACATGTCACTTTTGTGGAGTCTGTCTTTCCCTTTCAGGATCACAGGCAATCTATAGTACCATTGGATTCCTACGACACATACATCTCTGTCGGATCCACACTCTCTTGTTATCTCTGTTCCGTAGCTTTTCCCTCCCTCCTCTCCACCGGTTACTCCTCTTCCTGTGCAACTATCTCTAGAACCACAACCTTTGTCTTCACCTCGTCAGGGAACTTCTGTCGTCCTTCCGCCTGACTCAACCTGTGATAACCCTCAGCCTTTACCCCCTAATACTATTACAACCTCCAAGCATCCAATGCAAACTCGTTCCAAGAGTGGTGTCTTTAAACCACGTCAAGTTCTTGACTTACATGCTAGCACTAAACCTTCCATCGACTATGCTAAACCAACATCTTTTACTCAGGCTCAAAAATCTTCACATTAGCGTAAAACCATGTGTGAGGAGTATCCTAAGTCTGGTAATCTCTAAAGGTTGGTGCTTATGCCAATTAGATGTTACAATGCCTTTTACAAGGGACTCTCACTGAAAATGTCTTCATAGAGCAACCTCCTGGCTTTATATGTCCTCAATATCCATGGCATGTCTGTAAACTTCAAAAAGCCATTTATGGACTCCGTCAGGCTCCACGGGCCTGGTATACTAAACTTGGTCTATTCTTGTCTTTAGTTGGCTTCATAAACTCTAAGTTTGATGTCTCTTTATTTTTACGCCAACAACATGGGGGCACTATCTATCTTCTAGTCTATGTGGACGATATTATTGTCACAAGTGATAACTCTATAGAGGTTTAGACATTTATTAAGCAATTGGCCGATAGATTCTCTCTTAAAGATATTGGCGACCTGAGTTATTTTATCGGGTGTCGAGGCTATGTTTACGTCTTCTGGCCTCTTTCTTTCACAGAGAAAGTATATTCAAGATTTGCTATTCAAGACAAACATACAAGATGCAAAAGAGATTACCACTCCCCTATCTACTAGTGGATCACTCAAGTTATGTGATGGTAGTCCTGCTACATACGCTACTCAGTATCGACAGGTAGTCGGATCCTTATAATATCTAGCCTTTACCCGTCCAGTCGTCTCCTTTGTAGTTAATAAATTATCCTAGTTTATACATCGACTATCTACTTTGCACTAGATTGTTGTCAAACACATTTTGCATTATCTTAAGGGGACTATCGATCATGACATTTTTCTTCGCAAACACTCCCTCTCAGCTTCATGCCTTTGCCAATACTGATTGGGTTGAAAATGTTGATGACATAACCTTTACATCAGGATATTTTATTTTTCTTGGTGCTAATCCAATTAGTTGGAGTCCTAAGAAATAAAAGACAATTGCCAGGTGTACTACTGAAGCTGAATATCGTGCTATTGCCACTGTTGCTGCTGAACTTAATTGGATAACCAACTTGCTTAAGGAGCTTCACATTCCCTCTGATTCTACGCCTATTATTTATTGTGATAACATCAGTGCTACTTACCTTTATACCAATCTGATTTTCTACTCCCGCATGAAGCATGTTGCTATTGATTTGCATTTTGTGCAAGATCAAGTCATCCACTAGCAGCTCTGTGTTTCTTATGTCCACACGGCTGATTAACTCGTTGACTTCCTCCCGAAGTCTCTGGCCCGCAAACTCTTTTCCTTGCATCGATCGAAGATCGACATCCTTGACAGGAGCTCGATCTTGCAGGGGCATGTTAGTTATACAGATTTTCCTAACTGAACGAGAAGATATCGTTCATCAGTTGAGGGAAATCTTCCTTCCAACTCTGTATAAATATGTGTTGCAACAATGTATCAAGTGAGCTATTTGATCCTCACTTCCATCTTTAACATAAGCCTCTTATGTCAAGTTTTAGTTAAGAGACGTTAGAGTCAACATACGTAGCATGTTAACTCATAATAAACTAATAATATAATAATAAACATAATTTAAATTAAAAAAATTAAGATCATTATTAATGGTGGAAGAAGGCATCGTCGTGGAAGCAACCACCAATGGCAACACCGAGCCATTACTGCCTAGTAAGGCATCATATGTATGTAGCCTCTCCCACATTGACGACGAGCTCAGGAGCTTTTGTCTCCACTGCCTTCTACTTCATCCTCTCCTGCGCCCCCACTAGTAATACCTACGATATGGTGGTCCAACTCCCTCACCTATGCCTTTGACCTCTCGTACCTCTGCCTCTCCACCTTCGTTCGCTACTATGGCCTCCGTCGCTTCCTCTATTTCGACAAGATAGATTTTTTTTAAACTTAAATTAATGTGTCATTATATTAATAATTTTATTATGGGTCAACATGGCATGTAAGTAGATTCTAACATTTGTCAACTTGGACTTGACAAAAGGGGCTTATATGTATTTAAAAATATATGAGTTATCTTAGTCAAAAGCAAAACTATAAGGGATTATGTGGTCCTTACCAAAATCATAAGGGACTAAAATGGATCTTATTCTTTATTTAAGTTATATGTGTTATTATATTAATAATTTATTATGAATCAGCATGCGACGTAAGGAAGCTATAATATTTGTTATTTCAGACTTGATGGGAGAGACTTATATGTTACGTAACAGATATTTTAGATATAGTAGACCATAAGAGGTTAAGTGATCCATCATTAAAATCGTAAGGACTAAGATGAATCTTAATTCAATTAAAATTTAATCATACAGTTTAATTTAATTTTCTAATAAATAAGGTGAAATTGATTATCGTATATGTATTGATGTACCTGTTGTTAATAGCGCCAAAAGGTATGATTCTAAATCTACGTTCCAATTATATTAGAATTCTCCCCATTTTATAGTTCTGTCAATGGGCGAACAACTGTATCTATCATATGATGGTCATGCGACAGAAGAAGTGGAATCTAATGCGATATGCAGTGATCGCTCAAGTAGGTCTCTTTCTGGACTACTTACTGTTGATCAATCTGCATACCAACATGACGGGGATAAAGTCTCGACATACTTTTCTCCACCATTTGCATACATCTACTGGAACAGAAGTCTCAGGAAATTAAATTAAACTAAAAATTAGATGAAACTTCTGTTCAATCTTTTACACGAGTGGTCAATATCCATTTTCTTGGTACAACTATACGTAAGCTCATCATCATACATCAATTCAAAATTCATAAGCTCAAAATGTTCACAATCTGTAGGTTTATCCTCGATCAAAAGTTTATTTGATTAAGTTACATTCAAATGACTGATGTCATATCATTTCTCAGTCGACTCGTTGCCTTTCTTGGCAATTCGAAGTTTACATCTAAAAGGATTCAGTATAATAAAAAAATGTTTGATGATTAAATTATTTTTCAACGAATGATGTCAAATCATTTCTTGGCTGACTTTTTTGTATGGTGCTATTTTTGTTTTCTTTTTCATGGTAATTTTGCTTCCCGTCGTATTCGGTTGGAGATGTGCTCTCATGACATGTTCTTCTTATTCATGAAGTAATCCTACGAACAGCGATCATTCCCCCATTGTGAAATAAATAATAAGCATCATGCTTATGTTTGCTGTACTTATTGATGTAAGGAATGCATATCTATTGTTACCTAAGTAGCATATAGAGGATTGCCTCACTGTACCTGAAAAGGATGAGCGGCTGCGTACGTACGTTGTGGGAAACACGACTGTCGACAGAGGACAGTCTGCTAAACGAGGTTGCCTAAGTTAGACACTGCTGTGATATCAAGCAGAGATGAAGAAGTCTGAAGAGCCACGGTTGAATACTTGTGGATGTGTAGGCAGGCGGCAAGAAGAAACAGAGTTCTTTGCAAGACTGTGACTTCTTGCAGAAGTTACAACCACATTTAATATGAACATGAACATGAACATAGCACTCAAAAGAGTAATATGAGATATTGCTGCTTTCTTTGTTTCTTTGCAGTAGCGGAAACTGTTGGTGCTTTCTTTGTCATCTACAACTTTGACGTGTAATATGAACATGAGCATAGCACTCACTCAAAAGGGTTTCATTGTTTCTGCTTGTTACGTATATACAAACTGCATATTATATGTGGATACCAACTGAATCATCACCCGTTTCTATTTTCTTCTGTTATCCACAACTTTGAGATGTGTAAATATGTGCACACAGTGTCATCTTTCAAGGTAGTAAATTATCCTGGACTGTGGATTCAGCAAGAATTCATCACAAAGTTACTGGTTCAACGTTTGATTTCTTAAAAATTAAAAATAGTATATTTTCGCATCATGGATCGAGCAGTACTAAGGAACCAAGACCTTATTACTATCGGAGCCACTTTTACATCGCAAGTGCATGTTGAGATGTATCCCAAAGAGACAACTATTAAGGAGGGAGAAAAGACTTATAGATCGAACAAATATGTCATAGATTATTAATAAAAAAATATATCAAAAATTCAATGTAGGGATAATATAATTCGACACTCTCTGTCTACATCAACGTATAAAATTAAATTTTTTATTATGTGAGATCAAACATGAGATAGTTGAGTTAGCTCCAATATAAGGATTAATTTTCCTATATACCCTTTATATAGATCTGAAATAATTTTTCTTATTTTTTTTCTCACTCTTTCTAGATCTGTTAGTGAGAAAAGAGGATCAAAATATTTTCTCACATTTCACTTTTTATTAAAATCTAAAGATACATGAGATATTTATGACAATAAATCTTAATTATCTAAGGATTTTTTTCTACTTAAATTCTTAATCATAATCCACATCTATCAAGTATTTTGAATCCTATTGAAGACAAATGATGACTTATCAAGACGCGTTAGGCTAAGGCTCAAGCGACTTCAAACTCTCTTACTTGGGTATTGATAAATCCATGAAATCACACATCAATTCAAGAGTACAAAAAACTAATGTAGCCATTGCCATGATCTATGGTTTAATTTGGTTATTTAAGCTAAAATTCATAAAATGATCACGGTTGAGAAACTTTATTAGAAGCATCACATATACAGTAGAAAAATAAAATAAAAAGATCTCCCAGTGCGCGATGATTGGTGCATAAAAAATAGTAAAATAAAAAAAATCTACACATTATGTATTAGATGTTTTACCTAGGGAGATTGTATATCCCTAAAAACCTAGATCCAAAAGGAAAGGATGAAGGAGGTCAGATGTCATCCTCTCTAGTGATATCCATATGGTGGATCGATGCATCGATGCTCCTCCAATCACACCACAAAATCATGTATCTTCCTCGTAGGTTTTTGTGCACCACCTTGTAGCAAGCATGAAAGATGAATTCTTTTCTTCTTCACTGTCCTCACGCATCAGGGAGAGGGGTAGTCGGTTGAGAAAAAGATGAAGGGAGGATAATAGGAAGGGGTGACCAAAGGTGCAGCCTATCCTCTTTTTTTATTACCCCCGCCTCTTATTTATACAGATCCTCTTAGCTCCTAATGGATCATGCCTCAGTGGGTCTCAGATCTCTATCCAATTACCCTCACCTCTTGAATTATTGGATCTCTATCCAATGATCTTAATTTACCTTTAATGGGGCCTCATGCAAAGAATCTATTAATGCTAGGTCTTATCTAATGAAACATGAGCTTATTGGATAACTCAATGTATGAGACTCCCTAATACTTCACCACATACTTCAAAAACTGATCGACCACCATGAGTATCAATCTGAGTCCCCTTATTATCGGCAATCTTGATATGAAGTCCAAGGAAATGCTCTCTTGGTATTTCTGGTATGAGTAGCGACTCCAAAAGTCTCATCAACTCTTGTTGCTCTACCTTATCTTATTGGCAAGTAAGGCATGTTTGAACATATTCCTCCACGTCGGTCCCTATCTTCGGCCAATAGAAGGCCCTCTCCACAAGAGCCATTGTTTGATGAATACCTAGATGTCTAGCCCCAAGAGAATCATGACACTTTCTCAAGAGTTCATACCTCAAATTATTTGCTTATAGAACATAAACTCTATTCCCTTTAGTGTAGATGAGTCCCTCCTAGATCCAAAATTGTCATGTCATGCCCTCTTTGATGAGTTATATCGGGGTTACTACTTGGGGATCATTGTATAGTCTATCCCTGATCTTGGAAAGAAAGTTGGAGTGCAACCGAATTGTTTAGCCTTCGCCTTCCAACTTTATGACATTCATTAGCTCTACTTTCTGACTCAACGCATCGGCCATGACATTTGCTCTTCCGAGCTGGTACCCCATTGCCATACCGAACTCAGCTAGGAAGTCTCACCATTAAGCTTGCTTTGTGAAGAGTTTCTTTTGAGTTCAAAAGTAACTCAACGTGATGTTGTCCTTTCTTAGCACAAATCGTGCTCTGAGAAGGTAGTGTCGCCAAACTCGTATATAGTGGATCACAACTGTCATCTCCTTCTCATGCACTAGATATCGTCGCTTAGTCTCATTGAGCTTGCGACTCTCGAGGCCACTGGATGATCCTCTTACATAAGTACTCCCCGATAGTGAAGTCTGAAGCATCTATATGGATTTCAAAGGACTTCCCATAGTCTGATAATCTGAGTATCGGTTCTTCCAACAAATAATATTTAGGTCTTGGAATGCTACTTCGCATTTGTTCGACTATCTCCAAGACTACTCCTTCAGCAACTTCGTCATTGGACCTGTGCACTATGAATATCCAGCTATGAAGCATCGATAATAGTCGACGAAACCAAGAAAGAATCTCACCTTTGGTACCTTCTTTGGTGTTCACAATTCTATCACAACTTACATATTAGATTTGTCTATTTGAATGAAACTGCCATCAATTCGATGCCCCAAGAATAAAATCTCTATCTGAGTAAAATGGCACTTCTCCCTCTTCACGAACAAAGTGCTTTCCCTGAGAACTTTAAAAATTGTTCAAAGGTGCTTGATATGCTCCTCGAGCATTTGGCTGTAGATGATGATATCGTCTAAGTAGATGACTATAAATTTATCAAAATACTCCTTAAATAGGTGGTTCAATAGAGTGTAGAATGTGACTAGAGTATTGGTTAAGCAGAAAGGCATAACCAAGAACTCGAACGCTCCATACCTAGTCACATAGGTAGTGTCCGTTTTGTCACCTTCTATAATGCACATCTACTAGTACCCCGATCGGATAAGTACTTTATCTTGCCCAGTTGATCGAATAAGTCTTTGATGAGTGGAATGAGATACTTGTTCTTTACTATCACTTTGTTGAGGGCCTGATAATCAATGCATAATTGAAGGCTCCCATCTTGTTTCTTTTGGAAGAGGACTGGAGTTCTGAATACTACGGATGAGACAACCACTTAGCAGTTTATCTAACTGCTTTCTAAGCTTTGCCAACATTGGAGGGGCCAATTGTTGGTTATAGGTGCCTTGCAAGCCAATCACGTGAGTGATGACACGTGTGACACACTACGCGATTTTTTTGCTTATGATTATTATTGACATATTCTCATATTATATTATATGTTATATATATATATATATATATATATATATATAGTGATATCCTTAGTTCTATGCAGTGTGAATCGAATCATGAAAAGATCATGATAATGAGATCGATTCGCCTTTAAACATAAATCCTAAATAATCTTGATCATATGTTACTCGATAGGGACATCAAGATAACTGGATAGACTAGTGTACTATATACCTGTCCATGTTGTTGAATCCTTGATTTTGATAAGAAAATCAATTGATAGGTTATTGATCTAACATGATTGTTAGAATTGATTGATGTAAGATTAATTACGACAAAATGATTATTACAATCAGGAATGACCAAGGTCAAGTCCATGCATCAGGTCG
This sequence comes from Ensete ventricosum, assembly GCA_029747655.1. Taxonomy (NCBI): domain Eukaryota; kingdom Viridiplantae; phylum Streptophyta; class Magnoliopsida; order Zingiberales; family Musaceae; genus Ensete; species Ensete ventricosum. The sequence goes on from JAQQAF010000001.1 coordinate 42,926,386, forward strand.
ATGTAGTTGGGAACTCGCGAGGAGTGCGTCGGGAGCTCACCGAGGATATCGGGAGTTTGCTAGGATGGCGCAAAGGAGTTCACCAGAAGAAGACCGAGACTCGCCGAAAGATTGTCGGGAGTTAGGATGGTCTTGTAATGGATGTTTGACAATTATGATTATATTTAATTAAGTCATAATTAGCATCTTGCATGACTAACTATAACAGAAGCAATAGAGTTACAACCAGATGATGGGCCAAGATCAAGCTTGAGCATCGGGTCGGGGTTCGGATGATGTAGTGGGATCTCACCGAAGTTCGCTAGGAGATTCGCCGAAGAGATCGGGAAGCTCGCTAGGAACACGTCGGGAGATCGTCGGAAGAAAACTGGAAGACTCGTCGCAAGAATGACAGAGGTTGCCAGATTGGTGGGAGTTAGATCTTGGTTTAGCTTATTGGTCATTAAGTGTTGTAATCATTGAGTCGTAGTTAGGAATTGAGTCCTAATTGAGTTGGATTTGGATGAAATCCAAATCAACTCAATAAGGCAACCAAGTCCACTATAGGGTTTGGTTGAGCTCAGGTTGAGCTCAATTAGTTGACCAAGGGCATGGTCAACTGATGGTTCAAGCTAAAATTCGAAAAGTGGAGGGAACCACTTTTGTGAAAATTTCGACGGGCAAACCGTCGGTGAGCGACGGGTTTACCGCCGCCGCCTAGGCTTTCAGGCGACTGACGGCGGTTGACCTGCTCAGACTGAGCGGTGGAACCGCCCATACCCAGGAATATGGGTACTTTCGACGATTGACTCGCTCAGGACCGACGGGTAAACCGCTTGTACCCTGGTGTTTGGGCGGTTGAGCCGTCCAAGTCGGCAGGTAAATCACCCATACCCGATTTTTTTGGGTATGTTAGATTTTTGGCTCTAAATATTTGAAGCCACTTGGGGCTTATAAATACCCCAAGTTTTCTTGTATTCTATACAACAATTTTAGGGGATTATATTATGAGAAAATATTGTATGAGAATTGTAAGAAAAAGAAAAGGGGTAAAGGAGTGATCAAAGAGTGTAATCTTGTCTCCCTTGTAAGCAAAGTGTAAGGGTTTGGTCTTCACCCAAAAAAGATCGGTAGTGGATGCCAGTATGCCTCAAGAAGGACTCGAGAGTGGACTTAGGCTATTGGCACCGAACCACTATAAAAATTGTGAGTGTTCCCTTACTTTCATTGCTTACATATTTTTGTATCGACGCTTCCGATTTAACTCAACTCTTTGAAATCAAAGTTTTCATGATAAGTTCTTTCCTTCAAATGTTGTTGATCTTTCTGGTTTGCTTATTAACTTAGCAACTTTCTTTTAATCACTCACTCGTTTCACTAAGAACAAAAAGCTTTGGATTTCATATCTTGGTTTAATCAAAAAGTTTTCATCTAAACTCAAAATTTATACTTGCACTAATTCACCCCAACATCCCCCCCCTCTTAGTGCCAATTGATCATAACAATTGGTATCAGGGTCACATTTTTCTCATTTGATTTAACACCCAAGAGAATGACTCTCTTTGGCTTTTAAAAGAGTTTTTCTATCATTCACCATCCCATATTCAATGGGACGAACTACACTTATTCAAAAACTTGGATAAAGTTTTTTTACTTTCTTTAGACCTTGATTTATAGATTATTATTAAAAACAAATTCGAAAAGTCTTCTCTTCCAATGAATAATTGGAATGATTTGGAGAAGAAGACTTTCTCCTTAAATGCCAAGGCTATGAATGCCTTGTTTTGCGCCTTAGATAAAAATAAATTTGATCGGGTTTCTTATTTTGATTTGACTTATGATATATGGCATGCATTAGAAATAACATATGAAAGCACACTTAATATAAATGAATTATTAAATAAAAATACTTCTAAAAATGATCAAGAAGAATACCTTCCTAAGAACCAGAAGGAATGTGAACTGAGAAGAACACATGACTCCTTAAGTAAAATCTCGAGTGATGAGAGCCTTGAACTTTTGACAAATAAACCATAAAAATTGATAAATTTGAATCTTAAAAATAATCTAAAGATGGACAAAACTTCTTGCTATGAATACAAGAAGCCAATGAGCTCTAAAGGTCAAATGCACAACTAAGAAGTGAAAAACCTCGCTCTTATGACTATCGACAATGAGGTTAGTAATTCATTAAGCGTTTCTTTTTCAAAATTATTAAGCATGTTTCATTTGTTTGATGAGTTTAGAAAACTTAGCAAGTCTTTTAAGTTGCTTAAAATTGATCATGATTCATTAATTGGTAATATTGATAAAATGCATGAGTTATTAGCATCACATAATCCTAGTTCTAAATATGAAATGCTAATCAACATTAAAGAAAAAAATATCATGCTTAAGACAACGATATAGGCTTTGTTGGTAACACTCAACAAAACCAACTATATTTGTTAAAGGACCTACCTTACATTTACCATAAAAAAATAAATATAATTTTTATGGTAGATTAGGACATAAAGCCTACAATGTCTCTTTTAAAAATTATAATCCACATAAATTAATTTGGGTTCCTAAAGGAACCATAAACAATCTTAAGCCATTAGAAAAAATGGGAAGAACATACCATGAAGGACCCAAACTCAAATGGGTACTTAAATCAAAACCTCTCATAATATAAAGTTACCTCCTAACAAGGCTAGGAGCACTAAGTAATATTTTGAAAATAGATGTTCAAGACTTGAGATCTAATACTCTTTCAAAGTTCACTAGCCTATGTAACAATAACAAAAAAAAAAAAAAATTGAATTAAGATGTTTTAAGCTTAATGATCCTTGTTTCTATTATAACAAATCATTTTATTAAAAATAGTTCATTATTATATAATTAATCTTGATGATGCATAGCTAGAGCATACTAGAATTAGAAAGAAAAAAATATAGTTAACTTAAATAAAAGTCATATGTATGAAAGAAAGATAATGATGATGATTATTGTATTGATATGTATTAACTTATGTTAATGATTTATGTTGTTTTTGAACCAAAAAATCATATATGAAATCATCTTTCTTTAAAAGAAAAACTTCTTGATAACATGATATAATATTCCAACATGCAAAAATCATTGGATTTAAAATGAATCAAAGCTTTTATTTAAAAATATTTTTGTAATGATCATAATGAAATTTTATTTTTGACTTTAAATGCTAATGCATTCTTGAAATATATTTCAAAAGAAGAATAATTCTTCTTGAAAAAATATTTATCCCATGAATCCTTCAACAAAGATAAAATGATACATTTATTGTTGAATCTCTTTAACTACAAAAATAAATAGAAAACTATAGCTATTTTCTTTTGAAAAACAATCTAGGATAAATTTATTGGAATTTTTTTAAAAGTATTTTTTGATAATAATTTTGGATAAGTTTTCAACTGATTTTATTTTAAAAAGAGATTAATGAATCGATTATGTTATTTTTATGACTCTTTTGAACTATGAAAGTGATTTTGATGATTTGATTATTTGAACTTGAATAAATTATTATCATGATTTTGACAAGTTTAGAAACTGAAACTTGAAAATCTTCTTATAAACCATATTCTTGAAAAATTAAAGTTTCATATATATAAATCAAGATCTTCTACTTTTTTTCTTCCTTAAAATTAACTAATGATCTTGATATCTATAATATGATATCTTTATCAGATGAAGACTCTTCTTTATTCTTTTATAGTTCTATTTTATCATCTAAGAAGAGATATACTAAATTAAATCATATTTTTAATATTTATGAATGTCTTTTGATATTAATATTTATCTTGACATGATTTATTTTAAAACTCATGAATGACATAACTTATCACCAAAATTAGTATTTCTTAAATTTGTGATAAGTTAAAAATTGAAAGAGATTTGTATTATCATGAATATTCCCTTAATTTCTTCTTGATTTGACTTTTACGTTATGGGAATCACGTTATTGATTTCTATAATTTTCTCTTTTTAATAAAAATGAGATTTATGATCTTAACAATAATAATTAAAATTTTTATCAAGATCATTCTTCTTTGTTATTAAAAAGACTTATCTTGGATGAATTGAGATTATCCCCTAAGACTCATTTTTATTATTCACAAAAAAAGAGAGAAAGAAACTAATTAAACAAAATCATGTCTTTTGATATTAAAAAATTTAATTTTATCTTTAATGACATGATCTCCTTATACTTTTTGACATAATTTGAAATGCTAAGAAGAAATTATGCCATAATATTTCTTTCTTGACATTGACAAAAAAAAGGGGAGAGATAAAATTATTAATTTGATTAGAAGGAAATTTGGATATGATAACATTGAATGAGGAACAATTGCTTAGAAGAAAATTAGGACTTTCTAAATTCATGCAAAATACTTGATTTACAATTTGAGCTTGATCTACTATCATGTCTTCTTATGAGATTCTTGATGCTTTTTATTAAATTTATAATAAATAATTTTTTTGCTATACATGAAATTTCATGAGATGATTTTAATGTATGAGTAGCTCTTAAACTTTTGAATCTCCTTGAATACCTTAAAGTTTTGAGCTTAATTTTAAAATTCACATCTATAAAATTTACATCTTTAAAATTGAGCATTCTTGTGAGATGATATTTTTCATTTCTCCATTGATTCTACCTTCTTGCTCACACAAAATGGAGAAAGAAAATCACTAGCATTTCAAGAGATTAATTAGTCTATTAATTACATTTTGAATATCTTGAAAGTGATTTTGATGATTTTAAAATTAAATGAGTGATTTACCTATATTGTGGTTTTGATTTCTTGGAATTACAACTTGAAATCTTTTATGAATCAAAATATTTTGTTATGTATTCTCGTATTATTTAAAAGAAATTTTTTATACAAATCATGAATTTGACAACTTGAGATTTCTTATGAATGAATCAAGAGATTTTATTTTATTTGTTTCTCTTATAATTTGTCTCTTGATAGTCACAATTTGTCTTCATGAATTGTACACATCATACTATGTTAATTTTTCTTGATATATTTAATGTGATGATTTGAAAAATGATGTAATGAGAAAAATTTTGCACTATCTCTTCTCTTTGACAATGACAAAGGGGGAGCAAAACTTGTTTTCTTACATGATGTAAATTACAAAGGAAGTAAAAATTTGCTAGCTTATACTTCTCAAAAGAGAAGAAAGAACTTACTAGCTTGCATGTTCTAAAGTGATGAAAAATTTGCTAAATTGCTAAGCTCTCATATATCAAAAACTTGCTAATTGCACTTCTCGTTTTTGTTGATGACAAAGGGGGAGAAGATATGATGATGTGAAATCATGTATGATGCTAATGCATGTTGATTTTTGAAAATATACATGATGATTTAGAATAATAATCATAATTTTATAATATGATGTATTGCATATGATGTGGTTAAAATAGTTTCAACTTGGACTTTTGAGCTCATCTTAATATTCTTTTTTATATTTATTAAGAGCTCTTCTTAAAGATGTTTTACAACTCATCCCTTATTTTCTTTAATTTTTTTTCACAAGAGGAAGAAAATCATTTATGACTCATGTCATATTTTACAAAGGGAGAGCAAAGACTCATGTGCCTTAAAATCCTTAGTCCTATATTTCACCTTTTTGTTGATGACAAGGGGAGAAATATACATTGATAACTCCTATCATCATCATATTGATTAATGACACATGATATTGATTGATGACTCATGATATTGATGATATACACTGATAACACATAATATGGATATGGATATGGATTGGACATATTGGATATGGATATGAGTGCATAATTCTTATTATTTGATGACTTGATGAAATTCATGATATGATAACTTGATACAAATTTATGTTAAAATTTGCATAAAATATTGATTGCTTGAATTTAAGAATATGTGATTTTCTTAAATTTAAGTAGTATGGATTTTGGGGGAGTTAGGATTAACTCCTATTATCATCAAAAAAGGGGAGATTGTTGAATCTCGGATTTGATGATGAAATCAATTGATGGGTTATTGATCTAATAGGATTGTTAGAATTGATTGATGCAGGATTAATTATGACAGAATGATTATTACAATCAGGATTGGCTAAGGTTAAGTCCATACATCAAGTCGATATGGTTGGGAACTCGCCAGGAGTGCTTCGGGAGCTCGCCAAGGGTATCAGGAGTTTGCTAGGATGGCACAAAGGAGTTTGCCAGAAGAAGACCGAGACTCACCGGAAGATTATCAGGGGTAACCGAAAAGCTTGTCGGGAGTTAGGATGGTCTTGTAATTGGATGTTTGGCAATTATGATTATATTTAATTAAGTCATATTTAGCATCGTGTAGGACTAACTATGATAGGAGCAATGAAGTTACAACCAGATGATGGGCCAAGATCAAGCTTGAGCATCGGGCTGGGGTTCAGACGGTGTAGTGGGATCTCGCCGAAGTTCACTAGGAGATTCGTCGAAGGGATCGGGAAGCTCGCTGGAAACATGCCGGGAGATTACCGGAATAAGACTGGAAGACTCACCACAAGAATGCCGGAGGCTGTCGGATTGGCGAGAGTTAGGTCTTGGTTTAGCTTGTTAGTCATTAAATGTTGTAATCATTAAGTCGTAGTTAGAAATTGAGTCATAATTGAGTTGGATTTAGATGACATCCAAATCAACTCAATAAGGCAACCGGATCTATTATAGGATTTGGTTGAGCTCAATTAGTTGACCAAGGGAATGGTCAACTGATGGTTCAAGCCAAAATTTGAAAAGTGGAGGGAACCACTTTTGCAAAAATTTCGGTGGGTACACCGCCGATGAGCGATGGGTACACCGTCGCCTAAGCTTTCGGGCTGTTGACGGCGGTTGAGCCGCTCAGACTGGGTGGTTGAATGCCTCGTACTCAGGAATCTAGGTACTTTCGGCGGTTAACCCACCTAGGACCGGTGGGTAAACCGCCCGTACCCTAGTGTTCGGGTGGCTGAGCTGCCCAGGTCGACATGTAAACCGCTCATACCCAGTTTTTTCTAGTATGTTTGATTTTTGGCTCCAAAAATTTGAAGCCACTTGGGGCTTATAAATACCCCAAGTTTTCTTGCATTCTATATAACAATTTTTGGAGATTATAATCTGAGAAAATATTATGTAAGAATTATAAGAAAAAGAATAGGGGTAAGAGAATGATCAAAGAGTGTAATCTTATCTCCCTTGTAAGCAAATTGTAAGGGTTTGGTCTTCACCCAAAGAAGATCGGTAGTGGACGTCGGTGTGCCTCAAGAAGGAGGACTCGGGAGTGGACTTAGGCCATTAGCGCCGAACCATTATAAAAATTGGAAGTGTTTCTTTGCTTTTATTGCTTACATATTTTTGTATTGACGCTTCCGATTTAACTCAACTTTTTGAAAGTAAAGTTTTCACGATAAGTTCTTTCCTTCAAACATTGCTTATCTTTCCGGTTTGCTTATTAACTTAGCAACTTTCTTTTAATCACTCACTCGTTTCACTAAGAACTAAAAGCTTCAGATTTCCTATCTTGGTTTAATAAAAAAGTTTTCATCTAAACTGAAAAACACTTACAATAATTACACCCCCCCCTCTTAGTGCCAATTGATCCTAACACATATGATGGATGTGGCTAGTCTTATAGCCACTTGTGTGGAGACACTAAGGATACATTACAAGTGCTCATTGGAGAATGAGTTAACTGATTGATCCATTTATGGAATGTTGTATGGTTAATGATACCTAATGTCAAACAACGATTCCGTAGTCTCAGTTGTGCATAAGGTCCATAGACTTGAGATACCAAAGATGTCTTATTTGAGTACTCCTTTCTTTAACACTAGACTTGTAGGTTTAGAAAGTTTCTGATCTGGTATAATCGATTATTGAGATTGGTAGCCAACTTTACGAAGGAAATTGAGTGTCAATAAAGGAACATCCACTCTCGGTATCGCGAGAGAAATATCCCTTATATGCTTGCTCAAACAAATCCCTATATAAGGTCATTCAAAATGAGAGAGAAGAAGTTCTCCGAGAGAATCCGATTAGAGCGAGACTCAGATGGATTCTGTATGTGGCCTAATAGTATCATCTCTAATATACGGTCTCTAGGATATTAGTCGGATAAGGAACTATAGATACACGATAATTATGGATGGATAGGTTTGATGGATTTAATCCCTTTGTACCGTTTGGGGATTATAGTGTAGTAGCCTAGTATGTCCATAGTCGATAAGTTAAGTGAATTATTATGGGGATAATAATTCCCTATATCAGAAGAAGTTCTGATGGGAGTGACTAATGGCTAGTTCGGTGTTGAGTTTAGAGGGTAATATGCATATGGTCGATGCTTTAGTGAATAGAGGATTATATGTGAGTTATCTAATTATCCCCTGTTCTCTTCGGATAAGACCCTATATTGATGGGCTCCTTGCATGAGGCCCAATTAGAGACCGAATGAGATTATTAGATAGAGATCCAATAATTCAAGGTTAGTGGATAATTGGATGGAGATCTAATACCCACTAAGGCAGAACCCTTATGGTTTTTATGGGTGGCTCTCTATAAATAGGAGGGGCAGCACACATAGGTGGTAGGTTGCACCCTTGGCCATCCCCTCCTATTCTCCTCCTCTCCCTCACTTTCTTAGCCGACCAGATCCTCTCCGGCATGAGAGGGCAGTGAAGAAGACAGAGGATCTTCTTCCAAGTTTGTTGCAAGAAATTGCACAATAGTTTATGAGACTTGAGGTTACGATTGGAGGAGTATTGCTATAACAATCCATTGTGTGGATACCGCTAGAGAGGAGGACACTTGACCTCCTTTACCTTCTCTATCTGGATATTAAAAAATAGGGATATACGATCTCCCTAGGTAAACAATCTCATACATGATGCAGTTTTATGGTTTTCTCGCACAAATCATTGCACGACAATTATGATCTACTTGGGAAACTAGTTTTGTTTTGATCTTCCACTGTACATGTGATGCTCCCGCTTGGTTTCCCAGCAATGATATCAGAGTCAATGTTGTTTATGCAGCGTATGATGAGATTGATACACGTAAATTATTTTTTACATATTTTGCTATGATTTTTCGGGGTTAATCAGATCTTGACAGTTCTTTTTTCTTACTATAAAAATGTGCTATACGAAGGTGTTCTAAGGTCCTTTGATGCCCTACGACACGACCAAAGGCTACTTGCAGTCTTAGCCGAGAGCAAGGATGCTGCTCTCGGCCTAGCCAAAGACTACAAGGCCAAGAGCAGCAAGCACTCGACCATCGCAATAGCCTCCCATGCAGCCAAGAGTAATGACTGCATGGGCAACCCTGGCAGCTAGGGTTTCTTGGCCGCTAGATAAACCTTGCGACTAAGGTAGCCTAGCCGCAAGGGGTGTTTTGGACGATGAAGGTGTGCTGGTTGTCCATGGTAGATTGTATCCATGGAGAAGGTTGCAAAAGAGTTCCTTGGGGGCTAGGGTTTCCTAGCCTCCCAAGATTCCCCTATGGCCAGGGACTTAGCCATAGGGGCCTCCTAGTTGTAGGGGACTTCTAGTGGTTTCCTTACTACACAAGGAGTCCCAAGCTGCCATTTTAGGAACCCTATGGTAGGGTATCCTAAAAATTCTAAAAATAATTAATTAAATAAGTTAATTAATTATTATATATCTATTAATCTTACATGTGATGTGATATGTATATGTGAAGTATAATGTGGATGAATGATCATGAGCCAGGTGATGTGATGTGTATACATGTGATTATTATTATTATTGAGGCCTGTTAGCCTTTGCTTTCTCTATTATTGTCGGGTCTGCGTGCTTGTGATATTTTATAATTATATGAAGAGGTGCGGTTGGAGTGTGGAGGTGATAGTGGGATCCACAATATTATGGCGGGAGATCATGATGCATTGTGATTCGGCGAGGATATGACGAAACCGATGACGATGAGATCAATGATCATAGGGTATGGAGATGCATCAATGCACACATATATCCTATTGTGAGTGATTAGGCCCATTGGCTCGGGCTTAATCATATTAGGTGACGGACCATGATTATTTGGTGTGGCTTGCATACATGATATATGTTATACACCTATTGTGTGTATATATATATATACACTATATATATATATATACACTAAATATGTATGTGTGTGACACAACATATTAGAAGACCGATACAAAATAAAAACCCTCATACAATAATATTAAGTCGGTGAGCGTGAGGTAATAAGATTGACCCACGTGGCCTTCCATCGTTATAGGAAGAAATTGAATCATGACATAGGTTGAGTTGATCAAGTCACTCGAGGCTCACCTATCTATATGATCGAGATCTTGCCTACAACATAGAGATATCACCAGTGATATGAGGACATAATATGTTTGGTTGAGTCACTTGAGAGCATATCATCGAATCAGATTCATCTTGTAATGATGGTGATGACTTAAATAAACTTCATGGTTAGTCGAGTAGTCGAGATCATGATGATTTAGAGGCCAAACATGATGGAAATCACAAGTTGTAATTGGCAAGAGTTGCCTACCTTTCGGGCTTAGTGTAATTGGTCGAGTCAATTAAGGTTACACTAAGACATCAATTGGATCCTAATCCCTAGTAGAAGTCTGCTGGAGACTTCTGTTTCACATATCGAGGGTGTCGCGTGATTTGCTAGGAAAATAGTGATAGTACATTAAGATAAAAGTCGATATCCTAATTAGTTTTTCTGTAAAATCTGTATGTAATTTATTTGTATTATATCTTGTTTCTTAAAAACATGTCGCTCACAAAACCCTCTGCATGACAACTTGATGCTAGCTGCCTTACTGGCCCTAACTACATAGATTAGCTCTGCAATTTTGAGAATTTTTCTCACGGTTGAGAAAATCGCATATGTCATTGATACAATTATGCCTACATCGGAGAAGGGACAAGCGTGGATGAGACCGCTCGCTATGTGAAGTATATAGATGATTCCACATTGGTAAAATATTACATGTTGGCCTACATGACTCCTGAGTTACAAAGGCAGCATGAGAGCATGGATGTCAATTTTATCCTTCTTCATCTCCGCTAACAATTTGAGAAACATGAAAGAACTCAAAGGTATGAGATATCCAAGAGTCTCTTCCAAGCTAGGATGACAAAAGGGATATCAATTCAGGACCATGTCCTAAATATGATAGAGTAGATCATGAAACTCACAGGTTTAGGAATGACCCTAGAAGATAACTTATGCATTGATCTTATACTTCGGTCCCTAACAGATTCCTTTTCTTACTTCATCATGAATTTTAACATGAGCAAGTTTGAGGTGACTCTCCATGAGCTCTTCAATATGTTGAGGGAAACTGCGAGTGCCATCAAGAAAGAGAAGCCAGTTCTCTATATTGGTGAGACCAAGAAGAAAAAGAAGGCTAGTAAAAACCTTAAGAAGGGCAAGTGCAAAGAAAGATTAGGTAATGCAAAGGTTGCCAAGAAAGACTCGGCAAAGGACAAAGGATAATGCTTCTACCGGGGCAAAGACGGACACTGGAAGAGGAAATATAAGGATTACCTTGCAGACAAGGTGAATCCAGGTTTGGAACATTGGGAGGCAGTAAAGTGTATCCTTAAGTACTTGAGAATGACTAAGAATCTTTTATTGGTATATGGAGGAGGTAGCTTCTAGGTTGAGGGCTATATGGACTTGAGTTTCTAGTCCGACATTGAAGATAACAAGTCGAACTCAGGATATATTTTTATCCTGAATGGAGGAGCAGCAAGCTGTAAGAGTTCTAAACAAGATACTACTGCTGACTTGACCAGAGAGGCTGAGTACATTGTTACAGCAGAAGTAGCAAAGGAAGGGGTGTGGATGAAGAAGTTCATCAAGGATTTGAGAGTCGTACTAAGCAGTATGAAGCTGATTCTCAAATACTGCGATAACAACGGGGCGATCACTCAAGCGAAGGAACCCATGTCTCATCAAGAGTCTAAGCACGTTCTGAGGAGGTTCCATCTAATCAGAGAGATCATAGCCCATAAAGATATAGTAATAAAAAGAGTTTCATCCTGTCATGGGCTTAATTGATTTTACCTAAGCCGTGCGGCACCCATGCGTGTTCGTCCACAAAGGTCAGCCTTCCCCGGGATCTCCTAGAGTCCCTTAGGACTTACAAAAGGGAAAACGGGTCAGACGAAGCAATTCCAACGGGATCCACAAGCAACTGCTCAAGTAAACACTTTATAAAGCCAATTCAAATTACACCCATGAACATTACAAACTCAGAAAGTTTGCATACAAAGGATAATGGTCCATTACAGACTGAAGTTCCCCATAAGTGCCTACATGACACGTACTCATATTTACAAGCTGAAATCAGCCATAGAAGATAACCAAACTAGGGCTGCTAAGTCTACTGTGAGCCTGCTACTTGCTGTACAAAGAATGTATAGAAACCAAAGGACACAGATAAATGTGTGACATTCTCCCCCACTTATTCCTTCGATGTCCTCGTCGAAGCCACTGTAAACGCTACATCTCCTCACATTTTGCTGAATCTTCAATCTTCTGCTCTAGCTGCAACATGCCTCTTGGCTCCCAACTGCTCTCCGCTGCTGTTGTTGAGTAGTCAAACTCTTATCTGCCATACTGATTCAACTCATCAGTGACTAACTCTATTATGGGATTGGCTGAGTTGTCTTGATCCTTGTTGACTCTCGCGGATCCTTCTGATGAAGGAAAAGACCTACCTTATTATGCGCCAGTATCTTAGTAGTCTCATGTTGCTTAAACTAGATGGATGCTTATTAGAGCTTTAACGAAAATCGCCTCGCGGACTTTGAAGTTTTTAAGGTCCTTCCTCCATAATTTTTGCCCATTGATCCTTCTTCCACTTTTAGTTGTCACTTCCAAGTATGTTCACATCACTCCTGCTTTCGATTGGCATTCAATTAAGAAATGAAGCGGATAATCTACTCTGAGTAGTACTGATCATAATGGTGAAGATTTGACAACTATTATCTTCCAATAGCGTTCTTCGAAGGGTCACTGAACTTATGTAGAGCTCCTCTGCTAGATAAGTAAGAGAACTGAGATACTTGACTTCACCCATTTTCTTGAGTTGAGAAGGCAAATGTTACTCGATTTTGCCTACCTCATCGAGTTTGTACTTCATGCATTGAGCTTGTTACTAACATTCACCCGCTCTTTGCTCACACTTCCGAAGCACTTGAAGTGTTTACACTCCTAGCATTGAGTTAGCCACTGTGATTCACCTTCCCACTACTATCAAACTTCTGGAATGCAAGAAGTTTTGTCCAAAAAGAGTAAAAAGTTTAACCCAACTTAGAGTAAGTCTTTGATAGTCCTAGTCGCCTCTAGGATTGTACCGTCTTCTCTATCACCTTTGTCGCCTACTCCTATGAGTAGAAAAGGTACAGTACCATATACTGCCTACTTTGTTCCTTGGTCGAGCACTCTTGCATCAACCCGAAGTCCCTTACTTTCGACTATCTTGATGAGAAGCCCATCGACACTGGTCTTATGAAGTTCTTTGGCCTCTGCCCTTCCGCTCTGTCTTGGTACTTGGAGTTTGCCTTTGCATTCTCCACCTCCTCGGCCCCTTTTACGACCAATGCTCTCCCTCTATGAGAGCAAGGGATCGATGATGCCATGAAAGTCTCACCTCTGCGGTACCATGGCGCTACTAAGCCCATGGCCCTACTATCCGTTGCCTCACATCTACGTCCCTTTCTTCGTAATTGGTAGGTCCGCCTCTGTAGCACTATGGCACTCCTCCGAGTCCACCTCCTTTCCAATCAACACTCTGCTTTTGGGCAGCTGAGTCCCTCCGGATTCGTCATCGTTTCCACGCCCTTTTCGACCACCTACTTTAACACATCTGTGTTCTCCAAGCAATTCTCCTTAGTTGATGGAAAGACAGACTTCAACTCTCTTGTATGGCCTACACTATCTTTTTGTAGGGCATGTTCTCCTTAGCTTCCTTGGTAGCAACGTTCGCTTACTCGGCCTTGTCCTCTGACTTGTCGGGCTCCCTTAAGCGAATGTGAGCACTAAAGCAGTCCACTATACCTCTGTATGATCAAGTCCCCTCAATGGGACTCACTAGTACCTGCAATCTGACTTCTCCCTCGGTGGTACACAGTCCCCTATGCTGATGACTAAGGTTTTCATCTGATGCAAGCTTCGATGCGCACACACGGAAGCATCACCTCTGCGGTACCGTGGCATTCCCTCCTTAAATCCATAACCCTTCTTGCCGTTGCATTGTTCACCGGAGTGGATCTCCCAACAACTTATGATTATTCACATGATCACGTCCCCCTCCATGGGACTCACTGGTACTTGCACTTGGACTTCTTCCTCGGTGGTATATAGCCCTCATATACTGATGACTAAGGCTTTCATCCAATGTAAGCTCCGATGCATACACGAAGACCCACCTCTGCGGTACTACGATATTCACTCCTTAAATCCATAGCTCTTCTTCTTGTTGTATCGTACACTAAAGTGGAGCTCCCAGTAGCTCCTGATCATACCTCCGCATGATCATGTCCCTCACGGGACATGTCCGCATGTGTTGCATTGCCACGAACTATTCCACCATGATCCATTGCACCATGTCACCTCCTGGTGACATCTCCATTGCATATATATTCTCATGTGATGAACTCAGACTACGACTTCTCCATGTGTGGCCTCTGCCAACACATCATAGGGCCTTTACCATCTCCGATTTTTGGTTCGCACCATTGGTAATTCACCTTCGTTCAACCACTCTTGGGTCACACCCGAATGAAGCATAGCTCTAGAATAGTCCGTCGCCTAGTAGCTCCTAAAGTCCCCTGACTTCGTTAGAATTAGTGCACCATTGTCTAGATCTTGGGCCTCTATGCCCTACCAGTATAATCTCCGCTATGCACCACTTGTTCCTAACAACTTGAATGGCAACACTGTGGCATATTCTTCAACAGTACCTGCTTTTACGTTCTCTTACCCCGTGCTAAGGTCTCTCTCTTGATCCCAATTTCACCTTCGCAAGTTGAATCACCTTAGTTACTTCGTCAAATGCATCTCTGAGGTAAGGTGCATGTGCCTCGAAGCTCACTTCATCTTTAGCACCATTCAAGATAAGTCCGCCCCATCAGAATGAAGAACCCATGGAATGACATGATCCCACTCTTGCCTCTATAAGAGTTCATGCCCTTGACCTCTGTCAAAGGAAAGCTCCATGCCTCCGCTCCATGTTTTATCTTCAATGTCGACTCCCTTCATGCGACTTGGATACTTCATCAAATTCCACCCAAGTCGCTCTGTTCCTCGATTTGCATTGAGTTGATAGTGGCCCTCGCGTTCACCATTCCATGGGTCAACCCTCTATTGAGTTTGATTTTCACATCGACTCCAAGTGTGCCTTCATATGATGTTGCCTTGGAATGCTCCCCCACTTGATCTCGAAATGCATCCACCAATACATTACCTCATTCAAGATTATACGATGACTCCTCGTCACTCACTTGGTCCGTTGAGCTTTGTGGAGATATTACCTTGAGGAACTCTTTCTCAATATGTGCGGTCCGTTGTACATGATTCTCCCTCTGGAAAACTATGACTTATCCCTCTTGGATATCTGTCCTGTTGGAGCAACTTTCCTCTTTGTATTCTTCCCACTAGAAGTTTCAGAGACCACCATCTCCTTTGGACTACTCGGTCTTATTGAACAACTTGTGTCTTGTTCTGCCCCCGCAAATGCACTTGCTAGATTGTGACTCTTCGCCAATACAGTCCTACTGCACCCTTTAAGGTCTAGTAATATGCTAAACTTGTTGCACACTTCAGCTGCCTACAGACATATCCTTTCAATACCAAAGAGAAAGTTCTGATGCTCTATAGCATCGAGTTCCGATCGCACCTTGGGATGACCACTCGTCCGTGTACAAGCCCTTACATAAATACTGAATCCTTTGAGTTAGCAATTCCCCTCACCTTTGTAAACTTTGCATAACTCTTTGGGCATTGTGCAACCGGTACTCAAGGCAAGTGGGGTGCCTGGTGAAAGATGAGACCGTTTAAAGTGGGAGGTGTTGCACCAGGCGCCCCACTTGCCTTGAGTACCGTCAAGTTTGGTTGCCAACATCGAGTCGTAGCTTAAACTCGACCATCCCAATCTTTATGCGCTATGCATTCTTCTTTGTTTGTTTATCCTCGTGGTGCCTCTCGCACAAAGGGTTGGCCATTTCTCTGAATGCCAAACCTGGATGCCCGCTCCTCTAAGCGACTCCTTTCCCTACATCTCAATATTCGTTTCCCCCAAACGATTACGCGTGATGGCTGTCCTCCACACAGCCCAACTAGGTCCCCCACGTTTGTATGATGAGTATTTTTGCGTGTACTTGTCTCGCTCTGATACCACAATGTCACGGGCTTAGTTGATTTTACCTAAGTTGTGTGGCACTCATGCGTGTCTGTCCGTAAAGGTCAGCCTTCCCCAAGATCTCCTAGGATCCCTTAAGACTTACAAAAGAGAAAACGAGCCTGAAGAAGCAATTCTAACGAGATCCACAAGCGACTGCTTAAGCAAACACTTTATAAGGCTAATTCAAATTACACCCATGGACATTACAAACTCAAAAAGATTGCATACAAAGGATAATGGTCCATTATATACCGAAGTCTCCCACAAGTGCCTACATGACATATGCTCACATTTATAAGTCGAAACCGACCATAGAAGATAACTAAACTAGGGCTACAAGTCTGCTGCGAGCCCGCTACTTGCTGTACAAAGAATGTACAAAAACCAAATGACATGGACAAACATGAACATTTCATCGAACATCTTGTTTTACATTTTATCCGTGACAATCTTAAGATAACATTGTAGACGATTAATTAGGGACCAAATTCATTATCTTGTCATACGAATTAATGTTGTCAATGAGGATCTTAGCCTCTTATTATTGTACTGACGAATCCACTGGCTCATATTGTATGTGAGCGTTACAAGGGTTTGATGGGGACACATAGGTGATTGACTTTAGGTCAAGTGAGAGATTATTTGTTACAGGTGCCCTGCAAGCTAATCACGTGAGTGATGACACGTGTGACATGTTACACGATCTTTTTGCTTATGATTATTATTAGCATATCCTTATATTATATTATTTATTACATATATATATTATGATGTCCTTGGTTCTGTGTAATGAGAATCAGATCGTGAAGAGATCACGATAATGAGATCAATTTATCTTTAAACACAGATCCCAAAAAATAATCATGATCATAGGTTACTCGAGAGGAATATTGAGATAATCGGACAGACTGGTGTACTATATACTCGTTTATATGATGGAGTCAGCTGGTCTCATAGCCACTTACGTGAAGACACTAAGGATACAGTATATGTGCTCATTAGAGAATGAATTTACTGATTGATCCACTTATAGAATGATATATGATTAATGATACATAATGTCATACAACGATTCCGGGTCCTAGTTGTGCATTTGATTTTTAGCCTTGAGACACTAAGGGTGCGTTGTTTGAGTAATCATTTTATTGACGTCGGACTTACAGGTTTAGAAAATTATAGATCTGGTACAACTGGTTATTGGGATTAGTAGCTAACCTTATGAAGAAAATTGAATATCAATAAAAGATCATCCACTCTCGGTATCATGAGAGAAATATCCCTTGTGTGTTTGTTTAGACAAATCCATAACCAAGGTCATTCGAATTGAGAGAGGAGCTCTCTAGGAGAATCTGATTAGAGCGAGACTCAGATGGATTCTATATGTGGCCTGAGAGTACCATGTCCAATATACGGTCTCTAGGATATTAGTCAGATAAGGGACTATAGATAAATGGTAACTATGGATAGATAAGTCTGATGGATTCAATTCCCTTGTACCGTTTGAGGACTATGGTGTAGTGGCTTGGTACGCTCATAGTCGATGAGTTGAGTGAATTATTATAGGGATAATAATTCACCATATCAGATGGAGTTCTAATGGGAGTGACTTACGGCCAGCTTGATATCAGGCCTAGAGGGTCACACACATATGATAGATGCTTCAGTGAATAGATGATTAGATATGAGTTATCTAATTAACCCATGTTCTCATCGGTCACATTGATGGGCTCCTTGTATGAGGCCCAATTATAGGCCAAATGAGATTATTGGATAGAGAATCAATAATCCAAGTTTAGTGGGTAATTGCATGGAGATCCAATACCCACTAAGGCAGGATCCCTTAAGGTTTATATAAGTAGCACTTTATAAATAGGAGGGGCGACACACATAGGTGATAGGCTGCCCCCTCCTATTCTCCTCCTCTCCCTTGCTTTCTCAAACAACCGACCCCTCTCAAGCGTGAGAGGGTAGCAAAGAAGATAGAGGATCTTTTTCCAAGTTTGTTGCGAGAAGCTGTGCAAGAGTCATGAGAATTGGGGCTGCGATTAGAGGAGTATTGCTATAGCGATCTATCGTGTAGATAACGCTAAAGAGAGGAATATTTGACCTCCTTCATCTTCTCTATCCAGATCTAAAAAAACAGGGATATATAATCTCCTTAGGTAAATAATTTCACACATGATGTAATTTTTCATTTTTATGATTTTTCTCGCACTAATCTTTGCACAACGATTATGATCTCCCTAGAAAAATGATTTTATTTTGATCTTCCACTATGCATGTGATGCTCCTACTTGGTTTCCCAGCACCATACGGTACGGTGGTCTCACTGGAGGCTTCACTCCCAACTCCAGCTCAATATAATTATCCACACCTCTATATGGTGGCAGAGTTTTTGGCAACTTGGGTGGCATTACATCTATAGAATGAATGTCACTATAGTATGTTCATGAATGGCCTCCCTATCTAGTGGCTCTAGCTTTACAACATCCACAGAAGTTAATTCATCTTTTTGTACCCCTTTCTTCAATTGCAATGTCGATATTTGTTGTGGGTTCTTAGTTCCTCCCCAAGAAACTGGAACCACATAGGGGTCATCACCTCTCATTAGAGATAGAGAATTTAGGAACAACATTGGCACCAACTTCGCCGCGTGTATGAACTCCATTTCGAGAATCACTAGGAAGTTATCCATGGCACTGTCATCATGTTTGTGCTCCCGCTTCATGTTCCGATCTTGATGGGGATCCCCTTTACTAGTTCGAAGATTCGCTTGGCCTCCGAGTTCACAACCTTCATTCGACTTAAGTTCTTTTCCAAGATCAGTCTAATTCGCTTTGTTTCACGACCAACAATAAAATTATGGGTAGCACCTATGCCCACCATTGCATGGGTTGTTCGACCATTAAGCTTGATGTCCACGTACATCAACTTATTACTCCCTGCCTTATGTGGCTTTGCCTTCTTGTTCTCCCCCACTTGACCCCGCAACACATTCAATAAAGGCATCGTTCCCGTTGGCCCTTACGACTCCTCATCATCAGTGCTAGATTCTGAACTACTCGAACTAAGGATGACATCTTTGCCCTTATCTAATTTGTGGGGTTGGATTGATGTAGTTAAGGCATTGAGTGCCTGTTTTGTAAGCACTCCCTCACCATGTGCAGTCCTCTGCATAAGAAGCTTCCGCTAGGTTTTAGGGTCTTATCTTTTGAGCTTGATCCTTTATGAAAATTCTTCTTCCTTTGTTCGCCTCTGGACTCCTTCGCTTAAGAATATTGAAGTGGGCGATTTCCCAAGCATTGTTTCTTCTCAGAGTCCTCTAAAGAAACAAAGTCAGTGAACCTTTCTACAGTCGCAATTACACCAACCACATCGGTGACATTCCTTTAATGCAGTTTCTGTTCTACCCATGGCTTTAGGCTATCGAGGAATTTGAATTGTTTATCATTCTTAGACATGTCTTGAATGTCCAGTATTAATGTAGAAAATTACTTCACATAGTCATGAATAGAAGTACTTTAGCAAAGTAGTCTTAGCTTCCTTCTTGTAATGAACTATATGTACTCGGGTAGGAACTGAATTTTTAACTCTCGCTTCAAGTCCTCTTATGGGTCCACTCGATACTAGCCTTGTTAGATCTCTTCCCAATGAGTTTGCCACTAAAGTTTTGCATCTCTATTCAGATACATTGTTGCTATCAAAACTTTGGTTTCTTTAGAGTTGGGCCTCGAAGCACGAAAGTTCTGTTCCATATCAAACATAAATTTTTTTTAGCTCTGTGGCATCCCTGGCAACCACACAGCAATGCGGCTTGAGCACCTTCAAGCTCTGTGATGACGCAATGGGGGTGTTGCTGCTCTCTTATACATTAAGAGTCCTTGTCAACAATGTCACCTTGGATGTGAATTCTGCCATAACTTCGGGTAGCGGAGTCTTCGGTGGCTTCCATCAGTCAGTAGAGACTCAACCTTGTCGATCTAGGATTCAGCTTCTTCTTGTGAGCTCTATACTCCAAGGAGCTTTTGTTAGCTTTGGTAGAGTTCCTCTAAACTTGCTTCAAGAACATCAGGGTGAGTTTCCACTATTGCAAGCCTCTCTTTGTGGCTTCTTTTAACAGTTGGCACTCTAGATTGCACCTCCTCTACTCACGGAGAATACCCAACCTCTCGTTCTTTTTGTTCACTACCGCGCTCCTCACAAGCGGCTCCAACAGCTTGAGAGCAAGTTTACACTTGTAGCTCACCTGCGATTGCTTGGTCAAAGGTTCAGCTTTCCCCATCTTGCTCAATTGGACACGATGATTCGTCATGGCGAGATTACGAAACTTCTTCACTGTTTGTTTGAATTACTTGCCCGATCTGATACCACAATGTCATAAACTAAAAAAAATTTATATAAGTTATGTGACACCCTTGTAGTAAAGTTATGAACTTAGTTGGAATTGCCTAAGTCGTGAAGCACCTTTGTGCCAATATCTCATATTTAACTCGGATTGCCTAAGTCATGAAATGCCCATATACTAGATATAACCTCGCACAAGTCTCAAAGGACCTGTAAAAGAGAAGGTTGATTAATTTGAAAGCGAGCGACGGACAAGTCCCGACGTCTCATGAAGAGGAAAGTTTTACAAGCAATTCAACAAGCACCTTGAGTGCAAGAGTGCAAGCGTTCTCCTCTCTAGTGGTATCCACATGATAGATCTTTACAGTGAAACTCCTCCAATTAGATCTCGTAACTCTTGTATAGAGGGAGGGAAGAGAATAGGAGAGAGTGGCCAAAGCTACAGTTTATTAACCATGAGCCTCCCCTCCTATTTATAGAGAGCCACCAAAAACCCTAGGGCTCCTGCCTTAGTGGGTGTTGGATCTCCATCCAATTACCCACTAACCTTGCATTATTAGATTTTTATCCAATAATATCCTTTGGCCACTAATTGCGCCTATGCAAGGAGCCCATTAGTGCAAGGTCTCATTTAATGAGAATATGGGTTAATTGGATCTTCATCCAATCCTCTATCAACTAAAGCATCCACCATATGTGTATGACCCTCTAGGCCCGATACCAAGCTAGTCATGAGTCACTCCCATCAGAACTCCTTCTGATATAGTGAATTATTATCTCCATAATAATTCACTCGACTCATCGACTATGGACGTACTATGTCACTATGTTATAGTCCCCATACGGTACAAGGGGATCGAATCCATTAGACCTATTTGCCTATAGTTATGATGTATCTATAATCCCTCATCCAACTAATATCTCAGAGACTGTATATTGGGCATGGTATTATCAAGCCACATACAAAATCCGTCTTAGTCTCGCTTTAATCGGATTCTCCTAGCGAACTCCTCTCTCAATCCGAATGACCCTAGTCAGAAATTTGTTTGAGCAAGCATATATCGGATATTTCTCTCGCATTACCGTGAATAGATGATACTTCTTTGAACTCAGTAAATTGTTATCCCATAACAATTCACTCAATTCAACTCATCGACTATGGATGTACTAGGATACCACGTCATAATCCTCAGATAGTATAGGAGGATATAATTTATTGGACTTATCTATTTTTAATTATTATGTATCTATAGTTCCTCATTCATCTCATATCTCATAGACCATATATTGGACATGGTATTGTCAGGCCTCACACGAAATTCATCTAAGTCTCGGTCTAATCAGATTCTCTCGGAGAACTTTTTTACTCTAAATGACATTAGCTAGGGATTTGCCTGAGCGAGAACACATAGATATTTCTCTCATGATACCAAGTGTAGACGATTCTCTATTGACACTTAATTGCCTTCGTAAAGTTAGCTACCAATCCCGATACCCGATTGTATAAGATTTGAAACTTTCAAACTTGTAAGTTTGGTGTCAAAGAAATAAGTACTCAAACAAGATATTTTTGGTGTCTTAAGTCTAACAACCATACACACATCTAGGACTATGAAATCATTATCTAACGTCAGGTATTATTAATCATCCAATACTCCGTAAGTGGATCAATGAATGAAGTTATTCTTCAATGAGCACCTGTACTATACCCTAAGTGTCTCCACACAAACAGCTATAAGATCAGTCGCCTCCATCATATGGATGGGTATATAGTATACAAATCTGTCCAGTTATCTCGATGTCTCTCTCGAGTAACCTATGATCATGATTATTTGATATATGTATTTAAATATGAACCGGTCTCATTATCGACATATGTACTATACCCTTAGTGTCTCCACACAAGCAGCTATAAGATCAGTCGCCTCCATCATATGAACGGGTATATAGTATACCAATATGTCCGGTTATCTCGATGTCTCTCTCAAGTAACCTATGATCATGATTATTTGGGATCTATATTTAAAGATAAACCAGTCTCATTATTATAATATCATCGTGATCTGATTTCCATTACATAGATCTAAGGATATAATATATATATATATATATATATATATATATATATTCTTACCAAATAATATATAGTGTGAGAAAATATTAATAATAATAATAATAATATAAAAAGACTATACAACGTATTACACGTGTCATCACTCACGTGATTGACTTATATAACACTTGTAACTAATAATCATATCATCAAAATATCTAATACCATCTTAAATATAAAAGAAGTAATTTTATGTAATTGTGTATAACGATCATCCACCATTATGCTATACTTCTGTTAGAACATATTCATGTGGAGAAAAAGAAATAAAAATAGTAAATTCATACTACATTAATAAAAATTAAGAATTTTGTAACCTAATAATCTTTAAGTGTTTTGGGTTCAATTACAACTTATCGGTTTGAAATCTTGCCCACACATAGTGTCTTAGTTGTATTAAACAATGACTCCGTTGTATACATATTGACTAGGTATGACAAGTCATGTGAAACTTCCATGACAAAAGATCCAAACCATGTCTTAGTCGGAAGCTGTAAATTGCATTTAATCAAAGATATATTGACGTAGTAAACAATGACCAAGGTGCTGCTCTCTCTTTTTATTTTTTTATATTTTATTTTTTTTCAAGAAAATAAAAACTATATTATTTTAAAAATAGTTACAGCCATTGCTCCTAGCATCAGAAGTAATCAAAGTAGCAGCAATATGATGAGGAAAGTCATCTCTCTAAAAACTATCCTCCTTATGAGTCCGAGCATAATTTGTTTATAGTCAATTTTTACCGAGCGATTGCCCTTTTTTAAATACATGTATCACTCTAAACTCCTCAAACAATTATAAAAAATTCATAATATTCTTAATAAAAAACACTCTTTAATATGCCTGCCATGCGGTAAGTAATTGATAAGTTGTACACGAAGATCTTTGGCACCCCCATGTCTACTAGTAACATATAAACCTTATTTGACTATAATTGCTTATTTAAAAAGCTATCAACCCTTCAAGTGGTAGATTTACAACCTACAAACAAAAGAGTGGCATTGATGAAAAAACTAACACCTCCCACCTGTTCTAAGTTACCTGAGCCATTGGTATTGAGCTCCAGTCAGTGGACCTGCATCTCAAGATTTTTATTAGCCCACAAGAAAGCTATAGCGGTGTATACAAATATTATTAGGTATAGGTTTTTTTTTTCTTTGAGAATTTAACATAATTCCCAGTCCTCAAAATGAGCCATAAAGCAATCGCAATGAAAGCTCTAAAGACCATAGAAATTTTGCTAGGCAGATTATCTCTCTTGTTGAGCCAAATTTCCTTGTTCTTACTTTTAATGCGCAAAAAAAAAAAAAAAAAAAAAAAAGTAAACATAATTCTCAAAATAGTTTCGGAAGACAACCATACATATCATACAAAAGAGCAACTGAAAAATAAGTGATCGATAGATTCTTCACGGTTCTCACATAATTTTTATCTCTAAACCCAAATCCAATTATGAGTATGAAGGAATCTCAATTTTAAGAATTTTCTCATTAAGCATAGGCCCCAAAGGTTAAATGCATTCCAGCATTTATTAAAAAGTAAATTCCGGGTATACAAATTATTATTTGATAAATTTACATCAAAGCCAATTGTCTTTGCGAACAAAGTAAGAGTGTTGGTAGAAAGCCAGGATAAACTCAAACAATGATTAGAGAGGGTTAAATAAGGGTAACTCTAGCTTAGTCTACTCTTTCCATTTGCTCAACTTATCCTTAATTTATCACCAATATCTTGCTTAGCATTTTGAATCCTCCTATGGGAGACCAAGGCCTCTAACAAAAAAATCTTCCCTCTGGCATTTCAAAAAATAGAGCATATTCTATCTCTAATGGTACGATTAGTATATCTAGGGAAGACAATATCAGACTTTGATTAATTTTGAGGTTGGTGAGCTGCTCAAAGGTCCTAAAGATGTGGATGAAATTTTTAATAAACCTATTGTTGGCCCTAAAGAATAGGAGAAAAATCACTAGCATTAGGATATGTTAAATCTTACAAGAACCCTTAATAGACATTGGTGAGATCAACTTCTTATCATAAGTTTCCTTAATCAATTTAAAAGAGAATTTCAATTACAAGAATGAAAACATTAGGAGATATAGGGTCCCCTTGTCTAATTATACCTTACTCTATTTAAAAGAATTAGCGATGATGCCATTAATAACATAAGAGAAGGATGTTGAAGAAACACAACTAAGAATTCACTTATTGGATCAGAGAGGAAAATATGTAAAAATCAAGGGCCTTAGAGATAGCCTCCCAAAAAACCTTATCATAAGTCCTTTGGAGATCAATTGAAATCTATAAGCTCGTAGGCAACAAGAACGCTTCTCCTTAGAAGGAATGCATATTACTCGGAAATTAAATGAGTAAGGATAACTTTTAACCATATAGCCTTAGCTAAAATATGATAATTAATATTACACAAGCAAGCAAACCAAATGAAAATATTTAACTCAAAATGATTGTTGTACTTAGGAATGAAAAAATTAAGAGTCCTAGCCCAATCAAAAGGGAGGTATGCAGAGTTATAAGAGAGTTTCTAATGATAACCTAATACTCTTTATAAAACTTTGGGGGTGAACTTGTTAGGACCCGAGCTTTTACCTTTTTCCATAGAATTCAAAGCTCTATAATTTTTTTTTTCACAAACTCTCTCCTATCCAATTCTAGCATGCATGATCATGCATCAATTCATTATTAATGCAAAGATGATTAATAAGATTGATTTTTATATAAATGACGATGAGGTTATGATAATACTTTGTAATTCTATTACCATCCTTAATCTAGACTAGGTGCTCTCTTACACATTCACATATATTGACACGATGCTCAAATATATATATCTATATATATATATATATATTGGTATTACTAGACAATCATTAGATGCTCTCCTAAGTATGTGTGAACATAGATACAATATTTTTTATGCTAATGGGGATCCATCTTCAACTCAACTGCTTTTTTTTTTTTTTTTTTTTTTTGGTGTTATCTTCATTGGATCATAAAGATAAGTTGCTTATGATTGATGTCCCCACGTGGCGTGAGGAGACACTCATGAACCCTTCGATCAACATAATACCATAATATATAGGGTACATTAGGGAACATATTTGAAATGCCCGTCGGGCATTGGGGCCCTATGCATATTACAAATATAAAGTAGCGTTTGATAATTTCCTTTTTTTTTTTTTTTTTTAGATCGAATCCGGCCTGGATGCTGCATTGAAAATGCTGAAATGCTAATGCTATTTTAGGCTAACATTATAATTTCAACATCTATGGGATGCTAATATATTTTTGTAAATTTCTAAATTATCCTAAGAATTATTTTAAATTATAAGATTACCAAAATGATATAGTGAGAAACCAACATAATTCATATTTTTATAAATAAAATTTTATTTTTTTAAAAATATTTTATACTTATTTATATGATTATTTTTTTATTTATTACACATTTGGGCCATATAAATTTTTTAATATTAATACATTTATTTATTTTTTATTTATTAATTTATATGAAACATATATATTCATTTTTAAATAAATATTACAATTATTAAAAAGATAAATTTGTCATAAAATATTCAATGAACTTTTAGAATATAATTTTATCAAATAATACTTACGTCAATCCATATTTAAAATATAGCTTTTATTTATTATTTATAAAATATTTAAAATATTTATATAAGTATATATTCGCTTAAACCCTCAAATGGAGAATTCAAAGAGATTCCTCCACTAGTTTCCCTCTATGATCCCACATGAGCAAAGAGGCTCCGGATAAACGATCACATATGATATGTTAGAAATTCAGATATCAATTCAATTTAAAATTTTAAATTTATAAATTATGAGTTTAGGCTCCAATATATATCATCTAATACTCTAGATATTTAAGTAATTGGATATTTCTCTTGATTCTCCTTTTTAATCTCTCTCACACATATGTATATCTTCTAGCAACATCAAGGAATCAAGCAACTTGATATTGTTTGTTACTGGATTTCGTATCATGGACGATGAGTTAGCACAGCACGATTCAACCCATGTACGTAGGATCAGTTCAGCGGGATTAAAAGGCCCAGGGAAGCTTGACGTGGCAGTTGGGCTTCGTGATGTAGCAGCTCCTTGGATCAGGGAGTCGATTGGGTCGGTTTCAAGAGGCACCTAGGACATTCATAAAGGCCTTGGCTGGGACAGGTTGTGCACCCGACAAGACGCCTCTGATAGTTAAGTTAGTGTCTGGATGGGAAATTCCGATCGAGACTTTGAAGGTCTCGAGCGGTTTTGAAGAAAAGAGGTCAGGAGTCTGAGAAAGATCCCCCCCTAGGCTACAGTGGGGGATATTTATACCTGTCGAGCGGAAGGGGGTCGTACCGTAGTGTTTAATGGGTGTGGCGCCTTCTACCTGATCGTAGGTACAACCCTGCTACATGACCATAGTGTTTAATGGGTGTGGCGCCTTCTACCTGACCGTAGTGTTTAATGGGAAGCGGTACTTTCATCGATTTCTAGGGTCTTGATCGACGAGACCAGCAATCGTTAGTACAACACCCAGCGTGACTGGCATGGTCTTCGATCGGGTGTGTCCGAGATGTCGGGTTGTCGAGGTGCACGTCCGCATAGTCCTTAAGCTTACGTGTCGAGGCTGACTGGTCAGGACAATGTGGCGCTTGGTCTGGCGTGGTCAGAGCTGTCGGGTTGCCGAGGTGGACATCCGTGCAATCTTCGGGTTGATATGTCGAGGCTGACTAGTCGGGATAACGTGGCTACAAACGTGGTCCTCGGCCCGGTGTGGTCAGGCCGGTCGACGGGCCTAATATTTTACCATATCATTCTCTCTCTCCTCTCCCTCCCCCCCGAAGAAGCGCTCCGCAGAGTTTTTAGAGGAGCTCCAGGGAGGGCTTCGTTGTGGCATTGGCGTTAAGGCCACTATATGCTAGTTGTGCTGTAGTTGGCACGATCTGACCAATTTAGATATCATTGGGTGGCTAGGGAGCCAGATTTAAGGAAGTCACTCGGGGCCAGGAGCTCGTTGCCGGTAGTTGGGGCCAGAGATCCATTTGAAACGATCGAGGCTGGACACCCATTGGAAACGGTCAGAACTGAGAGCCCGTTGAAGATGATGGAGACTGAAAGCCCATTGAAACCAATCGGGACTAAAGGCCTACCGGAACTGGTCAGGACTGAAAGTCCGCTAGAACTAACTGTTTGGGACTGAAAGCCCACTAGAACTAATCGGGACTAAAAGCCCGCTGGAACTGGTCAGGACTGAAAGCCCATTGAAACTAGTCGGGACTGAAAGCCTGCTAAAACTGGTCAAGACTGAAAGCCCATTGGAACTGGTCAGGACTGAAAGCCCATTGGAACTAGTCAGGACTGAAAGCCCATCGGAACTGGTCAGGACTAAAAGCCCGTTGGAACTGGCCGGGACTGAAATCCAACTGGAAATGGCCGGGACTGAAATCCCATTAAAAATGGTTGGGACTGAAAGCCCATGGAAATGGCTGGGACTGAGATCCCGTTGGAAATGGTTGGGACTGAGAGCACAATGGAAATGGTCAGGACTAAAAGCCAATTTTCTGGAGTTGACCGAGAGACGCCTTGGGTTCTCCAAGCAATCGATGCGTGAAGTCTTATTGTGACACCTGCTTGTCGTATGCTCTGCACCCAACCATCATGTCGGCCAATCGAGGGTGTCAAATAAGATCTTCGCTCTAGCGCCAGGATTGCCTCGGTGCTCGTTATGATTCGCTACCTGACATCGAGATTTTATGGCCACATGGCATGTGGTGGGCGTGTGACGTGTGCGCCTTTTTTTTGTCATTGATGAGGGCGCGACATCTGAGGCGTCGGTTGTGAACTGTCACGCGCTTCAGGTAGGTGAAGTCTCGAATGGGGAGGGCGAGCTTTTGCTATAAATACCCCTCCCGGGCCTGTGTGAGTTCTTATTTTCACATCTTCTTCCTCGGTTTCTCCACTTCCGGTTCTTATTCTTGGTTGTCATTTTTGATCATCGTCCTCGGTCCTTCCCTTTGTTTTTCCCTTGGTCATTTCTCAAGCAGGTCGAGATGACTTCTCGTAGCTCTTCGCTTTCTTTTTCTTCTTCAAGTTCATTCGTCAGGTCTATGGAGGGGCCCTCGGGTGCTGCTGAAGCAGTGGACCCGAGGCCCCAGGTAGTAGGTCACCCCTCGAGTAGTCTTACGATGGAGGTAGTTAATTCATCATCGGGGGGAGCAACCCTGACTGACTCCAAGGTCCTGAAGGCCTTGATGGTCATGCAATCGTGTTACAATAGTGTCTTGACCATGATGGTTCGTCGGTTGGCTGAGGTGTGGGAGCACTTCTACATCCCCGTAGAGTATAAACTCTATGTTCCTCTTCTTGGGCAGTGCCCTTACGACGCCTCCCGGATGACTTCAAGCTATCGATTGATGCTCTCGAGGTGGGGCTTCAGTTCCTGATTCACCCTGTGATCGAGGCTTGCCTCAACGGGTGGTGGATCTCGCCTTCGTAGATGACACCCAACTCGTGGCGCTATATGGTGGCGTTCGTCAGGGAATGCCACGGGTCAGGCATTGTACCGACCTGGGACTTGTTCATGGCTTGCTTCCGCTTGTGTCGGGTGTAGGCTAGGTACTACTTGACCACTCGAAGTGGGTTTCAGCTAAGTGGGGCTCCTTTTAGCAACAAAGGTTGGAAAGCCCAATTTTTCTTCATTTCCCATGGTTGGGGGTGGGGCTTCCGACCCGAGTGGACTACTCGACCGGTGAGCCATGCTACCCCCAGTCTTTCGGACGAGGATTCCGAACTGGTCGGGATTCTCCGGGGGATCCTCTCTTCTTCTCGGGCCATCTAGGACATGACTGAGGCGTGGTTGGTTGAAGCAGGATTTAGTCTTGCCTCTCAGGGTATGTCTCGCTTTGTTGGTCTATTGACTCATCGCATCTCAGTTAGATAGATTGAATTCTTGCTCTTGCTTTGCATACATGTTTAATCTTATGAAGGTGAAGAAGTCGACGGGTCATGCTGCGAGCCGACCTATACCATTGCCTACCACTGAAGTCCCTGTCGAGGCGATAAGGGAATGTCCTGCTCATGGGGGTAAGAAGCATCTCGACGGAGGAGGGAGTGCATCGCCAAGGAAGAAGACAAAAATAAAGGTCTCCAAGACCCTAAGGAGGGTCGCCCATGAGGGGACATCCAAGAAAGCCCACCGCGGCAAGGGGAAAAGAGCCAGTGGAGGCGACAAGATCCCCCGACCATCCCCCTACCGTGAGGGACCTATGTGCAGTGAGTGATCGGGTGGGGAAGGACTGCTACTTCATCGCTCAGATATCCGACCTATCGCGACTTGATGCCGAGGGTCCGCTAAACCCGCGTTGGCTGAACCTGACCAACTTAACTCGGGTCTCGACTGAGGGGCCGATTGTCACGGAATATGTGCGAGGGGTGCTACATCCATCCCTCGCTAAACAACTATATGAATCCTCCTCCGAGGAGTTGATGGATTGGGCAACCAAGTCAGTCGTTTGGGTATGTGTCCTTTAAGATGTCCTGGCTTAGTTTGTCATCTTTTTCTATATTTCTAACTTGCCTTCATGTCCTCGACAAGGCCTTCATTCCACTGGTGCTCTGATAGACCACGTTCATGATGCGGGGCAGGCAGTGTGCCTACTGTCTAAGAGGAACTCGATGATTTGGGCTTAGAACAAGGAGGTGAAGGCGGGCTCGGGCCCGGAGGCTGTGGCAGCCGCTAAGAGGTGGACTACCGAGTTGGATGTTGAGGTGGAGTGGCTCAAGGTTACACTCGGGGAGTCCAAGCAGTGCCACAAGGACATCGAACTGGCACCCAACTTCACCTGCATTGAGTTGAGGGATCTTCGGGACTATCGGTGTCAGCTCAAAGATGAAGTCCTATCGTTTACCAAGGGGGCCGAGATGCTGCAGTCTAAGCTAAAGGCTAAGGCTGACAAAGTCATCATCGACTACAAAAAGTCTCGGGGTTTCCAGTCTGGGATGGAGAAGATGGGACAAGTCACCTATGAGTTTGGGTATCGGGTATTGCTAGAACGCTTCTGGGCAAAGTACCTGGATTTGTCTATCGAGGAGAACCCCTTCGTCGAGCGACCTGAGGATGCGAACGTAAGGATGGAGGCGAGTCAGCCTTTTGATGATAGTACTCCTCCAGAGGAATAAGTTCCTCCCTCGATGTACCTACTTTGTTGGGCAATGGTTTTGGATGTCCGACTATCTATGTAACCCCTTTTAGATTAATACATATCACATTTTTACTTAAGTCTACTTGTTGTGTTGTGGTCGATCACCCGACCTTGCTGTATAACTCAATTTGGAGCAATATAATTTCAAGTTATTTCTCTGCTTGCTCTGTTGAGTTTACTGCTCGGCTGACCTCCATCCGATATTTTAAACATATAATTTCTTCATGTTTTAAATATGTTATGTCCGAGGAAGCACTCGACCATCCATCGTGGCTATAACATAACTGCCATCCCGGGCAGTGCGGATGACATGATACGGTCCTTCCAAGTTTGGGGCTAACTTGGCTCGGGTGTGCCCTGGGTTACTAACCTCGACTTTTCTAAGGACAAGGTCACCGTCGCCAACTAGTCATGAACGAACTCGGTAGTTGTAGAGTCGGGCAACATCTTTGCGATACGTGAGGGCTCGTAAATGTACCTCGGCCCTTAGCTCCTCGATGAGGTCAAGATTCTCTCTCAGGCCTAGTCCCAAGGCTTCTTCCTCGAAGTGCTTGACCCGAAGGGTGGGGAAGACCACTTTGGGTGGTAGGTCGGCTTCGGTTTCGAAGGCAAGGATGTAAGGAGATTCTCCCATCAGTGTCTTTGGAGTTATTAGTAATGCCCATAATATGCTCGGAAGCTCTTCGGCCCAAGTGCCTTGTGCTCCAGTGACCCTCTCTCCAGCCCTTCAAGGATGGCTCGATTGGTTACTTCAGCTAATCCGTTAGCTAGGGGGTGGGCGACCAAGCTGAGCTTCAACTATATCCAATAACTTTTGCAAAAGGACTTGAACTTGAGTTATTAAATTGCATCATATTGTTGGTAATTGTGGTCCTCGGGATGTCGAACCTCGTAATGATGTTCTTCCAGATGAAAGATTCAATTACTTCTCTGTGATCGAGGCCAGGGGCTCGACTTTGACCCACTTGGTGAAGTAATCAACTTCGATGATCAAGAATTTTCGCTACCCTGGGGTCGGTGCAAACGAGCTGAGAAGGTCCATTCCCCACTATCGAAGGGCCATGCGCAGTCAGTCGGGGAGGGGGGCAATGCATATCGATGTTAGATTCGAGCATGTTTTTGACACTGCTTGCACTTCTGGACGTAGACCTGAGCATCTCGATGCATGGTCGGCCAGTAATACCCAAGCACTTTGAAGGCTAGGGTGTGGCCTCCGATGTGTTCCCCACATATTCTTTCATGGACTTCGGCTAGCATTGTGGCAGCCTCAATCAGTGATAGGCAAGGGAGTAGGGGCCAATTGAAGGCTCTTCGGTAGAGGTGCCCATGGACTTCACAATACAAAACCTCGGTCCTCCTAATGCGTCGAGCGGCCGCCCTGTCCGTCAGTAACATTGCAACCCCTTTGTAATGGAGTATCTCCTCCATCCAGCCAGGACTGGCTTTGGTCGTAGCCACCTCGACTATGGAAATGGTCGGTTTGAGGAGCCTGGCGATTTTCGGTGGGCATCCTTCCGGTGCTCGTGTTGAGGCGAGTTTCACTAATGCATCCACTTGGGAGTTGTCGGCGTGTGGGATTTGCAAGATGGTGAAGTGTTGGTGAGGCGACGTGTCTCCGTCAGGTATTTGATCATGGTAGGTTCTCGGGCTTTGCAATTTCCACTGACTTGGTGGGAATCGGTGAAAACTTCAATCTACTCGACCTGGAGCTCCATCACTAGGCGCAAACCAAACAAGAATGCCTCATATTCGGCTTCATTGTTAGTGGCTTTAAACTCGAGCCGAAGGGCATGCTCATGTGCTCGCCCGGAGGTATCCTTTAGGATGAATCCCACCCCTCCTCTCACTATGTTGGCTGAACTGTCAACATGAAGCATCTAAATCAGCTTCGGTTGGGTGGAGGACTCGGGGGCGGTTAATTCTGAGATGAAATCAACCATCGCTTGGGCTTTGATTGCTGCCCTCGGGACATATTATAGGTCAAATTCCTTGAGCTCCACCGACCACTTGAGCATCGACCTGTAACATCAAACTTGGAAAGGACTTGATGTAGAGGTTGATTGGTTATTACCCTAATTGTGTGGACCTGGAAATACGTTCGTAACTTCCTCGCGGCGAGGACCATGGCAAATGCCAACTTCCCGATCAGGGGGTAGCGCTCCTCAGGACCACTTAAGATGTGACTGGAATAATACACAGGTCACTGTTCCTTTTCGTCAAGCTTAACCAGGACCGAGCTAATCGCGTGCTCCAAGGCAGCAAGGTACAGCTCGAGCGACTCCCTTGGAGTGACCGAGGTGAGTTGAGGTAGTCGGGCAAGGTGTGCCTTAAGGTTTTGGAAAGCTTCCTCGTGGTTAAGACTCCAATTGAAGTCATTTGCTTTCTTTAGCGCCCGGAGGATTGGTAGGCACTTGTTGCCTGCTCGGGAGATAAATCAACTTAATGTAGCCAGTTCGCGAGTCACTGAACCTCTTTGAACGTCTGAGGTGACTGCATTTCTATGACTGCTTTGACCTTCTCGAGATTTGTGTCAATTCCGCACTGATGAATGATAAAGCTGAGGAATTTGCCTGAGGCCACCCCAAACATGCACTTGGCGGGGTTGAACCTCATCCTGAATTTCCTGAGGGTCTGGAATATCTCGGCAAGATCCAAGAGGTGTGTTTGGTCGGATTTGCTCTTGACGATGATGTCATCTATGTAAACTTCGATGTTCAGCCCGACTTATCTCTTGAACAATTGATTGACATTCTCTAATATGTAGCCTTGGTGTTCTTTAATCTGAACATCATCGCCTTATAGCAGTAGATGCCTTGATGCGTGATAAACGCCATGCTCTCTCGATCTCGGGGTACCATTTGGATCTTATTGTAACCCGAAAATGCATCCATAAAGGAAAACAATCTCTAGCCCGAGATAGCATCCACTAATTGGTCGATCCTCGGTAGATGGTAGCAATCCTTCGGGCAGGCTCGGTTGAGATTGGTGTAATGCATGCACATACACCAGCTTCCATTAGCATTCTTGACAAGGACTACATTAGATAGCTAGGTTAGGTACTTGACTTCTGTGATGAAGCCAACGTCTAATAACCGGTCAATTTCTTCTTCAATAGCCCTTTGTCGGTCGAGGGCAAATTTATGGGGTCTTTGCTGGATTGGCCAAGTCCCTAGGAATATGTTGAGTTGATGCTGGGCTACATTTGGGTGAATGCCCGGCATGTCCTTTGGCGACCAGGCGAAGACGTCGATATTTTGCCTAAGGAACTCTACGAGTTGGATTTGTTGGTCTTCGGGAAGTGTTGACCCGTCCTTGATAGTCTTCTCTGGATGACTGTGGTCTAGGGGGACTGCCAGCACCTGTTCTGTAGGCTCGGGGCATGGGGCTGACTTGTTGGCCTCCCTGGGGTCGAGAGCCGACGCTTCATTTTTAGTCTTGTTAGGAATAGTTGTTGCTGCCATGTAGCACTGTCTTGGTTCTCGGGGGTCGCTCCTACTCTAACACTCGTAAACTTCATGGTGCAGTGATACATCGAGACGACGGCCCTCAGTTTGTTGAGAGTAGGATGACCTATGATCGCGTTGTATGCCGAGAGGAGCTTGACCACCATAAGTGGGACCATCAGTGTATTAGTCCTCGACTCCTCGATGGTCACAGGGATAGTGACACCGAGGGGAGCAATTGCGTCTCCGGTAAATCCTATCAAAGTGAAAGTCATGGGGACGAGGTCCCCCTTAATCGTACCAAGTTTTTGAAAGGCGTCAAAATATAAGATGTTAGTCGAGCTTCCTATATCGACCATAATCCGTCTAACTCAAGTGTTTGCTATTCGTGCCAAGATCATCAATGCGTCGTTGTGCTCCAGATACTCCTCTTCCCCCAATCTGAAGGTGATCTCAGGGTTGCACTCCTTTCTGGGCCTTTTTTACACTGTTGTTTGGGTGTATGCTTTGCGGGCCGAAAAGCTATTACCTCCCGAGGCTGGCCCACCGACGATGACATCGTTTTGTTTCTCCACCAAGCCCTTCGGGTGGAGCGAAGGCTCGTGTGGCTTTTTGATACATCAACTAAGGTGGCCACGATAGATCAGGTCTTCAATCTGGTTCTTGAGGTCATAACATTCCTCCATGTCATGGTCATAGTCACAGTGAAAATGACAGTAACACCCTTGATTTCGTACCTCAGGTTGGGCTTTCATCGGGTTGGGTGCATTGAGCAGTCCTTTTTTCCGGATCTGAAGGAAGATTTTGGTTTGGGTAGAGTTGAGGGGAATGGTCGGTAGCCTTGGGATGGTCGCTTTGGGCCTCTTCCTTCTCCTTCTCGAGGGTCCCGGGGGCGAGCCTTGGGATGACTTGGCACGAGGGCACTTCTGGTCCTCGCACTTGCCAGCCACTAACGCCTCGGTAGCGATATAGTGGTTGGCCCTTTGTAGCATCACGGGAGCCATCACGGGTGGACGCTCAACTAGCGACCAAAAGAAGTGGGACGACCGCAATCAAATCAAGAAGGTTTGGATTACAAGGGATGGATGTGCATCGGGCATTCCTTGGATTTTAGCCGCAAATCATGTGATGAATTGGGCCAACAGTTTATCGTTCTTCTGACTCATCCCGAGGAGGGATGTAGCAGTTGGTCTCAGCCGAGTGCTGGCGAGGAAATTCAGCTCGAACTCAAAGTAGAAAATTGAGGAGGGTTTTAGCCAACTATACCACATCCGGGCTGGTCCTCTCAAGGTTGTCCGGAAGGCTCGGCACATCAGGGCATCTAATGTCCCATATAGTGCCATCTGAGCTCTGAATGTCGCTACATGCTCCATCGAGTCGGAGCTACCATCATATGCTTCTAGCATCTGGAGCCAAAAGTGCTACAGGATTGGCTTGTCCTGCACCTCTGGTGCAAAGGGGGACCGCCTGTAGAATTTTCTCCGAGCTCCTCCTTTGACCTCATGAACTCCTTATGGACCTCGTCTATCCATTGGTTCATCAATTGCAGTTGTGCCCGTAGTGAATCTGTCGAGTCGCAGGAGATGGTGTTTGGATTGGGCATGCTGCAGATTGAGGTGCTAGTGGTGGGTGTATATCATCTCGTCGTGTTCCCGACGGGTGCGGTGAGGCTCAGGAGGAGGCCGAGGGAGATCATCGTTGGCTGTTGTGGGGTCAGGTGTCACCCTTCTAAGGATGGTGCCTCATATGGTGCGGCTAGAATGGTTTGTTGTTGTGGCATCGGTTGCTATGTCAGTTGAGGGATATAGGGAATATTCATCTAGATCATCTAGATCATCCAAGCTAGGGCTTGTACTTGGTGGGTAAGCCCGAGGTAGGCTTCAGGCATCCCAGTGGGCTGCCGGGGGTTGGACGTCAGTGGGGTATGCCCGGGGTCGCTGAACAAGCGCCAATAATGCCCTGGAGTGTGCGTTGGCAGGTTCCCTTCTTCGATGAGGGGAAAATGGGGTTGTCCTCCCACTCCGGGCGCTTGTTGGGCGATTGAAGCATCTTCTCCGAGACTGGTGGCGTCGAACATTCCTCGACATCAGGCACTCCTTCTAACGCTAAAATGTCATTGGATTTCGTATCGTGGATGATGAGTCAACACGGTATGGTTCAACCCATGTGTGCAAGATCAACTCAGCGGGATTTAGAGGCCTGGAGAAGCTTGACATGGCGACTGGGCTTCATGATGTAGCAGCTCCTCAGGTCGGGGAGTTGGCCAGGTTGATTTCAAGAGGCACCTGGGACCTGCAAAAAGGCCTTGGCCGGGGGAGGGTGTGCGCTTGACAAGGCCCCACTGATGGTTAAGTTAGCGTTTGGGGGAAATTCTGATCGAGACTCTGAACGTCCGAAGCGGTTTTGAAGAAAAGAGGTCGGGAGTCCAGGAAAGATCTCCCCCTAGGCTACAGTAGGGGGTATTTGTACCTATCGAGCAGAGGGAGGTCGTATCGTAATGTTTAATGGGTGCGATGCCTTCAGCCTGACAGTAGGTACGACCCTATGTCGAGCGATGTTTTCATCAGTTTCTAGCGTCTCGATCGGCGAGACCGACGACCGTTAGTATGACACCCAGAGTGACCGACGTGCTCATCGGTCAGGTGTGTTCGGGCTGTTGGGTTGTCGAGGTGGACGTTCACATAGTTTGCAAGCTGACGTGTTGAGGCTAACTAGTCGGGACAACATGGCGCTTGGCCTAGCGTGGTCAGAGCTGTCAGATTGCTGAGGTGGATGTCCGTGTAGTCCTTGGACTGACGTGATGAGACTGACTGGTCGGGACGACGTAGCTACAGATGTGGTCCTCAGCCCGGCGTGATCAGGCCGAGCCGACAGGCCCAATATTTATCCATTCACTGCCATAGCTAAGGAGACAAATTCTCTTCTAAGAGAACCATATATAGTTGGAAGAAATTATGGCAAAGAGAGTATAATCAGGTTGATGCTTGCATGTAGAGACAATGCTGGGTCCAATAGTGTCAATATTATGCTCTTCCCAATATAGGGATCGGGAAAACCGCTCTTGCTCAACTCGTCTTCAATGACGCCACGGTCGAGCAACATTTCCAGTTGAAGGTGTGGGTGTGTGTATTTGATGATTTCGGCGTCAAGAGGATTCTTAGAGAAATCATAGGCTA
Source organism: Ensete ventricosum (assembly GCA_029747655.1). Taxonomy (NCBI): domain Eukaryota; kingdom Viridiplantae; phylum Streptophyta; class Magnoliopsida; order Zingiberales; family Musaceae; genus Ensete; species Ensete ventricosum. Next base: position 42,964,126 of record JAQQAF010000001.1, read on the forward strand.
CGTGTCAAATGAAACCAGAAACTACAGAAAAACATTGTAAAGTGGATGGAGAAACTGAGAGGAATGAGGTTTCTGCTTGTGCCGGATGATGTTGGGACGAAGACCTCGTAAAATGGGAAAGTGTGGGCGCCCCTCTAGTGTCAAACGGTGGAAGTACAGTAGTAGAAAGGTTGCCGATATAGTAGGCACAACGTACCCTCATATCACCGGAAAGGTTTATCAGATGATGGGCTCTGGTCGCTGTTTAGAAGGCATGCACTTGGTGATGGAGAAGCTGATGAAAACCCAAGAGTACGTACTGTCTGCTATGAAGTTGAGTTTTGAGCGCCTAACAAACCCTCACCTGAAGCTATGTTTTACCTTTTGTTCTCTGTTGCCGAAGGGGTATTTCAGAAGAACAAGTTAGTTCAAATGTGGATGGCTTCTGACCTAATCAAACCCCAGCAAACGAGAAGGATGGAAGACATTGGAAACGACTATTTGGAGGAGCTAATTTGCAAATCCTGCTTTCAAAATGATGCATGACTTAGTAGACCAGAAGAATATGTCGCCGTCGGTGATAACACTGTTAACCATGAAACAACAGCAGCTCGTCACTTACCATGGTGCAGGAAGAGCGTAGAGGACTTCCGACGGAAGCGTTTCAGGCAAATGCGCACCCTCCTCTTCTTAGGTGGATGTAACAATGTGAGTTTGGCTTGAAACGAGTTCCTGATGATAGGTGTTGCCGAGTCCAATAGCTCTTGCAAAGCATCTTCGTTACTTGGGCCTGTCTAATACTTGAATCAAAAGGTTGCCCAGATGTTTAACACAACTTATCCATCTCCAAACTCTGCAACTTGAGAACTGCAAACTCCGTTCATTGCCCAGAGGCGTATCCACGCTAATTAAGTTGAGGCATCTCAATGCCGATCCAAAAATAGCTGCAGAAGTTCCAACTATTGAGAGGCTGACGGAGGTTCAAAAGCTGAAACTGTACAAGGTCCTCAACAATAATGGACACGAGATCAACCAGCTGCTGCACTTGAATCAACTCCAGGGACATCTTTCCATAAAAATTCCTCGAAAACTGCACCGTACAGGTCTCCGAAGCCCCATTCTGTACGAGAAGCAATACCAGACTTCCTTGGTGCCGGGGGTGGGTTAGCAACGATGACAGGATTCACGTCCGAAACGCTGCGAGCTAACAAAATGTTCACAGAATGCTGAAACCACATGAAGTAGTTAGACGATCACACTTTTTATAATTGACTCATATTACTTATCTAATTAGTTAATATGTTTTAAGAGTAATGACTCATGTTTAGAAGTTATGGAGGTAGTTTAGGAATTAGTGGGGATAGTTATTAATCATGGATGAGATAGTGGAATGAATTAAGTGGTGTGAAATAGTTACTATTATGTTTTATAAATATGATCTTAGTTCATGAAGTAAGTGAGCAGAGAGTGATTTCATTTGGAGATAATCTTGTAAGTGTTATATTGTCTCATGTTTAATATTACGTCATTTTTTTTATTGAAAGTGTTTTCGTTAATTGTATCGTAATATTCTATTTTTATCATTTCTTTGTTTCTCATTCCCCAATATTTGTGGTATCAGAGCCTTGTTTCAATCTGAACTAGGTATTATGAATTTTGGTGTATCAAAATAAAGACTTCATTCAAATCTCAAGACCTTTGGGACTTGATAGAGAATGGATATGCAGATCTAGATGAAGAAATCAGGCTGAGGGAGAATAGAAAGAATGACTTAAAGACATTGTTCTTCATTCAGCAAAATGTGCATAAGACAATCTTCTCAAGAATTACAGCAACGACAACCTCAATACAAGCTTAGTTGATGCTTCAAAATGAATTTCAAGTCTCATCAAGGGTGATTATGATAAAACTTCAAACTCTTCGCCGTGAGTTTGAAATTTTGTTTATGAAAAGCAATGAAGCAGTGCAAGATTTTCTTTCTCGAGTGACTAAAATTGTTAGTCAAATGAAATCATATTGTGAACATTTTCATGATCAAATAATTATTGCAAAAGTTTTGAGAAGTTTAACTCCGAAATTTGATCATGTTGTTATCACAATTGAAGAGTCAAAGGACTTATCTACTTATTCGTTTGATGAACTAATGAGTTCCTTGCAAGCACATAAAGCAAAGTTGAACAGATCACTTGAAAAAAGTGATGAAAAAATATTTCAGGTTAAGGGAGAGTCTTCTACTTCAAAAGAAGACAAAAAATCAACAGGAAGAGGACGTGGTCGAGGAGGATTTCGTGGTAGATAAAATGGAAGAGAAAGAGGAAGAGGACACTTTGATGGGCATGATGAAAGATAATAAACTATGATCAGAAAAATTACAATAGTAGAATTCAATATCAGTATTATAAGAAGTTTGGTCATATGAAGGCAGATTGCTGAAAAAGAGAAAAGCAAGCAAGCAAGCTATGTGGAGAAAAATAAAGACAATAGTAAGTTATTTATGACTCATTCATAAGTTAATGATATCTCAAATGATATTTGGTTCTTGGATAGTAGATGTTCTAATCATATGTCAGGTATAAGATCAATATTTAGATATATTGATGAAACTCACAAGTTAAAAGTTAAACTTGGAGATAGCAAGCAAATCCAAGCGGAAGGCAAAGGAACAATTGAGGTGAAGATAAATCAAGGGAAGGTAAAATACCTTAATAATGTTTTCTATGTTCCTAGTTTATCACATAACTTGTTGAGTGTTGGACAATTTATAGATGTTGGATATTCAGTTATATTTGATGATGGTTCATGCACTATTAAAGATAAGAAATCTGGTTTGATTATAACAAATGTTTGCATGACGCAAAATAAGATGTTTGCAATTGATGTTTCAAATATTGAGAAACATACTTTTGTTACAAATCAAAAGAATGAGACAAATTTATGGTATTTGAGATATTGACACCTTAACATTAAGGGTTTAAGGTTGTTAAATCAAAAAATAATAATTTTGAATTGCTTAAAATTAATACAATTGATGTATGTGAAGGATACATGTATGGCAAACAAAGTAAGAAACTATTTCCTGTTGGAAAAGTATGGAGAGCATCTAATTATCTTAAATTAATTCATGCTAACTTATGTGGACTTATGAATACAAAATCATTTGGTGGAAGTCGATATTTTATGTTATTTACTGATGACTATAGCCACATAAGTTGGGTATATTTTTTGAAATTGAAATCTGAAGCATTTAATAACTTTCAAAAATTCAAGGCACTTGTAGAAAGACAAAGTGGTAGATGCATAAAGACACTTCAGACAGATAGAGATGGTGAATTTTTATCTAATCAATTAAATTCTTTTTGTGAAAAAAATGGTATTCGTAGGGAATTGACAACATCACATACACCGGAGCAAAATGAAATAGATGAACGTAAGAATCGAACTATCGTCAAAATGACAAGAAGTTTGCTTAAAGGAAAGTATCTTCTGAATCAGTTTTGGGTAGAAGCAGTTGCAATAGCAGTTTATTTGTTGAATATTTCACCGACAAAGGATGTTATAGATCAAACTCTTTTTGAAGCTTGGTATGGTATAAAGCCAAGTGTAAGCCATCTAAGAATTCTTTTGTTGTATTGCTTATGCTTTGGGAAATTCACAAAATCATCATAGTGGTAAAGTTATTATTAATAGAAATGTTATGTTTGATGAAAGGGCAAGTTGGAATTGGGAGATAAGTGAAGGTGAAACACAAATTCGTATTCCAGCAGAACTAGTCACTCCGCTGAATCAAGTGACAGATCATGCTCCAACAAGTTCATCGTCATCCTCACCTAGTAGCAATTCAAATTTAGCAAATGATTCCTCAAATGAAACCTCTCCAGAAAGGTTTAAATCATTAACAAAGATTTATGATTCAACATTTACTTTGTTTATTTCAGATCCTATAAGTTTTGAGAAAGCAGTTGAAAAAGAGGAATGACGAAAGACAATAAAGGAGAAAATCAAGTCAATTGAGAAGAATGAAACCTGGGAGCTAATGGATTTACAAAAAAAAAAGCTATTGGATTGAAATGGGTGTACAAAACAAAGTATAATACAGATGGAAGTATCCAAAAGCATAAGGCTCGGTTTGTAGCAAAATGATATTCGCAGCAACAAGGTATTGACTTTTATGATACTTTTTCTCTAGTTGCTAGATTCAAATTCGTGAGAACTTTTCTAGCTTTAAATGCTTACTTGGGATGGCTTGTTTATTAATTTGATGTGAAATCCGTGTTTTTAAATGGAGATTTACAAGAAGAGGTTTTTGTTACTCAACTTGAAGATTTTTTGGTTAAAGGACATGAAGAAAAGGTATATAAGCTAAAGAAAGCAGTTTATAGGCTCAAACACTCTCCAAGAGCATGGTACACCAAAATTGATTGTTTTTTTTATCAAAATAGATTTAAAAGGAGCGATAATGAACCTACTCTTTATTTAAAGAAGGAAGATGAACATAATATTTTTATGGTTTGTGTTTATGTTGATGATATTATATATATGAGTTCATTTAACTCTATTGTGATAGAATTTAAAAAATGCATGATGAATACGTTTGAAATGTCAGATCTAGATCTATTACACTATTTTCTTGGGTTGGAGGTGAAGCAAGGATTAGATAAAATTTTTATTTTACAAAGAAAGTATACAATGGATCTGCTAAAAAAATCTAACATGATTAATTGCAAAGTTGTAGCTACACCCATGAATATAAATGAGAAACTGAAACTTGAAGATGATATAGGTTTGACAAATGCAAGATACTACAGAAGTTTGGTTGGAGGTTTGATCTATCTAACTCATACTCGACCAGATATTACCTTCTTGTTGGTGTAGTATCTAGGTTTATGCAAAACCCAAGTAAACATCATCTCGGAGTTGTTAAAAAAATTCTAGATTATATTGTTGGAACTACGGATTATGGAATTTGGTATTCTCATAATTTTAAATGTAAATTATTTGGTTTTACTGATAGTAATTGAGCAGGAGATTTGGATGATAGAAAGAGTACTTCGGGCAATATTTTTAGCCTCGGATAAGGAGCTATATCTTGAAGTTCAAAAAAGCAAACAGCAACTGCATTGTCAACATCGGAAGCAGAATATGTAGCTGTAACATCAGCAACTTGCCAAGCTATATGGCTTAGAAGACTTCTTGAAAATCTTCATCAAGAATAAAAAGAAGTAACTGAAATTTTTTGTGACAACAAATCTACTATTGCACTGACGAAAAATCCCACATTTCATGGAAGAACGAAGCATATAGAGATACACTATCATTTCATCCGAGATATTGTAGCAAATGGAGCTATAACAATGAAGTACTATTGTACGGATGAACAAATTGTAGGTATTCTCAATAAGTCACTTCTAGTCAATAAGAAAGTGGTGTGAGGTAGTTACTATTATATTCTATAAATAGGACCTTAGTTCATGAAGCAAGTGAGCAGAGAGTGATTGCATGCCTCATGTTTAAAACTACGTTATTTTCTTAATTGAAAATATTTTCTTTAATTACATCGTAGCTCCCGAGGGGGGGTTGGCGACGGGCATGTAATGCGAGATCTTGTCTTCAAAATGGATGAATCATCAAGATATATGCACAGCATAGAGACTATTCAATTGTCGAAGTGCATCGTAGACGAAGGATTACCCCCTCTTGGAGATTTCTCATTCCTCTGGAACACGTTAGTCTAACAGAGCCAACGGGATTTCACTATTTCTGCTGGGGTTTTCGATGTTGGAGAGTCTATCTCTACGTAAGATAGCGGAATTGGAGAGAAGGATGGAATTCTCAGAAGACGAGTACTGCTGCCCCAGATTCACTAGCCTTGAGGAACTACCTTTCCTTGCCTCCGTAATCTAACGTCTGTCGATCTCACTGGTAGTGCTTCGCTGCCTAAAGAGCAGCAGTAACTGAATTATCCGTATGCCACTCCCACTCCTTCAACAGCTTGACAATCAAAATGCTATCCCAGATTTTTGCCCTCTCCACTAAATCTTCTCTTGCTTTACCCCGCTCTCGAGTTCGCGATCTTTACAAGAAGAGAAGCGCAACGCCGGGTTCCTCGCTGATGGCTGAAAAAACTTTCAGTCCTACCGGTCTCCAGACGCTGCCTAATAGTGACCTCTCAGAGAATCAATTATTTGCCGAACACTGGTATTGCATGCAGGAGTCATGGTTGGTCATTGATAGCTACCATCCCATGGTAATTGTCGGGGGAAATTTTGGGATAACATATTATCAAAGAAAGGAACAATGGTGTTGGTGAGATTAACATGGTAAGTATTATTTAGGAAGTCTTTTTCTTATTCTGGTCGATGTTGCAGTAATACCAAAAGCTGATCATTAACCTTGCTTCACCAACGTACCTTTGATCAAAGCTGCTCTCTGGTATTGCTTGATTCAGACGTTGGAAGGCAAAGTGTTGGTATGTGACCATATACTCCTTAGCACACTCGGTACAGTTTCTTTTTTTTTTTTTTTTTGGTTGCATACTGATAAGACATTCATCTCTCGGAATCAGTTCAGCAGATAGAGATGCATTGCAGTAAAAAGGTAAGCACTTGTTCGGTTTCCCTCTTCCATTTTGAAGAGATTCCCCGTTCGGAGTCCTACGGACGTAGTCGCCAAGATTTTGACAGGTAATTCTGATGGAAGATCGATGTTCATCTCTCAGGAACATCTTGATAATGCTCAATCTTTAATCAGGCAGAGGATACCTTGAAGAACAAAGCCACAATTCTAGAGATATAACAAAGAGGACAAGGTAAGATGCTACTGATTGATCTGCATTTAGATGTTGTCAAAAGACCACAACACAGTCCTGCAATCCACTGCTTGAATCCCTTTGTCTCTTCTTTTGTTGGAAGAAACTTCTCATTGCAACTGCGGAAGCTGGTTCTGCCTATGTGGCAACATAACTACGGCTGATGATACTATTTCATCCGGTAAGCACAACCGACGTTTTCAGCATTTATGACCTCTTTATCATTACTTGACACACTCTTTGCCCATTACCAAAATTTGAATTTACATGGGTTTCAGATGATGTTGGAGCTGCAACTATCAGCATGATACATAGTCTTCATTTCACTCAACAATACCCGAGGAGAGTTCTCAGAGCAATCAATTACTGGAAGGCAGAGCTTGACTCAATTGTTCCAGCGAGGCTCAATCTTTAACCAGGAGTTGGCAAATCTTAAGAACAGAGCTTCCTCGAAGACATTTCAAGCCCATTCGTAGATTGATGAATAATTTCTTCATATTCACCTTTGGATTGCAGCTATGTTAACATTATGGAGAATAAATGGACCACAACATTCTTGAACTACTGAGATAATTATAATCACCATCTCCTGCTTTCAGAAATAATATCCGGTACTCGTCATCACCTTTCACACAGCAGACCTCAACTCCGTGAGAACCCACACCACCTCCCCTAATCTCACATGGTTGTGTTAGAATCCCTCACACAAGCAGAGACGCAAAGACGAGCACAGGCAGCACTGCTGTTATGATTCCAATTTTAGCGAACTTTTGCACTGGAGAGAATCCTTCATGTGCCACAAAGCACGTCATCTTTCTCATGCCCTCGAACAGGGTTCCCATGGTGATGTAAGCCAGTTGAGAGCACAAGTCAAATGAACCAAGTAAAGCAGAACAAATCTTCCTGTCTTTTGGCATGAAACGAGGGCCTCGTTGAATGCTGCTGGCTGGTTAATGGATCACCAACTTTGACCACAATTGCACCCTGTCTCAGCGAGGCAGAGCGAGCTTTGAGCTTCGTGTCTCCACGCCAAAAGAAGAGGAAAAAGAGGGAGCCTATCAGGAAGACAACATGATGCTGGTTGCAGAGAAGATGACGAGAGATCCCATCATGCTGCGCATACGGGAAGCGGCAAAGTGTGAGTTTTTGGTGTGGCGCTGGGGGCCATCGTCGAGAGCTTGCAGCCACTGTTGGTGTTGGGGGCAGTCAGAGGAACCCGAAGGAGCGCACAACAAGATACCAGTAGCTCTTCACTACGTGATGGGATGCCTCCTAGTGCGCCAAAACCCAAAGACAACAAAAACTGCGAGCAAATTATGAGGCCAAGCATTTCGAGTGTGCGACGCCACGATCCATGGAAATGTGTGCGGAGTGCTCAACAGGGATGATTTCTGTGTGCTTTCCACCACCTTTTCCCTGCGCCTTCTTCAGCCTTCTTCTGTTCTATGATCTATGCCGATACCTAGTTGGGATCCATCAACAGTATCAGATTTAACGAAGCTTTTAAGAGATCACTTGGTATAGATTTTGTATATGGAGAAAACGTTTCAGATACTGTATTCTGTCAAAATGGATGGTATAGCTTCAAATGATTGCTAAACCATGTAAAAGGAGCACAGCATTAGTTTATTCTAGACAAGCTAAAGCTAGAAAACGGGCGTACATATGTACTTGTGGATAGATTGTTGGCAAATGACAAGGTTGGACGAATTAGGACTCATGAAATCATAGCGGCGTGCTGTCATTCTTCTCAATCATGAAAAGAGATTGCCAAATATCATCCTCGGTCTTACCGGGAGATGCATTCTTTCTGGGATTCTTAATGTTCAATGTCATTATATTCGACAAATTTATTTATTTATCAATAATTTTTCGCTAAATAGATAGATACATATGGAAACAAAGAGTGGAACAGTTGCAATCTCGCGGAATCGCTATCATTGTTCTCGGCAGACCAAATCTGCTAAGCTTTAGTACGAAGGAATTATGCTAGAGTTTAAAATAAGGATGCAGCCAACTTGTCCTCCCTGCCAAAAGCTACAGTTGCTCCAACTCTTGCTTGCAGGCGTCGGTCTTTTGCGGATGAATGGAGAATGGTAACTCACAAATTGTGAGAGGGATGAATCAAAGTACTCGAAACAGCGATACAGATTAGAAACCCAAGAGGAAGATTACAAGAAAGAAAGAGAGAGAGAGAGAGAGAACAGTCGTAGATACGACTAAGGAACGGACGGACGTTGAATGCGTGGGCGAGGGTGATGGAGAAGGCGAGGAGCACCGGCCCTCGAGAGAAGCAAATAAAATAAAGGGTATGGGGACACAGCAGGGGGGAATGTTGCTCCCGCGGGGCGCACTCCCCCAACGCTCGACCCACCGATTGGGTCTCTGTTGGGCCCCGCCCCCGAGTCTCTCTGGAAGTATTCCATTAATTTTCTCCTACTTTCTTTTTAAATTATTATTTTAGTTATTATTTGGAATCAAAGTTTTTTTATCATCATAATAGAAACTTTTAAATGGTATCGTATTGATTACAATATAAACATCTCTTTTGTAGATATAATAAAGGACGATCAATAACTAAGTTGCTGCCTCCTGTGGTAAAAAAGCTACTTTATCTGGCGTTTGTAATAGGGTGAGAGGAGCTGCGTCTTTTGGCAGAGCATAAAGTTAACACGCTCGCCCAGCTGTAATTATGCCCCCCCCCCCCCCCCCCCCCCGTTTGCTACTTTCTTCACCATCTCCTGGCGTGCCTCCGCCGCGCCCCCCTCCTCCTCCTTGCAAGCCTCCTCTCTCTTGTTCCGAACGCACCCTTGCGCGGTCCGGGCCAGGAGGAGTTGGGACTCTGACTCGGGAAGCGGACCGAGCCGCTCGTGGGCAACAGTGGCGCCACGCTCGCATGAGTGCACATTATAATGTATCTCATGCCCAACGTTCCAAACCAAACCCGGTCTCCGCTCTGCTACTACTCTGCTTCTTCGAAGCCTATGATAAAGTGAGAACCGCCAAAACAAACTCATCACCACATTGCTTCTTTATCTGTCTAATATCTCTCCTCTAGCGGTATAAATACAAGCCCAAATGCCTTAGCTTCCCTAGTGAGCTCCAAACATCAAGTACCATCTCCTTGCGCCTGACACTCCTTAAACCAGAAACAGAAACAGTGGGAGTTGGGAAGAAGGAAAAGATGGGGTCGACGCCGAACGGGAATGAGGATAAGGTGGTGGAGACTGTGATGGTTGGAAGGTACGTGGAGATGGAGCGCGAGGGGGAAGAGAAGACCATCAAGTCCAGGCTCTCCGGCCTCCTCTGGCACGGTGGCTCCGCCTATGATGCTTGGTTCAGTTGTGCCTCGAACCAGGTCCGGCTCTTCTTCTCCTAGCTAATTGGAACCCACAAATCTCTTCTCTTTCGTTTCATTCGATTTAGATGAGCAATGACGTTTGATGTTTTGTCTTTGATATCGTTCAGGTGGCTCAGGTGCTGCTTACACTGCCTTACTCCTTCTCGCAGCTGGGGATGTTGAGCGGAATCTTATTCCAGCTATTCTATGGCTTGTTGGGGAGCTGGACAGCTTACCTCATCACTATTCTGTATGTGGAGTACAGAACCAGGAAGGAGAGGGAGAAGGTCGACTTTAGGAACCATGTCATTCAGGTACACAACTAATTTTTCTGCTGAATTTGCTTATATAGTTGATGTATTGATCCAACTCTACGGCTTACTTGTTTTTGGTGCTCTTTGTTATGGAATGGAGTGGTTTGAGGTTCTAGATGGGCTACTTGGGAAGCACTGGAGGAATGTTGGATTGGTCTTTAACTGCACGTTTCTTCTCTTTGGATCTGTCATTCAGCTCATTGCTTGTGCTAGGTATGAATGCTTTTTTTTTTTCTTTTTCTTTTTTTTTTGCTGCGTTCTTCCTGCAATAAAGAGATGGTACAAGTGAAGGAAGCTGGTTGATCTGGTAATGAACCATTCCTCGTACTGTCCTGTGACTGCAGCAACATATATTACATCAACGACAAGTTGGATAAGAGGACTTGGACTTATATTTTTGGAGCTTGCTGTGCCACCACGGTGTTCATCCCCTCCTTCCACAACTACAGGATATGGTCCTTTCTGGGCCTGGTCATGACCACCTACACCGCCTGGTATCTCGCCATCGCTTCCCTCCTCCATGGCCAGGTATGCAAGCAACAACACAAACGCTAGAACTTGCACCTCTTCTAGATCTGATCTTTTGAAAACGTGGCGCTGCAATGGGGCGGTAGGTGGAAGGGGTGAAGCATTCGGGGCCAACGAAGCTGGTTCTCTACTTTACAGGCGCCACAAACATCCTCTACACATTCGGTGGGCACGCTGTCACAGTGTAAGCCGACACAACACTTTGGTTCCCTCCAAGTATAGAGCGTAAAACGAAGCAAACACCAACATTTCTTAGATCTGTATACAAAGAAAATTGTACACTTGCCCACGTGATGTGATCGACCCACCCTCTCCTCACCTGTCCATCTCTTTCTTTTGGTTTTTCTTCGTAATATATGCATCACCTGTCTGCTTCTTTGACTACCTGTAGAATATGGGACCATCTCCCCTTTCCCAGTTCCAAACACTGAGTCCAAAGCCTAAGGCATCTTTAGCTCCCCTAAAGAATGATAACCGGCGTAGTTGAGTTGCTTGTCCTTTGGCTATCAGGAAGAACTGCATGCGCCTGTATGTCACACAGTTTTTTTTTTTTTTTCCCCTTGTCTTCTTTGTTGCAATGTTGCATTTAGGCACATCTTCCTTCTGCCGTTATGTACGTCGTGCCTGAAAACATTAATTTACACCTCTCGCTTCGCTTATCATACGGATAGTAACTCCTAGTTTCAAGAAATATCCCAATATTGATCACTTGTCTCCCTCCTCTGACAGCTTCTTGGTCTGATTCCCACCGGTCCACATTATCACATTCAATACTTGTACAGCCAAACGAGCTTTCCCGTGAAACGTAATGTTATATCCGTCATAGAGTCTGTTGTTACTTTGAACTTTAGCAGTAGCATCATCTCCATCTGCGCCGACTAAGACATGCAAACGTACACAACCTGTTACGACAGAGTCTGAGCATCACCTACTCACTTTATGCATACAAACAAGACATTTATTTGTTCCACGAACGAACCAGTTAAAATCGCAGTTCGGTCATGCAGAAAAAGAAGTAATTGACTCTTTATTTTTAAGCTAAAATCGTAGCATCATGTTTATACTTTACCGATGACCTGTTCTGTTAACGTGAACGTAACAGGGAGATCATGCACGCCATGTGGAAGCCGCAGAAGTTCAAGGCCATCTACCTGCTGGCCACTTTGTACGTGCTGACGCTCACGCTGCCGTCGGCGGCGAGCGTGTACTGGGCCTTCGGCGATGCGCTGCTCAACCACTCGAACGCGTTCTCGCTTTTGCCCCGGACGGCGTTCCGTGACGCGGCGGTGGTGCTGATGCTGATCCATCAGTTCATCACCTTCGGGTTCGCGTGCACGCCGCTGTACTTCGTGTGGGAGAAGGCCATCGGGCTCCACGACTGCCGCAGCTTGTGCAAGCGGGCGGCGGCACGGCTGCCGGTGGTGATCCCCATATGGTTCCTGGCTATCATCTTCCCCTTCTTTGGGCCCATCAACTCGGCTGTGGGATCGCTGCTCGTCAGCTTCACAGTCTACATCATCCCATCGCTCGCTCACATGTTCACCTTCCGATCCGCCATAGCCCGCGAGGTACTTCATCTTGAATAACTTGTTAATTTGCTACTCTTCTATACTTTTCAGGTAGTAGTAATCTTTTGTACGTGTTTACTTACAATACGTAGGAGGTAAAAATAAAAATAAAAATTTGATAACAGTCCATGTATTTATTATATGCATTCAGAGACTTACATGGTAGTGAAGGAAGAGATTATATGTTGCTATAACTTATTAGCTCATTGTTTATGGGAAGATGTATAAACATATCTCTCGGGGTGATTAGAAAAAGTTGGGAGTCTGCGGGCAGAAGTAACATGGTTTCGTATCGATGTGTGACAATGCAGAGCGCAGTGGAGCGGCCGCCGAGGTTCGTCGGAGGGTGGATCGGCGCTTACGTGATGAACACGTTCGTGGTCGGATGGGTGCTGGTGGTGGGGTTCGGGTTGGGAGGTTGGGCCAGCATGACCAACTTCATCCGCCAGATCAACACCTTCGGCCTCTTCGCCAAGTGCTATCAGTGTCCACCACCCCCACCCCCAATCCCACCTTTTCTTCCCATGCCCTCCAATACCCCGGCACCATATCCTAGCAACGCTCACAATGCCACCAACCCGGCCATTGTTCCCTCGCCTTCTCCTTCACCTTCCTACTTCCTTCACCATCGCTACCATCACCACCACGACCACGGCGGGCGGTGAGTTGGTGCTTCTGCTCGTCAGTTCCTCTGAGAAGCTGTACTGGTAAGCCGTCTAACGCTGCCAATATGAGTTGAAGACAAATGTACGATAACATGCGTGGATTTTGATGAGCAGCACTTCGCGTACGCTAAATATGCTTTGTGGCAGAAAGGAGGCAGCCAAGAAAGGCCATGTTTGTGGTAGTACTGTTCCACTTAAACTAGAGATTTCTTTCTTTGTTGAAGAGTGTAATGAGATTATCCAACATGATCAATGTCAGCTTCAGTTTTACTGTCATTATTGCCTGGGAACAAACAACGTTGCCAGTATATATATTTTGTCGTTCTGTGTGGGAGTATCAAGATGCTGTGCGCCTGCGGCAGTATGGCAGCGAAGCTGGTCTTACTAGCTCATGCTTTTTCTCGTCCACATGCATCTTTTTCATCCTTTTCCCTGAGTCATTGGCTTACTTTATCTGTTTACTTGGACGATCACTTCTGCTAGCTACTGATACCTGTAAGCTTTACTCTCTTCCAATAACATGCACCGATCGAGGTGCTTAATTACACACTGTGTTCGCTGTTACAGATAACATCCTCAGTACTTAATCCATGTATGCATCTTTTAACTCGGGCCGAGACAAACATATAAGAGATGTAGTTAGGTTTTGTCGTAAGAAGTCCGCACCATGACAAATTCCAGGTCATCTACGAGCAGGAACGTTGGATTTGTTGCTCCAAAGAAAGCAAACTGGGCAAGTGAGTTTACGTTTCTTCCAAAGATGCAAGGGAGGGAGGGATTGATGACAAAGGAGGTGTCTTTTGTGGTGGCAGTGTGGCCAAAAGCAACAGCATGGAATCTCAGGTGAGATGAGATCATGCCAGCCATGCCCAGGCCTTAGGTCTGCCAAAAGACATTCTAAGGCTGCTTTCATGGATTGCCTTCAGCCCCCTTTTTTTTTTTCCTTAGGGTTCCTCCATCTTGTGTATCCTTCACACTTTTTTTTTGCATGTCAGAAAAAATGGACCGACCGGTTCAATCTTTCAGATCATGATGAAAAAGACGCAAAGAAACTGGATCTGATAAGTGGTTCAACTCAGCTATGTCTTCTACAATCTTGTCTCTTCCTTTTCTATTTTTGATAATGAAAAATTTTATATATAGAGTTTTTCTCTTTTTATAAAAAATAAATGATAAAAGCAGGATTCTAGTTAGAACCGTACAATATTCTATTAAAATCTTTATTAGCTAAGCTAGCTTGCACTTTCAATTGTAATTGAGATATAAGGAGCATCTTCATTTGTTCTATTCTAAAATATTCAACTAATCATCAACTTGGTTGGTCTCTCCATACATAATAGAAAATTATATTATTTCTATTTTTTTTCCTTTTTTAGGAATTTAAAAAATGTATTAGAAGTCAAGAAATTATTTATTTTTGGGAGAATTCCTCCAGTAGTAGTGCCTATGTTTATTTGTTAGGTATGCTAAAGATGAAACCGAAGCATACTGATAACTACAAAGGCCAATAATCAAATTCTTTTTCGGTCCTGAAAATTCTAAGCGTATATTTATAGATATAAAGAAACCAAGATAAAAAGGGCCTTGGAATTTGTTTCCCGTCATAAAATGTCCACTTTGATTCTTGCCTATGCTCTCTCTCCAGTAGGGAACTACAAAGTGGGACAAGATATAATTGGCGTGCAAATTGGTAAGTGATATGGAACTTTATGCCGTGTTTATGAGTAGGCACGATTAGGTTATGCCTATGTTTGTAAGCCTGTTCGTGTCAGCTTCCAGGAGGAGAAGGGAGCAGAACTTGGGAAAGTATGAGGTCGTGCGCTCCTGGCTTCGCTCGGGTCGGTAACGTTTGCTTTAGGATTCACCTCGGGTCGGCCGAAGATCCCTACACAAAAGCCACGTCGGGGAGGGGTGTCCGATATGGCCCCTCCAACGATCAAGTCAATACCCACGACCGAGGTGCAATCTGAATAGAATATCTTTAGAATGTTTCAAAGGAGAGCCAAAGTCCCTCTTCACAGCTTTAGAGAACTTTTAAACTTGCCTCCCGGAGGTTGCCCATACCTGATGTCTTTAATGTCGCTGGTGTCCTTCGTTGCAATGTCGTACATCCATCACTTGAACTTGACAAAGTCATGCGTGGGGTTTGCACTGCTCTCGCGGTAGGTCGGTCATACCTGCGCAAGGTCGGCCAAACATATCCAAGTCGGCCATACCAACGCCAAGCCGGTCATACCTAGGTCGGCCATACCTACGCCTGATTGGTCGTACCTGTGCCAGGTGTCGATTGAAATCATGCCAAGTCAGTTAGGGATGTGGAGTGTGACAAGTCCTTCCATTATTTACCCTATCATTTCTTCCCCCCATCGGATGACCATTTCTAGGGTTCCTCGAAGAGGGGCCGAGGAGATGGTCTTTCTCGTGGCTCACTGGGGTTGAAGTCTCTTCAGGCATCCACCACGGTGATGATCTATGAGGTTGGGACGTCAGTGGCGCAAGTCGGTCTGGTTGGTCGGGTTGTTGTTTGTTGTTCGAAAGTTAGACCGGCTGCGAGCTACTGCTCGGGCCTTGGGTTGGTTGAGCATTATTGATCGAGAATTAATCTGTCTGAGCATTATTGCTCGGGAACTGAACTGGTCGAGCACTATCGCTTGGGAATTGGACTGGCCGAGCATTGTCGCTCGGGAATTGGATTGGTCGAGCACCACCGCTCGGGAATTGGATTGGCCGAGCACTGTTGCTCAAGAATTGGATTGACCGAGCACTGCTACTTGGGAATTGGGCTAGCCGAGCATTGCTGCTCGGGAATTGGACTGGCCAAGCACTGCTGCTCAGGAATTGTACTAGCCAATCACTGTCGCTCGAGAATTGAATTGTCTGAGCACTGCTTCTCGGGAACTGGACTGGCCGAGCACTACTGCTCGGGAACTGAACTGTCGAAGCACTACCACTCAGGAATTAAACTGTTCGAGCACTACCGCTCAGGAACTGGACTGACTGAGCACTGCCACTCGGGAACTGAACTATCTGAGCACTACTAATCGGGAATTGGACTGGTCGAGCATGACTGCTCAGGAACTGAACTGTCCGAGCACTATTGCTCGAGAATTGAACTAGCTGATGTATAACTTTGGTACTGGCGGCTACTATTTGGCTGAAGCACGTAACTTGGGTGCGAAATGGGTTCTTGGCCCAAGAGGGTCAACTCGGGTACATGTTCATTAACCTGACCTAGAGGGTCAACTCGGGCACAGGTTCATCAACCTAGCTGAGAGGATCAACTCGGGCACAAGTTCATTAACTTGGCCTAGAGGGTCAAATTGGGCACAGGTTCATCAACCTGGCCGAGAGGGTAAACTCGGGCACATGTTTATTAATATGGCCGAAAGGGTCAACTCGGGCACAAGTTCATCAACCTGACCGAGAGGTTCAACTCAAGAATAGGTTCATCAACCTAGCTGAGAGGATCAACTCGAGCACCGACTTATTAACCTGGCCGAGAGGATCAACTCATGCACATGTTCATTAACCTAACCGAGAGGATCAACTCAGTCACAGGTTCATCAACCTGGCCGAGAGGGTCAACTCGGGGGACAGGTTCATCAACCTGGCCAAGAGGATCAACTCGGGCACAGGCTTATTAACCTGGCTGAGAGGGTCAACTCGGGCACAAGTTCATCAACCTGGCCGAGAGGGTCAACTCAGGCACAGGTTCGTCAACTTGGCCAAGAGGGTCAACTCAGGCACAAGCTTATTAACATGGCCGAGAGGGTCAACTCGAGCATAGGTTCATCAACCTGTCCGAGAGGGTCAACTCGGGCACAAGTTCATCAACCTGACCGAGAGGATCCATTAACTGCCCTCGCATGTCGACAACGGCACATGGGAGAGGAACGAGTTTGCGTCCTATCCATGTGGATTATCGAGTTTGGGATTTAATTTTTGATTCACGTGGGTCACTGAGTTGGAGCAGATGGCTTGCCCACGTGGATCGCTGAGTTGGAAAGGTTGGTTTGCCCACACAAGTCGCTAAGCTGGAGCGGTTGGCTTGCCCACACAGGTCACTAAGCTGGCTCCTAGGGCTGTCGTGGCATTTGAGGGCATCTCTTGGACTCCAGGGGTCGTCGGTCTTTAATGCAATTCGCGAGCTCCCTAAGCGAAGTCATGATGTTGCCTTGGGGAGGCGAACCACCACTCGGAAGTGGTATAAATCCCCTTTTCGGCTAGGAAGGCATTCACTTCTCCTGCTCTCGCTCTCAGCCCTTTTCTTTAGCCTCCTCAGATCTCCTTTCCTTTGGTCTCCGGCTCCTTCGGTCATGCTCTTGTTGATCAGGTCAGGATGTCCTCCTCGGATTCATCTAGTGTTAGGTCTATTCCTTCTGTTAGACCAGAAGGGACGAGTTTAGGAAGTACCGAGGCCAGTACTTCGGGCACATTGTCGGGTGCTCCATCCTCGATTGATGCCAGGACTTTAAGGGATCTATAAGTCATGAAAGCATGCCATGACTTTAAATCGGCTATGACCGAGGGGGCACTTGCCGCAATTCGGAAGCGTTATAGCATTTCGGAAGAGTATGCACTACATGCTCCGCTGCTCGAGTAGTGACCCTACAACCCGGTCTCCTCTGAGCTGAGCATCTCAGTCGATGCTTTGGAAGTCGGTCTCCGCTTTCCTCTCCACTCTGTTATCGAGGAGTGCCTCGAGTGGTAGAGGATCTCTCCGAGGCAAGTGGCATCCAACTCGTGGCGTTACTTGGTCGCATTCCTTGGGGAATGTCGCGGGGCAGGTATCATCCTGTCCTGCAACTTGTTCATGGCTTGTTTTCGCCTTTACAAGAGTCGGGGTGGTTACTACTTGATCGCCCGAGTTGAGTTTAAGGTCAGTATGGCCCCTACCAATAACAAGGGTTGGAAGACCCGATATCTTTTTGTCAATGGTCCGAGTTGGAGGTTTAGGCTCAACTGCTCGGTTCACCCAATCAGTAACGTTCCCTCCTACCTATCCGAGGAGGAGTCCACCCTAGTCGCTAGATTGAAGGGGATCCTTTCTTTTTCCTCGGCGATCCGGGATATGACCGAGTTGTGGGTAGTTGAGGCGGGTCTTAGCCCGACCCCTCGAGGTATAATTCTATTTTAATGGTATCTACTGTTGTGATTTTAATGAATTGATTGCATTCTAACCTGTTGGTCAGGGTGTAGGCGCGATGGATCTGTCCACCCTTCGCGGCATGTTGAAGGTGAGTGCCGACAAGTCTGCCCCGGCAACTCGAGTTTCCTCTCCTTCGCTTGAGGTCGAAGAGGTCCATGTGGAGGCAGCCCCACGAACCGTCCCGTTTGTGACCCCAAAGAGGCCTGCCGAGAAGTCAACGTCACGTCAGGAGGACCCGACTCGAACACACAAGCGGACCAAAGTGGTGGTGGGAAAGCACAAGTCTCGGCATGGTGGTGAGGGGGCTTCTCGGGCACCATCCAAGGATAAAGGGCCCGTCGCCCCGAGTGAGGAGCTCGCACCACCCGCTCGTCGCCGGCCAAAGTCAATGAAGGAGCTTTGTGGGACAACTATCCGTAAAAATGATGAGGGGTATTATGTTGTGCATATGGCTGACCTGCCTTCTCAAGACCTTGACTCTGACATGCGAACCCGGTGGGAAAATTTGAAGAGTTCGGTGCAAGTCTGGGATGATCCTCGGGTGACATCAAAGTTTGGGAGGGGAGTTCTGCACCCCCAACTAGCGAAGAAGCTGTACATGCTACCGTCCGAGGTGCTCATGGTGTAGGCGGCAAAGCAAGTTGTATTGGTAAGGCTTTTCTCGAGCTCCTAGTTCTGGTTTCCTTTTCGAGTTATCTAACCATCTCGCCGCTGTGACTTTATTTACAAGGTCACCATTACCAGATGACTATGTTGGATAGGGTCCATGATGCAGGTCGACTCATAACCATAATGGATCACTGAGCTGCTGAGTTTCAGCAGATGATAAAGGAGCTGAAGTCTGACGATGGTCCAGAGCATGTGGCAGCAGCTGAGCAGCAGGCAATTACAGTCGAATAGCAAGTAAACGACCTCTAGGCCGACAACAATAAGCTGATGGCCCAGCTGGTTGAGGTGACTCAGAGGATGGAACTCTCCGATAAGGAGTTGAATGATGCTCGGGCCAACCTGTCCAAGGCCCAAAGAGAGCTGAAGGAGCAGTGGGTGAGTCGTCAAAAGATGGATGATGAACTCTTAAGGGTCATGAAAGAACTTGAAACCCAAAGACCGATCTACTGAACAAGGCAGTTGAGGATTACAAGGCATTGGCTGGGTTCAGATGGGGTTTACTAAGAATGAGGCAGGTCTCCTATGAGTATGGATATCGAATCACATTGGCCCGATTTTAAGCTCGGTATCGGGACTTGAAAGTCAACAATGACCCATTCACAAAACGGCCCGAGGATAGTTCGACACTAATGGAGACTCAACAGTCTTTTGATCATTCACTCGCATCAGAGTGCTAACTTGTATTTTTGCTTCTTTTTTTTCTTTTGTATATCAGGTGGCACCATGTGGCTTTGTCGCCCTCCTTCTAGCGTTAAAAATGTTATGGAACTTTATGTCGTGTCTGCTGAGTAAGCACAGCTAGGTCTCGCCCATGTGTGCAAGCTCGTCTGCGTCAGCTTCCGAGAGGAGAAGGGAGCATAACTTGGGAAAGTCTAAGGTCATGCGCTCCTAGCTTCGCTCGGGTCAATAACGTTTGCTTTAGGATTCACCTCGGGTCAGGCCGAAGATCCCTGCACAAAGGCCACGTTGGGGAGGGGTGTTTGATATGGCCGCTTCCTATGATAAAATCAGTGCCCCAGACCGAGGTGCAATATGGATAGAGTATCTTTAGAATGTTTCAAAGGAGAGCCAAAGTCTCTCTTCACAGCTTTAGAGGTATCTTTTATACCTGCCTCCCGAAGGTCGCTCATACCTAATGTCTTTAATGTCGCTGGCATCATTCACTATAATGTCGTACATCCATCACTTGTGCTTGACGAAGCCGTGCACGAGGTTTGTGTTGCTCTCGCAGCAGGTCGACCATACCTGCGTAAGGTCAATCGTACTTATGTCAGGTTGATTGTACCGGTGCCAGGCTACCGTGCTACGCTAGGCTAGCCATACCTGGGTCGACCATACCTGCGC
The DNA here is from genome assembly GCA_029747655.1 of Ensete ventricosum. NCBI lineage: Eukaryota > Viridiplantae > Streptophyta > Magnoliopsida > Zingiberales > Musaceae > Ensete > Ensete ventricosum. The sequence continues at coordinate 42,984,487 of JAQQAF010000001.1, forward strand.
CAGGCTAGCCATGCTATGCTAGGTTGGCCATACCTATGCATAATTGGTCGTATCTATGCTAGGTGTCGATCGAAACCATACTGAATCAACTAGGGATGTGGCATGTGACGAGTCCATCCATTATTTTTGTCCTATCAGTAAACAACTAAATATGGATGGTAGACAAAATTGCATAGGGTTTGTCATATTTCCTTAGATAGTCTCGGGCTCTTACATATTTATTCTTTGCAACTTTGAAATATCCTTGCAAATTTTAACGTAACATGTATACATTGGCTAGTTAATATCCATGTAGACAGCACTAGTTTTATCATCATTAATCATATTTAAAAATAAATTAGTCTGAGTTAAATATATATCAAATATCCCTATGTTTTTATAATCATAATGAATATTTTAAAAAAACATGAATGCCATTTAAAGTTCCAATTAACTGTCAAAATAATATTTAGCAAACAAAAATAATCATAACGGGTCATTTTGCTATGGGTTCAAATCTTAGGCAAGTCTTTATGATTGAGATTAAATCTCCAAAGATAAGGTAAGAAAAAAAATTCTATTTACTTAGGATGTGTTGAACAGATACATCCACTAAATAGATATCTGACATGGGCTAATACATATATTATTACACTAAGATCATCGACTCACGAGTCAGCTCGGCTTGATTCAATGTTGAGAGTGTAGGTTCTTCCTGAAGAGCCGACGTGGAGGACTGTTGTGGGGAGCTATTATGTGGAGAGTTGCGTAGATAGCTTCTCACATGTGAAGAGAGCGAATTGGTTTGACGGACGGACCACGTTGCCCATGAGGGAGTCATTTCGTAGTGTTTCCACAGTCGTACCATTCTTGCATAATAGGTCAGCGCCAGGGGATGTCCCGGTGTGACCCCTCCGATGCTTAAGTCAAAAGGATGAGGAATGAGAGAGTTAGCTAGATTTAGAAGAGCGTGGTGTTCACTCATTACTCCCTGGGGCTAAGGCTTGGTTTTTATACCTGGATGCTTGGGGCGAGGGCAGGGATTGGTGAGGGTCTCCCTATCCTACTCGTCAGAGGCCATTAATGGAGGCGGCTTGTTGGCGTATTATACCGAGGTCGATATCGATATTGGATCATTGGGATGACTTTTCCTGTCCGACCTTTTAATCGCTTTGAGTCAAATAGGGAGTGATCTCTCATTCGATCATCCAGAAGGGAGGTGTGGAGAGGTGAACCATATCGCTAGCCATTAATGTGGGGGCGTGATCCTTTCTTTAGTTTTGCTATCAGCGAGCAAGGAGTGAGTCTTGTTGACTCTCTTTGGGAAGTCGAGATAGACAATGATCCTGGGCTGATCCCCTTGTCGACGGCCGCAAGGAGTTGGTAGAAGTTTTCATACTTTTACTTAGGTGATCTACTCAGACACAAGTAGCAGGATGAATTAATAATGCTGGCACTTTTCCTATCAACATGCATAGTCAGATGAACATTTAAAATATGCACCGAGGCAAAACCAAATGTATCAGAAATCTCCTAATCATAATAACTTTACTATTATAATTTCTTACACCAAACCTAATGTGGCAGATCAATTTGAATGTCAAACAGACAGTGAATTAGAAAACCAACGAAACAAAGATGAAGACGTCATTTCCAACTGGATGGTTTGTTTTCTTACAAACCATCCAGAGTAATCTTAGCATAGCTTGAAGGTACGCAGCATGTCTTTTCGTTTATGTAAATTACAGTTCTAACAACACATAATAATTCCAAAAAAAAAAAAAAAAGGTGTACGTGACAAGTCTTTTCTAAATAATTAAAGAATGGTTATGCAACTATCTGCTTTGCAATGATAAACAAATTATCACGTTCAGCAAGTCAACAACTAGTTGCTGACACATAGTATGATGTTTCCCATTGCAAAATTATATATATAATCTTTATTAATTAAATATTTAATACTGTCTAAAAGGTGTCTCCAGCATCATATAGAGCAGCTGATTTCTACCTTATATAAAGCTTTATCTATCTTGTCAGTTTACATAGAGAAGGCTGTTTTCCACCTAGAGTTGTAAAGATTTCTAGAGAACCACAAGTATGACTTTTGAGCTGTGTATTGTTTTCACCGTGGTTTGGTAAAAAGTTGATGTGGTCATATGCGCCATGATCAAGTTTTGATTCCCTGCTTCAGTTTCTCGTTGTCTAGATTTCTCTACGTTCATGAGCATTCTAGTTTATACTAACGAAAAACTTCAAGCAAGACTAAGCCATTGATGTCTAAGCAAATGTTGTCTGAAGAAGCAAGTTTTGAGCTCAACAAACAAAGATAATATGCAACATATGGAGGTCTATCAGCAGAACAAAGATTCTGAACTGTTACTCCTATCTTAAGTCTGTCAATATTTACTAGTAAAGGAATGCAAGAACAAATCATGTGACCAGTGAGTGAAAGCAAAACAACAACAGAAGCTTGGATTTTTCTCCTTACATTTATGGTGAGGGAACTCATGATTGTGTTCCTACAGATTATAACTATGTGTGATGAGTAACACCAACATAGAAGAAAAAAGAAAAAAGAAAGAAAAAACTGGATTTGCTGAAATGTTGAGCTCCCTCTACCTCTCCTTAGGGGCAAGAAGCTGTGAACAAAGCTCAAAACACTTCCAAATCTCCTGAACAAAAATTCTAGTCCTAGATATCATGAAATTACTCTAATTATTTATAAAGGTATCTTGGAGTTTCTCAATGAAAGAATTAACATGATTCAACTTTTCATGTTGCACATATTATTTAAGAGACAGAAATACTACACTAGTTTGTAAGAATTAACAAGGATACAACATTTTCAAGTAAAGAAAAAATAGGACAGATTCTTATGAGAAAGAATAAGCATATATGTCGCACCGCTTTCTAAATCGTGTAAACTTGATACCTGTGACCATACAATTTTAGCATGTCTGATTGATTATCTGATGCCTAGAATGCAAGAAGATAACTTTTATAAAAATCTTTTGTCATAATCTTTCACCAACTATAAAAATATTTTTATAATTTTTTCATAATCTTTATATAATTGGCTATAAGGAAATATGCACAGAATCTCTTCTCCAATAACTCCCGCAATGACTCCCATACTAAAGACACATGGCTGGGTCAACTATAAATATTAGCACAATATAATAGGAGGATACAAATAATTAAAACAAGAAATATAGTAGAAATAATACATACAATATGACTTGCAAAATTACACACAATATAACACAAATAATGACATTAAGAATAAAACTAATTTTGCAGCAAAAATGTATTCAGTTAAGTTTCTCTAACACATGACATGATAATGAAAGGCATAAACCTGGAATGTTCAGGGACTTGGTGTAACAATACCATGCTCAAGCATTAGGCAACCCAGAGCAATATGTACAATATGTAGAATAACATATTATATTCAGTATCAAGCCTTAGCAATATGTACAATATATAAAATAACATACTATGTCCCATGATCCAAACATTAAATAATGGAATGTAAAATGATTGGAAGTAATAAAAGAAGAGCATATTAGGAACAGAGTGTGTGTGTTCAAAATTTTCAATTTCAAAGAAAAAACTAAAAGAATTATGTACGCAATATAATTGATTACAGAATAATGATTTGATTCAAGATCAAGTTACATATGATCAAGCTCATAACTTTACAAGAGATAAGAAAGGTCTTACATATCTATAAAATGGCAAATCGAGAATAAGCAGAAGTCTACACTCGCCTTCAGCAAGAAGTGAAAGCTGGCCATAGACCTCGTCTATAGCCGCATCAGCCTGCATCCATTGAAGCCTCAAAATAACGAAGGATTAGAGGTGGAAAAACCACCTTTTGAAGCCTAAATGAAAGGCCAAAACAGAGTGAGATGACAAACGAATACTAAGTTTAACATAGACCATACTGTCACGGACTTAACTAAATTTGTCTAAGTCATGAGGTATCCTTATAGTAAAGTTAAAGACTTAGCCGGAATTGCCTAAGTCGTGAAGCACCCTTGTGCTAATATCTTGGACTTAGTTAGAATTGCCTAAGTCATAAAACGTCCATGCGTTATTCGTCCGCAACGAATCAACCTAGATGCAACCTCATGCCGGTCCCGAAGGACCTACAAAAGAAAATGTTGATTAGTTTGAAAGCGAATGACGAACAAGTCCCGACGTCTCATGGAGAGGAAAGCTTTACAAGCAATTCAACAAACACCTTGAGTGCAAAAGAGAAAAGAGAAAAGCAAAAAAGGACTTTAGAAGGTTGAACGAACAGTTACAAGTCTACAAACGACGGTTCACTAGGTGCCAGGCATGAAGACAAGCTAAACTTGTGAAGAATGTTCAACGCTCGACACTATACCAAAGCCCCATCCAGCGCTGTGTCACCTGAGGGGTTCTAGGGGTATGAGATGACTGACGTTTCGCACCGAGTTGCGGTCTGCAAAAATCAGGCCACATCACACAAAAATGAAGCTGTTTTGGACTATTTTGGCCCGGCACGGTGAGCGATTGCACTGCAACATTACAAACTATTTTCGCTTACATTTCTCAAGCAATATTACATAAAACTAAGGCAAAACATGCTACCAAACATCTGTACAAGCATGTAAAAGCGACAAACGATTCATTGAGCTAAGATGCTGCAGGTGTACGATAATCGTTCGTGACATTCTCCCCCGCTTAAACTGTCGATGCCCTCATCGATGCTTGTTTATAGGCTTTGACGATGGCTTCTTCATGTCATAGGGCATCTTCAGACTCCCAACTGGCTTCTATTCGAAGAAGCTTTCGCCACTTCACCAGGTATTCGGTTTGCTCTTCTCTGTTAGGTAGCTTTGTCTTGTAATCCACCAAAATGGTTTCAACTCGCTTCTCGTAGGAGGCTCTTGTGGGGGGTAGTCGAGTTGAAACACTTCATGAAACATCTTACGGATCTAAGTGATAGGCTTTCAAGTTGCTTGCATGGAAGATATTATGAATTTTGAGCCATGTTGAACAGTGTACAGGTGCAACAATGAATGTTGCATGCATACCTAGAAAATCGATCGACCTCCACGAGTATCGATCCGAGTCTCCCTACTAACAGCAAGCTTGATATGAAGTCTAAGAAAATGCTCTCCCATGGCCTTTCCGGTATGAGCAGTGGCTCCAAGAGTTTCACTGGCTTTTGTTGCTCTATCTTATCTTGTTGGCAAGTAAGACATGTTCGAACATATTCCTCTATATCGGTCCCCATCTTCAGCCAATAGAAGACCCTCTCCACAAGAGCCATTGTTCGATGAATACCCGGATGTCCGGCCCAAAGAAAATTGTGACACTCTCTCAAGAGTTCACGCCTCAAATTGCCTACCAGTGGAACATAAACTCTATTCCCTTTGGTGTAGATTAGTCTCTCCTGGACCCAAAACTGTCGTATCGTACCTTCTTTAATGAGTTACATCAGGGTTACTACTTGAGGATCACTGTACAGTCCATCCTTGATCATGGAAAGGAAGTTAGAGTGCAACTAACTTGCTTAGCCTCCGCCTTCCAACCGTATGACATTCACTAGCTCCACTTTCCGACTCAATAAATTGGCCATGATGTTTGTTTTTTGGGGCTTGTACTCTATTACCATGTGGAACTAAGCCAAAAAGTCCTGTCACCATACTTGCTTTGGGGAGAGTTTCTTTTAAGTTTGAAAGTAACTCAATGCAATGTTGTATGTTCTTAGCACGAATCACACTCCCAGAAGGTAGTGCCGCCAAACTCGTAGACGATGGACCACCATTGTCATCTACTTCTTGTGCACTTGATATAGCCGCTCGGCCTCGTTGAGCTTACAACTCTTGTAGGTCACCGGGTGACCCTATTGCATAAGTACTCCCCTAATAGCGAAGTCTGAAGCATCTATATGGATTTCAAAGGACTTCTCATAGTCCGATAATTTGAGTATCGGTTCTTCTAACACAGCAGTCGTTAGGTCTTGAAATGTCGCTTCGTATTTGTCCGACCACCTCCAAGACTGCTCCTTCAGTAACTCCGTCAGTGGAGTTACGCACTATGAATATCCAGCAATGAAGTGTCAATAATAGTTGACGAAACCAAGGAAGGATCTCAGCTCAGATACCTTCTTTGGTGTTCGCTATTCTGCCACAGCTTGCACCTTAGATTTGTCCATTCGAATGGAACCGTCATCGATTCAATGCCCAAGAACAGAATCTTTGTTTAAGCAAAGTAGCACTTCTCCTTCTTCACGAACAACATGTTCTCTATGAGAACTTTGAAAATTGTTCGAAGATGCTCGATGTTCTCCTCGAGCGTTTGGCTGTAGACGACGATATCGTCTAAGTAGACAACCATAAACTTGTCCAAGTACTCCTTGAATAGTTGGTTCATTAAAGTGCAGAATATGACCGGAGTGTTGGTTAAGCTGAAAGACATCACCATGAACTTGAACACTCTATTCCTGGTCACACAGGTAGTTTCGCTTCGTTACCTTTTGCAAAGCGCACCTACCAGTACCCCGACCGAAGGTCGAGTTTGGAGAAGTACTTTGTCTTACCTAGTTGATCAAACAACTCCGCAATGAGCGAGATGAGATACTTATTCTTCACTACCATTTTGTTGAGGGCTTAATAATCGACGCATGATCGGAGGCCCCCATCTTATTTCTTTTGGAAGAGGACTAGAGCTCTGAATGGTGCCTTCGAGCTACGAATGAGACCATTACTTAGTAGTTCATCTAACTGCTTTCTGAGCTCTACCAACTCTAGGGGCCATGTGGTATGGTGGTCTCGTTGGAGGCTTCACTCTCGACTCCAGCTCAATATAATGATCCATGTCTCTACGTGGTGGCAGAGTTTTCGACAACTCGATTGGCATCACGTTTGAGAACTCCTTCAGAACATTCACCACCACAACAAGTTCTTAAATGACCTCCCCGTTAAGTGCCTCTAGCTTTATAGTGGTCACAAAGGTTGATTCTCCTTTTCGTACCCTTTTCTTCAATTGTAATGACAATATTCGTTGTGGATCCTTGGTTCCTCCTCGAGAAACTAGAACCATGTAGGGGTTGTCACCTCCCATTAGGCATAGGGAATTTAGGAACGACAATGGCACCAACTTCACTGCGTGCATGAACTCCATCTCGAGAATCACTTGGAAGTCATCCAATGACACTACCATCATGTTTATGCTCCTGCTCCATATCCCAATCTTGATGGGGACCCCTTTTGCTAGTCTAGAGATTTGCTTGGCCTTCGAGTTCACAGCCTTTATCCGACTTGGGTTCTTCTCCAAGATCAGTCTAGGTCGCTTTGCTTTTCAATCGATAATAAAATTATGGGTAGCACCTATGACTACCATCACACAGGTTATTCGACCATTAAGCTTGATGTCCACATACATCAACTCATTATTGCCTGTCTTATGTGGCTTTGCCTTCGTATTCTCCCTCACTTAACCCCGCAATGCATTCAACAAATGCATAGCTCCCATTCGGGGCCCTTGTGACTCCTCATCATCATTGTTAGATTTTGAACTGCTCGAACTAAGGGCGACGACTTTGCCCATGTCCGATTTGTGGGGGTGGATTGATGCAATTAAGGCATTGAGTGTCTATTTTTGTGGGCACTCCCTCACCATGTGTGACCCTCCGCACAAGAAGCATTTGTCAGGTTTTGGGGCCTTGTCTTCTAAACTTGGTACTTTGTGAAAGTTTTTCTTCCTTTGTTCGCCCCCAAACTCCTTCACTTAAGAATATTTGAGCGGGCGATTTCCTGATTATCATTTTTTCTTCCCTAAATCCTCTGAAGAAACAAAGTTAGTGAGCCTTTCTACGACCGCAATTGCCCCGACCACGTCGGTGACATTCCTCCGATGCAGTTCCTATTGTGCCTACGACTTTAGGCCATCGAGGAAGCTGAACAGTTTTTCCTTCTCAAACATGTCTTGGATGTCTAGCATTAATACAGAAAATTGCTTCACATAGTCCCGAATGAAAGTACTTCGGTGAAATTGTTTCAGCTTCTTTTTTACGACGAACTCCTTATTCTCGAGTAGGAACTGAGTTCTCAACTCTCGCTTCAAGTCCTCTCATGTGTCAACTCGACACCGACCTTGCTGGATCTATTCCCAATGGGTTCACCACCAAAGTTTTACATCTCCATTTAGATACATTGTTGGTATCGAAACTTTAGTTTCTTTAGAGTCGGGCCTCGTAGCACGAAAATATTGTTCCATGTCAAACAGAAAATTTTTGACCTCTTTGACATCCTGCCACCCCCATAGCAATGCGGCTCGGGCACCCTTAAGCCTTGTGGTGGCACAACGCATGTGTTGCTCCCTCCCGCATTAAGAGTCCTTGTGAGTAACACCATCTTGGACGTGAGTTCCGCCACAACTTCGTGCAGAGGTTGCACGGAGTATTTAGTGTCTTCCGTCAGTCGATCGACTAGGGACTCAACCTTGTTGATCCTAGATTCAGCTTCTTCTTGCGAGCTCTCTACCCCAAGGAGCCTTCGTTGGCCATGTAAAGTTCCTCCAATCTCGCTTCAAGAATATTGAGGTGGGTTTCGACTGTCATAAGCCTCTCCTTGTGGCTTTTTTCTCGGTTGGCGCTCCAAATTGCGCCTCCCATGCTCGCGGAGAATACTCAACTTCTCGCTCATCTTGTTTATTGTCGCGCTCCTAATGAGCGGCTCCAACAGCTTGAGAGCGAGTTTGCACTTGTAGCCCACCTACGGCTGCTTGGGGCAAAGGTTTGGCTTGCCCCATCTTGCTCGATTCGTCACGATGCTTTGTCATCGCAAGATTGCAAAATTTCTTTATTGTTTGCTCGAATTACTTGCCCGCTCTGATACAACACTGTCACAAACTTAGCTGAATTTGCCTAAGTCGTGCAACACCCTTATGGCAAAGTTAAATACTTAGCTAAAATTACCTGAGTCGTGAAGCACCCTTGCACCAATGTCACGGACTTAGCTGAGATTGCCTAAGTCATGAAACAGTCATACGTTATTCATCTGCAACGGGACAACCTAGATACAACCTCATACCGGTCCCGAAGGACCAACAAAAGAAAAAGTTGATTAGTTTAAAAGCGAGCGATGGACAAGTCTCGACATCTCGTAAAAAAGAAAACTTTATAAGCAATTCAACAAACACCTTGAATGCAAGAGAGAAAAGAGAGAAAAGAGCAAAAAAGGACTTTAAAAGGTTGAACGAATAATCGCAAGTCCACAAATGATGATTCACCAAGTGTCGGGCGCGAAGACAAGCTCAACTTATGAAGAATGTTCAACGCCCGACACTATATCGAAGCCCCATCCAATGCTGTGCCACCTAGGGAGTTCCAGGGTTCTGAGATGGCTGACATTTCGCACTGCCCTACGGTCTGCAAAAATCAGGCCATAGCGTGCGAAACAGAGTTGTTTTAGGCGATTTTGGCCCGATGCGATGAACGGTCACACAACAGCATTATAAACTGTTTTCACTTATATTTCTCAGGTAAAATCACATAAATCTAAGGAAAAACAGGCCGCCAAACATCTGTACAAGCATGCAAAAGCGATGAACGATTCGTTGAGTGAAGATGCTATAGGTGTGCAACGACCGTTCATAACAACACGACAAAAGACATGAGGCACATTGCAGCTACAGACTTCGCCTCTCTCACCAAAAGTGCTTGATATGCCTGTAAGTACACCAGCAAGCTTCAGGTTAGGAAGAAAAAGAAACATCAATTGCATAAAATCATGATTTGGGTCTCAATGAGGGAATGGCCTGGACATGAGTTCCAAACTGTAGAAGGTTCACACTAGATGATGTCAAATGGATGAAGAATTATGTGTTTTGGTGTTCATCCACCGTTCAAGAACAGGCTCACCAATTGACTATAATTCAAGAATAAAAAAGACAACCTCTTAGTGTCCAATCCAATTTGATACTGCATCAGTTAGAAGTCTTCTTTCTCCAATGCCTTATTGTGCAAGGAATCTGTAACCAAAAACAAAGTAAACAGTAACATCCCCAACCAAAGTAAACAGGGCAAGCACACCGAAATCAACTCCCTCCGAAAACTTGGCCTCCATCGTCCGCCCGGAGCAATAAATGCATGTGGAGCAAGTATCATAACTTATTACGAACTCTGCTCCTTAATTCCCCTCCTTCCTCGGATGTGCCAGGGCTGCAAAATAAATGCTAATTCGAAAGAAGTAAAAGTCAGGGAGGTGGCGATACGGAGGATACAAGTTTAAGAGGTCGGGAGGGAAGCAGCAATGTGGACACAAGTGATAAAGTAAAACCAAACAACCATAGAACCGGCTGCTTGTCGTCTAAGGTGTTGCTGAAAGGGCGAAGAGGGAAGAGATAGAGAGAAGGGTACCGTCGGGAGATGTTGCTTGTCGTCGATCATCGGTTGCCAATCGCCGATCATCAGCCGCTGCCGATTACCAATCACCGATCACTGCCGGTGACCTTTCTTAGGAGAGTCGCTCGTCACTGGAGGGGATGTTTTCTCGTGCCATTTTGATTCGTCCCTTAGGGTGTCGATTCGAAGACATTTATAATCAACGGTGCAGTTTGCAATCTATATAATTTAATATATGATCATATATACAGGAAAATAAATATATAAATTAATAACAAAACATATGTTGTCACTAATATAAGATGTGGTGGCGACAGTCAAAAGTTTTGTAACTAAGATGTTATTTGCTATAATATAAAATTTTTATCACATTAATTATTTTTTTTTGACAACGATGATTTCAATATTGTCACTAACATTCAGATTTTTAGTATTTAGTAATAAATTTTTAGTGATAAATTATGATTTATCATTACAAATATTTTTAGTGATAATCTCATCACTAAATTATCTTTCATGATAAATTTAAATATTTATGATAATATTTTTGTCACTAATATGATCTTTTTATAGTACCAATTTAGAATATTTGATACATATAGTAGAATATTTTTTTAGGCCTAACCCATTATAAAGACCCACTAATTTATTATTATCGAGGTCAATTACTATTTACCAATGAGTATACTTTTCATCTCGATCTTAACTGGAGCGTCAGAGGGATTGGATCGGGAATCTCACCCAACGTTAGTCTTATTGTAGGTCAACCCATCGACGAACACCTAAATCACCTTCTCGACCCCTTTTTGGACTTTTACAAACATGCCCTAGGATTGAGTTGAGTTGCCAAGCCATCACTAACATCACACCATCATTTTGAAACTAAGAGGATTGTATGTCGTAGGAGTGCCACACCACAGACTTGACCAACAAGTGCTCGAGCGAGGGTGCTCCATCATTAACCCGCAACATCTTCATCCAGGAAGCTAGTAGCCAATGTTTTTTATGCTCGACACCTCTTCTTCTACCCGGACACTCATGCACTTGTGACTGTTCAACAATCCTAGCCTTTCCCCTTCAGTAATGTCGATCCATATGCTAGTGCCGACCAAGGTCTTTATAAATCTCGCCTTATATATTCCAACATTGATGATATGGTGCAGTCGGTGGTTGCCAAGCTACCTCGACCCATCGATGGCCCGATTGAGGGGGTCCCAAGATCCTCGATCATTGAATTCAGTGGACTATGCCATCTGAAGTCAATAGCCCCAAGTCTAAAGCCTAGTCAGTGGACTTACAATGCACCCTATAAGTGTAACTTCAATAGATAGATCAACTTTTGGAAGACATACGTCGTGAGTTCCACATCGCAAAGATAGAGAACTTGGTTGGCTTCACCTAGGTTGAATCCCTCTTCACCCAATTGATATAGAAGGAGCCTACTCCCTAGAGCTTCCAACTCCCTAATTTGGAGGTGTTTGATGTATGTGCCAACTCGATAGAGCATGTGATGACATTCTGCATGCTTATGACACTCTATGTCAAGATGCCTTGATGTGCCAAACCTTTCTTACAACCTTGAGGGGTGCAGCCCTAGAGTAGTACACTAACCTAAGGTCCCTCTTGGTGAACTTTGCCCAACACACAATAGAGTTCGAGGAACACTTTATGGTCAATGTCCATACTCGATGCTCATCCACAGAACTCCTCAGCATCCAATAGGCGATGGGCGAACCATTCATATAATTCATCACTAGATCCACTAATGAGGCTAGAGGGGTAATGGATGCCCAACCCCTAGTCTTGATTTAGGAGTTCATGATGTTGGAAATAGGAAGAAGTAATGAAAATGCCCAATTGATTCATTGATCCATCGTTAATTTATACAGGTGAAGATAGGAGGATTTCCCTCAACTAACCTACGTGATTTCCTCATTCAGTTAAGGAAATCATATCTAAATCCTAACTTCATCTTATCTTCTATCATGCCCCCGCAAGATCGAGCTCCTGTAAGGACGTCGATCTTGAACTGAGGACGTTGATCTTGAACCGATGACAATGAATCCGAAGAAAGGAGCTGACGATTCTGCTAGAGCCAAATTCGACAATCCGATTAGATCGAACTATCATGCCCCCGCAAGATCAAGCTCCTGTGAAGGACATAGATCTTTACCCAATGTCAAGGAGACCGCTGTGTTGTCAACCGCGGTGAAGGTCTGACAACGGTTGACTTCAGCAGATGAGATGCTGCTACGGCTGGGGCGATCGATAGATCTGAAGGGCAACGGAAGAAGCGTGCGGTCGTAGCTTTACTGTCGTTTGACAGCGAGAATGAACTTATTGCTGATGGGGTAGGGAAGGTGCCGCTGCTTGTTGGTACTGATGCGACAGTGGTAGTGCACAAGGAAGATGGCCTCGTGCAGAAGAACACCTCGGTAGAGGAATTGAGAAAGCCGATGCACTAGAAGTCTCCAACTTCGATGTCGACGAGAGACTGTCGTTTGACAGCAAGAAGCGATATATCTAAGGAGAGGGCAACAGTTATGGCCGGCGAGGGCTGCAGTTGCGATTGTAATTGTTGGAGTAAGGGGGGTCGGCAACGAGCATAGTAACTGCCGAAGGAGAAGATGAGGAAGCCGTTGTAGTGAAGGTGTGCTTCCCTTTCTTCCCTAACTTCAGCACCACAATGTTGCGGTCCCTTCTTTGGAGGTGTAGAGACGATGCAGAGAGGGATCTACACCGAAGAGAAGCGACCGAGTTATTGCTGTGACGGCAGCAGCAGCGAGTGAACGGTCAGCCGATGGTAGGCAACAATGAGGCAGATAGTGTCGCCGATGCTAGCGATGGCAACGATAAGTGCCAGCGAGGTTGAGCGAGAGGGCTGCCAGACCAGTGACGTGGACATCAATTATAGAGCGGGACCCGAATCTTCAGATCCTCGAATGAAAACGGCGCTGGCAATGCTCTGTTTTTTTTTTTTTTGTCAGGAAACAGAGATCGCGGCTTTGCAGAAGAGGAGTCGACAATTACGGCTTCGCAAAAGGGCAGTCGACGGGGTGGGGATTTGCTGTCGTTTGATAGTAAGAAGGAACTTGTTATGCCCTCTCTACAAAGCACCGAGAAATGATGGGTAGTGGCCCTTACAGGTGCTCTTGGCAGAGAGAACAAAGGTTGCAGGAGGGACGATGCCGGCGAGCGGGTGTAGAAGTCGTCATCTACTGCAGATGAGGTAGAAGAGATCTTCGGAGCAGAGAATGTCCGGGAGGGTGGCGACATATGACCCCTGAGTATCTGCAGTTTTGCAGCAGGGTTGTCGACGAACAAACAGTAATAAAAGGTGTCGTTTGACAGTGAAGAAACAAAAGTAATCTCTCTTATAGAGAGAGGGGCTCTGATACCATGTTGGAAATAGGAAGAAGTAATGAAAATGCCCAATTGATTCATTGATCCATCATTAATTTATACAGGTGAAGATAGGAGGATTTCCCTCAACTAACCTACGTGATTTCCTCATTCAGTTAAGGAAATCATATCTAAATCCTAACTTCATCTTATCTTCTATCACATGATAGGGCTCTAACACTCCAAGCTTTTTATTGTCGCTGATAGAGAGATAGCCAATCACTATGCCTGAGTTGCTATATAGAGCCAACCAATACATTACCACGTAGAAAATGATAGCAAGAAAACATGAAGAGTCTAATAAGCACACCAAGTTGGAGCACTATAAGGAAACCTTGGAGAGGACATCACATGCGTAATGGAAGAATAAAAACAAAATTGATTTCCAAAAACAATCATATAAATCATTGTGAGATGATTGAGAGCGAAAAAACGTGAAAATCGAAAGTTGCATAAGATGTGTGAGACGTTCTCACCTAAGGGAGATAATATATCCCCTAAGATCACAGATCTAAATCTGTGGATGAAGGAACACCTGTAAGCTCGTCTCTAGCAGTGATTCACACGATGAACGTAACAATAACACACCTTCTAGTGCAGCATGATCTTTCCTTGCAATTGTGCACCACCACGTAGCAGCAAACAAAAAGGGATCGGTCCCTCTTGCTGTCCTCTCGCACCAGAGAGGGGGTTGATGGCTGGAGGAAGAAGGGGGGAGGAGATGAGGATCAAAGCGACTATAAGAGTCTAGCTTATGACCCTTTGAGTCTCACTCCTATTTATAGAGAGCTCATGGATGCCTTAATGAGTATTGGATCTCCATTCAATTACCGTTGACTTAACGGATATTTGATCTCTATCCAATGACCATTCTAAGCCCTATTGGGTCTCACCCAATGGATCTAATAAATCAAAGATTTATTGGATATCTCATATCTAATCATCTATTCATCGCATTGTCCATCATATGTATGTGACTCTTTAGGCATAATACTGAGCTGGCCGTGAGTTACACCTATCAGAACTCCTTCTGACTTATAACTCTTTCTGACCAAGTAAATTATTATCCTCATTAGGCCACTACGTTATAGTTCTCAGATATTATATGAGAATCTAATCTATTGGATCTGTCTACCCTTAGTTACTGTATATCTATAGTCCTTCATCCATCTAATATCGCAGAGATTGTATATCGAGGTTGGTACTATTACACCCATATAGAATCTATTAGTCTCACTCTGATTGGATTCTCTTAAATAATTTTCTCTTAATCCGAATGACCCTTGGCTAGGGATTTGCTTGGGCGAGAACACATGATATTCCTCTCATGACACCGAGAGTGAATGATCCCTATTAATACTTAATTACCTTCGTAAGGTTGGTTGTCATTCCTAATGATCGATTGTACTAAATTTGATACTTCCAGGCCCATAAGTCTGGTATCAAAGAATAAAGTACTCAAACAATACATATTTAGTGTGTCAAGTCTAAGGATCGTATACATAATTAGGATTACAGAATCGCTATATGATAATGAGGTATAATTAATCATCAAGCATTTCGTAAGTAGATTATTCAATGAACTCAATATCTAATTAGCATCTGCATTGTATTTGTAGTGTCCCTATATAAGTAGTTATGAGACTAGTTACCTCCATCATATGGATGTGTATATAGCATATCGATATATTTGGTTATCTCGATGTCTCTCTCAAGTAATCTATAACAAAAAATATTTAGCATATATATTTAAAAGTGAATTGAACATATTATCTATAATTACGTTAGCTCTTCGTAATTTTGTCTATAAAAGCTGATGCAGGTGATGGATCAATTTCATTGAGAAGATACAAAAAAAAAAAAAAAAACGATGGAGATGCCAATTTCCAAATGGTGCTGCTTTATTTTCGTGCTCTTCACTCTTTCCATTGCTCTGACAGGTGCCAACACCATCCGCATCTACCCATTACAGTGTGTATCATAGTTTGAGTAGAGTTACTAAGTACGTTAGCTCAAACTTTTCCTAAATCAATTTTGACTCGCTCAGATTAAATTCAGAGCGCACTAACAATCCAATATTGTTAATAATTTATTAATTTTGACTAATTCCATCAAATTAGATTTACTTTAGCATATATGATATATACATAATTAGTCACCTTGTTCCATGATCCATCATTTTTTTTCATTTCAAACACATAGTTGTTGGTAGATTATAATATGGTACAACAACAAATCATATTAATTAAGGAGTGAGGATTATTTTTATCACAACCTTATGAGAACATCTATTAACTTCTCTCTCTCTCACTTTCTTTGCAGTGCCGAGTGTTGCTTCAGACGATTGTTTAAGTTGTCTATCGTTTGCAGTGCCGAGTGTTAGATCCGCTAACAAAAGTATCTATTAACTTCTCTCTCTCTCTCTCTCTCTCTTTCTTTGCAGTGCCGAGTGTTACATCCGCTAACAATTTTCTCCAATAGGTTTTCCAAGGATTGTTGATTCCAAGAATACTAGTTGTCTATCGTAATAAAAACCATTTTGTCATCTGTGACAAAAAAAAGAAAAAGAAAAAAAAGATCATTATTTAAAAAAGAAATACTACTAATACTTTTCTGTAGATGAAGGCCTAAATCATTTTTGACGGAGCATTCATTATATATTTATTATATGCACTTAGCCATTGTCTAAATCAAATGTACTACTACTACTACTACTACTACTACTACTACTACTACTACTATATAGAGGAGTAACTTTGTATCAAATACAGACAAATGCATGGTGCGTAGCGAACCCCAATGCGAAACGTGACGAACAGCAGAAAGACATCGATGTGCTATGTAATGTGATGGACTGTAGCCCAATCAAGTCAGGTGGTGCTCGCTTTGAACCGAACACTGTGTTGGATCACGCTTCCTTCGTCTTCAACGCCTACTTCAAAGACCGAGCCTGCAACCAACCCGTCGTCATGCAACTTTGGAGGCGATGCCACGACAGCCAAAACAAACCCTTGTAAGTCAGATCAATCATCAAACACTTGGTGGGCTTCCTTTTTATCGATTTGATTCGTTGAGTAGGATAAACTTATTTTGACCTTTTGCAGCGCACGGGTCATGTACCCTACCCTCAAGTAGAGATGAGACTGTGCCATCGATCGCCAGACTACTAATAACAACTCGCATGGAGAACACCATATTTTTTCAGTAATCATAATTTTGCATTAAGAATGTCTTGGCTTCATTACTAATAAAAAGAGTCTCTGTATTGCTTTATTGTCCCTTTATTATTATTATTATTATTATTTTTTGTTGTCTCGATTTTTAGCATTGGTGTGAAAGCTGAAACAAATAACTGTTTTCCAACTCTATTTCAAAACAAATTTCTTCATGATTAGATCGTGTCCAGATCCTACTTGATGATATTTCTAACTCCATTAACTTTGAACCTAGATGATCCATCTAGAATTCTTGAGGTACTACTAGTATATGGATAAATATCTAGTTGGCATCCTCCTCAATCACTTAAGATAGCTTAGAGTCAAATCCTAACATAAAAGTATATAAAACTTAAAAATATATAGATGCTCTATTAAGAGAATTAAACTTAGAGGATTGAAATCTCTATAATGTTGTTCGTATGGGTGAAAACAAAGGTAATTTCTAGAATTTCGGAAATGAAGAGGTTACACCATGATAAAGATCACTATAAGAAGCAGGTTATGAGAATAATAAATCATTAGTAAATTAGATAGTTTACTAATGATTTATTATTAAAAGTATATGAAAGTTATTATAATAATTGAGTCCTGTAACTCTCATCTACGGTAACGTATGAGAAAAAAGAAAGAAATGTATAGAGATTTATTTATAAGAAATAAAAATTTCAGTTTGCCTCTCTTATTTCGTCGCTTAATTCTTACTCTTTAACTTTCTCACTCTCATCTTTGCATTTTCCTTCATATTATTCTAATATAGTTCTAATACAACCTTCTAGAACATATATCAATCTCATGACATGACCCGCAAGTATAGTTCTAATATACTTTTCTTATTATATCAAATATTAGAATGACTCGATTTGGTTTGATGAAATGATTGACATACTTGGCTCAAAATATTTAAATTTAAATTGATAATAATATATTCATATGATTTGTATAATCTAGTTCTTTGATATAATGACTAAACTTAGAGCTTTGATAGCTTGACTCATACGTTGAATTGATGATGAAAAATTTTGAAATCTAAAAAAAGATAAGACCTATCTTCCACGTATAATTGTATGTGATTCCATTAAGAGAACAAGGGCTTGGGCAACGAATTGAGTATATTTTTTTTGCTATCTCAAGCAAGAATATTTGGGGTATTTATACACCCCAATTGGTTTCAGAGATTAGAGCTAAAAAATAAAATATTTTAAAATTTTGAGATATGAGCGATACCATCATCAAACAGAGCTCGAGATTCTGGGTGACGATACTATCATCGAAAAATCCAAAAAAAGCACAAATGGTGCGTTTGGGTACTCTTGACAGTACCACCGCCTAGGTGATTTTCAGAACAGTAAGTTGGCCCTTCATCAGATTCAACTCAGCTCTGGTTCAGGCCTAATGGGCTTCAAATCTAGTTGCCATGGTTTCAGCCCAATACTAGCTTAATTCGACTCTAAACTACTTCGATCTCGATAAATTATTATAAAGCATGAATCACATTTTGTCCGACATGTCATTGGTTCAACTGAAGTTTCGTCCGACCCTTCGGCGCATCATCTTCTCTTATGACATATTGACCAATCGACATGTTGACCTTCGCAACATCCGATCTCCTTGGCACAATGTCTGATCCTTCTGGCCCTATGCTTTAACTCATGGCACGAAGCATTTTGCCAACACATCGACCAGTCTTCTAACGTGTTCCATTCAGGCCGAACAATATGATTCTTTTAGCTTTAATTAATTTGCCTCTCCTTAATCGAAGCTAGTCCTATGTCACTCAAACTTATATTTGATCATAAATTCATCAATTGATTTCATAATCAAAATCCGAGATTCAACAATCTCCATTTTTTCATGATGACAACTAATTGATGACAAAGTTAACCTTAACTCTCTCTATCTATATGGCATGTTTGAAATAGGACAATCTTGAATTCAAAAGAAACAATCCTTTGAATTCAAGATATTATTTTGACCATATTGATTAAACATTAAAATTTTAATAATTTAACAATTCATCACCATGATACTCATACATGATAAAATTTTTAATAACAAACATTCATCTTTTTTATATCACATGATAAAAATTTAAAAAAAAATATATTTCACATGATAAACATTTCAAGCATCATCAATATATCATTTTTTCCCCCTTTGTCATCAACAAAAAGGAGAAATGTTCAACTCATATTTGAACATTTATAACAAATATTCATCATTTGTCATCAATATACAATTTCTCCCTCTTTCTCATCAATAAAAAGGAAAATGTTTAACATATAATCTAAATAAATATTCAAAACAAATGTTCATCAAATATATCATCAATCGTGTTATTTCTCTCTCTTTGTTATTAACAAAAGAAATATTTACCATATATTTGAACATTTATCACAAACATTCATCATATGTCATCATACCATTTTTTCCCTTGTGTAAAATAAGAGAATAAAAAGAGAGAATTTATTCATCACAAAAAGAATCAATTCACAAGTATTATATCAAATTTCTTTCTCCTCCTTTATAAAAATATAGAAGTAGAAGAGTCCAATAATCAAATCACAAAGGAGGTGTCAAGTATATTAAAAAAAAAGTATCAGGATTTATTTAAAAATATTGCATTAAAGATTCATGAATTCAAGAATCTAATATTAAGAGTGAGGATTAGAAAGAAAGCTCATGAATCCAAGAATTCAAGAATCAAATATTACGGAAGAGGATTCAAAAGAGTGCTTATGAATCATATATCAAGCATCACAAAAAGTTATTGAATCACATTTTTTCTTTTGTAAATTTCAAGAGGACAGAATAATGTAAAATCATCTTGAAAGATTAAAGATGACATTCTACTTATAAGTTTTAAGAGGAAAGAATCCTCTCATGCATTCGTAAGATTCATGTAAATTTCAAGAAGAAACTCATTTTGCAAGAACAAAAAAATCTGAAAAATATGGTAAGATTCATGTAAATTTCAAGAATAAACTCATTTTGCAAGAACAAAAAAATCTGAAAAATATGGTAGTAACTCATGCATTTGGAAGATTTAAAAATATCTCAAGTAAATTTCAAAAAGAAGCTCATTTTATAAAAAATAAGAAATCCAAACAATGTGATAGTAACTCATGCAGTTGGAAGATTTAAAATTATCTTATGTAAATTTTAAGAAGAAGCTCATTTTACAAAAATGAGAAATCTGAACAATATGAGAGCAACTAATGCATTCAGAAGATTTAACATTTCTAATTTTATTCTAATCAAATTGTTCATATTTAATGATTTTATTGTAAGATAGTAATTTTATCTCACTTTGTTATTGTCAAAGAGAAGGGTACAAAACCTTTTCTTTTAAATCAATATTTTAATTACAACCATGAGTACAAAAGAATTATATGATGAAAATCATATCATTAAAGATATAATATGAAAGATTATTTGTAAGTACCAAAAGCATGATTTATTTTAATAAACTTTTTTAGTAAATAATAAAAATGAATCTTAGGAGATCAAATAGTAAATAATCTTAATTTATACATGAGAGATCTAAAAAAAAGTGATTCATTTAGATAATTCCTTTTTTAATAAAATATAAGAATCATAGTAAATGATAAAAGTGATTCATTTATCTAAATCGAAAGTTTTATGGAGTTTGCTAGAGCAAGTTATATATATCATCAAGGATCTTCATGGCAAGATAATTGCTACTGGGTGTGGACTTAAACAATTTCATTCGGTTTTACATTACAAAAATTTAAGCTATCCTTTAAGGGTTAAAGCTAGCCCACACCAATGACATAAAAATATTTTAGACTCGAATCAACTTTCAACATACTATGAATGAGATTGTAAATAATTATTGAAATTTGACTTAAAAATATCTCTATTATTAAATAGGTATACATGAGATGTGAATATAATATAAAAGTCCATACTCTTGCCTCTTATGTTATTTCATTCGATGATGACACCTCCTGATTATAGCTCTTTACAAAATATTTTGGAACATTTATATACACGGAATTTTTATAGATATAATACATGAAATATATAGGGAGTAAATAGATATAATAATTAAAAAAATATTTATACGTAGCGGCCAGCCACTGTACTAATTTGATATGCTCCTTTAGAGCAACGAATCATAAAGATGCGCAAATCGAAAGAAAAAGGACAAAATCTGACTCATAATAAATTTACTATTATAATTTTGTCTATAAAAGCTGATGTGGGTGATGGATCAATTTCATTGCGAAGATACAAAAGAAAAAAAAAAAAAAAAAACAATGGAGATGCCAATTTCCAAAAAGTGTTGCTTTCTTTTCGTGCTCCTCATTCTTTCCGTTGCTCTCACAGGTACCGACCGACACCATCTACACCTACCCATTACGTCGGTGTTGTATCATAGTTTGAGTAGAGTTACTAAGTATGTCAGCTCAAACTTATTTCCTAAATCAATTTGGACTCGCTCAGATTAAATTCAGAGAGTACTAACAATCCAACATTTGTAATTATTTATTGATTTTGACTAATTTCGATCAAATTAGATTTATTTTAGTAGTCACCTTGTTCCAACCTTTTTTTTTTATATTTAATATTTCATACACGTAATTGTTGATATATTATATATATATAATATGGTACAAGAACAGATCATATTAATTAAGGGAGTAAGGATTATTTTTATCACAACCTTATGAGAACATTTTGTTAACTTCTTTCTCTTACTTTCTTTGCAGTGCCGAGTGTTGCTGCAGACGAATGTGTAAGTTCCTCGATTTCTTCACCCAGTAACACTTTACATCCACTAACAACTGTCTTCAACAGGTTTTCCTAAGATTGCTGATTCCATGAATACTAGTTATTTATCGTAACAAAAATCCTTTTTGTCAACTGTGACTAAAATGATCAGTATTCAAAAAGGAAATACTACTACTACTACTACTACTAGTACCTTCGTGTCGATCATTTTTTTCTTTCACTGAGCATTCATTATATATCATAAGCAACTTAATCATTGTCCAAATCAATTTGACTTGTACCACTATAGTGGAATAACGACTTGGTATCAAACGTTTACAGGCAAATGTCTGGTGCGTAGCAAACCCCAAGGCGAGCCGTGACGCACAGCAGAAAGACATTGATGTGTTGTGTAATGTGATGAACTGTGGCCCAATCAGATCAGGTGGGGCTTGCTTCGATCCGAACACCATATTGGATCACGCTTCCTTCGTCTTCAACACCTACTTCAAAGACCGAGCCTGCAACCCGTCCACATGCAACTTTGGAGGCGATGCCATAATAACCAAAACAAACCCTTGTAAGTCGGATCAATCATCACGTACTTCCTTTTTATCAATTTGATTTGTTGACTAAGATAAACTTCTTCTTCTTCTTTTTTATTTTTATTTTTACCTTTTTGCAGCGCACGGGTCGTGCACCTTCAAGTAGAGATGAGACTATGCGATCAATCACTGGACTATTAATGACAACTCGCATGGAGAACACCATATATATATTTTTTAAAATAAGCATAATCTCGCAGTAAGAATGTCTTGCCTTCATTACTAATAAAAAAAAGACACTCTGTATTGCTCTCTTGTCCCTTCCTTTTTTTTTTATGTCTCAGTTTGTAGCATTGGTGTGGCTGCCGAAACAAATAATTATTTTCCAACTCTTTTTCAAAAACAGTCCAGATCCTACTTGATGAGATATCTAACACATTAACTTCCAGCCTCAATGATCCATTTAGGATTCTTGAGTTACTAGTAATATAGGAATAAATATGCTATATTAAAATAATTAAATTTAATTAAAAGGGAGGATCGAAATCTCTATCATGATCAAATGAGTGAAAATAAATGTAAACTCTATAATTTAAGTAAGAATAAAGAGGTTACACCATGATAAAGACAGGAGGTTATGAAAATAATAAATCACTAGTATATCAGATAGTATATATACAATAACAATATATGAATATTATCTTATCCTATAAATAGACAAGTTTTGTCATGATAAAGCATCAATAAAAAATATATAAATATTTGTTTATAAAAAATAAAAATTTAAATTGACCTCTTGTTTCATCGCTCAATTCTTCATCTTTTATTAACTCTCTCTATCTAATATAACCTTTTAATCCACCAATCATGACATAACCCTCAGGTATAGTTTTAATATAATTAAGTTTTTTTAGTATGTAAAATATTAGGTTGACTTCATTTAGTTTGATGAAATGATTGACATACTAGGCTCTAAATATTTAAATTTAAATTATTAATAATATATTTATCATATTTTCAGTTCTTTTGATGTGAAGATTAAAGGGTTAATGATCATTTTAACTGTTATAGTTTTAGTTACGGACCACTTAAGTCTTTACGATTTATTTATGTCTAAAATAATTCTTATATTTTAAAAAACGTAGTATATAAGATCCTATCGTCAAGTCTGATTTAATAGTCATTAGAGTTAACTTACATGACATATTGACTCATAATAAATTATTAATATAATGACACATATAATTTAAGTTTAAGAAAAAAATGATTTATTTTAGCCTAGTTTTTTGTCATGAACTATTTAAACCATTATGGTTTTGATTGTGTCTAAAATAACCCATATATCTTTAAAAATATAGTATATAAGCCTCTTCCATCAAGTACGAGTTAACAAACATTAGAAAAGTACGAGTTAACAAACATTAGAATCTACTTACGTGACATACTAACTCATAATAAATTATTAATATAATAACACATATAATTTAAGTTAAAAAAAAGTCTATCTTATCAAGGAAGAGGAAGCGGTGGAGGCCATAATGACGGACGAAGGTGGAGAGGCAGAAGTAGGAGAAGCTAGAGGCAGAGGTGAGGGAAAGCAAGACCACTATGTCATAGGCATGATAGATGGGGGTATAGGAGAAGACAAAGTGGAAGGCGGTGGGGATGAAAACCCCTAAGAGGAAGAGGGACCAACCGACCATTACATGCCCAGTGTCAGACTGGTAGATGCACATCCACCTGAGGTAGGACTGGAAGCTTCTAAGCTTATTGCGAGCGTGTGAGAGGCTATGTGCGTACGACATCCTACTAGGAAACAATGGCTCAGTATTGCTACTGGTGGTCGCTTCTACGATGATGCATCCTCCCGCCATTGATGGTGGTCTTAATTTAGTTATACGTATTATTATATTAATTATTTATTATGAGTCAGTATGTCACGTATGTAGACTCTAACGTCTATTAACTCAGACTTGATAGGAGGGACTTATATGTTATGTTTTTTAAAATGTAATGAGCTATTTTAGACACGAGCAAAACCATAAGGGCTTAAGTGGTCCATGATAAAAATTACAAAAGCTAAAATGGACCTTTTTTTTTAAACTTAAATTATACGTATCATTATATTAATAATTTATTTTAAGTCAATCTATCACGTAAGCAGATTCGAACTTCGATTAACACAGACTTAACGATGAGGGGCTTATATGCTATATTTTTGAAAGTATATAGGTTATTTTAGATATAAATAAACTATAAGGACTTACTTAAGTGGTTCATGACTAAAACCATAAGAGTTAAAATAGACCTAACCTAAGATTAAACTAAGAGCATTTATAGCTTGACCCATGCGTATAAATGATGATGACTAATTTTATTAGATCCATCTTTCACATATAATCATATGTGATTTTATTAAGAGAACGAGGGCATGTCAAATGAATTAAGTACATCTTTAATAATCAGAACACCTCACTATTTGCCGGAACATAACTAATTTGCAACCCTTTCTTTTCCTTGGTGCAACCTTCATATCGACTATACTAATTGGCATTTATTTCTTATATTCTGATCTTGATTGCACGCCACATGAATCTAAAAGAAAAGCGGACAAAATAATCAGAATAGTTCTGATAGTAACTCCTAATATTCTATCATGTAAAAAATAGATAATTGATTACTTCGAGAAGATTGGGCCTGCTTGATCACTTTGAAGGATCAATCTTCTAGGGTTTTGCCAAATGGCTGAGACTATATTTTCTTCATTGATAAAAAAAATAGTTATACCCTCCTTATTTATAGAATTTTATCGAGAGTCCATCTGAACTTGGACTCTTTCACCTAGAGTCATTCTACATGAACTCTTAATTAAATAATAAAAATTAAATAAACTCATAATTGACTCAAATTGGGCTAACAAAACCATAGATTACATGACCCAAACTTGGACTCTTTCACCTAGAGTCATTCTAGACATGAACTCTTAATTAAATAATAAAAATTAAATAAACTCCTAACTGACTCAAATTGGGCTAACAAAACCATAGATTACATGACTCAAACATGACTCAAAAATTTAAAAATTTAGTAGGCTCCTAACTATTCATTCCTCCTTCAAATCATCCTTGTCCTCAAGACTAAGCAATGTCAAATTCTAGGAGCACTTCATTCCAGGATATCTATGGTGCATCATAACCTTTTGATCAATTAAGTAGGGTCTCTACTCGATGTAAGTAATGGGTGATGAGAATAAAACAGAAATAAACTTTGTATATGAACAAATACTAGCAGACCATCACACACAACGGAGTGATACAGAAATCACAATCAGATGAACACCAAGATTTACATGAAAAACCCCTTCAACTCGAAGGGTAAAAACCACGGGACAAGCCAGAGAAAATCCATTATCAAAATAATGAATATACAGATCTCAAGGCTTCTTGCCCAAGCCCAAAGCAATAGCCACAAGAGAATCACAGGGATACAAGGACTATAATCCTAAGCACAATATCCAAAACCTTCCCAAGAGATCACAGTAAGAATCCACTGCAAACTGATCTAACTTGAGATTTGAATGATTGAGAATAGTCTTTTCCTGCCTTTGTCTTCTTCCCTTTCCTGGATCTCTTATTTTCTAGCCTCTACTGTCAATCTACAGTCTTCTTTCTCTCACCCACGTTTTCAGCCGCCGTTGCTCTCTTAATCTCAACCCTAGTCACATAATCTAGGTTTTAGGTTAATATAAGTGAGGTTTTGGGCTGTGGGGTTCACTAAAGCCTATTATGGGCTGAATCTGGGCCATCTGCCTAACAACCTCCCCCTTCAGCCCATAAGGGAGGTTGTCTCATGACTTCTCAATGTGAAGTCATGCCGACCAGCTGTCGGCACATCTCCTGTCTCTCTTTCGGTAAAGCCGTTGTCAACATGTCTGCCCCATTATCATCTGTGTAAATTTTCTGAAGCTGTAACTGCTTCTCTTCAAGCACATTTCTGATCCAGTGATATCTGACATCTATATGCTTTGACTTGGAATGAAATATTGGGTTCTTGCATAAATGGATGGCACTCTGGCTGTCACAATACACCATATAGTTTTCCTGTTTCAGTTCCAATTCTTGTAAGAATCCTTTCATCCATAACATTTCTTTGCAAACCTCTATAGCAGCAATATATTCTGCCTCTGTGGTGGAGAGAGCAATACACCTTTGCAATCTGGACTGCCATGACACAGCTCCCCCTGCAAAAGTAAGTACAAAACCTGACGTGGACTTCCTTATGTCAATATCTCTTGCCATATCTGCATCTGTGTAACTTGTCAATACAAGTGGTCCACCTCCAAAGCTTAAACAAACTTTAGAACTTCCTTTGAGATATCTAAAAATCCACTTCACTACTGCCCAATGCTCTTTACCTGAATTTGCAAGAAATCTACTAGTAACACCCACTGCATATGCGATGTCCGACCTCGTACATACCATTGCGTACATTAAACTTCCCACTGCTAAAGCATAAGGAACCTTTTTCATTTTCTCCTTCTCCTCATCACTTGACGGACTTTGATCTAAGCACAACTTGAAGTGACCTGCAAGAGGAGAACCAACTGGCTTTGCATTACTCATACTGAACCTATCCAATACCTTCTCAATGTATTTCTCCTGTGACAACCAAATCTTTCTCTTTCTTCTGTCACGAGAAATCTGCATGCCCAATATTTGCTTTGCTGGCCCCATGTCCTTTATTGCAAAAGACTCACTCAGGTCCTTCTTCAACCTGTCAATCATAGACATATCTTTTCCGAGGATAAGCATGTCATCAACATAAAGTAAGAGAATAATAAAATTCTCACCAAACCGTTTGATGTACACATAATGATCTGAAGCTGTTCTTTTATATTCATTTTCAATCATAAATGAATCAAACTTTTTATACCACTGTCTTGGAGCTTGCTTCAGCCCATACAAGCTCTTCTTCAACTTGCAGACAAGATTTTTTTTACCTTTGACTTTGAAGCCTTCTGGTTGCTCCATATAAATTTTCTCCTCTAAATCACCATGAAGGAAAGTTATTTTCACATCTAACTGTTCAATCTCCAAGTCTAGGTTAGCAACAATACCAAGAGCAATACAGATAGAAGACATTTTAACAACAGGAGAAAAAATTTCTTCAAAGTCAATACCTTTCTTTTGACCAAAGCCTTTCACAACCAATCTAGCTTTATACTTTGGTTGAGAACAATATTCTTGAGTCTTCAACCTGAAAACCCACTTGTTCTTCAAGGCCTTACTTCCCTCTGGTAGTTGCACCAAATCATATGTGTGGTTCTTCTGCAGAGAATCCATCTCTTTCTACATAGCAATAAACAACTTCTTTTTCTGCTCACTTTCAATTGCTTCCTGGTAACTCTCTGGTTCACCTGCATCAGTAAGCATCACATACTCATCTGTAGAATATCTTCTGGAAGGTTGACGTGGTCTAGAAGATCTTCTTAACTGAGGTTCTGTGGGAACTTGCTCTCTTTCTTCTTCCTGCTCAACATGTCCTGCAGGTAGATCAACATTTGGTTCTGCACCATCATCCTACACATCTCCCCCATCACCCTGATATACTGGAAGAATAACTGGGTCACAGTCTACAAATCCCTCTGCAGAGGTCTTAGCTGGTGCCTCCTTCAAATCCTCAATGGTTTGATCCTCAAAGAAGACAACATCTCTGATTCTGAACACCTTCTGCTTTTCTGGATCCCAAAGCCTGTAACCAAACTGATCATGTGAGTAACTAAGAAAAATACACTCCTGTTTCTTACCATCCAGCTTGGACCTCTCATTGTTTGGAACATGTGCAAATGCACGACAACCAAACACTCTTAAATGCCTATAGGAGGAATCTTTCTCTGACCATACATGCTTTGCAACATCACCATCTAGAGCTGTACATGGTGATAAGTTGATTACATCAATTGCAGTCCTCAAAGCCTCATCCCAAAACCTTTTGGGTAGCTAGGCCTGTGAAAGCATACATCTGATCTTTTCCATGATGGTGCGGTTCATTCTCTCTGCAATTGCATTATGTTGATGCCATGTGACCTGCAATAATCATTAAACAATCCTGTGTACTCACCACCATTATCTGATCTTATACATTTCAATTATCTTTCTGTCTCCCTTTCAACTCTGGCATGAAACTCTTTGAAGACATTAATAACCTGATCTTTAGTCTTCAAAGCATAGGCCCAAACTTTATTGAAAAAGTCATCTATAAAAGTAATAAAATAAAGTGCACCACTGATACTAGGAACATTAACAGATCCACCAGGAGTTTTTGTCATCAAAGGACCACACACATCTGTATAGATACGGTCCAAGGCATGTATTTTTCTAGATAAGGCAGGACTAACAAAGGAAACTCTATGTTGTTTACCAGCCAAACAATCAATACAAGGGTTCAAACGTGTACCTCTGAGGTATGGCAATACCTCTCTCTTAGAAAGTTCTTGCAGCCCTTTCTCGCTCATGTGTCCCAGTCGCCTATGCCACAACTCTATACTGAAGTCTTTCTCTGTAGCATTCAACTGCTCACCACAAGCTTTAGTCTGTAATCTGTACAATGTATGACATTTCTTCCCATTAGCTACAACAAGAGAACCCTTACTGAGCTTCCACTGCCCTTTGTGAAATCTGACATCAAAGTCTTCATCGTCCAACCTTCCAACTGAAATTAAATTCAGTCTTAAGTCAATCGCATGCCTCACATCCTTAAACATCAACTTACAACCAAGGTTGGTCTTTATATGGATATCTCCCATGCCAATGATGTTTGCTATGCCATAGTTGCCCATCTTGACAACACCAAAATTTCCAGACCTGTAAGTAGCAAAGAACTCCCTCCGTGGTGTAGCATGATAAGAAGCACCTGTATCAATTATCTACTCGAGATCCTGACACACACAAGAAAAAATATCATTGGAAGTAGACAAAATCAAATAATCACTACTTTATACTGTAGCTGTGATATTATCTTTTAACTCTGTATGCTCCACTTCTTTCCCTTTTTTCTTGTTCTTCTTAGGTTGCTTGCACTGATTCTTATAATGTCTTTTCTCACTATAATTGTGGCAAACAATATCTTTCCTTGATCTTGACTTGCTTCTACCCACGCATGAACCACTTCTATCCTTTGACTTTGACCTTCCTCTGTTATCTGAGACAAGTGCTTGTGAATTAATCTGAGAAGTTACTGAATTCTTTCTCCTTAACTCCTCATTCAACAAACTGCTTGTTACTTGACTCATGGTGACAATACCATCTGGTGCCGAATTACTGAGGGAAACCACAAGTATCTCTCAACTTTTTGGCAAAGAACTGAGAAGTAACAATGCCTGCAACTCATCATCAAGAGACATTTTCATAGAGGATAACTGATTAGTAATACTTTACATTTTATTCAAATGCTCAGGAATAGAAGTACCCTCTTTATATTTCAAGTTCACAAGTTTTCTGATCAGAAAAGCTTTATTGCTAGCCATTTTTCTTTCATAAAGACCTTCTAACTTTTTCCAAAGAGAGTAAGCAGAACATTCAGTAGAAACATGGTGAAAGACACTATCATCTAGCCATTGTCGAATAAAGCCAACTGTTTTTTGATCTAACCTCTTCCACTCATCATTTGTTATAGATATGAGCTTTGTATTGTCCCCTTGCAAAGGTCCATACAAATCTTTGCAATACAAGAGATCTTCCATTCTTGGTTTCCATATCATCCAATTGTTTTCATTTAAACTAATCATGCGAGAAATATTACCGGCCTCCATGTTCAAATACAAAAGATTAAATGCCACCAAAACCCAGCTCTGATACCAGTTGATGGGAATAAAATAGGAATAAACTTTGTATATGAACAAATACTAGCAAACCGTCACACACAGCGGAATGAAATAGAAATCACAATCAGATGAACACCAAGATTTGCGTGGAAAACCCCTTCAACTCGAAGAGTAAAAACCACGGGACAAGTCAGAGAAAATCCACTATCAAAATAATGAATATACAGATCTCAAGGCTTCTTGCCCAAGCCCAAAGCAATAGCCATAAGAGAATCACAGGGATACAAGGACTATAATCCTAATCACAATATCCAAAACCTTCCCAAGAGATCACAGTAAGAATCCACTGCAAACTGATCTAACCTGAGATTTGAATGATTGATAATAGTCTTTTCCTGCCATTGTCTTCTTCCCTTTCCTGGATCTTTTATTTTCTGGCATCTACTGTCAATCTGCAGTCTTCTTTCTCTCACCCACGTTTTCAACCGCCGCCGCTCTCTTAATCTCAACCCTAGCCACCTAATCTAGGTTTTAGGTTAATATAAGTGAGGTTTTGGGCTGTGGGCTTCACTAAAGCCTATTATGGGCTGAATCTGGACAATCTACCCAACAATGGGCCAGTCTTCTGGTGTAGTAGTCATTACAGTCTTATGGTGCAGTAGTCATTGTAGTCTTCTGAAGAACCTTCTCTATTCGATGGCTAGTGGTAGTTATGACCTTGCTTCCACATCTTCCCTTGAGGATCACCTGCTTTCTATTATTAAAAAACTTCATAATCAATTTAGAAAAATTTAAAGAGACATCACCCAGGTTGATAGCCTTTCAATTCTAAGCACCACTTCGAAGTCCTCCAAGGGCATAAAAAAGAAATCCACTAGCAATTCTTAGCCCTATATAATCAGTTTGATTTTCGAACACTTGCCATCATAAGTTAGAATTCATCCATCAGCAACATTGACTTCGAATTTATCACAATCTTCAATGTGATAGGCCAATCGGTCAGCAATCTTATTGTCCATAAAATTATTACTGCTACCAGTATCAATCAAAATAGTAATAGACTGATGTTTCAAAATTCATTCAATTTTCATAGTTTGTGGGTTAGAGTAGCCAGCTAATGCATGTACGGTATGTGTGATAGGTCTAATATCTTCATCAGAATCCATACCTTCATGATCAGAGTCCATATTATCAGTTTCTGGTTCCTCCTTAATTGATTCAATTATCAGAAGCTGCCCTTGTTCGCAGTGGTGTTCCTTACTCTACTTATCATCACAATACCAGCACAACCCTTTTATTGATCTTTCTTTGAGCTCTTCTCTGGTAAGTCTTCGAGGGTTATGGTTTTGATTGGGGGCAGGTGGGGTTGATAGGTTGCTAATTGCTTGTCTATTGAAGCTTCTATTTCGGTGAGTTTCTATGTTGAAATTTTCTTCATGCTGGTGGGCAAATGAGATCACTATCTATCAGGTGTGGGGTTGGTGAGCTTTAACTTTACACCAAATGTCTAGATTAAGTACTTTGATAAATGTTCCTACCAATTATCGTTTGGACCAATCTCTGGCTTGATTTGACAATTATTCAAATCTGCTATGATATTCTTACACGGTGAAAGTCTGACGGATTTTGGCAAGCTGCCAATCAACATTCTTATACTCAGGTGGTCCAAAGTGAACAAGAAACACTCTCTTGAACTGCTCCCATGAAGGAACCCTGTGACATGTTTCGTACCAATTATACCACTAGAGATATTTCCACCTGGGATTCTTTTGGAGTTTTGTGGAAGCAAAAGAATTTTCAGCCCTAGAGATCCAACTAGTTAGATCCCCATCTTCCCATCTTGGAAATTCCACCTTTATGCGTGGATAGCTTGTGTCCTATTCTTGGTTTCTTTTTTCTATCTCCAGATCGGTTCAATGTAAGACTTGAACTTTCTTCTTACTAAAATTTGCTGAAGCTCTCCAATAGGCTTCTTTTGAACTCATCAAGGGTTTCTTTTAGTAGGTTTCTGATAGGACCCCAGTAGGGTTGGGTCCTACTCAACAAAGTAGCAGTTAATAAAAATCCTGTGAGATTATAATAAACCCCACCTAGCCATCTCTATCCTATAAAGAAGAGTGGTTAGGGTTTATATTTGGGGCATTAGGGCTTCCTAGCCCTAGTAGGAATTCACTTAGGAAGCACCACCCTAGGGCTAGGGTTTGGAGCCCTATATAAGCTTGTAGCCTCCATCGCTTTTGAATAAGCAAGATCATCTTTTACTTAAGCCTTGTGGCCGACTTCTAGGAGCGTGGAACCCCTATAACGTTCCAAGGGTTGATCCCCCTCAAAGATCAAATCTCTATAGAATTCCTTTGGGATTTTATCATCTGGTATTAGAGCAGCGATCTTGCTGCCCTTGCTGCCATCTCTGTTGCCTCCATCAAGCCAAGCAATTCTCACAATTGCTTTCGACGTCGCCTCCACCATCATCCTCCTACTGCAGATCAAATCAATCTGCTGCTGTCACCACCAATTGCACTAGAAATCTGATATTTTCCTATCACCAATAAATACCTCTTGCTACTGCAATTTTTCATCTACAAAATACTAAAAAGAATTTCCTATATTTTTCTTACTGCGAATTCCTTCCGTCGCAAAAGTGATCATCTTTGTGAACGAAGAATTGCTGCAAAAAATTTCAACCGCATATAGGATTTTTGAACTGATCTATTTGGCATCTTTTGTGGATGAAATTTTTCACACATTTCATAGATCATCTTGGCTTTCATTTGAGATTGATCTACTGTAAAACTCATCTTTGAAACAATTCTTATAATGCTACAAATTAGTCATAAACCGTTAAAATTTTACGATGAGAATTCTGCCATCTTATCTTACCATTACATTGCCAAAATTTTCTTAATCCAAATTGCTATTACTGCCACCATCTGAACCGAGATTTTGCTATTGAAATTCTTCATAATTCTCTCAGGTTTTTTCTGGAATTTACGTTGAGAAACTACTACTTCTTTGATGACAATTCTATTCGGTAGAACATCAAATACTGCAACGATCTTTCATCGAATTCTATCAGATATTCATTGCCATCTTTTCCATATTTGAAACTCTCCTTCCCTAACCTTCACCACCTACAATCACAGCTCCAAAATCTTGCCAAACCATAGCCAAAACCACACCCAAATCAGTCACAAAAGAATCCCAAACCGCAACCTACATATCCACCGATCCACCCCCTTTCGGCTATAACTTTCCTGAACCAATCTATGCCCTTAAACTGTCAACAAAAAAGGGATCTTAATATTACAGATCTGGAGGCTTATACTATGGCATCAGAGGAGGCTCTCAATGCAAAATTTGAAGCATTCAAGACCCGAATGGAGGAGAAGATACAAACTATCTTTATTGAACTCAGTTTGGGCCGACCATCGAACCCAAAAAAATCACATCAAGGAGAGAGCTCTGATTGAAGAGATGACTCACAGGAGAGGGGAGCTCTATGATCGATCTAGATAATCCACGCATGAGGGTAGACTTCCCTAGATGAGAAGAAGACCCGATTGGATGGATCTCACGTGCAGAGCGATGTTTTCAGTATCACAAAATCGTGGATGCATCTATGGTGAAAATTACAGCTATACATTTTGAAGGGTATGCTATACAATGGTTTGATTGGTTTGAACACACCCATGGAGGCCTCTCATGGAGAAAATTCAAAGAAGGGCTGTTGATCCACTTCGGACCAATCGACTACGGGAACGTCGACAGCCAATTATCAAAGATCCAACGAACCTCTACCATCCAAGAATATCAAATAAGGTTTGAAAGATTATCTAATCAAACTAGTGATTAGTCTGAGAAATAGCTATTGGGGACTTTTATTGAGGGTTTGAAGTCGGAGATCTGAGGAGAAGTTAAAGCGTGACAATCGTACACTCTTATGGCAGCCATCTCTTTCGCACGATTTCAAGAGAAGCAATTGAACCATGAAGCCCAAAGGACTATGGCCACTCCCCGACTAGCAATACTGAAGCCGTTAGCCCCCTCTACTGTCATCTGAGCCCCCGCACCCAAAAAATTAATGAGAGAAGAGCTTCGGGAGAGATCTGTGAAGGATTTATATTGGCACTATGACGAGCCGTGGAGCCGCGAATATCGCTGCAAGAAGGGGCGACTTCTTATGATTGAACTAGTGGAAGAATAAGTCATTGAACCATTAGAAGAGAGCCTTAAACATGAAGAAGAAGTTGCGAAAGAAGAGCCCCAATTGACTGACTTTATGGTACACACGCTAGCCGGCTACTCTAATCCACAAACGATGAAAGTTGGAGGCCTTCTCAAACAACAGCAGATCACTGTTCTTATCGACACGGGCAGCACTAATAATTTCTTAAATAGTAAGGTTGCTGCTCGTATGACACTCCATATCGAAGGTTGCAATAAGTTCGACATAAAGGTCACCAACGGTCGAATCCTAAAGTGCGACCAAAGGTGCTCACAGGTAAAACTGCTGCTGCAAGACCAAGAGATCATTGCCGACTTCTTCCTCCTACCTATTGATGATTATGAAGCCATGCTCGACATAGAGTGGCTAATGATGCTAGGTGACATCTCTTAGAACTTTTCTAAATTGATTATAAAATTCTATTTCAAAGGCACACAGGTCACCTATGTGGCAAACGCGGAAGCTGCATCTCCACCGTTTTGATGCAACGAATGAAGAAAGTCCTACACAAGGCATATGGTGGTTTTTTGATGCATCTCCAGCAATAATCAAAGGAGAAGAATATGAAAATTAAAGATCAAAACCTCACTCAACTGCTTGCTGAATTTGCCAATGTTTTTGCTGAACCACGTGATCTTCCTCCTACTCGGCATCATGATCACAAAATTTCAATTCTCCCGGGCAAACCACCAGCGAACTCTTGGCCGTATTGCTATCCTCACCTCTAAAAGGATGCATTGTAAAAGAGATGCTTGACACAGGGATGATTCGGCCAAGCTACAGTCCCTATTCCTCGTCGGTGTTGCTAGTGTGCAAGAAGGACGGAACTTGGCGGATGTGCATCGACTATCGAGCTTTAAATGCCATTACCATCAAGGACAAGTATCCAATACCAGTGGTGGATGAACTCTTGGATGAATTAAAAGGAGCTCGAGTCTTCACGAAGTTGGACCTCTGATCTGGGTACCATCAAATTCGAATATATGCAGAAGACATTCTAAAAACAACATTCCGAACACACAACATACATTATGAATTCTTGGTAATGCCTTTTGGACTCACTAATGCTCCTTTCACCTTCTAAAGTCTGATGAACGATATTTTTTGAAGCTTTCTATGCAAATTTATGCTGGTATTTTTTGACGATATTCTCATTTACAACCCTACTCTTGAGACTCATTTTCAGCACTTGCAATTTGTTCTAATGATCCTTTGGGAGAACACTCTTTTTGTTAAACAATCAAAGTGTAGCTTCCTCTAGCAAAACATAGAGTGCCTTGGGCATATAATATCAGAAGGAGTGGCGATTGACCTGATAAAAATTGAGGCAATACAGGTCTGGCCAAAACCTACAAATCTAAAATTACTGTGCGGGTTCCTTGGACTAATAGTCTACTACTGAAAGTTTGTGAAGGACTATGGGAAGATCAGTGCACCACTCACCTCTCTACTAAAAAAAGATACTTTCCTATGGTCCGATGAAGCCTCCGTTGCCTTCGACAAACTTAAGGTAGCCATGATGACAATACCGGTATTAGCACTACCAGATTTCAGCCAACCCTTCATCATTGAGGTCAACGCATCTGGAGTCAGAATTAGAGTTGTTCTAATGCAAGATGGTCACACATATACCAACAAGGCCTTATCTCCCTCCCATCACCGAATGTCAATATATGATAAGGAGATGCTTGTCATTATGCACGCTGTAACGAAGTAGAGACCTTACCTAATCGACCGGCACTTTCAGATTAAATCTGATCATCGAAGCCTCAAGTATTTTTTAGAGCAGAAGATATCATCCCCTGAGCAGCAAAAATAGGTAACCAGACTTCTTAGATTTGATTATGAAATTGTTTATAAAAAGGAGAAAGAAAATATTGTTGCAGATGCACTCTCTCGGCTACCCGAATAAGCCAAAATTGTAGCCATCTCCCTTCCTTCTGTCAGCTTCTTCAGGGACATTAGGGGGGAATGTAAAAAGGATCCAGAGACTAGCAACATAATAGAAAAATTAGAGAAGGTTCCAAGCGCAATAGCCTACTACACTTGGGATTCAAGGGATCTTCGTTACAAAGGTTGTATTGTACTTGTACCTGACTCTCCTCGCATCAAAGTCATCTTGCATGAAATGCACTCCACACCTTCAGCAGGGCACTCTGGATTTTTGAGGACCTACAAAAGAGTGAAGCAAAATTTCTATTGGAGAGGGATGGAAAAATTTATTTTCTGAATGTGTGGCACAATGTGATGTATGTTAATAGCAAAAGGGGGAAACATTGGCAAGTCTGGGGAAGCTACAACCTCTACCAATACCGGACTTAATATGGACCAACATCTCCATGGATTTCATCAAGGGGCTGCCACCTTCCTAAGGTAAAGGCACAATCCTCATGGTGGTTGATCGATTAATGAAATATGCCCATTTCCGTGCTGTGCGACATCCCTACACTACTGCTAGTATTGCTCAAATTTTTATTGAAAATATTGTTAAACTGCATGGGATGCCGAGGTCCATTGTGAGTGACCGTGACATGGTTTTCACAAGTAAATTTTGATCCGAGTTATTTCAATTGTAGGGCACCAAACTCAAGATGAGCACAACCTACCACCCCCAGACCAATGGCCAAACAGAGGTAGTGAATAGGTGTCTGGAGACATACCTTCAGTGCTTCGCTAGTGATCGACCAAAGGAGTGGACGAAGTAGCTCCCTTGGGCCAAATGGTGGTATAACACTACATATTATTCATCTATAAAATGTACCCCATATGAGGCATTGTATAGCCGACCGGCCCCTGTGATTCCAAAGTATGTAATTGGTGTAGCCAAGGTAGATCAGGTTGACCAAAATTTAATTGACAGGGACAAACTCCTGCAGTTGCTGAAGGATAATCTCGATGCCACTCAAGCCATAATGAAGCAACAAGCTGACACACATCGAAATGAAAGGGAGTTTTCAGTATGAGATTGGGTTTATCTTCGCCTGCAGTTGCACAGGCAATTATCCATTAATACACAAGCCTCGATGAAGCCATCTCCTCGTTTTTATGGGCCTTACCAAATCATGGAGCGTATTGGAGCTGTGGCATATATACTTAAATTGCCCGAGGATGCCAAAATTCACCCTATCTTCCACGTGTCTTGCTTGAAGCGTAAGTTGGGAGAACATGAGTCAACCCAGACTCAACTGTCGAACACTACTAATGATAGAAATATTCATGCTCAACCACAAGCCATACTGGACCGAAGAGTTGTGATGCATCGCCGATGTCCCTCTATTGAAGTACTAGTGCATTAGAATAATTTACCTCCTGAAGATGCCATATGAGAATCATATGATGAACTGAAGACCTGATTTCCTGAGTTCATGAAACCTCAGCCTTGAGGATAAGACTGATTTGAAGAAGGCAGGCTTAATAGGACCCCAGCAGGGTTGGGTCCTACTCAACTAAATAGCAGTTAATAAAAATATTGTGAGATTGTAATAAACCCCACCTAGCCACCTCTATCCTATAAAGAAGAGTGCTAGGGTTTATATTTGGGGCTTCAAGGCTTCCTAGCCATCGCCCCTTTTACTGGGCAAGTCGGCTAGGGTTTCTAGTAGGGGCGCATGGTTGTGCAGCCCACTTAGGCTATCAACCCCCTTAACAGGGCACGTCAGCTTGATGGAGGGTAAAAGGGAGAATTCACTTAGGAAGCACACCCCTAGGGCTAGGGTTTGGAGCCCTATATAAGCTTGTAGCCTCTACATCTTTTGAATAAGTAAGATCATTTTCTACTTCAGCCTTGTGGCCGGCTTCTAGGAGGGTGGAACCCCTATAAAGTTCTAAGGGTTGATCCCCCTTAAAGATCAAATCTCCATAGAATTCCTTTGGGGTTCTATCAATTTTAATTTTGGTTTCAAAAGCTTCTAATTGGGCTTTCACTTAGTTGCCAGTGGCTATTGTATATCTATAATACCCAATTCTATTTCTAGTGTTGGGTCAACTATATATCTGTAATATCCAATTCTTATTTCTGGTGTCAGGTCAATGGCATCAACACCATCCTACTCGGTGTTACTGTTGTGATGTCAGTGGCTAGAAGGGCGATGGTGTGGTGATGCTGTAAGATCGTCAAGGCTATGACAGATAAAGGAAAAGGGCCGCGTTAGTGCAGTTGGTGAAGGAGGAAGATGGCAGCGGCTAAGAGCTGGAAGTTGCCCTGTTTCAGTTATTGCAAGGAGGGAAGGTTGCTGCCCTGCTTTTTATCACTGTGTGGGGTGAGAGCACTGTGGGATCGCAAGCGGCTAGGGTTGAGGCAGCGGTGGCTAGAAAGTGGCAGCATCAGCATGGGGAGCGATCGAGGCTGCTGCAATTGTTATCGTTGCTAGTGGAGAAGAGAAAGTGAGGACAACGTTGATGGCACGACTGGGAGCAGCGTCACCAAGGTTCGTCGATGGTTCGCTGACTAGGGAATAGTGGCAGCAACCCTTTCTTGCTAGAGCGGGATGGGGCATGGCTAGGCTGTAGTCTTACTGGCAGAGGGCGGTGGCGATGGCGAAGGAGGGGCAGCGCTAGTGTGACTTGCGGTTGCTGTCGATGCCAATAGTGAGGAGGGGAAACAACAACTATTGGTGGCTGCGACAGAAGGCTGGTGCGACTTGGGGTTGCTGTCGATGCCAATAGCGAGGAGAGGAAACAACAATGATTGGTGGCTGCAGTAGAAGGTTGGAAGGCATGGCTATAGTGGATGCTTGCCCAAGTAAAATTATCCCTTTGCCCCTCCTATAGCTGACCCACCTTAATAGGATCAGGGGGCGGCTAGGTTGGCTCTATAGCCGACCTAAGCAGGGGGAAACCCTGGCCAACCAGCCCAGTAAAGGGGGCGGTGGACACTAAAACCTAAGGGCTAATATAAACCCTACTCATACTTCTTTATAAGATAGGAGTGGCTTTATTATAATCTAGTAGGGTTTTTTATTAACTAGTACTGAGATGATTATGACTCAACCCTGTTGGAGTCCTATCAAGTCTGTCCTCTTCAAATTAGCCTTGTCCTCAAGGCTGAGGGTCCATAAATTCTGGAAACTGAATCTTTAACTCCTCATGTGACTCCCATGTTGCATCTTCGGATGGTAAGTTAGTCCACTTTATAAGTACTTCGGTTGAAGGGCGTCATCGGCGCATCACAATCCTCCGATCAAGTATAGCTTCAGGTTAGGCTTTGATTTTACCATCATTGGTGGTGCTCGATAGCTGAGTCTGGGCCTTCTCATGTTCTCCCAACTTTAACTTCAATAAGGATACGTGAAAGACGGGATATATCTTAGCGTCGTCTGGAAGCTTTAATTTGTAAGCCACGGTCCCAACGCGCTCTAAGATCTGGTATGGTCCATAAAATCATGGAGATAGCTTCATTTATGCTCTTGCATTGATTGATAGCTACTTGTATGGTTGGAGCCAAAGGTAGACCCAATCTCCCACTGTAAATTCCCGCTCACTCCGGTGGTTGTTTGCTTGTTGCTTCATACGGGCTTGAGTGACATTCAAGTTATCTTTCAGCAGCTGCAACAATTTATCCCTGTTAATCAAATTTTGGTCGACCTGATCTACTTTAACCGAACCAAGCACATATCTAGGTATTACAGGGGCCCGTCGGTCATATAATGCCTCATAAGGGGTACATTTAGTTGATGAATGAAATGTCGTGTTATACTACCATTCAACCCAAGGAAGCCACCTTGTCCACTCTTTGGGCCGATCACTGGTGAAGCACCCTAGGTATGTCTCGAGGCATCTGTTCATCACTTCTGTTTGGTCGTCTATCTAGGGATAATAGGCTATGCTCATCTTCAACTGGGTGCCTTGTAGATAAAAGAGCTCTATCCAAAATTTACTTGTGAATACCTTGTCATGATTGCTCACAATCGACCTTGACATCCCATGCAGTTTTACTATATGTTCAACAAAAAGTTGAGCAATACTAGTAGTAGTATAGGGATGTTTCACTGCATAGAAGTGAGCATACTTGGTTAGGCGATCAACCACTGTTGAATCTCAGATTTTGATGATGAAATCAATTAATGGATTATTGATCTAATAGGATTGTTAGAGTTGATTGATGTAGGATTAATTATGACAAAAGGATTATTACAATCAGGATTGGCCAATGTCAAGTCCATACATCGAGTCGATGCAGTTGGGAACTCGCTAGGAGTGCGTCGGAGGCTCGCCGAGAGTATCGGGAGCTTGCTAGGATGGCGCAAGGGAGTTCACCAGAAGTAGATCGAGACTCATCGGAAGATTGTCGGGGGTATCTGAAAAGCTTGCCGGGAGTTAGGATGGTCTTGTAATAGATGTTTGGCAATTATGATTGTATTAAGTCATAATTAGCATCGTGCAGGTCTAACTATGGCAGAATCAATGAAGTTATAACCAAATGATGGGCCAAGATAAAGTTTAGGCATCAGGCCAGGTTCAGATGATGCGGTGGGATCTCGCCGAAAGTTCGCTAGGAGATTCGCCAAAGGAATCGGGAAGCTCACCGGGAACACGAAGGGAGATTGCCGGAAGAAGACCAGAGGACTTGGCGTAAGATCACCGGAGGTTGTCGGATTATACGGAAGTTAGGTCTTATTTAAGCTTAATTGGTCATTAAGTGTTGTAATCATTGAGTCTTAGTTAGAAGTTGAGTCCTAATTGAGTTAGATTTGGAAGCAATCCAAATCAACTCAATAAGGCAACCAGATCCACTACTAGGTTTGGTTGAGCTCAATTAGTTGACCAAAGAGCTAGTCAACGTAAAAATCAAGTTGGAATTCGAAAAGTGGAGGGAACCACTTTTGTGAAAATTCCAACGGGTAAACCACTAGTGAGCGGCAGTTGGATCGTTCGTACCATAGAATCCGGGCGACGGCTAGTAACTTTCGGTGGGTCAACCATCGAGGTGACGCTTAAACCACCCGTACCACAGAATGTAGCGGCGGCCAACGGCTGACGGCTGGTGAACTGCCCAAGTCGGTGGGGAAATCGCCCATACCTGATTTTTCTAGGTATGTTTGATTTTTGGCTCCAATTTATAAAGTCACTTGAGGTCTATAAATACCTTAAGTATTCTTAGATTCTCAGTATAATTGAGAAATACTTTTGGGCAATTAAATTTTGGCAAATGAAATTGTGATTGATTTGTAAAGAATAAGAAAAGGGAGGAGAGAAAGCTTAGAGACAGAAAGTTTGTCTTAAGTCTCCCTTATAAGCAAGTGTAAGGGTTTAATCTTCACCCAAAGAAGATTGGTAGTGGAAGCCGATGCCTCAAGAAGGACTCAGAAGTGGACGTAGGCTGTTGGCGTTGAACTACTATAAAATTGTAAGTGTTTCATACTTGCATTGCTTGAATGTTGTTGGATTGATGCTTCCAATTTGACTAAACTCCTTGAAAGCAAGACGATAAGTTCTTTTCCTCAAACGTGATTATCTTTCTGATTTTCTTAGCAACTTACTTTTAATCACTCACTTATTTTATTAAAAATGAAAAACTTCGGATTTCCTATTCTATCTTATTTCAAAAGCTTTTACTTTAGAAAGAAAAATTTAAGCTTGCACTAACTCACCCCCCTTCCTCTTAGTGCCAATTGATCCTAACAATTGGTATCAGAGCAAGGTTATTACTCTTTGGATTAACACTCACTTGAGTAAATGACTTATTTTGGCATAAATGAGGGACATTCTATCTCAAGTCCTCCCATGTTCAATGGGACGGATTACACGTATTGGAAGACAAGGATGTATATTTTTCTTATTTCTTTGGACCTTGATCTTTGGAATATAGTTGAAAATGATTTTGAAAAATCTTCCAAACCAATGAATAAGCTAAATAATTTGGAAAGAAAGATTTTTTCTCTAAATGGAAAGGCTATAAATGCCTTATTTTATGCACTTGATAAAAATGAGTTTAATCGTGTTTTCGCTTGTGATTCAACTTTCGATATTTGGCATACTTTAAAAATCACACATGAAAGCATAATTAATATAAATGAATCAATTAATAAAATATATTATAAAAATAAACTTGAAGAACACCTTCCAAAGAATAAGAAGGATGGTGAACTAAGAATGACATATGACTTTTCGACTGAAATCTCGAGTGATGAGAACCTTGGACATGAACTTTTGATGAATGAATAAAAAAAATTAATGAATTTGAACCTTATAAAAATTATGGACACAACCTCTTGCTATGAACACAAGAAGCCGAGGAGCTCCAAAGATCGAATGCTCAACCAAAAAGTGAAAAACCTTGCTTTAATGGCATTTGAAGATGAGGTTAGTGAATCTTTAGATATTTTATTTTCTGAATTATTAAGCATGTTTCATGATTTATTCAATGAGTTTAGGAAACTTGACAAATCTTTTAAGATGCTTAAAGTTGATTATGATTTGTTAGTTAAAAGATTTGATGAAATGCATGACTCCTTAGCATCACATAAACCATGCTTGAAATGTGAAATGGTAGATAAAGTTAAAGAAGAAAATTGTATGCTTAGAACTACACTTGAGAAATTTGAGATAGAAAATAAATTCCTAAATATGATCATTGCCAATAAGGGTCATATTAACAATAAACATGACATAGGCTTTGTTGGAAGTATTCAACAAAAGCCAACCATCTTTGTAAGAGGACCTACATTGAATATGCCACCAAGAATTAAGTGTAACTTTTATGGTAAATTAGGACATAAGGCAAACAAATGCCTTTTTAGAAAATATACTCCTCATCATCTTGTATAGGTTCCAAAGAGAACTCTATACAATGAAAATCGATTAGAAAAGAAAGATAAAAATCTTTATGAAGGACCTAATGTAAAATGAGCATCTAAACCAAATATATCTTTCAAGTAGATTTGCTTCAAAATTAAAGCTAGGAGCTCCGAATAATGATTTAGATGTCAAGTCATATTACTTGAGATCTAACACTCATTCAAGCTTACTAGCCTAAGTGTTAATAATAAAATTATTAGAATTAAAATTATTGACAATGAATCTTTTAATGGTTCATCATTATATAATTAATATTGATGATGCATAGCTAGAGTATATAAGTATGAAAATGAATTAGAATAAAAGAACTTTAGTTATTGAAAAATATATTGAAACTTACAAAAATGAGATTTTGAGTGAATGCTAAAATCATTGGCTTGTTTAAATGTAAAGACTATTATTAAAATACTTCAAATATTGACTAAGTTTGTGGAATGATTGATTTAAATGTTATATTGATTGAAATGCCATGATGATTGAATGCTTATGATTAGAGTATAGAAAATATATATGCATCATTTTTAAGATGAGTTTATCAACTCCTTGCACTATGTGTAAGGAGTTAGACTCATTTAAATATTAACATTAAGATTGGTTAAATTTATTCTTTAAAAATATTTTATCTTATAGTAATGACCGTGTTGAAATAAAATTTAGTTTTTAGTCTTAAACGAAAAATCATTGATTTGAAAATTATTCTTGAAAGAAATCACATGAAACAACCAAAAGGAGGATAATTAATCTTAAAAATATTTCTATCCTATGAATCCTTCAACAAGAGATAAATGATACTATTATTGTGGAATCTCTTTAACTATAAAGATAAATTAGAAAAACTTTTAGCTATTTTCTTTTGGGAAACAATCTATGATGACCTTATTGAAATTTTCTAAAGATTGATTTTTGATGATGATTTTGGATATATTTTCAAAGGATTTTGTTTTAAAGAATGGATATGTTTGAATCTATCCAACTTCATTGAT
Source organism: Ensete ventricosum (assembly GCA_029747655.1). Lineage (NCBI taxonomy): Eukaryota > Viridiplantae > Streptophyta > Magnoliopsida > Zingiberales > Musaceae > Ensete > Ensete ventricosum. Next base: position 43,028,575 of record JAQQAF010000001.1, read on the forward strand.
ATTTTGCTTTTAATTATTTGATAACTTAAATCATGATCTTGAAATCTTGAAAATCATAATTTGAGATCTATTTATTCACTAAGATTTCTACCCTTTATTAAATAAAAGTTTTCATCCTAATCATGATCTTGACTTCTCAATATTTATAACTTGATATTACTATAAGAATCAAGATCCTTCTTGTCTCCTAAGATTTCAAAAGTTTTAAAATTTCATCTAGGAATAAATATGTCAAAATAAATCATATTATTGGCATTTATGTTTTGATAATAATATTCTTCATGACATGATTACTTATGGCTTTCTTCTTAGTATAACTTATCACCAAAATTAGCATTTCTTAAGTTTGTGATAAGTTAAAAATTAAAAGAGATTTGCATCATCACGAATATTCTCTTAATTTCTTAACTTGACTTATATGTTATGGGAATCACATTATTGATCTCTATAAAAAGGAGATTTATGATCTTAACAATTATAATTAAAATTTTTATCAAGATTATTCTTCTATTAAAAAGATTTATCTTGGATAAATTAAGATTATCCCCTAAGACTCATTTGTATTATTTACAAAAAAAGGAAAAAAAACTTAAACGAAATCATGTCTTTTAGATTTGAATTTTTAATGACATAATATCTCTTATACTTTTTAGCATAAATTGAATATGGATGAAAAGAAATTATACAATCATATTTCTTTCTTGACAATAACAAAAGGTGGGAGATAAAAGTTTTAATATGATTAGAAGCAAACATTAAATGATGAACAAGTGCTTAGAAGAAAATTAGAACTTTCTAAATGCATACTAAATATTGGGTTTACAATTTAAACTTAATCTACTATCATATTTTCTTTTGGAATTCATGATGATAATTATCAAAATCTACATGAGATATGATTTGCTTGATTTGCTACCTTGCTTTAAATTTGCATAAGATAAATTAAATTGCATGGGTAGCTCTTGATTTTTTTCTTGGATTTTGGAATCTAAATCTATAAAATTAAGTATTTTTATGATATTTTTCACTTTTCTACCTTGATTCTACCTTTGTATTCACACAAAGTAGAGAAAGGAAATCACTAGCATTTCAAAAGACTAATAAGTCTATTGATTTTATTTTGAATCTCTTGAAAGTGATTTTGATGATTTTCAAATTAAATGATATCATGATTTTGATTTATTAGAATTATAACTTGAAATCTTTTATAAATCAAATCTCTTATGTCTTCTCATATTATTTATAGGAGACTTTTGCATAAATCAGGATTTTGACAACTTGAGAATTATTATGCATAAATCAAGATATTCTATGATTTATTTCTATTCACAATTTGTCTTCATTAAATTGAATATCTCATCACCATGTTAATTGTTCTTGATATATTTCATGTGATGATTGGTATATTTCTTGATATGTTTATTGAAAAATGATATAATGGGAAAAGTTTTATACTATAGTAACCATCCCTTCTTTTTGACAATGACAAAGGGGGAGCAAAACTTGTTAGCTTATAAAATTGTAAGTTTGAACAATGCAAAGGAAGTAAAAATTTACTAGCTTGCACTTCCTAAAAGAGAAGAAAGAATTTACTAGCTTTATTTGCTATGTTTTCTTGAAATTTACATGAGAGAGATTTGTTGAGCTCATATTCGAAATATTCTTTTAAATTTTTATATCTAAAAGATTAAGGTTGAAAGTTAAGAATGCTAAATCATGAAAATATATAAATTGCTAATCTAGATTTCATGAGATTAAGCTTTTTGTGATAATATTTTTTAAAACCTTCGCCATGTTTTTTATCTTACAAAAAGGGGAAAAGAAATTGCATGAAGATGTGCTATGTTTAAAATTTATAAGAGATAATTTTTTGTATCAAGAGATGACTTTTGCTACACTTGAAATACATAAGTAGTTTTTAAATCTCTTGAACTTTTGAGCTCATTTTAATATTACTTTTAAAATTTATTAAGAGCTCTTCTTATGGTGAAATGATTCAACAACACCTCCCTTGTTTCTCTCCTTATTAATTATAAAGGGAAAGAAAATTTTATAATGCATATACTAAGGAGGAGTAATGTCATCATGTGTTTTGAAATTATTAGCTATACATTTCACCTTTTTGTTGATGACAAAGGGGGAGAAATATATATATTGATGACACATGATTGAAAAATATTCATTGATAACACTTGATGATATAACTTGGATATTTTATAATTCATGATTTGATGACTTGATGTAAATTTGTGTTGAAATTTGCATAGAATATTGATTGCTTGAATTTAAGAGTGTGTGCTTCTCTTAAATTTAAGTGGTACGAATTTAGGGGGAGTTAGGATTAACTCCTATCATCAATTGATTGTCATCATCAAAAAGGGGAAGATTATTGAATCTCGGATTTTGATGATGAAATCAATTGATGGATTATTGATCTAACAAGATTGTTAGAGTTGATTGATGCAGGATTAATTACGACAGAAGAATTATTACAATCAGGATTGGCCAAGGTCAAGTCCATGCATCAAGTCGATGCAGTTGGGAACTCGCTAGGAGTGCGTTGGAAGCTCGTCGAGGGTATCAGGAGCTTACTAGGATGGCACAAAGGAGTTCGCTAGAAGAAGACCGAGATTCGCTGGAAGATTATCGGGGGTAGTCAAAAAGCTTACCGGGAGTTAGGATGGTCTTGTAATGGATGTTTGGCAATTATGATTGTCTTAAGTCATAATTAGCATAATGTAGAACTAACTATGGTAGGATCAATGAAGTTACAACCAAATGATGGGCCAAGATAAAGTTTAGGCATCGAGTCAGGTTCAGACGATGCGGTTGGATCTTGCTAGAAGTTCGCTAGGAGATTCACTGAAGGAATCAGGAAGCTCGCTAGGAACGCGAAGGGAGATTGCCGAAAGAAGACCAGAGGACTTGCCGCAAGATTGCCGGAGGTTGCCGGATTATGCGGAAGTCAGGTCTTATTTAAGCTTAATTGGCCATTAAGTGTTGTAATAATTGAGTCTTAGTTTGAAGTGGAGTCCTAATTGAGTTGGATTTGGAAGTAATCCAAATCAACTCAATAAGGCAACCAGATCCACTATTGGGTTTGGTTGAGCTCAATCAGTTGACCAAAGAGCTGGTCAATGTAAAAGTCAAGCTGGAATTCGAAAAGTGGAGGGAACCACTTCTGCGGAAATTCCGGAGGGTAAACCATCGGTGAGCAACAGTTGGACCGTCCGTACCACAAAATTCGGGCGACGGCTAGTAACTTTCGACGGGTCAACCGCCTAAGTGGCGGTTAAACCACCCGTACCACAGAATGCAGTGGCGACTAGCGATTGATGGCGGGTGAACTGCCCAAGTCGACGGGTAAACCGGCCGTACCCGATTTTTCCGGGTATGTTTGATTTTTGGCTCTAATTTCTGAAGCCACTTAGGGTCTATAAAGACCCCAAGTATTCTTGCATTCTCAGCATAACTGAGAAATACTTTTGGGTAATTAAATTCTGGCAAAAGAAATTATGAGTGATTTGTAAAGAAAAAGAAAAAGGAGGAGAGAAAGCTTAGAGATAGAAAGTTTATCTTAAGTCTCCCTTGTAAGCAAGTGTAAGGGTTTAATCTTCACCCAAAGAAGATTGGTAGTGGAAGCCAGAGTGCCTCAAGAAGGAGGACTCGAAAGTGTATGTAGGCCGTTGGCGCCGAACAACTATAAAATTGTAAGTGTTTCATACTTGCATTGCTTGAATGTTGTTGTATTGATGCTTCCAATTTAACTAAACTCCTTGAAAGTAAGACAATAAGTTCTTTTCCTCAAACGTGATTATCTTTTCAGTTTTCTTAGCAACTTAATTTTAATCACTCACTTGTTTATTAAAAATGAAAAGCTTCTGATTTACTATTCTATCTTATTCGAAAAGCTTTTGCTTTAGAAAGAAAAATTTAAGCTTGCACTAATTCATCCCCCCTTCTTAGTGCTAATTGATCCTAATAACCACCACAAAGATCGTGATTTTACCTTGTGATAATGGTAGCCCCTCGATGAAATCCATAGAAATGTCAGTCTATGCTGAGTCCGGTATGAGTAGTGGGTGTAGTTTTCCCGAACTTGCCACCGTTTTGCCTTTCTGCTGCTGACATATATCACATTTGGATACATAATCATAAATTGATTTTTTCATACCCTTCCAAAAAAAAAATTTCTTCACCCTTTTGTAAGTCCTCAGAAATTTGGAGTGCCCTGTTAAGGGTGAAGAATGCATCTCGTGCAAAATAATTTGAATGCAAGGGGAAAAAGGAATAATAACAATTCGATCTTTGTAGTGTAAGTCCTTCAAATCTCACGAGTAGTGACCTATGGCCCCCGGGTCCTTTTCCAATTTTTCTATGATGGCTCGGGCTTTTGGACCATTCTTCCTTTCCACCCTAATGTTGTCGAGGAAGTCGGTGGAGGGAAGGGAGATGGCTCAAATTTTGGCTTGTCCCGGTAGCCGAGATAGGGCATCTGCAACAACATTCTCTTTTCCTTTTCAGTAAGTAATTTTATAATCAAAGCCAAGGAGTTTAGTTACCCATCGTTGCTACTCCAGGGAGGATATTTTCTGCTCTAAAAAGTATTGAAGGCTTTGGTGGTCGATTTTAATCTCGAAGCGTCGACCGATTAGGTATGGTCTCTCTCCACTTTGTGACTGCGTGTATGATGGCAAGCATTTCTTTGTCATACACAGACATTTTAAGATGTGAAGGAGATAAAGCTTTGCTGGTGTAGGCAAGGGGTCGGTCATCTTGCATTAGAACAGCCCCAATTCTAACTCCGAATGCGTCAGCCTCAATCACGAAAGTTCCACTGAAATCGGGTAGCGCTAGGACCGACATCATCATCATGGCGGCCTTGAGTTTTTCAAAGACTACAGAGGCTTGATCCGACCATAAAAAGGAGTCCTTCTTAAGTATAGACATGAGTGGGGCACTGTCACGCCCCTCGAATTATATCGCATTCGAGAGGGGTGACCCTGTATTAATCAAAAATATAATATAATTCGTCCACAATCTAAACCCAAGATCCAAACTAAATTTGAGGATACTGATTAAATATTTTAAAAGATCAATCACATCCATTCAGAAAACCTGTACAGTTTATAAATCTTACACCATATCATTCGATAATCCATAAAACTCGAAGATTAACTTAACCAAAAATATTAACCACACTTATAAAACCATCAGTCTCAGAAATCTATACAAATACAAAACCAACCATTTTCCATCACTTTATATGATTGTAAAACTTAACATTCAAAGATTCCACACTGAGAAGTATTCTAACCTTTTTACAATATACATCAGTTCATATTTATTTATAATATTTCATTATATACAAAATATTCTTATGCAACATCTCCCAACAAGTCTTGTCCAAAATCTACATAGCTTTCTACTATCTCAACTCAGTTCTAACTTTTTCTGTAAGCGAAAAGTTAACTTATAAAATTTATATAGCAATAAGGTGAGCATATAGAGCTCAGCAAGCAACTAACATATCTAAGATAAAGAAGAATAGCTTTCAAATCAAACTTGATATCGAATGGCAAGGTAAGGGTGTAAGAATCTATAGAGAGTATCTCGTAGATACATAATCATAAATCATTTCATTCGAAATATACTTTGATTATAATAGTAGAGAAAGAGTAGTTGGAGCATATCATTAGGAATACAAAATATTTTAGAGTGTATCAAAGATGTATAAAATGTTTCAGAACATATCAAAGGCATATGTAACATTTCAGAGCATATCACAGATGCTTAGGACATTTCAGAACATGTCAATGGCATGTGAAATGTTTCAAAATATATCAATAGCAAATGAAATATTTTGGAAACATAACAATGATATTTGAAACAGTTAGGAGCATGTCAAACACATATGAAATGTTTCAAAATATATCAATGGCAAATGAAACATTTCAGAGCATATCAAGGATGCATAAAGAGTTTCAGAATATACCAACGGAATGTGAAATGATTCAGAGCATATCAAAGGTGCATAGGACATATTTCGAAGCATATTAATGGTGTAAGAATAATCTTAAAGCTTATCAAATAAACAATTAAGGAACATAAGCTTAATATCATATCAGACATAACATTCATTCATTCTTATTCAAAGTGCAGAAACAAACTCATAAGCAATGCTCTGGATATTATATCAAAGACATAGATGGTGAAGTGGGACCATAAATAGAATATGGATCATTCATCGCAGAATGACCACCAAACATAAGTCTCCCACGTCTGGGAGCTCTATCCACCCATGTCTGAGTGAAGTCAATGGGACCGACAAGAGCATAGCTAGTTTTGAACATAATACCCTTTACCATTTCTAGCAGAATATATCATAAACACTAAAGTATAAAATGAAATGAGCAATAAAAGTGGCATATATCGGAAGCGCATGCGAAACAACGAACATGCATGCGCCTAGACGAAATAATACAAGACAAACGTAAATGTCACATAATTGATTCAGGTATGTAAATTATCTAAGGACAAGAGTATTCAAGATTTCAAACCAATAATGTAAAGCTCAATGGAAGTATGGATTTTAAGTAGAAATCGATTTCCAAAGGAGTGAACAAGAATAGGCAAAATCGACAAAGGCTGAATTCGACATAATTTGAGAGGTATATTTCATAAATTATTTGAATAGGAAATCATGCTCTGAATTACTCATGAAAGGTTTCATTAGAAAGATAAATCAATCTAGTTTCAAACAAAATAAGTTTTATACAAATTGAAGGTATTTACAAAGAGTTATTGATAATTTTGCAACCAAAGGTTAGGAGTTATGATCCCTATTTTACAGAATCTATAAGGTCTAACAAAAAGACATTTTGATAGTCATTTGGGCTCTAAATCTTTTAATCATTGTACAAAATGAAAGATCTATGAGTCTATTTTCTAATAAATCTAGTGTTGCATAAATTAGAGACTCCAATAGAAAGATATATGCAATATAGTGATGAAAGGTCAGGAGGTAAAGACTCTATTTTATAGATTTCATATGCTCAATTGAAACAAACGTTTGAGCTAGCAAACAAACTCTAAATTATTCAAACTTAATTTTAAAAGAAAGATATATAAATCTAACAGGTCATAATCTTGACAATATTACAAATTCATACATAGGCATCCAACAAAAAAGATTTCGGTTTTATCCCAAATTTTCCTCATAATCAAAGTAAGAACAAGAATAAATTTAAGTAGAAAAAGGATAGAAGACATTATATAGGATAGGGTTCGAACACTTGTCTTTACAGATTTTGATCCCAAAGGTGTGAATTAGATCACAATCTCAAAATCCTCAAATTTCTTCTTCTTCTTCTCCTAAAGTTCACGTTGCCACTAAAACCCTTTTTTTCCTCTAATTATTAATTTTTTAAACTAACATATGGGTTGATAGGTGGTAAGCATGCATGTAATGTGCTTATGTGTCACATATGCATATACACAAGTGACACTACTTTAAACAAGGTGGTGACACATGTCCTCACCATATTTTCTTTATTTTTTTATTAACTTAATATGAATCTTTCATAATTTATTTCATATTTTTAAGATTCACATTTAGATCCCTAGCAATCAATTTTTTAATATAAAATTATTTAATCAAAAGAATTAATAAATAAATCCTCAAATTTACAAATGGGTCCTCATAAATAATTTAAAATATATCATTATAAATATTTAAAAAATGAGGGATATTACAGGTACTGATCTTGTCATAATCTCTCATGAACTTCCGGTAGTAGCCCGTAAGTTCGAGGAAGCCGTGTAGTGATTTTACGTTTGTAGGTCTCGGCCATCCTTGCATTATCTCAATCTTTGTCGGGTCTACCGCCACTCCATCTTCTGATATAATGTATCCTAGATACTCTACTTTATGCTGTAAGAAGCTGCACTTTGACTGTTTAACATAAAAAGTATTCTCTCGAAGAATGGTTAGAACAGTTCGTAAGTGCTCAAAATATATATCAAGCGTAGGGCTATAAATGAGAATATCATCAAAGAATACCATTACAAACTTGCGTAGAAACCTTTGGAAGATGTCATTCATCAAGCTTTGAAAGGTAGAAGGAGCATTTGTAAGTCCGAAAGACATTATCAAAAACTCGTAGTGGTCGTTATGCGTGCGAAATGCAGTTTTCAGAATATCTTCAGTGCACACCCGAATCTGATGGTATCCAGATCGGAGATCCAATTTAGTGAAGACTCGGACTCCTTTTAATTTGTCCAAGAGTTCATTTACGATTGGAATATGATATTTATCCTTGACGGTGATGGCGTTTAGAGCCCGGTAGTCAATGCACATCCACCACGTACTATCCTTCTTGTGCACTAGCAACACCGGTGAGGAGTAAGGGTTGCAACTTGGTCTAATATCCCCAGTGTCAAGCATCTCCTTAAAGATGTTCTTGATCTTGTCCTTCTGCAAGTGAGGATATCTGTATGGTCATAAATTTACTAGAGGTTTGCCTGGCAAAATAGGAATGCGGTGGTCATGTGGTCGGTTAGGGGACTGCCCACGTGGCTCTGTGAAAACATCCACGAATTCATCCAGCAAGAGGGCAAGCTTAGGATCTGAGTTTTGTATGTTCTCTCCCTTAGATGGCTGCTAGATATGCATCAAGAATCCACCATGTGCTTTGTGCAGAACTTTCTCCATTCATTGCAACGAAGTGGAAATATAGCTCCCGCGCTTGCCTCGTAACGTGACATGTCTCCCTTTGCAATAAAATTTCATGATTAATTTAAAAATATTTCAGGAGATATCACCTAGCGTTGTGAGCCATTCGATCCTAAGTACGGCTTCATAATCATCGATGGGTAGGAGGAAGAAATCAGCTATCACTTCTTGGTCTTGGAGGCGTAGTTTCACCCGCGGGCACCATTGGTCGCAATTGAGGATTCGACCGTCGGCAACCTTTATGTCAAACTTGTTACAACCATCAATTTGAAGTGCCAAATATGTAGCAACTTACTATTGAGGAAGTTATTTATGCTGCTCGTGTCAATGAGAATGGTGATGGGTTGCTGTTTTAGAAGTCCTCCAACTTTCATCGTCTGCGGGTTGGAGTAGCCGACCAATGCGTGCACTGCGTAGTCAGCCGGTTGGGACTCTTCCTCCATGGCTTCTTCTTCAGGTTCAAGGGCTTCTTCAGATGGTTCATTATCCTCATCCTCCACTGGTTCAATCACAAGGAGCTGGCCCTTTTTGCAGCGATGTTCTCGACTCCATGGTTCATCACAGTGCCAACATAATCCTTTGGCCGATCGTTCACGAAGCTCATCCCTCGTCAATTTTTTTGGTGGGGGGGCATGAATGATAGTAGAGGGGGCTCTAGGCCTCGACATGGCTGGTCAGGGAGCAACCATTGTCCTTCATGCCTCTTGGTTCAATCGTTCTTCTTGAATACGCGCAAAGGAAATCGCCGCCATAAGAGTGTACGGTTGCCGTGCCTTTACTTCTCCCCGAATCTCTGGCTTTAGGCCCTCAATGAAAGTCTCTAAAAATTATTTTTTAGACCAATCCATAGTTTGATTAGATAAACATTCAAACCTTATTTGGTATTCTTGTATTGTGGAGGTTTGACGAATCTTTACCAATTGTCTGTCGATGTTATTGAAATCGATTGGTCCGAAGCGGTTCAGTAGTCCTTCCTTGAATCGCTGCCAAGAGAGTCCTCCATGGGTGTACTCAAACTAATTAAACCACTGAATAGCATCTCCCTCGAGGTGGATGGCAGCAATCTCCACCCATGCGGCGTCGGCGGTTTGGTAGAACCAAAAATAGCGCTCCGCGTGCGAGATCCATCCGATCGGGTCTCCTTCTTCCCATCTAGGGAAGTCAACCTTCATGCATGGATTGTTGGGATAAGAGATGATGTGGCCACATTCTTGAGGATCGTCTCGCTGATCTGAAGTTTTTCCTTGCTGTGATTTCCTCGGGCTCGACGGTCGGCCAATGCTGAATTCGACGAAAAGGGATCGCATCTTCTCTTCCATGCAGCTTTCAAAGGCTTCAAACTTTGCATTGATAGCCTCCTCTGCTACCATGGTATACGCCTCTAGATCTATAATATTGAGGTCTTTTTTCTATTATTGAGTTAGTGGTATGAGAATTTTGATAAAGGGGGTGGCCGATTGGAAGGTGAATCGGTTTGGATGGGAGTAGGCTACGATTTAGGGCTGATTTGGGTGGCTGTTTGGGTTCAGTTTAGGGTAAGATTTGGAAGGATTTTTAGTGAGGATGGTAGCAGGAACGTGGCTCTGATACTAGATGGTAGAACCCTAGAAGGAGCTCCATAGATTTTGACCCTTGAGGGGGATCAACCCTTAGAACACTATAAGGGTTCCTCCCTCGTAGACTCGACACAAGGCTGAAATAAAATTGATAATTGATTGATTTAAGAGGGGGGGTGCCTACATTTTTAAATAGGGATCAAAACCCTAGCCTAAGCGGGTGCTTGCCTAAATAAAAGTATCCCTTTGCCTCTCCTATAGTCGACCTGCCTTAATAGGAAGAAAGGGGGCGGCTAGGTTGGCTCTATAGCCGACCTAAGCAGGGGAAAACCCTAGCCGACCAACCCAGTAAGGGGGGCGGCAACCACTAAGCCCTATGAGCTAATCTAAACCCTAGCCATACTCCTTTATAAGATAGGAGTGACTTTATTACAATCTAGCAGGGTTTTTTTATTAACTAGTACTGAGATGATTAGGACCCAACCTTGCTGGAGTCCTATCAGTGTGATTGGAGCAGATGACAACCGAGGAGGAAGTAGGGGAGAGAGATATGGCGATCATATGTAGGAGCAGCGGTAGGCGGTTGCGGCAGAAGGCTAGAAAGTGCAGCTGTAGTGGAGTAGGGGAGAAGGGGAAGAGTAGGGAGGAGGCAGAAATGTCTTCCCCGTAAGTTGACAGCGACATGGATGGGGCTGGTGCAGGTGGAAGGGAGGCTGTGTGGCAACGATAGAGGAGCAGGGTGTGGTTGGAGTGGATGGCAATAGAGGAGGAAGTAGGGGAGAGAGATGTGGCAATCAGATGCAGGAGTGGTGGTCGACGGCTATGGTAGAAGGCTGGAGATGGTAGCTCCTGGCAAAGGAAGAAGGGGTGTTGAGGATGCGACTGTTGCTGCTGAAGGCAGCACTGTGGTAGGCGAGGCAAAGGTAGTGAATATGATAGAGGAGGGCATGGCTACGTGGGTTGCAGGTGGTAGATGAGGGCTACGACAATAATGGTAAGGGAGGTGGATCTTCCTTGTGGTTGAGGAAGAGGTTGCAGAGTGCCGGGGGGGGGGGGGCGGGGAGTTGGTGAAGAGGGACAATAGCGACAATGCTATTGTGTGCGGCTGAGGGCTAGTGCTACGATAGAGGCGCTAGGCTCCATAAGCAAAGGATGGCGCTAGTGCGGCTACAATAGAGGAGGATGACAACACGACTAAGGGCTGCGACTACAATGGTTGTATTGCGTGAAGATGGTTGCAAGATTGATCTTACTGCTGTGTTTTTACTGACAAAATCTCTACAAAATTTTTTCCTTTAGTTTCGTTGAAAAATTATCAATATAACCTGCTGATCTTTTACGTCCAAACTGCTGCACTTTAGACGTAAAAATCTACTGCAGTACCTTTCCGTGATCTTTGATTTTGCCAAACATTTTGCCGCCATTTTCTTCCATGAAATTTTTGTCGGTATTACCTTTCCTATACCAATAGATTCTCCTTGAGTTTTACTTAAATCATTGTTTCAAACTATTGGAAAATAATCTCGTATTTATAGTTGAAATCTTTTGTTGAAAAATTTCTACTGCAATACCTCGTAATCTTTGATCTTGCTGAATCTTTTACTGCCATAATTTTCTATGAATTTTTTGACAGTATTACCTCTCGCTTACTAGTAGATTTCTCTTGAGTTTTACTCGAATCTATATTATAAATTGCTAGAAAAAATTACATCTTTACTGCTGGAATTTTTTCGACGAAAAATCTATTGCTGCACTTTTGTCTTTCTTCTTCTCCTTAACCTACCAAACCCTAACCATCTTGCTGCCACCATCCAAGATGCCTTTAGGGAATCCCTCTAACCTTAAGACACAACCATAATAATCAATTTTCATAACCCTAACAACACCCAAAACCATAGCCCCAAATAGTAAACCATTGCAGTCGAACCCTTCTATCACCAACCTATTGTCCGAATCTTCCACCACCCATGCTATTGACTCGTCAACAGAAAAAGGACAAGGAAATCTCTGATCTATAGGCATACACCATAGCTTCTCAAGATCCAATTGATGCCAAATTCGAAGCATTGGAATCCCAGCTTGAATCGTGCTTGGAGGACAAACTGCGGGTTTTGTTTGCAGAATTTAAAATTAGACAGCCACCAAGCCCAACCAAATTTCAGCAAGGAGAGAGTTTAGAGAGGCCTACCAAGGAGGGATAGCCCTCATATGCTACAACCACGTATGAGGGCGGACTTCCCTCAATGGGAAGAAGGAGACCCGGCGGGGTGGATTTCATGCGCCGAACACTATTTTCGCTACTACCAAACCTCAGATGATTCTATAGTGGATATCACTGTAATCCACCTTGAAGGAGATGCAATTCAATGGTACAATTGGCTGGAATATAATCATGAGGCTCCGATGTGGAATCAATTTAAGAACACACTATTGAATCACTTCGGACCAATAGAGTATGAAAATATCGATGGGCAACTAGCAAAGATCCGACAAACCTCTACGATTTAAGAGTACCAAACCCAAATTTGAGAAGCTATCCTACCTTGCTCATGATTGGACTGACTAACGATTGTTAGGAACATTCATCGAAGGACTCAAACTAGAGATAAAAGGGGAGGTTAAGGAGCGGCAGCCCCGTACCGTGACGGCTACAATTTCTTTCGCCCGAAGACAAGAAGAATGGCTTAACCAAGATGCTCGGAGGATGAGAATCACTCCTAGGCCCATGACATATAAATCTCCTTCTGCTCCCAGCCATCCTTTACTGCCAAAAAAATTGACGAAAGAAGAACTACGTGATCGATCGGTAAAGGGTCTTTGTTGGCATTACGACGAACCGTGGATCCGCGATCATCGCTACAGAAAGGACCGCCTCCTACTGATTGAACCTCTTAAAGATGTGGAGGAGGAGGTCTGAGAGCATGAGGAAGAGGTTGCGGATGAAGAACAACAGTCGATTGATATTATGATGCATGCACTTGCCGGCTACGCAAACCCGCAAATGATGAAAGTGGGAGTACTTCTGAAGCAACAACCAATCACTATCCTTATTGGCATTGGTAGCACTAATAATTTTATGAATAGTAAGGTTACCATCCGAATGGCTTTACCTATGGAGGATTGCAGTAGGTTTGATGTTAAGTTTGCTGACGGATGAATTTTGAAGGGTGATGCCCGCGGGTGAAACTGCTGTTGCAGGATCAAGAGATAATTACAGATTTTTTCCTCCTCCCTCTTGATGATTGTGAGGCCAAGCTTGGCATCAAATGGCTGATGATATTAGGTGATGTTTCTTGGAATTTTTTAAAATTAATCATGAAATTTTACAGCAAAGGAAAATAGGTGGTGCTGCGCGGCAAACGGGGGAGGATGTGTCAACGATTTACACATGACGAATGGAGAAAGTTTTGCACAAGACTTGTAGCAGCTTCTTAATACAACTTGAGCAGCAATCTACGAAGGAGCCTACCAAATTTGAAGACCCAAAACTACTTCCCTTGCTTGTTAAATTTTTAGGAATATTTGATAAACCGCTCGACCTACCTCCTACCCATCGATATGATCATTGTATCCCAATTCTCCCAGGCAAACCTCGAACAAACACTTAGCCATATCAGTATCCTTATCTCCAAAAACAATGAAATAGAAATGATTGTAAAGGAGATGCTCGAAACATGAGTCATTCGGCCAAGTTGCAGCCCCTACTCTTCACCGGTGCTCCTTGTACGAAAGAAGAACGGAACATGGCAAATGTGCATCGACCATAAGAGTCTAAAATATCTTTTGGACAGAAGATATCCTCCCCCGAATAACAACAATGGGTAACAAAGCTTCTTGGATATGATTATGAAATAACTTACAAAAAGGGGAAAGAGAATGTTGTTGTAGATGCGCTCTCGCGACTACTCGAGCAAGATGAATTTTTGGCCATTTCACTTTCGACCAACCACTTCCTTCAAGATATTAGAAGGGAATGGCAAGATGATCCGGAGACCAGTAAGATCATAAAAAATTGGAGGAAGATCCAAGCTACGTGGCTTATTATAGTTGGGACTCAAAAGACTTACGCTATAAAGGACGCATTGTGCTTGTGCCGAATTCTACTTGCATAAAGACTATTTTCCAAGAGATGCATTCCACACTCTCGGCCGGGCACTCCAGGTTCCTTAGAACCTATAAGAGAATTAAGCAAAATTTTTATTAGATAGGGATGAAAAATATTATTACTGAATTTGTAGCACAATGTGATGTATGTTAACGATATAAAGGTGAAACAGTGGCAAGTCCTAGAAAGCTGCAACTTCTACCCATCCTGGACTCGATATGGACTGATGTATCCATGGACTTCATCGAAGGACTACCCTCATCATAAGAAAAAGGTACAATTCTTGTTGTGGTTGATCGCTTTACAAAGTATGCTCACTTCTGTGCTGTTCGTAATCCCTACACTACTTCTAGCATTGCCTGAATATTTATGGAGAATATTATAAAATTACATGGGATGCTAAGATCTATTGTAAGTGATCGTGATAGGGTTTTCACGAGCAAATTTTGGATAGAATTATTTTAGATGCAGGGTACTAAATTGAGGATGAGCACAACATATCATCCATAAACCGACGGCCAGACTGAAGTGGTGAACAGGTGCTTGGAGACATACCTCATATGCTTCACCAGTGATCGACCAAAATAGTGGACAAAATGGCTTCCTTGGGCCGAGTGGTGGTATAATACAACTTATCATTCATCCATAAAATGTACTCCCTCTGAGGCTATGTATGGCCGACCTCCCCCTACAATCCTAAAATATGTATTGGGCACCTCTAAAGTAGAATAAATAGATAGGGAACTGTAGGACAGAGACAAAATACTGAAGTTACTAAAAGATAATCACGCTGCAGCTAAAGTGAGGATGAAACAACAATATGATCAAAATAAAGGCGAAAGAGAATTTTAAGTGGGAGATTGAGTTTTTCTATGGCTCTAGCCATACAAGCAAACATCGATCTAAACTAGAGCATCCATGAAGTTTTCACCTCAGTTCTATAGACCACACCAGATTTTGGAGCGCATCGGGGCAGTAACATATAGATTGGACCTACCCACCAGCTCCCGAATCCACCCAGTCTTTCATGTGTCATGCATGAAGCTTAAGTTGGGACAAAACGAGATAGCCCAAAGCCACCCACAAGATATGACTGCCCAAGGAGAGCTCCAGACTTAATCGAGTGCTATTATTGATCGACGAATCATGACTTGATGATGACGCCTACTACTGAGGTACTAATACAGTGGGGGAACCTACTAGCAAAAGATGCCACTTGGGAGAACTATGATGACTTGAAGATCAAATTCTCAGAATTCATGGAGTGTCAGCCTTGAGGACAAGGCTGATTTGAAGAAGGCGGGTCTGTTAGGACTCTAGCTAGGGGAGTCCTAATTTAATTTCATTGAAGAGGACATACATGTAAATCCTATCTAGTCGACCCCTATTAAAGAAATGAAGAGGCCGGCTAGGTTAGGATATTATTGAGGAAAGATATTTGGGGGCACATATAACCTTAGTTAGCCACCCCTTATCCTAATTAAAGAGGGGTTGGTTGAGATGGGGTGAAGTTAGAATAGGATTAAGAATAAATAAGCAACCAACCACCCTTAAATCGACCGGTTGGAGGTTGCTTCTTAGATAAGTATTAGGAGTTGTTAGGAGTAGGAGTCCTATTAGGAGTTAGGGTTTAGAAGGCCTATAAATAGTCTTGTAATCATCCACTTTTCTTCATAAATAGATGAATATTTTCTACAGCCATTAAGCAACAACTTGGAGGGAGGAACCCCTATAGAGTTCCAAGGAGGCTGATCCCCTATAGAGATCACCCCAAGCTTAGAATTCGTAACGTACCTTCTAAATAGAGTTTCATCTAGGTCGATAGTATCTACACTATATGAGATATGAAAGGGAAGAAACATGATATTAAAGTTGTTAAGATTTGAGACTGTCCTGCCCATGTTGGAAGATTCAACCCCAACAAGTTAGAATAGGATGGGAAACTTATGGGTACTATTTCTATCATCTCGAGGACCAAAAGATTTTTTTACTAAGAGGGTAGTGTTCCTTGAGAAGGAACACATTCTTGGTGAAAATAGTGGGAGTGTGATAGAGTTAAGCAAGGTTGGTGAACCTAGCTCAAGCATCATTCTAGAGGTTGAGTCTGTTCAGGTACCTGACACATAAGTTTCAACTTTACGTAGGTCAAGCAGAGTGTCTCATCCTCCTGAGAGATATGTAGGACATATAAGTGGAAATGACACTTAAGATGTTGATCTTCAAACCTACGAGGAGGCTATTATGAGTATAGACACTAGGAAGTGGCAAGAATCCATGAACTTTGAGATGAATTTCATGTACTCTAATAAGGTTTAGAACCTTATTGATGCACCTGAGAGTATCATACTCATCGGCTACAAATGAATCTTCAAGAAGAAGATCAGAGTAGTTGGAAAGGCATGGACTTATAAGGCAAGGTTGGTGGTCCTATGATTATGATAAAACCTTCTCACCCGTAGTTATGATGAAATCTATTAGAATTCTCTTGGCCATTGTAGCAGACTATGATTCTGAGATCTGACAGATGAATATAAAAACTATGTTCTTCAATGACAATCTTGAGGAGGTGTTAGAACCCTAGAAGGAGCTCTATAGGTTTTGATCTTTGAGGGGGATCAACCCTTGGAACACTATAGGGGTTCCTCCCTCCTAGAACTCGACACAAGGCTGAATAAAAGATAATTCTTGCTTGATAGAAAAAGAGGGCTACTACATGATTATATAGGGTTCTAAACCATAGCGCATGAGGGTGCTTACCTAAATAAAATTACCCCTTTGCCCCTCTTATAGTCGACCTATCTTAGTAGGGATAAGCGGCGAACAAGTTGGCTCTGTTGTCGACTCTAACTAATGGAAACCCTGGCCGACTAGCCCAATAAGGGGGGTGGCGGCCACTAAGCCCTAAGGCCCTAATATAAACCTTAGCTACACATCTTTATAGGATAGAAGTGACTAGGTGGGGTTTTATTACAATCTCATAGGGTTTTTTATTGACTACTTCTAGGGTGATTAGGACTCAGCCCTACTAGAGTCCTATCAAGCCCACCCTCTTTGAATCAGCCTTGTCCTCAAGGCTAAGGGTCCATAAACTCTGAGAACTGAGTCTTCAGCTCCTCGTAAGACTCTCATGTTGTATCTTCGGATAGTAAATTATTCCACTTCATGAGTACTTCAGTTTAGGGGTATCAATGGTGCATCACAATTCTCTGATCAAGTATAGCTTGAGGTTGAGCTTGAATCTCACTATCATTTGTAGTGCTCGACAACTAGGTCTGTGCCAACTCACGTTCTCCCAATTTTAGCTTTAGCAAGGATACGTGAAAGATGAGATGGATCTTAGCATCATCTGGAAGCTTTAATTTGTATATCACGGCCCCAATCTGCTCCAAGATCTGATATGGTCCATAAAATCATGGAGATAGCTTCATCGACGCTCTGGTGTTGATTGACAACTGCTTGTATGGTTGTAGGCGAAGGTAAACCCAGTCTCCTATCAAAAATTCTCGCTCACTTTGGTGAGTGTCTGCTTGTTGCTTCATGCAGGCTTGGGCAGCAGTTAAGTTGTCTTCAGCAACTGCAGAAGCTTGTTCTTATTAATTAAGTTTTGGTCGACCTGATCCACTTTGGCTACACCAATTACATATTTAGGTATTACAGGGGGCGGTCAGCCATACAATACCTCATATGAGATACATTTAGTTGATGAATGATAGGTTGTATTGTACCACTATTCGGCCCAAGGAAACCACCTTGTCCACTCCTTTGGTCGGTCACTAGTAAAGCATCGTAGGTAAGTCTCGAGGCATCTATTCACCATTTTTGTTTGGTCGTCCGTCTGTGGATGATAGGTTGTGCTTATCTTCAATTGAGTGTCATGTAGTTGGAAGAGCTTGGTCCAAAATTTACTTGTAAACACCCTGTCACGGTCGCTCATATTTGACCTTGGCATCCCATGCAGTTTTACAATATTTTTCACAAAAAGTTGAGTAATACTAGTAGCAGTATAATGATGTCTCACAGCACAAAAATGAGCATATTTGGTTAGACGATCTACCACCACAAAGAATGTGCTTTTACCTTGAGATGGTGGTAGCCCTTTAATGAAGTCCATAAAGATGTCAGTCCATGCTGAGTCCAGTATAGGTAGTGGTTGTAGTTTTCCTGGACTTGCCACTGTTTCACCTTTTTGCTACTAGCATACATCACATTTAGAGACATAATCATAAATCGATCTATGCCTCTCCAAAAGAAGTTTTGCTTCACCCTCTTATATGTTCGTAGAAATCTGAAGTGCCCTACTGAAGGTGAAGAGTGCATCTCATGCAAAATAATTTTGATGCAAGGGGAAGAAGGAACAATCACAATTCGGTCTTTGTAGCGTAGGTCCTTCGAATCCCATGTGTAGTGACCCATGGAACCCGAATTCTTTTCCAATTTTTCTATGATGCCTTAGGTTTCTGGGTCGCTCTTCCATTCCTCCCTAATGTCTTTGAGGAAGTCGATGGTGAGATGGGAGATGGTTAAAATTTCAGCTTGTCCCGATAGCCGAGATAGTGCATTTGCAACAACATTCTCTTTCCCCTTTCGATAAATAGTTTCATAATCAAAGCCAACAAGTTTAGTTACCCATCATTGTTGCTCCATAGAAGATATTTTCTGCTCTAAAAATTACTTGAGGCTTCGGTGGTCGGTCTTAATATGAAAGCGTTGGCCGATCAAGTAGGGTCTCCACTTTGTGATGGCGTGTACGATAGCAAGCATTTCTTTGTCATACACGGGCGTTTTAAGATGGGAGGGAGTGTTAGAACCCTAGTGGATTCTAAGCTTGGGGGAGATCACTATAGGGGATCGACCTCCTTGGAACTCTATAGGGGTTTTCTCCTCCAATTTGCTGCTCAAAGGCTGCAGAAAATACTCTTCTATTGATGATAAAAAGTAGAGGATTAAAAAACTATTTATAGGCCTTCTACCCTAATTCCTAAGTGGTCTCCTACTTCAAGACTCCTGCTCTCAATCAACTCCTAAGGCAACTCGTAATGCATCTCTATGTCTAACTTCCAACCGGTCCATCTAGGGGTAGCCGGTTGCTTATTGTTTCCTATTTCTACTCTAACTTAACCCCTCCTAAACCAACCCCTCTTTAACTAGGACAAATGGTGGCAAATTAGGGTAACATGCATCATACTCTTTCCTTAAAATATCTTCCTCCCATCTAATCCTAACCTAGCCGGCCTCCTTACTTCTTTATTAGGGGCCGGTTAGATAGGACTTACATGAATGCCCTTAGAATTTACATATTTATCCTCTTTAATGAAACTAAATTAGGACTACCCTAGCTAGAGTACTAACAGGGAGACAAAGCCTTATTGGTGTAGGCAAGAGGTTGGCCATCTTGCATTAGAACAACCCCAATTCCAACTTCGGATGCATTGGCCTCAATCACGAAGGTGCGGCTAAAATCGGGCAGTGCTAGGACCAATGTCGTCGTCATGGCTGCCTTGAGTCGTTCAAAGGCAGTGGAAGCTTTATCCGACCAAAAGAAGAAGTCTTTCTTCGGTAGGGACGTGAGTAGAACACTGATCTTGCCATAATCTTTCACGAATTTTTAGTAGTAGCCCATGAGTCCAAGGAAGCCGCGCAACGATTTTATATTCGTAGGTCTAGGCCATCCTTGCATCGCTTCGATCTTTGTTGGGTCTACCCCCACTCCATCCTCTAATATAATGTGCCCTAGGTACTCTACTTTATGGTGTAAGAAGCTGCACTTTGATTATTTAACATAAAGGGTATTCTCTTGAAGAATCATTAGAATAGTTCCTAAGTGCTGAAAATGTATATGAAACATAGGGCTATAAATGAGGATGTCATCAAAAAATACCAACACAAACTTATGTAGAAACCTCTGAAAAATGTTGTTCATCAAGTTTTGAAAAGTAGAATGAGCATTCGTAAGTCCGAAGGGCATTACCAAAAACTCGTAGTGACCTGTGCGGAATGTAATTTTTGGAACATCTTCAGTACATACCCGAATATGATGGTATCTGGAATGGAGATCCAATTTAGTGAAGACTCAAGCTCCTTTTAGTTCATTCAAGAGCTCATCTACTACTAGTGTGGGACATTTGTCTTTGATGGTGATGGAGTTCAAAGCCCGGTAATTAATGCACATCCGTCATGTACCATCCTTCTTGCGCACTAGCAACACCGGCGAGGAGTAAGGACTGCAACTTGGTCGAATTACTCCGGTGTCGAGCATCTCCTTAACGATGTTCTCAATCTCATCCTTCTGCAAGTGAGGATAGTGGTATGGTCTCAAGTTTGCTGAAAGTTTGCCCGACAATATTGGGATGCGGTGGTTATACGACTGGATAGGGGGAAGCCCATGCGGCTCCATGAAAACATCTGCGAATTCATCCAGGAAAATGGCAAGCTTATGATGTGAATTTTGTATGTTCTCCTCCTTTGATGGCTGCTGAATATGCATAAAAAATCCACCATACGTCTTGTGTAGCACTTTCTTCATCCGCTATATCGAAACGGTGGAGATATGACTCCCGTGCTTGCCTCGCAAGGTGATGTGTTTCCCTTTACAATAAAACTTCATGATTAATTTAGAGAAATTCTAGGAGACGTCACCTAATATTGTGAGCCAATCAATCCCAAGCATGGATTCGTAGTCATCGATGGGTAGGAGGGAAAAATTGGCTACCACTTCTTGGTCTTGTGGGAGCAATTTTACCCGCGGGCACTGTTGGTCGCAATTGAGGATTCAGCCATCGACGACCTTTACATTAAACTTGTTGCAACCTTCGATTTGAAGTGTCATACATGTAGCAACCTTGCTATTGAGAAAGTTATTGGTGTTGCCCGTATCTATAAGAATGATGATGAGTTGCTGTTTAAGGAGTCCTCCAACTTTCATCGTCTGCGGATTAGAGTAACTGGTCAGCGCGTGCACTGCATTGTTGGCCGGTTGGGGCTCTTCCTCGGTGGCTTCATCTTCGAGTTCGAGGTCTTCTTCAGATGGTATGGTGTATTGAATCTCTACTGGTTCGATGAGGAGGAGTCGCCCCTTTTTGAGTGATGTTCTCGGCTCCACGGTTCATCATAATGCCAACACAATCCCTTGGCCGATCGTTCACGAAGCTCATCTTTTGTTAATTTTTTTGGTGCAGGGGCTCAGATGGTAGTAGAGGGGGCTAAAGGCTTTGCATGGCTGGTCGGGGAGTGACCATTGTCCTTCGTACTTCGTGGTTTAGTTATTCTTCTTGGATTTTTACGAAGGAAATCGTCGCCATAAGAGTGCATGGTTGATTTTTACTTCTCAAATCTCCAGCTTTAGGGGCTCAATAAAAGTCCCTAAAAGTTGCTTTTTAGATCAATCCACAGTTTGGTTAGATAAATATTCAAACCTTATTTGGCATTCTTATATTGTAGAGGTTTGCCGAATCTTCGCCAATTGTCCGTCGATGTTGTCAAAATCGATTGGTCCGAAGTGATTTAGTAGTCCTTCCTTGAACCTACATGGGTGTTATCAAACCAATTAAACCAGTGAAAAGCATCTCCCTAAAGGTGGATGGTAACAATCTCCACCCGTGTAGCGTCGACGATTCGGTAGAACTGAAAATATCGCTCCGCGCGTGAGATCCATTCGATCGGGTCTCCTTCCTATCTAGGAAAGTCAATCTTCATGCATGGATTGTTTGGATCAGGAATGACGTGACCACGCTCTTGAGGATCATCTCACCAATCTAAAGTTTCTCCTTGCTGTGATTTCCTCGGGCTCGATGGTCGGCCCATGCTGAATTTAGCGAAAAGGGATCTAATCTTTTCTTCTATGTGGGTTACAAAGGCTTCGAAGTTGGCGTTGATGGCCTCCTTTGATGCTATGATGTAGGCCTTTATATCTGTAATATTGAGATCTTTTTTCTGCTATCGGGTTAGTGGCATAAGAATTTTTGGAGAAGAGGTGGTCGGTTGGTTGGGTGGATCGGGTAGATGGAAGTAGGCTACAGTTAGGGCTGATTTAGGAGGCTGTTTGGGATCGTTTAGGGTGTGGTTTGGAAGGGTTCTTGGTGAGGATGGTTGGGTTTGAGGATGAGAGAAAGAGAATCCAAAAACCCACAAAAGACAACACTCAAATTTAATAGAATTTGATGAAGAAAGGGCTGTGTACGTGCTATCCTGCTGAACAGAATTTACGTCAGAGAAACATTGAATTCTCGACATAAATTCTGGAGGAAATCCTGAATAAAATATACAAAAATTTGTCACAAATCCTCAGTTCAGATATAGGTAATATCAGCAAATAAGTTTGCCAAAATTTTGGCAGCATAACGGTAGGAAAGTGGATGAAAAGATGGAAGGCAGATTTTTTATCATAAATTCCAGCAATGCACGACGAGGAATTACAGCACTATAAGTCTAGTTTCTGAAAGAATTTTTTTCCAGAGATTAATCTTAGATGAAATCTAAGATGATCTATAAATTTGTGTAAAAGTTTCAGCCAAAAAGGATGAGCAATAGTTCAGTTTCAAGAAGCAACAATCAGTTGAAATTTTTCTGCACGCTTCCCCTTCGCAATGATGATAATGTTTGCGATGATAGAATTTTGCAGCAAGGAAAATATGAAAAACTTCTCCAACGTATAAGGCAAAGGAATAATAATAGTAAATAAGCATGGGTGATGAAAATATACTAGATCTTCAATTTCAAATGCAGGGGGCAACAGTAGATTGATTAGATTTGTGGCTTGGGTGGAAGATGGAGGCGCGTGTTGCAGCAATTGTGAAAATTGCTTGGAAGGGTAGGGGCAGCAGAGATGGCAGCAGGGGCAATAGGAACATGACTCTGTTACTAGATGTACCTATTTATATTGATTAAAAGATGAAATATAAATATTTAAAATACTAAAAAAATCCATTGTATCTCAACAGACTCATCCTCATCTAACTAATTTAGATCTATCAGTTATTTTGTTATAACTACTCAATCGTAACTAACTGAATTAATCTCAACACACCCCCTTAATTCAATTAGTTATAACTTTAAGTTGTTTTCGGAAAAAATAAAATTTTTCTTTTGCCAAAGTTTTTGTGAAGATATCGGCAAGTTGTTCCTCGGTGTTGCAGTAGTCCATTTGAATCTCTTCTTTATCAACCAATTCATGAATAAAATGATGTCGGACTTCAATATATTTGGTACGCCCATGGAAGACAGGATTCTTTGTCATTGCAATAGCAGACTTGTTATCACAATAGATTTTAGTTGGTCCATCTTGATTTTCTTGAAGATCTGCTAGAATTCTTCGAAGTCAAACTGTTTGACATGCTGCACTTGTGGTCGCAACATACTCTGCCTTAGTGCTTGAGAGAGCAACACACTCTTGTTTTTTTGTTGTCCATGAAATTACACCTGAGCCAAGGCTGAAAACAAATCCTGAAGTACTTTTCTATCATCTGCACAACCAGCCCAATCACTATCAGTATACAAATATAACTTAAAATCTTTTACCTTTTCATAACGAATGCCATAATTGAGAGTCCCTCTGATATATCTAAGAACTCTTTTAGCTGCTCCAAAGTGATGCTTGCTAGGACTCTGTATGAATCTGGATAACAAGTTAACTGTAAACATAATATCTGGCCTTGAGTGTGTGAGAGACATCAACCCTCCAATTAAACTTCTATATTGTTGCTCATTTATTTTTTCCACTCCATCATCTGTATTCATTGGAGTACTCACTGGCTTACAAGTTGACATATGAAATTTTTTTAACAAATCGTTAGCATATTTTTCTTGGCACAAAAAATTCCATCTGCATCTTGAATAATTTCCATTCCCAAGAAATAGTGTATATGCCCCAGGTCAGTCATTTCAAATTCTAATGTCATATTTTTCTTAAATTCAATAAGCATATCTGATGAGTTTCTAGTATAAATCATATCATCCACATATAAACAAACCATAAGAATCTTCATACCTTGAATTCTTATATATAAAGTTGGCTCACTTAAACTTTTCTGAAATTTATGCTGAAGAAAATAATTGTCAATTCGACTATACCATGCTCTTGGTACTTGTTTTAAGTCATATAATGCTTTGTCTAATTTGTATACTTTATCTTCTGATCCTCTAATTTCAAATCCTTCGGGCTGCTTAACATAAACTTCCTCTTGTAATTTTCCATTCAGGAATGCTGATTTAACATTAAATTGATAAACCTGCCATTTTTTTGGGCCGCCAATGCTAATATAATTCTAATTGTCTCAATTCTAGCAACTGGAGAAAAAGTTTCTGAGAAATCAATACCTGAAATTTGAGTATATCCTTTGGCAACCAAGCGGGCTTTATGTTTTTGCAATGAACCATCAGCATTAAATTTTGACTTGTACACCCCATTTAAGTCCAATTGCTTTTTTTCCTGGAGGCAAATCTACCAATTCCCAAGTCTTATTTTTTTCTATAGCTTGTAACTCATCATTCATTGCTTGTACCCATTCTTCTTTCTGAGCCGCAACTTCAAAACAAGTAGATTCGAATGCAAGACATGCAAAATCACCAGATTGATATATTTCTAAAATACTACGAAATTTTCGTGGAGGTGATTCAGTATTTGAGTCATTCAAAATACGAGAAGAGTCAGATGAGGTATTAATATGCAATGAATCATATGTTTTATCTACTTCTTCTACAGATATTGTTGTTTCAACTGCTTCAGAGTTCCAAGCTTCTTCTTCATTAAAAATAATATCACGACTTATCATTATTTTTTTTGTTGTAGGATCAAAGAGTCTAAAATCTTTTGTCTCATTACTATACCCAACAAATATGTATTTAATACTTTTCTAATCAAGTTTACTTCTTTTTTCAACAGGAATATGGAAGTAAGCAACACAACCAAATACTTTTAAATGACTTCTGGCTTTCTGTTTAACCATGCTTCATAAAGTGTTTTTCCTTGTACTGCCTTGGTAGGAAAATGATTTAGTAAATACACTGATGTATTCACAGCTTCTGCCCAAAACTCCTTTGGTACTGTTTTTTCTTTAAGCATACATCTAGCAGTCTCAACCACCACTCTATTTTTCCGCTCTGCCACTCCATTTTGTTGGGGGGTATAGCTTGTAGTGAATTCCCTGTGAATGGCTGTATTCTTACAAAAATTAAAAAAATCTTTGGAAGTGAATTCACCCCCTCTATTAGTACGTAGAGTCTTAATAAAACAACCATTTTGTTTTTCAACAAATACTTTGAAATTTTTAAAAACTTGAAAAACCTCAGCCTTTTCTTTGAGAAAATATACCCACATCATTCTTGTATAATCATCTGTAAATAGCATAAAATATCTACTTCCACCTTCTGAGATAGTTTTCATAGGCCCACAAATATCTGCATGCACAATTTCTAATTTTTGCTCTCCAAGAATGACCTGTTTGAAATGTATTTCTATGTTGTTTTTCATAAATACAGGATTCACAAACTGTATCTTTATTTTTAATTTCATGCAATCCAACTACCATATTTTTTTGATTTAATAGTTCTAGTCCATCATAATTTAGATGACCATATCTTTTATGCCACAGTGTTGATTCATCAGTAGTAGTAGCAACGAATGCATATAAGGAGAAATCCGAAAGTACCAAGGGAAACATTTTATTTTTTGTCATCCTTACTGTTGCTACTAATTTACCAACTTTCTTTTCATGAATCAAATATTTTTTATCATCAAAAATAATATAATATCATTTTCTCATCAGTTGTCCTACACTAATGAGATTCTGTTTTAAACCAGGAATAAACATCACATCATTAATAATTTTTTTACCAGATTTGGTGTTCACAATAATTGTTCATTTTCCTTCCACTTGAATTTTATTGTCATTCCCCATCAGCACTATAGATCTGACTGAGTCATCGAGTCTCTGAAATAAGCTTCTATCCCCTATCATATGATTACTACATCCACTATCCAAAAACCATACAGAACTAGAATATTCTTCATTAGATGCTATAAAGAGAATATTTTCTTCATTATTATTTTCCTCATGATAATTTGTCTGATTTTTGTTCCAGCAATCTTTTTCAAGATGTCTATATTTTTTACAGTAAGAGCAAAGAGGAACATTTTGATTTTTATTTTTATACCAGCAATCTCTTTCAATATGTCCTATTTTTTTGCAACAAAAGCATTGTCGGGATTCTTTATTACCTTCATTTGATCGACCTCTTCCTCTGCCATTTTGATCTCTCCCTTGAGATCTGGTTTTTGAAATTTTCTTCTGTTCCTTTTTTTGATCTATCTTCATTTGGAGAACATGTTCTGAAATCTCATATGAAGATCTGTTCACTTTTTGTTCATAAACTAAAAAAGAACCCATTAATTCATCAATAGATAATATGCTTGTATCTTTAGCTTCTTCTATAGCAGTAGAAACCATATCAAATTTCGGAGACAAACTTCGCAAAAATTTTTCTACTACAATTTGAACTTTTAGGATTTCACCGTACGACCTCATTTGATTCACAATAAAAGAAACTTTTAGAAAAAAAATCAGTGATCGATTATGAATCTTTCATTATAAGAGTTTCAAACTCACGACGAAGAATTTGAAGCTTTAAAATTTTTACCTTCTTTGTGCCTCCAAATACACATTTTAATATCTTACAGGCTTCTATTGATGTTGATGCCATCATGATTCGGGAAAATAGAGAATCGTCTATTGCTTGTTGTAGCATATAGAGAGCTTTTGCATCTTTCTGCCTATTCTCATTCATATGATATTTTTGATCCTTAGTAATTTTAGGATCCTGTAGATCATATTCAATAAAACCATTCTCTACCAAATTCCACAATCCTTGTGAAATAAGGAGAGTTTTCATCTTAATAGCCCAAAACTGATAATTGTCACCTTTTAGAATAGGAAGAAGTTGATTAGGAATACTTACTCCAATACTTGTCATCTTCTTGTTTGTTTTTTTCTGGATCTACTAGCTTTCCCTTCATTTTACTGACGTACTCCTGATGATCTTCTTTGAACTTGGCTCTGATACCACTGTTGGCTTTTCTGCAGAACTTCAGAGAAGAGTAGAAGAACTAGTAGAGAGAATTAGGAGTACTTTCAATCTGCAGTACCTTGGAATGAACCAAGAGTACCTATTTATATTGATTAAAGGATGAAATATAAATATTTAAAATACTAGAAAAATCCATTGTATCTCAACAGACTCATCCTCGTCTAACTAATTTAGATCTATCAGTTATTTTGTTATAACTACTCAATCGTAACTAACTGAATTAATCTCAACAGATAGAACCCCAGAAGGAGCTCTATAGGTTTTGATCTTTGAGGGGGATCAACCCTTGGAACACCATAGAGGTTCCTCCCTCCTAGAACTCAGCACAAGGCTGAATAAAAGATGACTCTTGCTTGATAGAAAAAAGGAGATGGCTACATGATTATATAGGGTTCTAAACCCTAGCCCATGGGGGTGCTTGCCTAAGTAAAATTATCCCTTTGACCATCCTATAGTTGACCTGTCTTAGTAGGGATAGGCAATGGCCAAGTTGGCTTTGTAGCCGACTCTAACTAATGAAAACCTTGGCCGACCAACCCAGTAAGGGGGCGACAACCACTAAGCCCTAAGGCCCCAATCTAAACCCTAGTCATACTTCTTTATAGGATAGAAGTGACTAGGTAGGATTTTATTACAATCTCATAAGATTTTTTATTGACTATTTTTAGGGTGATTAGGACCCAACCCTGCTAGAGTCCTATCATGAGGTGTATAATACAACTAAAGATATTTGTGTATAAGGAAAGTCCAGATAATATGTGCAGGTTACTCGGGTCTATTTACAGACTGAAGTAAGTTTTCTAAATTTGAAACATAAGATTTGATGAGGCGATCAGACCTTATGACTTCGTTAAGAATGAAGATTAGCTATGTGTGTACAAGAAGGTAAGTGGGTACTAGTTATAGGTGTCTTGCAAGCCAATCATATAAGTGATGACACGTGTGACATCTACAAAATTTTTTTGTTCATTATTATTAGCATATTCTAACTTTTATGTTGCCTGTTGCATATACTATGATGTCCTTGAATTTGTGCAATGAGAATCGAATCATGATAAGATTATGATAATGAGACTGATTCATCTTAAATATAAACCATAAATAATCTTGATCATAGGTTACTTGAGAAGGACATCGAGATAATTAGACAGACCGATGTACTATATTCACGTCCATATGATGGAGGTGGTTAGTCTCAGAGCCACTCATATAGGGACACTAAGAATACAATACATATGCTCATTGGAGAATGAGTTCATTGATTGATTAACTTATGAAATGCTAGATGGTTAATGATACCTGATGTCAAACAACGATCTCGTAGTCCCAATTATCTGTCTGGTCCTTAGACTTGAGACATCAAGGATACATTATTTGAGTACTCCTTTTTCTGATACCGAACTTTTAAATCTGAAAGTTCCATATCTGGTACAATCGGTTATCGGGATTGATAGCCAACCTTACGAAGGTAATTGAGTGTCAATAGAGGATCATTCTTCCTTAGTATCATAAGCAAAATATCTCATGTACTCTCATTGAGGCAAAATCCATGGCTAGGGTTGTTCGGATTGAGTCCAGGAGAATTCGATTATAGCGAGAGTCGTAAAGGTTTCATATAAGGTCTGACAGTACTATGCCCAATATACGATCTCTGAGATATTAGATGAATTAGAGACTATAGATACACGGTAACTATGGACAGACAAGTCCAATGGATTAGATCTCCCTGTACCGTCTAGGGACTATGGCATAGTGGCCTAGTATGTCCATAGTCGATGAGTTGAGTGAAATATTATAGGATAATAATTCACTAAGTTAGAAGGAGTTCTAATTGGTATAACTCATAGCCAGCTCGGTATTGGATCCAGAGGGTCACACACATATGGTGGATGTTGCGATGAGTAGAGGTGCAGATATGAGATATCCACAGAGTCCTTATTTTATTGAATATCCAATAAGCTCTTGTATTATTGGATCCTATGCATGAGATATAATAAGTGCTACTAAGAGATTATTGGATAGAGATTCATTGATCTAAGAGGCTTGGGTAGTTGGATAGAGATCCAATATTGAATAGGGCAAGATCCATTAGGGTTAAGTTGATATGGACCTCTATAAATAAGAGGGGGCTAAAGGGTTCATAGGCCAGAGCCTTTGGTGGCTGCCTCTCCTATTCTCCTTAGTCTAATCTCCTCTTTAGGTGACATATCTTGTGTGCTACACATGGAGAGGGAGATCTCGCGGTGATTTGAGGAGCATCGTCGTCGCATCCACCGTGTGGATATCACTAGAGAGGAGGATATCTGACCTCCTTCATATATGCCTATGGATTTAGGTTTTTAGGGATATACGATATCCTTAGGTAAAAAATCTAATACGTGTTAAGTAGTTTTTCGATTTACAAGTTGGCCGTCAATATTTTCGTACTCGGACGGTCCGAAGCGGAGTAGCAGCTAAATTGCCTCTATGTTGGGACTTCGTGGGCATGCTTGTACCGATCATACATCGAGTAGTTTCTCTTCCTAGATGGACGGCAGAAATGGCGACCATAGAAGCCTCTGGGGTCCTGTGATAGCCGAAGTATCACTCCGCGCATGAAATCCATCCCATCGGGTCTCCATCTTCCCATCGAGGGAAGTCCACCCTCATGCGTGGATATGCTGAATCCATCACTTGTTCCTCTTTCTCAGGAGGGTTTTCTTTGTGATCTAAACTTCCACCTTACTGTGCTCTTCTTGGGCTTGGTGATCGGCCCAATCTAAACTCTATGAAGAGAGTGCGCAGTTTGTCCTGCATACGCGTCTCGAGGTCCTCCAGCTTGACATCGATTTGATCTAACGATACCATAGTGTAAAATCCCAGATCTATGGTGTCAAGATCCTTCTCTTACTATTGGGTCAATGGCATGAACTGGTTGGGTGGATTGGTGGCCGAAAGAGGTGGTGGATCAAGGGTACATGCTACGGTTTGGGGCTGATAGGTTACTATTTTTTGTTATTGTTGGGGCTATGGTTTGGAGCTGTTGTAGGGGTCATTTAGGGGGTATGATGATCGAGAGTTAAGGTTAGAGGGATGGCTTAGGGTTGCTATTGATGATAGCAATGGATTTGGTAGGGATCGGGAGTGGATGCAACAAGTAGTACCGAAGGTAGTGCATTAGAATTTTTCATCAAAGGGGGTGCTATTGATGTTGTTGTTTGGGGTTATTGTAGAGGCTATAAGGGGGGTTTTGTGACAGAGGTTTATGGTTAGAGGGGTGGCTTAGGGTTGCTGTTGATGGCAGCAACCGGTTTGGTAGGGATTGGAGGCTGAAAGGGTGATGGATCAAGGTTTAGGGTTGATAGCTTGAAGTTTCGGTTGCTTGTTAGTGCTATGGTTTAAGGGTGCTGTGAAGGCTGGAAAAGATTTTAGTGGTAGTGGTTTGAGGCTGGGAAACGTTTAGGTTTTCTGTTGGGGGCAGCAATCGGTTTGGTGTGGTTGCGACAAGAAGTGTCTGGGAACAAGGCTATGGTAGACTACTTTTTGCACTACTATTTGGGCCAACTGTAGAGATTAAAAGTGGGCTACAATGGCTACGTCTTTAGGTTAGAGAGGTGCCTTAGGGTTGATATGGGTGGTAGCAACAAATTCGACAGAGATCAAACATGTATGCAGCAAGAAACATCGAAAAGTAGGCAGTAGAATTTTTCATCGTAAGACAACAGTTTTCCAATGAAAGTTTTAGTAATATTGCAGTATTATTTTGAGGAATATGGTAGCACAAAATCAACATGGATAATAGCAATATAGATGATAGCAATATTGTAACAAAAAATTCTATTAGATTGGGTGGTGTATGCAGTGGGAAAGATCGAAAGGATGCAACACAGAATTTTACAGCAGTTTGATGAAAAGTTTTCAGCAGTTTTGATAGGACTCAAGTAGGGTTTAGTCCTAATCAAGCTAGAAGTAGTCAATAAAAATTCTGTGGGATTATAATAAGACCCCACCTAGCCACTTCTATTCTATAAAGAAGCATGGCTTGGGTTTAGATTGTGGTCTTAGGGCTTAGTGGCCGTCACCCCCCTTTACTGGGCTAGTCGGCTAGGGTTTCCTTCAGCTAGGTTGGCTATAAGAGGGGCAAAGGGGTAATTTTACTTTGGAAGCACCCCCATAGGCTAAGGTTTAGAACCCTATATAATGATGTAGCCACTCCCTCTCTTTTATCAAGCAAAGATAATCTTTTATTCAGCCTTGTATCGAGTTATAGGAGGGAAGAACCCCTATAGCGTTCCAAGAGTTGATCCCCCTCAAAGATCAAAATCTATAGAGCTCCTTCAGAGGTTCTATCATATGGTATCAGACCAGTGTTCCTGCTGCCCTTGCTGCCATCTCTGCTGCCCCACCCTTCCAAGCAATTCTCACAATTGCTGCAACATGCGCCTCCACCGTCATCCCCAAGCAGTAGATCAAATCAATTTGCTGCTGCCCCCTGGATTTGAAATCAGAGATATGGTATATTTTCATCACCCACGCCTATTTGCTATTGCTATTCCTTTACCTTACACATCGGAGAAGTTTTTCCATATTTTTTTTGCTGCAAAATTCTACCGTCGTAAACGTTATCATCGTTACGAAGGGGAAACGCTGCAGAAAAATTTCAGCCGATTGTTGCTTCTTAAAACTAAACTTTTGCTTATCCTTTTTGGCTAAAACTTTTATACAAATTCGTAGATCATCTTAGCTTTCATATAAGAATGATCTCTAGAAAAAATTCCTTCTCAAATCAGACTTATTGTGCTGCAATTCCTCGTCACACATTGTTGGAATTTTACGGCGAAGAATCTGCCTTCCGTCTTTTCATCCACTTTCCTACTGTTATACTATCAAAATTTTGTCAAATATATTTGCTGATAATACCCACATCTGAACTGAGGATTTGTGACAAATTTTTGTATATTTTACTTGGGTTTTCCTTCAAAAATTACATCGAGAATTTAGTATTTTTCTGACGTAAATTCTCTTCGGTAGGATAACACGTACACAACCCTTTCTTTGCAGAATTCCATCAGATTTGAGTGTTATCTTTTGTAAGTTTTTGGACTCTCTTTCTATCATCCTCAAACTCGACCATCCTCACCAAGAACCCTTCTAAATGCACCCTAAACTGATCCCAAATAGCATCCCAAATCAGCCCTAACCGCAGCTTACTTCTATCCACCCGATCCACCCATCCAACCGGCCACCTTTTCTCTAAAAATTCTCATGCCACTAACCTGACAACAGAAAAAGGACCTCAACACTACAGATCTAGAGGCCTACACCCTGGCATCAGAGGAGGCCATCAACGCCAAGTTCGAAGCCTTTGAAAGCCGCATGGAGGAGAAGATCTGATCCTTTTTTGTCGAATTCAGCATGGGCCGACCATCGAGCCTGAGGAAATCATAGCAAGGAGAAACTTCAGATCGGCGAGATGATCCTCAAGAGCATGGTCACATCATCCATGATCCAAACAATCCACACATGAAGGTTGACTTCCCTAGATGGGAAGAAGGAGACCCGATCGGATGGATCTCGCGCGTGGAGTGCTATTTTTAGTTCTATCAAACCGCCGACGCTACACGGGTGGAGATTGCTGTCATCCACCTTGAGGGAGAAGTAAAGGTGCTGCAAACGTATATTCTTATGGTGGTGATTTCCTTTACAATAATCCAAGAAGAATGATTGAACCACAAAGTACAAAGGACAAGGGTCGCTCCCTAACCAGCCATGCCGAAGCCTTCAACCCCCTCTACTGCTATCCGAGCCCCCGCACCAAAAAAATTAATAAGAGACAAGCTTCGTGAATGATCGGCCAAGGGGTTGTATTGGCATTATGATGAACCATGGAGCCGAGAACATCACTACAAAAAGGGGCGGCTCCTCGTCATCGAACCAGTAGAGGATGAGGACACTGTACCATCTGAAGAAGACCTCAAACTTGAAGATGAAGCCATGGAGGAAGAGCCTCAACCGATCGACTATGTGGTACACACGCTGGCCGGTTACTCCAACCCGCAAATGATGAAAGTTGGAGGACTCCTTAAACAGCAACCCATCATTGTTCTTATAGATACGGGAGCACCAGTAACTTTCTCAACAACAAGGTAGCTGCACATATGACACTTCAAATTGAAGGTTGCAACAAGTTCCATGTAAAGGTCGCCGATAGCCGAATCCTCAATTGCGACCAACGGTGCCCACGGGTAAAATTACTCCTACAAGACCAAGAAGTGGTAGCTGATTTCTTCCTCCTACCCATTGATGATTATGAAGCCGTGCTTGGGATTGAATGGCTCATAACATTAGGTGACATCTCCTAGTATTTTTCTAAGCTAATCATGAAGTTTTATTGTAAAGGGAGATAGGTCACATTACGAGGCAAGCGTGGGAGCCATATCTCCACCGTTTCGATGCAGCGAATGGAGAAAGTGCTACATAAGACATATGGCAAATTTTTGATGCATATCCAATAGCTATCAAAGGAAGAGAACGTGAAAAATTTAGATCCTAAGCTTGCCATCTTGCTGGATGAATTCACAAATATTTTTACAGAGCCGCGTGGGCTTACCCCTAAATGGTTGCATGACCACCACATTCCTACATTGCCGGGCAAACCTCCAGCAAATTTGAGACCGTACCACTATCCTCACTTACAGAAGGACGAGATTGAGAACATCGTTAAGGAGATGCTCGACACCGGAGTGATTCGACCAAGTTGCAACCCTTCGGGAGAATACCCTTTATGTTAAATAATAAAAGTGTAGCTTTTTACAATATAAATTGGAGTATCTAGGGCACGTTATATTAGAGGATGGAGTGGTGATAGACCTGTGATAGGACTCTAGCAGGGTTGAGTCCTAATCTCCCTAAGAAGTAGTCAATAAAACCCTACTAGATTGTAATAAAGTCACTCCTATCTTATAAAGGAGTATGGCTAGGGTTCGGATTAGGTCTTAGGGCTTAGTGGCCACCACCTTCCTTACTGGGTTAGTCAGCCAGGGTTTCTCCTGGCTTAGGTCGGCTATAGAGCCAACCTAGCCGCCCCTATTCCTATTAAGGCAGGTCGGCTATAGGAGGGGCAAAGGGATAATTTTACTTAGGCAAGCACCCCCTTAGGCTAGGGTTTTGATCCCTATTTAAAGATGTAGCCCCCCCCCCCACCTCTTCTCTGGAATCTAGCAATTATCATCTTTTATTCAGCCTTTGTGCCGAGTCTAGGAGGGAGGAACCCCTATAGCGTTCCAAGGGTTGATCCCCCTCAGCGATCAAAATCTATAGGGCTCCTTCTGGGGTCTTATCATCTGATATCAGAGCAGCGATCTTGCTGCCCCTGTAGCCATCATCCACATCTCCACCTTCTCAAGCAATTCCCATAATTGCTTTTGACGTCACCTTCATCGTCGCCCACCAAGCCGCAGATCTATCAATCTGTTGCCTTCCTCTACGTCAACATCAAAGATCTAGTAAAAACTCCAAAGCCCACACCTCTTGCTACTACTATTCCTCTATCTTATACATGGGAGAAGTTTTTCCAAAATTTCTTTGCTGTAAAATTTTACCATCGCAAACGTTATCATCGTTGCGAAGGCAAAATGCTACAGAAATTTTCAACTGATTGTTGTTTCTGGAACTGAACTTTTAATCGTCCTTTCTGGCTGAAACTTTTATATAATTTTGTAGATTGTCTTAGCTTTCATCTAAGACTAATCTCATAAAAATATTCCTTCTGGATATGGACTTATAGTGTTGTGATTCTTCATCGCCTAGTATTGAAATTTTATGATGGAGAATCTGCCTTTCGTCTATTAGCCTCTTGAAACCAAACTTTTGTTCATCCTTTTTGGCCGAAACTTTTATACAATTCTAAAGATCAACTTGTCTCTCATCTAGGATTGATTTCTTAAAAAAATTCCTTCTAGAACTGACTTTCTTGTGCAATCTTTCACCAGCATGTAGTTCTATAATTTTTATGACGAAGGATCTACCTTTCGTCTTTTGCCCTATTTCCCTACTGTTATGATGCCAAAATTTCACCAAATTTTTTACTGGTATTTCCAACATCTAAACCAAGGGTTTTTACATAATTTTCTTGAACTTTACTATAGAAATTATGTGAAGAAGTCATCATTTCTCTGACGTAAAATCTGTTCGGCAAGACTGCACATCGCTGCACATTTTTTCGTTGAATTCTATCA
Source organism: Ensete ventricosum (assembly GCA_029747655.1). Lineage (NCBI taxonomy): Eukaryota > Viridiplantae > Streptophyta > Magnoliopsida > Zingiberales > Musaceae > Ensete > Ensete ventricosum. The sequence continues at coordinate 43,064,263 of JAQQAF010000001.1, forward strand.
GATTTGAGTGCTATTTTTTGTGGGATTTTGACCGCTCTTTTTCTCATCACCAAACCCTACCATCCTTACCAAAAACACTTCAAAACCCTACCCTAAACTGAAACCAAATAGCCACCCAAATAAGCCCTAAGTGCAGCCTACTTCCTTATCGATCAACTTACCTTTTCAACCAACTTTCCTTACCGATACACCAACCTTTGCTGCCATCTATCCCAGATCTAAAATATATTTCCCTAACCTTCATCTACTACTATCATAGCCCTAAAATCACACCAATTCGCAGCCTAAACTCCACAAAATCACAGCCCCAAATAGCAACCAAAACAGCCACAAACCGTACCCAAAAACTGAAGCCTTCAGTCCACCAATCTTTCAGCCGCCCAATCTCCCTTATCCCTTCAGCCGTAGCACACATCTTTCACTGCCCAACGCTGCCAAAAGCAACCTCTTGCTACCATCCTCCTTGATCACAGCCAACAGTGATCCTTGTGGCAAAAAGCTACCAGCGGTGATCTTTCGCTGTAATTTATTTACATCGCAACCCGCAATAATCGTTCGTTGCCAACTATCTTGATCGCGGTCATTAACAAATTAAACATAACAACAATCGTCTCTCGCTCCATACCACTACTACCCTCCTCACAACAGTCATGTACATCGCTGCCCCGTCTTCTTCCTATTGCAGCCGCACCCTTGCTGCAACCGATGCCACTTGCAGCCATGAAGTCGCAGCATCGTCGATTGATATAGCAGCCCTACACCTCGACGACGTCAATCTCCTTTGTACAACTTCAAGAAGGGCACCTTAATAAAGATGCTCAGAGCATGAGAGCCACATCCCAACCAAAAGCATATAAACCTTTAGCACAAATCAATTACAAGAACCTTGACGAAGAACTAATGAAGATCCGTCAAGCCTCTACCATCCAAGAGTACCAAATCAGGTTTGAAAGGTTAACTAATCAAACTCATGATTGGTCTAAAAAATAGATATTGAGGACTTTCATTGAGGGCTTGAAGTCGGAGATTCAAGAATAAGTTAAAATATGACAACCGTACACACTTAAGGCAGTCATCTCCTTCGCACGACTACACGAAGACAGGCTGAACCAAGATGCTCAAAGGACCAAAGCCACCGCACGACCAGTTGCACAGAGACTCTCAGCCCCATGTACCACTAGCCGATCACCTCAACCGAAAAAGTTAACAAGAGAAGAGTTTCGTGACAGATCGGCAAAGGGCCTATGTTGGCATTGTAATAAACTATTGAGCTGAGACCACCATTGTAAAAAAGAGAGACCTCTATTGGTTGAGACCACTGAAGAACCCTAACTCAAAGATATGGCTCTCAAATTCGAGGAGAAGGATATGAAGGAAAAACCACAATCAACCGCCCGCACCTTTCATGCTCCACCACAGATATTGGGCATTGATGGCTTCATCAAGCATCAGCCCATCACCATCCTCGCCGACACTAGGAGCTCCAATGACCTTATGAATGACAAAAGAAAATAGGTGACCTTATGTGGGAATGGAGAGAACGAAGAAAAGATGATCCTGACACAGTGCTTGGAGAAGCTCGTTGAAATCTCAGGCACATCCGCTGAACCGAGCCGACTCCTTCATACCAGACTGCACGACCCCCATATGTTGGTCTTACAAAGGGAACCACTAGCACATATTCGGCCATATTGTTGTCCACATTTTCAGAGGACCAAAGCTAAAAAGATCGTCTAAGAGATGTGAAAGATACAGATCATTTGACCACAAACATCCCTTGCAATGACACTTTATCTCCAAAAACTTTGCCCCTTTGTCTGTAGGGATAAGCTCTTCCTGTAGTGTCATATTAAGCTGAACCAGCTATGGATTATGATGTAGTGCTCTCTCATCTCGGGCTACTTCCATGACTTCATCGAGTAGCGGACCATGATGCTAAAGTCTTCCCTGATGATGACCTCGGATTGACGACCCACGATCGCAAGAAGGAACAGGAGAAGGACATCCACATGACCCCCAGAACCATGATGCTATCTATATCGATACTAGCATTACCTGAACATGGCAATGTGTTCGCACTTGGAGAAGACACATCCAGAGTTAGAATCGGCGTCACCCTTATGCAAGATGGTCGACTCCTAATTTACACCAAGGCTTCCCCCATAGTTCACACGAGATTTTCAAAGGGGATACTCATTGCTACCAAATTTAAAATTTGGCTGGATATAGGTCCATGGCACGAAAGAGGAGTAAGCCCAAAAGAATTACAATCCATGCTCACACCAGCACATGCAAAGAAGAAATGGCCTCCCGACAAACTTCAGAATTGATGAAAAATTGAAGATCGAGTTTTCATACACCTCCGGCCTGATCAGCAAGAAACTCGAGCCTTAAGGAACTGGTCTCCCTGTTTCTTTGGGTCTTGTAAAATTGGGGACCACATTGGAGCCCTAACCTGGAGATCAGATCCGCGCACCAGATCAAGATTACAGTTGATCTGTCGGGAATCCCACCTCAAATGGAAATTTAAAGAAGATGACTCAGCCCAAATCCTTCCAACTAACACCCCAACTAATGAGGAGGCTAAAGTTGAGTTGATAATAGCATGGGAATCATATGAGGAGCTGAACACCCGATTCCTCGAGTTCATAGAACCTCAGCCTTGAGGACAAGGCCAATTTTAAGAGGGTGGGTTTGATAGGACTCCAGCAGGGTTAAGTCCTAATCTCCCTAAGAAGTAGTTAATAAAATCCTACTAGATTGTAATAAAACCACTTCTATCTTATAAAGGAGTATGGCTAGGAATTAGATTAGCCTTTAGGGCTTAGTGGCCACCACCTCCCTTACTGGGTTGGTCGGCCAGGGTTTCCCCCTGCTTAGGTCGGTTATAGAGTCAACCTAGCCACCCCCTGTTCCTATTAAGGCAGGTCAGCTATAAGAGGGGCAAAGGGGTAATTTTACTTAGGCAAGCACCCCCTTAGGCTAGGTTTTGATCTCTATTTAAAGATGTAGCCGCCCCCCTCTGGAATCAAGCAATTATCATCTTTTATTCAGCCTTTGTGTCGTGTCTAGGAGGGAGGAACCCCTATAGCATTCCAAGGGTTGATCCCCCTCAGCGATCAAAATCCATAGGGCTCCTTCTGAGGTCTTATCATCTGGTATCAGAGCAGCGATCTTGATGGCCCTAGAGACATCATCCACACCTCCACCTTCCCAAGCAATTCCCATAATTGCTTTTGACGTCGCCTCCATCGTCGCCCACCAAGCCGCCGATCCATCAATCTGCTGACTTCCTCTATGTCAACATCAAAGGTCTAGTAAAAACTCCAAAACCCATGCCTCTTGCTATTGCTATTCCTCTATCTTATACGTGGGAGAAGTTTTTCCAAAATTTTCTTTCTGCAAAATTTTACTGTCGCAAACGTTATCATCGTTGCGAAGGCGAAACCCAACAATAATTTTCAACTGATTGTTGCTTCTTGGATCTGAACTTTTAATCATCCTTTTTGGCTAAAACTTTTATACTATTTTGCAGATCGTCTTAGCTTTCATCTAAGACTAATCTCATAAAAAAACTCCTTCTAGATCCTGACTTATAGCACTGTGATTCTTCATTGTGCAGTACTAAAATTTTACGATAGAGAATCTACCTTATGTCTATTGGTCTCTTGAAACCAAACTTTTGTTCTTCCTTTTTGGCCAAAATTTTTATACAATTCCAAAGATCCACTTGGCTTTCATCTGGGATTGATTTCTTAAAAAAATTACTTCTCAAACCGGTTTTTTTGTGCAATCTTTCAATAGCACGTAGTTCTGGAATTTTTACGATGAAGGATCTACCTTTCGTCTTTTGCCTATTTCCCTACTGTTATGATGCCAAAATTTTGCCAAACTTTTTACTGGTATTCACAACATCTAAACCAAGGGTTTTTGCATAATTTTCTTGAACTTTTCATTGGAAATTATGTCGAGAAGTCATCGTTTCTCCATCGTAAAATCTGTTCGACAGGACTACACATCGCCACACATTTTTTCGTCGAATTCTATCAGATTTGAGAGCTATTTTTTGTGGGATTTTGGACTCCCTTTTCCTCATCACCAATCCCAACATCCTTACCAAAAGACCTTCAAAATTCTACCCTAAATCGAAACCAAACAGCCACCCAAATCAGCCCTAACCGTAACTTACTTCCTTATCGATCCACTTACCTTTTCAGCCAACTTTCCTTACCGATACACCTGCCTTAACTGCCATTGATCCTAGATCTAAAATATATTTCCCTAACCTTCATCTACTACTATTATAGCCCTAAAATCACACCAATTTGTAGCCTAAACTCCACAAACCGTAGCCCCAAATTGAACCCAAAACAACCACAAACCATACCAAAAAATCGAAGCCTTCTTTCCACCAATCATTCAGCCGCCCAATCTCCCTTATCCCTTCAACTGCAGCATGCATCTTTCATTGCCCAATACTACCAATAGCGACCTCTTGCTTCCATCCTTCTTGATCATAGCCAGCAGCGATCCTTGCGGCAAAAAGCTACCAGTAGTGATCATTTGCTGCAATTTGTTTACATCGCAACCCGCAACAATCGTTCGCTGCCAACTATCTTGATCGTGGCTAGCAACAAATTGAGTACAACAGTAGCCGTCTCTCGCTCCATACCACTACTGCCCTCCTCCGCAATAGTCGTGTACATCGCTGCCCCATCTTCCTCCTATTGCAGCCGCACCCTTGCTGCAACTGACGCCACTTGCAGCCACGAAGTCGCAGCGCAGTCACAACCGACATTGCTGCTGCCCTCTTCTTCCTCCACCGTCGCTGCTACCCTTTGCTGCCATCCTCACTTGGAGACTTCACTCCCGTAGTCCCGACATTGCTGTCATTCACTGTCTTCAACCTAAAAATTACAGTTATACTTTTCAGTCGGTTTGTTTGACAAGTTGGAGATCCTTACATCATGACATCACTGGGCATATTCGAAGTCAAATTGGAGGCTTTCAAGATGCGTTTGGAAGCTAAATTATACGCTCTCTTCGAGGAGTTTAGATTGGACCGATCACCAAGCCCAAGAAGATCACAACATGGAGCAAATTCTGATTGCAAAAAGAACCCATCAGAGATAAGAAGTGAGGATAAGATATGGTAGCCCTACACCTCGACGATATCAATCTCCTTTGTCCAACTTTAAGAAGGGCACCTCAACAAAGATGCTCAGAGCATGAGAGCCACATACCAACCAAAAGCATATAAACCTTTAGCACCAATCAATTACAAGAACCTTGACAAAAAACTAATGAAGATTCATCAAACCTCTACCATCCAAGAGTTCCAAATGAGGTTTGAAAGGTTAACTAATCAAACTCATGATTGGTCAAAAAAATAGATATTGAGGACTTTCATTGAGGGCTTGAAGCTGGTGATTCAAGAAGAAGTTAAAGTGCGACAACCGTACACACTTAAGACAGCCATCTCCTTCGGATGACTACACGAAGACAGGTTGAACCAAGATGCTCAGAGGACCAAAGCCACCGCACGACCAGCAACATAGAGACTCTCGACCTCATCTACAACCAGCTAGTCACCTTAGTCGAAAAAGTTAACAAGAGAAGAGTTTCATGACAGATCGGCAAAGGGTCTATGTTGGCATTGTAATAAACCATGGAGCTGAGACCTCTATTGGTTGAGCCCACTGAAGAACCCTAACTCAAAGATATGGCTCTCGAGTCCAATGAGAAGGATACGAAGGAAAAACCACAATCAGCCGCCCGCATCTTTCATGCTCCACCACAGATATTGGGCATTAATGGCTTCATCAAGCATCAACCCATCACCATCCTCGCCGACACCATGAGCTCCAACAACCTTAAGAATGACAAAAGAAAACAGGTGACTTTATGTGGGAAAGGAGAGAACGAAGAAAAGATGATCTCGACATAGTGCTTGGAGAAGCTCGCTGAAATCTCAGGCACATCCGCTGAACCGAGATGACTCCATCCTACCAGACTGCACGACCCTCGTATGTTGGTCTTACAAGGGGAAACACAAGCACATATTCAGCCATATTGCTATCCACATTTTCAGAGGACCAAAGCTAAAGAGATCGTCCAAGAGACGCGAAAGATACGGATCATTCGACCACAACCTTCCCTTGCAATGACACTTTATCTCCAAAAATATTACCTTTGTCTGCAGGGATAAGCTCTTCCTGAAGTGCTATATTCAGCTGAACCAGCTATGGGTTTTGATGCAATGCTCCCTCATCTCGGGCTACTTCCACGACTTCACCGAGGAGCGGACCATGATGCTAAAAGTCTTCCCAGATGATGACCTCAGATTCACGGCCCACGATCGCAAGAAGGAACAGGAGAAAGGCATCCACATGACCCCCACAACCATGATATCATCTATATCGATGCTAGCATTACTTGAACGTGGCAATATTTTTGTACTTGGAGAAGACACATCTAGAGTTGGGATCGGTGTCACCCTTATGCAAGATGGTCGACTCCTAATTTATACCGAGGCTTCCCCCACACTTCACACGAGATTTTTAAAGGGGATACCCATTGCTACCAAATTTAAAATTTGGTTGGATACAGGTCTATGGAACGAAAGAGGAGTAAGACCAAAAGAATTACAATCCATGCTCACGCTAGCACATGCAAAGAAGAAATAGCCTCCCGACAAACTTCAGAATGGACGAAAAATTGAAGATCGAGTTTTCTTACACCTCCAGCCCGATTAGTAGGAAACTCGAGCCTTAAGGAAGTGGTCTCCCTATTTCTTTGGGCATTACAAAATTGGGGACCACATTGGAGCCCTAACATGGAGATTAGATCCATGCACCATATCAAGATTACAGTTGATTCGTCGGGAATCCCACCTCAAATGAAAATTTATAGAAGATGACTCAGCCCAAATCCTTCCAACTAACATCCCAGCTGATGAGGAGGCCAAAGTTCAGTTGATAATAGCATGGGAATTATATGAGGAGCTGAAGACCCAGTTTCCCGAGTTCATGGAACCCCAGCCTTGAGGACAAGGCCAATTTTAAGAGGGCGGGTTTGATAGGACTCCAGCAGGGTTAAGTCCGAATCTCCCTAAGAAGTAGTCAATAAAACCCTGGTAGATTATAATAAAGCCACTCCTATCTTATAAAGGAGGATGACTATGGTTTAGATTAGCCCTTAGGATTTAGTGGCCACCACCTCCCTTACTTGGTTTGTCGGCCAGGGTTTCCCCCTGCGTAGGTCGGCTATAGAGCCAACCTAACCGCCCCCTGTTCCTATTAAGGCAGGTCGGCTATTGGAGGGGCAAAGGGATAATTTACTTAGGCAAGCACCCCCGTTGGCTAGTGTTTTGATCCCTATTTAAAGATGTGGGCGTCCTTCCCCAGGAATCAAGCAATTAACATCTTTTGTTCGGCTTTTATGTCATGTCTAGGAGGGAGGAACCCCTATAGCGTTCCAAGGGTTGATCCCCCTCAGCGATCGAAATATATAGGCCTCCTTCTGAGGTTTTATCATCTGGTATCAGAGCAGCGATCTTGATGCCCCTGTAGCCATCATCCATATCTCCACCTTCCCAAGAAATTCCCACAATTGCTTTGACGTCGCCTCCATCGTCGCCCACCAAACCGTAGATCCATCAATCTGCTGCCTTCCTCTACGTCAACATCAAAGATCTGGTAAAAACTCCAAAGCCCACGCCTCTTGCTACTGCTATTCCTCTGTCTTATATATGGGAGAAGTTTTTCCAAAATTTTCTTGCTGCAAAATTTTACTGTCGCTAACGTTATCATCGTTGCGAAGACGAAACCCTGCAGAAATTTTCAACTGATTATTTCTTCTTGGAACTGAACTTTTAATCATCCTCTTTGGTTTAAACTTTTATACAATTTTGTAGATATTTTTAGCATTCATCTAAGACTGATCTTATAAAAAAACCTCCTTCTTGATCTGGACTTACAACACTGTGATTCTTCATCGCGCAATATTGAAATTTTATGACGAAAAATCTGCCTTATGTCTATTGGCCTCTTGAAACCAAACTTTTTTACATCCTTTTTGGCTGAAATTTTTATACAATTCTAAAGATCAAATTGGCTTTCATCTGGGATTAATTTTCTGAAAAAATTCCTTCTAGAACTGGTTTTCTTGTGCAATCTTTCACCAGCATGCAGTTTTAGAATTTTTATGACGAAGGATCTACCTTTCGTCTTTTGCCCTATTTTCCTATAGTTACGATGCCAAAATTTTGCCAAATGTTTTACTAATATTCCCAACATTTAAACCAAGGGTTTTTGCATAATTTCTTGAACTTTCCTATGGAAATTATGTTGATAAGTCATCGTTTGTCCGACGTAAAATCTGTTCGACAGGACTGCACATCGCCGCACTTTTTTTTATCGAATTCTATCGGATTTGAGTGCTATTTTTTTGTGGGATTTTAGACTCTCTTTTCCTCATCACCAAACCCTACCATCCTTACCAAAAACCCTTCAAAACCCTACTTTAAAGCAAAACCAAATAGCCACACAAATCAACCCTAACCGCAGCCTACTTCCTTATCGAGCCACTTACCTATTAAGTCAACTTTCCTTACCTATATACCTACCGTTGCTGCCATCTATCCCAGATCTAAAATACATTTCCATAAACTTCATCTACTGCTATCATAGCCCTAAAACCACACCAATTTGTAACCTATACTCCATTAAACGGTAGTCCCAAATCGCACCCAAAACAGCCACAAACCGTACCAAAAAATCGAAGCCTTTAGTCCACCAATCTTTCAGTCGCCCAATCTCCCTTATCCCTTCAACCATAGCACGCATCTTTCGCCGCCCAATGCTGCCAATAGTGACCTCTTGCTGCCATCCTCCTTGACCATAGCCAGCAGCGTTCCTTACGGTAAAAAGCTACCAGCGGTGATCTTTCGCTGTAATTTGTTTACATCGCAGCCCGCAACAATCATTCGCTGCCAACTATATTGATCACGACCAGCAAAAAATTGAACACAACAGTAGCCGTCTCTCGCTCCATACCACTGTTGCCCTCCTCCATAATAGCCGTGTACATCACTGCCCCGTCTTCCTCCTATTGCAGCCGCACCCTTGCCGCAACCGATGTAACTTGTAGCCACGAAGTCGCAGCGCAGTCACAACCGACGTTGCTGCTGCCCTCTTCTTCCTCCTTTGTCGCTGCTACCCTTGGCTGCCATCCTCCACTTGGAGACTTCACACCTATAGTCCCGACATTGCTGCCATTCACTACCTTCAACCTGAAAATTACAGCTACACTTTTTAGTCGGTTTGTTTGACAGGTTAGAAATCCTTACATCGTGACATCACTAGGCTTATTCGAAGCCAAATTGGAGGCTTTCGAGATGTGTATGGATGCTAAATTATGCACTCTCTTCGAGGAGTTTAGATTGAGCCAATCACCAAGCCCAAGAAGATCACAACATGGAGCAAATTCTGATTGCAAAAAAAAACCCATCATAGATAAGAAGCGAGGGTAAGATATGGCAGCCCTACACCTCGACGACGTCAATCTCCTTTATACAACTTTAAGAAGGGCACCTCAATCAAGATGCTCAGTGCATGAGAGCCACATCCTAACCAAAAGCATATAAACCTTCAACACCAATTAATTATAAGAACCTTAACGAAAAACTAACGAAGATCCATCAAACCTCTACCGTCCAAGAGTAACAAATCAGGTTTGAAATGTTAACTAATCAAACTCATGATTGGTCTGAAAAATTGATACTGAGGACTTTCATTGAGGGCTTGAAGCCGGAGATTCAAGAAGAAGTTAAAGTGCGACAACCGTACACACTTATGGCAACCATCTCCATCGCACGACTACACGAAGATAGACTGAACCAAGATGCTTAGAGGACCAAAGCCACCGCACGACCAGCAGCATAGAGACTATCGGCCCCATCTACCACCAGCCGGTCACCTCAGCCAAAATAGTTAACAAGAGAAGAGTTTCGTGATAGATCGACAAAGGGCCTATATTGGCATTGTAATAAACTGTGGAGCCGAGACCACCATTGTAAAAAAGAGAGACCTCTATTGGTTGAGCCCACTGAAGAACCCAAACTCAAAGATATGGCTCTCGAGTCCGAGGAGAAAGATATGAAGGAAAAACTACAATCAGCCGCCCGCACCTTTCATGCTCCACCACAGATATTGGGCATTGATGTCTTCATCAATCATTAGCCCATCACCATCCTCGCCGACACCAGGAGCTCCAACGACCTTATGAATGATAAAAGAAAATAGGTGACCTTATGTGGGAAAGGAGAGTACGAAGAAAAGATGATCTCGACACAATGCTTGGAGAAGCTCGCTGAAATCTCAGGCACATCCGCTGAACCGAGCCGACTCCTTCCTACCAGACTACACGACCCCTGCATGTTGGTCTTACAAGGGGAACCACCAGCACATATTCGGCCATATTGCTGTCCATATTTTCAGAGGACCGAAGCTAAAAAGATCATCCAAGAGACGCGAAAGATATGGATCATTCGACCACAACCTTCTCTTGCAATGACACTTTATCTCCAAAAACATTGCCTCTTTATCTGCAGGGATACACTCTTCCTGAAGTGCCATATTCAGCTGAACCAGCAATGGGTTATGATGTAGTGCTCCCTCATCTCGGGCTACTTTCACGACTTCACCGAGGAGCGGACCACGATGCTAAAAGTCTTCCCCGATGATGATCTCGGATCCACGGCCCATGGTCACAAGAAGGAATAGGAGATAGGAATCCACATGACCCTTATAACCATGATGCTATCTATATCGATGCTAGCATTACCTGAACGTGGTAATGTGTTCGTACTTGGAGAAGACACATCTAGAGTCATGATCGGCGTCACCCATAAGCAAGATGGTCGACTCCTAATTCCCACTGAGGCTTCCCCCACACTTCACACGAGATTTTTAAACGGGATACTCATTGCTACCAAATTTAAAATTTGGCTAGATACAGGTCAATGGCACGAAAGAGGAGTAAGCCCAACAGAATTATAATACATACTCATGCCAGCACATGCAAAGAAGAAATGGCCTCCCGACAAACTTCAGAATGGACGAAAAACTGAAAATCGAGTTTTTTTACACCTCCAGCCTAATCAGTAGAAAATTCAAGCCTTAAGGAAGTGGTCCCTCTATTTCTTTGGGCCTTGCAAAATTGGGGACCACATTGGAGCCCTAATTTGGAGATTAGATCCTCGCACCAGATCAAGATTACAGTTGATCCGTCGGGCATCCCACCTCAAATGGAAATTTAAAGATGATGACTCAGCCCAAATCCTTCCAACTAATGCCCCGGCTGATGAGGAGGCCAAAGTTCAATTGATAATAAAATGGAAATCATATGAGGAGCTAAAGACCCAGTTTCCCGAGTTCATAGAACCTCAGCCTTGAGGACAAGGTCGATTTTAAGAGGGCGGGTTTGATGGGACTCCAATAGGGTTGAGTCCTAATCTCCCTAAGAAGTAGTCAATAAAACCCTGATATATTGTAATAAAGCCACTCCTATCTTATAAAGGAGTTTGGCTAGGGTAAATTAGTCCTTATGGCTTAGTGGTCGCCACCTCCCTTACTGGGTTGGTCGGCCATGATTTTCCCTTGCTTAGGTTGGCTATAGAGCCAACCTAGCCGCCCCTTGTTCCTATTAAGGCAGGTCAGCTATAGGAGGGGTAAAGGGGTCATTTTACTTAGGTAAGCACCCCCTTAGGCTAGGGTTTTGATGCCTATTTAAAGATGTAGTCGCCCCCCTCTGGAATCAAGCAATTATCATCTTTTATTCAGCCTTTGTGTTGAGTCTAGCAGGGAGGAACCCCTATAGTGTTCCAAGGGTTGATCCCCCTCAACGATCAAAATCTATAGGGCTCCTTGTGAACCCGACAAAGATCGAAGCAATGCAAGGATGGCCAAAACCTACGAATATAAAATCACTGCGCGACTTCCTTGGACTCACGGGCTACTACAAAAAATTTGTGAAAGATTATGACAAGATCAGTGCGCCACTCACATCCCTACTATAGAAAGACTCCTTCTTATGGTCAGATAAAGCTTCCACAGTCTTTGAATGACTTAAGGCAGCCATAATGATGACGTCGGTTCAAGTGTTGTCCGATTTTAGCCGCACCTTTGTGAATGAGGCCAATGCATCCAGAGTTGGAATTGGGGTTGTTCTAATACAAGATGGCCGACCTCTTGCTTATACCAGCAAGGCTTTGTCTCCCTCCCATCTTAAAATATCCGTGTATGATAAAGAAATGCTTGCCATCGTACATGTCGTCACGAAGTGGAGACCCTACTTTATCGGTCGATGCTTTCAGATTAAGACCGACCACCGAAGCCTCAAGTACTTTTTGGAGCAGAAAATATCTTCCCCGGAGCAACAACAATGGGTAACTAAACTTCTTGGCTTTGATTATAAAATTATTTATCGAAAGGGGAAAAAGAATATTGTTGCAGATGCTCTATCTTGGCTACGGGGATAAGCTAAAATTTCAGCCATCTCCCTTCCCTTCATTGACTTCCTTAAAGATATTAGGGAGGAATGGAAGAGCGACCCAGAAACCCGAAGCATCATAGAAAAATTGGAGAAGAATTTGGGTTCTATGGGTCACTACACTTGGGATTCGAAGGACTTGCGCTACAAAGACTGAATTGTGATCGTTCCTTCTTCCCCTTGCATCAAAATTATTTTTCATGAGATGAACTATTCACCTTCAGCAAGGGCACTCCAGATTTCTAATATAAGAGGGTGAAGCAAAACTTCTTTTGGAGAGGCATGAAAAGATCGATTTATAATTATGTATCTAACTGTGATGTATGCTAGCAGCAAAAAGGTGAAATGATGGCAAGTCCGGGAAAACTACTACCACTACCTATACCGGACTTAGCATGAACTGATATCTCCATGGACTTCATCGAAGGGCTACCACCATCTCAAGGTAAAAGCATGATCTTTGTGATGGTAGATCGTCTAACCAAATATGCTCATTTTTGTGCTGTGAGGCATCCTTATACCGTTGCTAGTATTGCTCAACTTTTTATAAAAAATATTATAAAATTATATGAACTGCCAAGGTCGATTGTGAGCGATAGTGACAGGGTGATTACAAGTAAATTTTTGACCGAGCTTTTCCAACTATAAGGCACCCAATTGAAGATGAGCACAGCCTATCATCCATAGACGGATGACCAAATAGAAGTGGTGAACAAATACCTCGAGATTTACTTGTGGTGCTTCACTAGTGACCGGCCTAAAGAGTGGACAAGGTGGCTTCCTTAGGCCGAATGGTGGTACAATACAACTTATCATTCATCGACTAAATGTACCTGATAGGACTCCAGCAGAGTTGAATCATAATCAACCTAGAAGTAGTCAATAAAAACCCTATGGGATTGTAATAAAACCCCACCAAGCCACTTTTATCCTATAAAGAGATGTGGCTAGGGTTTAGATTGGGGCCTTAGGGCTTAGTGGCTGTCACCCCTTTACTGGGTTGGTCAGCCAAGGTTTCCCTCAACTAGGTGGCTATAGGAGGGCGAAGTGATAATTTTAGCTAAGTACACCATGGGCTAAGGTTTAGAACCCTATATAATGATATAGCCACCCCTTCTCTTTTATCAATCAAGATCAATCTTTTATTCAGCCTTGTGCTAAGTTCTAGGAGGGAGGAACCCCTATAGCGTTCCAAGGGTTGATCCCCCTCAGAGGATGGAGTGGCGACAGACCCAACAAAGATCGAAGCAATGCAAGGATGGTGGAAACCTACGAACATAAAATCACTACGCGGCTTCCTTGGACTCAAAGGCTACTACCAAAAATTTGTGAAAGATTATGGCAAGATCAATGCCTCACTCACGTCCCTACTGAAGAAAGACTCATTCTTATGGTCAGATAAAGCTTCCATAGTCTTTGAATGACTCAACGCAGCCATGACGATGATGCTGGTCCTAGCACTGCCCGATCCAGCCGCACCTTCGTGATTGAGGCCGATGTATCCGGAGTTAGAACTGGGGCTGTTCTAATGCAAGATGGTCGAACCCTTGTTTACACCAGCAAGGCTTTGTCTCTCTCCTATCTTAAAATGTCCGTGTATGATAAAGAAATGCTTGTCATTGTACATGTCGTCACGAAATGGAGACCCTACTTAATCGGCTGACGCTTCTAGATTAAGACCAACCACCGAAGCCTTAAGTATTTTTTTGGAGAAGAAAATATCTTCCCAGAGCAACAACGATGGGTAACTAAACTTCTTAGCTTTCATTATAAAATTATTTATCGAAAGGGGAAAGAGAATGTTGTTGCAGATGCTCTATTTCGGCTACTGGGATAGGCCAAAATTTTAGCCATCTCCCTTCCTTCCATCGACTTTCTCAAAGACATTAGATAGGAGTGGAAGAGCGACCTAGAAACTCGAGGCATTATAGAAAAATTGGAGAAGAATCCGAGTTCTATAGGCTACTACAATTGGGATTCGAAGGACCTACGCTACAAAGATCGAATTATGATTGTTCCTTCTTCCCCTTGCATCAAAATTACTTTGCATGAGTTGCACTATTTACCTTCATCAGGGCACTCTGAATTTCTGAGAATATATAAGAGGTGAAGCAAAACTTCTTTTGGAGAGGCATGAAAAATTGATTTATGATTATGTATCTAAATGTGATGTATACCAACAGCAAAAAGGTGAAACGGTGACAAGTATGGGAAAACTACAACCACTACCTATACCGGACTCAGCATGGACTGACATCTCCATGGACTTCATCGAAGGGCTACCACCATCTCAAGGTAAAAGCACGATCTTTCTAGTGGTATATCATCTAACCAAATATGCTCATTTCTGTGCTGTGAGATATCCTTATACCGCTGCCAGTATTGCTCAACTCTTTGTGAAAAATATTATAAAACTTCATGGGATGCCAAAGTCGATTTTGAGCGATCATGACAGGGTGTTTATAAGTAAATTTTGAGCTATTCCAACTACAAGGCACCCAATTGAAATGAGCATAGCCTATCATCCACAAACGGACAACCAAACAGAAGTGCTGAATAGATGCCTCAAGACTTATTTGCGGAGCTTCACTAGTGACCGGCCCAAAGAGTGGACAAGGTGGCTTCCTTGGGTCGAATGGTGGTATAACACAACTTATCATTCATCAACTAAATGTACCCCCTCTAAGGTATTGTATGACCGACCGCCCCCTGTAATACCTAAATATATAATTGGTGCGGCCAAAGTGGATCAGGTCGACCAAAAATTAATGGACAGGGACAAGCTTATGCAATTGTTGAAAGATAACCTAACTATCACCCAAGCTCGCATAAAGCACCAAGTAGATACTCACCGGAGCGAGCGAAAATTTTCAGTAGGAGATTGGGTCTACCTTTACCTACAACTATACAAGCAGCTGTCAATCAACACCATAGCGTCGATGAAGCTATCTCCACATTTCTATGAACCATATCAGATTTTGGAGCATATTGGGGCTGTGGCATACAGATTAAAGCTCCTAGATGACGCTAAGATCCATCATATCTTTCACGTATCCTTGCTAAAGCTGAAATTGGGAGAACATAAATTGGTTCAGACTCAGCTGTCGAGCACTACTAATGATGGCGAGATTCAAGCTCAACTTGAAGCTATACTTGATCGGAGGATTGTGATGCATTGTCGACTCCCTTCAACTAAAGTACTCATAAGTAGAATAATTTACCATCCAAAGATGCAACGTGAGAGTTTTACGAGGAGCTGAAGACCTAGTTCATAGAGTTTATGGATCCTCAGCGTAGGACAAGGCTGATTCAAAGAGGGTGGGCTTGATAGGACTCCAACAGGGTTGATTCCTAATCATCCTAGAAGTAGTCAATAAAAACCCTATGGGATTGTAATAAAACCCCACCTAGCCACTTCTATCCTATAAAGAAGTGTGACTAGGGTTTAGATTAGGGCCTTAGGGCTTAGTGGTCGCCACCCCCTTACTGGGCTGGTCGCTTAGGGTTTCCCTCAGCTAGGTCAGCTATAGGAGGGCAAAGGGGTAATTTTACTTAGGCAAGCACCCTATGGTCTAGGGTTTATAACTCTATATAATGATGTAGTTGTCCCTCTCTTTTATCAAGCAAGATCAATCTTTTATTCAGTCTTGTGTCGAGTTCTAGGAGGGAGGAACCCCTATAGCGTTCCGAGGGTTGATCCCCCTTAGAGATCAAAATATATAGAGCTCCTCCTAGAGTTTTATCAGTACCCCACACCCCTTCCCCCCCCATAAGACATTTTATGGCTGACTGTATCCTGTAATACCTAAATATGTAATTGGTGTGGCCGAAGTGGATCAGGTTGACTAAAACTTAATTGACATGGACAAGCTTTTGCAGTTGCTGAAAGATAACCTAACTGCTACCCAAGCCCGCATGAAGCAATAAGTAGACACTCACCGGAGCGAGCGAGAATTTTTGATAGGAGATTAGGTCTACCTTCGCCTACAACCATACAAGCAGCTGTCAATCAACACTAGAGCATCGACGAAGCTATCTCTATGATTCTATGGACCATATCAGATTTTGGAGTGTATTGGGGCCGTGGCATACAGATTAAAGCATCCAGATGACGCTAAGATCCATCCCGTCTTCCACGTATCCTTGTTAAAGCCAAAATTAGGAGAACATGAGTTGGCTCAAACTCAATTACCTTGCACTACAAATAATGGCAAGATTCAAGCTCAACCCGAAGCTATACTTGATCGGAGGATTGTGATGCATCATCAACACCCTTCAACTAAAGTACTCGTGAAGTGAAATAATTTACCATCCGAAGATGCAACGTGAGAGTCTTACGAGGAGCTGAAGACTTGGTTCCCAGAGTTTATAGACACTCAGCCTTAGGGATAAGGCTGATTTAAAGAGGGCAAGCTTGATAGGACTCCAGTAGGGTTGAGTCCTAATCAACCTACAAGTAGTCAATAAAAACCCTATGGGATTGTAATAAGACCCCACCTGGCCACTTTTATCTTATAAAGAAGTATGGCAAGGGTTTAGATTGGGGCCTTAGGGCTTAGTGGCCGTCGCCCCCCTTACTAGGCTAGTCGGCTAGGGTTTCCTTCAGCTAGGTCGGCTATAGGAGGGGCAAAGGGATAATTTTACTTAGGCAAGCACCCTCATGGGCTAGGGTTTAGAACCCTATATAATGATGTACCCACCTCCTCTCTTTTATCAAGCAAAGATAATATTTTATTCAGTCTTGTGCGGAGTTCTAGGAGGGAGGAAACCCTATAGCGTTCTAAGGGTTGATTCCCCTCAAAGATCAAAATCTATAGAGCTCCTTCAGGGGTTCTATCAGGTTCATCAAAGATTAAAAGAAGAATTCAGGGGAAAGCCAAGCCGATGTAAAATATAAAGATGAATATGGCAGCAAGATATCGACAGCAAGATCAAAGATATGATAGTAAATACGCGATTGAAATTTTGCAGCACAACTTTCATCGTAAAGATGATAACTTTCCAATGAAAAGTTTTTGCAACGAGTAATTTTTTGCAACAAGACAAGGAGGATGCAACGTATTACAACAAGGAATAGATAATGTTGAAAGCCAAGCCGATACAAAATATAAAGAAGAAGACAACAGCAAGATTTCGATAAGAAGATAGCATTCTGCTGAAAACTACATCAACGACGATAATCGTTGCAGCACTTTTTTTTCTTTAGCAGCAAGCACCATAAGATAAATGTAGCAAATTTTGCAATAAGATAAGGAGGATGCAATGAATTGCAGCAAAGTAGCTGTCACTATTTTTTTTGGTTTTTTAAATAGAAAATTGTAGTTGCAATAAGGTAGATACCAGAACCTGATGCAATTTTGGTGGAGGCTGCAGATGATGTTTCTATAATAGTGGTGATGATGGTGGAGTCAACGATGAACACAACAATTGTGGCAATTGCTTGAGAGGATGGTGGGCGGTCGGATGGCAGCCATGAAAGAGGAAGAGCAGCGAGGTGCCACGACGTGGCTCTAATACCAAGTGTTAGAATCCCTACGGATTCTAGGCTTGGGGTTTGATTTCTATAAGGGATCGGTCTCCTGGAACTCTATAGGGGTTCCTTTCTCTAAGGTATTTGGCACAATGGCTGAAGAAAGATTGATCTTATTCATAATAAAAAAGGTTATGGCTACAAGTGTTTATATAGGGTCTCAAAATCCTAATCATAATAGGACTCCTACTCCATGAAGACTCCTTCATAATGGAAGACTCCAACTCTTAGTGAAACTCCTACTCCAAGTAAACTAAGACTCCTAACTCCTAATCAACCTTAAAGAGAATCCTAACTAAATGGAACTCTCCCTTTCTTACCTTAGCCGCCTCCTCTCAGCCCCTCATCAAGATTGGATTAGTTGACCCGACCCGAATCCAACTTCGACTCCTAACCAAACTCTAGTTTAACCGAATCATAACCTTACTAGGATTTGGGCAGATTTATTACAATGGACTCAAATCTCCTCTAAGTGACTAATGTCAGGTCTAGGCTAATCAACAAGGCACAATCTAAGGACTCAACTTAATTGACTATGACCCGACTCAACTAGGGTCTTAACAATTAGGTGATGGTTCTTGATCATCTTATGCGATATGCATATGTGATATGTGATTGATTATACACCTACTATATATATTTATTTATTTATATTTATATTTATATATATGTATGTGATGTAGATATATATTAAATATGTATGTGTGTGACACAACATATTAGGAGACTGAAATAAAAAATCCCCTTATGATAATATTAAGTTGGTAAGCATGAGGCAATAATATTGACCCACGTGGCCTTCCATCGTTATAAGAATAAATTGAATCCCGACATAGGTTGAATTGGTCGAGTCCCTCAAGGCTCACCTATCTTCACGATTTGATATTCTGTCTACGACATAGAGATGTCACCATTGACCTGAGGATATGGTATACTTGGTCAAGTTCCTCAAGGGCATATCATCAAATCAGACTCATCTTATAACAATGATGATGACTTAACTAAACACATGGTTAGTCGAGTCCCTTGAGGCCATGATGGTTCAGAGGTCGAAAAGGATGAGAATTATAAGAAATTGTGATTAACAAGAGTTGCTTACCTTTTTGGGCTTAGTGTGATTGGTCGAGTCCCTTGAGATTATACTAAGATGCTAATTGGATCCCAATCCCCACAAGAAGTCTTTTAGAGACTTCCTTTTCACGTGCCGAGGGTGTCGTGTGATTTGCCAGAAAAATGTTAGGACCCTAGCTAGGCTGGGTCTATCAGTTCCCAATTAATTCATTTTGAGTCATGTTGGTCTGTTCAATCGAAGTCAGTTCTGGGTCGGATGAGCCCAATCAAGTCAGTTATAAGTTGGTTAGAATTGGTATTTATCTTTGGTTAGGATGAAGTCGATTATTATTTTTAGTTATGAGATCTCTATCAATTAGTTAAGTCCAAATTTAGTAGGACTCTAAGTTCAAGCCTAGAGGGACTCTTGGCAGAGCTTTATAAATAATGGTGTAAATTCTTTAATCAATCAATGAACAAAGAAGTTATGTTTTAGCCAATAGGCAAAACCTAGGAGTCCCCTATAGAGATCAAGGAGGCAGATCCCCTCGAAGTGATCTAGGAGGCCCGATCCCCTCGAAGTGATAGTTTATCCTCCTTTTCCATCTCCATCCATGATAAAATCTTGTGGGGTTCTATCAATTGGTATCAGAGCAGCGATCTTCGGTATTCTTGTTGTGATTCCGTAGCCGCTCCCTTTGCCATATACACCCCACCTTGCTGCAATCATCTTTGCTACAGCTATCATCTGCCAACAAAAAAAAAGAAAAAGGAGAGAAAGAAAAGAGAGAGAGAGAGAGAAGAAGAAGAAGAAGAAGAAGAAGAAGAAGAAGAAGAAGAAGAAGAAGGGCACTACCCAGTCGCATCTTCCCCCTTCTTCCCCTCTTGCTACTACCACCGGCCATCATCTCCCTTTCTCCCCTATCGTAGCCACTTCCAGCTAGCCATACCCCTACTGCCGCTGCCAATGCCACTACCCTCGGCCTCCTCCTAGCCGTCGGTCACCGATCTTCCTCCCCTCCTCTACAGCAGCCACGCCATCCTCAACCCCTTTCCGTTGCTGCCAACCGTCGGCCTCCTACTGTTGCCATCTTGTCGTTGCAACCCATCTCCTCCTCTCTTGGCAGCATTGCAATTACTGCCAGCCCTCACTACTGCCTTCCTCCCCTCCTCTTCATCACCGGTGGCTATCCCTATCATCTCCCTTTTTCCTACAGCCATCTTCACGTAGCTATATCTTCCTCTCAATCCCCAACGCCCAGCGCCCCTTCTGCTGCTCCTTCCCATAGCCGCTTCTCTTCCCAACTGCTGGCCACCTTTTCCTCTCCTCCTCTGTTGGCTGCCATCGCTGCCAACCCTCACCGTTGTCACCCATCGCCAAGCCGTCGTTGCACCGCTACTTCCCATTGCCTCTGCTACTGTCTCTTCTACCTTCTCCCCTACTTCCTCTTCCTCGTTGGACCCTACTGCTCACTTGACCCTATTGCTCCCACATTGCTCTCCTCTGCCACTAAGGTTCCCTCACCGCTGTCCTCTCTTCCTCCCTTGTCGCTGCTGCCATCCCATCTCCCCCTGTGGCCTACATAAGTCACCGCCACCATTGCTGCTGCCCTGCTTGTCGCCGCTGCCTTCATCCTCTTTAATTGCAGCCTTAGTTGCCATTCCTCCCTTCCTCTTCAGCGTCCGTCGTTAACCATCGCTGTAGGGTCGCTGCCCCTCCTCAGAAACAACTGGTGCCCTTAACCTCCTTCTCTCCTCTGCTGCAGTCTTCCCTTATTGTTATTGCCGCTCCAACTGCCCCTTCTTCCTCCCCTACCACAGCAACCGCCCCAAACATAATGCCCTTGTTGTCGCTTGTTGAATCTCATATTTTGATGATGAAATCAATTGATAGGTTATTGATCTAATATAGATTGTTAGAAATTGACTGATGCAGGATTAATTATGATAAAAAGATTATTACAATCACGGTTGGCCAATGTCAAGTCCATGCATTGAGTTGATGTGGTTGGGAACTCGCTAGGAGTGCATTGGGAGCTCGCCGAGGGTATCAGGAGTTTGCCAGGATGGCACAAGGGAGTTCACTAGAAGAAGACCGAGACTCATCGAAAGATTGTCTGGGGTAGCCGAAAAGCTTGTTGGGAGTTGGGATGGTCTTGTAATGGATGTTTGGCAATTATGATTGTATTTAATTAAGTCATAATTAGCATCATGCAGGACTAACTATGATAGGAGCAATGAAGTTACAACCAGATAATGGGCCAAGATCAAGCTTAGGCATCGGGCCGGGTTTGGACGATGTAGTGGGACCTCGCTAGGAGTTCTTTAGGAGATTCGTCGAAGGGATCAAGAAGCTCGCTGGGAGCACGACGGGAGATCACCGGAAGAA
The DNA here is from genome assembly GCA_029747655.1 of Ensete ventricosum. Classification (NCBI taxonomy): domain Eukaryota; kingdom Viridiplantae; phylum Streptophyta; class Magnoliopsida; order Zingiberales; family Musaceae; genus Ensete; species Ensete ventricosum. The sequence continues at coordinate 43,085,784 of JAQQAF010000001.1, forward strand.
GACCGGATAACTTGCCGCAAGAATGCCGAAGGTTACTGGATTGATGGAAGTTGGGTCTTAGTTTAAGGATGTGGTCTTTAAGCGTTGTAATCGTTGAGTCATAGTTAGAAGTAAGTCCTAATTGAGTTGGATTTGGATAAAATCTAAATCAACTCAATAAGGCAATAGGGTCCACTATTGGGGTTTGATTGAGCTCAGGTTGAGCTCAATTGGTTGACCAGAGGGTTGGTCAACATCAGGTTCAAGCCGAAATTTGAAAAGTGGAGAGAACCACTTTTGTGGAAATTCTAGTGGGTGTACCGCCATCAACCAAGCTTTCGGGCGACTGACGACGGCTGACACGCCCAGGGTTGAATCGCTCATACCCAGGAATCTAGGTACTTTCGGCAGTTGACCTGCCCAGGGTCGACGAGTAAATCACCCGTACCCTGGTGTTTGAGCAGTTAAGCTACCCAAGTCGACGAGTAAACCGATAATATCCAGTTTTTTCCGGGTATGTTTGATTTGTGGCTCTAAAAATCTGAAACCACTTGGGGCCTATAAATATCTTAAGTTTTCTTACATTTTACACAACAATTTTTGGGGATTATATTCTGAAAAAATATTATGTGAGAATTATAAGAAAAAGAAAAGGGGTAAGGCAGTGATCAAAGAGTGTAATCTTGTCTCCCTTGTAAGCAAAGTGTAAGGGTTTCGTCTTCACCCAAAGAAGATCGATAGTGGACGCCGATGTGCCTCAATAAGGAGGACTCGGGAGTGGACGTAGGTCGTTGGCGCCGAACCACTATAAAAATTGTGAGTGTTTCCTTGCTTTCATTACTTACATATTTTTGTATTGATGCTTCTTATTTAACTCAACTCTTTGAAAGCAAAGTTTTCACAATAAGTTCTTTCCTGCAAACATTGCTTATCTTTCTGGTTTACTTATTAACTTAGCAACTTTCTTTTAATCACTCACTTGTTTCACTAAGAACGAAAAGCTTTAGATTTCCTATCTTGGTTTAATCGAAAAGTTTTCATCTAAACTGAAAATTTACACTTGCACTAATGGACCCCCACCCCCTCCCTCCCCCCCTCTTAGTGCCAATTGATTCTAACACCTGTCCCCGCTGATCGTCACTGTCCTTCCTCGGGCACGCACAGCCACCGCTCGCCAGACCCTGCTGCAGCCCCACCCAACAGCAATCTCTCACCTTTGTTTATCGTTGCAACCTATGCAGTTGCACCCTCCTCAATCCTAACCGTCCCCCACCTTTCTCCCCACATCTGTTGCAACCCAAGCTGCTTCTAGTCACACCCTCTACTGTTGCCACCGCCACTGCCATGCAGCCACGCAATCGAAGGCTATAGCCCGTCCACCATCGTTGCCTCCTCCTCTGCTACCATCAACAATGCCTCATCCTGTCATCGCCCTGGCCGCAATAGTCTTGACGACCTCATCCTAGCAGCAAACACCGATGGATACGAGATTTAAAGCCTTCGAAGCATAGAAGACAGATTACAAGAACTCCTCCATAAATTCAGAAGAAGTCAATCTAAAAAGTATGATCAAGGGCAAGATATATGATACCCATGCAAGGAGTTTCCCAGATAGGAAGATTGAGACCCAATCGGCTAGATCTCATGTGCTAAAAAAAATTTTATTTTTACAGGACTCCGGAGGAATCCATGGTGGAGATAGCTTCCACTCAACTCAAAGGTGACGCGACCCAGTGCTATGATTTGTTTGAGACCTATCACTGAGTCCCTTCATAGGGATAGTTTAAGAGAGCTCTCCTAATTCACTTTGGGCTGTCAGAGTACAAGAACATTAATGGGTAGCTCGCCAATATCCATCAGACTTTCACAGTACATAAGTACCATATCATATTTAAGCACATGTAGAACCAAACCTGAGATTGGTCCGATATACAATTAGTACGAAAATTTATTGAGGGACTTAATCTCGAGATTTGGTGCGAAGTTAAAGCTCGCCATCCCCATACCATGATAGCAGCTATATCATTCACCAGCATGCATGAAAGAAAAATCAATACGGACACTCACCAAAATAGAAGCTTCTATGGACAGGAAAAATTAACAAAGGAGGACTTCAAAGTGGTCAACATAGATGATCGTAAACAGGAACAGCTTCTGATAATTGACTAAAGAGGAATAAAAAATTGATAATGTGTAGTCCGATCACAAAAGCTGTGCCAAATTCAAAGACAAGATTACTGATAGATGAATCCTAACTTGTGGTGACAAGTGTTCAAAGGTAAAAATAATTATACAGGGTAAACAACCACTTGTGGATTTCCTTTTGATGCCCCAGGAAGACTTCGAAGTGGTGATCCTTAAAAGAAGATATAGTACTACCGCTAGCCATCATATGAAAAGGGTTATTCAGAAGACTACAATAGCAACTGCACGAGAAGACCAAGCCATTGCTTACACTAAGTGGAGACCCTACTTAATTGATCAAAGAGTCATGATGCGTGGCAAATATTGAAGTACTCCCAAAATCTAATACTGCTCAGCCTTGAGGACAAGGCTGATTTGAAGTGGACGGGTCTGTTAGGACCCTAGCTAGGTCGAGTCCATCGGTTCTCATTTAATTTAATCTGAGTCATGTTGGTCTGTTTAGTTGGAGTTAGTTATAGGTCGGGTGAGCCCAATCGAGTGAGTTATGAGTTGGTTTTTATCTTCGATTAGGATAGAGTCGATTATTATTTTCAGTTAGGAGATTTCTATCAATTAGTTAAGCCTCCAAGTTTAGTGGGACTCTAAGTTCAAACCTAGAGGGACCCTTGGTAGAGCCCTATAAATAATGGTGTAAACTCTTTAATCAATCAATGAATGAAATAATCTAGGAGATTGATCCTCTCAAAGTGATCGTTTATCCCTTTTTTTTATCTCCATCCACAGTAGAATCCAATAGGGTTCTATTAAAAACTAACTTGAGTATATTAAGATAATATGTTGCTTGCAAATTCCTACATGGCATACTTGATGTCAACCATCTCACTAATCCAAACTGCATGGATTGGCTCCATAATTTGAGAATATTTCTCACGGTGGAGAAAATTATGTATGTCTTTGACACGATCTGTCTATGCTATAAGAAGGGGCAAGCGAGGATGAGATCGCTAGCTACGTGAAGTATATAGACAATTCCACTATAGCAGAGTGTTATATGTTGGCCTCCATTACTCCTGCATTATAGATGTAACATGAGAGCATGGATGTCAACTCCATCCTTCTCCATCTTCGCCAGCTATTTGAGGAACAAGGAAGAACTCAAAGATATGAGATATTCAAGAGTCTCTTTCGAGCCAAGATGACAGAGGGGACATCGGTTCAAAACTATGTCCTGAGGATGATAAATGGATCGATAAATTCATAGGTCAAGGAATGGTCATAGAGGATAACCTACGTTTTGATCATATACTTCAGGCCCTATCATATTCCTTTTAATAATTCATAATGAACTTTAATATGAACACGTTTAAGGTGACTCTCCTTGAGTTCCTCAATATGTTGAGGGAAACCGAGAGTACCATCAAGAAAGAGAAGTCAATTTTCTACATTGGTGAGACCAAGAAGAAAAGAAAGACTGATAAGACCCTTAAGAAGGAAAAGGGCAAAGGTTGCCAAGAAAAACTCGACCAATGACAAATGCTAGTGCTTCCACTACGACAAAGACGAGCACTGAAAGAGGAACTACAATGATTATCTTGCAAAGAAGGTGAAACAGAAGGTTGGAGAAGCTTCAGGTACATTCGTGATTAGTCTCCATTTTTTAAATTTTTATGATAACACATGGATATTGGATACTAGGAGTGCTTAGCATATTTATAATTTTTTGTAGGTTCTAATAAGGCCTAGGAGACTGTCGAGAGGCGAGATGGACCTCAAGATGGGCAATAGAGTAGGAGTTGCTACAATTGCTGACGTCACCTTACATCTGTCTGATGGAGCTACTATTGCACCATATGCATGTTATTACGTTCCTTCTATCATCAAAAATATTATCTCCATTTCATATTTGACAGTTATGAGATATAAATTAGTTTTTGGGAACAATAGTTGTTCATTGAGATAACCAGATAGACCGATGTATTATATACCTGCCCAAATGACGGAGGCAGTTGGTCTCATAGTCACCCATCTAGGAACACTAAGGGTATAATATAGGTGCTCATTGGAGAATGAGTTCATTGATTGATCCGTTTACAGAATGTTAGATAGTTAATGATACCTAGTGTCAGACACCGATTCCGTAGTTGCAGTTGTGTGTCTGGTCCTTAGACTTGAGACACCAATGATGCCTTAATGGAGTACTTCTTTCTTTGATACCGAACTTACATATCTAGGAAGTTCTAGATCTAGTACAATCGGTTATCAAGATTGGTAGCTAATCTTATGAAGACAATTGAGTGTCAATGGAGGATCATTCACTCTCGATATCTTGAGAGAAATATCTCATGTGTTATCGCTCAAACAAATCCCTAATCAGGGTCATTCGGATTAAGAGAGAAGTTTTCTAGGAGAATCTGATTATAGCGAGGTTCGAATAGATTCTATATGTGGCTTGATAGTACCATACCTAATATATGGTCTCTGGGACATTAGATGGATGAGGGGCTATAGATACATAGTAACTGAGGACAGACAGGTCCAATGGATTAGATCCTCTATATCGTCTGGGGACAATGGCGTAGTAGCATAGTTCATCCATAGTCGATGAATTAAGTCAATTGTTATTAGATAACAATTCACTAAATCAGAAAGAGTTCTGACATGTGGAACTCATAGCCAGCTCGATGTTGGGCTTAGAGGGTCACACACATATGGTGGATGATTGCAGCGATTAAGGATTAGATATGAGTATCCAATTAGCCCATGTTATCATTGGATGAGACCTAAATTTGATGGGCTCTTTGCATGAGTCTTAATTAGAGGCTAATTGAGATTCTTGGATAGAGATCCAATAATTCAAGAAGTGGGGGTCATTGGATAGATATCCAATACCCATTAAGGTAAGATCCATTAGGGTTTTGGTAGCTTTATATAAATAGGAGGCATAGGTGGCCAATATGGTGATATACTACATCTTTGGTCAACCCCTCCTATTCTCCTGCCTCCCATCTCTTCTCAACCGACCACCCTCTTCCTACTATGAGGACAGTGAAGAAGATAGGAGATCTTCTTTCACGTTCACTGCAAGAGAGTGCACAAGAGTTGCGGGCTTTTGGCTATGATTAGAGGAGCATCGCTACATCGATCCACCGTGTTGATACCACTAGAGAGGAGAACATCTGGCCTCTATAACCCTCTTCCATAGGATCTAAAAGTTTCAGGGATATATTATCTCCCTAGTTAATCATTCTCATACTAGTCATAGTTTTTAATTTTGTGATTTCTTGCACACCAATCTTTGTACGATGATGTGATAAACGTGAGAAATCATGTTTGTTTTATTTTTCTGCTATGCATGTGATGCTCTCTGATGGTTTCTTAACAATGATTAATCTCTATTTGTCAGATTCTTTTGATAACACATGGGTATTGGATACCGGGAGTGCTTCTCATATCTGCAATTCGTAGCAAGTTCAAGCAAAGCCTAAGAGATTGGCGAGAGGTGAGATATAACTAAAGATAAGCAATGGAGCAAGATTCACTGCAATTGCTGCTAGCGAGGTCACCCTACATCTGCCTGGTGGAGCTATTGTTGCATTAGATGCATGTTATTATATTCCTTCTATTATCAAAAATATTATATCCATTTCATGTTTGATAGTTATGACATATAAATTAGTTTTTAAGTACAATAGTTATTCATTAAATTTGGATGATAAGATCATCACTAGAGGAACATTGCATAATGGTATATTTGTACTAGATATAGCTCCACATATTATGAATGTAAATGGACACCTCCGTATGAGGAAATGAGATAAAGAGAACAAGGAGAGTACTTGAGTATACAATTCACCCATTTTCTCAAAGACCATAAGAGTCTATCCAAATGGACACCTCCGTATACACCTTAACTCAATGGTGTATCAGAAAGGAGGATTCGGATGCTGTTAGACATAGTGTGATCCATGATAGAGTTTCATCTACCTACCCATCTCATTCTAGGGATATTCCTTGGAGATCGCAGCTTATCTTCTGAACAGAGTTCCATCTAGGTTGGTAGTGTCTACACCGTATGAGATATGGAAAGAGAAGAAGCTCAATCTTAAGGTTGTTAAGATTTGAGGTTGCCCTGCCCACGTTAGGAGATATAACCCCAACGAGTCAGATTTCATCAGACTTCCATATACAGAATTGGGATTATGGAATCACTGTCTGACATTAGGTATCATTAACCATACAATATTCTATAAGCGGATTAATCAGTGAACTCATTCTCTAGTGAGCACCTGTACTATATCCTTAGTGTCTCCACACAAGTGGCTGTGAGACCAACCGCCTCCATCATATGGACGGGTATATAGTACACCGGTCTATCCGATTATTTCGATGTCTCTCTTGAGTAACCTCTGACCGGGATTATTTAGGATCTGTGTTTAAAGGTGAATCGATCTTATTATCGTGATCTCATCATGATCTGATTTTCATTGCTTAGAACTAAGGACATCACAATATATATGCTATAGATAATATAATGTGAGAATATGCCAATATTAATCATAAGTAAAAAAATCGTACAACGTGTCACACGTGTCATCATTCACGTGATGATGAATGATGATAATATTAATAATAAGCGAAAAGATTACATGCAAGACACCTATAACCAGCAATCTCCCACTTGACCTAAAGCCAATCACCTATATATCTGATTGATAGGACTCCAGTAGGGTTGAGTCTTAATCTCCCTAGAAGTAGTCAAGAAAACCCTGCTAAATTGTAATAAAGTCACTCCTATCTTATAAATGAGTATGACTGCGATTTAGATTAGCCCTTATGGCTTAGAAGTCGCTGCCCCCCCTTACTGGGCAAGTCGGCTAGGGTTTCCCCCTACTTAGGTCGGCTATAGAGCCAACCTAGCCGCCCCTTGTTCCTATTAAGGTAGGATGGCTATAAGAGGGGCAAAAGGATAATTTCACCTAGATAAGTGCCCCCTTGGGCTAGGACTTTGATCCCTATTTAAGATGTAGCCACCCCCCCCACCCCCCCCCCCCCCCCCCCCCCCCCCCCCCCCCCCCCCTCTTTGAAATCAAGCAATTATCATCTTCAATTTAGCTTTTGTAACGAGTCTAGGAGGGAGGAACCCCTATAGCGTTCCAAGGGTTGATCCCCCTCAATGATCAAAATCTATATAGCTCCTTCTGGGATCTTATCATCTGGTATCATTGCAGAGATCTTGCTGCCCCTGTAGTCGTCATCCACGCCTCCACCTTCCCAAGCAATTCCCATCTTTTGGCTTCTTTTTTTTACGTTCATGGATGATATGCGCTGGTGTTCCGTGACTTCCGTCATTGTGGTTAGTATGTATTGCATCATTTGTGCTTTGGCTTCTGAAATTCCTCGAACTGATACATAATTTTTTGGTTATTACATTACTCATCCTACATAATTTTTGGGTTGATACATTACTCATCCATGTTCAATTCCAGCAAATTTGATCTGTCTTCTTTAGAACGTAGGGATAAGGATCACTAGCTCATTTTGATGCAACTTATCCCATCAATTTACCTTCCTTGAAAGTAGCCTCGACCAGATATTGGTTTCGCATCCTGGATTGCCAAGCATCCCCTTCATCATCTCACTTTTTCTCTTTTATTTTTCAAATACTTAATGGCAAGGTTCATAGTACCATCCAATATAGTTCTGTACAGGAGTTAATTACTACCTAAATAAGCTACTAGTGTCCAGACTAAGGTAAACCCAACAGCAGTGTGCTATATACAGTGTTTTCAAAAGATGCTCAAGAATTGGGAAAGGCAAGGCGAGCCTGGAGCATCTCGTAATAGGTCTGGGCAACACGTATTAGGAGTAACCACTTGAGTATACAATTCACCTATTTTCTCAGAGACCATAAGAGTCTATCCAAATGGACACATCTGTATACACCTTAACTCAATGGTGTATCAGAAAGGAGGACTCGGATGTTGTTAGACATAGTGTGATCCATGATAGAGTTTCATCTACCTACCCATCTCATTCTAGGGATATTCCTTGGAGATCGCAGCTTATCTTCTGAACAGAGTTCTATCTAGGTTGGTAGTGTCTACACCGTATGAGATATGGAAAGAGAAGAAGCTCGATCTTAAGGTTGTTAAGATTTGAGGTTGCCCTGCCCACGTTAGGAGATATAACCCCAACGAGTCAGATTTCATCAGACTTCCATATATAGAATTGGGATTATGGAATCACTGTCTGACATTAGGTATCATTAACCATACAATATTCTAAAGCGGATCAATCAGTGAACTCATTCTCTAGTGAGCACCTGTACTATATCCTTAGTATCTCCACACAAGTGGCTGTGAGACCAACCGCCTCCATCATATGGACGGGTATATAGTACACCGGTCTGTCCGATTATTTCGATGTCTCTCTTGAGTAACCTATGACCGGGATTATTTAGGATCTGTGTTTAAAGGTGAATCGATCTTATTATCGTGATCTCATCATGATCTGATTTCCATTGCTTAGAACTAAGGACATCACAATATATATGCTATAGATAATATAATGTGAGAATATGCCAATATTAATTATAAGCAAAAAAATCGTACAACGTGTCACACGTGTCATCATTCACGTGATGATGAATGATGATAATATTAACAATAAGCAAAAAGATTGCATGCAAGACACTTGTAACCAGCAATCTCCCACTTGACCTAAAGTTAATCACCTATATGTCTGATTGATAGGACTCTAGTAGGATTGAGTCCTAATCTCCCTAGAAGTAGTCAAGAAAATCCTGCTAAATTGTAATAAAGTCACTCCTATCTTATAAATGAATATGGCTACGATTTAGATTAGCCCTTAGGGCTTAGAAGTCGCTGCCCCCCTTACTGGGCAAGTCGGCTAGGGTTTCCCCCTGCTTAGGTCAGCTATAGAGCCAACCTAGCCGCCCCTTGTTCCTATTAAGGTATGATGGCTATAAGAGGGGCAAAATGATAATTTCACCTAGATAAGTGCCCCTTTGGGCTAGGACTTTGATCCCTATTTAAGATGTAGCCACCCCCCTCTTTGAAATCAAGCAATTATCATCTTCAATTCAGCCTTTGTGCCGAGTCTAGGAGGGAGGAACCCCTATAGCGTTCCAAGGGTTGATCCCCCTCAAGGATCAAAATCTATATGGCTCCTTCTGGGGTCTTATCATCTGGTATCAGAGCAGAGATCTTGCTGCCCCTATAGCCATCATCCACGCCTCCACCTTCCCAAGCAATTCCCACAATTGCTACGACACGCGCCTCCACCTTCCACCCTAACAGCAGATCAAATCAATCTGCCGCTGCCCCCCTGCATTTGATCTGGAGATCTGGTATATTTTAATCACCCATGCCTCTTCAATACTGCAAAATCCTTTACCTTACACGTTGATGAAGTTTTTTTGAAAAGTTTCCTTGCTGCAAAATTTTACCGTCGCAAACGTTATCATCGTTGCGAAGGCGAAATGCTGCATAAATTTTCAGCCGATTGTTGCTTCTTGGAACTGAACTTTTAATCATCCTTTTTGGCTGAAACTTTTATATAATTTTGTAGATTGTCTTAGCTTTCGTCTAAGTCTAATCTCATAAAAAAACTCCATCTAAATCGAGACTTATAGTGCTGTGATTCTTCATCGCACAGTGCTGAAATTTTACGATGAAGAATCTGCCTTCCGTCGATTGGCCTCTTGAAAACTGAACTTTTGTTCATCCTTTTTGGCTGAAACATTTACACAATTCTCAAGATCAAGTTGACTTTCATCTGGATTTAATTTCATGAAAAAACTCCTTCTAGAACTGTTTTTCTTGTGCAATCTTTGACCATTATGCAGTTCTGAAATTTTACGATGAAGGAATCTGCCTTTCATCTTTTGCCCTATCTCCCCACTGTTATGCTGCCAAAATTTTGTCAAACTTTTTACTGGTATTAACAACATCTGAAACAAAGGTTTCTGTATAATTTTCTTAAACTTTCCTCTGGAATTTACATCGAGAAGTCATCGTTTCTCCGATGTCAAACTGGTTCAGCAGGACAGCACATCACAGCACTTTTTTTCGCCGAATTCTATCTAATTTGAGTGCTATTTTTTGTGGGATTTCGGACTCTCCTTTCCTCATCACCAAACCCTACCATCCTTACCAAAAACCCTTCAAAACCCTACCCTAAACCGAATCCAAACAGCCCCCAAATCAGCCTAATTCCTTATCGATCCACTTACCTTTTTAGAAAATTTTCCTTACCAAGACACCTACCTTTGCTGCCATCTATCCCAGATCTAAAACCTATTTTCCTAACCTTCATCTACTGCTATCACAACCCTAGAACCACACCAATTCACAGCCTAAACTCCACAAAACTGCAGCCCCAAATCTGCCCTAAACCATAGCCTACTTCCACCCAAACTGATCCACCTTCCAACCGGCCACCCCCTTCTCCAAAATTCCCATGCCACTAACTCAACAATAGAAAAAAGATGTCAATATTATAGATCTTGAGGCATATACTATGGTATCAAAGAAGGCTATCAATGCAAAGCTTGAAACCGTTGGAAACCGCATGGAAGAGAAGATGCGATCCCTTTTCGCCGAATTCAACATTGGCTGACCGTCAAGCCCGAGGAAATCATAACATGGAGAAACTTCATATCGGCGAGATGATCCTCAAGAACATGGCCATATCACCTCTGATCTCAATAATCCACACATGAAGGTTGACTTCCCTAGATGGAAAAAAGGAGACTCGATCTGGTGGATCTCGTGTGCGGAGCGCTATTTTCGGTTCTACAGAACCGCCGACACCACACGAGTAGAGATTGATTCCATCCACCTCGAGGGAGATGTTATTCAGTCGTTTAATTGGTTTAAGCACACCCATGGAGGACTCTCTTGGCAGCGATTCAAGGAAGGACTACTTGACCACTTCAGACCAATCGATTTCAACAACATCGATAGACAATTGGCAAAGATTCGTCAAACCTCTACAATACAAGAATACCAAACAAGGTTTGAGCATTTATCTAACCAAACTGAGAATTAGTCTGAGAAACAACTTTTAGGTACTTTTATCGAGGGCCTAAAGCCGAAGATCCGAGGAGAGGTAAAGGCGCGGAAACCGTACACTCTTAGGGCGACGATTTCCTTCGCACGTATCTAGGAAGAACAATTAAACCACGAGGTACAAAGGATAAGGGTCGCTCCCCGACCAGCCATACCAAGGCCTACTGCCCCCTCTATTGCCATCCAAGGCCCCGCACCAAAAAAGTTGACAAGAGACGAGCTTTGCGGACGATCGGCCAAGGGGTTGTGTTGGCATCGCGATGAACCGTGGAGCCGTGAACATCATTGCAAAAAGGGCCGACTCCTTGTGATTGAACCAGTAGAGGATAAGGATAATAAAACATCTGAAGAAGCCCTTGAACCTAACGAAGAAGCCATGGAGGAAGAGTCCCAACCGGCCGACTATGTAGTGCACGCATTGGCCGGTTATTCCAACTCGCAGATGATGAAAGTTGGAGGACTTCTAAAATAGAAACCCATCACGGTTCTCATCGACACGGGCAGCACCAATAACTTCTTCAATAGTAAGATTGATGCACGTTTGGCACTTCAAATCAAAGGTTGCAACAAGTTTGACGTAAAGGTCACCGACGACCGAATCTTTAATTACGACCAATGGTACCCGCGGGTGAAACTACTCCTCCAAGACCAAGAAGTGGTAGCTGATTTCTTCCTCCTACCCATCGATGATTATGAAGCCATACTCGGGATCAAATGGCTCACAACACTAGGTGATATCTCCTGGAATATTTCTAAATTAATCATGAAATTTTATTGCAAAGGGAGATAGGTCAAGTTACGAGGCAAGCACGGGAGCCAAATTTCCATCGTTTCGTCGCAACAAATGGAGAAAGTTTTGCACAAAGCACATGGAGGATTTTTGATGCATATCTAGCAGCCATCTAAGGGGGAGAATATACAAATTTCAGATCCTAAGCTTGCCCTCTTGCTGGATGAATTCGTGGATGTTTTCCACGGAGCCGCATGGGCTGCCTCCTAACCGGTAGCATGACCATCGTATTCCCATTTTGTCGGGCAATCCTCCAACAAATTTACGTCCATATCGCTACTCTGACTTGCAAAAGGATGAGATCGAGAACATCGTTAAAGAGATGCTGGACACCTGGGTAATTCGACCGAGTTGCAGCCCTTATTCTTCACCGGTGTTGCTAGTGCGTAAGGACGGTACATGACGGATGTGCATTGATTATCGGGCCTTGAACGTTATCCATCAAGGACAAATATCCTATACCCATCGTAGATGAGCTCTTGGATGAATTAAAAGGAGTCTGAGTCTTCACTAAATTGGATCTCCGTTCTGGTTATCACCAGATTCGGGTATGCATTGAAGACATTCTGAAAACTGCATTCCGCACACATAATGACCACTGCGAGTTTCTGGTAATGCCTTTCGGACTTACAAATGCTCCTTCTACTTTCCAAAGCCTGATGAATGACATCTTTCGGAGTTTTCTACATAAGTTTGTATTAGTGTTCTTTGATGATATCCTCATTTATAGCCCTACGCTTGATATACATTTTCAGCACTTACGAACTGTTCTAACAATTCTCCGGAAGAATGCTCTTTATGTGAAATAGTCAAAGTGTAGTTTCTTATAGCATAAAGTGGAGTATCTTGGGCATATTATATCAGAGGACGGAGTGGCGGTAGACCCGACAAAAATCGAGGCAATGCAAGGATGGTCGAGACCTACAAACGTACAATCATTACACGATTTCCTTAGACTTACGGGCTACTACCAAAATTTTATGAAAGATTATGGCAAGATCAGTGGCCTGCTCACGTCCTTACTGAAGAAAGACTCCTTCTTGTGGTCGGATAAAGACTCTGGAGCCTTCGAGTGACTCAAGGCGACTATGACGATGACGTCGATCCTAGCGCTACTCGATTTTGGTAGCACTTTGGTCCTTGAGGCTGATGCGTCAGAAGTTAGAATTTGGGCTATTCTTATGCAAGATAGTCGACTCCTAATTTACACCGAGGCTTCCCCTACACTTCATATGGGATTTTTACAGGAGATACTAATTACTACCAAATTTAAAATATGGTTGGATACAGGTCCATGGAATAAAAGAGGAGTTAAACTAGAAGAATTGCATTCCATGCTCACGCCAGATTAGGCTCTCATCATCCTGAACCATACCAGAGGGCAGTCACCATTCCAGAAGAAAGATTGGCTATCACTAAAGACTAACCATGTGGCAACCTATGCAATGAAAAAACTTCCACCTGACAAACGCCGAAGCATAAGAAAATTTTCTAAGAAATATCAAGTCCCCCTACATCTCCAGCTCTACCAGCATGAAATTCAAGCATCAAGAAATTGATCTCCCTATTTCTTTAGGCCTTACAAAATTGGAGATCATATTGGGGCCCCAACCTGGAGATTAGATCTGTGCACCAGATCAAAATTATAGTTGATCCTCCAAGTATCCCGCCTTAAATGGAAATTTAAAGACGACGACTCAGCTCAAGTTCTTCTAACTGACACGTAAGCTGATGAGGAGCTAAAGACCCGGTTCCCTGAGTTCATAGAACTTCAGCCTTGAGGACAAGACTGATTTTAAGAGGGAGGGTTTGATAGGACTCCAGCAGGGTTGAGTCCTAATCTCCCTAGAAGTAGTCAATAAAACCCTGCTAAATTGTAATAAAGTCACTCCTATCTTATAAAAGAGTATGGCTAGGGTTTAGATTAGCCCTTAGGGCTTAGAAGTCGTCGCCCCCCTTACTAGGTAAGTCGACCAGGGTTCCCCCTGCTTAGGTCGGCTATAGAGCCAACCTAGCCACCCCTTGTTCCTATTAAGGTAGGATGGCTATAGGAGGGGCAAAAAGATAATTTCACCTAGATAAGTGCCCCCTTGGGCTAGGTCTTTGATCCCTATTTAAGATGTAGTCGCCCCCCTCTTTGAAATCAAGCAATTATCATCTTCAATTCAGCCTTTGTGTCGAGTCTAGGAGGGAGGAACCCTTATAGCGTTCCAAGGGTTGATCCCCCTCAAGGATCAAAATCTATAGGGCTCCTTCTGGGGTCTTATACTGATCCCCATCAGACCCCTGTGACGCTCAAATACAATCTAAGCCAGCGGCTTTGTCAGTGGATCTGTAATGTTATCTTCGGATGAAACTCTTTCCATTGCTATATCTTTATGGGTCATGATAGCTCTAATCAGTTGGAACCTCCTCAAAATAATTCTGATGAGACATTGGTTCCCTTGGTAAAGCTATTGCCCTATCGTTGTCATAATATATGGGAATCAGCTCCACATTGCTTGGTACGACTCTCAAATCTTTGATTAACTTCTTCATCCATACCCCTTGTTTTGTTTGGAACTCTTCTAACTTAATACTCCTCCATTTAGGGTGAAAACATACCCTAAATTTGACTTGCTATCATCAACGTCGGAATGAAAACTCGAGTCCGTATAGCCCTCAACTTAGAGGCTACCTCCTCCATATACCAGTAAAAGATCCTTAGTCCTTCTCAAGTACTTAAGGATACACTTTACTGCCTTTCAGTGTTCTAAACCTGGATCTGCCTGATACCTGCTCGTGACACTTAGATCATGCGCTATATCAGACCTGGTACATAGCATAACATACATGATAGACACTATAGCTGAGGCATAGGGTATCTTATCCACGTTTGCCCTTTCTTCAGGAGTCTTTAGGGACATACTCTTATAAAGTGATATTTCATGTCTCATCGGTATCAGACCTCTCTTGAAATTCTCCATGCCAAACCTTTTGACAATGGAGTCTATGTACCTAGACTAGGATAAGCCAAGCGTCCTCTTGGATCTATCTCTATAGATCCAGATCCCAAAATATAAGATGCTTACCCTAAGTCTTTCATGGAGAAGTTTCTGGATAGCCAAGCCTTTACTATGGAGAGCATTTCTATATCATTCCCAATGATTAGGATGTCATTCATATATAGCACCAAGAAGGTGATAGTGTTCCCACTTACCTTCGTGTACACACAAGGCTCATCTTCGTCCTTAATAAAGTCATAAGATCTTATCGCCTCATCAAATCTTATGTTCCAACTTCAGGAAGCTTGCTTTAATCCATAAATGGATCTGAGCAGCCTGTACACTTTATCTAGACTCTCTCTAGATATGAATCCCTCTGGCTATATCATATACACCTCCTCCTCGAGGTTGCCATTGAAGAATATTGTTTTCATATCCATCTGCCAGATCTCATAGTCATAGTATGTTGTAATGACCAAAAGAAATATAATGGATTTAAGCATGGCTACATGTGAAAAGATTTTGTCATAGTCAACTCCTTGTCTTTGACGATATCCTTTAGCTACAAATCTTGCCTTTTAGATCTCCACCTTTCTATCTACTCTGATCTTCTTCTTAAAGATCCATTTGCAACCGATGGGTATGATACCCTCAAGTGCATCCACAAGGTTCTAAACCTTGTTAGAGTACATAGAATCCATCTCAGAATTCATGGCTTCTTGATACTTTCCGGAGTCTATACTTATAATAGCCTCCTCGTAAGTCTGCGGATCAACATCTTGAGAGTCCTCTCCACTAATATGTCTCACATATCTTTCAAGAGAGTGAGATAATCTGTTATACATGCATAAAGTTGGAAATTGTGTTAGGTACCTGAATATACTCGGACTCTGGAATGGTGCTTGAGCTAGGTTCTCTAACCTCTCTTAATTCTATTTCACTCCCACTGTTTCCACTAAGAATGTATTCTTTCTCAATGAACACTGCTCTCTTGGCAATAAAGACATTTCAGTCCTCAAAATAATGGAAATAATACCCACAAGTATCCTTGGGGTATTCCATGAACTTGCACTATTCAATCCTTGATTCCAACTTGTCGGGGTTGTGTCTTCTAACGTGGGCATGATAGCCCCAAATCTTAACCACCTTAAGATCGGGCTTCCTTCCTGTCCATATCTCATATAGTGTAGACACTACCAACTTCGATGGAACTTTGTTCAGAAAGTAAGCTACGTTCTCTAGGGTGTACCGTCATAATGAGACAGGTAGGTCAGCAAAACTCATCATGGACCATACCATATCTAACAACATGTGATTCCTCCTTTCTAATACACCATTGAGCTAAGGTGTATAACAAGGTGTCCAATGGGATAGAATCTCATTGTCCTTGAGGAAATGGGTGAACTCTGTACTCAAGCACTCTCATCCTCGATCTGATCGAAGAGTCTTAATACTCTTTCCAATCTGGTTTTCGACTTCATTCTTATATTCCTTGAATTTCTCAAAGACCTCGGACTTATACTTCATTAAGTACACGTGTCCATACCTAAAAAAATCATCAGTGAATGTAATGAAGTATGAGTAACCACCTATAGCCTGAGTCGACATGGAACCACATACATCACTATGTATGAGTTCTGATAACTCAGTGGCTCTCTCTCTAGTTCCACTAAAAGGAGAGTTGGTCATCTTCCCATGAAGGCAAGGTTCACAAATTGCATATGACTCATAGTCAAATGGATCTAAGCATACATCTTTCAGTAACTTTTGAATCCTTTCCTCATGTATATAACCTATCCTACAAGTCATATGTATACATTGTTCACCTCATCTCTTTTCCTCTTAGACGTATTTATATTCATGATATGTGGAGAAGTGTCAAACACATATAAGCCATTTATCAGGGTCCTTCTAGTGATGAACTCATCATCCATAATTATTGAACAACTATTGTTCTCAAAAACTAATTTATATCCACTAATTGTCAAACAAGAGATGAAAATAATATTTTTGATAATAGTGGGAACAAAATAGCATACATCTAATGTAATGATACTCCACTAGGCAAATGTAGGGTGATCTCCCAAATGGTAACTATAGTAACTCTTGCTCCATTGCCCATCTTGAGGTCCATCTCGCCTCTAACCAATCTCCTAGGTCTTGCCATAAACTACAATAAATTACAGATATGATAAGCACTCCCGGTATCCAATACCTATATGTTATTATGAAAATCTGACAAGTGAAGATTGATTATGAATATACCTGAAGCTTCTCCAAGCTTCTGTTACGCCTTATCTGCAAGGTAGTCCTTATAGTTTCTCTTCCAATACACGTTTTGGCCACAGTGGAAGCACTGTCCTTTGTCCTTTATCGGGTATTTCTTAGCAACCTTTGCCTTACCCGATCTTTTTTTACCCTTGCCCCTCTTAAGAATCTTACTAGCCTTCCTTTTCCTATTGGTCTATAGAGAACTGACTTCTCTTTCTTGATAGTACTCTCAGCTTCCCTCAATATATTGAGGAGCTGAGGTAGAGTCACCTCAAACTTGTTCATATTAAAGTTAATAATGAACTATGAAAAGGAATCTGGTAGGGACTGAAGTATAAGATCAACATACAAGTTATCCTTTAGGACTATCTTTATACTTCACAAAGTGAGCTATCTCATCCTCGCTTGTCCTTTCCTCTAGCATGGGCACAATCCTGTTAAGGACATATACAATTTTTCCTTTCATGAGAACACATCACATGAATTACGGAGCCTTTAGACCAACGAGGCGGTTGGCATCAAGTATACCACATATGGGTTTTGCAAGCGACAAACAAGATATAGCGTAAATAAATAACATGCAGACTTTACATAAATTACTAATTAAGATATAGACTTCTATCTTAATTGACTCCCACTATTTTCCTAGTGAATCATGTGACACCCTCGACACGTGAGACGAAAGTCTCTGGCAGACTCCTAGTGGGGATCGAGATCCAATCGGCATCTTAGTACAATCTCGAGAGACTCGACCAATTACACTAAGCCCGAAAGGTAGACATCTCTTGTCAGTCACAACTCCTTGTGATTCCCGTCATGTTCAGCCTCTGAATCATCATAGTCTCGATTGCTCGACCAATCATGAAGTTCAGTTAAGTCGTCATCATCGTTACAAGATGAGTCTGAATCGATGGATATGCTGTCGACTACTCGACTAAGTCATACTATGTCCTTAGATCACCAGTGACATCTATATGTCGTAGGCAAAAACTCAATCACGTAGATAGGTGAGCCTCGAATGACTCGACCAACTCAACCTATGTCGTGATTCAATTTCTTCCTATAACGATAGAAGACCACGTGGGTCAATCTCATTACCTCACGCTTACCAACTTAAAATTATTGTATGAGGGGTTTTCATTTTGTATCAGTCTCCTAATATGTCATGTCACACATATACATATTTAATATATATCTACATTAGGTGCAAATATATATATGCATATATCTAATAGGTGTATAACACATCACATATGCAAATCACATCGGATGATCCTGAGTCATCACCTAATACGATTAAGCTCGAGCCAACGGGTCTAATCATTCACAATAGGATCTATGTGTATATCGGCGCATTTTCATGCCCTGTGATTGTTGATCTCGTCATCATCGATTCCGTCGGATCCTCGTCACATCACCATGCGTCGTGATTTCCCGCCACGACATTGTGGGTCCCGTTATCACCTCCACGCTCCCACCACGCCTCTCCATGTTTTAATTACAAATAATCACAAGTACGTAGGCCTAACAATAAATGAGAAAAATAAAGGCTCCGGGCCTCAATAATAATAATGATAATAATAATAATAATAATAATAATAATAATAATAATAATAATAATAATAATTACATACATAACAACATATGGCTCATGATCATCCATCCACATCATACATCACATGTACATCACATCACATGTATGATTACTAGATATATAATAATTACCTAAACTATTTACTTAATTATTTTTTATAAATTAGGGCATGTTTAGAATTTCTAAAATTATGAAGGACATTTTTCTAATTTTTGATAGGAGGAAAGTCCTTAGAATTTTTAGAATTATTGAGGGTGTTTCCGGTATTCTGGGCATAGGATCGACCCTAAAATTTCTCAAAACAAAAACTAGTTTCCTACATAGATCAAATCGTCGTGTAAAATATTGGGGTCGTGAGAAAAATACAAGAATCGATAAAATCATGATGTATGAGAGATTGATTTTACCTAGGGAGATTGTATATCCTTGTATTTCAGATCTCGATGGAGAAGATGAAGGAGGTCAAGCGTTCTCCTCTCTAGCGGTATCCACACGTTGGATCTTTACAACGAAACTCCTCCTATCTGATCTCGCAACTCTTGCACAGAGGGAGGGAGGAGAATAGGAGGTGGTGGCTAAAACTGCAGCCTATCAACCATGAGTCTCCCCTCCTATTTATAGAGAGCCACAAAAAACCCTAGGGCTCCTGCCTTAGTGGGTATTGGATCTCCATCCAATTACTCACTAACCTTGTATTATTGGATCTCTATCCAATAATCTCCTTAGGCCTCTAATTGGGCCTTAATCAAGGAGCCCATCAGCATAGAGTTTCATCTAATGAGAATAGGGGCTAATTGAATCTTCATCCAATCCTCTATTCGTTGAAGCATCCACCATATGTGTGTAACCCTCTAGGCCCGATACCGAGCTGACCGTGAGTCACTCCCATCAGAACTCCTTCTGATATAGTGAATTATTATCCCCATAATAATTCATTACACTGATCAACTATGGACGTACTATGTCACTACGCCATAGTCCCCAAATGGTACAGGGGGGATCAAATCCATCGAACCTTTCTGTCCATAGTTACTATGTATCTATAATCCCTTATCCAACTAATATCCCAGAGATCGTATATTGGATATGGTACTGTCAGGCCACATACAGAATCCTTTATAGTCTCGCTCTAATCGGATTCTCCCGGAGAACTCTTTCTCTTTTAATCCGAACGACCCTGGCCAGGGATTTGTCTGAGCAAGCACATATAAGATATTCCTCTCGTGATACTGAGAGTGGATGATCCTCTATTGACACTCAATTGCCTTCGTAAGGTTGGCTACCAATCTTGATAACCAATTGTACCAGATCTGGAGCTTTCCAAACCTGTAAGTCTGGCATCAAACAAAGGAGTACTCATACAAGACATCCTTGGTGTCTCAAGTCTAAGGACCAGATACACAACTGGGACTATGGAATCGCTGTCTGACATTAGGTATCATTAACCATACAACATTCCATAAGCGGATCAATCAGTGAACTCATTCTCCAATGAGCACTTGTACTGTATCTTTAGTGTCTCCACACAAGTGGCTATGAGACCAGCCGCCTCCATCATATGGACGGGTATATAGTACACTGGTCTGTCCGGTTATCTCGATGTCCCTCTCGAGTAACCTATAACCGGGATTATTTAGGATCTATATTTAAAGATGAATCGATCTCATTATCATGATCTCATCACGATCTGATTCCATTACACAGAACCAAGGACATCACAATATATATGCTACATATAATATAATGTGAGAATATATCAATATTAATCATAAGCAAAACAATCACACAGTGTGTCACACGTGTCATTACTCACGTGATTGGCTTACAGGGCACCTATAACTAACAATCTCCCACTTGACCAAAAGCTAATCACCTATGTGTCTGATCCTCATCAGACCCTTGTGACGCTCAAATACAATCTGAGCCAGCGGCTTCATCAATGGATCTATAATATTATCTTCGGATGGAACTATTTCCATTGCTATATCTTTTCTGGTCATGATTGCTCTAATCAGATGGAACATTTTCAGAATAATTATGATGAGACCTGGGTTCCCTTGCTAGAGTTATCGCTCTGTCGTTGTCACAATATATGGGAGTTAGCTCCACGCTGCTTGGTATGACTCCCAAATCCTTGATGAACTTCTTCATCCACACTCATTCCTTTACTGATTGCTGCAGCAATGTATTCTGCCTCTATGGTCGAGTCAGCAGTAGTATCTTGCATGGAACTCTTCCAGCTTACTGCTCCTCCATTCAGGGTGAAAACAAACCCTGAAATTGACTTGCTATCATCAATGCTAGATTGAAAACTCAAGTTCGTGTAGCCCTCAACCTGGAGGCTGCCTCCTCCATATACCAGTAAAGGATCCTTAGTCCTTCTCAAGTACTTAAGGATACACTCTACTGCCTTACAGTATTCTAAACCTAGATCTGCCTGATACCTACTCGTGACACTCGAAGCATGTGATATATCTATCATCAATGTTGGACTGAAACTCTAGTCTATGTAGCCCTCAACCTGGAGGCTACCTCCTCCATATACCAGTAAAAGATCCTTAGTCCTTCGCAAGTACTTAAGGATACATTTTACTGCCTTCCAATGTTCTAAACTTGGATCTGTCTGATACCTACTCGTGACACTCAAAGCATGTGCTATATCAAGCCTGGTACATAGTATCACATACATGATAGACCCTATCGCTAAGGCATAAGGTATCTAATCCATGTCTGCCCTTTCTTCAGGAGTCTTTAGGGATATACTCCTAGAAAGTGATATTCCATATCTCATCGATATGAGACCTCTCTTGGAATTCTCTATGTCAAATCTTTTGACAATGGAGTCTATGTACCTAGACTAGGACAAGCCAAACATCCTTTTGGATCTATCTCTATAGATTTGGATCCCCAAAATATAGGATGCTTCCCCTAAGTCTTTCATGGATAAGTTTTTGGATAGCCAAGCCTTTACTGTGGAGAGCATTCCTATATCATTCCTACATCATTCATAATGATTAGGATGTCCTCCACATATAGCACCAAGAAGGTGATAGCGCTCTCACTTACCTTTCTATACACACAAGGCTCATCTTCATTCTTAACGAAGTCATAAGATCTAATTACCTCATCAAATCATATATTCTAACTTCGGGAAGCTTGCTTCAATCTATAAATGGATCTAAGCAACCAACACACTTTATCTGGACTCTCTTTGGATACGAATCCCTCTAACTGTATCATATACACCTCATCCTGGAGGTTGCCATTGAGGAATATCATTTTGATATCGATCTGCCAGATCTCATAGTCATAGTGTGCTGCAATGGCCAAAATAATTCTAATCGACTTAAGCATGGCTATAGGTGAAAATGTTTCATCATAGTCAACTCCTTGTCTTTGACGATATCCTTTAGCTACCAGTCTTGCTTTATAGGTCTCTACCTTTCCATCCACTCCGATCTTCTTCTTGAAGATCCATTTGCAGCCGATGGGTACAATACTCTCAGGTGCATCCATAAGGTTCTAAACCTTGTTAGAGTACATGGAATCCATCTCAGAATTTATGACTTTTTGCCACTTCCCAGAGTCTATACTCATAATAGCCTCCTCGTAGGTCTGAGGATCAACATCTTGAGAGTCATCTCCACTGATATGTCCCATATATCTTTTAGGAGGGTAAGATACTCTACTAGACCTACATAAAATTGAAATTTATATGTTAGGTATCTGAATAGACTCGGGCTCTGGAATGGTGCTTAAGTAAGATTCTTCAACCTCACTCAATTCTATCTCACTCATATTGTTTCCGCCAAGAATGTGTTCCTTCTCAAGGAACACAGCTCTCTTGGCAACAAAGACTTTTTGGTCCTCGGATGATAGAAAAAATACTCACAAGTTTCATTTGGGTATCCTACGAATGTGCACCATTCTGTCCTTGATTCCAACTTATCGGGGTTGTGTCTTTTAACGTGGGCAGGACAGTCCCAAATCTTAACAATCTTAAGATCGGACTTCTTTCTTTTCCATATCTCATATGACATAGACACTACCGACTTTGATAGAACTCTGTTCAGAAGGTAAGCTATAGTCTCTATGGCGTACCCCCAGAATGAGACGGGTAGGTCAGTGAAACTCATCATAGAACATACTATGTCTAACAGTTTGTAATTCCTCATTTCTGATACACCATTAAGCTGGGGTGTATAAGGAGGTGTCCACTGGGATAGAATCCCATTGTCTCTGAGGAAATGGGTGAACTCCGTACTCAAGTACTCTCCTCCTCGATCTGATCGAAGAGTCTTATTACCTTTCCAATTTCATTCTCTACCTCATTCTTATATTCCCTGAATTTCTCGAATGCCTCAGATTTGTACTTCATTAAGTACACGTGTCCATACCTAGAGAAATCATCAGTGAATGTTATGAAGTATGAGTAACCACCTATAGCCTGAGTCGACATGGGACCATATACATCACTATGTATGAGTTCCAATAACTCGGGGGCTCTCTCTCTAGTTCCACTAAAAGGAGAGTTGGTCATCTTCCCACGAAGGCATGGTTCGCAAGTTGCATATGTCTCATAGTCAAATGGATCTAAGTATCCATCTTTCAGTAACTTTTGAATCTTTCCCGCGTGTATATGACCTAGACTATAATGTTATAGGTATGCATTATTCAGCTCATCTCTTTTCCTCTTAGACATATTTATATTCATGATATGTGGAGAAGTGTCTAACACATATAAGCCATTTAAAAGAGTCCCTCTAGTGATGATCTCATCATCCATAATTATTGAACAATTATTGTTCTCAAAAACTAATTTATATCCACTTATTGTCAAACAAGAGATAAATATAATATTTTTGATAATAGAGAGAACAAAATAGCATGCATCCAATGCAATGATCGCTCCACTAGGTCGATGTAGGGTGACCTCCCCAACGGTAATTGCAGCAACTCTTGCTCCATTGCCCATCTTGAGGTCCATATTGTCTCTGGCCAGTCTCCTAGGTCTTGCCAGAACTTGCAACGAATTATATATGTGATAAGCACTCCCGGTATCCAATACATATGTGTTATCATAAAAATCTGACAAGTGGAGACTGATCATGAATATACCTGAAGCTTCTCCAAGCTTCTGTCTCACCTTCTCTGCAAGGTAATCCTTACAATTCCTCTTCCAATGCTCATCTTGGCCGTAGTGGAAGCACTGTCATTTGTCCTTTGCCGGGTCTCTCTTGGCAACTTTGCCTTACATAGTCTTTCTTTGCCTTTGCCCTTCTTAAGGGTCTTTACTAGCCTTCCTTTTCCTATTGGTCTCACCAATATAGAGAACTGACTTCTCTTTCTTGTTGGTACTCTCAGCTCCCCTCAACATATTGAGGAGCTTAGGTAGAGTCACCTCAAACTTGTTCATGTTAAAGTTAATAATGAATAGTGAAAATGAATATAGTAGGGACTGAAGTATAAGATCAACATATAGGTTATCCTTTAGAACTATCTTTATACTTCACAAAGCGAGAAATCTCATCCTCGATTGTCCTTTCCTCCAGCGTGGGCACAATTGTGTTAAGGACATATACGATTTTCTCTTCCGTGAGAATAATTTTCAAATTATGGAGCTTTTGGACCAATGAGGCGGTTGGCATCAAGTATGTCATGTAGGGGTTTTGCAAGCGACAAACAAGATATAGCGTAAATAAATAACATGTAGATTTTATAGAAAATACTAATTAAGATATGGACTTCTATCTTAATGTACTCCTACTATTTTCTTAGCGAATCACGCGACACCCTCGACACGTGAGACGGAAGTCTCCGGCAAACTCCTAGTGGGGATCGGGATCCAATTGGCGTCCTAGTGCAACCTCGAGGGACTCGACCAATTACACTAAGCCCAAAAAGTAGGCAACTCTTGCCAATCACAACTCCTTGTGATTCCTGTCATGTTCGGCCTTTGAATCATCATAGTCTCATGGGACTCGACCAACCATGACGTTCAGTTAAGTCATCACCATCGTTACAAGATGAGTCTGATTCGATGATATTCCCTCGAGGGGATCGACCAAGCATACCATGTCCTCAAGTCACCGGTGACATCTCTACGTCGTAGGCAAGATCTCGATCATGTAGATAGGTGAGCCTCGAGGGACTCGACCAACTCAACCTATGTCATGATTCAATTTCTTCCTATAACGATGGAAGGCCACGTGGGTCAATCTTATTGCCTCACGCTTACTGACTTAATATTATCTTAAGTGGGGTTTTTTTATATCGGTCTCCTAATATATCGTGTCACACACATACATATTTAATATATATTTACATCGTATGTAAATATATATATATACATATAACTAGTAGGTGTATAACACATCACATATGCAAGCCACACCGATTGATCATGAGCCGTCACCTAATATGATTAAGCCCGAGCCAATGGGCCTAATCACTCATAATAGGATCTATGTGTGAATTGGCGCATCTCCATGCCTTGTAATTTTTGATCTCATCATCATCGATTCCGTCGGATCATTGCATCACCATACGTCGTGATCTCCTGCCATGACATCGTGGGTCCCGCTATAACCTCAACGCTCCTGCTGCACCTCTCCATGTAATTACAAATAATCACAGGCACATATGCCCAATAATAAACGAGAAAAACGTAAGCTCGCAGGCCCCAATAATAATAATAATCATAATTACACACATCACAACACATGGCTCTTAGTGTAACATCATACATCACATGTACATCACATCATATGTAGGATTACTAGATATATATAATAATTAATTAAACTATTTAATTAATTATTTTTCTAAAATCAGGATATGCTCGGAATTTTCAGAATTATCAAGGGTATTTTCATAATTCTGGATCAAAGGATAGTCCTTAGAATTTCTAGAATTGTTGAGGGTATTTTGAAAATTTTGTACATGAGGACAATCCATAGAATTTCCCTAATTCAGAGGGGTATGATCATCCTTTTCTCAAAAGGATGCCCTAGCCCTCTTTCCCTACCCTCACTACGCCACCGTCGCTGCCCTACGCAGGCAGCGCCGTTGCACGCCGTCGGCATGGGTAGTCGCCCCTATGGTAGGCGCTGCTACCCTCGGGCGGCACCTCGAGGGCGGGCGGTGTCGCCTTGCGTGGGCGCTGCCCCTACAGGAGCGGCCGCCCTTGCAAGTAGCAGCCCTGCCGCGAGGCTGCCCCTTGCGGCCTGGCCGCGGACGCTGCCTATGCCCGCAGGCGCCAGCCATGCCCGTAAGCGGTCGCGCATACTAGCGGCTGCCCTTGCAAGGGGCATTGGCCATGGCCGACCGCCCCTTTGCAGGGGGCCTTGGCCGCAGCTGGTTGCCCCTTGCAACCAGCCTGGCCATGGGTGGTCGGCCCTGCATGGGGGCTGGCTGTGGCTGGCCGCCCCTCCTTCATGCTGCCTTCGCTTCAAAAACGCGGCAAGAACATGTAAAACGATTCTATGCGATTTAATCTCATCACACTTTGTTTAAAACCAATATTTCGCACAAAAACCTTGGCTCTGATACCACTGTTGGGAAACCTCTGTGGGTGTATCACACGCGCAGTGAAAATCAAAACAAAAATTGGTTTTCCACATAGATCAAATTATCGTGCAAAATATTGGGGTCATGAGAAAAATATAAAAACCGATAAAACCACGATGTGAGAGAGATTGATTTTACCTAGGGAGATCGTATATCCCTGTATTCTAGATTCGGATGGAGAAGATGAAGGAGGTCAAGCGTTCTCCTCTCTAGCGGTATCCACACGATGGTTCTTTGCAGGGAAACTCCTCCAATCTGATCTCACAACTCTTGCATAGAGGGAGGGAGGAGAATAGGAGGTGGTGGCTAAAGCTGCAGCATATCAACCATGAGTCTCCCCTCCTATTTATAAAGAGCCACCAAAAACCCTAGGGCTCCTGCCTTAGTGGGTATTGGATCTCCATTCAATTACCCACTAACCTTGCATTATTGGATCTCTATCCAATAATCTCCTTAGGCTTCTAATTGGGCCTTAATCATAGAGCCTATCAGCATAGAGTCTCATCTAATGAGAATAGGGGCTAATTGGATCTTCATCCAATCCTCTATTTGCTGAAGTATCCACCATATATGTGTGACCCTCTAGGCCCGATACCGAGCTGGCCGTGAGTCACTCCCATCAGAACTACTTCTGATATAGTAAATTATTATCCCCATAATAATTCACTCGACTCATCGACTATGAACGTACTAGGCCACTACGCCATAGTCCCCAGATGGTACAAGGGGGATCAAATCCATCGGACCTGTCTTTCCACAGTTACCGTGTATCTATAATCTCTCATCCAACTAATATCCCAGAGACCGTATATTGGACATGGTACTGTCAAGCCACATACAAAATCCTTCATAATCTCGCTCTAATCGGATTCTCTTGGAGAGCTCTTTCTCTTTTAATCCGAACGACCCTAGCTAAGGATTTGTTTGAGCAAGAGAATGGATAATCCTCTCTTGACATTCAATTACTTTTGTAAGGTTGGCTACCAATCCCGATAACCAGTTGTACCAAATCTGGAGCTTTCCAAACCTATAAGTTTGGAGTCAAAGAAAGGAGTACTCATACAAGGCATCCTTGGTGTCTCAAGTCTAAAGACTAGATAAACAACTGGGACTATGGAATCACTATCTGACATTAGGTATCATTAACAATACAACATTCCATAAGCGAATCAATCAGTGAACTCATTCTCCAATGAGCACCTGTACTATATTCTTAGTGTCTCCACACAAGTGGCTATGAGACCAATCGCCTCCATCATATGAACCGGTATATAGTACACCGATCTGTCTGGTTATCTCAATGTCCCTCTTGAGTAACCTATGACCGGGATTATTTAGGATCTGTATTTAAATGTGAATCAATCTCATTATCGTGATCTCATCACGATCTGACTCCCATTGCACAAAACCAAGGACATCACACTATATATGTAATAGATAATGCGAGAATATACCAATATTAATCATAAGCAAAAAAATCACATAGCTTGTCACACGTGCCATCACTCACGTGATTGGCTTGCAGGGCACCTGTAACTAGTAGCAGCTCCTGCGCTGCAGGCGGCTGCCCCTACGGGTGGCTGCCCCTATAGGGGGCCTTGGCCACAGTCGATCGCCCCTTATAGGTGGTTAGGACGTGGCCAATCGTCCCTGTAGGGGGCCTGGTCGTGGCCAGCCACCCTTGCAAAGGGCCTGGCCATGGTCAGCCACCCTCTTTCCTGGCTGCCTTCACTGCAAAAAATGTAACAAGAAGGCGTAGAATAGTTCTACACGATGCAATCTCATCACACGAAGTTTAAAACCAATTTTTTGCACGAAAACCTTGGCTCTGATACCACTGTTGGAAAACCTCGGTGGGAGCATCACATGCGTAGTGGAAATCAAAACAAAAATAGGCTTCACACGCATATCAAATGATCGTGCAAAAGATTGGGGTCGCAAGAAAACCGTAAAAATAAAAAAAACTGCGATGCGTGAGAGATTGATTTTACCTATAGCGATCGTATATCCCTGTATTCCAGATCTGGATGGAAATGATGAAGGAAGTCAAGCGTCTTCCTCTCTAACGGTATCCACACGATGGATCTCTGCAGCGAAACTCCTCTAATCTGATCTTGCAAATCTTGCACAGAGAGGAGTAGAATAGGAGGGGGAGGCCAAAGCTACAACCCATCAACCATGAGTCTCCCCTCGTATTTATAGAGAGCCACCAAAAAACCCTAGGGCTCCTGCCTTAGTCGGTATTGGATCTTCAACCAATTACCCACTGACCGTGCATTATTGGATCTCTATCCAATAATCTCCTTAGGCCTCTAATTGGGCCTCAACTAAGGAGCCCATAAATGTAGGGTCTAATCTAATGAGAATAGAGGCTAATCGGATCACCATCCAATCCTCTATTCGTTGAAGCATCAATCATATGTGTTTGACCCTCTAGGTCTGATACCGAGCTGGACGTGAGTCACTCCCTTCAGAACTCCTTCTAATATAGTGAATTATTCTCTCCATAATAATTCACTCGACTCATCGACTATGGACGTACTAGGCCACTACGCCATAGTCCCCAAATGGTACAAGGGGGATCAAATCCATTGGACCTATCTGTCTATAGTTACCATGTATCTATAATCCCTCATCCAACTAATATCCTAGAAACCGTATATTGGACATGGTATTGTCATGTCACATACGAAATCCGTCATCATCTCGCTCTAATCAGATTCTACCAGATAACTCCTTTTCTCTCAATCCGAATGACTCTGGCCAGAGATTTGTTTGAACAAGCATAAATGAGATATTCCTCTCATGATATCGAGAGTGGATAATCCTCTAATGAGACTTAATTGTCTTCGTAAGGTTGGCTACCAATCCCGATAATTAATTGTACCAGATTTAGAACTTTCCAAACCTTTAGGTTTGGCATAAAGGAAGGAGTACTCATACAAAGCATCCTTGGTGTCTCAAGTCAAAGGACTAGATACACAATTAGGACTATGGAATCGCGGTCTGACATTAGGTATCATTAACCATACACAGCATTCCATAAGCGGATCAATCAGTGACCTATGATCGGGATTTTATACACACACAAACACACACACACACACACACACACACACACACACACACACACACATATATATATATATATATATATATATATATATATATATATATGCTAATTATTTGAGGAACAGGAAAAAACTCAAATATATAAGATATCCAAGAGTCTCTTCCGAGCCAGGATAATAGAAGAGGCATTGGTTCATAACCATGTCCTGAAGATGATAAAGTGGATCGAGAAACTCACAGGTCTAGGAATAGTCCTAAAGTATAATACGTGTATTGATCTTATACTTCAGTCCATGTTAGATTCATTTTCTTACTTTATTATGAATTTTAACACGAGAAAGTTTGAGGTGACTCTCCCTGAGCTCCTCAATATGTTGAGGGAAGCTGAGAGTGTCACTGTTTGCATAAAAGACCCGGTAAAGGACAAAGAACGGTGCTTCCAATATGGCAAAAATAGGTACTGGAAGAGGAACTATAAGTATTACCTTGTAGACAACGTGAAACAGAAGCTTGAAGGAGCTTCAGGCATATTCATGATCAGTCTCCACTTATCAAATTTTCATGATAACACATAGGCATTGGTACCAAGAGTGCTTATCATATCTATAATATATTACAAGTTCTGACAAGACTTAGGAGACTGCCCAGAGACGAGATGGACCTCAAGATGGGTAATGGAGCAAGAGTTATTGTAGTTACCATTAGGGTGGTCACCCAACATCTGCTTGGTAGTACTATCATTACATTGGATATATACTATTTTATCCTTTTATTATCAAAAATATTATTTTCATTTTTTGTTTGATAATTAGTGGATATAAATTAGTTTTTTAGAATAATATATGTTCTATAATTTTAGATAATGGGATCATCACTAGAGGGACCCTGATAAATGGCTTATATGTGTTAGACACTTCTCCACACATCATGAAAATAAATATGTTCAAGAGAAAATAAGATAAAGTGAATAATATATACATATGACATTGTAGGCTATGACATATCTATAAGGGAAGGATTTAAAGGTTGCTGAAAGATGGATACTTAGATCCACTCGGCTCTCAGTCATATGTAACTTGCGAACCTTTCCTTAGTGGACTAGAGAAAGAGCCACTGAGCTAATGGAACTCATATATAGTGATGTATGTGGTTCCATATTGACTCAAGCTATAAGTGGTTACTTATACTTTATTACATCCATTGACAATTTCTCCAGGTATGGACACATGTACTTGATAAAATACAAGTCTGAGACCTTTGAAAATTCAGTGAATATAAGAATGAAGTAGAGAATGGATTAGAAAGAGTATTAAGACTCTTCAATCAAATCGAGGAGGAGAGTACTTGAGTACAGAATTCACTCATTTCTTCAGGGGCTATGGGATTCTATCCTAGTAGATACCTCCTTATGCATCTCAATTCAATGGTCTATCAGAAAGGAGGAATCACACGTTGTTGGACATGGTCCATGATGAGTTTTGCTAACCTACCTGTCTCATTCTGGGGATATGTCCTAGAGACCGCAGCTTACCTTCTGAACAGAGTTCATCAAAGTCGATAGTGTCTACAGTATATGAATCCCATAGGGGCTATGGGATTCTATCCTAGTAGATACCTCCTTATGCATCTCAATTCAATGGTCTATCAGAAAGGAGGAATCACACGTTGTTGGACATGGTCCATGATGAGTTTTGCTAACCTACTTGTCTCATTCTGGGGATATGCCCTAGAGACCGCAGCTTACCTTCTGAACAGAGTTCATCAAAGTCGATAGTGTCTACAGTATATGAAATATGAAAAAGAAGTTCGTTCTTAAGGTAGTTAAGATTTGGGATTATCCTACCCTTGTTAGAAGATATAATCCCCACAAGTTAGAATCAAGGATGGAATGACGCACGTTTATGGAAAACCCTAAGAGGACATTGGGGTATTATTTTTATCATCTCAAGGACCATAAGGTCTTTATTACTAGAGGGGTTATGTTCCTTGAGAAGGAACAAATTCATGATGGAAACAGTGGGAGTGAGATAGAGTTGAATGAGGTTAGAGAACCTAGCTCAAGCATCATTCTAAAGTCTGAGTCTGTTCAGGTACCTAGCATACAAGTTCCAACTTTGTGCATGTCTAGCAGAGTAGCTCACCCTCTTGAAAGATATGTGGGATATATCAGTAGAGATGACTCTCAGGATGTTGATTCTTAGACCTATGAGGAGACTATTATGAGTATATACTCTTGGAAGTAGCAAGAAGTCAATTTTGAGATGGATTCTATGTACTCCAACAATAATGCACTTGAGGGTTTCATACCCATTGGTTACAAATTGATCTTCAAAAAGAAGATCAGAATAGATGAAACGATGAAGATCTATGAGACAAGGCTGGTGGCTAAATGATATCGTCAAAGACAAGGAGTTGACTTTGACGAAACCTTTTCACATATAGCCATGCTTAAATCAATCAGAATTTTCTTGGCTATCGCAGCACATTATGATTATGAGATTTGGTAGATGGATGTGAAAACTGTATTCCTTAATGGTAACCTTAAGGAGGAGGTGTATATGATATAACAAAAAAGATTCATATCTAGAGAGAGTCAAGATAAAGTGTGTAGGTTGCTCAGGTCCATTACGGATTGAAGCATGCTTCCCAAACTTGGAACATAAGATTTGTTGAGGGGATCAGATCTTATGACTTTGTTAAGAATGAAGATAAGCCTTGGGTGTATAGGAAGGTAAGTGAGAGCGCTATCACCTTCTTGGTGCTTTATGTGAATAACATCATAATCATTGGGAATGATGTAGGAATGTTCTTCATAATGAAGGCTTTGCTATCTAAAAATTTCTCCATAAAGGACTTAGGGGAAACATCATATATTTTAGGGATCCAGACCTATAGAGATAGATCTAAGAAAATGCTTAGTTTGTCCTAGTTGAGGTACATAGACTCTGTTGTCAAAAAGTTTGGCATGGAGAATTCTAAGAGAGGTCACATATTAATGAGACATGAAATATCATTTTATAAGAGTGTGTCCCCAAAAACTCTTGAAGAAAGAGCAGACATGGATAATAGGATACCTTATGCCTCAGCGATAGGGTATATCATGTATGTTATGTTATTTGCCTGGCATGATATAACACATGCTCTATGTATCACGAGCAGGTATCAGGCGGATCCAGGTTTGAAACATTAGAAGACAGTAAAGTGTATATTTAAGTACTTGAAAATGATTAAGGATCTTTTACTAGTACGTGGATAAGGTAGCCTCTAGATTAAGGATTACATTGACTCGAGTTTCCAGTCCAACATTGATAATAGCAAGTCAAACTCAGGGTATGTTGTCACCCTAAATATAGGAGCAGTAAGCTGGAAGAGTTCCAAGCAAGACACTACTACTGACTCGACTACAAAGATCGAATATATTACTACAGTAGACGTAAAAAAGGATGGTGTGGATGAAGAAGTTCATCAGAGATTTATGAGTCATACAAAGCAACATGGAATCGATTCCCATATACTCCGACAATAATGGGGCAATCGCTCGAGCAAAGGAACTCATGTCTCATCAAAAGTTTAAGCACGTTCTAATAAGGTTCCACTTAATTAATGAGATCATAGACCGGAAAGATATAGCAATGAAAAGAGTTTCATCTGAAGATAACATTGTAGATCCACTAACGATTTGATCTACATGGGAAACCGATTTTGTTTTGATCTTCCGCTGCGCATATGATGCCCCCGCTTGGTTTCCCAATAGTTTCTATTATGATGTTGAGGATAGCAAGTCAAACTTAGGATATGTGTTTACCCTAAATGGAGTAGCTGTAAGCCAGAAGTGTTTAAAGCAAGATATTATTGCTGACTCGACCATAGAAGCAGAGTACATTACTACGGTAGAAGCAACAAAGGAGGGAGTCTAGATGAAAAAGTTCATCATAGATTTGGGAGTCATACCAAATAATGAGGAGCAGGTTCCCATATATTGCCACACCAATGAGGTGATAGCTCTAGTAAGAGAACATATGTCCTATTAGAAGTGTTCTAAAGAGGTTCCAACTGATCAGAGAGATTATGGCCCATGAAGATGTAGCAATAAAAAATTTTATCTGAAGATAATATTGTAAATCTACTAACGAAGCCGTTGTCTCATATTGTATTTGAGTGTCATAGGAGTCTGATATGGATCAGACATATAGGTGATGACACGTGTGACATGCTGATTACAAGTGCCCTACAAGCCAATCACGTGAGTGATGACATGTGTGACATACTTCACGATCTTTTTACTTATTATTATTAGCATATTCTCACTTTTATGTTATTTATTGCATATATTATGATGTCCTTGAATCTATGAAATGAGCATTGGATCATGATGAGATCATGAGAATGTGATCAGTTCACCTTTAACACATAGACCCTAAATAATTTTGATCATATATTACTCGAGAAGGACATCGAGATAACTAGACAGACCGATGTACTGTATACATATCTATATAATAGAGGCGACTGGTCTTATAGCCGCTCATATTGGGACACTTAGGGTACAGTACAAGTGCTCATTGGAAAAAAGTTGATTGATTGATCCGCTTACAGAATACAGGATGGTTAATGATAATTGACATTAAATAAGGATTCTGTAGTCTCAGTTATGTGTCTGGTCCTTAAACTTGAGACACTAAGGACATCTTGTTTGAGTACTCATTTCTTTGACGCCGGACTTTTTGGTCTAGAAGTTCTAAAACTGGTACAACTGATTATCCGGATTGATAGCCAACCTTATGAAGATAATTGAGTATCAATAGAGGATCATCTACTCTTGGTTTCATTAGAGGAATATCTCATGTGCTCTCACTCAAGCAAATCCCTGGCTATGGTCGTTCGAATTGAGAGAGAATGAGTTCTCCGGGAGAATCTGATTAGAGCGGGGCTCTAATAGATTTTGTATGATGTATGAGAGTGTCATATCCGATATATGATTTCTAGAATATTATGGATGAGGGACTATAGGTACACGATAACTCTAGATAGAAAGGTCCAATGGATTACATCCCCCTGACCATCTAGGAACTATAGTGTAGTGACCTAGTACGTCCATAGTCGATGAGTTGGGTGAATTGTTATAGGATAACAATTCGCTAAGTGAGTAGGAATCCTGACAAGTGCAACTCACAATAAGCTCCAAATTAGGTCTAAAGGGTCACACACATATAGTGGATATTGCGATGAGTAGTGGTTCAGATATGAGATATTCACAGAGTCCCTATTTTATTGGATATCCAATAAGCCCTCGTATTACTGGATCTTATTGATGAGATACAATAAGAACTAATAAGAGATTATTAGATAGAGATCTAATGATCTAAGAGGCTTGGATAGTTGGATAGAGTTCTAGTACCCAATAAGGCATGATCCATTAGGGCTAAATTGACAAGAATCTCTAATAAATAGGAGGGGGCTAAAGGTTCATAGTCTAGAGCTTCTAGTGTCCCTCCTATTCACCTTAGCCTTCTCACCTCCTTGGGCGACAGATCTTGTGTGCTACACATAGATATGAAGATCCCACAATGATTTGAGGAGCGTCATCACTGCGTGTGGATACTGCTAGAGAGGAGGACATCTGACCTCCTTTATTTACGTCTACGGGTCTAAGTTTTCAAGGATGTATTAGGTACAACATCTAACATACGTGTTATGTTATTTTTTTTGCACCAATCATCGCATGACAATTTGACCAACGTGGAAGACCCTTTATTTTATTTTTTCACTATGCATATGATGATTCTGATAAGGTTCTCCATTAGTAGGAGCGTGTTCACCTTCTTGCTGCTATATGTGAATGATATCTTGGTCATTGGGAATGATATATGAATGCTCTCCACAGTTAAGGCTTGACTATTTAGACACTTCTCCATAAAGGACTTAGGGGAAACATCCTAAATTTTAGGGATTCGGATCTATAGAGATAGATCCAAGAGGATGTTTGGCTTGTCTCGACCGAGGTACATAGACACCATTGTCAAAAGATTTAACATAAAATATTCTAAGAGAGGTTTCATACTGATAAGATATGAAATATCAATTTCTAGGGATATGTCCCCAAGGACTCATGAAGAAAAGACAGATATGGATATGATACTCTATGCATCTATGATAGGATATGTCATATATGCTATACTATATATCATGCCTGATATATCACATACTCTAAGTGTCACAAGCAAGAATTAGGTGGATTTGGGAGTCATACATAGTAGCGAAGAGTTGCTTCCCATATATTACGATAATAACATAGCAATTAATCAAACAAGGAAACTCAAGTCTCGTCAAAAGTATGTTCTAAGAAGGTTCCACCTAATTAGAGAGAATATGAACTATAGAGATGTAGCAATAGAAAGAGTTTCATCCAAAAATAACATTGTAGAACCACTGACAAAGCCATTATCTTAAATTATATTTGAGCATCACAATGGTCTGATGGGGATCAGACACATATGTGATTGACTTTAGGTCAAGTGGAAGATTGTTGGTTATAGGTGCCCTGTAAGCCAATTACGTGGGTGATGGCACGTGTGACACACTGCACAGTCTCTTTGCATATTATTGTTGTTGGCACTTTCTCACTTTATGTTACGTATTACATATATTGTGATATTCTAAGATCTGTGCAATGAGAATTGGATCATGATGAAATCATGATAATAAGATCAATTCGCCTTTAAATACAGATCCTAAATAATCCCGATCATTGGTTACTCGAGAGGGATATTGAGATACTATATACTCATTCATATGATGGAGGTGGTTGGTCTCATAGTTACTTATGTGGGGACACTAACGGTATAGTACAGGTGCTCATTAGAGAATGAGTTCACTGATTGATCCGCTTATTGAATGTTGGATGGTTAATGATACTTGACGTGAGACAGTGATTACGTAGTCTCAATTGTGTATTTGGTCCTTAAACTTGAGACACCAAGGATGCCTTGTTTGATTACTCCTTTCCTTGAAGTCAGACTTACAAGTTTGGAAGTTTCTGATTTGGTACATCCGGTTATCGAGATTGGTAGCTAACCTTACGAAGGTAATTATGTGTCGATAGAAGATCGTCCACTCTCGACATCACGAGAGGAATATCTCATGTGCTCTCGCTCAAGCAATTCAGATTGAAATAAGAGTTATCCAGGAGAATTCCATTAGAGCGAGACTTAGATGGATTTCGTATAAGGCCTGACAGTACCATGCCCGATATACGATCATTGAAATATTAGATGGATGAGGGACTATACATACATAGTGGTAATTAAGGACAAATAGGTCCAATGGATTAGATCTCTCTATATCATCTGGGGACTACGACGTAATGGCTTAGTACGTCCATATTCGATGATTTAAGTGAATTGTTATGAGATAACAATTCATTGAGTCAGAAGGAGTTCTAAGTTAGAAGGAGTTATGATAGGTGTAACTCACGGTCTACTCGGTATTAGGCCCAAAGAGTCACATACATATGGTAGATGTTGTGACGAGTAGAGGTTCAAATATGAGATATTCGCAGAGTCCTTGTTTTATTGAATATCCAATAAGATAACGATGATTTGAGTGAATTGTTATGAGATAACCATTTATTGAGTTAAAAATAGTTCTGACAAGTGTAACTTATGGTCAGCTCAGTATTAGGCCCAAAGAGTCACACACATATAGTAGATGTTGCGACGAGTAGAGGTTCAAATATGAAATATTCACGGAGTCCTTATTTTATTGGATATCCAATAAGCTCCTATTTTATTGGATCCTATAGATGAGATCCAATAAGAGCTAATAAGATATTATTAGATAGAGATCCACTAACCTAAGAGCTTTGGATAGTTGCATAGAGATCCAGTACCCAATAAGGTAATATCTATTAGGGTTAACTTGATAAGGACCTATATAAATAGGAGAGGGCTAAAGGGCTCATAGGCTAGAGCTTCTAGTGGTCACCTCTCCTATTCTCCTCTCCTCTATAAATGATAGCTCTTGTGTATTACGCACAGAGAGAGAGAGAGATCCCGCAACTATCTAAGGAGCATCATCGCCGCATCTACCGAGTAGATCACCACTAGAGAGGACGTCTGATCTTCTTCATCTATACCTATGGATCTGATTTTTCAGGGATATATAATCTCCCTAAGTAAAATATCTAACACACGACATATAGTTTTTTAGTTTTGTGATTTTTCGCGTATCAATCATCGCACGATGTTCTGATAAACGTAAAAAATCAGTTTTGTTTTGGTTTTCTACTATGCATGTGATGCTCCTGTCAAGTTTCCCAATATTAATGATTCCTCGAGTTTTTCTGAGATCATCACCTCGCCCATAATGTTTTGATGGGACCAAACAAGATCAGAGGTTTCAAGTCTCATTATAAATGATTGTAAATGATTGTTTTACGATTAAAAGATGAGAATTAGTAATCTCTTAGGTCTCATTTATAAATTTGATGATGAAAACCACTAGTGGGTTACCCTTGTTTATCAGATTGGTAGGAGTGTAGCAGCCAAATACTTGGGTCGCATGTCATGATGAAGTATTGATCAAAATACTACGATCAAGTCTAAATACTATAGGCTTGAGTGCCATCGACTAAGGATGATGTAGCCTATTGAACTCAATAGTGGGAGTCTAAATTCGTCATCCATTGGATGGTCAGTGAACTTTGGACTTCTGGAGCACCGGATATTGTGACTAGCTAAGGTATGTCAAGGGATAATTATTGAAGGCCGGAGTCACTACTAATTGTGTCATTTGAGGAAGGTAAAAGATAACATACTATATCATCAATATCAATATTCCAACATATTAGATGAGATTTAGGAAGACCTTCATTGGACCACCATGTGGGTGGGTCCCAGTGGGTAAAGTCTAGGATCATTAAATAACTATCAGTACTATATCTAAATTTGCATCAAGATGAAAGAATCATTAGGAATGTCATTCTGCTATCCACAATGGATGAAGATGCTACGGATGGGCGACAGGGCACCGTAGCTCCTTGTTGAGTGTGTTGATAGGGTGACATTTTAGCAACACGAGCCTTCTTACTTCGTTCACCTTCCTTGAGCTTTGGGCGAGCCCTCAAAAAACTGAAATTAATGTCAGATGGCTTTATAATATGGAGCTTCAATGAACTTTAAATTAATTATTATATCACATAAATTTACTCCTATGTTACAAGTTCAAATTTTATCCACCTACACTATTTTAAAATTTTACTTTTTTTAAGATTCTAGTCCTTGTAGACTAATATTTTACATTTTATTAATTTTGATGCATTCAGGTTAAATTTTATCTATTTGGCTTTGTTATAGATGACATTCATATTTAGTCACACTACTTCATACACCTATTTTAACGTAGTATATGATCATAGGTGAACAAGAGTTTCTTGTTACTCATCATTTAAATACACTCCTACAGGTAATATCCATCTGGAAATCACCAAGTTAATCATGATTAATCATACTTAAATTAAATAATCCATGTTAGAAAAGATATTTAAATAGGTAAAACACTACTATTGTTTTTATAATGACAATACAATTTTAAACAATATCAATATCATTTGAGCTTTCAAAGAATAGTAAATATGATATTTGGCTGACCGAAATAATCATAATAAAATATATGTTAATTCTTAATATTTTACAAGATTATATATACACACAAGTCAAAGTCACATCAATTGTTGCCAACATTTTTTTAAGAGCTCGTTATTTTGAGATAGTATCAAATTTTACACAATATTTTAAGAGGATGATTAAATCCCCAAAATATGGTAAGTAACAAGGAATTAACAAAAGTATAATTTGGTCTCCAAGTCAAATTAGAACAGAATGTATTTAGTGTAAATGAATCAAATGGAGTATAATTAAATCCCCAAAATAAGATAGGAAAAAATGTGTTCATTTAAAATGAATAAAAAGGAGTATGATTGAGTCGCCAAAAAATAAGGTAGGAACAACTTTAATCATTTGGAATGGAAAGAAAAAAAAAGCAAGATTAAATATTCAAAATGAGAGAAAGAAAGAAATGCTTTAATCTAAAAGAAAATTCAAAG
Source organism: Ensete ventricosum (assembly GCA_029747655.1). Lineage (NCBI taxonomy): Eukaryota > Viridiplantae > Streptophyta > Magnoliopsida > Zingiberales > Musaceae > Ensete > Ensete ventricosum. Next base: position 43,125,382 of record JAQQAF010000001.1, read on the forward strand.
GAATACGTGCACCTAATATATTTGTACGAAGCCAGTATTACTTTGAGAAAGTTTGACAACCAATGGAATAGGGTCTACAGTCTCGCTACGGAAAGATCCGATAGGTTGCCAATTGCATAGAAAACTTACATCATTAGAGCGGTGACAATATATCAAAATGACCAGTCAATAAATCTTAAGATTTTTTACGATTGTTTATGCTAGTATCAATGCATATTTATATCATTAACCTTGAAATTTCGATGCTAGAATTGATTTCAATATCTTATGGGGCTCTTTTGTATGGATTTCAATTGCATATGTCATGACGATGAGAAACAAGTGGAAAGTCATTCCAATACTCTCAATTGGTTAATGGTTTTTATGATTTTATTTTTATGGCTTGTCTCTTGGATTTAGGCTTCTAGAGATCTTATATTAATGGATGAATAACAGATTTGGATCTTTAAGGATATATTTTTTTTTTAATGTTTTGGGGCTTTTTGGTTGGAGTATGGAGAAGCTAAACAATCCATTGAGAGGGCTGCTAAGGACCCTATTGTCGACCTTAATTTAATTGCTAATTGACATTCTATTTTAACCTCCTTCAATCAAAACCTTACTAAATGATCAAAGAAAAAATTGGTAATTCAGAAAATAGAATTAGAGAGAACTTAAAGGAAATAGAGTATATCTAGAATAAAAAAAATTCTAACATTCTCTCTCATGAGGACTAATTTAACCTTCATATCTTAAATAATAATATTATCATACTTAATAGATAATTCCATATGAAATGGTGGATCAGGGTAAAAGGTCAATGTGAATACTAAGTATTTTCATAAAGTTGTGAGCCTTAGGAGGCGAAAGACTATCAACAATATTTACTCTTATAGCAATACTATTTGCCTCTGATGACGACTTAATCCATAGAGGGTCTATTAATTGGTACTGTGCCTTACGGAATAAAGATTCTTCTAATTAACATCAGAATTTGCTTAACCACATTACCTTTACGACTATATTTATAGAAGATCATAAGATTTGAGATTTCTCCGATAATGAAATCTTCTTTGGTATCAAGTCAGTGGGTAGAGAAAAACATCCTGGACCTGTTGGATATACTATAGAATTTTATAATTATTATTAGGAGACCAATAAAAACCCAATTATGGAAGCTTCCATGATTTCTATAGAAATTTTAGACTTCTTGAGAGTTAAGGAAAATCTTATACACTTTTTTATCCTTAACATTTTCAATCCCAAGAAAGTTACTAATTTCAAGCCAGTTGCCCTCTACAATATAATTTACAAAATATTCACTAAGGCCTTATCACTTTGTATTAAACCTCTCATAGACAAGATAATTTCTCCATCCCTAACTATATTGGTCGAGGTCATAAATATTCATGACAATATTATTATTATCAATGAACTAGTATACAGTGTGTATATAAATCTAAAGCAAAATCCACTTATGCTTATTAAGATTCACCTCAAGAAAACTTATGATTGTATCTCCATGGATGCTATTGCTAGGATCTTGTAATGTATGAATTTTCCTCAAGAATTTATGGATTGGATTAAAACTTGCTTGGACTCTCCCTCTTTCTCTTGTCTTATCAATGAAAATACTTTTAATTGATTTAAGAGTTATAGGGGAGTTAGACAAGGGGACTCCTATCTCTTCTTACCTTCTCATCATTGCACAATAGTTACTATCTTCCCTTCTTAACAAACAGCTGACTATCAATAAGATTACCCCTTACAACATAAAAGGGGTCAAGGATAATGATGTTATTATTACAATAAGAGGGAATAAACAAATCATGTAGAAGTCTTATTAAGTTGTTTAATATGTTTCACTCTATTACTAATCTCAAGCTTAACAAAAATAAATCAGTTATTCTTTTTTTCCAAAATGAGTGCAGTACTGATACCAAATATTACTTATGTAATCTATTCCAAATGAAAGAAGGGATTTGGCTTATGTAGTATAGTGGAACTTATATTACCCATGGTAAGTTGGCTGAAAACTATCAAACTACATTAATTGATAAAGTCATGAATAAAATCCAAGGATGGCAAAAGAACTTGATAACTCAAGTTTGTAAGACTATTCTCATAAATGTGGTTATCAATAATATTCCAATCTATTATATGCTAAACTCTTATATCTCAAACAAAATCATGAAGAGGGTTACTAGAGCTTCTAGAGAATTTTTTTTGGGACAACACTACTTTCAAACATGGTAATAATCTCATTAGTTGGAATATTGTTACAGAAGAAAAGATTAATGGAGGCCTAGGTATTACAGACATCCAAGATGTTAAAAAGTCAAATCTAGCTAAAAGAATTCTTTGGATCCTAAACAATTGTGACTCTTATGGATTAAGATCCATAGTACTATGGGAAAGTGAATCCTTGAAATACTAAACTAACTAATTCCAGTACATAGCTTTAGAAAGGCATTCTATAGACTTTTAATTGCCTTAGAAGTGAACCAAGTAAACTAACTGATAGGCACAGGGAGGAAGGTCAATGTCGAGGAAGAAACTTGGATTTTTCGACTGTTCTATCAACAAATGGCCCACTTTCTGTAATGTGTCTGAAATGAGATTAGTTTCCATTATTGCTTATTTTATTAAAAATGACCAATGGGAGAAGGATTTGCTATTGAAAGTGTTTCATATTGATATTGTGAATAGAATAATAGATATCCATATTTCTTTTAATTCATATCAGGATATATAGTGTTAGGTCTCTGACCCTTTGTTGGGTACTTCGATAGGTAAAAGTGCTTATAAATTCCTTAGAGATGAGGTGAATACTACCAATACTTGTTAGACTGGCTAGAGGGTGATATGACAAATATAAGTCATTCTAAAGGTAAAAGTGTTCTTATGAAAACTCCTATGAAGAAGGTTAGCAACAACTGATTGGTTCTCTAGATTTTCTAGTATACCATTAATCCCTTGCCTAGTTTGCAAAGATGAACTTGAATTTGCAAGTCACTTATTTTTTCTTGTTCCACTACTTTAAACTATTAGCGAATGATCCAACTCAAACTAGGTTTATCCTTTCAACACTTTGAAAAATGATCTAATAGGAATTAGATATTGGAGGGGCATCATTTGGATAAGAAAGCTCAAGCAAAACTACCAGTTCTAATTGCTAATTTGCTACGTATCCTTTGGAACAATCATAACAATTGTCATTTTCGTAACCTAACTAGCATTATTTCATTGTGGTGTAAAAGCATATATTTTTACTTTCAATGACACTGAGGGTTGGAATAACACTAAGGGGCATGATGGGAACATAGAATCATGTATATCTAATCATACTTTTTATATATAATTTTAATTTAAAATATGATGCTTCATTCAAAAGTCTTATGGAGTTTGCCAAAGTAGGTTACAACGTCAAGGATCTTTATGGCAAGATAATATTTTTTATATATCATTTTATTTAAAAATATGATGCTTCATTCAAAAGTCTTATGGAGTTTACCGAAGTAGGCTACATCATCAAGGATCCTTATGGCAAGATAATTGCTGCTGGATGTAGAGTTAGATAATTTTATTGAGTCTTGTAAGCCAAAATTTGGGCTATCTTAATGGATAAAGTAAGAATTTTTATGTCTTGAAAGATATAAAAATTCTTTAGACCCGGACTGATTCTCAATAGACAACTAGGATCTTAATTGATTATTGAAAATGATTATTATAAATAATTATTGAAATTTGATTGAAAATATCTCTATTATTAAATGGGAAGACATGAGATGGGAACACAAAAGCCTATTGATAGTCTCACAAGTACTGTTGACTAGTGAGTCAACCTGGCTGGTTCACTATCAAAGGTGCAAGCTCATCCTGGTGTCTCCTCCTTGCTGATGTGGGAGTGCTGGCGTGGCGAATCGGTGTAGGAGCTTTGCATCAGAGGTGATTCGTCGTGATTGATCTGGCCTTGGAGCGGTGAGGTCGGGTAGAGGAACTGAGTTCTGCCTAATGGTAAGGCTCCTCCCTGGGGATTGGTCATCCAGATGTCTCCGAGCTGTCATCGATCTTGCAATGACAAGTCGACGTCGGGGGTTGCCCAACATGGTCCCTCTGATGCTTAAGTTAGTGAAGGGGACAAGACAATAGTATAAGCTATGTGACAGAGTTAGAGTCTCCACCCCTTAGTGTGAGATGATGGATACCTTTTTATACCTAATCTTTTGGCCTTCCTGATGGCTGGCTTAGGATAAGTCAAGTTAACCGCCTGATCATTTTAGTCTTTAATCTTGATAAGGTAAGACGGTTACCACTAATCATGGGGATGCATTATAATGCCATTTTGGCATCGATGACTTGGAGCCCTACGTAGGTGTCGACCTCTGTGGTAGATGAGCTGACATGGGACAAAATCGTCCCTATTATTTGACCCCCCTCGAAAGGGCATCCTTCGAGGCCTTTTTCCAGAGGGCACACTTGTATGGCTCGGATGCATGCTCTTATGTTGGGTATGTGACCTGATTGAAGCCTGCTATATGGAGAATGATAGGAGCACACCGGTCCAGTCTAAGGTCTTCATGCCATAGACTCAGCCGAGGTATAGGCCTCGAGTCTACTAGTCGAGGTGCATGGCTCAGGATTATGTAGACTCGACCGAGGTGCATGTTGGGAAACCTCAGCGGGAGCATCACATGCATAGCATAAATCAAAATAAAAATCGGTTTCCCACACAGATCAAATCGTCGTGCAAAAGATTGGAGTATCCACATGAAGGAGGTCGTATATCCCTGTATTCCATGATGTGTGAGAGATTAATTTTACCTAGGGAGATCGTATATCCCTGTATTCCAAATCCGGATGGAGAAGATGAAGGAGGTCAAGCATCCTCTCTAGCAGTATCCACATGATAGATCTCTGTAGTAAAACTCCTCCAATATAAACTCGTAACTCTTGCATAGAAGGGGGGAGGAGAATAGGAGGAGGAGGCTAAAGCTGCAGCCTATCAACCATAAGTCTCCCCTCCTATTTATATAGAACTACCAAAAAACCCTAGGGCTCCTTCCTTAGTGGGTATTGGATCTCCATCCAATTACCCACTAAACTTGTATTATTGGATCTCTATCCAATAATCTCTTTAGGCCTCTAATTGGGTCTTAATCAAGGAGCCCATCAGTATAGGGTCTCATTTAATAAGAATATGGGCTAATTGGATCTCCATCCAATCCTCTATTCGTTGAAGCATTCACCATATGTGTGTGACCCTCAAGGTCCGATACCGAGCTGGCTGTGAGTCACTCCCATCAGAACTCCTTCTGATATAGTGAATTATTATCCCCATAATAATTCACTCGACTCATCGACTATGGACGTACTAGGCCACTACGCCATAGTCCCCAAACGGTACAGGGGGATCGAATCCATCAGACCTGTCTGTCTACAGTTATCGTATATTATAATCCCTCATCCGACTAATATCCCAGAGACCATATATTAGACATGGTACTGTCAAGTCACATACGAAATCCGTCATAGTCTCGCTCTAATCGGATTCTCTTGGAGAACTCTTTCTCTCTCAATCTGAATGACCTTGGCTAGGGATTTATCTGAGCAAGCACATATAGGATATTCCTCTCATGATACCGAGAGTGGATGATCCTCTATTGATACTTAATTGCCTTTGTAAGGTTGGCTACCAATCCTGATAACCAGCTGTACTAGATTTGGAACTTTCTAAACTTGTAAGTCTGGCGTCAAAGAAATGAGTACTCATACAAGACATTCTTGGTGTCTTAAGTCTAAGGACCTGATACACAATTGGGACTATGGAATCGTTGTCTGACATTAGGTATCATTAACCATACAACATTCGATAAGCAGATCAATTAGTGAACTCATTCTCCAATGAGCACCTGTACTATATCCTTAATGTCTCCACACAAGTGACTATGAGATCAGTCGCCTCCATCATATTGACAGGTATATAGTACATTGGTATGTCCGGTTATCTCAATATCCCTCTTGAGTAACCTATGATCGGGATTATTTAGGATATGTGTTTAAAGGTGAATTGATCCCATTATCGTGATCTCATCACGATCTGATTCTCATTGCACAGAACCAAAGATATCATAATATATATGATACAAATAATATAATGTGAGAATATACCAATATTAATTATAAGCAAAAAGATCACACAATGTGTCATACGTATCATCCCTCACGTGATTGGCTTGCAAGACACTTGTAACTAGCAATGCAACCCTTGGGGCTTTATGCTAAGGTGTATGGCTTAGGAGCAAGTCTTTTTTAACTCCACTCATCTGAGGTGTGACCCTTGAGTCTTCATGCTGAGTGCATGGCTAGGGAGCATGTAAGCTCGGCCTAGGTGCAACCCTAAGATCTTCATACCAAGTGCATAGCTAGGGAGAGTGTAAGCTCGGCCTAGGTACAACCTTCGGATCTTCATACAAGTGCATGACTAGAGAGCATGTAAACTCAGCCTAGGTGCAGCCCTCGGGTCTTCATGTCGGGTGCACGGCTAGAGAGCATGTAAGCTCAGCCTAGGTACAACCCTCGAGGTTTCATGTCGAGGTGTATGGCTCAGGAGTGAGTCCTTTCTAACTCCACTCATCCGAGGTGCAGGCCTCGGGTCTTCATGCCAAATGCATGGCAAGGGAGTGCGTAGGCTTGACCTAAGTGCATCCCTCAGGTGGCTGGGCTCGACCATGATGAAGTAGGAGACTAGCCAGAGGTTGGGCTCGATCGTGTTGAAGCATGAGAGTAGACCCATTTGGGGTTTGGCTCAATCACATTAAGGCAGGAGACTGGACCCACCCAAGGGCTTGGCTCGATTACATTGAAGTGGAAGACTGGACCTCCCATGATACCTAATTAGTGGTGGTGGATGATGCTACGATGGGTGGTATTTGGCATAGTGATGTGTTGTCTTGCTCGTAGGAATTCTATTACCTACATGCTTAATTACGAGGGGAGCTTTCAGCTGCCCTGAGGTCTGATGCACTTAGGGTGATGTGCTCCTCTTTAGGTTATGTTGGCATGCAATGATTGGAGGTGCAACGTCCATGACGGGTTTGAATTTGGTCATCATGAGCATTTGTGAGCAACAAAGGCCAAGTACAAGCTCGAGGAGGCCTAGAGGATGCTGCGGAGGATGAGACAGAGGCGCAAGGTTACCGACTAAGTCAACGAAGGGAGAAGTGGGGTGATGGTTTGCATTATGTTGGTAAGAGTTTGGACTTGTTGAGTGAGGCTCAGGATTGCCTCTGACGCGGCAAGCAAGGGGCTCATCTATGGTCTCAAAGGGGGAAAAAACCCTTCTCTACCCAAGGGGGCTCAGTACCGGAGGTAATGTCTCCTCGCTCAAATGTTCGTTATGAGGTGTAACAAAAGGACGTGCCTGTGATGTTTGGCCCTCCTTCTAGTGCCAAAATGATGGTGCCATAAGTATCGTCGACTAGTGAGTCGACCTAGTTGGTTCACCACCAAAGGTGCAGACTCATCCTAGTGTCTCCTCCTTATTAATGTGGGAGTGCTGATATGGCGAACCGGCAAAGGAGGTCCACTAGGGAGGCGATTCATTGGGGTTGATATGGCCTTAGAGTAGTGAGACCGAGTAGTAGAACTAGGATCTACCTAATGGCAAGGTTCCTCCATGGGGGCTGGTCATCTGGGTGTCTTCAAGTTGGCAACGATCCTGTGTGATAGGTCAGTGTTGGGGGTTGCCCAACATGGCCCGTTCGATTCTTAAGTTAGTGAAGGGGAGAAGAAAGCAATATAAGCTGTGTAAAAGAGTTAAGAGTCTCGAGGCTTGGGTCCCTGGTCTATTGAGACTTGGGTCCTTGGGCTCTTGTCGATGCTCTGATATGTCAAGAGAGAGCTCGTTAGGGCCGCAATGAGGGCCCCGTTGGGCTTCGTGCAGCCTCTAGTTCATAGTTTAGAGTTGAACTTTTATCGAGGATTTTCTAGTAGTCATCGGACTATGCCTCAGGCTTCGGTAGGGCTCTAACGTGGCTTAGTGAAACACAACACTCCATTGTCGAAAGGTGCGGCGTGAGGCTACTACTCCAACTTGACTGAAGAGATCCTTGAAAGGTGAGGTATGAACTCCTTGGTTGGACTTTAGGAAGAAGAGGTGCAGCCAGTGGTTCGAGGGTGAGCCGTTGCATCGGGGTTACCGACTAAGTCAACTAAGGGAGAAGTGGGGTGATGGTTAGCATCATGTTAGTAAGAGTTTGGACTTTCTAAGTGAGGCTCAGGATTGCCTCTTAGAGGCAAGCAAGGGGCTCGTCTCCGATCTCAGAGAGGGAAAAAGCCCTTCTCTGCCTAAGGGGGCTCGGTACCAGAGGTAATGTCTCCTCGCTCAAATGTTCGTTAGGAGGTGTAACAGAAGGATGTGCCTGCGACGTTGGCCCTTCTTCTAGCGCCAAATGATGGTGCCACGACTACCATCGACTAGTGAGTCGACTTGGTTGGTTCACCACCAAAGGTGCATACTCATCCTAGTGTCTACTCCTTATTGATGTGGGAGTGCTGATATGGCAAACCGGCATAGGAGGTCCACAAGGGAGACAATTCATCGAGGTTGATCTGACCTTAGAGTAGTGAGACCGAGTAGCAGAACTAGGATTTGCCTAATGGCAAGGCTCCTCCCTGGGGGTTGGTCATCCGGGTGTCTCCAAGTTGCCAATGATCCTGTATGATAAGTCAGTGTTGGGGGTTGCCCGACGTGACCCCTTCGATGCTTAAATTAGTGAAGGGGAGAAGATAGTTGTGTGACAAAGTTAGAATCTCAAGAGCCGACCCCCATAAGGAGCTTTATAGATTTTGACCATTCAGGGAGATCAACCCTTGAAACGTTATAGGGGTTCCTCTCTCTAGACTCGGCACAAGGCTGAAATAAAAATAGATGATTATTTGATTCAAGAGGGGGGTGGCTACATCTTTAAATAGGGATCAAAACCTTAGCCTCCCCTTTGCCCCTTCTATAGTCGACCTGTCTTAATAGGAACAGGGGGGGGGGGGGGCGGCTATGTTAGCTTTATAGCCGACCTAAGCAGGAAAAAACCCTGATCGACTAACCCAGTAAAGGAGGTGGTGGCCACTAAGCCCTAAGGGCTAATCTAAACCATAGCAATACTCCTTTATAAGATAGGAGTGGCTTTATTACAATCTAGCAGGGTTTTATTGACTACTTCTTAGAGAGATTATGACTCAACCATGCTAGAGTCATATAAAACCAGCCCTCTTAAAATCAATCTTGTCATCAAGGTTGAGGTTCCATGAACTCGGGGAACCGGGTCTTCAGCTCCTCATATGATTCTCATGCTATTATCAACTGAACTTTGGCCTCCTCATCAGCTGAGGTGTTAGTTGGAAGGATTTGGGCTAAGTCATATTCTTTAAATTTCCATTTGAGGTGAGATATCTGGTGGATCAACTGTAATCTTGATTTGGTGCGCAGATCTGATCTCCAGGTTATGGCCCAATGTGGTCCCCAATTTTGCAAGGCCAAAAGAAATAGGGAGACCATTTCCTTAAGGCTCAAGTTTCCTGTTGATCGGGCTGGAGGTGTAAGAAAACTCGATCTTCAATTTTTCATCCATTCTGAAGTTTGTCGGGAGGCCATTTCTTCTTTGCATGTGCTGGCGTGAGCATAGATTGTAATTCTTTTGGGCTTACTCCTCTTTCGTGTCATAGACCTGTATCCAGCCAAATTTAAAATTTGGTAGCAATGAGCATCCCATTTAAAAATCTAGTGTGAAGTGGGGGGGAAGCCTCGGTGTGAATTAGGAGTTAACCATCTTGCATAACGGTGACGCCGATCCCAACTCTGGATGTGTCTGCTCCAAGTACGAACACATTACCACGTTCAGGTAATGCTAGCATCGATATAGATGGCATCATGATTGTGGGGGTCATGTGGATGCCTTTCTCCTGTTCCTTCTTGCGATCGTGGGCCGTAGATCCGAGGTCATCATCAAGGAAGACTTTTAGCATCATGGTCTGCTCCTCGGTGAAGTCGTGGAAGTAGCCTGAGATGAGGGAGCACTGCATTAGAAACCATAGCTGGTTTCGCTGAATATGACACTTCAGGAAGAGCTTATCTCTGTAGACAAAGAGGTAAAGTTTTTGGAGATAAAGTGTCATTGCAAGGGAAGGTTATGGTCGAATGATCTGTATCTCCCGCGTCTCCTGGACGAGATTTTTAGCTTCGATCCTCTGAAAATATGGACAGCAATATGGCCGAATATGTGCTGGTGGTTCCCCTTCTAAGACCAACATACTGTTGGGAAACCTACAACGGGTGCATCACATGCGCAGCGAAAATCAAAACAAAAATCGATTTCTCACGCAGATCAAATCGTCGTGCAAAAGATTGGGGTCGCGAGAAAAATATAAAAATCGATAAAATTGCGATGTGTGAGAGATTGATTTTACCTAGGGAGATCGTATATCCCTATATTCCAGATCCAGATGGAGAAGATGAAGGAGGTCAAGCGTCCTCCTCTCTAGCGGTATCCAAATGATGGATCTCTGCAGCGAAACTCCTCTTTGATCTTGCAACTCTTGCTCAGAGGGAGGGAGGAGAATAGGAGGTGGTGGCTAAAGCTGCAGCCTATCAACCCTGAGTCTCCCCTCCTATTTATATAGAGTCACCAAAACCCTAGGGCTCCTTCCTTAGTGGGTATTGGATCTCCATCCAATTACCCACTAACCTTGCATTATTGGATCTCCTTAGGTCTATAATTGGGCCTTAATCAAGGAGCCCATCAACATAGGGTCTCATCTAATGAGAATAGAGGCTAATTGGATCTTCATCAAATCCTCTATTCGCTAAATCATCCACTATATGTGTGTGACCCTCTAGGCCCGATACCGAGCTGGCAGTGAGTTACTCCCATTAGAACTCCTTCTTATACAGTGAATTATTATCCCCATAATAATTCACTCGACTTATCGACTATGGACATACTAGGCCACTACGCCATAGTCCCCAGACGGTACAGGGGGGATCAAATCCATCGGACCTGTCTGTCCACAGTTACCATGTATCTATAATCTCTCATCCAAATAATATCCCAGAGATCGTATATTGGACATGGTACTATCAGGTCACATACGAAATCAGTTTATCTTGCTCTAATCGAATTCTACCGGAGAACTCCTCTCTCAATCCGAATGACCCTAGCCAGAGATTTGTTTAAGCAAGCACATATGAGATATTCCTCTCGTGATATCGAGAGTGGATGATCCTCTATTGACACTCAATTACCTTCGTAAGGTTGGCTACCAATCCCGATAACCAGCTATACCAGATCTGGAGCTTTCCAAACCTGTAAGTCTGGCATCAAACAAAAGAGTACTCATACAAGGCATCCTTGGTGTCTCAAGTCTAAGGACCAGATACACAACTGGGACTATGGAATCGCTGTCTGACATTATGTATCATTAACCATACAACATTCCATAAGCGGATCAATCAGTGAACTCATTCTCCAATGAGCACTTGTACTATATCTTTAGTGTCTCTACACAAGTGGCTATGAGACCAGCCGCCTCCATCATATGGACGGGTATATAGTACACCGGTCTGTCCGGTTATCTCGATGTCCCTCTCGAGTAACCTATAACCGGGATTATTTAGGATCTATATTTAAAGATGAATCGATCTCATTATCATGATCTCATCACGATCTGATTCCCATTACACAGAACCAAGGACATCACAATATATATGGTACATATAATATAATGTGAGAATATGTCAATATTAATCATAAGCAAAAAGATTACGCAGTGTGTCACACGTGCCATCACTCGTGTGATTGGCTTGTAGGGCACCTGTAACTAGCACATACGGGGGTTGTGCAGTATGGTAGGAAGGAGTCGGCTCGGTTCAGCGGACGTGCTTGAGATTTCAACGAGCTTCTCCATGCACTGTGTCAAGATTATCTTTTCTTCATTCTCTCCTTTCCCGTATAAGGTCACCTATTTTTTTTGTCATTCATAAGGTCGTTGGAGCTCCTAGTGTCAGCGAGGATGGTGATGGGCTGATGCTTGATGAAGTCATCAATGTCTAATATCTGTGGTGGAGCATGAAAGGTCTGGGTGGCCGATTATAGTTTTTCATTTATATCCTTCTCGAACTCAAGAGTCGTATCTTTAAATTTGGGTTCTTCAGTGGGTTCAATCAATAGAGGTCTCTCTTTTTTACAATGGTGGTCTCGGTTCCACGGTTTATTACAATGTCAATATAGGCCCTTTATCGATCTGTCACGAAACTCTTCTCTTGTTAACTTTTTTGATTGAGGTGACCGGCTGGTGGTAGATGGGGGCCGAGAGTCTTTGTGTTGCTGGTCGTGTGGCGGCTTTGGTCCTCCAAGCATCTTGGTTCAACTTGTCTTCATGGTCATGCAAAGGAGGTGGCTGCCTTAATTGTGTACGGTTGTCGCACTTTAACTTCTTCTTGAATCTCTGGCTTCAAGCCCTCAATGAAAGTCCTCAATATATATTTTTTAGACCAATCACGAGTTTGATTAGTTAACCTTTCAAACCTGATATGGTACTCTTGGATGATAGAGGTTTGACGGATCTTCGTTAGTTCTTCGTCAAGATTCTTGTAATTGATTGGTGCTGAAGTTTATATGCTTTTGGTTAGGATGTGGCTCTTATGCTCTGAGAATCTTGATTGAGGTGCCCTTCTTGAAGTTATACAAAGGAGATCGACGTCGTCAAGGTGTAGGGCTGCCATGTCATATCCTCGCTTCTTATCTCTGATGGGTTCTTTTTGCAATCAGAATTTGCTCCATGTTGTGATCTTCTTGGGCTTGGTAATTAGCCTAATCTAAACTCCTTGAAGAGAGTGCATAATTTAGCATTCGAATAAGCCCAATGATGTCATGACGTAAGGATATCCAACCTATCAAACAAATCGACTGAAGAGTGTAGCTATAATTTTCAGGTTCAAGACAGCAATGTCAAGACTAAAGGGGTGGAGTCCCCAAGTGGAGGATAGCAGCCAAGGGTAGTAGCGATGGTGGAGGAAGAAGATGGCATCAGCAATGTCGGTTGTTGTCCTTCGATGATTCTGCAATATTGATGCTACAATATCGTCGAGGTTGCGATTGTTTAGGTGCCTGATATATGTCGAAAGATGGCAGCCAAGAGATCTGAGTCAGAAGGCAGCAATAATGATGGAGGAAGAAGAGGGCAGCAACAACGTCGGTTGCGACTGCGCTGCGACTTCGTGGCTATAAGTGGCGTCGGTTGCAACAAGGGTGCGACTGCAATAGGAGGAAGACGGGGGCAGCGATGTACACGACTGTTGCAAAGGAGGGCAGCAGTGGTATGGAGCGAGAGACGACTGTTATTGTGTTCAATTTATTGCTGGCCGCGATCAAGATAGTTGGCAGTAAACGATTATTGCGGGCTGCGATATAAACAAATTATAGCGAAAGATCGCTGCTGGTAGCTTTTTGCTGCAAGGATCGTTGCTGGCTGTGATAAAAAAGGATGGCAGCAAGAGGTCGCTGTTGCCAGTGTTGGGCAACGAAAGATGCATGCTGCGGTTGAAGGGATAAGGGAGATTAGGCGACTGAAAGATTGGTGGACTGAAGGCTTCTATTTTTGGGTGTGGTTTGTGGCTATTTTGGGTGCGATTTGGGGCTGTGATTTTATGGAGTTTAGGCTATGAATTGGTATGGTTTTAGGGCTGTGATAGCAGTAGATGAAGGTTAAGGAAATAAATTTTAGATCTGGGATAGATGGCAGCAAAGGTAGGTGTATCAGTAAGGAAAGTTGGCTAAAAAGGTAAGTGGATCGATAAGGAAGTAGGCTACAGTTAGGGTTGATTTGGGTGGTTGTTTGGTTTCGGTTTAGGGTATGGTTTTGAAGGGTTTTTAGTAAGGATAGTAGAGTTTGGTGATGAGAAAAAAGAGAGTCCAAAATCTCACAAAAAATAGCACTCAAATCCAATAGAATTCGACGAAAAAAAGTGCAATGATGTGCAGTCCTGCAGAACATATTTTATGTCAGAGAAATGATGACTTCTCAACGTAATTTCTAGAGGAAAGTTCAAGGAAATTATGTAGAAACCCTTGGTTTAGATATTGGGAATACCAGTAAAACGTTTGACGAAATTTTGATAGCGTAACAGTAGGGAAATAGGGCAAAAGATGAAAGGTAGATCCTTCGTCGTAAAAATTCCAAAACTGCGTGCTGGTGAAAGATTGCACATGAAATCTGGTTCTAGAAGGAATTTTTTTGAGAAATCAATTCTAGATGAAAGCCATGTTGATCTTTGGAATTGTATAAAAATTTTGGCCAAAAAGGATGAACAAAAGTTTGGTTTCAAGAGGCCAATAGACAGAAGACATATTCTCCATCGTAAAATTTCAGCACTGCGCAATGAAGAATCGCAGTGCTATAAGTCCGGATCTAGATGGAGTTTGTTTATGAGATTAGTCTTAGATGAAAGCTAAGATGATCTACGAAATTATATAAAATTTTGACCAAAAAGGATGATTAAATGTTTAGTTCCAAGAAGCAACAATCAGTTGAAAATTTCTATAGTGTTTCGCCTTCGCAACGATGATAACGTTTGCGATGGTAAAATTTTGCAGCAAGAAAATTTTGGAAAAACTTCTCCCACGTATAAGATAGATGAATAGTAATAGAAGAGACGTGGGCTTTGAAGTTTTTATCAGATCTTTGATGTTGACGCAGAGGAAGGTAGCAGATTGATGGATCTGCGGCTTGATGGGCGATGATGGAGGCAACGTCAAAAGCAATTGTGGGAATTGCTTGGGAAGGTGGAGACGTGGATGACGGCTACAGGAGCAACAAGATCGCTCCTCTGATACCAGATAATAGAACCCTGGAAGGAGCTCTATAGATTTTGATCATTAAGGGGGATTAACCCTTGGAACGCTATAGGGGTTCCTCCCTCCTAGACTCGGTACAAGACTGAAATAAAATTGATAATTACTTGATTCAAGAAAGAGACGGCTACATCTTTAGATATAGATCAAAACCCTAACCTAAGAGGATGATTACTTAAATAAAATTACCTTTTTGCCTCTCCTATAGCCAACCTGTCTTAATAGAAACAAGAGACGACTAGATTGACTCTATAGTTGACCTAAGCAGGAGAAAACCCTAACCGACCAACCCAGTAAAAGGTGACGACCACTAAGCCCTAAGAGCTAATCTAAACCCTAGTTATACTCTTTTATAAGATAAAATTATTTCCTAGAGAGATCATGACTCAATCCTACGGAAATCTTATCATCTTTCTTCGTTTACAATAGCAACTCATGAAGAACATATGAGAGTCACAATCATCAACTCTCAATCCCTCTTTCTTCTCTCCTTCTTTCTCCCACTGTTACAATCCTAGTCCTCTTCCTTTCTTCCTTCTTTTCTTATTCTCTTTCTTCTTCGTCTTTCCCCTAGCAACAACCTTCTCTTCTTTTCCCCTTCTACTTTTCCCCTTCTATTCTTCTATTATTTCTTTCTCCCAGCCGCAGCCCTAGCTGCAGCCTTCTCCCTCTTTTTCCTCCTTTCTCTTCTTTCTTTTCTCCTCTTCTTCCTCTTCCTTCCTCTTCTTCTTTCCTCTTCTTCTTTACCTGCCGCAGCCACCCTTTCCTCTTCTTTCCCTTCTTTCCCTTCTTCTCTTCTTCCTCTTACTTCCTCTTCTTCTGTTCTTCCTTTCTCTTCCCCAACTCACTGCACCTCCTCTGTTTCCTCAGGAAACAGAGGTGCAGCAACAACAGCTGCAACCTCCATCCTCTCTTCCTCTTCTTCCCTCTCTTTTCCCTCTTCTTCTCTCCTTTTTTCCTTCTTCTTCTCTTTTAGCTACAGCCCTAGCCGCAGCTTCCTTTTTTTTTCTTGTCCTTTTTCTTTCTTCTCTTTCCTTTCTCCACCGACGCACCTCCTCTGCAAAAGACAGAGAAGAGCAGCCCCATCTTCCTTCTCTTCACCTCTCTTTCCCTCCTCTTTTTCTCCTACTCTCTTCCCTTCTTCTTTTCTTCTACCTGCGGCCCCTTCTTTTCTTCCTTTCCTCCACTTTTCCCAGCCGCAGCTGCCACAGCCCGCTGCAGCTCCTTCCTATCCTTATTCTCCTCTTCTTCTCCTCTTCTTCCCTTCTCTTCCCCAATTCACGGCACCTCCTCTGTTTCCTCTGCAGAAAGCAGAGGTGTAGCAAAACATGCTGCAGCCTCCTTCCTCTCTTCTCCTTCTTCCGTCTCTTTTCCTTTTCTCCTTCTTCTCTTCTCCTCCTTTTCTTCTCTTCTCTTCCCTGAGGCGCTGCACCTCCTCTGTTTCCTCTGCAGGAAACAGAGGTGCTGCAATAAGCCGCCGCCCTAACGCAGCCTCCTCTTGCGGAAGCAGAAGGGCGTAGCCCCCCGTCTCTTCCCCCTTTTCACCTCTCTTTCCCTCTTCTTCATTCCAACTTACTGCTGCTCCTCTGTTTCATCTGCAGGAAACAGAGGTGCAGCAGCAACACTAGCTGCATCCTCTTCTTCTTCTTGTCTTTCCCTTCTTCCACTTTTCTTCTTCTCTTCTTCTCTTCTTCCCTTCTTCTTCTTCCTCTCTTCCTCCTTGTTCCTTCCTCTTCTTCTTTCCCAGCTCCTTCTCTTCTTCCTCTCCTTCTCTTCTTCTTCATCCTCTCTTATTCCCTAATCCTCCCCTTTCATTTGTCTCCTTCCCGTCTTCTAGAACGCACCCGCCCATCTTTATTTCCTCGTAGGAAAACAGAGGCGGTGGAGGGGATAAGAATTACCTTTTTATTTTTATTTTTTAATTTTTTTGACAACTTTACCGTTTAGTCTTGAGAAGAATTATATTTATGATTAGATCTCTAGAATTTATAAATAGATTCTTATATAATTTTCGAGAGATATTACAATAGTAATCGATCATCGTTTTTATCGATACGGGCAGCATAAATAATTTCCTCAACAATAAGGTCGCTACATGTATGATGCTTCAAATCGAATGTTGCAATAAGTTCGACGTAAAGATCACCGATGATCGATTACTATTGATGCCCGTGGGTAATCGATCATCAATTGATGATCGAATCATCAATTATGACCAATGATGCCCGTGGGTAAAATTGCTCCTACAAAACCAAGAAGTAGTAGTCGATTTCTTTCTCCGTTTCGGTTATCATCAGATTCGGGTATGCACTGAAGATGTTCCAAAAATTACATTTCGCACACATAACGGCCACTACGAGTTTCTGCTAATGTCTTTTGGACTTTCGAATGCTCCTTCCACTTTTCAAAGTTTGATGAATGACATCTTTCGAAGTTTTCTATGTAAGTTTGTGTTGGTATTTTTTTGATGATATTCTCATTTATAGCCTTATACTTGATATGTATTTTCAGTACTTACGAACTGTTCTAACGATTTGATAGAACCTCAGAATGAGCTATATAGATTTGATCTTTAAGGGGGATCAACCCTTGGAACGTTATAGGGGTTCCTCCCTCCTAGTAGTCAGTTATATGGCTGAATTGTAGATTGTTCTTATTTGATAAAAAGAGGTGGAGGCTACATGCTTATATAGGGCTCCAAACCCTACCTCTAGGGGATGCTTGCCTAACTAAAATTATCATTTTGCCCCTTCTATAGCCTACCTACCTTAGAGGGAACAGGTGGTGGCTATGTTGGCTCTATAGTTGACCTATGTAGGGGGAAACCCTGGCCGACCAGCCCGGTAAAGGGGGCGGCGGCTACTAAACCCTAAGGCCCCAATCTAAACCCTAACCACACTTCTTTATAGGATAGAAGTGGCTAGGTGGGGTTTTATTACAATCTCACAGGATTTTATTGACTACTTCTAGGGAGATTAGGACTCAACCTTGCTGGAGTTCTATCAAACCCATCCTCTTAAAATCATCATTGTCCTCAAGGCTGAGGGTCCATGAACTATGGGAACTGGGTCTTCAGCTCCTCATCAGCTTGGGTGTCAGTTAGAAGAATTTGAGTTGAGTCGTCGTCTTTAAATTTACATTTGAGGTGAGATACCTAGAGGATCAACTGTAATTTTGATATGGCGTACGGATCTAACCTCCACGTTAAGGCCCCGTTGTGGTCCCCAGTTTTGCAAGGCCCAAAGAAATAGGGAGATCACTTTCTTGAGGCTTGAATTTCGTGTTGGTGGAGCTGGAGATGAAAGGGGACTTGATCTTTCTCAGGAAACTTTCTTCTGCTCCGACGTTTGTCAGGGGAAAGTTTCTTCCTTGCATGGGCTGCCACGTTGTTGCTCTGTAATAGTAGTTATGCCTTTTTTGGAGTGAGGACTGTCCTTTGATAAAATCTCTAGTGGTGTGAGCCTAATATGAGTCTGAGGTTGGTAGGAGTGGTGATTTTTTGGGGCCCACTTTTACTTATTCGTGTTGTTGACCATCTTTCATGAGAATGGTGTTAACCTCCACTCTGGATGTGTTTGCTCCAATAATAAACATCTGGCCATGATTTGGTGTGGACGACATCGTGCGTGAGGGCTATAGTTCCACTCGCCAAGGTGATGCATCTTTCTTTATAATGAGAGGGATAATGTTCATGTTTAGTTGAGTCCTACGAATGATCCTTCCCCTTTTATGATTTCGCTACTAGAGGGGCTCAATTTTCTCGTGATCTTGGGCCATAGATCGGAGGTCATTATCAAGGAAGTCTTTAAGCATCATGGTCCGATCCTAGGAAAGTCATGGAAGTCACCTGAGATCAGCAACCATGGTGAGTTTGACGGGATGTAACACTTTAGAAGTAGCTTATCTCCGGGGGAAAATGATGTAGGGATGTGTCGTAGCGGGAAATAAGCATGGCTGAACAATCCATGTCTCTATCATCTCTTGGACGACCCTTTTATCTTCTACCTTCTAAGGTTGTATGAAGCAATCTAGCCGAGCAAAAAGTGATAGAAGTTTTGGCCTGTTCAGCAATATGGGGGTCGGATAGCTTCAGAGGAGGTAATCGGCTTGATTTGGTGGAGACACCCAAAATTTCAACAAGCTGTGGGAGAGGGTTCTTATCTTCAATCTCATGAAACCCTTTAATTTGAATTGGGAAATCACTGGATTTTTCTTTTGGTACCCCCTCCAAGTGTTGTGTTGTGGTTGTAGTCGCTGGGTTCCCTCGTAGAATCACCTGCTTTCCTTTTCTGAAAAATTTCATGGTTAGCTTCAAAAAATTCCAGAAAACATCTCCAATCGTGGACAACCAATCAATGTCAAGCACTATATCAAAACCATCAAGAGGGAGGAGGAAAAAATTAGCAACTACGTCTTGCTCCTGTAGGATCAGTTTTACCTACGGGCACTTCTTGTTGCACTTCAGAATTTGGCCGTTAGCTACCTTGACTTCAAACCCATTGTAATCTTCTTTTTGGACCATTAAGTGGGTAGCAACCTTACTGCTCATGAAGTTGTGTGTGCTCTCAGTGTCGATGAGGATGATGACGGACTGCTGCTCGAGAAACCCTTCGATCTTTAATTTTTACAGGTTGATGTAGCCGGCTAAGGTAGGGACCGTGCGGGTGGCCGGTTGTGGTGTATCATTCTCCTTGGGCTCGAGAGTTGTATCTTCAAGTTTGGGTTCTTCAATGGGAGCAATCATCAGCGGTGTCTCCTTTTTGCATTTGTGTTCTAGGCTCCATAGTTTATTACAACACCCACATAGGCCCTTTGTCGATCAATCATGAAGGTCTTCTCTTGTTAATTTCTGTGGCTGAGGGGGTCGACTAACAGTAGGGGGAGGTGAAAGCTTTGGTGCTGCTGGTTGGGGAGCAACTCTAGTCTTCCGAGCTACATAGTTCAATCGCTTCTCTTGATGTCGCGCAAAGGAGATGAATGCCTTAAGTGTGTACGGCTGTCACGCTTTAACTTATTCCTGAATCTCTGGCTTCAAGCCCTCAATAAAAATCATCAATATCTATTTTTCAGACCAATCATAAGTTTGATTAGATAACCTTTCAAACCTAGTTTGGTACTCTTGGATAGTGGAGGTTTGATGGATCATCACAAGTTCTTCGCTAAAGTTCTTTTTACAATCCAAATTTGCATCGTGTTGTGATCTTATTGGGCTTGGTGATCGACCTAATCTAAACTCCTCAAAGAGAGCGCATAATTTAACATCCATACGCGTCTCAAGAGCCTCAAATTTGGCTTTGAATAAGCCCACCGATGTCATGACGTAAGGATCTTCAACCTGTCAAATCAAACCGATTAAAGAGTAGCTGCAATCTTTAGGTTGAAGGCAGCAATGACAGCGATGTTGGGGCTGCGGTGGTAAAGTCTCCAAGTGGAGGATAGCAGCCAAGGGTAGCAATAGCGGTGGAGGAAGAAAATGGCAGTAGTAATGTCGGCTGCGATCCTTCAGTGATGCTGTAATTTGACACTGTAATGTCGTCGAGGCTGTAATTTTTTAGATGGCTGATATTTGTCAGAATATGACAGCCAAGAGATCTGAGTCAGAAGGTAGCAGTGATGGCGGAGGAAGAAGAGGGCAGCAGCAACGTCGGCTGCGATGCGACTTCGTGGCTGCAGGTGGCGTCGGTTGCAGCAAGGGCGCAGCTGCAATAGGAGGAAGACGGGTTAGCGATGTACACGGCTGTTGCGGAGGAGGGTAGTAGTGGTATGGAGCGAGAGACAACTGTTGTTTTATTCAATTTGTTGCTGGCCGCGATCAAGATAATTGGCAGCGAACGATTGTTGCGGGCTGCGATGTAAACAAATTACAGTGAAAGATCACTGCTGGTAGCTTTTTGCCGCAAGGATCGCTGCTGGCTACGATCAAGGAGGATGGTAGCAAGAGGTTGCTATTGGCAGCGTTGGGAAGTGAAAGATGCATGCTGCGGTTGAAGGGATAAGGGAGATTGGGCGGCTGAAAGGTTGGTGGACCGAAGGCTGCGGTTTTTTGGTGCAGTTTGTGGTTATTTTGGGTGCGATTTGGGGCTATGATTTTGTGGAGTTTAGGCTGCGAATTGGTGTGGTTTTAGGACTATGATAGTAGTAGATGAAGGTTAGGAAAATAGATTTTAGATCTAGGATAGATGACAGCAAAGGTAGGTGTATCGGTAAAGTTGGCTGAAAAGGTAAGTGAATCGATAAGGAAATAGGCTACGATTAGGGCTGATTAGGATAGTTGTTTGGCTGCAGTTTTGTTAGGGTATTTTGGGGAGTAACAGTAGGAATGAAGATGAGAGGGGGAGTCTCAGATCTGGAAAATATGGCAGCGAGATCCGATAAAATTTTGATGAAATATGGCTGCGGTATACGCTGTACTACCAAACAGAATTCCTTTCGAAGAAGCAGTAGTTTCTCGACGTTTCCAGCAAAAATCTGAGAAATTTATGGAAAATTTTAATATCAAAATCTCGGTTCAGATGTTGACAGTAGTAGTAATGTGGATCAAGAAAATTTTGACAGCGTAACGGTAGAAAAATTGTTGCAAACAAGATCACAGAATTCTTATCATAAAATTTCAGCACTGCATGATGAAGGATTGCAACACTATAAGTCTGGATCCAGTAGGAGTTTTTTTCAGAGATCAGTCTTAGATGAAAGCTAAGACGATCTATGAATTTATGTAAAAATTTTGGCCAAAAAGGATGAACAAAAGTTCAGTTTCAAGATGCCAATAGGCGGAGGGCAGATTCTTCGTCATAAAAATTTCAGCATTGCGTGATGGTGAAAGATTGCATAAGAAAACCGGTTCCAGAAGGAGTTTTTTCCAAAAATCAATTCCAGATGAAAGCCAAGTTGATTTTTGGAATTGTGTAAAAATTTTGGCCAAAAAGAAGAAGAAATAAACTGGTTTCAAGAGGCAAAAACACGGCTGAAAATTTCTACAGCGTTCTGCTTTCGCAATAATGATAACGTTTGCGACAAATAAAATTTACAGAGGATAAAATTTGAAAAAAAATCTTTAATATGTAAAGTAAGAAATCTTACAGTATTGAAGAGACGTGGATGATAAAAAAATACCAGATTTTTAGACCAACCCTAGTCATACTCCTTTATAAGATAGGAGTGATTTTATTATATTCTAGTAGAATTTTATTAACTACTTCTTAGGAAGATTAGGATTCAACCCTGTTGAAATTCTATCAAAAATACTACTAATACTTTTATGTAGATCATGATATAAATTTCATTATATATTATATGCACTTAATCATTGTCTAAATCAAATATACTATTACTACTATATAGAGTAATAACTTTGTATCAAATAAAGACAAATGTATGGTGCGTAGCGAACCCCAACGCGAAACGTGACGCACAGCAGAAAGACATTGATGTGCTATGTAATGTGATGGGCTGTAGCCCAATCAAGTCAGGTGGGGCTTGCTTTGACCCGAACACTGTATTGGATCACGCTTTCTTCGTCTTCAACACCTACTTCAAAGACCGAGACTGCAACCCGTCGTCATGCAACTTTGGAGGCGATGCCACGACAACGAAAACAAACCCTTGTAAGTCAGATCAATCGTCAAACACTTGGTGGGCTTCCTTTTTATCAAATTTATTCGCTGACTAAAGATAAACTTTTATTTTTACCTTGTGCAGCTCATGGGTCGTGCACCTTCAAGTAGAGATGAGACTAGGGGATCAATCGGTAGACAACTCGCATGAAGAACAAACGCTATATTTTCAATAATCATACTCTTGCTTCAATAATGTCTTGGCTTCATAGAGACTGTTTTGTTTTATTGTTCCTTTTTTTGAATGTCTCAATTTTTAGCATTGGTGTGGAAGCTGAAACAAACAACTTTTTTCTAACTCTATTTCAAAACAAATTTCTTCATGATCAGATCGTCTCCGGATCCTATTTTAACAAGGTATCTAATTCATTAACTTTGAGTCTAAATGATCCATCAAGGATTCTTGAGTTGCTGGGATTACATCGATAAATGTCTATTTGACACCCTCGTCATACACTCAAGATAGTATAGAGTCAAATCCTAACATAAAAGCATATGAAACTTAAATGCATAGATGCTCTCTTAAGAGAAATACTTAAATGTGAATTGAAATCTATATCATGATCACATGGGTGAAAATAATTATAACATCTAAAATTTAGTGATAATGGAGAGGATACACTATGATAAAGAACACCATGAAGGGGGAGGCTATAAAAATAATAAACCACTAGTAAATTAAATAGGTTACATATAATAAAAATATAATGAATATAACTTTAACATTCTTGTAACTCTCATCTATGCCCCTATAAATAACTATAGAAAACATAGAAATGTAGAAATTTATCTATAAAAAATAATATATTTTATTACCTCTTTTTATCCCACAATTCTTCCTCTCTAACTCTCTCTTTATCATATTTTCTTTTCCCCATCATGCTTTATGATTAATTTGGAAATCGAAAGAGAAATAAGATCCATCTTTCACACATAATCATATGTGATTTCATTAAAAGAATGAGGGCTTAGCGACCGAATCAAGTACATTTTTAATGATCCGAACACCTTACTATTTGTCAAAACTTAACTAATTTATAACCCTTGCTTTTCCTTGGTGCAACCTCCATATCAACCATATTAATTGTGACTTATTTCCTATACTGTGATCTTGACTGCATGCCACTTGGATTAAAAAGGAAAGAGGACAAAAATAATCAGAATAACTCAAATATAAAAAAAAAATATGAAAGAAACTTACTATTACTCTTCTATAAATCTACTTGTTGCACCATAAGGAGAGACCACAAACCTATTTATAGTTTAGACTAATCACATTTACACTTATTAGGACTCATCACAATCTTATCTAGATTATATAACCTAAATTAAATTAAACTCTTACTTTAACATCTATATCTAATTACAAGTCCCTCAAAATAAAAAAAATTCTTGGAGGTCGATCCGTTCCTTGAACTCAAAGCAATCTGATCGAATCAATAGTATTTGGACTTGTATCTCCTTTAAGCGGCCACCTTATCGGACGAGGTTCCCACAATTTTAATTCTCCTTGATTTGGAAGAATACCTCTATCCACGACATATTGGAGGAGGGTTATATTAGCCCTCAATCGAGACGGCCCCACTCGATCGGGTGCTCTATCGAGGCAATCTCGAGGAAAGAGCAAGGGCTTTTCATTCTTATTTTATACATTTTCATGACTCCTTTACTTTTTCGAGATTGTTGCCTTAGCCACAATGCATTGATTTCACGTCGGAGCATATTAATGAAAACATTCAGCTACCTCTTCATAAGGGGCCAAAAGAATCGAGAGGATCTAAATCTCGTCATTAAAGCTTGTATGAGGACTGAAGGGTGAGTATCAATAATCTATCAGCTCTCGTATATAAATGTTGAATCTTGAATTTTGTTAATGAAATCAATTAATGAGTTTATGAGCTAATATACTTTTGAGATAAGTGACATAGAAAATAATTCGATCACAAACTTGAACCATCGAAAGGAAAATTATCAAAGTAGGAGAAGCGAATGTTGTACTAAAAAAGTATAATATCAAAAATTTGACATCGAGCCGGAAGTTAGCCGATGTGCCAAAGATTGGACTTCATGCTATAAATTCGAGTATCGTGCCAAAAGGATCGGGTATTGTGTCAAAAGATTGAATGTCATAAGAAAGTCAACATGTCGATAGTCGGGCGATATTCTGAACAAAAGGACGACGTGTCGAAGGATAGAATGTCAGAAGATCGAACGACATACTGAAATTGCAGTTTTGGCTCTATGCAGCGAACGACCATTCTGCTGCCTTCTACACTACTTTTGCTCACATTTCTTAGGTAAAAATACATAAACTCAAGGCAAAACAAGCTGCCAAACATATGTACAAGTAATAAAAAGAGCAACGAACGGTTCACGGAGTGAAGATGTTACGGTTGAGCAACGTCCGTTCGTGACATTCTCCCCCACTTAAACTGTCGACGCTTGTTGGTAGGCTTTGACGCGAGCTTCTTCATGTCAGAGGGCATCTTCTGGCTCCCAACTGGCTTCTATTTGAGGAAGCTTTTGCCACTTCACCAAGTACTCAATTTGCTGGGCTCCATTGGGTAGCTTTATCTTGCAATCCGCTAAAATAGTTTCAACTCGCTTCTCGTAAGAGGCTCTGGTGGGGGGTAGTCGAGTTGGAACATTTCGAGAATCATCTTGCGGATCTGAGTGGTAGGCTTTCAAGTTGCTCGCATGGAAGATGTTATGAATTCTGAACCATGCAGGCAGTTGCAACTTGTATGAGACATTGCCTACCCTGCTGATGATTGAGAAATTCCCTTCATATTTGCTCACCAATCCTTTGTGCACTCTGTGCCTAAAGAACTGGAGTGATGCTGGTTGGAGCTTCACCAACACCATGTCGCCCACTTTAAACTCTTGTGATCGCCTCCCCAAGTCTGCCCACTTTTTCATCTTCTTGGCCGTCTTCTCCAAGTAAGCCCGCGCAATATATGCATTGCGATGCCATTCCTTTGCAAAGTGATAGGCTGATGGGCTACTCCCTGTATAGCCAATAACCAGGGTGTGAGAAGTTGATGGTTGTTGTCTCGTAATAATCTCAAATGGGCTCTTGTTGGATGCAGAGCTCCGCTGCAAGTTATAGGAGAATTGGGCTATGTCCAACAGCTTCACCCAATCTCGTTGGTTAGCACTTACGTAGTGCCGCAGATATCGCTCCAAGAGCGAGTTGATTCTTTCTGTTTGGCCATCCGTTTGGGGGTGGAGGCTTATGGAGAAGTATAATTTAGATCCCAACAACTTGAACAACTCGGTCCAGAATCGTCCCAAGAACCGAGAATCTCGATCACTAATGATGTTGTGTGGGACTCCCCAAAACTTCACCACATTCTTCATCATCAACTTAGCCACCTCCTCCGCTGAGCAATGTAGGGGTGCAGCAATAAATGTTGCATATTACGAAAATCGATCAGCTACCACGAGTATCGATCCAAGTCCCCCTACCGCGGGCAAGCTTGATATGAAGTCCAAAGAAATGCTCTCCCAAGGCCTTTCTGGTACGGGCAGTGGCTCCAAAAGTCCCACTGGCTTCTGCTGCTCTACCTTATCTTGTTGACATGTGAGGCATGTTCGAACATATTCCTCCACATATGTCCCCATTTTCGGCCAATAGAAGACCCTCTCCATGAGAGCCATTGTTCGGTGGATACTCGGATGTCCAGCCTAAAGGGAATCGTGACACTCTTTTAGGAGTTCACGCCTCAAGTTATCCGCTCGCGGAACATAAAATCTGTTCCCCTTGGTATAGATGACTCCCTCCTGGACCCAAAATCATCGTGTCTTGCCCTCTTTGATGAGTTGCATCAGAGTTACTGCCTGAGGATCTCGGTGCAGTCCATCCCTGATCCTGGAAAGGAAGTTAGAGCGCAATTGACTTGCTTGGCCTCCGCCCTCCAACTGTATAGCATTCACTAGCTCCACTTTCTGACTCAATGCATCGGCCACGACATTTGCTTTTCCGGCATTACCATGTCGAACTCAGCCAAGAAGTCCTGCCATCGTGCTTGCTTTGGGGAGAGTTTCTTTTGAGTTTGGAAGTAACTAAATGCGACATTGTCTGTCCTTAGCACAAATGGTGCTCCCAAAAGGTAGTGTCGCCACACTCGTAGACAGTGGACCACCGCTGTCATCTCCTTCTCATGCACAGGATATCATCGCTCGGTCTCGTTGAGCTTGCGACTCTCATAGGCCACCGGATGACCTTCCTGCATAAGAACTCCTCCAATAGCAAAATCAGAAGCATCTGTATGGACTTCAAAAAACTTTCCATAGTCCGGTAATCTGAGTACAGGTTCCTCCAACACAGCAGTCTTTAGGTCTTGAAATGCCACCTCACATTTGTCCGACCATCTCCAGGACTGCTCCTTCTTTAGCAACTCCATCAACGGAGCTGCGCGCTTCGAGTACCCAGCTATGAAGCGTCGATAATAGTTGACGAACCCAAGGAAGGATCTCAACTCTGGCACCTTCTTTGGTGTTCACCAGTCCGCCACAGCTTGCACCTTAGACTGGTCCATTCGGATGGAACTATGGCCGACTCGATGCCCCAAGAATAAAATCTCTGTTTGAGCGAAATAGCACTTTTCCCTCTTCACGAACAACGTGTTCTCCCTGAGAACTTTGAAAACTGTTCGGAGGTGTCTAACATGCTCCTCAAGTGTTTGGCTATAGACGACGATATCGTCTAAGTAGACGACCATAAACTTGTCTAGATACTCCTTGAACAGCTGGTTCATTAGAGTGCAGAATGTGGCCGGAGCATTGGTTAAGCCGAAAGGCATCACCAAGAACTCGAATGCTCCATACCTGGTCACACAAGTAGTCTTTGCCTCATCACCTTCTGCAATGCACACCTGCCAATACCCCGATCGAAGGTCGATTTTGGAGAAGTACTTTGCCTTGCCCAATTGATCGAACAAGTCCGTGATGAGCGGGTTAGGGTACTTGTTCTTCATCGTCATCTTGTTAAGGGCTCGATAATCGATGCATAATCAGAGACTCCCATCTTGTTTCTTCTGAAAGAGGACTAGAGCTCCGAAAGGTGCTTTGGAACTGCGGATGAGACCACCGCTTAGTAGTTCATCTAACTGCTTCCTCAATTCTGCCAACTCTGGAGGGGCCATGTGGTATGGTGGTCTCGTTGGAGGCTTAATTCCCGGCTCTAGCTCAATCTGATGATCCACGCCTCTGCGTGGTGGTAGAGTTCTCGGCAACTCTATTGGCATCACATCCGAGAACTCCTTCAGGATGTTCGCCACAACAGCATGTTCCTGAATGGCTTCCCCATCAGGTGTCTCTAGCTTCATAACCGCTACAAAAGTTGATTCACCTTTTCGTACTCCTTTCTTCAATTGTAAAGCTGATATTTGCTGTAGGTCCTTGGTTCCTCCTCGAGAAACTGGAACCATGCAGGGATCATCACCTCCCATTAGACACAAGAAGTTCAGGAACGGTACTGGCACCAACTTCGCTGCGTGCATAAACTCCATTCCGAGAATCACTTGGAAGTCGTCTAGTGGCACTGCCATCAAGTTTGTGCTCCCGCTCCATGTCCCGATCTTGATGGGGATCCCTTTCGCTTGTCCGGAGATCCGCTTGGCCTTTGAATTCACCGCCTTCATACGACTTGGGCTCTTCTCCAAGAGTAATCCCAGTCGCTTAGCTTCGCGATCGGCAATAAAATTGTGGGTCGCGCCCGTGTCCACCATTGCACGGGTTGTTTGGCCATTAAGCTTGATGTCCACATACATCAACTCGCTGTTTCCTGCCTTCAGTGGCTTTGCCTTTGTGTTCTCCCCCACTTGACCCCGCAACGCATTCAACAAATGCATTGCTCCCATCCTGGGTCCTTGCAACGCCTCACTGTCGCTACTGGAGTCAGAACTGCTCGAACTAAGGGCGATAGCTTTGCCCTTGTCTGACTTACGGGATAGAACCGATGTTGTTAAAGCATTGAGTGCCTATTTTTGTGGGCACTCTCTCACTTTGTGTGGTCCTCCACACAAGAAGCATCCACTAGACTTTGAGACTCTACCTCTTGAGCCTGGTCCCTTGTGGAAATTCTTCTTCTTTTGCTCGCCCCCAGACTCCTTCGCTCGAGAGTATTTAGATGGGCGATTTCCCGAAGAGTGTTTCTTCTTTCTCGAATCCTCCGAAGAAACAAAGTCAGTCAGCCTTTCCGCGGCTGCAATTGCCCCGACTACGTCGGTGACATTCATCCGATGTAGTTCTTGTTGTGCCCATGGCTTCAAGCCATCGAGAAAGCTGAATAGCTTATCTTTCTCAGACATGTCTCGAATATCCAGCATCAGTGCTGAAAATTATTTCACATAGTCTCGGATTGTTATACTCTGGCGGAGTTGTCTTAGTTTCCTTCTTGCGACAAACTCTGTGTTCTCGGGCAAGAACTGAGTTCTCAACTCTCGCTTCAAGTCTCCCCATGTATCCACTCGACATCGGCCTTGTTGGATCTCTTCCCAACGGGTTCACCACCAAAGTTTTGCATTCCCATTCAGGTACATTATTGCTATCGCAACTTTGGTTTCTTCAGAATCGAGCCTTGTAGCACGAAAATACTGTTCCATGTCGAACAAGAAATTTTCAAGCTCTTTGGCATCCCTAGCACCTCCGTAACACTGCAGCTTCGGTGCTCTGAAGTGTTGTGGTGGCGCAGCGCGGGTGTTGTTCCCTCCCGCATCAAGAGTCCTTGTTAACACCATCACCTTAGCCGTGAGTTCCGCCACAACTTCATGTAGATGTCGTACGGAATCTTTGGTGTCCTCTGTCAGTTGATCAATCAGGGATTCAACATTCTCGATCCGAGTTTCAGCTTCTTCTTGCGAGCTCTCTACCCCAAGTAGCCTTCCTCGGCCTTGGTAGAGTTCCTCCACGCTCGCTTCAAGAACATCGAGGCGGGTTTCTGCCATTGTAAGTCTCTCTCTGTGGCCCTTCTTCCCGGTTGGCGCTCCAGATGGTGCCTCCTCCCCTCGAGGAGAATACACAACTTCACACTCATCTTGTTCACTGCCGTGCTCCTCATAAGCGGCTCCAGCAGTTTACGAGCGAGTTTACACTTGCAGCCCACCTGTGGCTGCTTGGAGCAAGGGTCCCGCTTGCCCCATCTTGCTCGATTCACCATGATGTCTCACCATGGCGAAATTGTGAATCTTCTTCGTTGTTCGTATGAATTGCTTGCCTGCTCTGATACCACACTGTCACGGGCTTAGCTGAATTTGCCTAAGCCGTGCGGCACCCTTGCGGCCCTCTCGAAGACTTAGCTGAAATTGCCTAAGTCGTGAAGCAACCTTGCCCACTGTTCTGGACTTAGCTGGGATTGCCTAAGTCATGAAACGCCTAAAGCGTTATCTGTCTGCACAGGGTCAGCCCTCTTAAAACCTCTTAAGGTCCCATAGGACTTGTAAAGAGGAAGTTGATTAGTTTAGAAGCGAGCGACGGACACGTCCCGGCATCTCGCAAAGCGGAAAGCTATACAAGCAATTTGTCGAACACCTTGAGTGCAGCTGAGAAAAGAGAGAGAGAGTGAAATAGGACTTTGGAGGGTTGTAGGAATGGTCGCAAGTCCGCAAACGATGGTTCCCAAGGTATCGGACACAAGACAAGTTCAATTGCTGATGAACGACTACGCCCGACATATACCCGGAGCCCCATCCAGCCCGGTGCCACCCGGGGGGTTCCAAGGTGCTGAAATGGCTGACATTTCACACCACTCAGAAAGGTTGCCGTGGCACACGAAAAAGACCCAGAAACATGACTGTTTTGGGCTGTTTGGCTCTATGCAGCGAACGACCGTTCTGCAGCCTTCTACACTACTTTTGCTCATATTTCTTAGGTAAAAACACATAAACTCAAGGCAAAACAAGCTGCCAAACATATGTACAAGCAAGAAAAAAAGCAACGAACGATTCATAGAGTGAAGATGTTACGGTTGCGCGACGTCCGTTCGTGACATTACTGAGAAACCAATAGGCTTGGACACAAGCCGAATTGGGACCATTAGAAAGCTAAAATAGTGGTCTTGAGTAGGCCTGAGCAATAGTACTACTAGGCCCCGAGTGATGGTACCGCATTGCTCATTACAGGTGCCCTGCAAGCCAATCACGTAAGTGATGGTGCGTGTGACATGCTGTGTGATCTTTTTTCTTATGATTAATATTGACATATTCTCACATTATCTGTTACATATATATTATGATGTCCTTGGTTCTATGTAATGTGAGTCGAATCGTGATGAGATCACGATAATGAGATCGATTCACCTTTAAACACAGATCATAAATAATCCCGATCATAGGTTACTCAAGAGGGACATTGAGATAACCGGATAGATCGAAGTACTATATACATGTCCATATGATGGAGGCGGCTGGTCTAATAGCCACTTGTGTGGAGACACTAAAGATATAGTACAAGTGCTCATTGGAGAATGAGTTCACTGATTGATTCGCTTATGAAATGTTGTATGGTTAATGATACCTAATGTTAGACATCGATTCCATAGTTCCAGTTGTGTATCTGGTCCTTAGACTTGAGACACCAAGGATGTCTTGTATGAGTACTCCTTTCTTTGACGCCAGACTTACAGGTTTGGAAAGCTCCAGATTTGGTACAACTAGTTATCGAGATTGGTAGTCAACCTTACGAAGGTAATTGAGTGACAATAGAGGATCATTCACTCTCAGTATCATGAGAGGAATATCTCATATGTGCTTGCTCAGACAAATCCCTGGCCAGGGTTGTTCGGATTAAGAGAGAAAGAGTTCTCCGGGAGAATCCAATTAGAGTGAGACTATGAAGGATTCTGTATGTGACTTGACAGTACCATGGCCAATATACGATATCTGGGATATTAGTTGGATGTGGGATTATAGATACACAGTAACTATGGGCAGACAGGTCCGATGGATTCGATCCCCCTGTACCGTCTGGGGACTATGGCGTAGTAGCCTAGTACGTCCATAGTCGATGAGTTGAGTGAATTATTATGAGGATAATAATTCACTATATCAAAAAGAATTTTGATGGGAGTGATTCACAACCAGCTCGGTATCGGGCCTAAAGGGTCACACACATATGGTGGATGCTTCAGTGAATAGAGGATTGGATGGAGATCCAATTAGCTCCTATTTTCATTAGATGAGACTCTATGCTGATGGGCTCCTTGATTAAGGCCCAATTAGAGGCCTAAGGAGATTATTGGATAGAGATCCAATAATGCAAGGTTAGTGGGTAATTGGATGGAGATCCAATACCCACTAAGGCAGGAGCCCTAGGGTTTTTGGTGGCTCTCTATAAATATGAGGGGAGACTCATGGTTGATAGGCTGCAGCTTTAGCCACCACCTCTTATTCTCCTCCCTCCCTCTACGCAAGAGTTGCGAGATCAGATTGGAGGAGTTTCGCTGTAGAGACCTATCGTGTGGATATTGCTAGAGAGGAGGACGCTTGACCTCCTTCATCTTCTCTATCCGGATCTGGAATATAGGGATATACGATCTCCCTAGGTAAAATCAATCTCTTATACATCATGATTTTATCGATTTTTCTTACGATCCCAATCGTTTGCACGATGATTTGATCTGCATGGGAAACCAGTTTTTGTTTTGATTTCTACTGCGCATGTGATGCACCCGCTGAGGTTTCCCAACAAGCATGAGTCAACTACTAGTTACAGGTGTCTTACAAGCTAATTACATGAGTGATGACATGTGTAACACGCTACATAACTTTTTTATCTTTTATTATTATTAGTATTTTCTTATTTTATGTTGTATGTTATATATATTATGATGTTCTTGGATCTGTGCAATGGGAATTTGATCATGATGAGATCATGATATTGAGATTAATTCACCTTTAAATATATATTTTAAATAATCTTGATCATAGGCTACTCGAGAGGAACATCAAGATAACTAGACAAACCGTGTACTATATGCCCATCCATATAATTGAGACAACTAGTCTCATAGTTTCTTGTGTGCGGACACTAGAAAGATAGTGCAGTTCTTAATTGAAAAATGAGTTCACTAATTGATCCACTTATGGAATGCTGGTGGCTAATGATACCTGATCGTCAGACAAGGTTTCGTAGTCTCAATTATGTGTCTGATCCTTAGACTTAAAACATAAATGATGTCTTGTTTGAGTACTCCATTCTTTGATACCAGACTTATGAGTATGAAGTTTTAGATCTAATACGACTTATTATTATGAATGGTAGTCAACCCTGTGAAGGTAATTTTATGTCAATAGAGGATCGTCCACTCTCGATTTCTTGAGAGGGATATCTTATGTGTTGTCACTCAAGCAAACCCCTTGCCAGAGTCATTCAGATTGAGAGAGAAAAATTCTCCGGAAGAATCAGATTAGAGCGAGACTCGGATAGGATTTCATATGGGCCTAACGATACCATGTCCAGTATATGGTCTATGAGATATTACATAGATGAGGGACTATAGATATGCGATAATTGAGAATAGATAAGTCCAATATAATCCCCTGTACTATTTGGAGACTATGATGTAGTGGCTTAGTACATCCATAGTTGATGAGTTTAGTGAATTATTATGGAATAACAATTCACTAAGTCAGAAAGAGTTCTAAGTCAAAGAAGTTCTGATAGGTACAACTCATGACTAGCTCGGTATTGGGCCTAGAGGGTCACACATATATGGTATATGTTGTGACGAGTAGAGGTGCGAATATAAGATATTTGTGGAGTCCTTATTTTAATGGATATCTAATAAGCCCTTGTATTATTGGATCCTATGGATGAGATCTAATAAGAGCTAATATAAGATTATTGGATAGAGATCCACTAATCTAAGAGGCTTGGGTAATTGGATAGAGATCCAATACTCAATAGGGCATAATCTATTAGGGTTAAGTTGTCATGCACCTATATAAATAGGAAGGACCTTAGGACTCATGCGCTAGAGCTTTTTGTGGCCGCCCCTCCTATTCTCCTCTCCCTCCTCTAATAGCCCCTGTTTGGGGTGTGTGGATAGCAAGAATGGTTGGCCCCTTCTTGAAGAGATCGCAGACTTGTGGTGCGCATGGAGAGGAAGATCATGCAGTAATTTTAGGAGCATTGTCATCATAGGTCACATGTAACTAGCAGATCCACTAGTTTAAGAGGCTTGGTAATTGAATAGAAATCCAATACTAATATGGTATGATCCATTAGGGTTAAGTTGTCATGCACCTCTATAAATAAACAGGACCTCAGGGCTCATGCGCAAGAGCTTTTTGTGGCTGCCCCTCCTATTCTTCTCTCCCTCCTCTCCTCCTTAGTCGACAGCACTGTTTGGGGTGTGTGGATAGAAAAAAGGGTCGGCCCCTTCTTGAAGAGATTGTAGCCTTATGGTATGCATAGAGAGGAAGATCGTGCAATGATTTGAGGAGCATTGTCATCATATCCACCATATGGATCACCACTAGAGAGGATGATGCATGCCCTCCTTCATCCTCTCTTTTGGATCTAAGATTTTACAAGGATATACAATTTCCTCAAGTATCACATCTAACATATGTTGTGTTGAATTTTTTGGTTTTGTGGTTTCTCCTTACACGATGACTTGATATTTTTCTAAAAAAAATTAATTTCTGATTTTATTTTCTACTACACATTTGATGCTCAATCTGAGATTTTCAATAGTGGTATTAGAGCCATGTTATCGTATGATGATTAGTTTTGAACTGTATGTGTTGATGTTTCCTATAGAATAGTTTTATGCGTTCTTGATGTGATTTTTATCGTAGTTCTTAGATCTGGACAACACTCTTTCTCGTTATTGAGAGATGTTATGGAGAGACCTTTTATGTCAAAATTATTGATGCAAAAGAAGGAGAAAATGGCAGTAACTGTTACTGCCTATGGTTTGATTGAAGGTTGCTTGAAGTCTTGGCCGAGAGCCCTAGAAGAGGCTCTCAACCTGGCCACCTACTACAAACTGAGGACAGTCATGCTGCTCTAGATCAAGCAGCAAGCCCCATATGGCCAAGGAGTCTTGGTCACATGGGGAACCCCTAGCGACTAGGTTTTCATAGTCGTAGGTGGTAACTCTACGACCAAGAACTCCTCACCGCAAGGGGCAGTATGGTGGCTAGGGCTTTGCTGGCCACCTATGGCAAATTATAGCCAAGACTCATGGCTACAAGGGACACCTAAGTGGCCAGGGTTTCTTGACCGCCCAAGGCTACCTTGTGCTAGATATAGGAGTGTCCCTAGCAGCTAGGGTTTCCTAGTTGCATAGGGGTTTTTCCTGCCATGCGGGGCACCATATAATAGGGTGTCCAAAAATCTAATAAAATAAATAATTAATTAATTTAATTATATATTATTTATCTAGTAGTCCTATATGATGATATATGATGTGGACAGATGATCATGGATCATGCGATGTGATGTATGTTTGTATGTAATTATTATTATTAGTGAGGCCTGTAGGCCTCTATTTTTCTTATTTATTATTGGGCCTATGTGCTTGTGATTATGTTATAATTACACGATGAGGTGCGATAGAAGTGTAGAGGCGGCAATGGGACCCACGAGGATGAGGCGCGACGGAAGTGTAGAGGTGGCAATGGGACCTATGAGGTTGATTCAGATGATCGCGACGCATGGAGATACGCTAAGATACCAAAAGATTTGATGATGACGAGATAGACGATCATAGGGTACGAAGATGTGCCCATGCACATATAGATCAACATGTTAGTGATTGGGCCCACTGGTTCGGACTTGATCACATTAGGCTATGGTCCATGATCATCTAGTGTGTTGTGCATATTGCTGGTTACATGTGCCCTGCAAGCCAATCACGTGACTGATGGCACGTGTGATACGTTGTGCGATCTTTTTTATTATGATTAATATTAGAATATTCTCATATTATATTATCTATAGCATATATAATGTGATGTCCTTGGTTCTGTGCAATGGGAATCAGATTGTGATGAGATCACGATAATGAGATCGATTCACCTTTAAACATAGATCCTAAATAATCCCGGTCATAGGTTACTCGAGAGGGACATCGAGATAATCGGACAAACCGATGTACTATATACCCATCCATATGATGGAGGCGGTTGGTCTCATAGCCACTTATGTGGAGACACTAAGGATATAGGGGCACAATCGCTTGCAACGCGGCGCCCATAGGGGAGGTCGGCTATAGGGCAGCCGCTAGTAGGGGCAGCGACGCTGGCCGCAGGGGTGGCCGCCCCTTGGCAGGGGGGCTACCGACAGACAAGAGTAAGGGCCGCCTGCGTAGTGGCAGCGGCAGCGGCGCAGTGAGAGTGGAGAGCTAGGGTATCTTTTTAAAAAAGATGGTTATGCCCCTCAGAATTTGAGAAATACCAACTCTGTCTCATTTTACAGAATTTTAAAAAGGCCCTTAATAATTATGGATATTTCAAGGATTGTCCTCTCATCCAGAATTTTAAAAATACCCTTGACAATTCTAAAAATTTTGAGCATGTCCTGATTTCTAAAAAGTTAATTAATTAAATAATTTACATATGATGTGATGTACATATGATGTATGATGTGGATGGATGATTATAAGTCATGTGTTATGATGTGTGTAATTGTGATTATTATTATTCTTATTATTGGAGCCTACGAGCCTCTATTTTTTTTCGTTTATTGTCGAGCTTGCGTGCTTGTGATTATTTGTAATTACATGAAGAGGCGCAACGGGAGCGTAAAGGTAATAGTGGAACCCACGATGCCCTAACGGAAGATCACGACGCATGGTGATGCGACGAGGATCCTATGGAATCGATGATGATGAGATCAATAATCACAGGGCATGGAGATGCGACGATGCACATATAGATCCTATTGTGAGTGATTAGGCCCATTAGCTCGGGCTTAATCATATTAGGTGACAGCTCATGATCGGATTAGCTTGTATATGTGATGTGTTTGTTATACACCTACTAGATATATGTATATATATATGCATGCGATGTAGATATATATTAAATATGTATGTGTGTGACACGACATATTAGGAGATCGATATGAAACAAAAACCCCTCATACGATAATATTAATTCGGTAAGCATGAGGCCATAAGATTGACCCACGTGGCCTTCTATCGTTATAGGAAGAAATTGAATCACGACATAGGTTGAGTTGGTCGAGTCCCTCAAGGCTTACATATCTATGTGATCGAGTTCTTATCTACAACATATGAGATGTCACCAGTGACCTGAGGACATGGTATGTTTGATCGAGTCCCTCGAGGGCATATCATCAAATCAGACTCATCTTGTAACGATGGTGATGACTTAACTGAATATCATGGTTGGTCTAGTCTCTCGAGACTATGATGATTCGGAGGCCGAACATGACGGGAATCATAAGGAGTTGTGATTGGCAAGAGTTGCTTACCTTTTGGGCTAAGTGTAATTAATCGAGTCCCTCGAGGTTGTACTAAGACGCCAATTGGATCTCGATCCCCACTAGGAGTCTGCTAGAGATTTTCGTCTCACGTGTCGAGGGTGTCACGTGATTCGCTAGGAAAATAGTGGGAGTATATTAAGATATAAGTCCATATTTTAATTAGTATTTTCTGTAAAATTTATATGTTATTTATTTATGCTATATCTTGTTTGTCAGAAACATGTTACAAACCCCCTGCGTGACATACTTGATGTCAATCGCCTCACTAGTCCAAACTACATGGATTGGCTCTGTAATATGAGAATTCTTCTCACGACGGAGAAAATCGAGTATGTCCTTGATATAATTGTGCCCACACTGGAAGAAGGGGCAAGCGAGGTTGAGATCGCTCGCTATGTGAAGTATATAGATGATTCCACATTGGCAAAATGTTATATGCTGGCCTCCATGACTCCTGAGTTACAGAGGCAACATGAGAGTATAGATGCAGATTCTATCATTCTTCATCTCCGTCAGCTATTTGAGAAACAGGGAAGAGCTCAAAGATATACAATATCTAAGAGACTCTTCCAAGTCAGGATGACAGAAGGGACATCGATTGAGAACCATGTCCTAAAGATGATAGAGTGGATCGAGAAACTCATAGGTCTAGAAATAGTCCTAGAGGATAACCTGTGTGTTGATCTTATACTTTAGTCCCTACCAGATTCCTTTTCTCACTTCATCATGAATCTTAACATGAGCAAGTTTGAGGTGACTCTCCTTGAGCTCCTCTTATATTGAGGGAAGCTGATAGTGCCATCAAGAAGGAGAAGCCAGTTCTCTATATTGATGAGACAAAAAAGAAAAGAAAGATCAACAAGATCCTTAAGAAGGGCAAGGGCAAAGGAAGACCGGGTAAGACAAATGTTACCAAGAAAGATCCGACAAAGGACAAAGGGCAATGCTTCCACTATGGTCAAGATGGGCAATAGAAGAGGAACTTTAAGGACTACCTTGTAGAAAAGGTGAAACAGAAGCCTGAAGAAGCTTCAGGTATATTCATGAGCAGTCTTCACTTATTAAATTTTTATGATAACACATGGGTATTGGATATTGGGAGTGCTTATCATATCTGTAATTCATTGCAAGTTCTGGCAAGACCTAAGAGATTGGCTAGAGGCGAGATGGACCTCAAGATGGGCAATGGAGCAAGAGTTGCTATAATTACTGTTGGGAATGTCATCCTACATCTGTTTGGTGGAGCTATTATTGCATTAGATGCATGCTATTTTGTCCCTTCCATTATCAAAAATATTATTTTCATCTCTTGTTTGACAATAAGTAGATATAAATTAGTTTTTCATAACAATAGTTATTCAATAATTATGGATGATGAGATCATCACTAGAGGGACCCTTATAAATGACTTATATGTGTTAGACACTTCTCCACACATCATGAATATAAATACATCTAAGAGGAAAAGAGATGAGGTGAATAATGCATACCTATGACATTGTAGGCTAGGTCATATATACGAGGGAAGGATTCAAAAGTTACTGAAAGATGAATACCTAGATTCATTTGACTATGAGTCATATGCAACTTGCAAACCTTGCCTTCATGTGAAGATGACCAACTCTCCTTTTAGTGGAACTAGAGAGACAATCACTGAGTTATTAGAACTCATACATAGTGATGTATGTGGTCCCATGTCGACTCAAGCTATAGGTAGTTAGTTATACTTCATTACATTAACTGATGATTTCTCTAGGTAAGGACACGTGTACTTAATAAAGTATAAATCCAAGACTTTTAAAAAATTCAGGGAATATAAGAATGAAGTCGAGAACCAGATTGGAAAGAGTATTAAGACTCTTCAATCAGATCGAGGAGGAGAATACTTGAGTACGTAGTTCACCCATTTCCTCAAGGACAATGAGATTCTATCATAGTAGACACCTCCTTATACACCTCAGCTCAATGGTGTATTAGAAAGGAGGAATCACACACTGTTAGATAGGTGTGGTCCATGATGAGTTTTGTTGACCTACTCCTCTCATTCTGAGGGTACGCCATAGAGATTGCAGCTTACCTTCTACATAGAGTTCCATCAAAGTCGGTAGTGTCTACACTATATGAGATATGAAAAAGATAGAAGCCCGATCTTAAGGTAGTTAAGATTTGGGGTTGTCCTATCCACGTTAGAAGACACAACCCCAATAAGTTAGAATCAAGGACGGAATGGTGCATGTTCGTGGGATATCCTAAGGAGACTTTAGGGTATTACTTCTATCATCCCGAGGACCGAAAGGTCTTTGTTACTAAGAGAGTTGTGTTCCTTGAGAAGGAACACATTCTTGGTGGAAACAGTGGGAGTGAGATAGAGTTGAGCGAGGTTGGAGAACCTAGCTTAAGCATCATTCCAGAGTCCGAGTATGTTCAGGTACCTAACACACAAGTTCCAACTTTACGTAGGTCTAGCAGAGTATCTCACACTCCTGAAAGATATATAGGACATATCAGTGGAGATGACTCTCAAGATATTGATCCTCAGACTTACGAGAAGGCTATTATTTGTATAGACTCTAGGAAGTTGCAAGAAGCTATGAATTTTGAGATAGATTTCATGTACTCTAATAAGGTTTGGAACCTTATGGATGCACCTAAGGGTATCGTACCCATCGGCTGTAAATGGATCTTTAAAAAGAAGATCGGTGTAGATGGAAAGGTGGAGACCTATAAGGCAAGGCTAGTAACTAAAGGATAGTCAAAGATAATGAGTTGACTATGACAAAACCTTTTCACCTATAGCCATGCTTAAATCCATTAGAATTCTTCTTTCCATTACTGCACACTATGACTATCAGATCTGGCAGATGGATGTGAAAAATAGTATTCCTCAATGACAATCTCCTGAAAGATATATGAGACATATCAGTGGAGAGGACTCTTAGGATGTTGATCCTCAGACCTACGAGGAGGTTATTATAAGTATAGACTCCGGAAAGTAACAAGAAGTCATGAATTCTGAGATGGATTTCATGTACTCTAATAATGTTTGGAACCTTGTGGATGCACCTGAGGGTATCATACCCATCGGTTGCAAATGGATCTTTAAAAAGAAGATCGGTATAGACAGAAAGGTGGAGATCTATAAGGCAAGGTTGGTAACTAAAGGATATCATCAAAGACAAGGAGTTGACTATAACAAAATATTTTCACCTATAACCATACTTAAATCCATTAGAATTCTTTTTGCCATTGCAGCACACTATGACTATGAGATCTGGTAGATAGATGTGAAAACAGTATTCCTATGACAATCTCTATAAGGAGGCGTATATGATACAACCAGAGTGATTCGTATCTAGAGAGAGTCCAGATAAAGTGTGCAGACTGCCCAAGTTCATTTATGGACTAAAGCAAGCTTTTCGAAGTTGGAACATAAGATTTGATGAGACGATCAGATCTTATTACTTCGTTAAGAACGAAGATGAGTCTTGTGTGTATAGGAAGGTAAGTGAGAAGTGCTATCATATTCTTAGTATTATATGTGGATGACATCCTAATCATTGAGAATGATATAGGAATGCTCTCCGCAGTAAAGACTTGGCTATCCAGAAACTTCTCCATGAAAGACTTAGGGGAAGCATATTATATTTTGGGGATCCGAATCTATAGAGATAGATCTAAGAGGATGTTTGGCTTGTCATAGTCTAGGTACATAGACTCCATTGTCAAAAGATTTGACATGGAGAATTCCAAGAGAGGTCTCATACCGATGAGACATGAAATATCACTTTCTATGAGTATGTCCCCAAAGACTCCTGAAGAAATGATAGACATGGATAGAATACCTTATGCCTTAGAGATAGGGTCTATCATGTATGTTATGCTATGTACCAAGCCTAATATAGCACATGCTTTGAGTGTCACGAGCATGTGTCAAGCGGATCTAGGTTTGAAATACTAGAAGACAGTAAAGTGTATCCTTAAGTACTTGAGAAGGACTAAGGATCTTTTACTAGTATATGGAGGAGGTAGCCTACGGGTTGAGGGCTACACAGACTCAAGTCCAACATTGGTTATAGCAAATCA
Organism: Ensete ventricosum; assembly: GCA_029747655.1. Lineage (NCBI taxonomy): Eukaryota > Viridiplantae > Streptophyta > Magnoliopsida > Zingiberales > Musaceae > Ensete > Ensete ventricosum. The sequence continues at coordinate 43,166,423 of JAQQAF010000001.1, forward strand.
AACTCAGGATATGTTTTCACCTTGAATGGAGGAGTAGTAAGCTGGAAGAATTTCAAGCAAAATACTACTACTGACTCGACCACAAAGGCAGAATATATTACTGCAGCAGAAGCAGCAAAAGAAGGGGTGTGGATAAAGAAGTTCGTTAAAGATTTGGTTATCGTACCAAGTAGCATGGAGCTGATTCTCATATACTACGACAATAATAGGGCAATAGCTCTAGCAAGGGAACCCAGGTCTCATCAGAATTGTTCTAAGGATGTTCCATCTGATTATAGAGATCATAGCCTGTAAAGATATAGCAATAGAAAGAGTTTCATCCGAATATAACATTGCAGATCCACTAATGAAGTTGCTGCCTCAGATTGTATTTGAGCATCATAGGGGTTTGATGGGGATCAGATACATAGGTGATTGGCTTTAGGTCAAGTGGGAGATTACTAGTTACAGGTGCCCTATAAGCCAATCACGTGAGTGATGGCACATGTGACACACTGTACAATCTTTTTGCTTATGATTAATATTGGCATATTCTCACATTATATTATTTATAGCATATATATTGTGATGTCCTTGGTTCTATGCAATGGGAATCAGATTGTGATGACATCATGATAATGAGATCGATTCACCTTTAAACATAGATCCTAAATAATCCCGACCATAGGTTACTTGAAAGGGACATCGAGATAACCGGATAGACCGGTGTACTATATACTCATCCATATGATGGAGGGGCTGGTCTCATAGCCACTTGTGTGGAAACACTAAGGATATAATACAAGTGCTCATTGGAGAATGAGTTCACTGATTGATCTGCTTATAGAATGTTATATCGTTGATAATACCTAATGTCAGACATCATTTCTATAGTCCCAGTTGTGTATCTGGTTCTTTGACTTGAGACACCAAGGATGCTTTGTATGAGTACTCCTTTCTTTGACGCCAGACTTATATGTTTGGAAAGTTCCAGATCTGGTATAACTAGTTATCGGGATTGGTAGCCAACTTTATGAAGGTAATTGAGTGTCAATAGAGGATTATCTACTCTCGGTTTCACGAGAGGAATATCACATATATGCTTACTCAAATAAATCCCTGGCCAGGGTTATTCGGATTAAGAGAGAATGAGTTCTCCGGGATAATCCGATTAAAGCGAGACTATGACGGATTCCGTATGTGACATGATGGTACCATGTCCAATATACAGTCTTTGGGATATTAGTTGGATGAGGGATTATAGATACATGGTAATTATGGACAGACATGTCCGATGGATTTGATCCCCCTGTACCATCTGGGGACTATGACATAGTGACCTAGTACGTTTATAGTCGATGAGTCAAGTGAATTATTATGGAGATAATAATTCACTATATCAGAAGGAGTGGCTTAGGTCAGCTCGGTATCGGGCCAAGGGGGTCACACATATTTTGTGGATGCTTCAGCGAATAGAGGATTGGATGGAGATCCAATTAGCCCCTATTCTCATTAGATGAGACCCTATACTGATGGGCTTCTCGATTGAGGCCCAATTAGAGGCCTAAGGAGATTATTGGATAGAGATCAAATAATGCAATGTTAGTGGGTAATTGGATGAAGATCCAATACCCACTAAGGCAGGAGCCCTAGGATTTTTGGTGGCTCTCTATAAATAGGAGGGGAGACTCATGGTTGATAGGCTGCAGCCTTGGCCTCCCCCTCCTATTCTCCTCCCTCCCTCTACAAGAGTTACAAGATCAGATTGGAGGAGATGCAAAGATCTATCGTGTGGATACCGCTAGAGAGAAAGACACTTAACTTCCTTCGTCCTCTCTATCCAGATCTAGAATACAGGGATATATGATCTCCCTAGGTAAAATAATCTCTCATATGATGTGATTTTCTTTTATTTTTGTGGCTTTCTCGCGCCCCAATCTTTTGCATGACAATTTGATCTGCGTGGGAAACTAGATTTTTGTTTTGATTTCCGCTTCGCATGTGATGCTCCTACTAAGGTTTCCCAACACATATGTGAAATGTGATTGCTTATACACCTACTAGATATGTATATATATTTGTATGCGATGTATATATATATATGTGTGTGTGTGTGTGTGTGTGTGTGTGTGACACGTCATATTAGGAGATCGAATCAAAATTTTCTCCTACAATAATATTAAGTCGATAAGTGTGAGGCAATTAGATTAATCGTTATAGAAAGAAATTAAATCCCAACGTAGGTTGAGTTAGTCGAGTCTCTCGAGACTCACCTATATTGCAATTTAAGATTTTGCCTACGACACAAAGATGTCACCGGGGACCTGAGGATACGATATTCTTGGTCGAGTCTCTCAAGGGTATATCATCGAATTATATTCATCTTGTAACGATAGTGATAACTTAATCGAAGATCATGGTTGATCAAGTCCCTCAAGGCCATGATGGTTCGGAGGCCGGACAGGATGAGAATCACAAAGAGTTATGGTCGATAAGAGTTGTCTACTTTTTTAGGCTTAGTCTGATTAGTTGAATCTCTCGAGGTTGCACTAATATGTTGATTGGATCCTGATCCCTACTAAAAATCAATCGAAGATTTTTGTTTCATGCGTTGGTGGGTGTCACGTGATTCGTTAGAAAAATAGTGAGAGTAGATTAAGATAAAAGTTTATATATTAATTTTTTATTTTTTTATAAAATCTACATGTTATTTATTTATGTTACATCTCTTGTTTGTTAGAAACATATCGCTTTCAAACCCTTCTATATGACATACTTGATGCTAACTACCTCACTGATTCAAACTACACGGATTGGCTCTGAAACCTGAAAATCATTCACACAATGAAGAAAATCGCATATGTCCTTGATGCAACATTACCCACGTCAATGGAAAGGGCAAGTGAGAATGAGATCGCTTGCTATGTGAAGCACATAGACGATTCCACTCTTGCTAAGTGTTATATGTTGGCCTCTATGACTCTCAACCTATAGAGGCAGCATGAAAGCATGGATGTCAATTTCATCCTCTTTTATCTCCATTATCTGTTTGAGGAACAGTAAAGAACTCAGAGATATGAGATATCCAAGAGTCTCTTCCGCACCAAGATGATAGAGGGGACATCAGTTCAGAACCATGTCCTGAGGATGATTGAGTGGATTGAGAAACTCATAGGTCTAAGAATGGTCCTAGAGGATAACATGTGTATAGACCTCATATTTTAGTCCCTCTAAGACTGCTTTTTATAATTCATTATAAATTTTAATATAAACATGCTTGAGGTGACTCTCCCTAAGCTCCTTGATATGTTGAGGGAGGCTAAGAGCACTATCAAGAAAGAGAAGCCAGTTCTCTACATTTATGAGACCAGAAAGAAATAAAATGCTGACAAGTCACCTAAGAAGGGCAAGGGTAAGGGCAAATTAGGTAAGGCAAAAGTTGCCAAAAAAGATGAGCATTGGAAGAGGAACTGCAAATAGTACCTTGCACAGAAGGCGAAACAGAAGCTTAAGTTACATTCATGATCAGTTTTCATTTGTCAGATTCTTATGATAATACATAAGTATTAGATAGTGGCAATAATTATCATATATGTAATTTGTTGTAGGTTCTTGCAAGGCCTAGAGATTAGTGAAAGATGAGATAGACCTTAAGATGGGTAATAGAGCAAGAGTTGCTGCAGTGGTTATTGGTGAGGTCACCGTACATCTACCTAATAAAGTTACGATTGCATTATATGCATGTTATTTTGTTCCTTCTATTATTAAAAGTATTATCTCCATTTCATATTTGATAGTTAGTGGATATAAATTAGTTTTTGAGAACAACAGTTATTCATTAATTTTGGATGATAACATTATCACTAGAAGAACGTTGCATAATAGTTTCTTTGTGCTAGATACTGTGCCACATGTCATGAATATAAATGTATCCAAGAGGAACTGAGATGAGATAAACAATGCATCCCTATGACATTATAAGCTGGACACATTCATGAGGGAAGAATTCAAAAGTGGCTGAAGGATGGATACTTAGATCCAATCAAATATAAGTCGTAGGTAACTTGCAAACCTTGTTTTTGTGGAAAGTTGACCGACTCTCCATTTAGTGAAACTAGAGAGAGCCATAGAGTTATTGGAACTCATACATAGTGATATATGTGATCCTATGTCGACTCAGGCTATAGGTGGTTACTCATACCTCATTACTTTTACTAACGATTTATCTAGGTATGGACATGTGTACTTAATGACATACAAGTCTGAGCCTTCAAGAAATTCAAGAAATATAAAAATAAAATAGAGAACTAGATTGGAAAGAGTATTAAGACTCTTCAATCAAATCAAGGAAGAGAGCTTAAGTATAAGTTTACTCATTTCTTCAAGGATTATAGGATTATATCCTAATGAACATCTCATTATACACCTCAGCTAAATAATGTATCAAAAAGGAGGAATCATATGCTATTAGATATGGTGTGATTCATGATGAGTTTCGTCGACCTACCCACCTCATTCTGGGGATATATCATAGAGATCGTAGCTTACCTTCTGAACAAAGTTCCAATCTAAGTCAGTAGTGTCTAAACTATATAAGATATGAAAAAGAAAGAAGTATGATCTTAAGATTGTTAAGATTTGAGGCAGCCCTACCCATGTTAGAAAACACAACTCTGATAAGTTAGAATAAAAGATGGAGTGGTGTAAGTTCATGGGATACCCCAAGAAAATTTATATATATTATTTATATCATTTTGAGGATTGAAAGGTCTTTATTGCCAAGAGGGCGGTGTTCCTTGAGAAAAAGCACATTCTTGGTGAAAATAATGTTTGCATGATAAAGTTAAACAAGATTGGAGAACCTAGCTCATGCACAATTCCAAAGACCTAGTCTGTTTAGGAACCTAGCACACATACATAGGTCTGGTAGAGTGTCCCACCCTCCTGAAAGATATATGAGACATATCGGTTGAGAGAACACTCAGGATGTAGATTCTCAAACCTATAAGGAGACTATTACAATCATAAACTCCGAGAAGTGGTAAGAAGCCATGAATACTAAGATGGATTCTATGTACTCCAACAAGGTTAGGAACCTTGTTGATACACCTAAGAGTTTCGTACCTATTGGTTGTATATGGATCTTCAAGAAGAAGATCAAAGAAGATGGAAAGGTGGAGACTTATAATACAAAACTAGTGGCTCAATGATATCATCAAAGGTAAGGAGTTGACTATGACAAACCTTCTCACCCATAGCCATGCTGAAATCCATCAGAATTCTCTAGGCTATTGCAGCACACTATAACTGAGATCTAGCAAATGGATGTGAAAACTGTATTCCTCAACTGCAATCTCTAGGAAAAGATACATATGATACAACCTAAGGGATTTGTGCCCAAAGAAATTCTAGATAAGATGTGTAGGTTGCTTAGGTCTATTTATGGACTGAACTAAGCTTCTCGAAGTTAGAACATAAGATTTAATAAAGCAATCAGATCTTATGACTTCGTTGATAAGAGCCTTGTGTGTCTAAAGAAGTAAGTGAGAGTGCTATTACCTTCTTGGTGCTATATGTGGATGACATGCTAATCGTTATGAATGATGTAGGAATGCTCTTTATAGTTAAGACATAGCTATCTAGACATTTCTCCATGAAAGACCTAGGGGAAGCATCCTAGATCTTGGGGATTCAAATCTATAGAGATAGATCTTAAAGGATGTTCGGCTTGTCCCAATCCAAGTATATAGACGTTGTTGTCAAAAGTTTTGGTATAAAAAATTTCAGAAGATGTCTCATACCAATGAGACATAGAATATTACTTTTTATGAGTATATCCCCAAAGACTCCTGAAGAAAGGGTAAATATGGATAGTATACCCTATGTCTCTATGATAAGATCTATCATGTATGATATACTATATACTAAGCCTGATATAGTATATGCTCTAAGTGTCACGAGCACTTATTAGGTAGATCTAGGTTTATAACACTGGAAGCCAGTAAAGTGTTGGGAAACTATAAAAGAGCATCACATGCACAGCGAAAAAATAAAACAAAATTGGTTTCCCATATTTATCATGTCATTGTGCAAAGATTAGTGCGCAAAAAATCATAAAAATTAAAATCTACGACTAGTGTGAGATTAATTACCTAGGGAGGTCATATATCTTTGAAATTTCAGATCCAGTTGGAGAGGATGAAGGAGGTCAAATTTCCTCCACTCTAGCAGTATCTATATGATGGATTGTTGTAGTAATGCTCCTCCAATTGTAGCCAAAATCTCGTAACTCTTGTACATTACTCGTAGAAGAAGATATGATATCTTCTTCGTTGCCCTCTCATAGTAGGGAGGGGCTGGTCGATCGAGAAGATGAGGGAGGGAGGAGAATAGGTGTGGGTGGCCAAAGGTGCAGCTTATCACGTTGGTGGCCACCCTTGCCTCCTATTTAAAGAGATTCACTAAACACAAGGAAGTCTACATCAGGTTTTGGACTTACTTTTGTAGGGGAGCTGTGTCATGGCAGTCCAGATTGCAAAGGTGTATTGCGCTCTCTACCACAGAGGCAGAATATATTACTACTACAAAGGTTTATAAAGAAATATTATGGATGAAAGGATTCTTACAAGAATTGAGGCTGAAACAGAAAAACTATGTGGTGTATTGTGACAGCCATAGTGTCATTCATTTGTGCAAAAACCCAACATTTCATTCCAAGTCAAAGCATATAGATATTAGATATCATTGGATCAGAAATGTACTTGAAGAGAAGTAGTTACAACTTCAGAAAATTCACACAAATGATAATGGGGCAGACATGTTGACAAAGACTTTACCGAAAGAGAGACAGGAGATGTGCCGATAACTAGTTGGCATAGCTTCATATTGAGGAGTCATGAGACAGCCTCCCTTATGGGCTGAAGGGGGAGGTTGTTGGACAAATGGCCCAGATTCAGCCCATAATGGGCTTTAGTGTAGTCCACAGCCCAGACCTCACTTATATTAACTGAAATCCTAGATTATGTGGCCAGGGTTGAGATTAAGAGGGCAACGACGGCTGAAAATATGGGAGAGAGAAAGTAGACTGCAGATTGACAATAGAGGCCAGAAAAAAAAGATCCAGAAAAGGAAAGACAATGACAAGAAAAGACTATTCTCAATCATTCATATCTCAGGTTAGATCAGTTTGCAGTGGATTCTTACTGTGATCTCTTGGGAAGGTTTTGGATATTGTGTTTGGTATTATAGTCCTTGTATCCCTGTGATTCTCTTGTGGTTATTGCTTGGGCTTAGGCAAAAAGCCTTAAGATCTATATATTCATTATTTTGATAGTGGATTTTCTATGGCTTGTACCATGGTTTTTACCCTTCGAGTTGAGGAGGTTTTCTACGTAAATCTTGGTGTTCATTTGATTGTGATTTTTGTTTGATTCCACTATGTGTGACGGCTTGCTGGTATTTGTTTGTATACAAAGTTTATTCCTATTTTATTCCCATCAAGACAAGCATGCTTTCGATATTGGTTTTTATCGAATTAAGTTTTTCACATTGAGGTTTTTACCAAGGCACTAATTCACACCGACCACCCCCCTCCCTCTCCTCCACACAACCCCTCTCTCTCTCTCCTCCTCCTCCTCCTCTTAGTGTCCATTCGGTCCTAATAATTTGTATTAGTGCCAAGTTTTTCTCAATTGGTTTAACACCCAAGTGAGTCTTAATAGTTTTTTCTAGCATTAACGAGGGTCACTCTATCACATGTACTCCTATGTTCAGTGGGATGAACTACACTTACAAGAAAACAAGAATTAGAATTTTTTTTATTTTTATAGATTTTGAGTTATAAAAAATTATTGAAAATGGCTTTCAAAAATCTTCCAATCCAATGATGATTGGAATGATTTTGAAAGAAAAATATTTTTTTTTTGAATGCCAAAGCTATGAACGCTTTATTTTGTACATTGGACAAAAATAAATTTAACCATGTTTCTACATGTGATTCTATATATAATGTATGGCATACACTAGAAGTCACACACGAAGGCACAAGTAGAGTAAGAGTCAAAAATTAATCTTTTAGTACATAATTATGAATTGTTTAAAATAAAGCCAAGTGAAACTATTGGTGATATATACACTCAATTTACGAATGTCATCAATGGTTTGAAATCTCTTGGTAGATTAACCTTGAACTTGTAAATAAAATTTTAAGATCTTTAAGTAAATGCTGGGATCCAAAAGTAACTACCATATAAGAGGCAAAGGATTTGAATAATTTTTCTCTCGAAGAATTTATCGGGTCATTAATGACCTATAAAATGATATGTATGGCACATGACGGACATAAGAACAACATTCCAAAGAACAGGTTGGACTTAGCACTTAGAACAAAGGAAGACCACTCGAACAAAAGCTCAAGTGATGAGGATGACCTTGAACTCTTCACGAAAAGTTTTAAAAAGTTCACAAAACATGAATGTAAGAATAAAAATAAACTAAAAGGGAATACAATAACTTGCTATGAATGTAATCGGTTGGGGCACTTCAAAAGTAAATGTCCTAAATTAACGAAGATTGCAAAAGAAGAAGAATACGCTCAAGGCAACCTCGAACGAATCAAGCGCATCTGAGGATGAGAAGCAAATAAGTGAAGATGAGGCTCACAATAATGAGGTAACTCAATTAAATATTCTTTACCTTACAATGAATTACTTGATGCTTTTCATAAATTGTTTGATGAAAAAGGGTAGTGAGAATTTTAAATTAAAAAAATAAAAAATATCATTAAAACTTGATGATTTTTTTATTTTAATAAATCTTTTGATTAAAGATTGTTTATGCTTAAATATTTATGATTTTCATGATAATACTTATTTTTCAGTTTTAAACAATGATGCATGTTTTTAAAAGACTTTGACATGCTTGTATGAAGTCAATCACATAAATCAAAACTAAAAAGAGAATGGATTTTTGTTAAGAATTTCTCTATCTCTAAAAAGTATTTTGATTTTTCAACAAGAGATCCTTAGTTATCATTGAATCTATTATTTTGAATCTCTTAAAGTGATTCTGACTATTTGACAAGTTGAATTCTATTGAGATTTTTCAACCAAATCATGAATTTTCTTTTGATCTCTTGACTTGAGTTTTTTTTTAGGAATCAAAATCTTTTTTGATCTTTTATGATTTTTCTTTTTACCATTTACTAAAGAGGAATACTTATGCAAATAAACCATGATCTTGATAATTTGTGATTTCTTATGCATGAATTAAAATCTTTTTTATCTTTTATGATATCTTATTTTACCATTTACTAAAGAAGAAAACTTATGCAAACAAACCATGATCTTGATAATTTGAGATTTCTTATGCATGAATCAAAATCTTTTTACTATTTTATCTTTGATGTTTTTTTTGCCATTTAATAAAGAGGATATTTATGTAAATGAATCATGATTTTTCTTTTGATCTTTCAAAATTTATGACTTCATATTTCTTTTGAAGATCACTTACTATTTGATCTCCTAAGATTTATTTTTATTATTTACTAAAGAAAAGATTTATCACAATGAATAATATATTTTGGTATTCACGACTTGATCTTTTATGGTCTTTAATATCATATCTTTCATGACATGATTTGTTGACTCTCTTGTATTCATGAATTGTATACCTTAATCACCAAATTGATTTTTTCATGATACGTGATTAGAACATTATTGTAAGAGAAAAGATTTTGTGCTATTGTATCCCTCCCTTCTTTTTGACAATGATAAAGGGGAGAAAAACTTGCTAACTTGCACATTTCAAGGAGAAAAAATTGCTAGCTTGCAAATCTAAAAAAAGAAGCAAAATGCTAACTTACACATCTTAAGAGAAGCAAAGAATTGCTAGCTTGTATATCCCAAAAGATGAGACAAAATTTGCTAACTTGCACACTTCAAGAGGAAACAAAATTTACTAAATTTGTATATCTAAAAATTGCTAGCTTGCATGTTTTAAAAACTTGCTAATTGCCCTTTTCTATTTTTTGTTGATGACAAAGGGAGAGAAGTTATGATGATAATTTAATCATGCATGATATGATATACTTTAAAGGAGAGAAATTATGATGATAACTTGAAATTTAAATCATGCAATGTACTTTGAAATGATTTCAAATTATGTATATAACCCGTGCAATGATGTTTTTAATACTTATAATTTTTTAAATTCAAAGTTTCTATCAATATAGCATATTGATAGGGGGAATTTAGTTAAACTCCATTATCAATTGGTTGTCATCAACAAAAAGGGGAAGATTGTTGAATCTCGGATTTTGATGATGAAATCAATTGATGAAGTTTTGACCTAATCGGCATTTGAGTGATGCAGGACTAGCTTCAATCAAGGAGAGACAAATTGATTAAAGTATGAAGAATCAATTGTTGGGCCATAGTAGAACATGTTAGAAGATTGATCGGTGTGTCAGCATAAGGCTTTGTGCCATGAGTTTGGGTATCGAGCCAGTAGGATTAGATATTGCACCAAGGAATTTGGATGTTGCGGAGGTCAACATGTCGATTAGGCAATACACCGCAAGAGAGGACGATGCACCGAAGGGTCAAATGAGGCATCGGATGAACCAATAACATGTCGGACAATATGTGATTCGTGCTTTATAATAATTTATCTAGATCAAGTAGTTTAGAGTTCTAATTGAATTAGTTTTGAATGTAATTAGGGCAACTCAATTAGAGGCCATTGGGCCTTAATTTTGAATGATTTGAGACATTTAGAAGGCTCACTTCACTAACCTGGGTGATGGTATCGTCAGGTCAGTCGATGGTATCGTCCGAGATACGAAAAGTATAAGTTTGTACTTTTTTGGGTTCACGAGCGATGGTACCATCGACTGTATAGATTCCCAGGCTCTGTTTGGTACCACCCCATGTCGACGGTGGTACCGCTAGTACCCCAAATCTGGGGGATTTGAATTTTGGCTCTAAGATTTGAAGTCATTTGGGGTCTATAAATATCCTATGTATTCTTACTTGGAATAGCAAGAAAAGAGCATATCATAAACTTAAGGTTTATAGTGAAAAAACCTTATTAGAAAGTTGAATTTCCTTCTTTAGAAGCTTAGAGGTTGTTCTAAAGGAGAGTATGAGGGAATTCTTATAAAGGATTGTAAAGATTCTCTCCTGAGCCTAAGAAAATGAGAAAAAGTTGTAAGGGGTGGTTGATCTTCACCAATTGGAAAAAACACAATAGTGGAAGCCGATTGCCTCGAGTGAAGAGGAATCAGGAGTGGAGTATGTCACATGGATCAAACCACTATAAATCCAGTGTGTATTTCTTTTATGTTCTTCTTTGCTATTAATTTCGAGTTTAACTATTTATTATAATTACTCTAAGACAAGCACATTGGTTTTCATCGAACAAAATTTTTCAAACCAAGATTTTTACCAAAGCACTAATTCACCAAACCACACCCCCCACTCCACCCTCCCCTCTCTCTCACTCTTAGTCGTGATTCTGTCCTAACATATACCACATCATCTCAATTAATATTTTAATCTATTAGGTGAGGTTCAAGAAGACCTAGACCAGCATGTATGGATGGGGTCTACACCATCGGGAAGAGTTTAGGGTGGTTCAACAACCATAAGTCTATATTGAGATTTGCATCAAAGTGAAAGTGTTATTGGGAATATCATCTCCCATCTACACTGGGTGAAGATGCTATGGATCGACGATGGGGTGCCTTAGCTCGAGCACTTATTGAGTGAGTTGGTAGGGTAACATTCTTCTAATATAAGTGCCCTTGCCTAGTTCATCTTTTTTGAAACTTTGGGTGACCCTCAAAGTACTAGAATTAATAAAAGATTAGTTCAAAAATATGGAGCCTCAATGAATTGAAATTAATGATTTTATCACCGGACAATAATATGTAAATTTACTCCTATTTTACAAATTCAAATTTTATCCATCTATACTATTTTATTTTATTTTTGTTAAGATTCTAGTCCTAGTAGGAGCAATAATAATGTAATCTTTATTTTTTTATTAATTTTGATACATTAAGGTCAAATTTGGTCTATTTCACTTTGATATAGATGACCTATTCATAATTAATCACCATGCTTCATACTCCTATTTTAAGGTAGTAAAGGACCATAGGTGGATAAGAGTTTTTTTGCTACTGATCATTTAAATATACTTCTACAGGTAATATTCATCTGAAAAACTCTAATTAATGATACTTAAATTAAGTAATCCAGTTTCAAATGATATTTAAATATGTAAAACACTACTATTATTTTTATAATGAAAATAAAATTCTAAAGAATATCAATATCATTTGAGGTTTCAACTAACAGTAATTATGATATTTGGTTGACCAAAATAACAATAATAAAATAAACGTCAATTCTTCAGATTTTATAATATTATATATACACATAAGTCAAATTCACATTAATTGTCACCAACATCCTTTAAGAGCCAATTATTTTGAGATATATTCAAATTTTCACAAGATTTTAGGAGGATGATTAAATCTCCAAAGTAACAAGGAATTAACAAAAGAATAATGTGGGCTCCAAGTCAAATTAGAACCAAATGGAGTATGATTAAATCTCTAAAATAATGTGGGAAGAAATGTGTTCATTGAAAATGAATAAAAAGGAGCATGATTTAGTCTCCAAAATAAGGTAGGAAGAAATTTAATCATTTGGAATGAAATAAAAAGAAGCAAGATTAAATATTCAAAAAGAGAGAAAGAAAGGAATGCTTTAATCTAAAAATAAAATAAAAAAATCAAAGGAATACATGCACCTAACATATTTGTACATAGCTAGGCATTACCTTGAGAAAATTTTGGCAACCAATGGAACAGGGTCTACAGTCCAACTATGGCGAGATTAGACAGCTTGCTAAATGCATAGAAAATTGATATCATTAGAGCGATGACTATCTATTAAAATAAACAATCAATAAATCTGCTGCTCAAGAAAATATGAAATAAACCTTAGCTTTTTACCGATGTTTATGCATCTTTATTCGATTAACTCTCGAATTTCAATGTTATAGAATTGATTTAATTATCATTCTGTGGCTCTTTTATGGGGATTTCAATTGCATGTATCATCATGATTGGAAATTAGATGGAAAGTCATTCCAATACTCTCAACCGGTTAATGATTTTTGTGATTTCGTCATTAGGGCTCCTCTCTTAGATTTGAGCTTTTCAAGGATCTTGTTTTACATGGACAAACAACCGATTTGGATCTTCAATTAAGGATTATTTTTTCTTATATTTTAATAATATTAGCGTCAAGCATTTGTCTAAAATAGTATGGGTCATTTTCAAAAGTGCAAGAACCATAGATAGTTTTTTTCGTATTGAGGCTTTTTAGTTGAGCATGGAGAAGCTAAGCAATTAATTCAGAGGACAATAAAGGACTCTACTATCGATATTAATTCAATTGGTAATTGACATTCTATGTTAACCTCGAGTCATAATCTTACCAAATGTTTAAAAGAAAAAGTTGGTAATTTAGAAAACAGAATTAGACAGACCTTAAAAGAAATAGAGTAGTATATCGAGAATAAAAAAAATTTCTAACATTCTCCCTGATAAATCACAATAAAATTATCACCCTTAATAGATAATTTCATATGAAATCATGGACCAAGTCAAAAGTCGATGTCTTAAGGAGATAAAAATACCAAGTATTTTCATAAAGTTGTGAGCCTTAGGAGGAGGAACACTTTTAAAATATTTACTCTTGTAGCAACACTATTATTTCTTATGATAACCTAATCCATAAAGAGTTTAATGAATGGTACTGTGTCATATAGAATAAAGATTTTTCTAACCAAGATCAGAATTTGCTTAACCACATCACTTTTCTGACTATACTTACAAAAGATCTTGAGATTTGATTATAGATCTCTCTAATCAAATCTATGGGTGGAGCCAAAAAAATGCCTTGGACCTGATGGGTACACATACATTCATTATTGGGAGACCATTAAAAATCTAATCTTGTCTTTTATCCCTAAAATTTTCAACCCTAAGAAAGTTACTAATTTCAAGCCAATTATCCTCTACAATATAATTTACAAAATACTCATAGGCCATATCACTTAGTATGAAACCCTCTTGACAAGATAATTTTACTATCCCAAATTGCATTATTCAATGTCACAATATTCACGATAATATCATTATTGTCAACAAATCGATATATAAATCTAAAGCTAAAGATCCACTTATTTTGATTAAGATTGACCTCGAAAAACCTTATGATCATATCAACAAGGATGTTATTGCTAAGATATTGTAATGTATGAATTTTCCTCAAGAATTTATGGATTGGATTAAGGCTCGCTTGAACTCTCCCTCTTTCGCTTATCTCGAATTAGGGTCTCTCCTTACTCTTTTCATCTTTGTAAATAGTGGACTATCTTCCCTTCTTGAGAAATTGATGTCCAACAATAAGATCACCCTTTATAACATCATAGGGATCAAAATTTCACATCTTATGTTTGTTAATGATGCTATCTATGATTGTAATAAGAGGGAATGAAAATCTTACAGAGGTCTTGTTAAGGTGCTTCATTTGTTTCACTCCATTAATAGTCTCAAGGTAAATAAAATAAATCAATTATTTTTTTTCCCAAAGGAGTGTAGTCCTGATACCAAATATTATATATATATATATATATATATATATATATATATATATATATATATATATATATATATATATATATATATACAAAACCTATTCCAAATGAATGAAGGAATTCAGACTTATGAAATACCTTGGAACTTATATTACCCATGGTAAGTTGGTAGAAAACTATCAAACCACATTAATTGATAAAATTATGAATAAAATCGAAGGACGGCAAAAAAACACTTATACTCAAGTTAGTAAGACTGTTCTCATAAATGTAGTTATCTATTTCAATCTACTACTGTATGCTAAACCCTTACATCTCAGATAAAATTAAAAAGTTGATTTTGGCTAAAAAAAATCCTTCTGATTCTAAACAATAGTGACTCATTTTTGGGTTAAGATCCTTATTAAGAAGCATGGAAAAAATGAATCCTTGAAACAATAAAATACTTAATTTCATTACACAGCTTTGGAAAACCATTCTATGGACTTTTCAAGTGCCTTAGGGGTGGACTAAGGAAATTGATAGGGCTCAGGGAGGGGATGTCAATGTCGAGGAGAAACTTTGGATTTCCAACTATTATTCCATCAACAAATGGCCCACTTATTATTATAATGTGCTTGAAATGAGACTAATATTGAACCAAGACAAAGTTAATACTAAAGAGAGAGAGAGGAGAGAGAAAGCTCATTCGTTAAAGAGAAGCTAAAGAGGCACAGCAAGAAGAGATAACACCAAGAAAAACTTGTGCTACCATCACAATCACATCATCCCTAAAACCAAACACCATCGCGAAGCATACTAAAAAAGACGACACACACCATCGTACTACACTGAAGAAGCCAAAAGACACAAGGAAAGCAAATAAACACCGGTGACATCCCAAGACACCACGCTATAGATAGATAGATAAATGGAAACGGGAGAAGGGCTGAAGAGGAATCGAATCGTTCACCGTCGTCACTTGGTTGAAGTGGGGCACTCCTTGGCGAAATGCCCCATCTCCCCACAGTTGTAGCACGCCCCCCCTCCCCCGCCCTGCTGGCAATCTCTTGCCATGTGGCCCGTCTCACCGCAGTTATAACACGCACGACCACCACCACCACCACCTCCACCGCCGCTCCCGCCCTGGTAGCAGTCCCTCGCCATGTGACCCGCCTCCCCGCATACGTAACACGCGCGCCCGCCTCCTCCGCCTTGCCCGCCTCGGTCGTTAAACCCATACCCGACGCGGGCACCCCTCCCGCTGCGGCCCCCGTTTCCCTGGACGGCTCGGCCGTCGGGTGCCGTAACATCGACGGCCTTGGTGCGGCCGTCGTCGCCCTCGGCGACCGAGAACTCGACGTCCTCGCCGTCGGCGAGGGTGCGGAAGCCGTCGGCCTTGATGGAGGACTGGTGGACGAAGAGGTCCTCACCGCCGGTGTCCGGCGTGATGAAGCCGAACCCCTTCGCCCCGTTGAACCACTTGACCTTCCCCTTCATCCTCTTTTCTCCCCCTCCTTCCATCTCCCCTCCCGCCAAAAACCCTACCACAGAACTAACCAAATGGCGCGACGCGGTCTGGTGTCGGTACTCGCACTATAAAAAAAACACAGCGAGCGGGGAATAACTTGGCACGAGAACGAGGTTACCTGGGGAAGACCCTGAGATCGGACGACGTGCATTTTTCCACGGAGGGATTCAAAGAGCATCGAGATTCGCAAATATCGAGAGGATAAGGGATAAGAGAAGAAACCGAGTGGGGTGGGTGGTCAACTGGTCAAGGAGGAGGCGCAGGCAGTGGAAGCAGTTCCATTACATAGAGATGGGACATGTCAGGTTGAAAGCTTGTCGCTTCCCCAGGATGCGAAAAGCGCAGAGGGAGGAGAGAAAGGTGTGTGGTCTCTCTTCCGGAGCTGCGACTCGACTCCAGTCTTCCTTTTTTGCTACTTCGGCTCTCTTTTCCTTGTTGGTTGCTGACACTGAACTCTTTCTTCCTCCTTTCTGCTCCCTCTGTTACTTTTAACTCTCTCCCTGTGGCTTCGTTCGAGGCATTGGGAACGAGGACAGGAGCTAAAGAAAGCATGCTTGTTCCTGTGAACAACAGGTTCATCTTCATCTGGTGTTTCGTGATGGCTTCCTGTACATGGTTGGTTTACAGAATAACTTTGGGTTTTCTCGAGGAATGCAACGTAAAAAAAGGAGCTCAGTGTCTGTCATTAACAAAGATTAGACATTGATTAAGAAAAGATCTCGTTCCGTATGATGCTCTATATATATATATATATATATATATATATATATATATATATATATATATATATATATATATATATATATGTCGTGAACATGTTTCTTACACCTTGAGCACCAATTCGTTCACTGGAAGCGCCCTCTGATATTAACTACTAGGGGAAATAGCCTGGACCGGAGCCCCAAGTGACAAAACTATTTTCAATTTCTAGTGGGAAAATTAGTGGATGTTCATTAAAGAAGAAGAGGTCAATCCAGGAATGGATTTTGATGTCACAGAGAAACTTAATCTACAAGGACATGTGTGAAAGAATTGTGTATAAATATATAGACAAATAAGGGTCTGAATAAAATGGGGAGTTAATGATTTCTCTCGTTTAGGAATTTGGCAGGAAGAAGAAGAGACTGGGAGCTAACGAGAGTGATGTGCTCGCAGTTGGCTCTCCTCTCACGACAAAAGAAAGCTGAAGCTTTCAAGTTTGATGGAACTCATACCAGATTTCATGTGGGAAGCTCTTCACATTTAGTCCTGATTTACAACCTTTTGGGTTAGATGTTTCCTGCAACTTGGATCTCCTCAAGGATTGGAAAGCCATATCTATTTGTACTTGATGCATTCAGTGCAAAGCAAACTGTGTGTGTCAATTGATAGAAATCATGAGCATCAGAACAATGACTTATAATCGAAAGAATAAATTCTTCCAGCACCTGGTAAGAAATGAAACACAAAAAATCTCTAGTTCGTGTGTCTTTCTGTCATTCTGACTTCAACTTTGTAGAAAATTTCCCAATATTCCGATTACAAAAAGAAACCACAAGGTTCATGACAAATGACAACTGCTAGATTGACATAGTATTTTCATGACGTTCATGTCTTATGTCTAAGTCACAGGTATCCAATTTTGCAGGCTTAAAACAAAGCGTAATTGGATCTCAAACAAGCGATGCAACAATGAGCTAATCCCTTTTCGTTGTATCTAAGGCATTGGAATCCAGGCCACACAGATGGATATCGACTGCCTCCTCTTTCTTTCTATTAATTTTGTTGTTTCTTCTGTAAATTTGAAGTTATTCCTTGAACAATTCTGCCTGCCTTACCATAAACAGTACCTGGAAGCTGAACAGCCTCTCAGGAAAATGTAGAACAAAGAAAACATTAGAATAAGTTAGATTATTCTGACTGTGATATGAAAGAAATTAAAAGTCAAATCTAATTAGCTTTAAAGAATTCACTGTGCGAACGGTGGCAATAAGAAATTTGGTGTAGCAATTCACTTTGTGTTTCAATGGTTTATTCAAACCCAATAATTGCAGGGAAATTAATTAATATGCTGCTTAGCTCGCCAAGTTGGCTTGGCTGGTGGGGAGCAATATCTCACTCTTTTTTGACGCATCGGTTGGCTGCCCTGCTAATCTCTTCGAGACATGGAAAAGGTGATTCATTTGGTCATTTCATTTAGTGAGTAATTTAATTATAGTGTTTAGCTATTTACGTATAACTAGTTGGATTACTCCTGTTCCAATTTTCATATTTGAAATAAGATATTTTTTTTCTGAAAAAAACTCTCTCTTTTTAAGTTTTTGGTGTAAGGTGCCTTCAGTTTTTCCAATTTCTCATTTACCTCTTATCTTCGGCACCTCCTCCTCTAGTTGGTCATTGTCAGTCATCGCCTACGCTCAACTTCTGTGCCTTCGTGGTAATCACCACAAGTAGACCTTTTGAAAAATATGAGTATTTCGTCCATGTCGTCAACATCCTTCCAAGATGACATTAGGGACCTTATAATGGGAAGGAGATGTTAAAGTCCAACAAATAGGCACGAACAATAAGGCCTCACGATGGGATGCCCGACAGGAGGAGAAATTAGAGTATTAGGGAAAAAAATATGAGAAAAATTAAAAGTTGAGATACCTTCTCATGAAAAGTCTAATATAGATTTAGAAAAACCACTCTTTAAAGTATGTCTATCTCCGGATGTTTTATCAATTATTCTTTATTACCACAACAATCATATCCAAATAACAAAAGAAAAAAAAAAATCATTGATCGATAGTATTTACACCAGATTTAAAGCAGACAACATTTATGTTTCTTATTCGTTTCCTCTTTCTGTCTATTCATTGATCGATAGTATTTACATCAGCCCATTTTCTATCTTACAAGCTTTGGAATGAAGAAAGAAGAGACCAGTCTGTTGTGGCCATGTCAATTAACAGTCAGACTCAGGCTACCAGCACTGGTCGGTCTCCCAAGTACGACGGCCGCTCCAGGGGAACGACGTGTACCGCGAGTACGTCGACCGGCGGCGGCGGTCAAGCGCCGATGCCGCAGCCTCAGCAGCCGAGTCCACCAGCCGACGGTCGTACTCGGCGCGCTTGTCGGGGTCGGAGAGGGTAGAGTAGGCAGCATGGACGCGCAGGAACTCGTTCGCGGACGCCCCGACGTCCGGGTGGCACTCCAGCGCCAGCCGGCGGTATGCTGCCTTGATCTCCTGGCCGCTGGCACCGACAGGGACGCCGAGGACCTCGTAAAGGGAGGAGGCGGCGGAGGAGCTGATGGCGGCAGCGACGGTGAGTGATCGCGGGGACACAGCGGCGCCGGCGTTGGAGCGGGGAGGGAGAGCGATGCGGAGGCCGAGGAATTGGGAGGAGGGTAGGGAGTGAGGGGATACCATCACCACGGTTTCGATAGCCCAGAGAAGATAAAGACAAGGAAGTCAGTCTCCCTTTTTTATAGAAGATGAGGGAGGTGACCGTCTTGATAGCACTCGCTGCGGAAATCTTATCCGTGGATGGTCGGCAGCGTAATAAGACCAAACAAGAGCCGGACGCGGATGCGGCAGTGTGGGCTGGCATAGCCTATCCGGGAGATTTAACAGACCGAGGACAGAGACTCGTGGGAACGCAGCAGCCATGAACTCGCATTCCTTTCGCGATTCGTGTTCCAAGCCATGTATGTGGAGGAAGCCGAGGGCAGATAGTCATGGCGTGCGTCCACTACCGGGTTGCCGATTGCTGAGTAGCTACAAGAGAGAGGGAGGGAGAGTGAGCCAGACTCGTTTCTTCCACTATCGGGTTGGTGGAACCGCATGAAAGATTTCGAGTCGAAGCGTTTTTAGGCGTCCCTTTCACTGACGCTGACGCCAACGATGAGAGATCCTCCGCACCTCATTGTTCACGGCCTGGGTTTTGGGCTATGCTTATCCAATTGACCAAACAAAATCCTAATCTTATCCGAACTAGGCATGATCTTAGTCAGAGAACATCTAGGCATCACAAAGTCTATTATTTAACGATATAAATCTTACTTAGCACAATTTAGGGTATTAATCAGGCTAGAATTCAGAAACTCTATTTTTTTCCTGATGCAATCATATAAAGTTTTTTTTTTTTCTGCTGGAGTAATCATAAAAAAAGAACACGAGCTTTGGTGGTGAGAAACAATAAATGAGAGCTTATGAAATAATATGCATCTAATGATCACATCACTATAGAGTATCGAGATTAAACCTCTCACCATATACAATATCAAGTTCAAAAGTTGAGAGTTAAAAACCTCAATTAATACATTGAAGGTGTTTTGACAGTTGATCACAAGGTGAATCTCGCTTTTACCTTTGCAAAAGAGGCTTTAATAAAGTCTCATTAACTTCATACTACTCTGTAACACCACAATTTACAACAGGTATTTTACTTGCTACAGCTTGCGGATAAAGTACTGATAACAGACAAAATAGCTGACCAGGTTCATCCAAAAGATTTGAATCAGCCAGCAGAACACTGAACTCCGTTCACATGCTACCAGTTACATAGCATTGTAGGAAATGGCAGTCGGTCAAATCATATGAAAGCATTACTCAAACAATTTATGCAATAGAAGCAACAAATTTACCCAAAAATAAGTTATAACGACTACCGATGTGAATATTGAATACTCTTTGTGATGCATTCTGTCAACAACTGTGCTGACCAGGTAGAGGAAACAATGAAAATAGATGTCAATGCATAAAACCATAGTGAATTACCTGTGTGTTTTGAGCTTTAAAGAAAAAGGACAGAATCTTCTTCTACATCTAAACACAGTAAGCCACATTGTATACACTAGCTCAACATGTAGAATTTCAAACCTAGTAAGGAGTACTGAAAACATTTGCTTATGCCTAAACTGCAGTGAATCCCCAGCATGCTCTGTTTCGGTGCAGATAAAGTTGGACTGCTCTACCTCAACATCTAAACTCAGCAATGTGAAACTCCTTACCTGCAAAATCATTAAAAAATTACCCCAAGAACACAAAAACCTAAAAGCCTTCAGCAGAAAATATGTACAAAGAACTGACTACTTCACAACAACACACACCTAAGCGATTGAACAAGACTTTCATATTCAGCAAAATGCATTCATAAAACCTACTGCCCTATGTTTGCAGTTAAAAACAATAAATACTAAGACGAGCAACTCTAGGAATTATAGCATCGGTTACATGTCCACAAGATACACTTATTGGCATCACAGTAGTTATCATAATAGGTCTCTCTATATACAAAACAGAGTTTAATCTTATCATCAGAGATAGCAATGATAGAATTAACTTTAGTCCCAATACTGATTCCTCTGGATCAATTTCAGCCATGATATTGAAAGGGATAGGGATAGCATGAGTGGCCATTTTATAAGGCCCAAACAAGGGCTCACAATCAAGAAGAGGTACCAATATCAAGGACAGAGAAAAGCAACATGTATATGTACCTGATTTTTCTTTTTCGTTTGTTTTTACATAGGATAAATGGTGAAGGTAGGTCTTGATTCGAAGATCTTGCGATGATTTTTCAAAAACTTAACTAGTCCAGCTTGTTAGCACCTTCTATATGTACCTGATTGATAGACTCAAAATAGAGAATGGTACAAGTGCTTCCATGAAAGCAGGTACGCCAGTGAGTCTTGATTTCTCAAGTAAATTAATTTGCGAACCTCATGGTAGCAGATGAGTAAGTATCATGGGATGCACCAACATGGATAAGTTCATAGAATTAATCAAAAATTATATCATCATCTAGCAAGCCAAGATAAAAGAATTCCTGACGTTAGTCTGAATTCGATGAGGAAAATAAAACTCAAAATCTATGATGGTTTCATTGATAATCTGACAAAACGCCTTATCCAAACAGATTAAGTATCCAAGCTCTTGATACAAAAACCTGATCCAAACTGAAAACCAAAGCCCATTTGTGTCCAGTTCACTGCTATTTGTCGCTTCATGATTTATCACCACTAAGTCAAGCTATATCTGACTACTCTTCCTCATTTGAGCTTAAAACTTACAGCAGCAATGAACTACAGTTGTTTCCTTGGACAAAAATGATAATAACTTTAGTTGTGTATATTCATGATATTTACCTAAAAACTGTACTTTTGCTACTTGTTTCAAACCAATTTCCAAGGGATTTCAATTCCCAAGCTCTTCTCATTCCAAACCTACGAATTCAATAGAACAATGGAATGTAGATTACAATTCACTTTTTTTGTTAAATAATCTCTTTATTATATGATTATTTTACTAGATATTGTTACAACAGCCACAAGAGAGTTGAATTCAAGACACAGGATCAAATAACAAGAGAAGCTACTGTTAGCTATAAGCAGAACGATCCATAATAGCTACTGAAAGAACGAATAATACACTTGTAGGCAAGAAGAGTATTCACGAGACAAGTGATTGCGGGACTCGTACCTATTGCCCTCGAAAGCTGCTCGAGACTAACCCTCGTTCGACAAGCACAGACTACCGATCTATTCTTCTTGCTGCAGGGTCCGAGTTTCTTTCTTTCTCTTGTGATACCCGAGCCCTTCAGTTCCATATCTCCTCTTGTAATCAACTACCTTGGGAACTGCCAGCATCTTGTTCCGCCCGATCACCTGGCCCTCCGACCACCCATATCCAGCGAGATAGGCAAACGGGAAGTCCTCAACCCTGATGTCCTTAAACTCATCCAACCCACGATCTTGGGGAAGATCCTTCATGTCCTCTCTGA
Organism: Ensete ventricosum; assembly: GCA_029747655.1. Lineage (NCBI taxonomy): Eukaryota > Viridiplantae > Streptophyta > Magnoliopsida > Zingiberales > Musaceae > Ensete > Ensete ventricosum. The sequence continues at coordinate 43,189,334 of JAQQAF010000001.1, forward strand.
ACTTCCAGCGCATGTAATCGTCATCGGGGGCGGGAACAGGGAGGGGGCACTTCGTCTTGGCGTCCGGGACGGGAGGGATGATGACGGACCTGGTGTCGTGGGAGGCGGCTAGGCTTTGGGATGCGTCGAAGACGGAGATGAACTGGGGCTTGGCGACGCCATCCTCGCCCTCGTCTCCGGGGTCTCCTCCGGTGGCGGCGGTGACGGCTCCTCGGTATGGGAAGGGTTGAGAAGGGACTTGGACGGCGGAGGGATTGGGGCGAGACGAGGATGAGGAAAGAGTGAAGGAGATCTTTCCCGTCGTCTCTTTCTCCATGCTAAAGGTTCAAGGAAGAGAGCAGCAATTTGGGGTCTAGATGTTACATGGGTGGTCGTAGCCTTTGTCGTGAAACAAGTCGGGATCCGGAACATTTTATGTTTGGATGGTTTCTATCGGCAACGGACAAATAGCAGCGCACCAAACCTTAAAGAAGACATAGTTAACCCACAGCATAAAAACTTGGTTTTCAATGTCAAAACTTAATTGCACACTGAAAAAGTTAAAAGTTTGTTAATAGTCTTTGTTAAGATATTTGATTGATTGATATATTTTGCATAAATTATGTCCTAATTTCGAATTTCGAATCCACCTGTAAACGTGATGTGAATTATTTAATAAATTAATTTTTCGAAAATAAAATAAGCCGTACATATCCTTAATGCATGTTGATATGTAGGTCAGGCCATTCCGTACCCCAATTATCACTTACTGTAGCAGCAGTTTTGTTGCCCAAAATAAATTAAAATAAAACAAATAATAAGGGTTGATCTGTGACATCTGATCCGAAATCTTTAAAAAAAATGGAAAGGATCAGACACTAAAGCTGAAGGCGAGAGATTTGACCGCGATTTCTGTCATTGTGATACCAACATCTGTCTGTGCCTGGCATCAGCTTTGCGACAGATTCCCACTAACTTATGGGATAAGAATGCAGCAAATCTGAAAACAGTGCTTAATTCCTCTTTCTCTTATGTCGACCGCCTCGACGTTTCCTTTTTCCCAAGTTGCTAGTGTTTTGGCCACTCTCTTGGCTCATAACTTGAACATTCTTTTTCCTCCTGCTGCCACCCCTGCGTTTCCTTTTCCCGAGTATATTACCGTTGCCGTTGCACTCATGGCTGGTCCTTTGCTCGAGCATCTTCTGCATCTTGCATTGACCATTGATAGCATTCTTGTCGACTTTCCTTACAGTAACTGGTTGCTTCCTTTCACGGTAATGATTAGACACAAGGCTGCAAGCCAACTGTGACAGACGATGCCCAGCTATTGCGTGGGAAAGGGGCCTGTATACCCAGTCCAAGAACACAAATGCAAAGAATGGTAAATAGAATGACCCAATCAGATTATTTCACCTAACAAGAAATGAAAGAACTCAAATGAAACCGACAAGTAATGACTCACCTCTCAAGGTTTTTTCTCTTAAACATAGATCTTTCGTGCCACAGTACTGGTGCCGGTTGAACATCTTTTCTGCTGATTGACTGCATGTAAATAAATTCTTATAGCTAAGGCCTCAAAGCTCAAATGAATAGTTTAGAGAATGAGATTGCATACCTTATTAGGTAAGATGACTCCAGATGGTATCTTGGAGATGTGTGTTTGAAAGGGAGGGATTTTATAGTACACAAATCTGGAAGCAGTCCATAAAACCATGTAAACAACTCAAAAGAAACATTATGAAGATTTCAGTATAGGTCATAGGTGGGCAATCAAACAACATGGAGAGGGTATGAGAGATTTTTAATGTCAATCTCACTGTAATTTTTGTCAGAAATTAAAATTCCAAATACCAGGATAAAAGCTTCCTCACATGGTCTTATTCTTTGTTATCAATGTCATGCCCTCAATAGGTGAATAAATTTCCGGTGAGAAAATGGTCTTATCAGAAATGTAAATGAATCCATTCATCCCAGAACTGCAAAGAAACAGCCAATTAAGCACAGAAATTCAGCTTGATCTCCAAATAATGTATGTTATGATAATGTTATTTAACATGCTTATAAATAAAAGTGTTCAGTGACAATGGACCAATAACAAATCTCCTAATATAATTTAAAAGATGTGCAAAAATACCAAAACAAGACTAAAACATAACAAGAAATATCAGCAAACATGATCAATAAACTGATCAGAGATAATAAGTTACATCTGCTGCAAACAAGTCACGGAAACATTAAGTTCTAAGAACTTCGTTGACAAAAAACTGTCGAACACCTAGCACGAAACACTCGAACCACAAGCCTAGTCATTAAAAAAGTTATTAGGTATTCAAAACACTCTTAGGAGTGATGAGTATGAAATAAGAACCCTTCTATCTATTGCATCATAGGTCTTAAAGTAAAAGAAAAGAAAATATAAATCACAAGACTCTCTGCTATATTATGATCGGTCCTAAATTCATCAAATCTTAAGATTTTGAACACTATAGTCACCCACCAAAAACACACAAACTACTCAACAAAATTCAAGAAAATAAAAATATCATAACAGAGAAACCCAAGGTCTCTGACTCATATGACAAATTAAACCCTACTTACATTACCATCTGGAGTGCTTAACTACCTTATAATGAAGTTTACTAGAACTAAAAATTCTTATAGTCTAGAGACTTGAAAAGTCAAATAAAGAAAGCGTTAGCTGACAGAATAAATTACATTGTCTGCTTTATGAGCATAACTCATCCAAGTCGAATTGTGATGGAAGCTATCATTAAAAAAAAGGATCATATGGCATCTTCCTGAAGAGGATGCACAATGTTGATGAGCCTCAGAGACCTACAAAGAACTGTTATTTAACCAAACAATAGCCATGTATACACTAGTGTAGTCAACGGCGATAGGAACTAAAAGGCAATAAGGTGTCAAAACGCTCAAGGAACTAGGCACCCCGAGCAAGGCGAGTCACTTGTGAATTTTAAAATTAAAAAATATAATTTAGGAGAAGTATGATCACTAAAATAAAAATGAGAATATTAAAATTGACTCTTAATTATTCAAAAGGAGGGAGAGGGGGTCCAAGGAGGCTCAATGGCTATTAATTGGGAGGGGATCTATCAAGGAGGAGGGAGGGGGGCAACTGCAGAGGAGAAAGAGGGAGGGGATAGCGAGAACATAGGAAAGGGAGAAGAAGCAACGAGAAGGAGGAGGAGGATAAGGGAGGGGGGGTGGGGGGAAGGGGATTGAGGTGGAGGTGGGCTTTGGGTGTCTTTTTAGTTAGGAGGGAAGCTATATGGGAGGAGGGAAGAGAGGGGTGTGATAGTGGAGAAGGCGAATGCGAGAGGAAACAAGAGGGAGAAGAACCAAACGCACACCTGAGCCTCCTAGTACTTGGGCTGCATCCAATTGCAGGCACCTGCCTAGACCGCCTCAACCATTGAGGTGCTCAGGCCTCACCTCACCTCGACCAAGCACCTACGAGAGCACTCAAGGCCCGATGACTTCCCTAGTATATACTTCTTAAATTTCTGCTTATTAGCAGGGACACCTTTCGTTGATCATGCAAACAATCAACAGAATTAAACCAGACATGTTACTCAAGTAGATTAATAATGCACCAACACCAGTGGAGTAATTTAAACCATCCACTTTCTTCATTAATTGAATGAGCGGATTTATATTTGATAAGAACTTTCACAAAAACACTGACATGTAGATACCTACAGTAGACTAATAATGCACCTATACCAGTGAATAATCTAAGGCATGGATATCCTTATTGTTTCAATGAGTACATTTATATTTGATAAAGATTTAACTTTTACAAAAACATAGACATGTTGATAATGATAGACAACATACAAATGTTATTTTTGGTACATATCTATATTTGTACATATATCTAGAACACAAAGTTTATACATGTATGAAGTTTACGGGTTGATATTATTCAATATTTTTGGCAGTGTACTACTAGTAACTGATAACCTGGCCCAATATTTTAGCATTGCTTGAATAAAAACTCTTGAAAAATTCCTTGACTCAAAAACAATGAAATATCATTTGTCATTTCTCTTCAACTTTCTGCTTATTTAACTCCCATATAGCAATGTGATAATTGAGAAAGAACCTGATTTTGGGATCTATTCGTTTTTTGAGTTTGGTCTTGGGCAGTTTTGGATGATCCTTCTTCCGCCGATGAAAGGAGCGAATCTTCGATGCTAATGGATGTGAGAAATGAACAAAGAGTATATCCATACTCCAGCTGTTCCTTTGCTTTTCATCATCCTATAAATTAGACTAGCATAAAAGATCGAAGACTATAGAAGTACTAAACTACATTGTCCAAATTCATCAACAACTAGCAACTAAGAGCACATGGAATAAATAATGTCTACCGTTAATGTGTATTCTACTCTTTTTACTTCTGCAAGAAGGCGGGATTCGTCAACGAACGGTAGTTTACATACTGCCTGTATACCAAGAGAAATAAAGGTGTATGATTGTACATAAAAATACAGTAGAATAGAACCCAGAAATTATATTTCCTCCTTTCATTTACAAAAGAAATACTAAAAATTTAGTTATAGAAAGCTTAGACAGCACTTTCAAGAGACATAATTAGTCTACATAACTGTATGTGTCCTTTATGGTAGGATTGATACCCAACTATATGCCAACTTTTTCCAATGTTTCTATTCCTTCAGCTGTTTCAAGGAATTGAATGTCATCAATCCCATTCCTTCAACACATGTAAACAAAATAATAAAGAATAAAAGATAATCACCATCGTCATATAAGCATGTTGTTTTAGAACAGTGAGACATAAATTGGCTGTAAAGGATACCTATCATATTGGTTAGAACAGTGGGCCATAAATTGGCTGTAAAGGATACCTATCATATTGGTTCCAGTTCAAATTCAAGTTCACCGAGCAACTCCAAAATTTTACTAGGCCCCGAAATAATAGAAAATCTAGAAAAGGATATCCAGTACATCATCAGTGAACCAAAAATAAGACTAAATCTGATCATGGATTGCTCTGTAACAGACCTTGTGAGGTTCATTAGCCTACATATTAATCTGACAAAAGTTAATCATTAAGTAATCTTCATAAAGTTAATTTCTTTATATCCTCAATTCAACCTCTCTACCAATTCTATTCTGGTATACATTTATAAATTCACATCAACCAAGTTAGCGAACAACTTGAGCTACACTTGGAAACCAACTCACTCAATCCCATATGTTGACAGAAAATAATATGAGCAGGATGACATATGCTAAGGTGTCATAGAAGAATCAGTACTTGGCAACCAACTCAGTCAACTAAGTTACAGAAGCTTCCTTACCTCTTCCATTCTGGTCTCATGCCTTTCTCCCAATAACCTACCTTATTAATCATATGCCCACCCCTGTTCTCCATATGGTATCATCATTTGAAAAATTTTTGGATCAAGACCTAATTATAGTAAATACGTGTTTTTGGGTGCCTTTACCATCTGTAGTTAAAACCTTGCACTCACAACAAGCTGAGCCTGATCTAAAACATGTGTTTTTCTTGGATATTCTTTCAATCAAAATATCTTTAAATGTTTTGATCTATCCACAAAAAGAATTTTCATTTCTTGTCATGTTGATTTTGTGAAATGTCTTTCCTTGTGAAGCGTTTGACTCTCTCTTACCCAAGCTTACTTCTAGCAACCATGTTAAATGGGTTCCATTCTGGTTCGGGTTGAAACATCAACCTCACCCGTGATATCAGACACTTTACTCAAATCCCACGAAGTATAGTTCCATTTGTTGCTCCCTCTAGCTCAGGTTCTTCCTCATTGCTGCAAGATTAAAACATTTGAAAAAAATGTGTTTCCCCTGTTTAGTTCGTTATTTGATATTTGCTAAACCTACAAACTCTGTTTTTGGTGTTTAATTTCTTCATCAAATTGACTAATCCTTGCATGCAGTATTACAACATGCATAAAAGTTGTGATTTCATAATCATAAGCACATTAACCAACAACTCATGTTATTGCATTATGATAACTATTCCAATTAACATTATCTAATCACTAATGCATGATGTTTTAAAAGTTAACACTGCTAGATTACAATTGCAAAATCGCAAATCAATTTCCAAAAATATTCTCACAACTTGTAAAATCTTTGGGGGCACTCATCGGTTTGTAAGATTGTCAAAATCAATCTAATAACAAAAATCATGCAGATGAATGAAGCAGCTTATCACAGAGCACCTAACGTGAACTTAAAGATTTTGGTTACTCATTTACAAGCATGAGATAACCCGATTCATGATTACAAAAAAATTCTTCTAGCTAAAGCTACTTGCCTCAACAAAGATATTCAGTCTACAAACTAGGAACACAATAATCAGCACATGCATATTAAACTATTATGCACATTAGATTAGCAAGTGGAAAGAAATCCCTGTTGACAATGAGTACGACAATGATAACTAATATCATGATAACTGTTGGATTCTGTGTTCCCATATTTTTCTCCAGGGATTCTTGCTGTACAGATAGGTACACGATCAACAGTAGGATGATTCTTTTGTATTCTGATGCACTTTTAGACATGCAGGTTGACAATTATATCCCAAAACAGGGTTGCTCACAGGGGATGCCTTTTTTTCATGTGTTGTGGAGAGTCAATCCAATACCTAATGTGAGCAACATGAAAAGGGCTTTGAATCCTGAATGGTATTGTGCAATAATTGGTCTGCCTCCATTATTAATTAGACTGATCATTTCCATCCTTTATGAGGTTTCTTAAGTTTCTTGTTAGTTTGCCAAGTTCCAAGATGTGTAAGAGAGTCTAAATGTGCATGCAGTATTCTTCATATTTATCCATATACAAGGCCACCAAATCATATCATTGCATAGAAACTAGGTTTCATACTGATCCTCTTGTAACTTCTCCATTATTTTCATTTATTTGGCATATTAATGGGACCTACTGATAGGCATTTGGTACTGCTAAACTATAATGCTCTGATTTTTCCATTTCTTAGGAACAATAGTTTCAGTTGCACACCATGCTGACATAGAATTTGAATCGGATGCAAAATGAGTTCATATATAACTAGAAGATGTGGTGAACATTGTTTTTTCCATTTTTTTTCCGTAATAGTCCTATGTGATTCTAGTATGGGCGAAAGGCTACCTTAAAGGGCCTTTAGCTTTGTAGACTACAGTCCACAAAGTGTTTCTTTATTAAACTAAAATGACCACATCTGTTTTTTAACATCAAGGACACCTCAGTTAGAAAAAATGTTAAGATAATAACTATATCAAGTCGGTGACATAAATGATAATGAAGCCGAACATTTCACGAATGAAATCTTATTATAGAAGATGAAACTCTTAATGTTGACACCTCCATTGAAATTATAGAACTGCAAGCAATTCATCATCCCTAAAGCCAATGGTTCAGATCATATTGGGAAATCACTATCAACATTTACAATACATGGTACACGAAAAGCTACAAGGACTTTTAAAGTGCATTTTTCTTCCTCCTATTGTTACCTATTGGATGCATTAAAGTAGTAGCAGAATACCATAAAGGCATAAAATCAATAGTTTCAGGGCACAAAGGCAGATAGCATTATCAAAGGCACTTATTTGGTGAATCAATGATTTAAAAAGCGCTAAACGTCAAAAGGCGCTAAGGTCCGAAAATGCCCGAGGCATTAGGTGCTCGCTTAAGCGCTTGTCTAGGCGCCTACCCAAGCGAAGGGAGGCTCTCTAGACTATTAAAATATAAAATATAATTAATAAATAGGGATTAACAGTGCTAAAATCTAAAAAGGGACTATTATATTATAAGAGTAGTTAACAATCTACTGTTAACAAAATTTAATCTACCGTTAACAGTAGTTAGATGGGAGAAAAGAGTCACTGACGGTGGAAAGTGGAAAAGGAGAGGGCGACGGTGACAATGGAACTTTCGTATGACAAAGGCAGCGACGGAAGCTGAGGATGACAGCAACAGCAACGAAGGAAGCTTCGGACGACAGCAACGACAGTGGAGGAAGCTATGAATGACAGTAGTAGGGACGAAGAAAGCTTTGGACAGTGACAGCGATGACGACGAAAGCTATAGATGGTGACATCGTGGGCCAAGGAAGCTTCAAATGTACCCATCGGTGGCCAAGGAAGCTGCGGTCCTCTCCCTCAACGGTGGAAGGAGCTGCACACGAAAACAACAGCAGCGATGGAGGGAATCTGCACACCAAAGCTAGACCTTAGGACTCGTTCATCGACGACAAAGTAACCGTGGGTCCTGTGCGTCAACGACGGAGACAGCGACAGAGGAAGCAACGACGGGTGGGGCAGGGCGTGTGTGTGGTGGGGTGGGTGGCAATGGCTACACTCGAAGTACGGTTTATGGCTTGGGATCGCGTGGGGGGACAGGGTATGTGTACGCAGATTTGGTAGCATTATATAGCTTAATTGGTTCAGTCAAACCACCTAAGCTATTTATTGTTCAACAGAACTAGACTTAATAATCTGGTTTGATTGCTTCGTTTCAATTGGGCGCTCGCTCGAGGCGCCTGACGCCTAGGTTCAAGCAAGTGCCCAAGCGACGCTTCATTGGAGCATGCTGCCTGGTCGAGGCTTGAGGCACTCAGGCCTTGCCTCACCTCACCCGAGCACCTAGGTGAGAGCCCAGGTGCCTATTTAAACCCTTGTGGTGAATATAACTATCATAATTTCTAACGATATAAAAAAGAAGATAACCACTTGAGAAGACAAAAGAAATCTTTAAAATGAAACTTTGTAATGCAGATAATAAGAGAAAAGTTATCGCATGCAACAAGTGAAATTTCCTTGGTCTAAAGATACTAATGGTAGGTAATCTACAAATTGCACGTGCAAGCTGATATATGTCAATTTGGTAACAGCACAAGTACCAGTCCACACTCAGCTAAGTGCAAGATAGGTACATGTGCCCACATTACCGACACAGCAGACTACACAGGCATGCTGATATTAGCATCGTATAAAATGTCTGGATCCATGGCTGGCATGACAATACATTACAAAGGCCAGCCATAAAATAATAAAAATATGACATTTTAGTAATGAAAATATGCAGGATGTAGATCATTACCTGCCAGGAGAAGCGCTTACCATTCATATCAAGCTCAAAATCTGCACAAAAAAATAATAATAATAAAGTTTCATTTCTAAAGACATACACAAATTTTGCATCCTTAACATTGTAGGCTAACCTGCTGGATAAAAATCAATTATTGAAGAAGATGGATCAGTCATCAAATTCCTGTAAGGCAAAGGCAGTGCATGTGCACTAACCATGGACAACATGAACCACAAGTCAAGTTGATGCCAGCAAAATAAAGGAAATATCATTTAGCAAGCTTAAAATTAGTTTGAACCTTGCAGCAGGAAGTACACCCATAAGTTGATTAAATGGCTTGAATGGGACTCCAAGTTTAAACTGAACTTCCAAGTCCTTCAAGTCAAGAAAATCTGAAGCAAATGGAGCATAGTGATATGGATAAAACCTGAAAATTGAAATTTTTATTGTTAAAAAAGAAAAAAAAACATTATGCATATACAATATGTGCATATATGTATAAACACAAACACAAATATATACAATGTAAACATGTACAAATATATGTACAAACATACATATACAGAAATATAAATAGAGAGACAGATGGGAGTGAACAATAATAAAAGGAGCACTCTGATGTATCAGATTTTCTATTAATAATAATATTATAAAGGTCAGATGGGCTTGACTTTCTTCTCTTTCGAGTGCTTCCTCCCTCGTCTTGTTCTTCCTCCCACAACTTTCTGCTTCATCCCTTTCACTCTCCAAAAACCTAAAAAACTATTATACACACTATCTTGTAGAAGATTATCAATTTCCCAAGCTACAGAGGTGGACAGCATACTTACAAAGATGAGACCTGACATGACCTCTGGAATCCTTTTTTTTTTTTTTTTTTGAGGTATGGAATTCCTAGGTCACATCAAAATTCTTGTAAGTTAAAGCTTGGACGAGTAGAAACTAGGGGAACACTAAATTTACAAACTACCACATAAACTTCTTGTTACTCAAAACAAAGTTAACCTAGAATATTTCAATAATATATTATATTCCTAAAAAAAGGAAACAGTACATTTTAATACAAGATAAACAGATCACAGCACAAACCATTGCCAGGAACAGACTCCTTGGTAGTAGTAGTGCATGACCCAGCAGATGCCTTCAACATACCTTTTAACCTGTAGTCAAAACCTGTTATTTAGTATCCGAATGGTTGTAGCTCTAGTTCCACTTTCAGGAAAGATTGAACAAACCAAAACTGGATACAGTAGTTAAAGTTTAAGTAAAAAAAGTTGAGCAAATATGAAACCACAAGACATTGGAAAAAAATTTCTTCATTTCCTAAAAACAAATCCTGGATAAATGAAGTGATCAATAACCTTTAATATTAACAATGAGAGATTAACGCCCAAGCTTGCAAGGTCATATAGCAACAAATGATCTCAAGATACATGGAAAAGTATGAACTAAAATATTACTAATGAAACATTTCATCATTTCACAATTAGTAGCAGATGTAAATTTGCTCACTGCATGTCGCTTGAGTTTCTGGCATTCATCTTCAGACTTGACTTCAAACTTATCAGCATAGTACTCTTCTTTCCACTCCTCTTCTCTCTGCTGTACCTGCCCCTTCAATACTAAAAAAAAATGAGGAATCTTGAGTGTGTTCTTTTAGCATTTGCATAATTGTTTTATCACAATAATAACATAACACATGCTCACACAAACCCAAAGGAAAAACAAAAGCAACATAACAATGTTTTTGCAATACCAGATGTTGTACTATTTGGCTTGCTTCCGCCGAGAAAATTTGCGGACCTCTCGAAACTCTTCATCCAAAGCTACAGCATAAACAAAGGTCCAATGAAAGTATAATCAGGTTTGCAATACCATATACCACTCGGTATGGGCAGTATGTACCGGTCTGATAGAGGACGGGTACGCTTAGTACCTTAGTGTACTGTATGTTGGTATGCTCACTACAGCTTAGGACAGCTCGGTACATACCGTACCGACAGCTGATCCGTATACCAGTACGGTATGGTATGGTATGGTATGGTATGGTATTCAGAACCTTGATTCTGATAGCATTTCAAGTCACAGATTCATAGTACTGATGAATCTCATGCTGAAAGGTTTGTTGGAGCAAAGTAAACAATATTACACCCAAAGCTGTTAGATCCCAAGGAATTAAGGGTGACACTTACAGATCCTGTTTTCTGTTCGACCTCCACAGCATCCCGCAAATGACTATTCATTTCCCTCTGTAACTGCAGATCCGCAAGTTGAAAGATGAAATTAGTTCTTGTTCAACAATCAAAATTTGTAATCTGCTTGATGTAGTGAATAATTAAATAAAAGGTCATAATACACCAGGCCTTATCATATTTATATCTCTGGAAATGTTGTACTATAATGTCATAACTCAAAAGAGTAGGACATAAGTCATTTCATCCAATAAAACTTATGTTGGCTAAAGAAATGTATTTTCAATTTTGCCATTTCTTATATGCATATACCTAATAAAAAAGAATCAAATACAAATGATATTGATGTTTCAGTGGAGTCTATACTAAAAGTAATCTAAGAGGAACAAAGTTTGCTAGGTGATAGAATCTTGATTGAACAGAAATAAATAGATTAGATCCTCATCTATTCTGGAGACTTGTCGAATTACACAGCATTTATGTATCTACAACTTGATAGAAAAAGTAAGTCCAGACTCCTAGCTCGAAATTAATTCAGTGGATTAGCACCAGCATTCAAGGATGGTTGCTGTTAGCTTACCAGCCAATCAAAGACTCTCTATCAAATCTCCAATAAAGCGCTTGCAATTGTTTTTAGTTTGTACTCTGTACCTACTTCATATTGACAGGAAAAGGGTTCTGTTTTGATTGTCATGCTTCACACATTTCTGGAACAGAGGCTAAAGGCAGTGAATAACCATCCACTAGTACATGCTCATTTAGAACGAATAACACAGATGCATTTATCTTCCTTATAAATCGAAATGTGTAGGCTTACTTTGTACCAATAGAACAGGCTCGAAGAGAGATGAAATTCTACTGAACTAGTACCCTGGGATGGGATGAGGTAAAAAATCAAATACAACAAAAGAGTCCACATAGAGAACCAATCATATGACAATCTTCTGCCAAAGCCACAGAGCTAGCTTTAGCTGAGAGCTCACTACCTGCCATTACCCCTACCCTATTCTTCTTCTGGCAGCCTCATGTAAGACCAATATCAGAGCGAACATAGGGCTTCAAATTACTACCTCTAGTCTCTTTCGCACACGATTTTCAAATGATTTGTTAATAACAAGATATTTGCTAATTTCTGAAATTTTCATCAGAAGTTCTACAAATCATGCCAACTGCGTCCAGATGAAACTCCATTACTTTTATTTACAGAATTGAAGATTAATATTTTAAATGTTAAAACAATATTAAGGTACCTGAATGCGCTTTCGGAAGATAGCACTTTCATGAGATCCAACTATCTGTAGGAAATGCTCAACCCGTTCCAGGTTCACCTATAGAACAAATAATTAAAAGTAACTAACAACCCCTTTTCTTTACAGTGACACAAAAGAGTACAAAAATATAGTCCAGGTGATTAACATAAGTTGAAGTTTTACAATTGAGTTTTAAAATTAAGATTATGTAAATAAAACAGACATTGACTGTCGATGAGATGCACATGCAGTTTAAGGATTTAGCAGTGACCTTCATGCACTTTACCTTCTATAAAGAAACACATATATGTGTAAACCATTCTAGATAGATCAGTATCTGAGAGCTATTCCTAGCTAAAAAGGTAAGAAACTAAATGATCGAATTATGTTTATCTGGCAAACCTCAAAAGAGTTGGTTAAATAACCACCCATTGCAGCAAACTCTTTTTTGTAGACGGTCATAAGCAGATCAATTGCTCCCTGTGTGTGATAGAGAAAGAAACGGCATCAACATGAAGCAAACATACAAAATAAAGAATTGTATAAAGCCAAATATTGAAATATTAGCAGAACAACAGAAGATTATAACCTTCAAATTGTGTTGCTTGTAAAGAAGCTTTAAGCATAAGCACAAATACATCAAAATGAAAAAGAGAAAGCATCACCATATCGAACCTCCGAAATTTCTAGAGAAGGAACATGGGGAAGAAAGTCATTTCCAACAAACAAACATATGAAAACAAAATCATCAATCAAGCGCTCCAAGTCAATCTTCACTTTGGCACCAAATATTTTCAGGTCATGTTGCAAATAGTCTCTCAGTACCCATATATTGAGAAACTGCAAGAACATCAACTTTAAGCCACATATTCAGGAAATGCAACGACTGGAGCAAAAGCTAAATAGAACAATAACAAACAAAAGACTGAAATGAGATATAGGGAACAGGATTAAAGATCTTACAGCGAACCTTTCTTGTCTTTGGTTCCTTGTTAAGGAACCAAAGATTTCATAATAATACATCTGTTCTATGTTAATTTCATGAAACAAGGCCCTAGCATGATATAGCTTGTATGGATGAGCTTCCAAGATTTTATTGAAAATATTAACACACCAATATCACCTTTTTCTTCCAAAAAAGAGAGAGTAGATGCATCTCATGCACATAACTGTTAAGGTAGGTGCAATAACAACATTCTAGAGATAAGCAACACAATTCCAAGCTAAAAAGATCAGGCCATATGCAACAAGCAACCAACATAAGTATTATTACAAGTTCCTGAAGGACTTGAAGTCAGGTAAAATAGTAACCATTCATGATTTTAAATATACACACAAATTAAAACATCTGCCTAGTATAACTGTTGAGATAAACAATAACCATCCATGATAATGACACCGGTCGATTAGGTTCACATCAAGGCCAGGCCCATCATGATTTGGTCAAAATTCTAAAATATTTTATCTAATATGATCCAAAGGCCAGATAAAAGAGAAACTAACCAAGAAGCGTCAAGGTCCCAAAACGCTCGAGGCTCTAGGCACCCGCACAAATGAAGCAAGACACTCTAGAATATTAAAATATAAAAATATATATTACAATTGATAATATGATCATAAAAATAAAAATGCCACATCTAGTTGAAATCACATGGCTCGACTTGAAATATTTACTATGAAAAATGGAGATCAACGAGAGGGCTATAGTAAAGTAGATATGGAGTTTTTAGCTAGCTTGAAATGATTGTATTACCCTTAAAAGGAGAAGCAATGGTAGATCTACCTAAATGGGTTGGTTCCATCTCAATGTACATAGAGTCATGTCCTATTCTACCATTCAAAATCTTCCATATGACATTAGATCAAGCGAATCTAGATATTCGTTGAGCACCAATAGTATTTGCACATTTATATTCAATTATCATGTGTCTATATATATACAATTCATAATGATGTGATTCTTTGACCACTACGCCTGAGTTGATTTGTAATTTAAGCTCAATCCTATTCGATAGGGCAATTCCTGGCCCAAATCTAGAAATGAGCGAGTAAATGGCATCTTGACACAACGGAATTGAAACCAAGAGTGCTATTTATTGCAATTTAATACCTAGTGTGCTACTTATTGCTACTTATTGCATTTATATTCACATCCGCCCATCATGCATCGCATCTTGGGTGTGAGAAAAGGTAGATCATTAAAGAGAGAGAGAAGAGAGAAAGAGATCACGTCTTCCAATGAGATCACATCTTCCAACGAGATCATGTCTTCTACCCTCCCATCTGTCGTCGAGTACTAATTGATTCTCCACCACCAAGCACTGATCGTTTTTGTTGTATTCGCCTTCAAGTCAGTGCCCTCCTCACCCAGCCCCCTTTGAGAAAAGGTAGATCATTAAAGAGAGAGAGAAGAGAGAAAGAGATCACGTCTTCCAGCGAGATCACATCTTCCAACGAGATCATGTCTTCTACCCTCCCATCTGTCGTCGAGTACTAATTGATTCTCCACCACCGAGCACTGATCGTTTTTGTTGTATTCGCCTTCAAGTCAGTGCCCTCCTCACCCAGCCCCCTTTCTCTTCCAATTTCTTGTGCTACATCACTTTCACTTGAGCGCTCGTTCAAGGTACCTTACACCTGGGCTCAAACGAGAGCCCAAGCAATGGTTCAATGAAACACGTCGCTTGGAGGTCGTGCAAGGCACTCAAGCCTCGCGTCATCTGAGCACCCAAGTGCCCATAAAAACATTGATTCAGGTCAGATGCAATGAATGGATGATCTCATATGACTTGGACCTCATATCAAACGTCTAATTCAGTTCGTATGTCATAATTCAGCATTCATCAATGGAAATCCATAGATCCATTTGTTGCATTCTAGAAGACATTCTACTACGAGTCACTGATCTAGTTTTTCTTTTGATATAATCAGCACACCATTTATGCCTTTGTTCAAAAGATTGTTTGATATAGAACTAAATAAGTTTATCAAATCACAAACAACAAATACTTGCAACATCTCAAATCCATCGAGTTATCACATTAATTGCTTCGCATGGCCGGATGTGCAAAAGAAAGAAAAAAGCAAGAATAAGCCTTCGCTTTCTTTGCCTCCCACTATACACACCACAAAATAAAAATAAATAAGTAAAAGTACACCCTCGTTTCTGATAGGACCCTAACAGGGTTGAGTTCTCATCTATTGAATCATGTTCTTTACTAAGTCATGTTGCTCGGTCCAGTCAAGTCAATTAGGAGTCCTAGTAGGAGTTGGAGTCTATTTGATTAAGAGTCCAAGTAAGAGTATTTTAGGAGTCCAAGTTCAATTAGGAGTTGGTTAAGAGTCTCTATAAATAAGGCTGTAACTATTTCTTTTTGGACAATCAATGAAGAAAATATGTTTTAGCCGTAGGCCAAAACCCTAGGAGGGTTGATTCCCTATAGAAATCAAGGAGACTCGATCCCCTATAGAGATCAAAGAGGCTCGATCCCCTACAAAGATCAAAGAGGCTTGATCCCCTACAATTATCATTTATCCCCCTTTTCCCTGTTTCTCTTCGATAGAAATCTAAGGGTTCCTATCAATTGATATCATAGCAACGGTGGAAACCTAGGGGTTCCTATCAATTAGTATCAGAGCAACGATAGAACCCTAGGGGTTCCTATCATCTGGTATTAGAGCAGCGTTCCTTGGCACTTTTGTTGCTATCGTTCATCATCTCCATCGCTGGCCTTGCCATTCGCCGTCATCGCTGTTGCACCTGCCACCTTGCTACAGTCTCTCACCATCTTCGTTGCAGCTATCATCAGCCAAAAAGAGAACGAAGAGGAAAAAAAAAGGAAAGAGATTGAAGTCGGCAGCCACGCCCCATCCTGCTTTCGCCATTGCAGTTTTTCCTATCGTCGCCCCTATCTCGCTGTTGCTTCCCGCTGCCCCTCACCCCACGCAGTCACCACCTCTTCCTTGCCACACTCGACGCCTCTTTTGTCGCCCCTGCCGTTGTTGCTTTCCGCTACCCAACCGAATCCCCGGCACCCACCCCTACTTCCTCTGCCCGGCGACACCACGACGCTCGTCGGATCCCCGCCGTCATTGCTTTCCTCCGCTAGTGCCGGAACTGCCAACCCCATCAGTGCTACTCTCGTCGCTAGCGTCTCTCCACGCGTCACCGCTGGTCGCCGCTTGCCGCTCTTCTCGCCGTCGCTAATTTCCCGCTCTGTCCACCACTGGGTTTTTCCCATCCTCTACTGAGCACAGCCCTCGCTCGCCTAGCCGTTGCCCTCTTCTTCCTTTGCGCGCCGCAGCCTCATCCCTCATCAATCGACGCTGCTATCTTCCTCCTCTGCTTCCCCCGCCCCCTTCAGCCGCTTGCAGCCCACGTTGTCGTCGTCCTCCCCTCCCGCAACACTCGATGCTGCCGCCCGCTCCTGCTTCCTCCTCTGCTACCGCTCCAACCACACCCCTGCTTCCTCCTTTGTCGTTGCTGCTGCTGCCCCCGATCTGCCGCTTGCAACCCCACCCAGAAGCGCCCTCCTCTGTCGCAGCATTGTCGCGCACAGCAACGTTGCCGCTGCTGCCTCCCACTGCAACGCACAGCCCTCCTACCACGGCCCCAGCCAACGTCCACTGCAACTTCCGTTGTCGCGTTGCCATACCTCCCTCGTCGCTCCCAACCACGCCCTCCTCTACTCAGCCCCTGCCTAGCGTCGTCGTCTCCAGCCTTCTGCCACCTGCAGCCACGCCGCCAGCCGCTCCCTCTGCAGCTATTGTCGCTCCCTCCTCGGCCACTACTTCTTGCTGCAGCCTAGCTACCATCGCTGTTGCTGCCTTCCCCTTCCCCTTTCCTCTGCCAGCCGACAGCCATTGCGTTGGTTGTCGATGCTACCGTCTGCAGCCATGCAACCGTCGGCCCCCCGTTGTTTCCTGCAACTGTTGACCACGGGCCCTAGCGACACCACAGCGCTCGTCGGACCGTCACCGCTGCCCTCTTCCTTCTATCCCCACCGCTATCCTATCCCTGCTCTAACCCCCATTCTTCCTCTGCCCACGCCGCCATCTCCAACCCCTGCCGCAATCACACGACCCTACTGCCTTTATCCTTTACCCGCTGTTCTGACGCTAGCCACAAGGCTACTGCCTTCTACTCCACCCGGCGCTGCTTCTGCCTCTACTACCATCCTCTTCCTCAGCCGCAAGGACAGCCCAGCCATTGTCGCCTCCTCTGTAACCAACAGCGTTGTTGCAGTCCCTCGCAATCCCTTTCGCAACAACTGTAGCAAGCATCGCTGGCCGAGCAACCAAGATCGTAACCCTCGTCGCTCCCTCAGCCCCTCTTCTTTCTCTGTTCCACACGGTTTCCCTCTTTTACGTTTAATCACCGCCACAACCCCAGCACTAATCGCTGCCTTCCAACAAATCGCAACAATGATTTCTTCGCTAGAGACGAGGCTGCTGCCCTTCTTCTTCCCTGCCCTTGCCACCGCCTGTGTTCTCCCTGTGACTCATCCGCTCGACTTCCTCTATTGCCACTGCAGCGACCACAATAGCCAGCGCCTGAGACCATCACTGCCTCCCAGCGATCCGCAGCAACGATTTCTACTCCCCACACAGCAGCAGCTATCTCTGCCTTCCAGCCTCGACACCGAGAAGCCACCGATGCACACCCCCCTCGCTGATCTGCTGCAGCGATCAACGTTGTCTTCCAGTAGACCGCAACAACAAATTCTTCCCACACATCATTGCCCTCCAGCCCTAGCAGTAGCCGTCGCAGCCTCGACGACCTCATCCTTGCAACATTACTGCACCACCGCCCTTCTGACCACTAGCGTCACAGCAGCAAACACCGAGTAGGACGGTGCAGATATCCTTAACCCAATATCAGAAATAGGAATTGAACATTGCTGATCTACAATCTTATGTAATGGCTATTGATGGTTCAATGGAAGCAAGATTTGAAGCCTTCGAAGCCCAAACGAAAGGAAGATTGCAAGAACTCTTCAGTGAATTCAGACGAAGTCTATTGGATAGCCCCAACAAATCTCAACATGGTGAAAGTTCCAACCTCAAAGGGAGTTGATCTAAAAAATATAATCAAGGGCAAGACACAAGATACCCATGCATGAGGGGGGAGTTCCTCGGATAGGAAGATAGAGATCTGACCAGTTGGGTCTCGCGGCTAAAAAGTTCTTTCACTTCCACAGAATTTCAAAAGAATCCAAGGTGGAAGTAGTTTCAAAACAACTTGATGGTGATGCGATCCGATGGAATGATTTGTACGAGACCTATCACGAAGTCCCTTCGTGGGGACAGTTCAAGAGAGACCTCCTTATTCGCTTCGGACCGTCGGAGTACGAGAACGTTAATGGACAACTCGCTAAAATCCATCATATTCCACAATACAAGAGTACCAGAGCATATTTGAGCACCTCTCAAACCAAACCCGAGATTTGTTCAAGAAACAATTGGTGAGAACATCTATCGAGGGACTTAATCCCGAGACTCGGTACGAAGTTAAAGCTCGCCACCCCTGCACCATGATGGCTGTCATATCATTCGCTTGCGTACATGAAGGAAAAATCAATATGGACACTTGTCGATATAGAAGCTTCAACAGACAAGTAATCAGCAAGCCGACAACCCCATCTATTCCCAGCCAAAACTCGGACATCCAAAAGCCGACTCAAGAAGAACCCAAGGAAAGATCAACAAAGGATTTGTGCTCGCGTTATGATGAAAACCGATGCACACAAGGGCAACTTTTGACGATTGAGCCAATTAAGGAGGAAACAAAAACTGACAATGTGGAATCCGATCATGAAGGCTGTAACAAGCTTATAACGATTGAGCCAATTAAGAAGGAATCAAAGACTGACGATGTAAGATCCGATCATGAAGGTATGGATTCTGATGAAGATATTAGACCTATCACACATACATTACATGCATTAACCGACTACTCTGACCCGCAACCCATGAAAATTGAAGGAATTTTGAAACATCAGTCTGTTACTATTTTAATCGATACTGGCAACACTAATAATTTTATGGACAGAAAGCTTGTTGACCTATTGGCCTATCACATTAAAGGTTGTGGCAAATTCGAAGTCAAGGTTGCTGATGAACGAATCCTAACTTGTGATAACAAATGTTCAAAGATAAAGCTGATCATACAGGGCAAAGAAATATTTATGGATTTCTTTTTGATACCTTTGGAAGACTTTGAAGTGGTGATCCTCAAAAGGAGACATGGAACTGCCACTAGCCATCAGATGGAGAAGATTCTTCAGAAGACTACAATGATTACTACACCAGAAGACCAGCCCATTGCTTACAACAAGTGGAGATCCTACTTAATTGATCAAAGGGTTGTGATGCGCGGTAAATATTGAAGTGCTCTGAAATTTGATGCTGCTCAACCTTGAGGACAAGGCTGATTTGAAGATGGCAGGTCTGATAGGACCCTAACAAGGTTGGGTCCTCAACTATTGAATCATGTTCTTTATTGAGTCATATTGGTCGGTCCAGTCAAATCAATTAGGAGTCCTAGTAGGAGTTGGAGTCTATTTGATTAAGAGTCCAAGTAAAAGTCTATTTTATGAGTCTAAGTTCAATTAAGAGTTGATTAAGAGTCTCTATAAATAGGACTGTAATTATTTCTTTTTGAACAATCAATAAAGAAAATATGTTTTAGCCGATAGGCCAAAACTCTAAAAGGGTCGATCTCCTATAGAAATCGAGAGTCGATCCCCTATAGAGATCAAGGAGGCTCGATCCCCCTATAGTGATCGTTTATCCCCCTTTTCCCTCTTCCTCTTCGATAGAAAGCTAAGCGTTCCTATCAATTGGTATCAGAGCAACGGTAGAAACCTAAGAGTTTCTATCAATTCGTACCATAGCAACAATGAAACCCTAGGGGTTCCTATCAGTTTCTTCTCTTCACTATAGTCTTTTTATTTATTCTCCATGATCCTTGTTGGTGATTTTCTATATCCATAACTCTATTTCAACATCCTACTAGTCTCATTGGTTAAGCTCCTAATGAATTGCATAGAAGTGAAGGAAACCTTCTTAGTTGCAAGATACTGAATTGAAGGTGATTAAATCCAAATAGATTAACTCAACTTCTGATTGACTAAAGCTATGTGAAAAGCAGCCTAGTGCAAAGAACTCCTACCAGTGCAAGGTCTAGGAAGATTTCATGTGTGCAGCCTTACCAAAAGAAAAAAGATTGTTTCCATGATCTGGCTGAAGCTTTTGTAAGCATCAAAAAATTAACGACAGATCAATTAAACTGGAAGCATATAGGACATATATAAAGCACGGTTAACAAATTAAAGCATCTCTGAAAGGAAGGAACAAGAAACAGTAGTGTTGGTGGAGGTGGAGGTAAATGGAAGTACGAAGAGACAGAGAGAGTGATAAAGTATGATGCATAAGTGAGGAGTAAAAAGGAAATGACAGAATAAAACTCTCATTATCTAAAAGACATGGTATGGCACGAACCTGGAACTTTTTTCTTGGCACGTCGTGGTTAATTTCATGATTCCACTCTTTCCCTTCTTCTTTACTTGAAGACTTGTTTTTGTTTTCAAATTTTGAAGTTCTTTCAGTACGCCTTGCAACACGAACGTCCTACACAATAATTTAAATGTTCAACAGTTGACAAGAATTAACAAGTATAGAAGACATGCCAAAGTTTCCTGAATGCAAACCTCTCTTAGTATAGAAAAATGTATTTCATGTGTTGCTAGTGCAAGCATGATTAAGTCAGCATCCTAAAACCACAGAACATGTTAATTTAACCTTGAACAGACCAAATAAAACCAATAAATAACTGGTGAAAGAAACATGGAAAGACAATCTACCAAACCATACAAACAATGTCTTGCATTTGGGTCAAATCCAGGAAGGTTCCTCTGTGAGCGAATATAAGATGCTATTTTGTGCTCGCCCTCGCCCGGCACGCTAGCATCGGATAGAATGACCTATGGAAAAAGTCGGTATTCACACAGGTCTGTTGAACAAGCACATACAGTAACTGAGAAGCAATAGTTAAAAGTATACCTTAATACCCCGCCATCCAGGATCACTATTTATTCTTAGGCAAATGTAATACCGAAGGGCAGACGACAACAAAGCCATGAACTCAGTCCCAGGTGTGATGACATTTGAATCCATTTTGTTGATTTCTTCTGGATTACATAATTTCTCAAGCTGAGACTCGAACTCATCTCTCAGCTTCTCTGCCTCTGCTGCCTGGAAAATTGCTTTAATCAATAAAAACCGAGATGGATAGACTTGGGAGCTTAGATCATACAAAGTTCAAAACTAACTCACTGCATCAGCTCTATCTTTAGCAGCCCTGAACCGCCTTGCTCGTTGCTGATTCATCTTCGCTCTGGGAGCTACTCCATCTAAGAAATCAGGACGACTAAAAATAACCACAAATACATAGAAAAAGAATAACTAGTTTACTCCAAAATCGGAACCTTTGGGATCCCAACTCACCAATTGCCATGTACAGGAGCTTCCGAGGACGAACCAAGGAGAAAAGGTGATCAATGTACGCGAACACTGCCTTGTAAACCTCGTCATGCGACTTGGGAGCAGGCTAAAAAGTCCAAAATGTAAGGAGGTAATCAACTTCATTGAGATTCATGAAACCCAAGGCAAGACAAAGATACTATACCCGATCTTCCGGATGGAAACAAGGGTGAACGATGCCGTTCATATCAAGATAGAGGTTGTCGAACTCGACGCCGTTAGGGTTCGGCCTGCTCGAGTCAATTGGAACCTGGACGCCATTGACGACCACGGGAGCTTCTTCGCGGACCTGCACCACCGAGAGGGGGTATCGGTCGAGCAGCCACCGGTAGAAAGCGGGAATTCCCATCCGAAATTATGCCGATTTCCCGAGTTCTTGAAAGGCGCTAGGGTTTTGGTTTAGGGTTTAGAATCACCCATTGGCACAGACATTATATACACGACGAGGCGCTGGAAGAGGAGATACGCTCACGGGGGTGACGGGAACTCACTCTTCCGTTGTCTGCAAGAAGGATCAGGACCAACAGGAGACCGCTTCGTTGGGCCAATCATGATTTAACGCGTTGCCATTGGCCCCACCGCCCCCGAATGTTACGGCTCGATGCCAACATCCTCTGATCTGTAATTAATCTTTAGATTTCGTTGGGCTCGTTGAGACTAAAACAACTTTTCTTTCTGATACAAACTATATTTTGAAGCCTGCATTTGACACAAACAAGGATTAAGGCGATAATTTCAAATATGAAAGGTTAAATGAGGAAAACACGGTCATTTTATGGTTTATTTAAGCCTTTAACCCAACCTTACGATTGTCAATTTGGTGAATACACGATGAACCTTAAACCAATAGGGAATCGAATATATGTATTTTGTTTCGAAGTTTCCAAGAAAAAAAAGGGAAGACCAAATAGATAGATAGAAATATTTACTCGAATCACGTTCATAGTTAGAAGATGGAAACGAACCTTAGTTAATGATCGAGTCACATGAATATCAAGCTAAAATTGGAGGTCATAAAACTATTATATTTATATAATATTTATTAAAAAAAATTATATTTATTATAAAATTTATTATGTTATAATTATCGAGGTTAATTATTACTTCGAAACTAATTAAAACGTCAGAGAAATCATGTCCACCACACCCAATATTCAAACAGTCTCGATTCCACGTCCACCCCACCACCTCATCCCTCTCGGTTCTAACAAAGTTTCTCACGTACGTGAACTCAAATTAAGTCAAACCGATCTATACATCGTCGACGTCTTTCACATCACGTGCAATATGATGGAACAAGAAAAGCACCCTACGACTTCTCGGTGACAGTATAGATAGAGCTCCTGTGACAATGTGGATAGATCATTCAAGATGATCCAAACATGATGACTCATTTCTGGAGACCAATCATGATCGTTCATTAAAGACCAATCTTCCTTTACTACCCAATTTGAACACACACAGTCGTCATCCTTATCAAATTTAAGGGTGCATGATGCAGTCGATGACCTTTCTAAAGCTCCAACAATTGGTATTCAACATGTTATTTTAGGCACCGAGAACATCATCTTAAACCATGTTTACCCACAAATAAGTACGTGTTAGTAGATAGCATTTGGTACTCCACATGTCATTTTAGGTACTGAGAAATATCATCTTAAAACATGTTTACTCACGAATTAGTAAGCATTAATATGTAGTAAAAATCTCTTTGACTTAGGTTAGTAAAAACTTTATTAGATCGGCACAAGTTCATCAGATTTGTCCTTATTACTTACCTTATAATAATAATAATAATAATAATAATAATTAGCACCCTAAACCCAAAGCTAATTGAGCTGTTTGCATATGGTTAGGCTACGATATCACTCTTATAAGAACTCCTAGAGTTTTATCGCTGCTCTTATACCAATTGATAGGAACCCTTAAGTTTCTATCCAAGAGGAAGAGGGAAAAGGGGGATAAACGATTACTATAGGCGATCAAGCCTCCTTGATCTCTATAGGGGATCGACCCTCATTAATCTCTATAGGGATCGACCCTCCTAGAGTTTTAGCCTATCGGCTAAGACATATTTTCTTCATTGATTGTCTAAAAAAAATAGTTATAGCCCTATTTATAGAGACTCTTAACCAACTCCTAATTAAACTTAGACTCCTAAAATAGACTCCCACTTGGACTTTTAATCAAATAGACTCTAACTCCTAATATGACTCCTAAT
Organism: Ensete ventricosum; assembly: GCA_029747655.1. NCBI lineage: Eukaryota > Viridiplantae > Streptophyta > Magnoliopsida > Zingiberales > Musaceae > Ensete > Ensete ventricosum. Next base: position 43,213,639 of record JAQQAF010000001.1, read on the forward strand.
CAAATAGACTTCAACTCTTACTAGAACTCCTAATTGACTTGACTGGATTGACCAATATAACTTTCAATAAAGAACATGACTTAATAGATGAGGACCCAACATTGTTAGGGTTATATCAGATCCGCCCTCTTCAAATCAGCTTTGTCCTAAAAGTTGAGCAGCATCAAATTTCATGAGCACTTCAATATTTGCTATGCATCACAACCCTTTGATTAATTAAGTAGGATCTCTACTTGTTATAAGTAATGGGTCGATCTTCTGGTATAGTAATCATTGTAGTCTTCTGAAGAATCTGATGGCTAGTGATAATTTCATGTCTTCTTTTGAGGATCACCACTTCAAAGTCTTCCAGAGGTAACAAAAAAATCCACAAGTAGTTCTTTGCCCTATATGTTCAGCTTTATCTTTGAACACTTGTGTTAGGACCCTAACTAAGTCGGTCCATCTATTTAGGTTGAGTTATGTTAGTCGAAGTCAGTTATGGGTCAGGTGAACCTCATCAAGTTAGTTATAAGTGGTTAGAGTTATTTTTATCTTCGATTGGGATGGAATCAATTATTATTTTCAGTTAGAAGTTTATCAGTTAGTTAAGAGTCAGAGTTGAGTAGGACTCTTGGTAGAGCTCTATAACTAAGGTTGTAAATTTTTTATAAAAATCAAGGAATGAAGTATTAGTTTTAGCTAAAAGGTAAAACTCTAGAAGGCAGATCCTCTCGAAGTGATCTATGAGGCCCGATCCCCTCGAAGAGATCGATTATCTCTCTTTTCTACCATTTTCCTCCCTGATAGAACCTTAAGGTTCTATCATTTGGTATCAGAGCATCGTTCCTCGACACCTTCACTATTACCGTTTATCACCCTCACTATCACCCTTACCATCGTCATCGTCACCGTCTTTCACATTGCCTCTTCTCATCTCTGTGCTGCCACTTGTAACATTATTATTTATCTATTTCATTTGCACCGCAGCCATCATCAGCAAAAAAAAAAGAGGAAGGTAAGAGAAAGAGAAGATGAAGAGCACCACTGCCACGCTACTCTTCCTTTTCTCCCCTATTGCAGTAGCCGTTATTGCTACCTTCATCCCCGCCGACCACCGCTTTCCTCTCCTCCCTCATATGTATGCAGCCTTCTTAGCCACAGCCCCTGCCATCACCCTTCTCCTCCCCACTGTTTGTTGTCGCTGCTATCGCTGTTGCCCCTTCTTCCTCCCATGCTCCTACCGCCGGCCACCATCTCCCTTTCTCCTCCATTGTCGCCTCAGTCATTGGCTCCCTTGCTCTCAGCCGCAACCACTACTGAGCGCTCCTCACGCTGACGCCACTGCCTCCTCCCTCTTCAGCCCTCAGCCATCACCCTACCACTGCTACTAACCGCTGCCCAACCGCGTCGACGGTGCCCTGAACAACCGCCAGCAGCCCGCCTTCCCTGCGGTAGCCCTCATCGAACCCCGTTGCCCCCTTCTTCTTCCCCGTCGTATGATCAAAGACTACAGCCAGCCGCAACACCCGCTGCCATCACCCTCTGCTCCTCCTCTATGCAACCACGCAAGCCACCGCCATTGTCGCCCCTTCTTCCTCTCCTCCCTATCGCCTACCGTCGATGCCCTCTTCCTTCCTCCTCTGCCAACCGCAGCCTTGATCGCCCCTTCTTCCTCTCCTTCCTACCGCATACCATCGTTGCCCTCTTCCTTCCTCCTCTGCCAGACGCAGCCTTCATCGCCCCTTCTGTCTTGCTAACCCTACCTGCCTGCAGATCCAGCACTGTCGTTTCTGCTCCCTCCAACGCTACCCAGCTGCCCCTCCCATCCTTAATGTCGCATCTTCCTCCCTCGCTACTCCGCTGCTTCCTCTTCCTCGCAGGACCTCGTTGCTCCTCTCCTCAACCACTTCAGCGCCATCAGCCATCCCAAACACCACAACACTCGTTGGCCACCTCTGTTCCTTCTCTCCCCTTCAGCCTCCTTTGCTTCTTGCTGCCCCTACTTGCTGTTGCTGTCTTCCTCTTCAAAAATCACAGCCGCACCCAAAGCCCTTGCCAACCACAACTGCCGCCCTCTCCTTTCAGCCTCCTTTGCTTCTTGCTGCCCCTACTTGACGTCGTTGCCTTCTCCTCAATCACAGCCTCACTTGCCATGTAGCTACACCACTATTTGCAGCCCTTGTCATCCCATATCGCAGCCCTCACCGTTGCCAACCGTCATTGTCCCCCGTTTGTCAACGTTGACAATCTCATTGCGGTCAAGTCCTACTACATCTATGGCATATGCCCTTGACTCAACAATAGAAAAAAGAACTAAACATCATTGATCTACAATCATACAGATGACTACGAATGATGTACTAGACGCAAGGTTTAAAGCCTTTGAGGCTCGTATATAAGACATATTCCAAGAACTCCTCCGTGAATTTAGAAGAAGCCGATCAAAGAGCCCTAACAAAACTCAACATGGTGAAAGTTCCAAAGGGAGTTGATTTGAAAAGTATAATCATGGGTAGGACATAGGATACATATGCATGAAGGTGGAATTTCCCAGATGGGAAGATGGAGACCCAATCGGTTGGATCTCACGTACTGAAAAGTTTTTTCATTTTCACAGGACTCCGAAGGAATCCATGGTGGAGATAGCTTCTACTCAACTCGAAGGTGATGCGATCAAATGGTATGATTTGTACGAGACCTATCAGAGAGTTCCTCCGTAGGGACAATTCAAGAGAAAGCTCTTGATTCGCTTCAGACCATTAGAGTACAAGAACATTAATGGACAGCTCACTAAAATCTACATAGTACAAGAGTACCATAGCAAATATGAGCGCTTGTCGAACCAAACCTGATATTGGTCCGAGATACACTTGGTAAGAAAATTTATCAAGGAACTTAATCCCGAGATTCGGTATGAAGTTAAAGCTTGCTATCCCCGCACCATGATAGCAACCATATCATTCGTCAACATGCATGAAGGAAAAATCAATATAGACATTTGTCACGACAGAAGCTTCAAATAGGAAAAATCAATAAAGGATGACTTTAAAGTGGTCAACATACAAGAGCAACTTCTAACGATCGAGCCAACTAAAGAGGAATCAAAAACTAATAATGTGGAGTATGATAATAAAGGTTGTAACAAATTACTGACAATTGAACCAGCAAAGGAGGAACTGAAAATTGATAGTATGGAGTCTGATCACGAAAGCTGTGACAAATTCGAAGACAAGATTGCTAATGGGTGAATCCTAATTTGTGATAACATATGCTCAAAGGTAATGTTGATTATACATGACAAACAATTACTTATAGATTTCTTTTTGATGTCACAGGAAGACTTCAAAGTGGTGATCCTCAAAAGAAGACATGATACAACCACTAGCCATCAGATAAAAAAAGGTCTTTAGAAGACTACAACGACTACTGCACCAAAAGATCGACCCATTGCTTACACCAAGTGGAGACTCTATTTGATTGATCAAAGGATTATGATATGTGGTAAATATCCACTGAAGTGCTCTTGAAATTCAAATGCTCAGCCTTGAGGACAAGGCTGATTTGAATAGGGCAGGTCTATTAGGACCCTAACTAAGTCGGGTCCATCTATTTAGGTTGAGTCATGTTAGTCGAAGTCAGTTATGGGTTGGGTAAGCCTCATTAAGTCAGTTATAAGTGGTTAGAGTTGGTTTTTATCTTCAGTTAGGATGAAGTAAGTTATTATTTTTAGTTAGGATTTTATCAGTTAGTTAAGAGTCGAAGTTGTATGGGACTCTTAATAGAGCCCTATAAATAATGTTGTAAAATTTTTATAAAAATCAAGGAATGAAGTATTAGTTTTAGCTAAAAGGTAAAACCCTAGGAAGTAGATCCCCTCGAAGTGATCTAGGAGGCCCGATCCCCTCAAAGAGATCGATTATCCCCCTTTTCTACCCTCTTCCTCTACGATAGAACCCTAGGGTTCTATCAACTTGTTATCACAAGTTAGGATTCGTTCAGCAGTAATCTTGACTTTAAATTTGTCACGGCCTTCAATGTGATAGGTCAATCGATCAACAAGCTTTTTGTCCATAAAATTATTAGTGCCACCAGTATCGATTAAAATAGCAACAAGCTGATGTCTCAAAATTTCTTCAATTTTCATGAGTTGCGGGTTATAGTACCCGACTAATGCATGCACTATATGTGTGATAGGTCCAATATCTTTATCAGAATCCATACCTTCATGATCGAATCTCACATTGTCAGTCTCTGTAACATCCCTTAGTCCTATATTGGAAAAGTGGTAACATATGAATGTCTTATAAGGGTTGATGAGTGTACTATTGGTAACTCCCGACTCAAGCATTTTAGCTAGTGGTTGGGCCAAATTAAAGCTATGATCCACCACTGGACTAAGCCTCACATGTGCCATGCTAGGGTTCGATATGAGTTAGGAAGAATGTAACACCCGCTTGAGCATTTTGGTTAATGGTTGGGCCAAACTAAAGCAGATAGTTAGCTCATCAACCCGGGTTGTGATAATCTTTGATTCCTGCTTAATTGGTTCAATCGTCAGAAGTTTGTCACAGCCTTTATGATCAAACTCTATATTATTAATTTTTTATTCCTCCTTAGTTGGCTTAATCGTCAGAAGTTGCCCTTGTGTGCATTGGTTTTCATCATAACACGAGCATAAATCTTTTGTTGATCTTTTCTTGGGTTCTTCTCAGGTCGGCTTTTGGATGTCAGGGTTTTGGTTGGGAATAGATGGGTAGTCGGCTTGCTGATTACTTGTCTATTGAAGCTTCTATTTTGGTGAGTGTCCATATTGATTTTTTTCTTCATGCATGCGGGCGAATGATATGACAACCATCATAGTGCAGAGATGGTAAGCTTTAACTTTACACCGAATCTTGAGATTAAGTCCCTCGATAAATATTCTCACCAATTATTTCTCGTGGACCAATCCCAGGTTTGGTTCGACAAACGCTCAAATCTGCTCTAGTACTCTTATACTATGGAAGTCTAGTAGATTTTAGCGAGCTGTCAATTAACGTTCTCATACTCCGACAGTCCAAAATGAATTAGGAGCTCTCTCATGAAAGAAACGATTCTAAGGGAGTGTCGAGGGTTGTGATCTTGATTGTGCAGCCAACGATACTTGCTACAACTATTGCGGAAGGAATCGCGAGGGACTGCAAGACGCTACTGGTTGCAGAAGAGGCGACAATGGCTGGGTTGTCCTCGCGGTTGAGGAAGAGGATGACAGTAGAGGCAGAAGCAGGGATAGCTGGAGCATAAGGCAACAATGGTGTGGTCGGCACCGAAAAAGCGGGGAAATGACAATGGCAGCAGGGCCGTGAGGCTATGGCAGGGGGTTGGAGATGGCAATGCTAGGCAGAGGAGGAAGAATTGGGGATGGTGCGATGGCGACAAAAAGGGGGCAACGGTAGCAGCAACAGGGGAGGTGGCGACGATAAGGGAGGGACAACAACGCCATTGTGTGCGGCTGGTGGCATCATTGATCTCTAATGGAGCTGAAGGCAGCAGATGAGGGCGATCAAAGGCCACGACTAGAAGTAGTGGAGGAAGATGGTAGCATCGGCTAATGAGGATGAGGCTGTGGATCGCAAAGGAAGAAGAGGGCAGCAGTCGAGTGAGCGAGGACTACGCTTGGCAAACGATGGGAAAAGGCAACGATGTACAGAGCAGGGAAATCAACGGCGACGAGTGGAGAGACGCTATCGATAGGAGGAACGCTGATGGGGTTGGCAACTATGACATAAGGCTAGAAGGCACGATTGTAGTGTAGGGAAGAAGGCAGAGGAGGCAACGGTGTCAACGTGAGGAGCGACCAACGATGGCTGCGGCTGAGGAGGGCACGGTTGTGTGGGTTGCAGGCAGAAGATTAGGATGGTGACAACAGAGGGAAGAAGAGGAAGAAGATGAGGGCAGCGACTGGGGTCTAGCGAGACTCTACTGCGGATGCCGAGCGAGAGTAGGGGAGAATGAAGAGGGCAACGACGAGGTCCAACAAGTGTCGTGGTGTCATTGGGGGCCTATGGTCAGCAGTTGTAGAAACAATGGCGATCGACGACTGCGTGGATGTAGGAAGCGACATCGGCAACCAATGACGATGGCTATTGCTAATAGAGGAAGAAGAGGGTAGCAGATATCAGGGGAAGCAGCGGCCGAGGAGGAAGCGACAACAACGGAGAAGGGAGCAGTTGGCGACATGGCCGCAGGCGGTAAAAGGCTGAAGGCGGTGACATTGGGCAGGGGCTGTAGTCAATCATGTGAGTGATGACACATGTGACATGCTACGTGATCTTTTTGCTTATGATTATTGGCATATTCTCACATTATATTATCTATAGCATATATATATATATATATATATATATATATATATATATATATATTGATGTCCTTGGTTCTGTGCGGTGAGAATCGAATAGTGATGAGATCACGATAATGAGATCGATTCACTTTTAAACATAGATCATAAATAATCTCGGTCATAGGTTACTTGAAAGGAACATCGAGATAATAGGATAGACCAGTGTACTATATACCTGTCCATATGATGAGGCACTGTCTCATAGCCACTTGTGAAGACACTAAGGATATAGTACATGTGTTTATTGGAGAACGAGTTCACTGATTGATCAGCTTATGAAATATTATATGGTTAATGATACATAATGTCAGACAGCGATTCTATAGTCTTAACTGTGTATCTACTCCTTAGACTTGAGACATTGAGGATGCCTTGTTTGAACACTCATTTCTTTGACGCCGGACTTACATGTTTGTAAAATTTCAAATCTGATACAACTAGTTATCGAGATTAATAACCAATCTTACAAAGGTAATTGAGTGTCAATAAAGGATCATCCACTCTCGGTATCGCAAGAGGAATATCTCATATGTGCTTGCTCAAATAAATCTCTAGCTAGAGTCATTCAGATTGAGAGAGGAGTTCTCCGGGAGAATCCGATTAGAGTAAGACTCAGACACATTCCGTATATAGCCTGACAGTACCATGATCAATATACAGTCTCTGAGATATTAGTTAGATGAGGGACTATAGATATACAGTAATTATGAATATACAAGTCCGATGGATTTGATCCCCCTATACCATTTGGGGACTGTGACATAATGGCCTAATACATCCATAGTCGATGAGTCAAGTAAATTATTATGGAGATAATAATTTATTATATCAAAAGGAGTTCTGATGGGAGTGACTCACGACCAGCTCGGTATCGGGCCTAGAGGGTCACACACATATGATGAATGCTTCAGCAAATAGAGAATTGAATAGAGATCCAATTAACCCGTATTCTCATTAGATGATATCCTACATTGATTGGCTCCTTGCGTGAGGCACAATTAGAGGCCAAAGAAGATTATTTGATAGAGATATGATAATACAAGGTTTGTGGATAATTTGATGGAGATCCAATACCCACTAAGGTATGACCCCTAAGGTTTTTGGTGGCTCTCTATAAATAGGATGGGAGACTCATAGTTGATAGGCTGTATCTTTAGCCGCCCCTCCTATTCTCCTCCCTCTATCTGTGCAAGAGTTGCGAGACCTGAGATTATAATTGGAGGAGTATCTTTGTAGCGATCCATCATGTGGATACCACTAGAGAGGAGGATGTTTGACCTCCTTCATCCCCTCCATCCCGATCTCAAAAAACAGGGATATATGATCTCCCTATGTAGACAATCTCTTACACAATACAGTTTTTTTGTTTTACAGCTTTCTCGCGACCCAATCTTTTGCACGATAATTTGATCTGCATGGGAAACCTATTTTATTTTGATCTTCTAATGTGCATGTGATGCTCCAACTTGGTTTCCCAATAGTGGTATCATAGCAAAAGTTATTCATGTAAAAGATTGGTTTTAAACTACGTGTGATGAGATTTCATTGCGTAAAACTATTCTACGTATTCTTACTATGTTTTTACATCAAAGGCAGCAAGGAAGGGGATAGCCACCTATGGGCAGGTCGCCTATAGGGGCGGTTGCTCTCGGCCAGGGCCCTTACAAGAGTGGTCACTTGCGGCTAGGCTACCTATAGGGGTGGCCAGCTACGGTCAGGGCCACTAGCAAGGGTGATTGCTTGCGGCTAGGCCATAAGGGCAGCACCCGTGGCCAGCCTGCAAGAGGCAGCGCTTGCCAGTAGGGTCGGTGCTCTATCATGGACTTAGCTGAATTTGCTTAAGTCGTACAATACCCTAGCGGTAAACTTGAAGACTTAGCTGGAATTACCTAAGTCGCGGAGCAACCTTGCCCACTGTTCTAGACTTAACTGAGATTGCCTAAGTCATGAAGCGCCGAAGCGTTATTTTCCGAGGGTTAGCCCACTTGGAACCTCGTGCGGGTCCCGGAGGACCTGTAAAAGAGAAGTTGATTAGTTTTGAAGACAAACGACGGATAAGTCCTGACGTCTCGCAGAGAGGACAGCTCTTACAAGCAATTCATCGAACACCTTGAGTGCAATAGAAAAAGGAGAGAAAGAGAGCGAAACAAGACTTTAGAGGACTATAAGAACGGTCATAAGTCCACAAATAATGATTTTCAAGGTATCAGATGCAAGTCGAGTTCAACTCTTTATGAATGCTCATGCCCGATACTATCCCAAAGCCCCATCCCCCCTTGTGCCACCCAGTGGTTCCAAGGGGCTGAGATGGCTGACACTCCGCACCACTCAAAATAAAGTCGTAGCACACGAAAATGGCCCAAAACTTGGTCGTTTTGGGCTATTTTGGTTCTACACTATGAACGATCATTCTACAGCATTCCAGACTGTTTATACTCGTATTTCTTAGGCAGAAACACATAAAACAAGATAAAATAGGCTACTAAACATCTATACAAGTAAGCAAAAGCAGTGAACCGTCCATTGAGCGAAGGTGTTATGGTTAGCGATGACCATTCGTGACATTCTCTCCCACTTAAACTGTCGACGCCCTCGTCGACGCTTGTTGGTAGGCTTTGACGCGGGCTTTTTCATGTCGTAGGGCATCTTCTAGCTCCTAACTGGCTTCTGTTATAGGAAGCTTTTGCCAAGTACTCAGTTTGCTCCGCTCTGCTGGGTAGCTTAGTTTTGCGATCCGCTAGAATGGTCTCAACTCGCTTCTCGTAGGAGGCTCTGATTGGAGGGAGATAAGTTGAAATATTTTGGGAAGCATCTTGTGGATCTAAATGGTAGGTTTTTAAGTTGCTTGCATGAAAGACATTATGAATTTTGAGCCATGCCAGCATTTGTAACTTGTATGAGATATTGCCCACCATGCTGATAATTGGGAAAGACCCTTCATACTTGCATACCAACCATTTATACACTTTATGCCTGAAACACTAAAGTGATGCTGGTTGGAGCTTCACTAACACCAAGTCACCAACTTTAAACTCATGTGGTTGCCTTCCCAAGTTTGCCAACTTCTTGATCTTTTTGGCCGCCTTCTCTAAGTAGGTCCGAGCAATATCTGTATTTTGATGTCATTCTTTTGCGAAGTGATATGCCGAGGGCTACTCCCGATATAACCAATAGCCAACGTGTCAGGAGTTAGTGGTTGTTGTCCCATGATAATCTCGAAGGGGCTCTTGTTGGATGCAGAGCTCCGCTGTAAGTTGTAGGAGAATTGAGCTATGTCCAACAGCTTCACCCAATCTCGTTGGTTGACACTCACGTAGTGCTGGAGATTTTGCTCTAAGAGCGAGTTGATTCTTTCAGTCTCACCATCCGTTTGAGGGTGGAGGCTTGTGGAGAAGTATAATTTAGATCCCAACAGCTTGAGTAGCTTGATCAAAAATCATCCCAAGAACTAAGAATCTCGATTACTAATGATGTTATGTGGGACTCCCCAATACTTCACCATATTCTTCATCATCAACTTAGCCACCTCCTTTGTTGAACAATGTAGGGGTGCAGCAATGAACGTTGAATAGTTCGAAAAATAATCGGCTACCATGAGTATCGATAGTCCCTCGACTATGGGCAAGCTTGACATGAAGTCTAAGGAAATGCTCTCTCATGGCCTTTCTGATACAGGCAACGACTCCAAAAGTCCCACCGGCTTCCGCTGCTCTACCTTATCTTGTTGGTAAGTATTGCCAAACTCGTAGACAGTGGACCACCACTGTCATCTCCTTCTCATGCATTAGATATCGTTGCTTGATCTCGTTGAGCTTGCGACTCTCTTAGGCCACCGGATGACCCTCTTGCATAAGTACTCCCCCACCAACAAAGTCGGAAGCATCTATACGGACTTCAAAAGACTTTCTATAGTTAGGTAATCTGAGTACTGGTTCCTCTAACATGGCAGTCTTCATGTCTAGGAATGCCACTTCATATTTATCTGGCCATCTCCAAGACTACTCCTTCTTTAGCAACTCCGTCAATGGGGCTGCACGCTTTAAATATCCAGCTATGAAGTACTAATCATAGTTGACGAACCCAAGAAAGGATCTCAACTCTAGCATCTTCTGTGGTGTTCTCCAGTCCACCACAGCTTGCACCTTCGATTTATCCATCTGGATAGAACCATCGTAGATTTGATGCCCCAAGAATAAAATCTTCGTTTGAGCAAAGTAGCACTTCTCCCTCTTTACAAACAAAGTGTTTTTCCTGAGAACTTTGAAGATTATATGAAGGTACTCAACATGCTTCTCAAGTGTTTGGCTATAGACAACTATATCGTCCAGGTAGATGACCACAAACTTGTCCAAATATTCCTTGAATAGTTGGTTCATTAGAGTACAGAATATAGCTGAAGTGTTGGTTAAGCCGAAAGACATCACTAATAACTCAAAATACTCCATACCTGGTCACACAGGTAATCTTCGCCTTGTCACCTTCTACAATACACACCTGCTAGTACCCCGACCAAAGATCGAGTTTGGAGAAGTACTTGGTCTTGCCTAGTTGATTGAACAAATCCATGACGAGCAGGATGGGGTATTTGTTCTTCATCATCACTTTGTTCAGGACTCGATAATTGACACATAATCAGAGGGTCTCATCTTGTTTCTTTTGGAATAGGACTAGAGCTCCGAATGGTGCTTTTGAATTACGGATGAGACCACCGCTAAGCATTTCATCTAACTGCTTCCTGAGTTCTGCCAACTCTGGAGGGGCCATGTGGCATAGTGGTCTCACTGGAGGCTTGATTCGTAGCTCCAGCTCGATACAATGATCCACGCCTCTACGTGGTGGAAGAGTTTTTGGTAACTCAGTTGGCATCACATATGAGAACTCTTTCAGAATGTTCACCACTGCATCATATTCTTGAATGGCCTCATCGTCAAGTGTATTTAGCTTTATCATGGCTACAAATGTTGATTCACCTTTTTATACCCCTTTCTTCAATTGTAATATTGATTTTTGTTATAAATCTTTGGTTTCTCCTCAAGAAATCAGAACCACACAGGGGTCGTCGCCTCCCATTAGACATAAGGAGTTCAGGAATGACAATGGCACCAACTTCGCTGTGTGCATGAACTCCATTCCGAGAATCACTTGGAAATCGTCTAAGGGCACTGCATCATGTTTGTGCACCCGCTCTATGTTCCGATCTTGATGGGGATCCCTTTTGCTAGTCTAGAGATCCGCTTGGTCTCCGAGTTCATAGCCTTCATATGACTTGGGTTCTTCTCCAAGATTAGTCCAAGTCGCTTAGCTTCCCGATTGATAATAACATTGTGAGTAGTGCTCGTGTCCACCATTGCTCGGGTTGTTCGACCATTTAGTTTGATCTCACATACATCAACTCACTGCTCCCTGCCTTTAGTGACTTTACCTTTGTGTTCTCCCCTACTTGACCCCGGAATGTATTCAGCAAACGCATGGCTCCCATTCGAGGTCCTTGCGACTCCTCATCGTTGCTGCTGGATTCAAAACTGCTCGAACTAAGAGCAGCCTTTGTCCGACTTATGGGGGTGTATTGATGTCGTTAAAGCATTGAGTGCCTGCTTTTACGGGCACTCCCTCACCATGTGTAGTCATCTGCACAAGAAGCATCCGTCAGATTTCGGAGCGAGCTTGGTCCCTTGTGGAAGCTCTTGTTCTTCTGTTCGCCCCTAGACTCCTTCACGTGAGAGTATTTCATTGGGTGATTTCTCGAGGATTATTTCTTCTTTCCCATGTCCTCCGAAGAAATAAAATCAGTTAGCCTTTCTGCGATTGTAATTGCCCCGGCGACATCGGTGATATTGCTCTAATGCAGTTTTTATTGTGCCCATGGCTTTAAGCCATCAAAGAAGCTGAATAGTTTGTCCTTCTCGGATATGTCTTGTATATCCAATATTAAGGCTGAAAATTGCTTCACATAGTCTCTGATGGATGTACTTTGGCGGAATTATCTCATTTTTCTTCTTATGACAAACTCTGTGTTCTCGGGCAAGAACTGAGTTCTCAACTCTTGCTTCAAGTCTTCCCATGTATCCACATGACATCGATCTTATTGGATCTCTTCCCAACGGGTTCGCCACCAAAGTTTTGCATCTCCGTTTAGATACATTATTATGATAGAAACTTTGGTTTTCTCTGAATCGGGTCTTGTAGCATGAAAATATTATTCCATGTCGAACAAAAATTTTTTGAGCTCCTTGGCATCTCTAGCACCCCCGTAGCATGCAGCTCAGCTGCCTTGAACCTTTATGGCGGCACAGCATGGGTATTGTTCCCTCCCGCATTAAGAGTTCTTATGAGTAACGCTACCTTTGCCGTGAGTTCTGCCATAACTTCGTGTAGATGTCATACCGAGTCTTTTGTATCCTCCATCAGTCGGTTAACTAGGGACTCAACCCTATCTATCCGAGATTAAGCTTCTTCTTGTGAGCTCTCTACCCCAAGGTGTCTTTGTTACCCTTGGTAGAGTTACTCCAAGCTCGCTTCAAGAATATCGAGGCGGGTTTCCACCATTGTAAGTCTCTCTTTGTGGTTCCTTTTTCTAGTTGGCGCACCAGATTGCACTTCCTCCACTCGCGGGGAGTACCCAACTTCATGCTTGTCTTATTCGTTGTTGCGCTCCTCATGAGCGGCTCGCAGAGAGTAATCCTACATCACATGTAGGATTACTAGATATATAACTAATTATTATATATCTAGTAATCCTACATGTGATGTGATGTGTATATATGATGTACGATGTGGATGGATGATCATGTGCCATGTGTTGTGATATATATAAATATGATGATGATTATTATTATTATTATTATTATTAGGGCTTATGAGCCTTCATTTTTCTCATTTATTGTCGGGCCTACGTGCCTATGATTATTTTATAATTACACAAAGAGGCACAGCGGGAGCGTGAAAGTGATAGTGGGACCCATGATGTCATGACGGGAGATCACGACACATAGTGATGCAGAGAGGATCCGATGGAACCGATGATGATGAGATCAATGATCACAAGGCATGGAGATGCGCTAATACACACTTAGATCCTATTGTGAGTGGTTAGGCCCATTGGCTCGGACTTAATCATATTAGGTGAAGGCTCATGACATCTAGTGTGGCCTGCATATAGTGATATGTGTTATACACCTACTATATATATATATATTTCCATATAATTTAGATATATATTAAATATGTATGTGTATGACATGACATATTATGAGATCGATACAAAATGAAAAAACCCCTCCTACAATAATATTAAGTCGGTGAGCGTAAGGCAATAAGATTGAACCATGTGGCCTTCCATCGTTATAGGAAGAAATTGAATCACAACATAGGTTGAGTCGGTTGAGTCCCTCGAGGCTCACCTATCTACGTGATCGAGTTCTTACCTATGACATAGAGATATCACCGGTGACCTGAGGACATGGTTTGCTTGGTCGAATCCCTCGAGGGCATATCATCGAATCAAACTCATCTTGTAACAATAGTGATAACTTAACTGAACATCATGGTTGGTTGAGTCCCTCGAGACCATGATGGTTCGGAGGTCGAACATGACGGGAATCACAAAGAGTTGTGATTGGCAAGAGTTGCCTATAATTTGGGCTTAGTGTAATTGGTCGAGTCCCTCGAGGTTGCATTAAGACGCCAATTGGATCCCAATTCCCACTATGAGTTTGCCGGAAACTTTAGTCTCATGTGTCGAGGGTGTCACGTGATTAGTTAAGAAAATAGTGGGAGTACTTTAGATATAAGTCCATATCTTAATTAGCTTTTTCTATAAAATCTGCATGTTATTTATTTGTGCTATATCTTGTTTGTAAGAAATATGTCGCTCGAAAACCCCCTGCGTGGCATACTTGATACCAACCGCCTCACTGGTCCTAATTATACGGATTAGCTCTGTAATTTGAGAATTGTTCTCACGATAGAGAAAATCGCGGATGTCCATGATACAATTATGCCCACACCAGAAGAAGGGGCAAGCGAGGATGAGATCGCTCGCTATGTGAAGTATATAGATAGTCCTAGAGGATAACCTGTGTGTTGATTTTATACTTCAGTCCCTACCAAATTTTTTTTCTCACTTCATCATGAATTTTAAATGAGTAAGTTTGAGGTGACTCTCCCTGAGCTCCTCGATATATTGAGGGAAGTTGAGAGTGCCATCAAGAAAGAGAAGTCACTTCTATATATTGGTGATACTAAGAAGAAAAGAAAGGCCAGTAAAACCCTTAAGAAGGGCAAGGGCAAGAGCAAACAAAGATTGGGTAAGACAATGATTGTCAAGAAAGACCTAGCAAAGGACAAAGGACAGTGCTTCTACTACGACCAAGACGGGTATTGGAAGAGGAACTATAAGGACTACCTTGCAGATAAGACGAAATAGAAGCTTGGAGATGCTTCAGGTATATTCATGATCAGTCTCCACTTGTCAGATTTTCATGATAACACATGGGTATTGGACACCATGAATGATTATCATATTTGTAATTTGTTGCAGGTTAGGGCAAGACCTAGGAGATTAATGAGAGATGAGATGTACCTCAAGATGGGCAATTGAGCAAGAGTTGTTGCAGTTGCTGTTGGGGATGTCACCCTATATTTACTAGGTGGAGCTATTATTGCATTGGATGCATGTTATTTTGTTCACTTTATTATCAAAAATATTATTTTCATCTCTTGTTTGACAATTAGTGAATATAAATTAGTTTATGAGAATAATAGTTGTTTAATAATTATAGATTATGAGATCATCACTAGAGGGACATGATAAATGACTTATATGTGTTAGACACTTCTCAACATCATGAATATAAATACGTCTAAGAGGAAAAGAGATGAGGTGAATAATGCATGCCTAAGACATTATAGGCTAGGTCATATACCTAATAGAAGGATTCAAAAGTTACTGAAAGATGGATACTTATATCCATTTGACTATGAGTCATATATAACTTATAAACCTTGCCCTCGTAGGAAAATGACCAACTCTCCTTTTAGTGGAATTGGAGAGAGCCACTGAGTTATTGGAACTCATCAATAGTGATGTATGTGGTCCCATGTTGACTCAGGCTATAGGCGGTTACTTATACTTCATTACATTCACTGATGATTTCTCTAGGTATGGACATGTGTAGTTGATAAAGTATAAGTCCGAGGCCTTTGCGAAATTCAGGGAATATAAGAATGAGGTAGAGAACCAGATTAGAAAGAGTATTAAGACTTATCGATCATATCAAGGATGAGAATACTCGAGTATGGAGTTCACCTATTTCTTTAGGGACAATGAGATTATATCCCAGTGGACACCTCTTTATACACCTCAGCTCAATGATGTATTAGAATGAAGAAATCATATGCTATTAGACATGGTACGGTCCATGATGAGTTTCGTTGACCTATCTGTCTCATTCTAGGGATACGCTCTAGAGACTACATCTTACCTTCTAAACAAAGTTTTATCAAAGTCAATAGTGTCTACACCATATGAGATATAGAAAGGAAAGAAGCCTGATCTTAAGGTGGTTAAGATCTGGGGCTGTCCTACCTATGTTATAAGACACAACCCCAATAAGTTGGAACCAAGGATAGAACGATGCACGTTTGTGGGATATCCTAAGGAGACTTTAGTGTATTATTTATATCATCCCTAGGAGCGAAAGACCTTTGTTGCTAAGAGAGATATGTTTCTTGAGAAGGAACACATTCTTGGTGGAAATAGTGCGAGTGAGATAGAGTTGAGCGAGGTTGGAGAACCTAACTCAAGCATCATTAAGAGTTCGAGTCTGTTCAATTATCTAGCACATAAGTTCCAACTTTGCACAGGTCTAGTAGAGTATCTCACTTTTCTGAAAGATATGTATGATATATCAGTGGAGCGGACTCTCAGGATGTTGATCCTTAGACCTACGAGGATGCTATTATAAGTATAGACTCTAGGATGTGGCAAGAAGCCATGAATTCTAAGATGAATTTCATGTACTCTAACAAGGTTAGGAACCATATGGATGCACTTAAGGGTATCATACACATCAACTGCAAATGATTCTTCAAGAAGAAGATCAAAGTGAATGGAAAGATGGAGACCTATAAGGTAATACTGGTAGCTAAAGGATATCATCAAAGGCAAGGAGTTGATTCATATATAAGGAGGAGATGTATATAATACAACCAGACAGATTCATATCCAATGAGAGTCTAGATAAAGTTTTACAAGTTGCTCAGGTCCATTTATGGATTGAAGTAAGCTTCCAAAAGTTGGAATATAAAGATTTGATGAGGCGATCAAATCTTATGACTTTGTTAAGAACGAAGATAAGCTTTGTGTGTACAAGAAGGTATCTTCTTGGCATTGTATGTAGATGACATCCTAATCATTATGCTCTTCACAGTAAAAGCTTGGCTTTCCAGAAACTTCTCCATGAAAGACTTAGGAAAAGCATCCTATATTTTGGGGATCTAGATCTAAAAAGATAGATCCAAGAGGATGCTTGGCTTGTCCTAGTCCAGGTACATAGACTTCATCATCAAAAGGTTTGGCATTAAGAATCCTTTCTAGGAGTATGTCTCTAAAGACTCCTGAAGTAGGGGCAGGCATGGATATGATACCCTATGCCTTAACGATATGGTCTATCATGTATGTTATGTTATATACTAGGCTTGATATAGCGCGTGCCCTGAGTGTCACGAGCAGGTATCAGGTGGATCTAGGTTTGGAATACTAGAAGGCAGTAAAATGTATCCTTAAATACTTGAGAGGATCTTTTACTGGTATATGGAGGAGGCAGTATCCATGTTGAGGGCTACACAGACTCGAGTTTTCAGTCTGACATTGATGATAACAAGTCACACTCAAGGTATGTTTTCACCCTGAATGGAGGAGCATTAAGCTGGAAGAGTTCCGAGTAAGATATTTTGCTGACTCAACTACAGAGGCGGAATACATTATTGCAGTAGAAGCAACAAAAGAAGGGGTGTGGATGAAGAAGTTCATCAGAGATTTGGGAGTCAACTGAGCAGCATGGAGCTGATTCCCATATACTGATAGGGCGATAGCTCTTACAAGGGAACCTGGGTCTCATTAGAATTATTCTAAGGAGGTTAATCTGGCCAATCTTTAGGTCCATCTCACCTCTAGCCAATCTTCTAGGTCTTGTCAGAAACTGTAATGAATTACAGATATGATAAATACTCCCGATATCCAATACCCATGTGTTATCATGAAAATTTGATAAGTGGAGACTGATCATGAATATACCTGAAGCTTCTCCAAACTTCTGTTTCACCTTATCTGCAAGGTAATCCTTACAGTTCCTCTTCCAACGCCCGTCTTGGCCACAGTGGAAGCACTATCCTTTATTCTTTGTCGGGTCTTTCTTGGCAACCTTTACTTTACTCGATCTTTCTTTACCCTTGCCCTTCTTAAGAGTCTTACTAGCCTTCCTTTTCCTATTGGTCTCACCAATATAGAGAACTGACTTCTCTTTCTTGATGGTACTTTTAGCTTCCCTCAACATATTGAGGAGCTCAGGTAGAGTCACCTCACATATTCATATTAAAGTTAATAATGAACCGTGAAAAGGAATCTGGTAAGGACTGAAGTATAAGATCAACATACAGGTTATCCTTTAGGACTATCTTTATACTTCACAAAGCGAGTGATCTTATCCTTGCTTGTCTTTTCCTCTAGCATGGGCACAACCGTATTAAGGACATATATGATTTTCTTTTTCATGAGAATAATTCTCAAATTATGGAACCTTTGGACCAATAAGGCAATTGGCATCAAGTATGTCACATAAGTGTTTTACAAACGATAAACAAGATATAGCGTAAATAAATAATATGCAAACTTTACAGAAAATACTAATTAAGATATGAACTATCTTAATGTACTCTCATTATTTTCCTAGCGAATCATGTGACACCCTCGACATGTGAGACGAAAGTCTCCGGCAGACTCCTAGTAGGGATCGGGATCCAATTGGCGTCTTAGTGCAGCCTTGAGGGACTCGACCAATTACACTAAGCCTAAAAGGTAGGCAACTCTTGCCAATCACGACTCCTTGTAATTTTCGTCATGTTCGGCATCCAAATCATCATAGTCTCAAGGGACTCGACCAACCATAATGTTCAGTTAAGTCATCAACATCGTTACAAGATGGGTCTGATTCGATGATTTACCCTCGAGGGACTAGACCAAGCATACCATGTCCTCAGGTCACCGGTGATATCTCTATGTCGTAGGCATGTTCTTGATCACGTAGATAGGTGAGCCTCGAGGGACTCAACCAACTCAACCTATGTCGTGATTCAATTTCTTCCTATAACGATGGAAGGTCACGTGGGTCAATCTTATTGTCTCACGCTTACCGACTTAATATTATCGTAGGAGGGGTTTTTATTTCGTATCGATCTCCTAATATGTTATGTCACACATATACATATTTAATATATATCTACATCGCATGCAAATATATATATATATATATATATATATATATATATATATATATATATATATATATATATATATATATATATATATATATATATACATATATCTAGTAGGTGTATAACAAATCACATATGCAAGCCACATCGGATGATCGTGAGCCGTCACCTAATATTATTAAGTCCGAGCCAATGAGCCTAATCACTCATAATAGGATCTATATGTGCATCGACGCATCTCTATGCCCTGTGATTGTTGATCCCATCATCATCTGTTCCATAGGATCGTCGCATCACCATGCGTCATAATCTCCTGCCACGGCATCGTGGGTCCCACTGTCACCTCCACGCTCCCGTCGCGCCTCTCCATGTAATTACAAATAATCACAAGCACGCAGTCCCGATAATAAACAAGAAAAACGGAGGCTCGTAGGACCCAATAATAATAATAATAACAATTACACACATCACAACACATGACTCATGATCATCCATCCACATCATACATCATATGTACATTACATCATATATAGGATTACTAGATATATATAATAATTAACTAAACTATTTAATTAATTATTTTTCTGAAAATCAAGACATGCTCAAAATTTTTAGTATTGTCAAGGGTATTTTCATAATTCTGGATTAGAACAGTCATCGAAATTTTCAGAATTGTTGAGGGCACTTTTGAAATTCTAGAAGGGAGGACAGTCCTCAGAATTTCCAGAATTATTGAGGGCATTTTGAAAATTTTGTAAAGTGTGACAGAATTAGAATTACTCAAATTCTGAGGGGCATAATCATTTTTTTTCTAAAAAAGATGCTCTAGCCCTATTTGCCTTCACTGTGCCGCCGCCCCTGCGCTAGCGGCGACGGCCCCTTGCGGGCTGGCCACGGGCGACTATGCCGCCTTTTGCTAGCAGTTGCCCCCGCAGCCTTGGCTGCAGTCGGTCGCCTTTGCAAGGGGGCTGGCCATGGCCTGCCACCCCTGCAGGTGGCCTTGCCATGGCTGGCCACCCCTACAAGGGGTGTGGCCATGGTCGGTCGCCCTTGCAGAGGGTCTGGCCATGGTCGACCACCCCCTTTCCTTGCTGCTTTCGTTACGAAAACACAACAAGAACGCTTAGAACGATTCTACATAATTTAATCTCATCACATTAGATTAAAAATAATCTTTCGCATAAAAACATTGGCTATGATATCACTGTTGGAAAACCTCAGCGGGTGCATCACATGCGTAGTGGAATTCAAAATAAAAACCTAGTTTCCCACGCAGATCAAATCATCGTGCAAAAGATTGGGGTCACGAGAAAAAAATGTAAAAACCAAAAAATCACATCATGTTTGAGAGATTGGTTACTTCGGGAGATCGTATATCCCTATATTCTAGATCTAGATGGAGAGGATGAAGGAGGTCAAGCATCCTCCTCTCTAGTGGTATCTATACGATGGATCTCTACAACAAAACTCGTCCAATATGAACTTGCAACCCTTGCGAGGGGGGGAGGAGAATAGGAGGAGGAAACCAAAGCTGCAGCCTATCAACCATGAGTCTTCCCTCCTATTTATAAAGAGCCACCAAAATTCCTAGGGCTCATGCCTTAGTGGGTATTGGATCTCCACCCAATAACTCACTAATCTTGCATTATTGGATCTCTATCCAATAATCTTCTTAGGCCTCTAATTGGGCCTTAAGCAAGGAGCCCATCAGCATAGGGCCTCATCTAACGAGTATAGGGGCTAATTGGATTTTCATCCAATCCTCTATTCGTTGAAGCATCCACCATATGTGTGTGACCCTCTAGGCCCGATACCGAGCTGGCCGTGAGTTGCTCCCATCAGAACTCCTTCTGATATAGTAAATTATTATGTGTGTGATCAGATGGTTCACTGTCCTCATCCTCTACTGGTTCAATCATGAGAAGTCGGCCCTTTTTGCAGCGATGTTCTCGGCTCCATGGTTCATCACAGTGCCAAGATAACCCCTTGGCCGATCATTCACGAAGCCCATCTCTTGTTAATTTTTTTGGTGTGGGGGCTCAGATGGCAGTAGAGGGCGCTGAAAGCTTTAGTATGGCTGGTCGGGGAGTGACCCTTGTCCTTCATACTTTGTGATTCAATCATTCTTCTTGGATTCTCGTGAAGAAAATTACCACCATAAGAGTGTACGGTTCTCGCGCCTTTACTTCTTCTCGAATCTCCGACTTTAGGCCCTCAATAGAAGTCCCTAATAGTTGCTTTTCAAACCAACCTACAGTTTGGTTAGATAAACATTCAAACCTTATTTGGTATTCATGTATTATCGAGGTTTGCCAAATCTTCGCCAATTGTCCGTCGATGTTGTCGAAATCGGTTGGTCCGAAGCGATTTAAAAAGTAGTCCTTCCTTGAATCGCTGCCAAGAGAGACCTCCATGGGTTTGCTTATACCAATTAAACCACTAAATAGAATCTCCCACGAGGTGGATGGCAGCAATCTCCACCATTGTATCATCGGCGGTTCGGTAGAACCGAAAATAGTGTTTCGCGCGCGCTCCAACCAATCGGGTCTCCTTCTTCCATCTAGGAAAGTCAACCTTCATGTGTGAAGTGTTTGGATCAGGGATGATATGGCCATGCTCTTGAGGATCATCTCGTCGATCTGAAGTTTCTCCTTGTTGCGTTTTCTTTGGGCTAGGTGGTCGGCCCATGTTGATTTCGGTGAAAAGGGATCACATCTTCTCCTCCATGCGGCTTTCAAAGGCTTCGAACTTGGCGTTGATAGCCTCCTCTGATGCCATGTTGTATGCCTCTAGATCTGTAATATTAAGATATTTTTTTTGTTGTCAGGTTAGTGGCATGAGAATTTTTGGAGAGGGGATGGCCGGTTGGATGGGTGGATCGGGTAGATGGAAGTAGGCTGCGGTTTAGGGCTGATTTGGGTGGCTGATTGGGATCGGTTTAGGGTGTGGTTTGGAAGGGTTTTTGGTGAGAATGTTAGTGTTTGTAGATGAGAGAATAAGAGTCCAAAAACCCACAAAAGACAGCACTCAAATCTGATGGAATTCAACGAAGAAAGGTGATGCGATGTGTGGTTCTGTCGAACAGATTTTACATCAGAGAAATAATGAATTCTTGACATAAATTCCATAGAAAAATTCAAGAAAAATATACAGACACCCTCAGTTCAGATGTGGTCAATATCAGCAAAAAGTTTGATGAAATTTCGAAAGAGTGTCGGTAGGAAAATAGGGTAAAAGACGGAAGGTACATCCTTTGTCTTAAAATTCCAGCATTGCGTGATGACAAATTAAGGCACAATAAAATTGGTTCCAGAAGGAATTTTTTCTAGAGATCAATCTCAGATGAAAGCTAAGTTGATCTATAGAATTGTGTAAAACTTTCGGCCAAAAAGGAGAAGTAATAAACCGATTTCAAGAGGCAAGTAGGTGGCTGACAATTTCTGCAGCGTTTTCCTTCGCAACAACGATAACATTTGTGACGGTCAAAATTTGTAGCGAATAAAATATGAAAAATCTCTTCAATATGTAAGGTAAAGGATTTTTCAATATTAAAGAAGCATGGGTGATGAAAATATATCAGATCTCTAGATCAAACGCAGGGGGCAGCGGTAGACTAATTTGATGTGTGGCTAGGGTGGAAGGTGGAGGCATGTGTCGCAGCAATTGTGGGAATTACTTGAGAAGGTGAAGGCGGCTGAGATGGCTACAGGGGCAGCATGAATGCTGCTCTGATACCAGATGATAGGACCCTAGAATGAGCCCCATAGATTTTGATCTATGAGGGGGATCAACCCTTGGAACGCTATAGGGGTTCCTCCCTCCTGGAACTCGGCACAAAAGCTGAAAAAAAGATTAATCTTACATGATAAAAGAGAGGGGGAGGCTACATCATTGTATAGGGTTCTAAACCCTAGCCCATGGGGTGCTTGCCTAAGTAAAATTACCCCTTTGTCCCTTCTATAGTCGACTTGCCTTAGTAGGAACAGGGGGTGGGGCGACTAGGTGATAGGACTCCAGTAGGGTTGAGTCCTAATCATCTTAGTATTAGTCAATAAAAACTCTGTTAGATTATAATAAAGTCACTCTTATCTTATAAAGGAGTATGACTAGGGTTTAAATTAGTCCTTAGGGTTTAGTAGTCAAGCCGCCACACCCCTTACTGGGTTGGTCGGCTAGGGTTTCACCCTGCTTAGGTCAGCTATAAAGCCACTTAGCCGCCTCTTGTTCCTATTAAGGCAGGTTGGCTATAGGAGAGGCAAAAGGATAATTCTACTTAGGCAAGTACCCCATTAGGCTAGGGTTTTGATCCCTATTTAAAAATGTAGCTGCCCCCCCCCCCCCCCCCCTCTTGAATCCAGCAATTATCAATTTTATTTCAGTCTTGTGCCGAATCTAGGAGGGAGGAACCCCTATAACGTTCCAAGGGTTGATCCCCCTCAAGGGTCAAAATCTATAGAGCTCCTTCTTGGATTCTATCATCTGGTAGCAGAGCAGTGATCTTGCTACCCCTGTAGCCATCATCCACGTCTCCACCTTCCCAAGTAATTCACATAATTGCTACGACACGCGCCTCCACCTTCCACCCCAACAGCAGATTAAATCAGTCTGTCGCTGCCCTCTGTGTTTGATTTGGAATTCTGGTATATTTTTATAACCCACATCTCTTCAATACTGCAAGATCCTCAATAATATATATGGGAGAAGTTTTCCAAAGTTTCCTTGCTACAATTTTTTACCGTCGCAAACGTTATCATCATTGCGAAGGTGAAACGCTGCAGAAATTTTAAGTCGATTGTTGCTACTTGAAACTGAACTTTTGTTCATCCTTTCTGGCCATAATTTTTACACAATTCTCAAGATCAAGTTGGGTTTCATCTGGATTTGATTTCACGAAAAAACTCCTTTTGGAACCAGTTTTATTGTATGATCTTTCACCATCACATAGTTCTCGAATTTTACAACGAAGGAATCTGCCTTGCATCTTTTGCCCTATTTCCCTACTATTATGCTGCCAAGATTTCGTCAAAGTTTCTACTGGTATTGACAACATCTAAACCAAGGGTTTCTGCATAATTTTCTTAAACTTTCCTTTGGAATTTATGTTGAGAAGTCATCGTTTCTCCAACGTAAAAATTGGTTTAGCAGGACAGCACATCGCATCACTTCTTTTCACCGAATTCTATCAAATTTGAGTGTCATTTTTTGTGGGATTTCAGACTCTCTTTTCCTCATCTCTAAACCCTATCATCCTCACTAAAAACCTTTCTAAATATTACCCTAAACCGAATCCAAACAGCCCCCCAAATCAGCCACCCAAATCATCATACTTCCTTATCGATCCACTTACCTTTTTAGCAACTTTCCTTACCGAGACACCTACCTTCGCTGCCATCTATCTTAGATCTAAAATCTATTTTCCTAACCTTCATCTACTGCTATCATAGCCCTAAAACTACACCAATTCATAGCCTAAACTCCATAAAAAAATAGCCCCAAATCTGCCCTAAACCGCAGCCTACTTCCATCCAAACCAATTCACCTTCCAACCGGTCACCACCTTCTCCAAAATTTCCATGCCACTAACCCGACAAGAAAAAAGATCTCAATATTACAGATCTAGAGGCATATACTATGGCATCAGAGGAGGTTATCGATGCAAAGCTTGAAGCCTTTAAAAACCGCATGGAAGAGAAGATGTGATCCCTTTTCGCCGAATTCAGCATTGGCCAATCGTCAAGCCCGAGAAAATCACAACACATAGAAATTCAGATCAGCGAGACGATCCTCAAGAACATGGCCACACCACCTCTGATCTCAATAATCCACGCATGAAGGTTGACTTCCCTAGATGGGAAGAAGGAGACCTGATCAGGTGGATCTCGTGCGCGAAGCGCTATTTTCGATTCTACCGAACCGCTGACGCCACACGGGTGGAGATTTCTGCCATCCACCTCGAGGGAGATGCTATTCAGTGGTTTAATTGGTTTAAGCACACCCATGGAGGACTCTCTTGGCAGCGATTCAAGGAAGAACTACTAAACCACTTCGGACCAACCGATTTCAACAACATCGACGGACAATTGACAAAGATTCGTCAAACCTTTACAATACAAGAATACCAAACAAGGTTTGAGTGTTTATCTAACCAAACTGAGAATTAGTCTAAGAAATAACTTTTAGGTACTTTTATCGAGGGCCTAAAGCCGGAGATCCGAGGAGAAGTAAAGGCGCGACAACCGTATACTCTTATAGCGGTGATTTCCTTGGCGCGTATCTAGGAAGAACAATTGAACCACGAGGTACGAAGGACAAGGGTCACTCCCTGACCAGCCATGCCAAGGCCTACTGCCTCCTCTACCACCATCCAGCCCCTGCACCAAAAAAGTTGATAAGAGATGAGCTTCGCGAATGATCGGCCAAGGGGTTGTGTTGGCATTGCGACGAATCGTGGAGCCGCGAACATCACTGCAAAAAGGGCCGACTCCTCATGATTGAACCAGCGAAGAATGAGGACAATGAAACATCTGAAGAAGCCCTTGAACCTAAAGAAGAAGCCATTGAGGAAGAGTCCCAACCGGCCAACTACACAGTGCACGCATTGGTCGGCTATTCCAACCCGCAGATGATGAAAGTTGGAGGACTTCTAAAACATCAACCCATCACCATTCTCATCAACACAAGCAGCACCAATAACTTCCTCAACAATAAGGTTGTTGCACGTTTGGCACTTCAAATTGAAGGTTGCAACAAGTTTGACGTAAAGGTCGTCGACGGTCGAATCTTTAATTGTGACCAACGATGCCCGCGGGTGAAACTACTCCTCCAAGACCAAGAAGTGGTAGTTGATTTCTTCCTCCTACCCATTAATGATTATGAAGCCATACTCGGGATCAATTTTTTCTAAATTAATCATGAAATTTTATTGCAAAGGGAGACAGGTCACGTTACGAGGCAAGTGCGGGAGACAAATTTCCACCGTTTCATCGTAACAAATGGAGAAAGTTTTACACAAAGCACATGGTGGATTTTTTATGCATATTCAGTAGCCATCTATGGGGGAGAACGTACAAAACTCAGATCCTAAGCTTGCCCTTTGCCTGAACAAATTCACGAATGTTTTCTTGGAGCCGCGCGGGTTGCCCCCTAACCGCCCGCATGACCACCAAATTCCTATTTTGCTAAGCAAACCTCTAGCAAATTTGCGATCGTACCATTATCATCACTTACAGAAGGATGAGATCGAGAATATTGTTAAAGAGATGCTTGACACCGGGGTGATTCGACCGAGCTGCAGCCCTTACTCCTTACCGGTGTTGCTAGTGTGCAAGAAAGATGATGAACTCTTGGACGAATTAAAAGGAGCCCGAGTCTTCACTAAATTGGATCTCTGATCCGGATACCATCAGATTCGGGTATGCATTGAAGATATTCTGAAAACTGCATTATGCACGCCTAACGACCACTACGAGTTTCTAGTAATGCCTTTCGGACTTACGAATGCTCCTTCTACTTTCCAAAGCCTGATGAATGACATCTTCCGCAGTTTTCTACGCAAGTTCATATTGGTATTCTTTGATGATATTCTCGTTTATAGCCATACGCTTGATATACATTTTCAGCACTTACGAACTGTTCTAACGATTCATCAGGAGAATACTCCTTATGTTAAACAGTCAAAGTGCAGCTTCTTACAGCGTAAAGTGGAGTATCTTGGGCACATTATATTAGAGGATGGAGTGGCGGTGGACCCGACAAAGATCGAGGCAATGCAAGGATGGCCGAGACCTACAAACGTATAATCATTACATGATTTCCTTGGACTCACTGGCTACTACCAAAATTTTGTAAAAGATTATGGCAAGATCAGTGCCCCGCTCACGTCCTTACTAAAGAAAGACTCCTTGTGGTTGGATAAAGCCTTCGCAACCTTCGAACGACTCAACGCAGCCATGACGATGACGTCGGTCCTAACGCTGCCCGATTTCGGTCGCACTTTGGTTATTGAGGCCGATGTGTCAGAAGTTAGAATTGGGGCTATTCTTATACAATATGGTCGACTCCTAATTTACACCGAGGCTTCCCCCACACTTCATACGAGGTTTTTACAGGAGATACTAATTATTACCAAATTTAAAATATGATTAGATACAGGTCCATGACACGAAAGAGTAAAACTAGAAGAATTGTAATCCATGCTCACGCTAGATTGGGCTCTCATCATCCTGAACCATACCATAGGGCAGTCACCATTCCAGAAGAAAGATTGGCTATCACTAAAGACTAACCATATGGCAGCACATGCAAAGAAGAAACGGCTTCCCGATAAACTTTAGAATGGATTAAAAATTGAAGATCGAGTTTTTCTACACCTCCAGCCCAATCAGCAGGAAACTCGAGCCTTAATGAGGTGGTCTCCCTATTTCTTTGGGCCTTGCAAAATTAAGGATCACATTGGGGCCCTAAATTGGAGATCAAATTCGCGCACCAGATCAAGATTACAATTGATCTGTCAGGTATCCCACCTCAAATGAAAATTTAAAGAAGATGACTCAGCCCAAATCCTTCCAACTAACACCCTAGCTGATGAGGAGGCCAAAGTTCAGTTGATGATAGCATGGGAGTCACATGAGGAGTTGAAGATCCAGTTTCCAGAGTTTATGGACCCTCAGCCTTGAGGACAAGGCTGATCTAAAGAGGGCGGACTTGATAGGACTCCAGCAGGGTTGAGTCCTAATCATCTTAGTACTAGTCAATAAAAACCCTGTTAGATTGTAATAAAGTCACTCCTATCTTATAAAAGAGTATGGCTAGGGTTTAGATTAGCCCTTAGGGCTTAGTAGCCGCCACACCCCTTACTAGGTTGGTCGGCTAGGGTTTCCCCCTGCTTAGGTCGGCTATAGAGCCACTTAGCCGCCTCCTGTTCCTATTAAGGTAGGTTGGCTATAGGAGGGGCAAAGGGGTAATTCTACTTACACAAGCACCCCCTTAGGCTAGGGTTTCGATCCCTAATTAAAGATGTAGTCGCCTTCTCTCTTGAATCAAGCAATTATCAATTTTATTTCAGCCTTGTGCCGAATCTAGGAGGGAGGAACCCCTACAGCATACCAATGGTTGATCCCCCTCAAGGGTCAAAATCTATGGAGCTCATTCTGGGGTTCTATCACTAGGTTGGCTCTATAGCCAACCTAAGCAGGGGGAAAACCTAGCCGACCACCCCACTAAGGGGACAGCGGCCACTAAATCCTAAGGCCCTAATCTAAACCCTAACCATACTTCTTTATAGGATAAAAGTGACTAGGTGGTGTTTTATTACAATCCCACAAGGTTTTTATTAACTACTTCTAGGGTGATTAGGACTTAACTCTGTTGGAGTCCTATCACCAAAAGCCACCTCCATCATATGGATGGGTATATAGTACACTAGTTTGTCCAGTTATCTCGATGTCTCTCTCGAGTAACCTATGATCGAGATTATTTAGGATCTATGTTTAAAGTAAATCAATCTCGTTATCGTGATCTCATCACGATCTGATTTCCATTACACAGAACCAAGGATATCATAATATATATATGTAACAGATAATATAATGTGAGAATATGTGAATAATAATCATAAGTAAAAAGATCGTGTAGCATGTCACATGTGTCATCACTAACGTGATTGGCTTGCATGGTACCTGTAACCAGCAAGTCCACCTAGGTGATGGTAGTACCATTAATCTCGATGGTAATACCACTGCCATCGAAAATCCTGAGCTTTGTTCGATGGTGGTACAGTCGGTGTCAGAAGTGGTACCGCCCATTCTCCAAAATTTTGGGGTGTTTGATTTTTTGGCTCAACGAAGGAGGATTCGTGAGTAGATGTAGATCAGTTTAATCGAACCACTATAAAAAAAATTTGAGCATCTCTATCTTGTCTTTAATATTGCTCTTGAATTTATTTGCTCTTAACTAGTTCTAAGAAAAGCACAAGCATCTCCATTCGGTTTTGTCTTTACTATTGGTCTCTTACTTAGTAGCTCTTAAAAAATTCCAAGAAAAGCACTTCTGGTTTTGGTTTTTCTTCAGGCAAAAATTATTCGAACCGAGTTTTTATCACTTGCACTAATTCACCCTCCCTCTCTTAGTGTCAACTTGATCCTAACATCTACAACTCGAGAGTCATAGAGGCCAACATATAATACCATAAGCCTGAGGTGCTCCTTCCTCAGGCTTATGGTATGATCGTATCCAAGACATATACGATTTTCTCTATTGTGAGAACTATTCTTAGGTTATGGAGCTAATGCGCATAGTTCGAACCAGTGAGGTAATTAGCATCAAGTATATCACGTAGAGTGTTTGAAGGTGACATATTTCTAATAAACAAGAGATGTAGGATAAATAAATAACATGCAGATTTTACAAAGAAATAAACAATCAAGATATGAACTTCTATCTTGACTTTCTCCCACTATTTTTCTAGTGAGTCATGCGATACCCTCAGCACGTGAAATGGAAGTCTCTGACAGACTTCTAGTGGGGACCGAGATCCAGTCAGCATCTTAGTGTAACCTTGAGGCACTCGACTAATCACATTAAGCCTAAAAAGATAAATAACTCTTGTCAATCATAACTCCTTATGATTCATATCTTTTCAGCCTCCAAACCATCATGGTCTTGAGGGACTCGACCAACCATGATTTTCGGTTAAGCCATAACCATCATTACAATATGAGTCTGATTCGATGATATGCCCTCGAAGGACTCGACCAAGCATACCATGTCCTCGGATCATCGATAACATCTCTATATCGGAGGCAAGATCTCAAATCGCGATATAGGTGACTCTCGAGGGACTCAACTAACTCAACCTGCCTCAGGATTCAATATCTTCCTATAATGATGGAAGGCCACGTGGGTCAATCTAATTGCTTCATGCCTAATATTATCATATAGAGGATTTTGATTATGTCTCATAATATTATGTGTCACACACATACATATTTAATATATATATATATATATATATATATATATATATATATATATATATATATATATATATATATATATATATATATATATATATATATACTTATCTAGTAGGCGTGTAGCACTCACACACAAAAGCACACCAGATGATCATGGACCACAACTTAATATGATCAGGCCTGAGCCAGTAGGCCCAATCACTTACATCATGATCTATATGTGCATCGACGCATCTCCATGCTCAATGATTATCCTTCTTGTTATTATCGAATCTATCGGTCATCTCAATGTATCTTCATGCATTGCCATCTTCCAAATCTACCTTGAGGGTCCCATTGCCACCTCCATGCTTTCATCATGCCTCTTCGTGTAATTACAACATAATTACAGGTATGCATGCTCGACAATAAACGAGAAAAATATATACTTATAAGCCCCAATAATAATAATCGCATACACATATTACACGATCCATGATCATCCTCCCGCATCATACATCGCATGTAGACATCATCATGTAGGAGTACTAGATAAATAATAGTAATAGTTAATTAAACCTTTTAATTAACTAATATTTTTTTGAATTTTGGGACATATAGCAAATTTTTTGATTTGTGAAGGGTCTTTTTTGGAATTTGGCAAGGGATAGACCTCGAAATTTCTGCAATTCAAAGGGACACAATCATCATTTTCTCCAAAAATAACCATAATTGCCTTTTGTGGTGGTTGCAACTTCTTGCGACCACCGCCTTTGTGGCATGCACCTCCTCATGCACAAGGGACTAACCGCCTCGTGCATCAGCGACCAACTGCCTCGGGCGTAGGCGGTCGCTAGTGTGGTGCCACCTCTATCGCAGGTGGCAACGTCTATGTGTGGTGTCGTCTTCGCGTGCGGCATCGCCTGTACAGGTACCACCCCTACTGCACGCAGTGGTGGCCAGCCATTCCATAAGTAGTTGGTACCTTTGCCCATAGGCGCTACCTTTGCGGGCGCCATATGGGCAAATGGTCATCGTTGGGGTCGCCCATGCCGGTAGATGGTTTGCCTGCAAGCACCGTGCCCACAGGCACTACCTTTATGAGCAAGCAGCACCTCCGCAGCCCTTACACATGTGTCGATTCTCCATAGGTGATTGTTACAAGTGCTTCCTTCATAACCATTTCCCTGCCAACAAACAGTTCGTGCAGCGGCTAGTGCTCATGCAATTGTCGCTAGTGCAGTCATCGCATGTGCGTCCTCTTCTAGCCACGATTGAGAGCAACTGTTGCCAGGTAGCAACAGTTGCCACCCCTTTCGCGTCAACAACTTTGACGTCGAAAAATTGCTCTAAAGCACTTTTCAATCAGAAAGATAAGGCATTTTTCAGATCTAAAAACTACGTCAAAAACACAGCAAGAACGTGCAAAATAATTTTATGTAATTGAACACATCACATGCAATTTATAAACCAATCATTGCATGACGAACCTGGCTTTAATACCACTGCTAGGAAATCTTCGATTGATATCTCATGTATAGCGAAAACCAAAAATAAAACTAGATTTCTCATAGTCAAGTACTTAGTTGTTGTGCAACATTAGTGCGCGAGAAAATCATAAAACCAAAAACTACATGTATCATGTGAGATGTGTATACCTAGAGAAATCATATATCTATGAAATTTCTAGATTCGATAGAGAAGATGAAGGAGAACTAGTGTGCTCCTCTCTAGCAGTGATCCACATGGTAGACGTTGTGATGATGCTCCGTCAATTGTTGCGGGATCTACCTCTCCACACACATCACAAGGCTGTAGGCCAAGGAGGAGGAGAGGAGGATGAGAAGGATATGAGAGGCAACCACTAGAAGTTCTAGCCTTTAAATCCTGAAGTTCCTCCTATTTATAGAGGTGTATGCAGCTTAACCCTATTGGATCCTACCCTATTGGGTATAGGATCTCTATCTAATTACCTAAGCTATTTAAACTAATGGATCTCTATCCAATAATCTTTTATTGGTTTTTTTGGGTCTCATCCTGATCTAATAATATAGGGACTTGTTGGATATCCAATAAAAATGGGCTTTATGGGTATCTCATATCTACACCTCTACTCGTCGCAACATCTACCATATGTGTGTGACTCTTTAGGCTCTATACCGAGTTAGTTGTGAGTCGCTCTTATCATCACTCTGTGTGATATAATGAATTATTATCCTAATAATAATTCACTCGACTCATCAACTACATGTGTACTAGGCCATTGTGTCATAGTCCTCAAATAGTACAAGGGGATCTAATCCATCAGACTCATCTATCCATAATTCCTGTGTATCTATAGCCCCTCATTCATCTAATATCCCAAAGACCTGGGTATAGTAACATCAGGCCTCATACGGAATCCATCCGAGTCTCGCTCTAATCAAATTCTCTCGAAGAACTCATTCTCTTTCAATTCAAATGACCTTGGCCAAGGATTTGTCTGAGCTAGAGCATACATGAGATATTCATCTCGTGATACCAAGAGCGGATGTTCCTTTATTGATACTTAGTTGCCTTCGTAAAGTTAGTTGTCATTCCCGATATTCGATTGTACTAAATCTGAAACTTCTAAACTAGTAAGTCCAGTGTCAAGGAATCCTTGGTGTCTCAAGTCTTCAGGACCAGACACACAATTAAGACTACAAAATTAATGTCTGATATCATGTATCATTAACCATCCAACATTCCTTAAATGGATCAATCAGTGAACTTATTCTCCAATGAGCACCTACATTGTACCTCTAGTGTCCCCACACAAGCAACTATGAGACTGATTGCCTCCATCATATGAATGAGTATACAATACACCGATCTGTCCGGTTATCTCGATGTTCCTCTTGAGTAACCTATGACTAGGATGATTTAGGGTTTGTGTTTAAAGGTGAATCGATCTCATAATCGTGATCTCATCATGATATGATTCTCATTGCATAGATCCAAGGACATTACAATATACATCCAAATAATATATAATGTGAGAAAATATCAATAATAATAAACAAAGAGATTAACACAGCATGTCACACGTGTCATCACTTACGTGATTAGCTTATAGGGCACCTATAACTAGCACGATGAAGCTGAGGAACTTGTTTGATCCAACCCAAAAGACACACTTGGCGGGGCTAAGGTGCATCTTTAATCTCCTAAGTTTTCAGAACGTATTGGCGAGATCTTGTAAGTGAGTCTTGGCAACCTTGCTCTTCATGATCATATCATCGACATGCACTTCCATATTTCTCCCAACTTAAAGTTTAAACATTTGGTTCACAATCCTTTGGTTCGTCGCTCTGACGTTATTCAAGTCAAATAGCATGACCTTGTAATAGTAACTCCTCTATTAGTTATAAAGGCAATGTGTTCCCGATCCTCGGGAGCTATGGAAATTTGGTTATAGCCTAAGAAGGCATCCATCAGTTGAGCCACCTCATCGTTGATCACCTTATGTCGATCCAGAGCGAATTTCTAAGGCCTTTGCTTCACCAGTCATGCTTCGAGAAGGATGCTGAGGTGGTGTTATGTGACTTTAAGGTCAATGCCCGGCAAGTCTTTTGGTGATCAGGCGAAGATGTTAGCGTGTCTCATTAGGAAATCAATAAGTTGAACCTCGTATTAGGATCAATTGGCACTAAGAGAGGTGGGGGAGGGTTGGGGTGGGGTGGGGTGAATTAGTGCAAGAGAAGTAGTGATTGTTTAAAAACTTTTTTTTGTAAAGTAGAGAGTGAACAACGGAAGCTTTTCTTTATATTTTGACAAAACTGATTTAAAGCCGATTTGAAAGAAGTAGAGAGATTGAGGTTCATATATAAATAGAGAGTGATTAAGAGCAATCAAATGTAATAAGTAAAGCAATTAAAGGATACTTACATTTATAGTGGTTCGACCTCAATCGGCCAATGTCCACTCTCTGAGTCCTCCTCCTTGAGGCACACCGGCGTCTACTATCGGTCTCCTTTGGGTAAAGACCAAACCCTTACAACATGAGCTTACAAGGGAGACTCTTTACAAGAATTTTTTTAAACTCTAAGCTCACTCCCTTCCTCTTTTCTTTTTCTTACAATTCACACAAGTTTTACACAGAGATTTAATCCTTAAAATTATTGTATGGAATACAAGAAAACTTGGGATATTTATAGGCCCTAAATGATTTCAGAATTTGGAGATAAAATTCAAACACACATGAAAAAATTGGGTACGGACAATTCACCCGTCGGCACCGACGGTGCAGTTACCGAAAATAACCCTGAAACTAGGGTACTGGCAATTCAACCATCGACCTGGGCAGTTCAGGCGCTGTTAGTCGCCCGAAAACCTGGGTGGTGGTGGTACACCCGCCGCCGCTCACCGACGGTTTAGCCGTCGAAATTTCCAGAAAAATGGTTACATCCACTTTTCGTATTCCAACTTGAACTTTATGTTCACCAATTCTCTAGTCAACCAATTGAGCTCAACTTGAGCTCAATCAATCCCCTTCTGTGGACCTGGTTATCTCTTTGAGTTGATTTGGATTCCTTCCAAAGCACACTCAATTCAGACTCAAACTTAACCTATGACATAAGGATTACAACCATACATACCACCAAGCTTAATTAACAACCTCACTCCCACAATTTGGCAACCTCCGGCATTCCCTGCGGCGAGTCTCACGATCTCCCTCCGGCAATCTCCTAGCATGTTCTTAGCGATCTTCCTGATACTTTCGACGAAGTCCTAGCGAACTCCCAGCGAGCTCCCACCGCATCGTCCAAACCCTGGCCCGATGCCTAAGCTTGATCCTAGGTCCATGTTTGGTCTGTAACTCCTTTTCACCATCGTGGTTAAACCTGCACGATGCTAACTATGACTTAATTAATTACAATCATAACTAATAAATCCACTTGAAAACCTTTCCAACTCCCAACAAGCTTTTCGGCTACCCCCAATAATTTTCCGATGAGTCTCGGTCTTCTTCCGGCAAACTCCCTTGTGCTATCCTGGCAAGCTCCTGACACACTCCGGGCGAGTTCCCAACCGCATCGTCCTCACTCCGGCCCGATGCCTGGATTTGACTTTGGCTAAACCTCTTATTGTAATTTTCTCTCTGTCATAGTTAATCCTACATCAATCAACTCTAACAATCTTGTTATATCAATAACCCATTTTCATCATCAAAATCAGAGATTCAACAATCTCCCCTTATTTGATGATGACAATCAATTGATGATACGAGTTAATTCTAATTCTCCTTAAATTCATGTCACAATAAAGAAAACTTAAATTCAAGAGAATCACACACTCTTGAATTAAAGTATTTTGAGGCAATCAATATTCCAAGAAAATCAAAATTTACATCAAGTCATTAAAGCATGAATTTCAAAAAACCTATGCATCAATATCTAAGTATGTGCATCAATATCCATGTACCATCAATGTCCATTTCTCCCCCTTTGTCATCCATAAAAAGGTGAAATATATAGCTAATGATTTCAAAGCACATGATGACATTACTCGCCTTTACTAATATAGAATATGCATTATAGAATTTTTGTCCCCTTTGTGAATAATGAGGAGAGAAACAAGAGAAAAGTTGTGAAAGCATTATATCATTCAAAAGAGCTCTTAATAAATTTCAAAAAGAATATTAAGATGAGCTCAAAAATCCAAGTTGAAACTATTGTAATCTCATCCTATGCAATACATAAAATCATGAGTATTTCATACATTATTCCAAATCATCGTGTATATTTTCAAAATCATCATTATATGCATTATCATCATACATGATTTCACATCATCATACCTTCTTCCCCTTTGTCATCAACAAAAAGGAGAAGTGCAATTAGCAAGTTTTTGAGATATGAAAGTTTAGCAATTTAGCAAATTTTTCGTTACTTTAGAACATGCAAGTTAGTGAGTTCATTATTCTCT
Organism: Ensete ventricosum; assembly: GCA_029747655.1. NCBI lineage: Eukaryota > Viridiplantae > Streptophyta > Magnoliopsida > Zingiberales > Musaceae > Ensete > Ensete ventricosum. The sequence continues at coordinate 43,249,396 of JAQQAF010000001.1, forward strand.
TTTGAGAAGTGCAAGCTAGTAAATTTTTGCTTCCTTTGTAATGTTCAAGCTAGCAATTTTACATCATGCAAGCTAACAAATTGGCAAGTGTTACTTCTCTTAGTATGTTTTTTTTAAGCAAAATTTTTGCTTCTCTTGAGATTTGCAAGATAGCACTTCTTGCTTCTCTTTTGAGTTTAGCAAGCTAGCAAGTTTTGCTCCCGCTTTGTCATTATCGAAAAGAAGGGATAGTTACAATAGTGCAAAACTTTTTCTATTACATCATTTTTCAAATCATCACATGAAGTATATCAAGAAAAATTAACATGGTGATGAGATATGCAATTCATGAAGACAATTTTGTGAATATCAAGAGACAAATCATGGGAGAAATAAATAAAATATCTTGATTAAAGCATAAGAAATCTCAAGTTGTCAAGATCATGATTTATATAAAAATCTCCTTTTAAATAATATGAAAACACATAATAAGATATTTTGATTCATAAAATATTTTAAATTATAATTTTGAGGAATCAAAATCATGATATAGGTAAAAACTCATTCAATTTTAAATAATCAAAATCAATTTCAAGAGATTCAAAATAAAATAAATAAACTTATCGATCTCTTGAAATGCTAATGGTTTTCTTTTGCCCCTTGTCATTGTAAATAAGAAAGAAGAAAAAGGAGAATAATACATAACAAAACTTCAAGTCATAAATTATCAAGATGGCAGGTAGCAAGCATATCATGGTTTATAAGGATATGTCTCCTTTGTAGTGAATAGCCAAACGAATCGTAGGAGTACAAAGAATGAAAAATCTTGACTCATAATAAATCTCAATTTATAAATATCAAAGAATCAATATCATAATTTGGATAAAAGCTTATTCAAATTCAAATCATCAAAATCACTTTAATAGTTCAAGAGATTCATAAAAAAATAACATAATCAATTCATTAATCTTTTTTTGAAAAATTTATAAGATAGAGAAATTTTCAAGAAAAATATATTCTTTTTTTATTTTATACAAGCATGCCTTTGTCTTTTAAGCCAAATAAAAATATGCATCATCATTTAAAATAAAAAAAAACTTAGCCATAAATCACAAAGATCATCATGTATAATTTTAAAATATAAACTGATTAAGCATGATCACTATGCATCATTAAATCATCCATGGTTTCATTGAATATAAAACATCTTCAATCAAAATCAAAAGCATTAGGAAAATCATCAAGATATACATTATTGTTTCTTAAAACATACATAGGATTTATTTTAAGCAATAGATTTAAATCTAACATTTTGTTCATTTATCATAAAACATACAATTTTCATGATCAATATAATTTTTCAAAAGAAAATAGTTAAAGTTTTCTAATTCATTTTGTAAGAGATTCAACAATAATAGTATCATTTTATCTCTTGATGAAGATTGATAGGATAAAAATATTTTCAATAATAATTATCTTCCCTTTTAGTTGTTTTAACTTATGAAATTTATTTCAAGAATGCAGTGTCATTTAATGTCAAAAACTAAGTTTCATCAAGATTATTATAATAAAATATTTTCAAACAAGAGTTTTGATTTATTTTAATTTCAATAATTTTTAAACTTAGTGAAATGAGTTACCATGCTCATTTTATTCTTATTAAATATATTATTAATTTTTAAAAAATACTAGACAATGAAGTGTGATTTTTCTCTCACTTTTCTATATTGTTTTAGCTCAAATTCTATCATTCAATAATAATCATCATGAACATCTTTTTTTCATAAATTTAAATTTAGATAAGTTTTCTAATTCATTTTTGTACTAGCATGTCAAAGGTAGAGCAATCAAGATTAATGAGTTATCCAAATATTCATTACCGATGATTTTATTTCAATAGTTTTTGTTATTAATTAGGCTAGTGAGCTTTAAAGAGTATTAGATATCAAGTCATGTGCCTTGAGTATCTACTTTCAAAATATTACTTAGTGCTCCTAGCGTTGTTTGGAGGTAACTTTATATTATGGGGAGTTTTGATTTAGGTATCCATTTGAGTTTGGGTCCTTCATAATACGTTCTTCCCATTTTCTCTAATATTTATGAACTATAATTTTTAAATGAACACTTATAAGCATAGTATCCATATTTACCAAAAAATTATATTTATTTTTGGGCAAAGATTGTAATATGGGTCTTCTAATGAGGATAGTTGGCTTTTCATGAGTCTTACAATGTCAATACTTTCCATATGAACATGACCCTTATCAACATAGATCATGTTTAGAGATTCATTGTCTATATTAAACCTTTTTTGAGTTTGTTATAGTATGTCATTTTCTTGTTTAATTATTTCTAGTGACTCATACTTAGAACAAGAAAAATATGATATTGATGGATCATTTAAGGTTTCATATTTAGTACATGAATTGTGTGATGGTGATGTATCATACATTTGTTTAAATTAACTAACTAAAAAATTATGCTCTTTCTTAAGTAATTTATAATATTTGCTAATCATTCTAAATTCATCATAAAGCTCATGAAAATTATTTGATAATTCATCAAAAGTAAATGAGACTTTGGAGGAATCACTTACCTCATTATTGATGGTCATAAGCGTGAGATTCTCCACTTCCTTTTGATTGTGCTCTTCATCTTCGAAGTGTCTTGACTTCTTGCGTTCATAGCAAGAGTTATTGTCTATGATTTTAAGATCATTTTTATTGTTTATATTTATTAATTTATCTGGTTCATTTGTTAAAGGTTCAAAGTCCTCATCACTCGAGATTTCACTTGAGGAGCAATATGTCATGCTCAGTTCAAATTCTTTCATATTCTTTGGAAGGTATTCTTCAAGTTCATTTTTATAAGTCTTTTCGTTTAATGATTCACTTGATTTAGTTGTGCTTTCATGTGTCATTTCTAATGTATGTCATATATCAAAAACCGAATCAAAATAAGAAACTCGATCAAATTCATTTTTATCAAGTGCACAATATAATACATTCATACCTTTGCATTCAACGAAAATATTTATTTTTTATAATTATTCCAATCATTTATTGGATTGGATGACTTCTGAAAACTTTTTTCAACAATACATCACAAATAAAGATCTATTGAAGTCAAAAAGATACGCATTTGAATTTTCTAAGATGTATAGTTCGTCCGATTGAATATAAGAGAACTTATGATGCATTGACCCTCATTCATGCCAAACAAAGTCATTTACTCTAGTGGTGTTTAGTCTAAAGTGTAAGACCTCGCTCTTATACCAATTGTTATGATCAATTGGCACTAAGAGGGGGGGTGAAGAAAGAGAAGTAGTGCTCGTTTAAAAAAAAAAATTCATAAAGTAGAGAGTGAACAATGGAAGCTTTTCTTTATATTTTGACAAAATTGATTTAAAGCCGATTTGAAAGAAGTAGAGAGATTGAGGCTCGTATCTAAATAGAGAGTAATTAAGAGCAATCAAATATAATAAGTAAAGCAATTAAAGCACACTTACATTTATAGTGGTTCAGCCTCAATCAGCCTACGTCCACTCCCTGAGTCCTACTCCTTAAGGCACACCGGCGTCCACTATCGATCTCCTTTGGGTGAAGACCAAACTCTTATAATATGAGCTTACAAGGGAGACCCTTTACAAGAATTCTTTTTTAACTCTAAGCTCACTCCTTTCCCCTTTTCTTTTTCTTACAATTCATATAAGTTTTTCATAGAGATTTAATCCCCAAAATTATTATATGGAATGCAAGAAAATTTGGGATATTTATAGGCCCTAAATGACTTCAGAATTTAGAGCCAAAATTAAAACACACCCGGAAAAATCGGGTACGGGCGGTTCACCCGTCGACGCCGGTGGTGCAGCCGTCGAAAGTAACCCTGAAACCAGGGTACGGGCGGTTCAGTCACCCGGGCAATGACGGTATACCCCGCCACTCACCGACGGTTCAACCATCGGAATTTTCGAAAAAGTGGTTCCTTCCACTTTTCAAATTCCAACTTGAACCTTATGTTGACCAATTCTCTGGTCAACCAATTGAGCTTGACCTAAGCTCAATCAATCCCCTTTTGTGGACCCGATTATCTCTTTGAGTTGATTTAGATTCCTTCCAAATCAAACTGAATTCGAACTCAAACTTAACCTACGACATAAGAATTATAACTATACATGACCACCAAGTTTAATTAACAACCTCACTCCCGTAATCCAGCAACCTCCGGCATTCCCCACGATAAGTCTCATGGTTATGACGCTCCTCGGTGTCATGTCTGTAGTCTTGGTAGAATCAATAGTATTTTGCTCGGTCTCAGAGCTCTTGTGGGTTTTTTATTGGGTTGGGCATTCTTAAGTGCCCTTTTCTTTTATCTAGAGGAAGATTTATGTCCTGGACGAGTTTAGAGGCGATGGAGAAGGCCTTGGGTAGGATGATTTAGGTCCATCGGGCCGTCTTCTTGACGGTTCTGACATTTGGCCTCGGGAATTCTTCGTGCAAGGTCTCTTGTGCTCCTCTTGCTTCCCCACTACTAATGCCTCTGTGGTGGTGTCTTGGTTGATGTGCTAGAGTATTTCTAGTATGGTTGCTGGCAACCTCTTGATCAGCGACCAAAAGAACCTGGACAGTCGCAGACCCATAAAAAATGCTTACATAATCAAAGAAGGATGAGCATTAGGGACTGCCCTGATTTTAGTGGCAAAGTGGGCGACAAAGTGAGAGAGTGGCTCGTCATCCTTCTAGCTCAGACCGAGGAGTGTGGCCGTTGATGGCTTAGGTCGAGCACTGGCTAGGAATTTGAGCTTGAATTCTCTTGCAAGTTGGTCGAAGGATGAGATCGAAGAAGGCCTCAAGCGGTTGTACCACATTCGGGTAGGGCCGTAGAGGGTGGTTGGGAAGGCTTGACACATTAGAGTATCGGATGTGTCATACAAAGCCACATGGGCTCGAAAGGTGGTGACGTGCTCTGCCAGATCCGAGCCGCCATCGTAGGCTTCCAACGTCGAGAGGCGAAAGTTGGAGGGAATCAACTTATCTTGGATTTCTTGTATAAAAGGGGATTCCTCGATGAGGTCCTCCCCACACTCTTCCTTTGACTTGTAGAACTCTTTCTAGACTTCGTCTAGATGACAATTGACCAAGCATAACTGAGCCTTAAAAGAGTCCATTGAGTAGGACAATACGACTCTTTTAAGTCGTGATGGCCCGAGGGGCCTCTAAAGTCCTGCTCTCAAGCCTGGGTAACTTGTTTCCAGATGGCTCTTCATTCGACAAATAGGTATATACCGCTCAAGCTCGTTGGTCGAATGTGGGAGGACCCTAAGGCGAAGGGAAAAGAGTTGGTTGGGCCACTAGCGAGGGCGCCTGTGGTGGGGCAGCCTGCTAGGTGAACTAGGAGAAGAGGACCGCCTGGGGAATGAGAGAAATAATGGTTTTTATCATTCTGACCAAAGCTTGAACATAGTGAGTGCGGTTGAGGAATGCCTTAGCAAAGACAACGGGATGCCCCACGCTCCCCCATGGGGGAGAGAGCCCTGGGTTCAACGACCCGGGGTCTGGGATGGGGCATTCCCATCCTGGTGTGGGGTGAAAGATGGTTGTCCCTCGTAACCAAAGGTGGAGTAGGTTGCATGCATCACCTCCCTAGATCGTTCACCGAGGTTACTTGATTGTTGGCATTCTTGCAATATCGGCCCTCCTTCTAGTACCAAAAATGTTATCGCTCCTTATGTCGTGACTATGTTGTTGGCACGGCTTGGTCCGATCTGAGTGCATAAGACTGCCAACGCAGGACCTGAATTGAGGAGAGTCGACGAAAGATCTGATCGGAAGGCTGCTTTGACTGACTTCTCGAGGTGTGGCTCGAAGTCGTTCTTTCCTCTTGATCGTTAGAAACCTGCATGAAGGTCGAAATCTGGTGGGGGAATTTTTTTGACTCGACCCCTCCGATGGTTAAATTAGTAAGAGCTGGAGTTGGGAGAGATGCCATGTATGGGTGTCAAAGGTTCTCTCCTATAATGTTCATAGAGGTGGCTTTTATATTTGTTGTCTCGGGTTGACGTACGAGGTAGTTTTATGATAGTTGACGTTAGCATAAGCAGGTGTTTAATGTTTGCGAGCATCTCAGACAGCTGGTCCGTATGCGGGGCACAGACATCGCCTGGAGTGTTTGGCACTGCTCCTTGTCTCTTGTAATCGGGTGCGTGGTTGCGTCGTCCTGTACATCCTCGAGCGAAGTTGGTGTAGGGGACTGCCAAAAGAGGTAACAGACAATTGTCTTGTCTCGGGTTTACAATATTGAGTCAGCTCAACATGCCGAGTTGACTCTGTCATAATGATCTTGAGACCCCGTGGAGTGGAAAGATATCAAAATGATAACATGAAATGAAATGCTCGTGTAGTATATATGGAATGTGTAGAGGCTTGTCGATTTGTGTCGTTAATATATGAAAAATCAAACGCTTGACACATGCGATTGTGTCACTACTGTCAACTTGAACTACCGACCCAAAGAGCGTCGAACGCATGAAATAATGTGAAGTCGTTGAGACAACACGTCCATCTCGAAGATTGAATGGGCGGAGATATCGCGATGTCTTGAATGCATGTGTGCCGGACATGGGATGTCACAGTCACCTTCAACGTGTGAAGGGGCGAGTGGATGAAGCCATGATCTTCTGGAAGACATGGCGGATGAGGAACATAGAGACCGTATCACCTTGGAGATGTGGAAGACATCGAGTCACAGATGAAACGTCGAGCGAACGAACACACGAAAAAATTTGTAGGTGCGGTGTGGCACAATGTGGGCCGCGACTGCGGCAGCGATATGATAGAGCAACTATGAACGCCTCATGGTTGCACCCTGCACATTCCCACCCAAGCCCTTCTACCATCACTTCCCAGTTTACACGCCACCGGTGGCAGCTTACGAGCCCCCGTCCTCCTACGGTGTGATAAACAACTGTTCTTAGGATCTTTGTTAAGTTTTCGTAGAGAATCGTTCCTCTTCTACTGCTATGCCTGTACCATATGGGAGACAGCAGGCAGCTCCTGCACATCTGGATTGTCGTTGTTCATCGATTTAAATAATTGAAGTACCACAAAGCTTTATGCTTGTACTTCTGCCGACGTTAACCATACAGACAGCATCTATCTATAATTTGTGGGATGTCTCATGCAAGAATTTATGGCAGCTGTTCTCCGTTCTTTCTCTGTTCGTTACAGCTCATGAAAAAGATGAGCGTGTGAGGGAGGGCGGCCGCGGTTCTCATTTTGCCCTCCTACGGCAAGAAGAGGAGGCACAAGGTAATATAACCTAGTCAAGCTAACGTTGCATCATAAAAGAGACTCACTCCACGAAGTTGCACATCCTCAGTAAAAATGCTTTGGTTCAGCTTGTTAGATATGTGGTTGACATGCCTCCGACATGGAAAGGTTGCGCAACACAACACCATGGTGTGTTGGTTTAGATAATTGATGTTAACATCTCTATAAGTTTGACTCGATCTTGGATCACGACGAATGACTCGAGTGTCCACTTAAGAGCTGACCTACAAGAAGATAAGAACCAGTGGGATCCACGATTATATTCCTCCGATGTTCTAGCAAGAGCCGAAGTAGAAAATAAAGTCACAGATATTAACTAATCGATCTCGATAACAGTAAATTAGTGAGTCTTTATAATAGGCCAGGCCCCAGAGGACATTTTGCGGTATAGATAAAATATTTTTTTTCTAAGAAACATGTTACCGATGGCCGATCTAATCATGTTATTCGACCTAACGATCTTGTAGTGATCAATTTGTCACTTATCTATTTGGAGAATGTGAATCGGTGCTCTATCAAGCACAACAAAAATGTTCTTATATCTTTTTCAACAATTGGCATATTTAATTTACTGGTTTTTTTTTTTAGAATAATCGTGACTTCTTTTAACTTTTTCTTTTCTTATCAATTTTTTTTTACTTGGTGGAGACCAAAATCATAAATAAATTAGTATTTTTAACTCAAGAATAACTTGGAGCTCTGATAGGAACCAGATTACTTGGAGATTGAGGATATTTAGGGATAAGAAATTCAAGAAGGGAAACAAATCCTTGTGAACAATAACACCTTAATTTACAAGGGTTCTTTTACATACTTAAAAATATTATTATCTAGATAACCTTGCTCTTGTAGTAATTTGATTCCTTTTACGACTCCAAAAATACTTATTAATCATAATAATAATTTATAAGATTTAATATAAATTTAAACCATAACACTAACATGTCATGATCTTTTTTAAGGAGTCCACATACTCTATTTTCTCATATATCTACTGATGGATGGGATCTAAATTTTCTCCTTGGGTTACTATTAAAACACATTTAAGTGATTATTTTCAAAACCAAGAAGTATTCTTGATAGCATTTGATCTTTAGATATGTTTTTTGGTATAAAAAAAAAAACATTATCTGATGCGTTTGTGATTTGTTCCTTCACACTGCAGGATTTTCGAGTCAATCTATTATCTTTTTAATTTGTGATCTCTATCACGCAACACGACGTCACCGATCTTTGATCTCCACGAGGATATGCACCTTTAAAAGTTTTATTTAAGAGACCTCGCAATCAAAAATACAAACCACACATCAAGAAATGTCATTCACATGTTTTTGACGTTTTTAATGTTCACTATTACAGTAAGTAAAAGGGTCCAAATTTTTAAAATATAATCAAATATTAGGAATAAAACTCTCTTGGACTCAAAAAATAATTATACATACTCTTATATAAATCTTAAAAAATTTCGTTTTAATCTATTTATATATACTAGAGGAAATCTTAGACGCTTTTAAAGATTTTCCCTCCACGACGCTTTATATCTTAATTTCCAAGGATTAGTTTGCGTACAAATTGATAAATATTTTTAGACACAAAATATGATTCAAATTAATTAAAGAGAAAAAAAAATTACTTCAAGATCAAAGAATTGAAGTATGAAAGCATGCCTATACGATAAATTAGGGCTTGATTCTTTTGTATCCGATCTCAAGATCATGATCCCAGTAAGGAAGAGAGTTCTCTAGTTGATCCCAAGAGTAGAGTTTTACGGGTGAAAGATTTATATTAGATAGTGTATAAGGGATTTCAAATTTGAGTTGAACTCAAAAGAGGTTTTCTTCCTTATATTTGATTATTCTCATATATTGAAGTAGTAAAATTTATTTTTGCGACCGTGGACAAGAAGCATTGACCTATATAAATTTCTTGACTTATGTTAGATCATTAATCTTTAGATTTTTCTTTTGGTAAAAAGACCTTCTCCCCTCAATAGTCCCCGTCCCCTCTCCCCTCCACCCCTCCCCCCAAACCCGAAAAAAAAAAAAAAAAAACACAACAGATGAAGCGTGTAAATGCTCAATAGCAACACGGCGGACAATCTTATCGAACAAATGCAATCAGAATTGTCATCTGGGAAAATAATAATAGTTCAGATTGAAATTTCTTCCCATGTCGAGTTGCAGTACTACAGAATTAGGTTTGGCGCGAAATCTTAAGGCAAGACTAATAAGGTAATGACACTAAAAAAAATGCAAGACATTAATCGAAATCAAAGAAGAATTAATTAATTAATAATAAACAAGAAGTTAAAATTACACACAGCTCGTGCGTAACAGAAATTGCAGCCTACCAGTAAGTACTAAATCACAGTTATATCAGGTAGAGAAACCGATCGGTGAGAAGAGGGTGAAGCATCAGCAAGAGACTCGAGCATCACCGATGCGCCGTTACCAGCGTCTCGATGAACCTGAGCCCGTCGAATCTCGGCGCGAACTTGTCTTCCGCGTCCCTTCTTGATCCTGATCCGGCAGCGTCCTGCTTCCTCGACGATCCCGATCCCTACGGAACCATCCATCACCAACCAATCAATCTTTTCACTTCCCTGCCAGTTCACGATCATGCGATAAGGGCACCGGATTTCATACCTCTTTAAAGGAGGAGGAGGGGTTGGTGGTGAAGAGAGCAGCGGAAGAGACGGCCGCGAGGGAGGCGGCGAAGACCCCAGCCTTCTTCATCTCCACGACGAAATCAGGGATCGAGATCTCCCACTCCGTCGACGAAGAACCTTTTTTTGTGGCGTGCTCCTTCGCCTTCCTCTCCCTCCTGCTTTATACGGCCTCCTCCTCGCCGAGTGAATATCCCCGCGCCGACGACGGTGACCAGGGAAATAAACCGAATTGAACTGTGTTTTGGATTCCGGCGCGCCCAGCCGAGGGCGCCTTCAACGCAGACCTCGGTCACCGGGGCCAATGAGACGGCGCCGCGTGTGTGGAGGACCTGTTCTGCTTGGGTTCGACGCCGTTGGAAGGAACCCGTCGCTTTTGCGAGTAGAAATCCCGCTAGGTTTAAAATCATTATTCATCATAGCCGTCGCTTTTGAACGTAGGGGACGCGTGTGGCCACCGTTGAAGGAGATGGTTGCGGGGTCCGTCGGGAATCTAGATTCTTGTGAGTCGAGTCGTGTCCACTTTTTTTCCCCCACCGATTTATTATTTATTATGAGATAAATAGACGCGCGTGAGGTGTTGAGTGTCGGTTCCTTGTGCATCCGACCGAGTCGTGACGGATTCGGGTCCAATAAGAGCCAATAACCCCCAATTTGCCCCATCGACACCGACACACCGAGAAGACTTCAGCTTGCTACGCGGACCCAACTTGCTCTTCCATTCTACAAAACGTTTCGACTCGATCAAATCATGGGAAAGCATTCGACTGGTGGAATACCTCTCGTCATTCTCTTATCTGTTACACAAGGAATGGTTTCTGAGATATCCTATTCAAATCACCACCACTTGATATGTAACCTCATCTCATCGCCAGGTCCACCCACCACCGGTTTGCTCCTTTGTGTGTGCGGCGAGGACTCGAAACATTCTTATCACTTGTCGGTGATTCTTCGTTAGGGGATGCTCATCATCTTCGAGCTCCACCATCGTGTGACCGGACCCTCGTTCACTGTTTCAGAGGAGTCCAAATCAAGGAGGATAGCATGCTGAGATGAGGAACCTGCGTCTCTTTTAACTCCAGAAACATTTCAAGTCCAAATGTGACAAGGCCACAATCCCCTTCCCACCTACACTGTTGGCGGTTGTTGGTAGCTGAATCTGACATCCAACGCCAGCTGCTTGACTTGCATCCGAAGGTTAGCTAGCCATGAGTGTGGGTGTCTCCGGAGAGACCTCCGCCATGAAAAAGCTTGACTGTGGAGCTAATTTTGTCATTTTCCTGCCTGTGTTGTTCCAAAAGCAAGCAAATTGTTGAATCATACGGAAAGAACGATGTTGTGGGGGGAGCTAATCTCGTTCGGTGTTCCACTAAAGCATTAACAATTGGATATTCTTCCACGCAAATCGGTCTGCTAGATGTCATATCCCTCGGCCTCTGATACACTATATAAAGTCCAGCTGTTCTGCGGTAATAACTACAAGTCATGTTTTCCCCCCCATAAAAACGTACTAAAATATCCACCAACACCTCATGCATGACGTTGAATACATCACATCTCGAGTGGCGCCTTCATCGAGCCAAGACATGCCCGAAGAAGCGCGTGCCGATCCACGACGCGGCACGATCAAACATCACTAGTGCAGGAAGCGGCGTCCGCGAACTGCCTGCCATCTGGGACAGGCGCACATTTACATTTCATTTTCTCGTACATTGCACTGCGACAATTTTGAGATAACGATTGGGATCGAGCCAGATTAGCCGGAACATTTATTTGTATGGTGATTGATAACTATGAAACCAAAAAGCTCCCATCGTGTAGCGTGTGGATCAGCATCGAAATAAACAGTTCGATTTTTATTATATGTGACTAAAAATTTAACCTTTCTCTCGCTTATTCCTACCATTATGCCTATGCCTATAGACACTGATTAACCGTATCATACATAAAATATTAGTTTGATGATAATGTATTGACTTCTCAAATATTAATTTTTTAAAAAAATTATATGATATATTTTTAAAATCTCAAATATTATTTTTTTATGATGATTATTAGATCCATTTTATCAAAAATTAAAAGTTTGAATGATACTTAGTGAGATCAAAATTGGCTTTCACCGTTTCATTATAAATTAAAAAAAGGGGTCTTGAAACCTCTTTATTGGCTCCACCAACTGCTCTAATCATTATAAATCTTATTATATACTATTGCGGAAGTCCAACTTTTGAGACGAGCTACTTCTCTATCTTGTGAGGAGAGAGAACATATGTACTTTTGGTTCATCCAAGCAACATTTTAGTTAGGGAAGATGAGGAATATACCATGTAAATTAGACTAACTATTTAAGTACTTAAATTCGTTTCGTATTTATATCAAGTAACTATTTTTATACAAATATTCATCCGATTCACGATATTAATATAACTTAAGTAGGTTGAGTAGGCATGAATATCCCAAAAAAAAAAAGACAAGTTGCTATTTAGAATTGGCAATAGGTGGAATATTTTGTGAATTTTACCTTTGTTTATTTCGTAAATTAATAAACTACCCAAAGATACATATATGTTCGGAAGTTGATTATTATCTTAATCATACTTAAAAGAATATCAAGTTACTCTTGGTAATAAAAATTGGTTTTTTAGTCGTAGTGAAGGAGTGTTATCTGTGCTAACGAAAGCAGCTCACAGCGTAAGCGGTGTAATTTTGTTTTGATTTAAACAAATATAAAAATGTTTTCAAACCTAAATCATTTTCTAAACAAATTAGAATTGTTGGTAGGAAATCTGGTGCTTGCCCAATAGACGCGGTCTGTGTGCGCTAGATCGTCCGTGGTTGTCTCAGCGCAGAGTTGGAGCTCGGTCGAATGGGTAGAACCTTGGGATCCGGCACGGGTGGTCGGCTGCTAGAGTGGTGGAGCTCGAGTCGGACGGAAGTGTCCCAGCTCGGACTAGCTGTTGTTTCCTGCAAGAAGGTCAGGTCGGGTCGGTTCCCGACGTGACCCCTCCGATGGTCAAGTTAGTTATGTGGTTGATTTTGTGATCCCCCTGCTCCGTAGAGGCGCAGGGGCCTTTATAGTGACAGTAACGGGGTATCCGTACCTGAATCCCTTATTTTCTTTATTGCTTACCATATCGCTGCACCTCACCATGTCGTCCGTGGTCCTTACGGCGTTGCGCGCACCTGCAGGTAAGGGGTGTCGACCTTGCCCACCTTACCTGTGTCAGGACGGCCGTATGACCGCTGACCCCTCCATGCCTGCGTCAGGCCGACTTCCCCGTGTCGGGTCGGCCACGTTGGCGGGCCAGTTGTCCGGGGGCGCGAGGACATGGCGGCCAAGTCAATATTTGCCATATCATTTCCACCCCCCCCCCAGAAGACCTTCTCGAGGTTCCCAATTAGGGTGCTGAAGATGATGTCTTGTGTTGAGCCGTCGGTTTGCGGTGACGTTAGTCTAGTCCTGAAAGCCGGCTGATCTGACCGGGCGGGAGTTGATCTGGCCGAGCAGGAGCTCGGGAAATGATCCGACCGAGCGGGGCTCGAGAAAGGGACTGGTCGGCTTTTGTATCTGGGAGTTGATCCGACCGAGCCGGAGCTCAGGAACTGATTGGACCAAGCGGGGCTTGGGAATTATCCGACCGAGCAGGAGCTCGGGAACTGATCTAAGCAGGAGCTGATCCGACCAAGAAGGGGCTTGGGAATTGATCCGACCGAGTAGGAGCTCGGGAACTGATCGGATCGAGCGTGGCTCGAGAAATGATTCGACCGAGCAGGGGCTCGGGAATTGATCCGACCGAGCAGGAGCTCAGGAACTGATCGGATCGAGCATGGCTCGAGAAATGATTCGACCAAGCAAGGGCTCGGGAACTGATCGGGACAGGAGCTGATCCGACCAAGCAGGAGCTCGGGAATTGATCCGGTCGAGCAGGAGCTCAAGAATTGGGTGAAGCAGGAGTTGATCTGACTGAGCAGGAGCTCGGGAATTGATCCGACCGAGCAGGGGCTCGGGAGCTGATCCGAGCAGGGGTTAGCCAGACTGAGCAAAAGCTCGGGAATTGATCTTGGGACTTGGCCGAGAGGGTGAACTCGGGCACAAATCTTGAGGATTTGGCCGAGAGGGTGAACTCGAGCTCAAATCCTGGGGATTTGGCCGAGAGGGTGAACTCGGGCACGAATCCTGGGGATTTGGTCGAGAAGGTGAACTCGGGCATAAATCCTGGGGATTTGGCTGAGAGGGTGAACTCGAGCACGAATCCTGGGGATTTGGCCGAGAAGGTGAACTCGGACACAAATCCTGGGGATTTGACCGAGAGGGTGAACTCGGGCACGAATCCTGGGGATTTGGCCAAGAAGGTGAACTCGAGCACGAATCCTGGGGATTTGGTCGAGAAGGTGAACTCGGACATAAATCTTGGGGATTTGGCCGAGAGGGTGAACTCGGGCACGAATCCTAGGGATTTGGCCGAGAAGGTGAACTCGAGCACAAATCCTTGGGATTTGGTCGAGAAGGTGAACTCGGGCACAAATCCTGGGGATTTGGCCGAGAGGGCGAACTCGGGCACAAATCCTGGGGATTTGGCCGAGAGGGTGAACTCGGGCACAAATCCTGGGGATTTGGCCGAGAAGGTGAACTCGGTCACAAATCATAGGGATTTGGCCGATAGGGTACATACATACTTTGGTACCATCATTTTTATCCAATTATTACATATAACCCCCTCTCTTTTTTTCGGTGCCCTCAGCATAGGTTTTCAGTCGATGCAGTGATGCATTTAATGCGTTAGGTGGCTTTTTGGGGCGGCGACGCTTTGTTTTGCCTCGGGAAGCTGAAACGGCACCCTTGGGTGCTATAAATTTTATACGGCCAGGCTGAGACCTCACTTGTTCATTCGGCCCCTCTTCTGCTTCTCCCTCGGACCCCCTTAGCCACCCAGTGTCCCTTCAGTCGGTATTTTTTGAATAGGCCGGAATGACCTCCTCGGACTCTTCAAGTAGCGTCAGGGTCATCTCTTCCCCGGGGTCGGGGGGGAGCGAGTCGACGTGATCCCGAGGCTGTTTCCTCGGGAGCGTCTTCGGGGCCCCCGTCGCCAGTCGACGCGAGGGTCCTAAGGGATCTAGAGGTCATGAAGGCGGATCATGACCTAGATACGGCAGTGACCAAGGGGTCACTTGTTGTGATTAGGGGGCGGTACAGCATCCCGGCCAAATTTGGGTTGCATGTTCCATAGCCCGAGCAGTGCCCCTACAGTTCGGATGCTCCCGACATGTGCATCTCGGTAGATGCTCTGGAGGCCGGTCTCCGGTTTCCTCTGCATCCGCTCATAGAAGAGTGTCTAAGGTGGTGGAGGATCTCCCCCAGCCAGGTAGCGCCCAACTCGTGGCGCAATCTCGTCGTCTTTCTGGGCGAGTGCCGAGGAGCCGGGATTATCCCGACCCGGGACTTGTTTATGGCATGTTTTCGCCTTTGTAAGAGTCAGGGCGGCTACTATCTCACCGCCCGAGTCGGTTTCCGAGTCAGCGGGGCACCTTCCAACAACAAAGGTTGGAAATCCCGCTACCTTTTTGTGAGTGGTCCGGTCTGGGGGTTCAGGCTTGACTGGTCGGCACATCCGATCGGCAATGCCTCCCCGTACTTATCCGAGGAGGAATTCGTCCTGGTCGATAGACTAAAGGGAATCATTTCCTCTTCATGCGCGATCAAGGAGATGACCGAGCTTTGGCTAGTCTAGGTGGGTCTCAGCCCGGCCTCTAGGGATACTGTTATTTTACCCTGTTTTAGCTTTTCAAGTTGCTTTCTAACCTGTGAGTCAGGATGCAGATCGGATGGATCTCGGCGAGTTGCGCGGGATGCCCAAGGTGTCTAGCGGCAAGGCCCCCTCGACTCGCACCGCCGCTTGGGAGGTCAGCGTTTCTCTCGCGAGGGAAGCCCCGAAGGCCTCATCCAAGAGGCCAGTCGACGCACCGGCTGAGCAAGCCGACGATCCGGCTCAGTGACACAAGAAGGTGAAGGTGCTGACGAGGAGGCACAAGTCTCAGCACGGCGAGGGGGAATCTCGCTCCCACTCCAAGGGCAAGAAGCCAGCAGCACCGTCGGAGGAGCCCGACACACCCGCCGAGTCCGATGAGGGGGGCGCTTCGCCGGTTCATCACCGCCCGAGGTCGATGAAGGACCTCTTCAAGACGAAAGTTCACAAGGATGACGCAAGATATTACACCCTGCAAATGTCCGATCTGGGGCATCAAGACCCCGACAAGGAAATGAAGGCCAGATGGAGAGGGTTGAAGAACTCGACGAAAGTCTGACACGACTCGTCGACCGTAGAGGAGTTTGAGAGGGGACTTCTCCACCCTCAGCTGGCGCGGGAGCTATACACGCTCCCCCTGGAGGTCTTGCTAGCCCGAGCTGCCAAGGAAATGGTTTTGGTAAGTTCCCGACCTTTGTCTCGGTATCGTAAGTTTTCCTTTTGTCGAGCTCTTATCAATTACTGTTCTGTGCAGAGCCAACACTTCCAGATGGCGCTCTTCGATCGAGTTCATGACGTAGGTCAGCTAATCACATTCATGGATTACCGGATCTCTCAACTTCAGCAGGAACTCGACACCCTGAAGTCTGGCGGGGGTCCGGAGGCGGTCGCCAAGGCCGAGGAGTGTGCATCCGAGCTGGGACAGGAGCTCGAGAAGACTAAGCGGGAGCGAGACGAAGCGCTCTTGAGGTTCGAGGCCTCCGAAAAAGACTTGAGCGAGGTCCGGAGCAACCTAGCTGAGATCCAGCGGTTGCCGAAGGAGGCGCGGGTCAGGGCTCGGAAGATGGACGACGAGCTACTACAGGCCGTGAAGGCTATGGAGAACGCCCGAACCGAGCTGCCCAGGCAAGCAGTCGTCCAATACAAGGAATCAGCTGGCTTCAAAGAGGGGCTGAAAAGGATGGGCCGAGTCACCTACGAATATGGGTATCGGGTGGCGTTGACCCGCTTCCATGCCCGACACCCGGACTCGGAGGTTGAGGAGGACCCCTTCACCATCCATCCCGAGGACGACCTAGTGCCAATGGAGAGGCAGCAGGCATTCGACGACTCAGACCCGCCCGAGCCCTGACTTTGTAATTTACTGCTTATCATTTTGTAATTCGGGTCGGGAAAAGCCTTATTTTGTTCCCGACGTCTTTTGTAATCGTATTTTCATCAATACAACTCGGGACACATCTTTCCAAATTATGCGTAAAATTTTCATAAATTTGAAATGTGCCAAGTTCTCGGTAGCACTCGCCCTCCATTGTTGCTAGTGTTTAAGTCCCTTCTCGGACAACTTCGACAACTCGGTAAGGGCCTTTCCAGTTCGGAGTTAGCTTCCCACGGGACTGAGTCGGGTCACTGACCTCGGCTTTCCGAAGCACCAGGTCACCCATCTTGACGAGCCGAAGGCGCACTCGATGGTTGTAAAGCTTGGTGACAGCCCGTCTATAAGCTAGTGTCCGCAGATGGGCGTCGACCCGCTTCTCCTCCAATAGGTCGAGGTTTTCACGTAGTTGTTGGTTAGATGCCTCTTCGCCGTGGGTCTGGACCCGGAGGGTCGGGAAAACCACCTCGGGAGGTAGTACAGTCTTGGTTCCGAAAGCCAGGCTATAAGGAGATTCCCCTGTCGAGGTTTTTGGAGTCGTTCGAGACGCCCAGATGATGCTCGGAAGTTCCTCCACCCAAGAGGTCGTGGCTCCGGAAATTCTTTTCTTCAGCCCTTCAAGAATGACTCGGTTTGTCACCTCGGCAAGTCCATTGGCTTGGGGGTGGGCGACCGAGCTAAACTTTAGTTGGATGCGATAGCTTTGACATAATGCCTTGAACTTCGTATTGTTGAATTGTGTCCCGTTGTCTGTGATTATGACCCTAGGAAGGCCGATCTGGTTATGATGTTCTTCCACACGAATCCTTCAACTTGTCTTTCGGTAATGGAAGCTAATGGTTCGACTTCGAGCCATTTGGTGAAATAGTCAACTCCCACTATTAGGAACCTTCGTTGTCCCGAGGCTGGGGGGAAGGGGCCGAGGAGGTCCATTCCCCATTGGGCGAAGGGCCAGGCGCAGTCAGCAGTTGTGAGCGGTACCATCAATTGATGTTGGAACCGGGCGTGCTTCTGGCATGGCTCACAGCTTTGCACATAGGTCTGAGCATCCTTACGCAGGGTGGGCCAATAGTAACCTTGCCTGAGAATCTTGTGTGTCAGGGTGCGAGCACTGACATGGTCTCCACATATTCCCTCATGGGTCTCGGCTAAGGTGGTGCGCGCTTCGGTCGGATGCAGACACCGAAGCGGTGGTCGGCTAAAACCTCACCGATAGAGTCGATATTTTAATGTCATCCATTGACAGGGTGGGCCAATAGTAACCTTGCCTGAGAATCTTGTGTGTCAGGGTGCGAGCACTGACATGGTCTCCACATATTCCCTCATGGGTCTCGGCTAAGGTGGTGCGCGCTTCGGTCGGATGCAGACACCGAAGCGGTGGTCGGCTAAAACCTCACCGATAGAGTCGACCATCAATAACACAATACCACGACTCTGTCCTCCTGATCCTTCGGGCAGTCGCTTTGTCTTCGGGGAGGGCTCCTGTTTGCTTGAAATGAATGATTTCGTTGATCCAGCTTCCTTCTTCCTCGTCGATGGTTAGCACCCCTAAGTTGATGGAAGGTCCGGTGGTTTTCACTGTTCCTCCAGACGGCGCGTCGGTCGCGCAAGAGGACGCAAGCCTGGCCAGGGCGTCCGCTTGTGAGTTCTCGGCACGAGGCACTTTGGTGATGGTACACCTCCGAAATCGATCCGTCATCTGTCGCGCCTCGGCTAGGTATTTGATCATCGCTGCCTCTCGGGTCTCGAACTCTCCATTGACTTGGCCTGCAACGAGTTGGGAATCAGTAAATATTTTAATGTCTTCCGCGCCCAGTTCGGCCGTGACTTTTAGACCAAACAAGAGCGCCTCATATTCTGCTTCATTGTTCGTGGCTTTGAACCCCAGCCAAAGCGCGTGCTCATATATGTGGCCGGAGGGGTCCTTGAGCACCAAGCCGATGCCTCTTCTTTTCGAGTTGGCAGACCCATCAATGTGTAGTATCCAACTAAGGTCCGAGCTCGTCGGGGTCTCCCGGGGTGTGAGTTCCGAGAAGAAGTCTGCCACCACCTGACCTTTGATCGCCTTTCTTGCTACGTACTCGATGTCGAATTCCCTCAATTCTACTGACCATTTAAGTATCCGACCTGCAACATCAAACTTTGAAAGGATCTGACACAAGGGTTGGTCGGTTATCACCTTGATATGATGTGTTTAGAAGTACGACCTTAGCTTTCTGGATGTCAGGATCAGCGCCAAGGCTAGCCTCTCTATGGGAGGGTAGTGGAGCTCGGGACCTGCCAAGACGTGGCTGGTGTAGTAGATCGGCCTTTGCTCGGCTTTGTCGAGCATCACCAAGATCGAGCTAACTACCAAGTCGGATGCCGCAAGGTACAAGCCGAGAGGCTCCCCGTCCTTCACCGACGCCAACTGGGGCAGGTGTTCGATGTGGCTCTTTAGCTGGCGAAATGCTTCCTCGTATTCGGGGGTCCACCGGAAATCTTTTGCCAACTTCAGCGCACAGAAGAAGGTCGAGCTCTTATCCCTGGCTTGGGAGATGAAGCGGCTTAGGGCCGCTAGTCTGCCTATAAGTTGTTGGACCTCCTTTATCATTCTGGGGGATTGCATTTCCTGCATCGCCTTTATCTTGTCGGGATTGGCGTCTATCCCTCGCTGATGCACAATAAAGCCGAGGAACTTTCCGGATGTGATGTCGAAGGTGCATTTCGCTGGGTTGAGACGCATCTTGTATTTTCTTAACGTGTGGAATGTCTCTGCCAAATCAGAGAGGTGAGTCTCGGTCCTTCGGCTTTTGACTATCATGTCATCCACGTAAATCTCCATGTTTCTCCCGACCTGGTCCTTGAACATGCGATTTACCAGCCGCTGGTATGTCACGTCGGCATTCTTCAGCCCAAATGGCATCACCTTGTAATAGTAGGTGCCGTTGTGGGTGATGAAGGTTGTATTTTCTGTCTCTCGGGGCCATCTGGATTTGGTTGTACCCCGAGAATGCATCCATAAAGGAGAGCAGTTGGTATCCCGACGTGGCATCTACCAGTTGGTTGATACGAGGAAGTGGATAACAGTCCTTCGGGCAAGCCCGATTGAGATCAGTATAATCAACGCACATTCGCCAGTTTCTATTAGCTTTCTTGACAAGTACAATGTTGGATAACCAGGTCGGGTTCTTCACTTCCTCAATGAGCTCTGCATCCAACAGGCGAACGACTTTGTCTTCTACGGCCTTTTGCCGGTCGGGAGCGAACTTGCGTGGACGCTGTTTCACGGGTCGGGTGTCGGGGGTGATGTTAAAGTGGTGCTGGGCGATCTCTGGGTCGACTCTTGGCATATCCTTTAGAGACCATGCGAAGACATCCTCATTCTTCTATAGGAACTTGACCAGTTGAATTCGCTGGCCCTCCGTGAGTTCTGACTCGACCTTCACCAGCCTGTCTGGGCGGCTTGGGTCGAGGGGCACCTCCAGAACTTGCTCTGCCGGGTGGGGATCCCGAGTGCTATCCTCAAGGTTTTGGGGAACCATAGCGGCTGATTGGGTCTTCGGCTTCTTGGATAATGTTGTTGCCATTAAATAACATTGCCTAGATTCTCTTGGGTCACTCCTGACCTCGCCAACCCCTGCTCGGGTTGGTAACTTTAGGAGCCGGTGATAGGTCGAAATGACCGCCTTGAGCTGGTTGAGGGTCGGGCGACCGATGATGGCGTTGTACGCTGATGGGAGCTTTACCACCATGAACGACACCATATGAGTCTTTGACCTCGGCTCTCCTCCGAACGTGACAGGAATCGCGGTCGCCCCCACAGGAGATGTTAGAGTGACGAGATTCTTGTCGGTCAACCCCAATTTCTGAAAGGCGTCAAAATATAAGATGTCGGTCGAACTTCCCGTGTCAATCACAACTCTTATAACATATGCATTGGCCATACGGATTAAGATCACCAACGCGTCATCATGGCATGGGTACTCCTCGCCTCCTGACTTGAATGTGATGTCGAGGTCTTCGTCATGCGCTGGTCTCTTCCCGACCTCAGATCGTGCATAGGCCTTGCGCGCCGAGGAGCTATCACCGCCCGAGGTTGGCACATCGAAGATGACGTCAATTTGCTTCTCGACCGGACCTTTGGGTCGGGGCGACGAGTCTTGAGGGGGTCGGCTATCGGGGAGTGAGGATTCCGGATGAGGTCTTCGATTTGATACTGCAGGTCACGGCATTCCTCCGTGTCATGGCTGTATTCCCCGTGAAAGCGACAATACCTCCTTTTGTCACGCCTCTCGGAGTGTGACTTCATTGGGTTCGAAGCCTTCAAGAGGCCCTTCTCCCGAATTTGAAAGAAGATCTTTGTTCGAGTCGAATTAAGAGGAATCGGTGGGGGGGGGGGGGGGGGGGGGGGGGGGGCTTGCAGGCAACATGCCCAACCTGTCCTCCCTCCTCTTCGGTGGCGACGGGGGGTGTCCTCGGGGCTGCTCCACCCGTGGGCGCTTCGTCTCATCCTGCTTGCCTGCCACCAATGTTTCGGTGGCCATGTATTAATGCGCCTGTTGCAGCATCTCGGGCAGCGTTGCGGGCGGTCGCTCGATCAATGACCAAAAGAACTTCGATGGTCTCAGTCCTGTCAGGAATGCCTGGATGGCTAGGGATGGATGGAGGTCTGGAATTTCTTGAACCTGTGAAGTGAACCGTCCCACAAACTGGGAGAGGGGCTCGTCGCTCCCTTGGATCAACCCCAAGAGGGAGGCGGTGGTCGGTTTGGGGCGTGCACTCACTAGGAAATTTAATTCAAACTCTTTTGCCAATAGATCAAACGAAGATATAAAAGCGGGCTTGAGACGAGAATACCAGGTCCTAGTCGGTCCTCTCAGGGTGGTCGGGAAAGCCCGACACATCAATGCGTCAAACGTGTCGTACATGGCCATTTGGGTGCGGAATGCAACGATGTGCTCTGTCGGGTTACCGCTGCCATCGTAAGGCTCGAGGGTCGGGAGTCTGAAGGTGGCCGAGAGAGACTTGCCTTGTATCTCGGGAGTGAATGGAGAACCGCCTTTAGAGTTTTCTCCAATCTCCCCTCTTGATTAAAGGACCTCCTCTTGGACCTTGTCAAGCCTCTGATGGACTTGGCAGACTTGTTCTCTTAGGGAATCGGCGGTGTCGGATGATAGGCTATCGAAGTCGGGACCGATTTGAACTGGATCGCAGGAGCGACTTTGCGACCGAGCTGGCGCCGGAGTCGGGGAGGCTACGCGAGCTTCCACGACTTGGCGCTATGGCGATTCCGTCTCAAGCGGGCCCCCCCGGTTCGGGGCTACTGGCGACTCCATTTGCGGGAGTGCCGTCGGGGGAGCCGGTTGGTGAGTTGCCAAATGCATGAGCTGGGGTAGGTACAGGACTATGGTTTGCACCATACCTGCCAGTGCTTGGACATGGCTAGTGAGGCCGAGGAAAGCCTCGGCCGTGACAACGAACGAAGTAGGGTTGGATGCGAGTGAGGAAAACTCTGGTCGATCATCATTCTCTAAAATCGATTTGGGGTCGGCGTTGCTGTGGTGACCTCCTCGGTTGGCTAAGGGTGGTTAGGTTCCGGGTGATGCTCCGCACCCGAGTTTCTAAACGGGCATTCTTGCAACATGGGCCCTCCTTCTAGCGCCAAAAATGTTGGTGGAAAATCTGGCGCTTGACCAGTAGACGCGGTCTGCCTCCGTGTCTGCTGAGTAAGCATTGCTGGTTTAGCTCGTGTGCGCTAGCTCGCCTGCGGTTGTCTCGGCGCAAAGTTGGAGCTCGGTCGGATGGGTAGAACCTCGGGATCCGGCGCTGGTGGTCGGCTGCTAGAGTGGTGGAGCTCGGGTCGGGCGGAAGTGTCCCAGCTCGGACTAGCCGTCGTTTCCTACAAGAAGGTCAGGTCGGGTCGGTTCCCGACGTGACCCCTCCGATGGTCAAGTTAGTTCTGTGGTTGATTTTGCGACCCCCCTGCTCCATAGAGGCCCAGGGGCCTTTATAGTGACAATAACGGAGTATCCGTACTTGAATCCCTTATCTTCTTTATTGCTTACGATACCGCTGCACCTCACCATGTCATCCGTGGTCCTTGCGGCGAGGCGTGCGCCTGCAGGTAAGGGGTGTCGACATTGCCCACCTTACCTGTGTCAGGTCGGTAGTATGACCGCTAACCCCTTCATGTCTACGTCAGGCCGGCTTCCCGTGTCGGATCGACCACGTTGATGGGCTAATTATCTGGGGGCACGAGGATGTGACGGCCAGGTCAATATTTGCCCTATCAAAAATAAAATCAACTCACAACATTTGTTACGGTGGATTTTGGATGTTCAAAGTGTGAAGGGATTCGGAATCAATCTTAGTCCAACTTTCAAACGTGTCGCAAACCTGGGAGTTGATGTAATCAAGACTAGTGATATGTTTTATAAAACTCCATTGATGCATGCCAGACGAGATTGATTTGGTGGTTAAGTCATTAAGAGGTTCATTGAATTTAAAAATTCAAAGTATATTATTAATTAGAGAACGAGTTTGAATATCGTATTTTAGGTTTTTTTTAATAATTCATAATAACAACTGTGATCAAGTGAACATTTAATTTGAACAATAGTTGCACATGATTATTAAGTGTTACTCGGACGTAAAAAAGTTTGGTCGAACCATTGGACATTATGATTAATATAACCAAATGCTTGGGTTGTTAGATGTATGGATGTCCAAGTCCACATAGTTCCCATGATTTCGTGATATTGGATCACCAATATCTTAAAATTGATGGGTTTTGTATATACGCAAGTGGATTTACTCAATGTTTTCCGTATGGGGTCGCAAGGAGAGCATGAAAACCATGAGCAACAACAGCCTATAACACTAGGGTTGTGATTAGTTTGGTGGGTTGGTCGGAAACGAGCAAGCTGTAGACACAATTGTCTGCATCAAAATTACATGGTCGCTCTCCGTCACCCAAACGAGCCCAATTGATACTTTTATCCGTCTCCCATACATATATGAAAAATGTAATAGTGATGGACATGCAAAGCCATCATGACCCACAATAACGAAATCATGAAACCAATAGCACCCACCCAACGCCACGATTATTATTATCATTGCCATTTATTTCGATATACCATAGCATATACATCAGATTCGTCCGTCGTACAAGCACATAGTCGGTCGGGTTTACTGGCGTACATAAGCCGTACCCGTATACGTATAACTGCCACAATCACCGTGTAAACTATCTTCCTAAAATGTATCCTGAGCATTACCACCTTCCTCGTCTTCTTCTAATCATGGTGAGGTGAAAAAAGAGCCGTTGCACTGTGTCCTTCTCCACACTTATTGCCGGCCTCTACTTGCCTCCATAATTGCCCGCACAACGAGGAGCCCCTTCCTTGTGATGGAAGTTATCGTCACTCCCCCGCCCGTCGACAACGACCACCACGCATTAGCTTATCATCCCGACGCCCAACCCATTCCCTGGCGATGTCCGACGCCACAACTCGCGGACACTTGCGATCCGATCTGCCTCTTCATCTTCATCGGCTTCATTGGTTCCGATGCCTCAAGAGTTCATCCGCTGGTGACGAGTAGCTATCAGCTAGTTGTACTACTGCGAAGCCATGGATGTAACGACGACGAGGAGGGGCGCGTGGGTCCCCCACCCCCCCGGCGTCCGCGTTGCCTTCTGGCATTAGTTTACGGAGCTTCCAACTTTTTGACCATCCCCGTATGCCCTCCGCGTCGGGTCTCCTCCTCAGGAGAGAACGAGTCCATCCCCTGCTTTGTTTGACCGCTGCTGCAAGACGAAGAT
The DNA here is from genome assembly GCA_029747655.1 of Ensete ventricosum. Lineage (NCBI taxonomy): Eukaryota > Viridiplantae > Streptophyta > Magnoliopsida > Zingiberales > Musaceae > Ensete > Ensete ventricosum. The sequence continues at coordinate 43,274,291 of JAQQAF010000001.1, forward strand.
CACATCCCAAGAAACTAAAGCTAGAAGAAGGAGGAGAAGAAATTTCTTATGATGATAATGGCGTTGATGCGCTGGTGTCGGTGACTTGCTGCGTCTTGTTCACGTGCGATTTATGATTTCATCGACACATTTCCAGTATAACCCAGAGGGGGTGAAAAGTCTGCCCTTCGTACGTATGGCCATGTGATGGGTGAGCCCGACGCACGCAGAAGAAACATTTGAAGTAGAAGCGAGATTGGAAGCCAGCTACTAAATCGAATACAAAGATTAAACGCCATGTTGGAACCATGGAGCATTCAAGCTGCCCATTAAGGTCACGTGCGGATGCTAAGCGACGGTCTCACAAGGGAACGGACACGATTCGATCCGCTTTGAATTGGATCTACCAAACTTCGCCCAGCACACATGACAACTTCCATTCGTTCTGCTTGAGCCGCTACGAGCAACCTTGTCCAGTGTTAACTGCACACGGATACATACCATCGGGAATCGCCCGATGGCGATCGGACGATCCACCGTGATGAGACGTTGCTGTCGGACCGAGCAAGCGGTTGGCCTCGTGTTGATCTCTCGCTGTCCGACAGAGACAGCGGATGCGCCTGCTTCCACCCGTCTCACCGCACTCCACTGATACTGACGCCGGTCAACGCACTGTCGAGTCCTCCGCCTCCGCTGATACCGACGCTCGCGATAATAAAAGTAAAGATAGGAAGATAGAACATGCAGCAACCAGATCGGATTCCTCTTCAATCACCACCGTCCAATCCGTAACTCTCGACACTCTTTACCTTTTATTTATGCTTATTTTGCAATGGAAGTCTGCCGGTAATTGGTAGGAATGTTTTCCTTATCTCTACAGCAGTCAGTACGAACTTTCAGTTTACAGGTAGAATTAAGTAATATACCGAAGCACCAACGCCGCCTGACGGAGACTTGGCGCGGCTCGGAAGGCAGCGATGATGCGCACAGCTCAACTTGCCTTTGGGAAGGGCTTTCATCAGCCAATAGTTATCGTCCTTTAATTCTTTTTCCAAGGTAAAGGCGGGTGAGGTGTGAAAAGTGGATAATAAAATATAATAAGTAGGAAGCATCATCGGTTTACTATGCGTAAATATGTTGCCATCTTCATGTACCTTCCTTACGATTGACCAGGGAATGTGAGGCCCGGTGGGGCCCATGGGAAGGTAAAGGAAGTCGCATCTTCTGGGTGCGTTTCGGCCAACAGCGTCTTCTTGCTTTTTAAGTGGGCAACCTAACGCCAATATTTTCACCCCGCTTTGTTCTCTCCGTTTCCTCGGCCCTTCTCTTCTCTCCTCCCCTCTCTCTCTCTCTCTCTCTCTCTGCAGCTCTCTGCTGTGGTTGTAGGAGCCCGAAGCGTTAGCGACATGATAACTCAGAGAGCAAGAGAGAGGAGTAGGGTGGCGGAACAGGGAAGGCAGTAACTACCTCGATCCTCTCTTCTCCCCACCTTCCTCATTCTCGTTTCTTCCCTATCTCTTTGCCTCTCTCTTGTTCTAATATCGAAACAGAGTCTAAAAAGAAGGATCGATAGGAAACCAAGAACAATTGTTTTATTTCGTTCCTTTTCCTTTCGTTTCTTTGGACCAAAACCACATGCTTCGCCGGATCTGATCCCAGAATTCGCTTCCCGCTGCCTACATTCCATCTGGTAAGCCTTATTCATGTCTGTATTTTCTCTGCCAATATAGTCATGACTTTTCCAGCTGCCGTTGTGCCTTCTGCGAAGCTCTTGTGCTTGGGTTTGGCTCGTAATTTGGTTGATGGTGCTGGATGTAATTGTGCTCTTATCGATTGTCGATTCGCTGACTGATACTAGCGTTGGATGATGAAAAATTCATCCTTCTTGTTTCTCATGGGACGCTGGCTGATAAAAAGAATTCCCTTCAGATTTCTGACCAATAGATACACGATTCCCGGATCTGATTGTCTCAATGTAGTTCGCGTCGATTCTTGATCTGCCTCGTAGTTTTTTTTCTCGTCTGCCGAGGTCTCCTTCTTTTTCGCTGTCTTTTTGGTCTTTCTTCCGATCCAAGGCTTTAAATTTGTATGGCTGAATGCTGAAACTTGTCGTTACTCCGACATTCAAAAGGATCGCTGATAGTTCATTGCTGCAAGTGGGATATCCATAATGGCAAAAATTTAGCGGCATAATGAATTGGACTTCTTTAGCTAATGCTTAGTGTCTGTTTGAAGCAAGCTTGCTTCTAGCAGGTGGTACATGCCAGATTAGACTGCATTCACTAGTTGCATATGTGAGACATCAGAACATCCTACCCCACCACCTATCTTTAAAGAATTTCAACTACATTTGGGCCATGACTGCTCTGAATGCTTCTTTAGTGGCCTCCTTAACTTACTTCCATTGTTTAATTTCCATCTCCTAACTTGTGTTCCTCCTGGCATCAAGGACTAACTCGCCCTAATGCATTAAATTCTTGACCTGTTTATGCATGATGCACCACCATTCTCTTGGTTCTTGTTTTCGGTTTGTGGATTTGAAGGCTCTGAAACAATGATGGTTTTCGTTAGTAGCTTGGGATTTTAATTGGACTAGGACAAGAATTCTACACAACAGTGCATCTGATGTATGACGACTTCTCAGGTTGAAGGGTCAATTTTACAGTGTCCAAGAATCCCTTTTGTCTCATAAATATTGTTGCCAAATTTGTGCATTCTTTAACTGTTACAAGAGAATTAGATGTTTGATAATTTGACCTTCTGGTTGTGGTTTAAAATCCATCCTTACTGTTGTTGCAGCTTTGATCTCCAGCTGTTATAGTTTTACAATTCCTGTATTGCATCTGTTCCACGTTCTATTTGATACAAGCTATGCACATCTTGTCCAATGGGTGTTGAAACAGTCATATTTACGTCATGATTTTTCTTAACTTTGCCTGTAAACAGGTTACTGTGCCCACAGGATCAGTGAATTCTGCTAACTGGCTTCTGCAAAGGTCAGCACCGAGATCATTGTCATTGACCATTTAACAGTGAGCTTTATATTTATAGCTCCTCTGCCTTCTTTTTTTCTCTATATTAGTTTATCTAATTGGTTGAAGATGATATTTTTCTCCTTGTAGTTATAATGACCAAGAATCATCAGCTACATCATTCATTAACTAGATCTCTTCAAAATATATTGTACATAAAAAGCTTACTTCGTTATTATAGTATAGTCACAATCAAAGCTGTGCCTACCGATTATCTTGGTACTAGGTTACCCATGAAGATTATGTGTTGATGCGAGATTTTAATATCCCCTAACATTCACGACTAGTAATTATCATTCAACAAAATTGTGCATAGACTAGCCAAATACTATTGCTCTTTGGAAGCACCAGCTCAGTGCTGTGAAGCATAAGATATTAGTGGACTTTAATAACACAATTGAGATCTTTGAACAATACATTTTGTTAGACTATGCCAAAACACAGATAACTTGTTGCCAAACACAGTTGCAGGTTACTTTTCCATTATTATTGTTGGCAAAGTTAAAATATAGTAACCAAAGCACTATTTTATAGTTTCTTTTTCTACTTGCATTTGGTTATAACTGTGATATCTTGATAAATCCTCTTCTGGAAGTTAATTTGTGACGGCATCTATTCTTCTCTTAGTAATTCTAATTCTTTTTGTTTTAAAAAACATGCTGCTCTGTTGTCATCGATTCCTATGTCAATGTGCTTGTTAGTTTCAGTTTTTATTTTCTTCTATTTCATTTTCTGAAGAATGACTCAACGGCATAGCTTATAGGATACTTTATTGATGATGGATCGGCGAAGTTGGCCTTGGAAGAAAAAATCATCTGATAAGACAGTGATTACAACTGACTCATCCACTTCCACTTTGTCTAATTCTGGTGGAAATCAAGCAGACCAGGTTAGTTCTTTGTTGTGCTTTTCTGGTATGGACCAGAATCAAACCATGTCTATGTATACATGATGGGCAACACATTTTTAACTTTGTTATTTGGTTGATATCAATAAATGAATTTCAGAAATCGGTCATACAAAGATGATAAATTTGTTTCATCTTTTTATTTTTTTACCAATTTGATATTTGATCTTGAAATTAAACATAACACTAATTGTGATTCCTTCTAGGAAAGTACCACTTGTAATTTTAAGATGGTTCTTGTTTGTAGTCTCATAAACAGTACAAGTGCAAAAAAATGTGAAGGAAGCTTATTACGACCTTTTTATGTAAAATTTTCCACCAATGCTCATGTGAAGGTAACTTTTCTGATTCAATATTGTAATCATGGATATTTATTAGAAAACAGTAGTTGGATTTTGAAAGTCAACTCAGTGGTTCTGCTAATCATGTTTTGCACTGATATCATTCCAGGATAATCAGCCAGCTGTTTACATTACCATATAACAACAATTGAAAAACCATCAACTAAACAAAATTACAAGATTTAACTGACAGACTCAATCTTCTGGCTGTAATAGTAAGGTCTCATCTACGCTAGCAGGTGATATTTAATAGTACTACTGCCTTATTTATTGTGACATCATGTTATCCAGTCTTGAAGCTGAATGACTGTTTTTCACTTTGAGATTTCAATGTGAAAATCATATAACTTCTTTCCTTCCGTAGAATTCTCAGTACATCCAAACTAATGAGGACCTGCTTGGCTTGGAATTTATTCTCTTCTCTCTTGAACAACCTCACAAAGATATATTTTGGTGATTATGATTATTTATTCTACCTTCGTATATATTGTGATCCAGGAATTCTTTATCACTTTCCTGATTTTCTCTGCCCTTGATGTGGTTCACAAGTTTGCTCATTTGAGTCACTTTTCTATCTTTGCAGGATGTTAACAGCACTGTAAAATATGTACAAATTTCTGCAGAATCATATGTCCACCTGACTGAATTGGAAGACCAAGTGAAGATCTTGCAAGAAAAACTATCAGCAGCACAAACTGAGATGACAACCAAGGATAATCTAGTCAAGCAACATGCTAAGGTTGCTGAAGAAGCAGTCTCAGGTACTAAGGTGCAAGGTTTGCAATTTCGACCAGTACCGCCCGGTACGGGCGGGTACATACCGGTCCGTCAGGTTACCGGTACGCGGACCGCCTGCTACCGGGCGGTTCCGTCAAAAATCGATCGTCGGCGGTCGATTTCGACCGTCGGTGACCGATTGAGTGAGAAATCGACCGTCGGCGGTCGATCGAGTGAGAAATCGACCGTCAGCGGTCGATTGAGGAAGAAAAAGGGAAGAAGAAGAGGAAAAAAAAAAGAAGAGGGGAAGAAAGAATACCTCGCTAGCGCCGTCCTTGCCCGCCTGCCGTCGCCGCCCGCGGGTCGCCTGCGCGCGGTCGCCGCCCTAGCGCCATCCGGAGCGTCTCCCCGCGCGAGGAGACAGATTGAGGCGACGTAGCCCTCCTTTTCTTTTTTTTAATATTTTTAATATTATATTATAAAATATTATATTATAAAATATTATATTATAAAAATATTATATTATATTTTAATACCGGGTGGTACGCACTGTGCATACCGCTCGGTATGGGTCTCGTACCGGTACCGACAATATGTCGGTACACCGGTATGGACCGATAAGTAAAATCTTGCTAAGGTGTACAATTACATCATTTTACATGTGTGTGTGTGTCTCTCTCTCTCTCTCTCTGATATATATATATATATATATATATATACAAGGATTGATATACCGGTCCGTACCGATGTGTTGATATTTTATCGGTACCGGGCGGTACGCATAGTGCATATCGCCCGGTATATTAAATATATTTATAATATTTTATAATATAATATTATATTATATAATATTAAAATATATTAAAGAAAATAAAAAGGGGCGACGTCGCCTCGAATTCTCTCCCGCGTGGGGAGAAAAGAACCTGCGGGCGGCGATGGCGCTAGGGCAGAGCGGGCGGCGACGGCTTGCGGGCGACCCCCGAGCGGAGTCGCCGCTAGGGCGGTGCGAGGTACTTCTTCTTCTTTTCCTCTTCTTCTTCTTTCCTTTTTCTTCCTCAATCGACCGCTGACGGTTGATTTCTCCTTAAATCGATCGCAGACGGCGGAAATCGACCATCGACGACGGAAATCGATCGTCGACGGCCGATCCTAGTGCTACAGCCCGGTAGCGGGTCTTACCGCTCGGTAAGGAAAACCTTATATATATATATATATATATATATTATTGACCATGTTTATAAAGTAGTTCATGTGGCTGCATATGCAAACATTGATACATTTATGCTGTTGCAGCTTTAGGGACCACTTCATAAAAACTCAGTAGCCTCATAATGGGTTATATTTGCATATGCCAACGAATATGGTGCATATGCAGCTGCTTATCTGGACTATACATTATCACCTATTTCCCATCTTCCTCATTTGTATCTTTTGTTATTCATGTCTATAATCTTATAATCCATATACTATTCAATATTATATTTTTGTAAGGACTGTTGGAAATAGGAAGAAGTAAGAAACGCCCATTGAGTTCATTGATTCATCATCAATTTATATAGGTGAAGATAGGAGATTTCTCTCAACTAACCTACGTGATTTCCTCATTCAGTTGGGGAAATGATATCTATATCCTAATTTAATCATATTTTCTATCATGCCCCCGCAAGATCAAGCTCCTATAAGGACGCCAATCTTGAACTAAGGACGTCGATTTTGAACCGATGATAATGAATCTGAAGAAAGGAAGCCGTTGTGTTATCAACCGCGATGAAGATCTGACGATGGTTGACTTCGACAGTGATGTCAGCCTAGCTGAGAAAGAGCTGACGATTCTGCTGGAGCCAAGTTCGAAAATCCGATTAGATCAGACTATCATGCCCCCGTAAGATCAAGCTCCTGTGAAGGGGCAACGACGCAGAAGAGGAGGAGGCAGCGATGGTGGGTTGGCTGCAGGCGGGGGACAACGAGGGCTATAGTAGGGGACAACAGTGTGGCAACGTGGCAGCAGCGACATTTGGGGCAGCTTGCAATGGCGGTTAGCGACGGACGCTGAAGAGGAAGAGAGGAACGATGGCTGAGGCTGTAATTGAAGAGGAGGAAGGTACCGGCGGCAAGCAGGGCAGCATCAATGGTGGCAGCGGCTTGCGTGGGCCGCAGGGGAGATGGGATGGCAGCAACGGCATGACATGATGCACTGCGGCAACAGGAAGTAGAGGCGATGCTGCTGTGCATTGGTGGGGAAGGAGTGGGCGACAGCAACGAGGTTGACGCTGGTGGCAATAGCGAGGGCTGGCAGCCAAGGCTATCATGCCCCCGTAAGATCAAGCTCCTGTTAAGGGGCAACGACGCAGAAGAGGAGGCAGCGATGGTGGGTTGGCTGCAGGCAGGGGACAACGAGGGCTATAGCAGGGGACAACAATGCGGCAACGTGGCAGCAGCGGTGGTAGCGGCATTTGGGGTAGCTTGCAATGGCGGTTAGCGACGGACGTTGAAGAGGAAGAGAGGAACGACGGCTGAGGCTGCAATTGAAGAGGAGGAAGGTAGCGGCGGCAAGCAGGGCAACATCAATGGTGGCAGCGACTTGCGTGGGCCGTAGGGGAGATGGGATGGCAGCAGCGGCATGGCACGATGCGCTGCGGCAACAAGAAGTAGAGGCGGTGCTGCTGTGCATTGGTGGGGAAGGAGTGGGCAACAGCAGCGAGGTTGACGCTGGTGGCAATAGCAAGGGCTGGCAGCCAAGGCGACGCTGCCAGTAGAGGAGGAGAGGAAGATGGTGGCCGGCGGATCTGAAGGGCAACAAGAGAAGCGCTGCGGTCTTAGATTTACTGTCGTTTGAGAGAAAGAAAGAACTTGTTATGCCCTCTCTGCAGAGCACCGAGAGACGATAGGCGATGGCCTTTACAGGTGCTCTTAGCAGAGAGAACAGAGTAGTAGAGGCTACAGGAGGGACAGCGCCGACGAGCAGGTGTAGAAGTCGTCGTCTACTGCAGATGGGGTAGGGAAGGTGTCGCTGCTTGTTGGAGCTAATGCGACAGTGGTGGTGCACGAGGAAGACGGTCTCGTGCAGAAGGACACCTCGGTAGAGGAATGAGAAAGCCAATGGGGTCCAGTAAGGGAAGAGGAAGCCGACGCATCAGAAATCATGGAGAGTGACTTTGACGTCGACGAGAGGCTGTCGTTTGACAGCAAGAAGAGATAAAAACTATCGTTGGACAGTGAATAAAAGAAGGATGATCTCTCTTATAGAGAGAGGGGCTCTGATACCATGTTGGAAATAGGAAGAAGTAAGAAACGCCCATTGAGTTTATTGATTCATCATCAATTTATACAGGTGAAGATAGGAGATTTCTCTCAACTAACCTACGTGATTTCCTCATTCAGTTGGGGAAATCATATCTAAATCCTATCTTTTATCAAGGACGACCAATTCGGGTATGAGACCTATACCAATGACCTTTTTGGATGGGTATGTAATGATCTGTACCAGTGTACTGAAATATGGTACATCGATATGTACCAGTGACTTAAAGAGGAAGAAGAGAAGATAGAGGGACAGTGGAGGAAGAGGGGAAAGGAGGGGGAAGGAAGAGAAGTAAAAATGAGGAGCCTGTCGAGGAAGAGGCAGAAGAAGCAGGAGGAAGTGAAAGAAAAAAGAGGGGGTGGTAGAGGAAGGAGGAAGAGAAAGGAAGAAGAGGAGGTGGTGGAGGAAGAGGAAGGAAGAAAAGGAGGAAGGACAGAGAGGAGGAAGAGGAAGAGGAGAAGAGGAGGCATACCTATTGGCAGCACAAGGCGAGCTATGAGCAACGAGCAATGATGAGTGGTGGCAACAGGTGGTGTAATGTGTGGAGGTCTTGCATTCGAGAGAAGTGGGCTCATGAACACAAGCCTTTAAGGCCTTAATTAATTTTTCTTAATGGTTCAAAGTGGACTGCCCAAAATGTAGGCAATCCATGCACCATTTCATTTTCCGACTAGTACATATGGCTCGTTTCTTATTGGTCTAGGCAAAACGGCTAGCCTTGCATTTTTCAATATGGCTTCTATCATTCGATCTGTCTTCTTTTTGACTTATCAGTTAAGGGTTCTTGCATGATTATCATTCATCTTATCATATATATATATATATATATATATATATATATACTTAATTTTCAAAGTTACTTGTGTGGAAAGATGCATTTTTTGTACGAAGTACATATATTATCAGACTTATAAGATGCAGCTGCATCCGTCCATATTCTCTGAATGCATTGCCTTGATTTGTGCACAATGCATCTCCATTTTGAAAGAGTTACTGGTGTTATACTCATCGATCTGGTTATGGGTTCTTAAACAATTTCAGGATTCTCATAGTTTTAGTTGATTGTGCTGGTTATGCTTTAAGGTTGTTGGTTCAATGATTATGAACTTTCTTATTCTTTACAATTTTCTTTTAAGTATTAATGATTACAAAGAACTTATACTTATGATTATTTTAGGTTGGGAAAAAGCTGAAGCTGAATCATCTGCACTGAAACATCAACTTGAATCTGTCACACTGTTAAAGCTTACAGTTGAAGAGCGTGCATCTCATCTTGATGGTGCCCTGAAGGAATGCATGAAGCAGATAAGAAATGTGAAAGAAGAAAGCGAGCAAAAATTGCATGATGTAGTCTTCGCCAAAACTAAGCAATGGGAAAAGCTCAAGGCAGAGCTAGAGGCTAAACTAGATTATTTTGAGCAGGAACTGCTTAGAGCCTCTGCTGAAAATTCAGTTCTTTCAAGATCTCTTCAAGAACGTTCAGATATTCTGATGAAAATTACTGATGAGAAGATGCAAGCTGATTGTGAGATCGAAGTGCTAAATAACAATATGCTGTCATGTGAAAAAGAAATTAATTCACTGAAATATGAGCTACATGTTGTTTCTAAGGAGCTTGAAATTCGGGGTGAAGAGAAAAATATGAGCATAAAATCTGCTGATGCAGCGGATAAACAGCATTTGGAGAATGTAAAGAAAATATCGAAACTAGAAGCAGAATGCCAAAGATTGCGTGGTCTTGTTAGAAAAAAGCTGCCTGGGCCTGCTGCATTAGCACAAATGAAGCTAGAGGTTGAAAATTTAGGCCGTGATCATGGGGAGACTAGATTACGACGATCAGCTGCCAAGAATCCTAGCCCACCTTATATTTCAACACCTGCTTCTGATTTTGCCTCTGAAAGCATCCACACTTTGCAGAAGGAGAACGAGTTTCTTACAGCACGATTCTTAACAATTGAGGAAGAAACAAAGATGTTAAAAGAGGCTTTATCAAAACGTAACAGTGAGTTACAGGCTTCAAGAAACATGTATGCTAAAACAGCAAGCAAGCTACGTAGCGTTGAAGCACAGATGTTTTCCCCGAACCAACAGAAGATATCATCAAATCCAACGTTTGACATCTCATCCGATACCAATTTAAGCCAAAACGAAAGCAACCCACGAAGCTTGACATCCATGTCTGAAGATGGAATTGACGAGGCAGAGAGTTATTCTGAATCATGTTCGACAGCATTAATGTCAGAGCTCTCGCAATTCAGAAAAGAAAAGGACACTGTAAAGTACAAGAATACAGACAATTCAAAAAATTTGGAACTTATGGATGATTTTCTAGAGATGGAGAGGTTAGCTTGTATGTCAACAGAGTCCAATGGAACAATTACCATTTCTGGAGGTGTGCTAGATAAGATGAAAACTGAAAATGCTGGTGGCACATTACTAGCTGATATTCAGGATGGTACTAGTAAAGAACAGCAGTTTGCATCAGAGAAGGCAGAAACTCTGCCTTGTGCTAATCAAACACATTCTGAAGGAGAACTTGCGATTAGTAAACTCCGTTCTCTGTTGAGAAAACTTCAGACAAGAATAGTTTCTACTTTTAAGTTGCTGGATCAGGAAGTTGATATTGGTAGAGTTTTAGAGGATATAAGACGCATCATGCAGGAAACACAAGAAGAGTTGCCTCGGAATTCTGTAAGCTGTGTCATTAAAGAAAATTATTCTATAGATGCTCCTTGTCAACAAAAAGCTTGTGATGATGACATGGACAAAGCTACTGATGTTGGCATTTCTTTTAAGCACGACAAAGTTTCATATGCTGATGATAAGCATGACTTAGGTCGACAGTTGAAGAATTCGATATCTGAGGTACAGGATTTTGTTATTTCTCTAGGTAAAGAATCCTTAGGACCACAAGATAGGCAATCTGATGTTCAAGGACTAAATGAGAAAATCCAGCAGTTCTCTTCTTATGTCGAAGATGTACTGCATAATGGGAAAAGCTTGAATGATTTTGTACCTATTTTATCCCATGTATTGTCTGAAGCCAGTAAGATGGGCTTTAAGATGACCTTTAATATGGGTAAAGAATGGGATAACAATATCTCAGATTGCATAGACAAGGTAACATTACTTGAAAACAGAGTGGCTCATCATGAACCAAGAAATGAGACATTTTCAGGAAGGTCTATGGCTTTATCTCAGTCTTCCTCTCATCCAGATATTGAAGGGCCTACCAGCGACAGCTTTGAACAGAGGAACACAATGCAGAAATTATCCGTGAAGGATTTTGAAGAGATGAGGTTGGAGAAAGAAAACATGCAACTAGAATTGTCTACTTGCAGCAAATTGTTGGAAGAGACAAAACTTCGGCTAGTTGAAACTGAACAAAATTTGGCAGATCTTAGATCCCAGTTGGCTGGTAGCCAAAGATCAAACAGCTTGTCTGAAACACAATTGAAGTGTATGGCTGAGTCCTATAAGTTACTGGAATCACGAGCACAGCAATTAGATGCTGAAATAAACCTGCTGCGTACAGAAGTACAAACATTGAACAATGAGCTTCTGGAAGAAAGGCAAATTCATCAGGATGATTTGACCAAATTAAGAGATCTTCAAGAGCAGTTCGAGAGGTTAGCTATAGTTATATGGTCTTTGCTAAATATCGTAATTTAGAATAAGCTGTTTGCATGTTGGAGTTGGCATTTGTTTCGTAGTGTCATGTATGTATGTATACATATATACATATGTTAGGTCTATTTTCTGACATCTTTCTCTTGCTTTCTTAAATGAAGGAATGAAAAGTCCAAAATCTGCTCAGATGCTGACATTGATACCAAGGCAAAACAGGTAGTGTACATTCCTTGATCCCATTGTGTAAGACTTTTTTTTTGTCTACTTTTTTATTATTTTTCTCTAGATTGTTGAGAATGACCACATGGATTTAAGCCTTAATCCAATACTGACTTTGAATGATTAAAAAAAAATGAAATGAATGATATTGTAGTAGTATTGAACTATATGTACCGATATTGGAATTTGATGTGACAGGTAAATTCTAGTCCGTCCTAACCTGTACAATCGAATTTTGAAACCTTAATTGAGTACCGAAAAGAATCAAGGTCATTCTTAAAAATCAATTTATCACAGTTCAGTAAAATCCTAGGTTACAGAAGTTACTGGTATCTGTTATACTCATCTTATAAACTTTGCTAACAAAATTTACTTTGCAATCATACTTTTCAAAACTGTCTCATGTAACCACCCTAATGATTTTTAGAAAGGCAGCTGCATTGTTGCTTATTTGTTACTTTAGTTGTCATCTAAGATCTATAAATAATTGAAATCTGTGTTGCATGAACAAGCCGATACATTGGACAACAGCAAATAAACACCCTTCACAGGGTTGTGTGAATATTTGTGAAGGATGCTTGGATTAGTTGACTTATTCATATAGATGACTAGGATATTTATTTCTATTCTTTGTTCATATTTATTTTGTTGAATATTTAGGTTCTCAATGATAAAATAATAATCAATATATGTTAGAAGATCATAGATGCAATGCCTCATAGTGACAAATAATAATGTCGTTGCATGTTCCAATAAGGTGTTTTCTGGCTACATATGCATAAAATTCATTGTTTGAACCTTCTGCTGAGAGCAGCATTGTGTGGTAGCTGGGACAACTAAAATGTTCGTTGTTCTTTCTCGAGTTTGAAGACACAGTAAAATATAATCTAACTGAACTTGTGCTTTCTGTAGGTCCTACAAGTTGAATTTGCCTACTCTTTGTTCCTTTATCATAGTATTTTGTCTTTTCTTCATTTTTAGCTTTCTAGACATTAATATTGTACAAATTGTTTCTTGTCAAACATGATATTTGAAATTAGATTCTAATATTATGTACTTGATTCGGTGGGTTGGCAATAGAGAAGTGTTGGAAACACATTGAATTAACTAGTTTTTGTTACATGTTAAATAAGATGAAATAATTGCATTAATCATAGATTCAGATGATGATGAACTTCTAGTTCTTCTATTTAACTTTATGAACCATCATATGCCCTGTGATAGGAGAAAGAGATAGCAGCAGCTGCAGAGAAGCTTGCAGAGTGTCAGGAGACCATACTTCTGCTTGGCAGGCAATTGCAAGGCTTTCGTCCATTGGCAGAACAATCAGACACCTTTCCAAATAGTAGACATCTCATGAACTTCAGCTATTTGGAAGATGTGCTAGATGCTAGTGGTTTTAGCACCCAAAAGATGCAGAAGGCAAGGCATTCAGTTTCTGAAACAGAAAGTGCAGCTGCTTTTATCACACCAAGAGCTGGCGGTGAATCCCCCTTGGATGGATACAACTCTCAGATTAGCCCATCTGACACCGAAGCAAGTTCCTGTCCCAAATCACCTATCAGCTCAAAGCACCAGAAGCATAGATCTTCCAGGTCATCCTCTTCTACTTCTTTTCCTAATGCTTTGACCGAGAAGCATGGACGTGGTTTTAGCAGGTTTTTCTCAAAAGGGAGAAATTGATCACTAGTTAAAACTTTTAAGGTACCATACTGAAATTTAAATATGGAAAAATGAGTGCATAGTTATCTTCAGACTTCAGAGCCGAGCAGCTGCAGTTTTGAGCCTTAAGTGGGTTTTGCTTGTTTGCGATGGTAATTACCAATTTCTTGCAATCAATGCATTGCCTTGAAGCTTTTTTTTGCCTTGCAACTTGTTTTCCATGTCCTCAATGAAGATCAACAGTTATCATTAGCAGTTGTGGGTTTTCCCTACACAAATTTCTGTACATTGTCATCTTGAAGTCGACGAATTTCTTTCAAGTAACATAATCAATGTAATGCAACTGTGATTTTAGAACTCCGGTTTGATTTACAGTGGACTGGCATAAGATCTGGTTACTTCAAATGGAAGTTTGGTTTATGAAGTCATTCAGTGTCTAAATCTCGAGGCCCTTCAGATTTATCAAAGTTTCACTTGTGGATTGTGGGAGTTTTTGACCCTCTCTTGCCCGTCATTCTTGATGTGTGCTTTGATTTGTCAAAACGAAGTTGGAAATATTTGGACCCTTTAATATTGTCAGCTTTTTTCTTACTGACTTTTAGTTCATATTCAGGGTTTTGTCACGTCTCCCTCTTGGGTAGATAGATAGAGACAGCTTTTTACTATACTACAAGAACAAGTGGAATGTGCAGAACAAGAGGAAATTACACGGTATTCTTTTGCTGAGAATTCATTGTATATTATTTGTATTGTACATTTCGAGGATACAAAAACTGTTGTAAAGCAGAAACAGAGCAAGTAGTATTGATGGTAAGACCCATGCCCTGATTGATGTCAGTGTAATTCCGAAGCTCCAGACATTGACATGGAGTAATAATATGTCCAAGATAACAATTACTAGTTGATGTGGATAATACTAGTAATGCTTGAATTAGCTTGAAGCGGTTCTATTCGTGTGCATAAGAAGTTGGTGTCGTTGGAGGTGGCTTAGAATGTTCGTTCAGTCGCTAAGGGGAATTCGGATGCTTGTTCAGAAGTTATTGTCATCAGAGTAGTTTCTACACTTAATCATGAGTAATATGATAAAGTGATATAGTTATCATTAGATCCTATTTATAAAGATATGTGTATTTAAAATTAGTTTATAAGAGTTATTAGTCTTATTTCTTGTCTAATATTATTTCAATTTTTTTAATTAAACATATATATTTTTTAATTGTATTATAGGATTCTATTTTTATTATGTTCTTCTTATTTCATCCCCAATATTTGTGGGATCAAAGCCAAATTCAACAATAGTAATTTTATATTTCAACCTCTTACTCTCATCTCTTCAGCAAATGTCATAAACTTTGGAGTATCAAGATGACTCTATTTAAGTCTCAGGATTTTTAGGACTTAATAGAGAATTGATATGCATATCTCGATAACGAAATCATGCTTAGAGAGAATAGAAAGAAGTACTTAATGATATTATTCTTCTTTCAATAAGTTATACATGAGACAATCTTCTTAAGAATTGCACTAGCTATAGTCTCAAGGCAAACTTGGTTAATACTTTAAACGAATTTTACTATTCATCGAAGGTGATTATGTTAAAATTTTAATCAAATAAAATTTTATGGTGAAAATCTTTATAATCATATAATTGTTGCAATTTTTTTTGAGAAGTTTAACTTCAAAATTTGTTTTATTGTTACTGCATTGAGGAGCTAAAAGATTTATCTATTTTTTTATTTGATGAACTAATGTGTTTCTTGCAAGCGCATGAAGTAAGGTTAAACAGGTCATCTGAGTGAATAAAAGATATTTCAGGTAAAGAGAGAGCCTTCTACTTTAAAAGAAGAGATAAAATAATCAACAAGAAGGGGATGTGCTATACGGGGGAAACTGAAGAAAGTATTAAGTTGTTTATGACTCATACAAGCTAATGATATCTCAAATGATATTTAGTTTTTAGATAGTGGATGTTCTAATCATATGTCGAGCATAAGATCAGTAGTTAGAAATATTAATGAAACTCATAAGTTGAAAGTTAGACTTGCATATAATAACTTAAGAAAAAGACAAGTCAAGGGAAGGTAAAACACATTGATAATATATTTTTTGTTTCTAATTTATCACATAACTTATTGAGTATTGGACAATTGATAAATTATGGATATTCAATTATATTTGATGATGGTTCATTACTATTAAAGATAAAAAAAATTAATTACAGTAAATATTTGCATGATGTAAAATAAAATGTTTCCACTAGATATTTCAAATATTGAAAAGTATGCTCTAATTGCAACTCAAAATAATAAGTCTAATTTATGATATTTAAGATATCAACACCTTAACATTAAGAGTTTATTACTGTTAAAAAATAGTTTTTAGATTATCAGAAATTAATACACTTGATTATGCAAAGGATGCTTTTGATAATTTTTAAAAATTCAAAACACTTATAAAAAGACAAAATGGTAGATGTATAAAGACACTTTGGACAAATAGAGATGATGAATTTTTATCTAATGAGTTTAATTCTTTTTATGAAAAAATATTATTCGTAAAGAATTAATAACACCACATACATCGTAATGTAAGAATTGAATTGTCATTCAAATGACAAGAAGTTTACTTAAAGAAAAGCATATTCCAAATCAATACTGGGTAGAAGCAATTACAATAGTAGTTTATTTAATTAATATTTCATCAATAAAGATTGTTTTGAATCAAACTTCTTTTAAAACTTGGTATGGTATGAATTAAAGTTTGAGTTATCTAAGAATTTTTTTGTTTTATTGCTCATGCTTCGGTAAATTCATAAAATAATCTTAAGCTTAATAAAAAATCTAAAAAATATAACTTAATTGGTTAGTCCTTACAATCTAAAATATATCGAATATAATTATATTAGTGGCAAAGTTATCATTAATAGAAATATTATGTTTGGTGAAAGGACAGGTTGAAATTAGGAGACAAATAAAGGTGAAAAACAAATTTAGATTCTAGGAAAACTAGATACTCCACATAATCAAGTGACAAATCCTACTTTGACAAGTTCATTATCAGCCTCACCCAATAGCAGTTTAGATTCATCAAATGATTCCTCAGATTAAATTGTTGAGAAATCCAGCGGGAGCATCATATGTGCAGCAGAAGAAAGAAAACAAAACATGTTTCTCACGTATATCATATTGTCATGTAATGATTGGTACGCGAAAGACTCACAAAACTGAAAACTACGATACGTGAGAGAATAATTACCTAGGAAGATCGTATATCCTTGAAATTTTAGATCTAGATAGAGAGGATGAAGAAGGTCAAATGTCCTCATCTATAGCGGTATCCATAAGATAGATCGTTGCAGGGATGCTCCTCCAATCGTGACAAAAAAACTCATAACTTTTGTGCACCTTCACGCAGCACTCGTGGGAGAAGATCACTTATCTTTTTCACTGTCCTCTCGTAGCAGAGAATGACTAGTTAACTGAGAAGATGATGGAGGGAGGATAATATGAGGGCAACCAAAGGTGAAGCCTATCACTATTGTGTTGCCCCTGCCTCCTATTTATAAAGAGCCACCAAAAACTATAATAGATCCTACCTTAGTGGGTGTTGGATCTCCATCCAATTACTCTCACTCCTAAGATTATTAAGTCTCTATCCAATAATCTTAGTTGGCCTCTAATTGGGCCTCATACAAGGGATCCATCAATGTTGGGTCTCATCTAATGAGAACATGGGCTAATTGGATAACTTATATCCAATCCTCTACTCGTTGAAACATTCACCATATATGTGTGACTCTTTAGGTCCAATACCGAGCTAGCTGTGAGTCGTACCTATCAGAATTCCTTCTGACTCAGTGAATTATTATCCCGTAACAATTCACTCAACTCATCAACTATGAACATATTAGGCAATTACGTCATAGTCCCTAGACAATATAAGAGATCTAATCCATTGGACATGTCTATCTTTAGTTACCGTATATTTATAGTCCCTTATCTATCTAATACCCTAAAGATCGTATATTGAGCATGGTACTATCGAGCCTCATACATAATCCGTTTGAGTCTCGTTCTCATCAGATTCTCCCGAAGAACTCATTCTCTCTTAATCTGAACTACCTTGGCCAAGAATTTGTTCAAGCGATAACACGAGATATTCCTCTCGTGATATTGAGAGTGAATGATCCTCTTTTGATACTAAATTGTCTTCATAAGTTTGATAATAATTTTGATAATTGGCTGTACCAGGTCTGAAACTTTTCAGGCCTATAAATCCGACGTCAAAGAAAGGAGTACTCAAATAAGGCATCCTTGGTATCTCAAGTCTAAGGACCGAATACACAACTGGGACTACGAAATCGCTGTCTGATGTTAGGTATTATTAAACATCCAGCATTTCATAAGCGGATCAATTAATGAACTTATTATCCAATGAGCACATGTACTGTACCCTTAGTGTACCACACAGGTGACTATGAGACCAGCTGCCTCCATCATATGGATAGGTATATAGTACATTGGTTTGTCTGGTTATCTCAATGTACCTTTCGAGTAACCTATGATCGAGATTATTTAGGATATGTGTTTAAAGGTGAATCCGTCTTCTTATCATGATCTCATCACGATCTGATTCTCATTATATAGAACTAATGACATCATAATATATATATATGTAATAGATAATATAATATAAGAATATGTCAATAATAATCATAAGCAAAATGATCACACAGCGTGTCACATGTGTCATCACTCATGTGAATAGCTTACATGGCACTTGTAACAAGTAGAAACCACTCCAAAGAAATTCAGATGACTAATAGAAATTTATGATTCAACATTTACTTTATTTATTTCAGATCCTATATGTTTTGAGAAGACTTTTGAAAAAGAGGAATAATGAAAGATAATGAAGGAAGAAATCAAGTCAATTGAGAAAAATGAAACATAGGAGCTAATAAATTTACCTGAAGGAAATAAAACTACTGGTTTAAAATCAATGTTCAACATAAAGTATAATGCAGATAGAAGTATCCAAAAACATAAGGCTCTAAGTCTACTACACTATTTTCTTGGGTTAGAAGTTAAGGATCATATGAAATTTTTATTTAATAATGAAGTATACAATAGATCTACTAATAAAGTATAATAGAATAAATTACAAAACTACAATAACACCTATGAATTTAATTAAGAAACTAAACTTGAATATGGTACAAGTTCGACAAATGTAATATACTATAGAAGTTCGACTAAATATTATCTTATTTATTCGTGTAGTATCCAGGTTTATGCATAATCCAAATAAATAATATATGAGAGTTGTTAAAAGAATTATACATTATATTACTAGAGTTACAAATTATGACATTTGGTAGTATCATAATTTTGAATATAAATTATTTGATTTTCATTGATAATGATTATGCAAGAGCTTTGGATGATAGAAAGAATACTTCAATCAATATTTTTAGTCTTAGATCAAAAGCTCTTGAAGTTTAAAGAAGCAAATAACAATTGCATTATTGACATCAGAAGAATAAGTAGTTGCAACGTCAATAGCTTGATCTTCATCAAGAACAGAAAGAAGCAACTAAAGTATTTTATAATAATAAAACCAAAATTGCAATGATGAAGAATCTAAATTTTTATAGAAGAACAAAATATATAGATATACGGTATCATTTCATTCATATAGAGATATTGAAGAGTGGAGCCATAATAATTAAATATTATAGTATAGATAAATAAGTTATAGATATTCTCACCAAGTTACTTTCATTTCAGAAGTATGCTTATTTTATGTCTTAAATTGATGTATGTATGTAACTATAAATGAATGAGACTGTTAAAAAATAATTTATAGATATTATCTTAGTTAGTTAAGTATTTTAGATAATTCTAATCATATTTTAATTAGTTCCACCTAAGTGGCTCATGATCTAAGAAGTTATTGTCATGGGATAGTTCCTACACCTAAAATATTTTTAATCTTAATTTTTATTTAATATTATTTTAATTTTCATAATTAAAAATATTTTTTAATTATATCATAATATTTTGTCTTAATCGGTTCCTTGCTCCGTCCTAAACAATAAATATTGGCATCTAACAGATGCGTGCCTTTCCCACAAGCACCTCCAGCACAGCAAAAACTATGTATTCCACCGACACGGCGTCATTATACTCGCCGGAGGGTTACTATACCCGGCGCAACAGAAGCTCCACGCCGCCCCTTCGCAGTAGGATAAGGTCTACGTCCGGCATCGCATGCTTGAGGTTGGAACAAGAACATGGCTTGTCCGAGATCTTTGGATGAGCCAGGTAAGGCTGTAGGGCACGAGAGGGACCTCTTGGAGATCCCTCAGAATGGAGGACTTGATGTGTTAAGCCTCTGCAGCCATTCATTCGATTTGGGAGGCTATTATCCTCCGTCACTTCACTCTCAACACATGGGATCCCTCCCCCTGTGGACCTTTCTTGCCTGGTATCGGATCTACATTGGAAGCTCCTCCCTCTTCCATGCCTGCCATCAAGATGTAACTACTTACAGAGTTGTTGAAATGAACTTTAGAGGCTTCGTACGAGCTCGTTTGATGGACCTTTCGTCTCCTCTGTTCGTAGATGCTTCAACATCTACAAACCAAAAAACCATAGAAGGAGCAGCACAATTTTATGATGCAGTACAGGAACGAGTTCATGAGCTCAAATTGTCTGAGACCAGCTAAAACTTTGCATCCATGGCAGTCGCGTAACTGAAGATGGTCTTTTTCCAGCACTGTCATGCTCGTTGATGCTGGGACTGCAGACATGGCGTGTCCCAAGTCATTGAAGCCAGCCAGCTAAGGCTGCACTACTACCAGAAGAGACGTCTCAGAGTGCAGTACTAGATTTGATAGGTAATCTACAGCCACTCACTAGATTTGGGGGACCCAATGCTCTTGCACTGTTGCACAGCTCTAGGATCACACACGGGGATGCCGCTCTCCTATCGGACCTTCATTGCACCACAGCCACATTGGCAGCCTTTCTCCTGTAGTCTCTTCTTGATAAGTTTGATGGTCGTTTTCTGCTTTCGACAGTGTGACTATTCGGAGTCTTTTAGGCGTAATTCTGATGGCTGAGCTTTGGGCATAGTTCTCATGGCTGAAAGGGGCTGAACTGGAGTCCAGTTTATGGAACTTCACAGTCTGGTTTGAGTCAACAAAATTTCATGAGGGGATGCATACTGTGACAGAATAGTATCCTCCACCAGAGACTGCCTTTGACTTGGGGCAGGATTTGGTTGATGTTGGGAGGGGTTAAGATGAAGGCTAAAGAATTTGTGCAGCTTTTGATCTGGTCCACAAAAGCTCAATTGGGTTAGCCCCTCCAGGATAGTATCTTTCACGTACCTAATGCATGGGGGTCATATGTGCAGCCCCGCCGGAGTTGTGCAAGATCACATCACGTCACCGCAAGCTCTTCCAAGGTGAGAAAACTCAGAAACATACAATTAAAGGCAGATGTATACGCTGTTGTGATAGAGAACTTCACTGTACGTGTCAGAAATTTTATGTGATGGGATCGCTGATTAGTCTTAAACTCAAATCAAAATAAGCACGTAAAAGATGAGTTGGAGAGGAAAGCTGAAAGGAGGAGACTTGTGGATGAAAGCAAAAGAGGCGTGAAGGGATTCCTTCGCTGAAATAATTAAGGGAATGAAAGCAGCGTTGTACCAGGAGACACTTGTACGAGTGTACCAAATGGACGCCATTCTAATCCTTTCGAGTAATCAACGCAGAGAGAGAGAGAGAAAGAGAGGACGAGAGGCCCAATTCGTTGTACTTATGCAGTGCCTTTTGCTTAATAAATTTGGCTCTTTCATGATTCCAAAGTATGCTGCAAGGATTATGGCAAAGAAAGAGGTCATCTTTCTCCTCTCTCTCTCTCAGGAGATTCTTGCTCTGTCATTGATACACAGTACAGCTTCGACAGCCTACAGTTATCATTAATGCACTCCATCTCGTTCACTGTGATGTCTTATGCTTAATATGCCGTGCTTTTGTCTCTGAAGTGAATCCAAGATGGACGTCTCATCTCAGAAAACACACGATGGAATCGATCATTCAAAGAAGCAGACAGATGGAGAGAAGGGAGTACATGAACAGGGGAAGCGACACCCTCTGATCCTTGCAAGTAAATTAATTAGTAGTCACAGGGCGGCACAGCCGCTCCGAGATGTACAAATCCAACCCACCGGGCTGTGGGTTTCGAGTCAAACAGCTGCAGTCTAAGGAACCGCCGTCAATGGCGGCAAAAAAGGGACGGACGAACGAAGGAAGTTACAAAATGGCGGCGCATGCGGAGGCGGAGGCCGCTTCATCGGAGCATGGACGTGAGGGAGCGGAAGACGACCTCCTCGCACGGGATGGTGAGGCCCATGTCGTGGTCGAAGCCGAACTCCTCCTCGGCCTGCCGCAGCAGGCTCTGGAACTCGGGGTGGGTGAGGTAAGAGATGGGCACGATGAACCGGCTCCGGCTCTCGCCCACGTACACCGCGAAGTGGCCCTTGGGCACGTCCACTGGCTGCTGCTTCCTCCCCAGGCTCGAGCACCTCTTTAGTATCTGCTTGATGCCCGCGGTCTGCGGCAGCTTGTTGTTCGACCTCCGAATCGCCATCTCCTCGCAACCGTCACTTCCAAGTTCCAAAGACGGGGGATTTGAGAGCGGAAGCAGAGGCCACAAAAGCTGTCTCCGTTGCTTTGCTTGGCCGTGGGTTTAGCAGACGAAGTCGGTGGTGCATTATATAGGAGAGAAGTGGGGAGAGCGAGAGGAACAAGAGCATGTGGGTGGGGGCAGGACAAGGAGGACGGACCACGCGCGCGTTGGACTGTGTGCTTCGACACTGACACGCGAGGCTGGTCCATTGACATCACCTTGTTGTCCTTGTCAAGGACAAACTGGTCGTCCACCTCCTGCGACCCTCTCACTGCCATCACCGTGACAGAGTTCCCTGAAAACTTGCATCCGAGTCATGAGTCGTTTTCACGTTGCAGTATCTGTCACAAAGATGAACATTCATTCACGTAGGAAACAGATAGGATCCATTGTTGCTTGGAGCATAATCGTTGACAAGTTGATTACTTCATTGTTAGATAAATCTCTCCATTTTTTTTTTTGCCAACAAAGGCATGTCCCTCTCCTGTCAGGTGAGGACCTTTAAGATCACCTATCATCTGTGATGTTTGTGCCAGATCTCACAGCATCAGATTGCATGAATGAACAATGTAAAACTTATGGATCAACCTGGGAAGACAGCCAACTCCCAAATCGATTGCAGTGTGAAACTCCATGGCTCACTGTACCACATGTACATCTCCTTGTCTGATGTACCTCTTTCTTCTGTCTGTCCCCGCCTACCAGCATTCAATCTGGTAGTTGACGTCTGTTTCCAAGAAAGCCTTTACCCATCTCTGCACCAAAAAATATTTTCTTTTATTGCACCGGCATCGGCTTCTAAAGATTATGGGATCAAGACATGCAACCCTCATCTTCTTACTGCTTTCGATGGTTTCATCCGATTCAATAAACCAGTTCATTAATTCCTGAGCCAGATTGAAGGAGGTGGTCTTTGGGACACCAATAACAGGTAGTGCAACTTCCCAATGAGCTTCCTCTGGCGACACAGTGATTCCACTAGCCTGGACTGTCTATTCTCCATTCCTATGGAGGCCGAGGCAGTTAATACTCTGTCGGTCCTTTCACCTCCCTCCTGTGACGGGAATTAAGAAGGGGGTGTGACAGTTGCTGCTCTCGGCACATGCAAAGTACTATCGACGTACGTATTCGTCCTGCAGTCTTGCACGTAATTAATTACTGGCCGTGGACAGTGCGGCCACCCGTCCCACCTACCCATAGTAACTCGGGGGTTTGTTCCAACTGCCACCGGAAGAATGACGTTGTGCTCTCCGTTTCAAACTTGGGCTTGATGTTTAATATTCTAAGTGTTGTATATTTCAATCTACAATAACCGGGTTCCCAAGAAGTTCTACGGAATTCAGCATAGCTCACAAGCCCATCTTTCTTCAAAAATATGAGTCCATTAATTTTTTTATTTGATAAAATAAAATTATTTTGAAATATGTTCTTTAACGAACAAACTTTGGAAGCTTACGAGCTCTTCTAAGATTAAGAGAAATCCGAAGGGCTTACGTGCATTTTGTTTCCCTAAGTATTTCTCCTGTTTGGGAGCCAAGGGCTCAGGGGCTTCCTTCTAGTGTCAAAAATATTAACACACGTGGATCGTCGATTGTTGAATTAGTCCAATTGGTTCTTTTCCAAAAGTGTAGATCTCTTCTAGTCTCTCCTCTCGGTTGAGGTGGGGGGCATGCGATGTCTTTGGGCGGTGAAGCTTGGTTTCGGAACCAGGCAGTCACTCTACTGGGTTACCTCCTGGCTGACATCTCAACAAAAAATGCGCCTCCGTATTAATGACTAGCAGCATACCTCAACTTCCCCAGCCACCTCCTGGCTGGCATCTTAGTAGAAGCCCCTACCTCTAGACTAATGATTGACAACATGCTCCAGCTTCCCTAGCCACCTCCTAGCTGACATCTCAACAGAAGCCACGTCTACGCATTATTCACTAACAACATGCCTTAGCTTCCCCAGTAGCCTCTTGGCTGACTTAAGCATAAGAGGGGTCGAGTCGAGACACCCATAGTGTAGGCCTGTTGTGTAAGATCGTCGATACAGCTCAGAGCCATAACCAAGAGGCAATCCAATATAGCGATCGCCCGGCTCCCAAACCAATCTTCACCACTCGAAGACAACGCTTGCTCCACACCTCAATTGAGAGGAGTCACCAAAAGGGACTTGCACTTTCGATAGAGAACTAATCAGGCTAACTCACAAGTTGGTGATCCCCATGGGTTAACATATGGTAACTCCTATCCTGACTACGACTGACTCATAGATCAAAGTTGTTGATGTCCTATTCAGTCTGATATGATCTGGACCCGTATGCATAAAGCTGTCCAAGGTACCTCTGAGGTGAAAAGTCGAGCTCCCGAGATGTCACCTATATGAAGACCAAGGTTAGGAGAGGTTTCTCAACCCGATCCCCTTGAAAAGTAAGTTAGTAACCCGAGTAGTATAAGTGCATACGTGAATGGTCAAAGAAGGTAAGCCCCCCTTTCATTGTGTAGAAGACGAGCTTTATATTTGATCGTAAAGGGATAATATTTCATTAAATATTCTGCTATGAGGTAGCCTGCAACCGCTTCTCATAGCCTCTCCTTGGCCTCTCGTCCACGTGAATGCAACAGGGGGGAACACAGCCCATAACCGCCTACCTTGGACCCTTGCTCATGTTGAAAGATGGGTGGACAGTGACTTTCATCTTCTCCTTCCATCCTGGACACGATGTGATGGTTACATGTCATATGACGATTAGCTCT
Organism: Ensete ventricosum; assembly: GCA_029747655.1. NCBI lineage: Eukaryota > Viridiplantae > Streptophyta > Magnoliopsida > Zingiberales > Musaceae > Ensete > Ensete ventricosum. The sequence goes on from JAQQAF010000001.1 coordinate 43,299,522, forward strand.
ATCATACAGTATACTCCGTATCATTTGTCCCTCTCCCAAAGACATGCTTTAGAGCTCTTGTGAGAGGGGTCCAAAATGCGACATCTAATTCATTCAGCATGTCAAGTTTATACCTCTTCGATCCATTGTCGACCTGGTGGCATGTTTAGTTCATCCAACATGTGTTAGTTTGACATGAGTTCATTTAGTGTGTTCGTTGAGGATCGTGTCCCCTAACATTACTGGTTGTGATCCATTGTCAACTTGCCCCTTGTATCATTGAGGGATGCACATCGATTGGACGGGGTTAGGTTTTCCAACCTCCTCATCTCAAGCCCAACCCTTGCCCTCACCCCCGCTCGATGAGTGGAGATCAAGAAGACTGACCCCTTCCCTTGCTCACGACGTGGAGGTTGGGAAGACCAACCCGCATCTTCGTTGAGGCGTGGAGGTTGGGAAGCCGGATACTCACTTTTCTCTAAAGATAGAGAGGTCGAGAAGCTTAACCCTCGCATCCGCTTATGTATCAAGGTCGAGAAGAGATGGGGAAGTCGAAAAACCTAACCTTATTCGACCAATGTGCGTCTCTCAATGATACAAGGGGTAGTTCGATAATGGATCGCCATTAACAACACTGGAGGAGCCAATCTTAGATGGATACGTCAGATGAACATGTGCCAAATGATATGAGGGGCACGATGGACTAGACGTGTGGAACGAACTCGAGTCGGATGAACTAAATGTGTCACCAGGTCGATAACGAATCAAAGATGTATAAACTTGATATGTCAGAGGAATTAGACATTAAACTTTAGACCTTTATCGTAAGAGCCTCAAAGTTATCTGATACGTAATCGTCACGTGATATCTAAAGTGGAAGGACAAGATGAAAAGTCACCATTTGCTCGTCTACCCACGTACCTAAGGTCCCAAGGTGGATGATTATGGGCTAACTTCCCGTAGGGGAGATTGTTGGAGACAATTAAAGGTTATCTTCCTGTAGAATATTTCATAAAATATTTTATCCCTTTACGATTAGATATAAAAGCTCATCTTCAACACAATAAGAGGAGGCTTACTTTCTTTGACTACTTATGTTTGTATTTATATACCTCAGGTTACTAACCTGGATGTTAGAAGAATTAGGTCAAAAAACCTTTTTCGACTTCAGCTTTCGTACATGTGACATATTGAGAGTTTGATATTTTTACCTCAAGAATAACTTAGATAACTTTTTGTATATGTATCTAAATCATATGGAACTGATCAGGACAGCAATAACTTCTTCTCTCAACACCACCTCTTTACATTCTTACAAATCTTGCAAGTAAAGAAGCTTAGGTAGGCCTCGCTGTTCTTTCTTGATCGACCAACTAATGTAAGAGTTGTATGAGTCGGCATCCCGACAAGCTCTCGTCAACCATAGAGCTGAACGAATGAAACAATAACATCAATTGGAAGGCACTTACCGTCACCACCAACCACCGCACAAGTAACGTCGTCGAGCCAACCCAATCATTGCACCGCCATGTATCCACAACCATTACACTTCGTCACATCCACCCATTGCTTGCCACCCACCCCACTACTGAGAGCAAACTTGAAGAGCAATTGAAGGTATAGTGTCTGATTCTTAGCTTAGAGTCTTGCTAGTAATAAAAGTAGGTCTATCTTCTTGTTTCTTTCCTCTCCGTTCTGTTCATCTCATGATTCTGTTTTAAAGAACCTCTTTGCTGGTGACAAAGCCCATCACTTGTTCTTTCTCCTCTCAAACGTTGGGGCACGTCTCCTCTTAGAAAGCGAGTCGGAACCTTTCTCCATAGGCTGATCGAAGCCATACCGTCCAAACAATTGATTTGTTGATAATTATCTTTTATAACTATTGTGTCCTAGATAATGAATGATCTAAGAAATTATTATTATGATAATAATTTTTATATCTAACTTAATTATGGATAATATGAGAGAGTGAGGTAGTTACCATTATGTTTTGTAAATACCATCGTAATTTATGAAGCAAGGGTGTGTAAAAATATTTTATAAATATTCTTAGTTTTATATCTTTATTTTGTTTGAAATTATTATCTTTCAATTAGTATTCTATCTTTATCATTTTCTTATTCATCCATCCTTAACATTTATGGTATCAGAGTCAATTTCAATCTGAACTTGATATTATGACTTTCAATAATAATTCTATATATCAACTCCTTCTCATCTTCTCAGGTAAATACTATAGATTTTGGAGTATCAAGATGTGATATAACATATCTCGGTTGTTATATTTTGATGATGAAATCAATTAATAACATGTGTGTTAGAGATGAGTGATGCAAGATTAATTATGATGGTGAAAAGATAATATAATTTAATCTTAGGCCAGAGTCAAGTTCGGGCATCGGGCCGAGCTTCGGACAATATAGTGGGAACTCATCGGGAGATCGTCAAAAGCTCGCCGAAGGTGATTGGGGTCTATAAATATCCCAAGTATTCTTACATTATAGAGCAAGAAAAGTGATAAGAAAATGCAATAAAACTTGTGGTAATCTTGGTTAAAATTTTGTAAAGCAAGGTTAGGGGAAGAGTGGAAGATTGTAAATGTTTCTCTCCTGAACCTGTGAAAAAGAGAGTGTAAAAGTTCTTCTTTTGAGCCTGGGAAAAGGAGAAAGGTGTAAAATATTTTGATCTTCACTTATGGAAGAAGATCATTAGTGGACACCGGCAGACTTCGATGAAGGAGGACTCGGGAAGTGGACGTAGGTCAAGTTGGTGACCGAACCACTATAAACTTGTGAGCCTTTCTTTACTTGCTTTTTATTTTTACATTTCGTAGCTAAATCAAGATTCTTCATTCGGTTTTAAGTTTAATCACTCTCTAATTTGATCTTGATCAAAAACATTTTTAGTTTCAATTTTTTACTTCAAGTATATTTTTTAAACCAAGTCTCTTAAAACACTTAATTCACCCCCTCTCTTAGTGCCAACTCGGTCCTAACATTAGTTTCCCGCCCCATGGAGGCCTTGAATCACCATGACATAGCCAACCTGGGACACCAACCCCACTCAACACTATAAACCAGGGGCGAGACAACTGCCTGTCACCCATTCTAGCCGTCACTTGACACCCGCTCTGGCGATACCCTATGCAAACTTCTCTTAAGGGTGAATGGGCCGACGTAGCCATGCATCCAGTCATGTATGAAGTAAGGAGTAGCACCAAATAACTTAGGTGGTGTTTGCGCCAATGCACAGGCCAGTCGCTCGAGGCACCAACGAACATTAAACACCCGCGAACACTAACGTTGGCGACCATAAACCACCCCCCGTACGTTAACACCAATAGGCAGGTATAAAAGCCACCCATATCACAGCTCTTTATTTGTCTTGGGGTTCTGATTCTAACTAACTTAAGCATCGGAGGGGTCGAAATCGGGGGACCCTCAAGTGGCTCTGGCTTTTGCGCAGGACGTGATTAGCTAGGAGGTGAGAGCAACCGTTTGCCATGTCTCGGAAGGTCGGCTCGAGATCCCATGATCAGATTTCCCATTAGTCCTCTCTGGTTGGCTTGGAGCAACGTTGGCGGTCTTACGCACTCGGATCAGACTAAGCCATGCTGACACCTCGGCTATGACATAAAGTACTACATCATTTTTAGCACTAGAAGGAGGGTCGATGTCACAAGAACACCAACAACCGAATAAATTTGTGGAGCACCCCGGGGAGGAAACTCACATGGCACATTCAGTCATCGGCCTCGAGGGATAGCCCTCTTTCCTCTTTCTCAGATCAGAATGCTCCATTCCAAACCCCGAGTCAGTATTGGAGGCGGTTCAACGACCTGAGGCTCTCTCTCCACACGGGAGGTGCATGGTACCTTGTCGTCTCGCCAGAAGCATTTCTTAACCTCATACAACTGGTCCAAGTTTTGACTAGAAAGATACAATCCATCATTTTCCTCATCCCCCGAGCGAGCCTTCCCCCCCAGTTCGCTCAGCAAACCATGCCACTGCGGGCACCGTTACCAGCACCCTAGCCAACTCTTTTTCGGGCATCTCTGGCATCCCAACTGATTCTTTTCCAAATGCCTTCGGACCCCCCCCCCCCCCCCCCCCCCCCCCCCCCCCCCCCCCCCCCCCCTAATGTTGTCCGACAGGCAAGCCCGAGATGACTGCCTACCAAATGAAGAACCGTTTGGAGGCAGATGACCCATGCCTGAGCGTGGGACTTGGGAGGCCTATCGGTTCCCATAAGCCATCCCAAGCTGGATACTTTGTCATCCGACTCATTCTAGGCCCAACTACGCCAGGTCAACTACCGTCTAGACGAAGTCCAAATAGAGTTCCACAAGTCAAAGGAAGAACGTGGGAGTGCTCTCTCGAGGTATCCCATTTTGTCCAAGAAATCTAAGATAAATCGATCCCCTCCAACTTTCGCATGCCAACACTAGAGGCTTATGATGGAAGCTCCGACTCGGTGGAGCACGTCGTTGCTTTTCGAGCCCAAATGGCCCTGTACGGCACATCCGACGCCTTGATGTGCCAAGCTTTCCCCACCACCCTCCGAGGTCCTGCTTGGATGTGGTACAATTGACTGAAGCCTTTTTTGATCTAGTTCTTTGACCAACTAGCAAGGGAATTCGAGCTCAACTTCATGGTCAGTGCCTGACCGAAGCCATCTGTGGTTACACTCCTCGGCCTAAGTCAAAAGGATGACGAGCCCCTCTCTCATTTCATCTCTCGCTTCGATGCGGAGCTCAGGGTAGTCCTCGACGCTCATCCTTCTGTTATCATGCAAGCATTCTTAATGGGGCTATGGTCGTCTAGATTCTTCTAGTTATTGATCGAAACCACTGATAATTGTACCTAAGATTGTCCATTGTGCGGACCAGTACACCACTGCCGAGGCGTTAGTAGCGGGGAAAGCAAGAGGATCATGAAAGGCCTCACGTGGAGAAACCTCGAGGTCAACCACTAGAGCCCCCAAGGAGGTGGCCCGATCGGCTGAAACCATCCTACTCAAGGCCACCTTCGTCGCCTCTGAACTCAACTAGGATGGAAATTTCCTCTAGATCAAAGAAAAGGGACTCCTAAGGATGCCCAACTTGATGAAAAACCTCTTAGAGCTCAGGGACCGTGCAAAGTATTGTTATTTCCATCAACAGTACGACAATGACATGAAGGAATACCATCACCTCAAGAACCAAATCGAGGAGATCATACATAAGGGATACCTCAGACATTATGTGAAGAGGCCCCAAGAGCCTTCCCCATGCCCCCATGGTTTGATAGAGAAGCAGATCAATGTCATTGTTGGTGGACCAACGTTTGATGAAGATAGTACGTCAGGTCGGAAGGCTTATGCTCGGGGCGTCAAGCAAAAAGATGAACCTCAGATTGCCTTTGAGGTAGGGGAAACTAAGTACTCTGACCATGACAACGCCTTGGTGATCTCAGTTTGTATCGCCAACACCCGAGTTAAGAGGGTTATAATTAACACTAGAAGCTTAGCCGACATCCTATATTTTGATGCCTTCCAGAAGCTCGGGTTGACCATCTTCGACTTGTCACCGATGAGCTCCACCTTCACTAGGCTTATAGATGACTCCATCATGCCTCTCGGGACGATCGTTCTACCTGTCACTATTTGACAAGAGTCGTGGTCTAAGACCATGATGGTTACCTTAATGGTGGTCAACCTCCCATCAGCATACAATATTATCCTTAGTCGGTTGGTCCTTAATAAGTTGAGGGCAATCGTCTCTGCCTATCATCGGGTAATGAAGTTCTCGACTCGAGCAAGGGTTGAAGAAGTGAGAAGAGACCCTTGAGAGTCCTGACAGTGTACCTGATCATCGTCTCATTGCCCAAAAAGTCAAAGATATTAATGAGGGAGGCAGTGCGATCATAGCCACCTTATGACCACCCTTTTGTTGACTCCCGGGAGGTGTCCGAGACCCCACATTAGCTAGAGCCCATGGTGCGAGTGTTGGAAGTCTCCCTCAACAAGCATCAGCTTGACTGGGTAGTAAAGATCGGGTCCATACTCCCAAAAAAGGACCAAGTTCAGCTTATCAACTTTCTGATGAAGAACATCGATGTTTTCTCCTGGTCACCCAAGGACATGTCGAGCATAAGCCCTGCTATCGTGTAACATCACCTTAATATCCTGCCCGAAGCACGATCGGTGAAATAAAGGCCTTAGAAGTTTGCTTAGGATCGACAAAAGACAATCAATGATGAAGTGGACTAACTGATGGAGGCAGGATTCATAGCCAAAGCCAAGTAGCCTCAGTGGCTCTCTAATGTAGTCCTTATCAAGAAATATAATGAAAGATAGAGGACGGGCGTTGATTACACTGATGTCAAACGGGCTTGCTTGAAGGATTGCTACCCCATCTCGAGGATAGATCAATTGGTCGACCAAACTTTGAGGCACGAACTCCTCATGTTTATGAATGCCTTTTCGGGCTGTAATTAAATTTGCATGGCTCCCGGGTACCGAGAATTTACTATTATAAGGTCATGTCGTTTGACCTGAAGAACGTCGGCCTGACATACCAAAGGATGGTGAATCATATGTTTAAACACTAGGTTGGGAGGAATATGGAGGTATATGTCGACGACATGATTGTAAAAAACAAAGTTGCTGAAACTCATCTAGAGGACCTTGTCGAGACATTATGAAGCCTCAGAAGGTTCAGAATGTGCCTCGACCTAACCAAATGTGTCTTTAGGGTCGAATCAGGCAAATTTCTCGGCTTCATTATTCACCAAAGGGGGATAAATGCGAATCCAAAAAATATCCGAGCTATAACCATAACCATGATGCAACTCCCTTAGACAATCAAAGAAATGCAATGACTTATAGGCAGGTTAGCCGCTATCAACTGATTCTTATCTTGGTTGGAGGACAAATACCTCCCATTCTTTCGTGCGTTGAAATGCGCCAAAGATTTCCAATGGAAGTCTGAATGCCAAGAAGCCTTCGAGAAGTTAAAAGAACATCTCACTCAAGTATCATAACTCACCTTACCAAGCTCAGGCAAACCACTCAGCCTCTACTTGGTTGCCTCAAAACACGTTGCCAGTTTGGTTCTGGTCCGGGAAGAGTCGGGCATGTAGCAGCCTATTTACTATTCCAGCCATGTCCTAAATCGACATAAAGAACAATATCCCCTGATTTAGAAATTGGTGCCAGCCTTAATCCAAGTAGTCAGGAAACTGTGCCCCTACTTCCAAGCCCACAATATAAAAGTGGCAACGAACTAGCCCCTCTGTCAAATTCTTTATAACTTTGATGCATTAGGTTGAATGCTCCGGTGGTCGATTGAGTTTGGGAAATTCGATGTTCAGTACGTCCAAGGATGGCCATTAAAGCACAGGCACTTATATTTCATTTTCGAGTTGACCCCCACCACAGGGAACATTCTCGGGACTCTGATGCGAAAAATGGATCCTATTCGTCAATAGTTCGACCAACGCCAAAAGAGGAGTAGGCCTCTTCTTGAAGGGACCTGACAACCAGCTATACAAACATGCACTCCGCTTCGGGTTCAAGGCCACCAACAATGAGTCTGAATATATAGCCTTAATGTCTAGGCTATGCCTGGCCTAAAAACTACATGTAAAGGAGCTCAGGGCTTTCAGCGACTCCTGATTGGTGGTCGACCATATCAACGGGGACTATGAGGCTTGAGACGTGACTATGGTGACGTACTTGGCTGAAGTACAATGTCTAATCAATAACTTATAGTGTTTTTCTTTGACCAGGGTTCCTTAAGCGGATAACGTATAAGCCAACGCACTGGCCAAGATGGTCTCGACGTAAGGAGCTAGGGCTGCCCGTCGAATATAGAGGCAATCCCCACTCGGTCAATCGCAAGCTAAGACTAGCTATCGCTAAAGTCATATATAATTGGATGGAGGAGATCCTCATATACAAGAGAGATGGGACACTGCCGGTTGACCTGATTATCGCCCATCGGTTGAGGCACACATAGGCTTGGTATTGTGAAGTCAATGGCTGACTATATCATAGGTCATTTAGCTCGCCCCTCATTGGGTGCCTCACACCCACGGAAGCAGAAGTCATGTTGGCTGAGATCCATGAAGGCATATGTAGAGAGTATATTGGTGGCTGAACCCTAGCATTCAAAATCCTCAAGCAGGGTATTATTGGTCGACCATACGCTAGGATGCTTTGGCCTACGTGCAACAATGCTCGCAGTGCCAAAGGCAACCTCGAGTGCAACATTAACCAGCGGTCCCCCTAACATCAATCGATTGTGCATGATCCTTCGCATAATGGGAGATGGACCTCCTTGTCCCCTTTCCCCCAGCCTTGGGATAACGAAGATTCATCATAGTCACCGCGGACTACTTCAAGTGGGTTGAGGCCAAATCCTTAGTGTCCATAATAGATAAACAAGTTGAGAAGTTCATATGAAAAAACATTATCAGTCAGTTTATCATCCCGAAGGCCATCATCGCTGACATGAGAGTGTCTAATTTGTTACAATCATTACTTATGGATCTTGATGATCTTATGATATTCCCTACAATCAACTGTATTATTTCAGAGCCTTTAACTCAACTCATTCAAATATGACAGCTCATGAGCATATTCCTTGGACAAAGTTAAAGCTGTTTCAAGGTGCTTTTTTCATGATCAAGTAATGCATTAAATGGTTAGTTACCAGCTGTAAGACACTTAATATCATAATTTCCTATCCATGAAAGGTTGTTTCATGCACTAGTACTTATTTTAATATTCTAGGCCTAGAAAGAAGTTTAACACCTGATTTGTTTTGGCAGAAGCTCTTTGGAGTCTCTTTAAAAACTTTATATCTCTTGGATCTTTCCTTGAGTGATGAGTCTTTTGATTCAGTTATATATCATTATTTAAATTTTTAAGGTGGTGAATTTTCTATATCCTCTCTGACATTAAACTTGGTGGTGAACTTCTTATTTATTTTATGCAAGTTTTATCATGCTTTTGTTCCAGAGAAATTCAACAAATACAACTCTGCATCCTGTTGTTTCTTTTCTACAAATCAACTATTGATTTCTGTTTATTTTCTCGAACTCCAATATGTCTTTTTCTCTTTCTCGGTATCAGTTTGGTACCAAAGCTATATGCTAGAGATCATGGTAAGATAAAATAGAAAAGATGTAGTTAGTCAAGGTAGTGGCCATGAAGATGATATTGAATCCTTGATGTTGTAGCTACAAAGATTGTGACATAGTTTACAATAAAAAAATAAAATTATTGAAGAACTTTGGAGAAGAAATAATCAACATGAAAATGATGCCCAAAAGTTTAGTTCTAGTGATGAAACACACCTCCTTACCCAAGGGAGATTGGAAGATTTTAGGCAAGACATAGAGACCAAGATGAGTGACAGAACAAATACAATCAAAAGTTAGAGATTCTGGAGTTTGAAGGTAGAATCAATGTTGATGACTTTATTGATTGGCTTAATACGGTAGAAAGAATATTAGATTTTCATGAAATACCAGAACAAAAGAAAGTAAAGCTTGTGACACTCAAACTTAGAAGAAATGCATCTTTTTGGTATGAAAATATAAAAAAGCAAAGAGAACGTGAGGGGAAGAGTAAGATCTTAACATGTGAGAAAATAAAAAGGGAGCTGAAAAGAAATTACTTACCTGACAACTAGAAGTAAGAAATCTTTCTGAAAATCCATGATTTTAAGAAAGAAAAAATCTTAGCATGGAGGAGTACACAGCAGAGTTTGATAATCTTATATTAAAAGGAGAGCTTATAGAACCAGAAGAATAGACTATTGCAAGATAGCTAGGAGGTCTGAAGTATGAGATTGCCAAAGTGGTTCAACTCCAACTGTATTGGTTTTTGAATAATGTGAGTAAGCTGACTTTAAAAGTGGAGAAATAGTAGAAGTATGAAAATGGTTCTTGATATGGAGCGAAAGATGGCTATATAAGAGGAGAAAATTCTAAGCCTACTCACCAAAGCAAAGTAGTATCTAAGGGGTAAGACAAGGGTGAAGGATCAACCTGTAGCAAACTACCACATAATTCTTCTACACCTAATGGCCGAAAATGCTTCAAGTGTCATAGTTTTGGGCATATTACTTCAGATTGTGCAAATATGAGGATTGTTATATTACTTGAAGAACATAGTGATGAAGAAGGAAATAAAGCTAATGACGAACCAAAATATGATGATGATTAGGAAGAGGTTACTTATGCTGATCGTGGATTATCTATTGTGTTACAACATAGCTTACAAGTATCCTATGTGGTTGAGGATAGAAGTTGGGTGAGAAAGAATGTGTTTCATACTAAATGTACATCTCATGGAAGGTGTGATTGGTGATCATTGATAGTGGTAACTTTTAGAATGTGGTATCTTTCGAGATGATGCAGAAGCTAAAGTTGGACATAATCCCTCACTAATTATGCTGGCTACAAAAGGAAAATGATATCAAGGTAACTAAAAGATGTTTAGTTCAGTTTTCTATTGGCAAGTATTATAAAGATGAAGTATGGTGTGATGTTGCTCTTATGGATGCTTGTTATTTGTTGTTGGGCAGACCTTGGCATTATGGTATGAGAGTATTTTATGATGACTATAAACATACTTATTCTTTTAAAGTGAATGAAAAGAAGATAATTTTAGCTTCATTACAGTCTTCTGAAATCAATGCACTAAAGAATGAAGTTAGTGCTTTTATGTCCTATGGTGAATGCAAGGGTGAATTAAAAGGGATAGTCATATTTTGGCTCTAGTAGTCATAGAAGAGAATGAACATTACAAGGAGCTACCAACAAACATGAAACTAATCTTGAAGGAGTTTCAAGATATTATATTGGAAGAGATTCCACATAGTCTTCCATAATTGAGAAATATTCAACATCATATTGGTCTTATTCCGGGGGCTATCCTACCTATCAAGGTAGCCTATAGAATGAGTCTCAAGGAGCATGAAGAACTTCAAAGACAAGTAGATGAGTTAGTGAAAAAGGGGCTGATTCGGGAGAGCATGAGTCCTTTTGTTGTTCCAACCTTGTTGGTGCCTAAGAAAGATAACTCTTGGAGAATGTGTGTGGACAGTTGTGCCATCAACAAAATCACTATTGACTATCGTTTTCCCATTCCAATGTTAAATGATTTACTTGATCAATTCTATGGTGTTTCTATTTTCTCTAAAATTGATTTGAGGAGTGGCTACCACCAAATAAGAATAAGGATGAGGATGAGTGGAAAACAACATTTAAAACTAGAGAAGGCTTGTATGAATGGTTGGTTATGCCATTTGGGTTATCTAATGTTCTTAGTACTTTTATGAGATTTATGAATCATATACTTAAGTCATGCATTGGGACTTTTATTATGGTTTATTTTGATGATATATTGGTGTACAACAAAAGTGAGGAAGAGCACATGAATCATCTTAAGAAGATTTTTCTTATCTTGAGGCAACAAAAGCTTTTTGCTAATCTAAAGAAGTGTGATTTTTTTACTCCTAGTGTGGTGTTTCTGAGATATGTTGTTTCAGAAAATGGAATCATGATGGATCAAAATAAGGTAGAAGCTATTCTTAATTGGCCAACATCGATTTCATTGCATGATGTAAGAAATTTTCATGATTTAACTTCTTTTTACAAAGATTCATCAAAGGTTTCAGCTCGATTATTGCTCCAATCACCGAATGCCTAAAAGGTGATAAATTCAAGTGGACTAATGAGGTTGATGAAACTTTTGAGTTATTAAAAAGAAAGGTAACCAAAGCTCCTATTTTGGTACTACCTAATTTTAACAAAATATTTGAGGTTGAATGTGATGCCTCTAATGTTGGAATTGGTGTTATTTTGAATCAAGAATCAAAGCCCATTACCTTTTTTAGTAAGAAGCTAAATGATATAAGGAGAAAATATTCTACCTATGATAAGGAGTTCTATGCCATTTATTGAGCTTTATCTCATTGGAGTCAATATTTTCTTGCCCAGCCATTTGTCTTATATTCTGGTCATGAGGCATTGAGGTTTTTAATTACCAACACAAGCTAAACAAGAGGCATGCAGCTTGGATGGAGTTCCTATAATCTTATAACTTCATAATCAAGCATAAATCTGGTGTTCAAAATGTAGTTGTTGATGCATTGAGCGAAAAATATTATTAATTATCAACCATGGAAGTCAAAGTAGTTGGATTTGAGATATTCAAAGATCTCTATCAAATGTGGATTTCAACTCAATATGACATAATTGCAAATCAGGTTCTTTTCAATAATTTTTATCTTTGAAAGATTTCCTTTTCGAGCTAATGCCTTGTGTGTTCCATCTTGTTCTTTGAGACGTAATTCTAGCTGAAGCTCACGATGGTGTTCTGGGAGGACATTTTGATAGGGACAAGACTTTGGCTCTTATTCAATCAAATTTATATTGGCCTACGATGTTCAGAGATGTGGAGAGATTTGTAAAGCAATGTCGAGTGTGTCATTTGACAAAAATAAGAAGCCAAAATTTAGATTTGTACACTCCATTGCCAGTGCATAATGCTCCATGGGAGGATGGGAGTCTTGATTTTGTTTTGGGATTGCCAAGAACTCAAAGGAATAAAGATTCTATCATTGTTGTTGTTGACATATTCTCAAAGATGTCTCACTTTGTCCCATAAAATAAATCAAATGATGCATCTCATATTACTGATTTGTACTTCAAGCAGATCGTTAGATTGCATGGCATTCCAAAAACTATGGTGTCTAATTGAGACTCAAAATTTCTTAGCCATTTTTGAAGAACTCTACGGGAGGATATGACTTGATTTTATCTTGGGACTGCCAAGAACTCAAAACAATAATGATTCTATCATGGTCATTGTTGACAGATTCTCAAAGATGTGTCACTTTATTCCCTGCAATAAATCAAATGATGCATCTCATATTATTGATTTGTACTTCAAGGAGATTGTTAGATTGCATGATATTCCAAAAACTATGAAAATGAGATCTCTGTGGAGGACTCTGTGGAGGAAACTGAGTACATCTTTGAATTTCAGCTACTCTCATCATCCACAAACCGATGGGCAAACAGAGGTAATGAATTGAGTTTGCTTAGGAAAGTTGCTTAGAAGTTATGTTGCAAGAACATTAAGCAATGAGATCTCATTCTTTCACAAATTAAGTTTGTTTACAATTGTTCCATGCATCATAACATTGTTAGAGTCCTTTTGAGGTTGTTTATGATGTTAATCCTACTAGTCCATTTTAGTTTCTAATTTTACAACTAAGCAATTTAGTGGAGATGTTGACGAGAGGGCTAAACAGATAAAGAAGTTATATGATGATGTTAAAGCAACCATTGAGAAGCAAAATGAAAGGTACATACGAGCAACTAACAAACATAGAAAGCATATGAGGTTTAATGCAGGTAATTTGATTTGAATTCATCTAAGAAAGGAGAGGTTTCCACTAAGTAAATTTGGAAAGTTGAAACCAAAAGCTGATGGCTCATTCAAGGTGCTTAAAAGAATTGGTGAGAATGCTTATGAGATCAAGCTACCTAAAGATTATGGGGTATCATCAACATTCAATGTGGCTGATTTAAGTCCTTACCATGGTGATGAAACAAATGAAGACTTGAAGATGAGTCTTTTTCAACCAGGGGAGATTGACACGGGAGTGTCTAATTTGCTACAATTAACACTTATGGATTTTGCTAATCTTATGGTGTTCCTTACAATCAACTATATCATCTCAGAGCCTTTAACTTAGCCCACTCAAATATGATAGCTCATGAGCATATTCCTTGGACAAAGTTAAAGCTATTTCAAGATGATTTTCTTCATGACCAAATAATGCATTAAAGGGTTAGTTATCAACTGTAAGACACTTAACGTCATAGTTCCCTATGCATGAAGGGTTATTTCATGCACTAATACTTATTTTGATATTCTAGGACTAGAAAGAAGTTTAGCACATGATTTGTATTGACAGAAGCTCTTTGGAGTCTCTCTAAAAACTCTGTATCTCTTAGATGTTTCCTTGAGTGGTGAGTCTTTTGATTTAGTTTTGTATCCTTATTTAATTTTCATGAGGTGGTGAATTTTTTGTATCCTCTTGTGACATTAAATTTGGTGGTGAACCCCTTATCTATTTTATGCAAGTTATATCCTACGTTTGTTCTAAAGAAATTTCAGCAAATACAACTCTACATCTTGTTATTTCTTTTATATAAGTTGACTATCAGTTTCTCTTTCTTTTCCGAATTCCATTCCTCTTTCTCCTTTCCTGGTATCAATCACCGACAACGAGATCTAGTTCAATAATGCAATATTACAAGGAATTCTATAGGGCCTATGGAGATCTATTTAAGGTTTAACTTAGTAGCACATTCTCAGACCAATGGCCTAGTTGAGGTGACCAACCAAATGATACTCGAAGACCTCAAGAGAAGGGTCGGTGAAGCACATGAGACATGGGTTGATGAGCTCTTGAGTATCTTATGGGCATCCCAAACCATGTAGAAGATCGCTATGAGTGAATCCTCTTACAGCTTGGTGTTTGAGATCGAGGCAGCATTGCCACCCCAAGTGGTCTTCCAACCCTCCGGGTCGAGAGCTACAAAGAAAACAACTCAGAAAAAGGGCTCTAAGTAAATCTTGACCTTGTTGAGGAGCAAAGAGCCAAATCACACTTGGGGCTTTAGCATATAAGAACGTCGTGGCAAGATTATACAATCGGAAGGTTCATCCTCAACTAATCAATTTGGAGGACTTAGTGCTTCGAAAGGCCAAGGTCAATGACCTAACCTGCTCTCGGGAAAAGCTGGCCTTGAATTGGGAAGGGCCTTATCGAGTCACTGATGTAATCTGGGATGAGAATCACCTAGCCACTTATGAAGGAGCCCAGCTCCCTAGGACATGACATGTGTCTAACTTAAAGAAATTCTACATCTAAATCGAGACTCTGATAAGCCGACTTCATCGGGCCCGCTAGCGAACCTCTGTGAGATCTAAGAAAAAGAAGCACAAGTAGTTGATCTACCCGCGGGAAGGAACTTTATTAATCGGGTTAATAGTTAGACTGAAAGGAAAAAAAGCTTTATTGATTAAAGAAGAAAGATTACATCATTCACTTGGTCGAGGCTGTACAACCTGAGACAAGCCCCGACTAGAGATGAAGTACATCCCAAGACACAACTTGTCTTCCACAGGAGTTTGGAAAGTGGGCCTCCTCGGTTAAGACGTTAAGTCGTTCCTATATCCTTATCCTAGAGCACGCCAACTACCTCCTGATCTTGTTGCCCATCGATAGAAGGCACACTCGGCAAAACAACAGATAATAAAAGACACGAGGATTTAAGGAAGGGAGTTTTTATTAATAAAGACTAAAGTACATTCTTGGTCGGGCACGAGTGATGTCAACCCTGACCAGGCCGATTATAAAGAAGGATCGATGGCGACTTCCGAGGGACCCCTAAGTGGTTGGAGGATCACTGTCATCGAAGGGGACCTCCATCTCCATCAATACATTATCGTCCTCCGAGAGAGTGGCATAGGGATCCTCCTCGATCTCCAACTAGGGGTATCTCACCCGAAAGCATGCTAGGGCAACCCGATACGCATACTTGTAGCTGACTTGACCCATCCTCTCCAAGCCGAGCTTGAAGCCGGGTGTCTCCATGTATTGGGTAATGGTTGCCTGGGCTCTCTCAAGGCTAGTGCACTGCTCCTCAGCCAGGGAACTCTCAGCCTTCCCCAACACTGACCGAACTAAAAATTGTCAAGGTTTGCTCGACCTCTCGGGTCTTGGTTCGGGTGGCATCCAAATCAGTCCCCAAGCCTTGGAGCTAAGCCTCCAATATTTGTATTCACCCCCGGGCCTCCTTCTCTTGGCATTGAGACTCCCCGAGCTATGACATGAGCTCCTCCAACTGCTGAGTCACCTCATTGACCCGAGCCTTAGTGGTTGCCACTACCACTGGGCTCATCTTCTCCTTATGTTTCTGGATCTCGGCCTGAAGTCCATCAATTATTTTAGAGAGCTCATCAATGACTCTCATGGAGTCACACACCTGAATGATTAGACCCATAGAGAAGTGGTGGTGTTGTAGGAACACTATATTAATTCGGACCCTAGAAGAAGTGGAAAGAAGAACCAAAGGAGGTGACTTATCATGACTAGGTTCTTCTTTCCATACTTCTATTTGATGATATACTCTCGAGAGACTCAACCAAACATATCATGTTCTCAGGTCATTGGTGACATCTCTATATCATAGGTAAGATCTCGATCATATATATAGGTGTGCCTCGAGAGACTCGACCAACTCAACCTTTGTCGTGATTTAATTTCTTCCTATAGTGATGAAAGGCCACGCAGGTCAATCTTATTACCTCACTCTCACTGACTTAATATTATCGTAGGAGCGGTTTTTGTGTTATATCGGTCTCCTAATATATTGTGTCACACACACACACACACACACACACACACATATACATATACATATATATATATATATATATATATATAGTAGGTGTATAATTGCATATCGCATATGCATGCCATACCGGATAATCATGAACTGTCACGATTAGGCCCGAGCTAGTGGGTCTAATCGCTCACAATAGGATCTATGTGTATATCGGCATATCTCCATGTCCTGTGATCATTCTTCTCATCATCGTTGGTTCTATCGAATCCTCGGTGCATCTCCATGTATTGCGATCGCTCGTCATGACATTGTGGGTCCTGTTGACACTTTGACAAACCCACCGTGTCTCTTCGTGTAATTACAACATAATCACAAGCACACAAGCCTAACAATAAATAAGAAAGATAGAGGTTCGCAGGCCCCAATAGTAATAATAATAATCACATTTACACATATCACAACATATGGCTCATGATCATCTACCCACATCATACATCACATGTACATATCATCATGTAGGACTACTAGATAATTAATAATTAATTAAACTAATTAATTAATTATTTTTTGGAAATCAAGACATGTCAGAAATTTTTAGAATTGTTAAGGGCATTTTTAAAATTATGGAAAGAAGGATAAATTTTAAAATTTCTTAAACTTTGAGGGGCAGAATAGTCCTTCTAAACCTTAAGCCCTTCTGCCCTACTCTTGCAGGCGCAGCTAGCTGCTCCTGTGGGTGGGCACCATCGTTTATGCTAGCGTCGCCATGCACAATCTCCTAGCCCACAAGCGGTCGTCGCTGTTGTAGGCGACCTGCCAGCGGGAGCCGTGCCTACTACTTGTCGCCCCTACGGGCTGGCGTCACCACTACACTTAGGTAGCCTGCGTGTGGGCGCTATGCCCGCAGGCGCCGCCTCCATAAATGCCCCACCATAGCAGGGTGCTTGGCCACAAATGGCTGCCTCTGCAGGTAGCTTGCCCTCAAGTGGCCACCATCGCCTATAGGCAGTTTGCCCGCGGGCGTTGCCCTCGCGGTCTATCGCTGCAAAATCCATAGAACAGTTCTATGTGATTCAATCTCATCACACCCAGTTTAGAAGCCAATCTTTTACATGAGCAACATGGCTCTGATACCACTATTGGGAAACCTAGTGGGAACATCACATACACAATGGAAGAAAGATAACAAAATAGGTTTTTCCATGTATATCAAATCGTCGTGAAAAGATTGGTGCATGATAAACCCAAAAAAATGAAAACTACGATATGTGAGAGGTTGATTTCCTAGGGAGATCGTATATCCCTGAAAATCTGGATCTAGATGAAGAGGATGAAGAATGTCAAACGTCCTCCTCTCTTGTAGTATCCACATGATGGATCATTGCAGCGATGCTCCTCCAATCGCAACCCAAAAGCTCACAACTCTTGCAAAGAGGGAGAGAGGAGAATAGGAGGGGGTGACCAAAGGTGCAGCATATCACTATTGTACCACCTTGCCTCCTATTTATCGAGAGTCACCAAAAACCCTAATAGATCTTGCCATAGTAGGTATTAGATCTCTATCCAATTATCCAATTATCCATTTATCTTGGCTTATTGGATCTCTATCCAATAATCTCAATTAGCCTCTAGGCCTTATGCAAGGAGACAATCAATGTTGGGTCTCATCCAATGAGAACAGGGGTAAATTGGATAAATTATATCAAATCCTCTACTTGCTGAAATATCCACCATATGTTTGTGACCCTCTAGGCCCAATACCAAATTGGTCATGAGTCCTACCCGTCAGAACTCCTTTTGGCTCAGTGAATTATTATTTCATAATAATTCACTTGACTCATCAACTATGGACGTACTAGGCCAGAGGGGATCTTATCCATTGGACCTGTCTATCCTCAGTTATTGTGCATCTATAATCCCTCATTCATTGGACCGTATATTGGGCATGGTACTGTTAGTATCACTCTAATCGAATTTTCCTCTCTTAATCCAAATGACTCCGGCCGAGGATTTATCCGAATGATAACACATGGGATATTTCTCTCGCTATATCGAGAGTGGATGCTCCTCTATTGACACTCAATTGCATTCGTAAGGTTGGCTACCAATCTTGATATCCGACCGTACTAGATCTGAAACTTTCCAAACCTGTAATGTTAAAGAAAGGAGTACTCAAATAAGATATCATTAATATCATAAGTCTAAAGACCAGACATACAACTAGGACTACAAAATCACTTTATGGTGTTAGGTATCATTAACTATCAAGCATTCTGTAAACAGATCAATTAGTGAACTTATTCTCTAATGAGCACATATATTGTACCCTTAGTGTCCCCACACAAGTGGCTATGAGACTAATCGCCTCCATCATATGGACATGTATATTGTACACCGATTTGTCCGGTTATCTTGATGTCCCTCTTGGATAATCTATGACCGATTTAGGGTTTGTGTTTAAAGGTGAATCAGTTTCATTATCATAATCTCATCACGATCCAATTCCTATTGCACAGATCCAAGGACATCATAATATATATATTCAATATATAATATAATGTGAGAATATGTCAATAATAATTATAAGTAAATAGATTGCGCAGCGTGTCACACCTGCCATCACTCACTTGATTAACTTGCAGGGCATCTGTAACCAGCAAAAAGCAGCGACGATAGCCACTTCGATGAGTTCTGGTGCATGATGACCAGCGGTGCATGTCAACTACTGAGTTGTAATTATTGAATGAACTATGTAGTATGTTTAGTTTTGATAGGGCATATTCTGGTACTACCCATGCGACGAGAGTTGGTAGCCACCGAAGAGTCGATGTACGAGCTTGGAGTGACACAACAGCCTCAACGACAACTTGCAGTTGAACCCTCGTCGCCCGAGATTGTAAAGGGTAGCGCCGCACGACACAAAGCTGGACAGGTTGACCTGTGTCGTTAGGAGCGTACAGGTTGACCATCTAGAGCCTCGATGGCCATTAATGACCCGCGTATGATCGACTTCCCACAATAGGTATAAATACCGATCCCCTAGTCATCGCTAGGGGGATCAGACCTCGGACACTCCAAAATACTTTGAAAATTAACTTAATCTTCGAAGGGGTCAAGTCGGGAATCTCCTTCTTGACATCGACTTGTTGTGTATGAACACGATGTAGAAGAGGCAATCCAAGTCCTAACTTGAGTCAACCTAGGAGACACCCGAAAGATTCAAGAGCCAACCACCAACCCGACCTTAGTCTCCATTCTCCTCTCCCCTCGAGCATCCACATGGACGCATTCGTACGATCGAGACCGAACCAACCTGTACCAACTCCCGGGACATGATATAAATACCACAATAATTTTGATCATTCCATTTTTTATGTAAGGCAAGTTGTTGTTCAGAACACTTGAAATCGATAGATCTTTGACCCCTCATCTTCTTCTTTGGATGTCTATTGCGGGGCTGCACCGTCATCGATCTGTTGATATCATCCTCACATTCCACGGATGTCCCAATGAATTGGATGTGATCCAATCTGATCCTAGAACCGATTCATTCATGGTATGTAGATTTAGTTCGGGTTCTGATTTGGTTGTTGCAATTGAGATAATCCGATTAATACCAAATGCTGAATGGGGTCGAAATGGTCGGATAAGATCAGTTTATATTCACCTGTATAATAATAATACAGTGTTTTTATCCCAACCGTAGGATACAATCCAATATTTGGTTCTCTGACATAAAAATTCTTTCTTACTAATCCTCGGCCTACTCGACACGCTACCCTGCCTCTTGTCACATACAGTGGTCCCACCACTCCACGGTAAAACCAGTGCGGACACTTTTGATTCCCGTGCCATGTGGCCTTCGCGATTGGCATATTGCTCAAGACCTACCCCGTTTGATCACTCGATGTAGCGACTGCTACAGATGAATCTCTAGTGGGCCATGGTCGCTCGCCAGTGGCGAGGCAGGTGTGTGGAAGGTAGCTTGTATAAGTATTGCTCAAACCCCGGTTTGCTCGTCATTACTGCACTATTTTAAGGAAAGTTTCAAATGGGGCTGGCTAAGCAGTCATAATTACGACGCCACCCTTTCCGTCTCCACTGACCCCGTCCCGTAACGGTAATAGATCCTTCCCCGTCCAATTCAAATTCAACGTCCCAGATTAATGACTGTCTCCAATAAAGTGTTCACAAAACAGTCTCCACCGTTTCAAACTCTTTAGTCCCCTTCTCTCTCTCTCTCTCTCTTTGTTGCCTCTCACGGGGAAGACTCTCCAACGATCTCAGCTTCGCTTCCGTTTGCGTCTTCCGTCGATCGCAGCCGAGTTTTTCTCGAGTATGCAACTCTCAGATATCTCTTCTTTCCCGTTTCTTTTAGTCTAAAACTCCTGATGAATTCCTTCCATGGTGTTGATGTTTCGTTAATGTCAAGATGATCCGATTGCTCTCGTTATGATGCTTCTATCGTATGTCAACCAGTAATTCTATGGAATGATTTCTTGTTTTGATGTTAACGTTGTGCAGTGCTTTGATTTTGGTTAGTTGGATGGTCGAACGCCTAATTTTGGCCTCGCAGACGGATTTGGGATCCAATTAAAGCTAGTTTTGTTTTTGTGAATTGCTTCAGCTTACAACTATTACTATCGAAACGCGTTGATGTTGATATGGTGACTCTGGGTTTACCTGCTTTGCGTTTGTTCTTTAACTTACACTATATATGCAACTAGATGAATTTGGAAACCTTTTGCATCTTTCGGAAATTAGGAGTTGCGAGTACGTTCAACGTTCATCCTTAATTTGAGAATTAGTTTCCCCTTTATATCTTACTAATGAGGGAAAATACAACTGTTGCAAATTGAAAGAACATGACGTACGTTCAACTGTTGCAAATTGAAAGAACTGTTGCAACTTTTGCGAGTATGTGTGCGCTAACATATTAGGTGCGCGAAACGAAAATGTTGGAATTAAAAAAGGTATTTTATTTTTCTTTTTTTAAGAAAGATTTAACTGAAACGAGAAAGAGAGTCAGCTTTTTGCCTCTATATTGATTTTCATACATAATACAAGCTATAAATAAGGCCAAAATTGCAGGATTTACTTTGCCATGTAGACATTTTGGAACACTGTTCCTGACTCAGTTTCTTTCTCATGGATAACTTCTATCTCTTTCAGGTCAAAGTGGTGAACTTGATATGGCTTGTCCCTCTAATGATCAACTGTTGCAATTGGAAACAACATGTGGATCTCTTCTATATGAGCTTCAGGTTTTTTCCAATTCTCCACTAACTGTAATATAAAATGTAACTGAGAAGACTTTAAGAGGGACAACAATTAGGATGTCATGATAAATTTCTAAAAGTTCAGGACAGTAGTCTCTTTATCATTGGGACACTTCACTCTCACTGTCATTATTATTTAGTATTGCTTTGAAGGACAATAGTGGCATGCATATTGATTCTAAATTCTTCTGGTTTATATAATCTAATATTTCAGATTATATGGGATGAGGTTGGTGAGTCCGACACTGAAAGGGATAAAATGCTCCTTGAGCTAGAACAGGAGTGCCTAGAGGTGTACAGAAGAAAGGTTGACCAGGCCAACCGCTGTAGAGCTCAGTTGCGACGAGCAATTGCTGACTCTGAAGCTGAGCTTGCAGCCATCTGCTCTGCAATGGGTGAGCCACCAGTACACACAAGACAGGTGTGTCTCCCTTCATGCACCGAGTATAATTACCTATCACTTTCCTGATTTAAACAATTTCTTGGAATGCCAAAATTGATGTAAAATTGAATGATGTTGCTTGCTTCGTATTGTTTGTTTGTTGCCATTTCATCAGTTCATTAAGAGTGAATTTTATCCTGCTTAAGTATCCTGTTCTTTTGAAGATTATATTATGGTTGAGTTTGTTATATATGTCAATTCTCCTTGCAGTCGAATCAGAGAGCTGGAAGCTTAAAAGAGGAGCTCGAGTCCATTACCCCACAGCTAGAGGAGATGCGAAAGAAGAAAGTTGAGAGATTGAACCAATTTATAGAAGTAATAGAACAGATAAGAAAGATATCACTTGAGATCATGCCTTCTGGGTGCAACCCATTGAAGTTGGCTGTGGATGAATCTGATTTGTCTACAAGAAGGCTTGAAGATTTATACAGACAGCTTGAGTTACTTCAGAAGGAGAAGGTTGGATCTTTATGTCTCCTCATTTCAAGTTATATTTTTTATTTCTATAATTGTACAGCATCTTTGCCTATTTATTCTTTTAACCAATTTAGATGTTTTCTTCTCTAGAGTGACCGGTTGAAGCAAGTGATGGATCACTTGTCCTCTCTGAATGCATTATGCTCTGTGCTTGGAGTTGATTTTAAGGAAACACTTAGAGAAATACACCCTAGTCTAGATGATGCTGAAGTATCAAAATGTGTAAGCAATGCCACAATTGAAAGACTTGCCACGGCTATAGGGAGATTGCGAGAGATTAAGATAGAGAGGATGAAGAAGGTAACTGATGCTACTGAATAGCAATACCTACGTTGATTTTGCTATAATTTAAATTCAGACATTGTTATATGTTAGCTTCAAGATCTTGCATCTACAATGTTGGAATTGTGGAATCTAATGGATACGCCAATCGAAGAGCAACAGCTCTTTCAGAATGTGACATGTAATATCGCTGCTTCAGAACAAGAAATTACAGAGGCCAACACTCTTTCGGTGGACTTACTCAATTATGTAAGTAACTAGAACAGGATTTATATTTGCACTGTTATCATATATATATATATATATATATATATATATATATATATGTGTGTGTGTACACATTAAGTGACAAGGGCACAATTTTGATGTAGGTGGAGGCAGAAGTTTTGAGACTAGAACATCTAAAAGTTAGAAAGATGAAAGAGCTAGTCTTGAAGAAGAAAACAGAACTTGAAGAGCTTCAGCGGCGGGTGCATCTGGTGGCAGAGGCAGAAAATCAAGAAGAATTTGCAATTAGTGCTATTGAATCTGGTATATGTTGCTATTGCTACATTTTGTGCTACTGAGAGATGGTCCTAACCTTTGTTTCTAATTATTATTTTTGTTGGCAGGAGCTATTGATGCCACTTTAATTCTGGAACAGATAGAGTTTCAAATTGCAACAGTTAAAGAGGAAGCCTTTAGCAGGAAAGATATACTTGAAAGGGTAGAAAAATGGTTTGGTGCATGCCAGGAGGAAGCATGGCTGGAGGAGTACAATAGGGTAGAAATTAAAATGGTAGATGTAATCATTTGGTGACACCCTGTGACTTACATATGTTCTTTATGATCTATTGCAGGATGAAAACCGCTACAATGCTGGAAGAGGTGCACACCTATCACTTAAGCGTGCTGAGAAAGCTCGTGCATTAGTCAACAAGATTCCAGGTTATCTAAGCTCAAAGACAACAAATAAGAACTTCAAATCTGCATGATTAAGTTACTTTGTGTCACAAACTTCCTACTTACTGTATCTTGAGCAGCTATAGTAGAAACTCTGGCAGCCAAAATCACACAATGGGAGAAAGAAAGAGGCATTGAGTTCACATACGATGGCGTGAGCATTACTTCTCATGCTTGTTGTTTGGTAATGGCCTGAGAAAGGATTTGATCTCCAGTTGCTTCAATTTTGTAGGTGCATCTTCTGTCAATGCTGGAAGAATACACCATAGTCAGGCAAGAGAAAGAGCACGAACGCAAGAGACAGAGGGTAAGCCTGTCAAGACATTAGTGATTTCAGATGAGATCAAATATTTGTGTTTCTGGATAATAACATATCGATAATTCAGGATCAGAAGAGGCTGCAGGGCCAGCTCATAGCCGAGCAAGAAGCACTTTACGGTTCAAAACCCAGCCCTTCAAAATCTCAAAGTGCAAAAAAGATACCCAGAACATCAGCTGGGTGTCCAAGCCGAAGGCTCAGTGGAGCAACACAGCCTCTTAAGCTTGATCAACTGCATTCTGCAAAGCCTGTTCGCTCAGCAAAGAAGACAGATGATTTGGGCATCCTTTCTCCTGGTTAGTTTCCTGAACACTAGATTCGTAAGTACCACAAATTAGTCTAATTCCCAGTTCTACCACTGATCATGCAAAGTTTGAGCTCTTGTAGGTGCAAAAGGGGCAGATATCGCTGGCCTTCCTGTCAAGAAGCTAACTTACAATGCCATGACCACCCATCAAGAAGTAGGCATGCCACGCAAGCCCTTTGCTCCTATACTACCGGTTAACAACATGCCATCAACACCCTCTAAGCACATTGTCAGTACGTTTGAAGAGAACAAGTCCCCAAATGTGATGCTAACTCCCAAAAATCCAATGGCAGCACAAGCGCCGATGCAGGTGGCCAATACACCTGTTCCTCCGACTTGCCTGTTTGACCAAGCAGTGGCCAAGGTAGTAGCACCCGCGGAGCAGACAGAGGATTCATTTGAAGAAAGGAGGCTTGCTTTCTATCTTAGTAGATAATGAGCTACATAACCAATATTGGAGACGTCTTCCGTAGTCTGTAGTTGATTCAAAGTCGATTATTCTCGACTTCTGTTAATGATCACCAAGAACTGTCTTTAGTGTTAATAGATAAATCAATCAGAATTGCCTCTGGATTATTGAGTGTTGCACACTGTGAGCTGCAGTTGGTTGTGAACGATTTTATGTTGGAAGAGCAGTAAGTACTCCTGAAGATGTGATATAGTGACTGAAACAGGTCTAATTGATCCTACAATGGAACGGAAATCTGAGTGAACATGTTAAATATTATAACCTTTTACAAAGCATCTACAACACACCCTCTGTGAATAATTTCATGTTGGAGGAGTAGCAAGTACTCCTGAAGATGTGATATAAAACATCTAATGACTGAAACAGATCTAATTGATCCTACAATGAAACGGAGATCTGTGTGAACATGTTAAATATAACCTTCTACAAAGCATCTACAGCGGACTCTTTGAGAATATGAGCCCATATTGATTTCATTGGGCTTTCTATTCAGTAGATAGTAGGTGTTACGGATTTCTTACAGTAACTAGACAAAGCATTGATGCAAGGTTTTGAATATTGGAACTCTAGGAAGAAGGCTGCGATTGGAAGGATGGGCTGCACCTTGTGTAACTTTTTCCTTCTCTCTTCTCCTCTTTTGAGGCTAAAATAGCTAGGGTCGACTTGGCTTTTGTTGAAAACTTTTTTTCTTAATTCCCTTTATATAGGTACACCTCTTGTTTTATTTGATGATGGGTGCCCCTTAGGGTTTAAGGACTTTTTTTTTTTTTTGTAGGATATGCGCAGCTAGTATTTTTCTTGTAGAGCTAGCACTTGGTGGTTATCTCTATCAAAGTGAGGGCTATCCTAATTTTTTAATCCTATTAGGACTTTAATTGAGGTGAGTGGGCTATTGGGACTTGGGCTTTTCTTGGCTAAATAAGATCTCAAGTCTTCAAGGGGACCTTGGATAGGGATCGACTAAACTAGTTGAATAATATTGAGATCATCCCTAATTATGGCTCCCCCAATTAGGCGATTCATATCCTATTGAATCTTGCTTTGAAGATGGGGAAACTTGGCTTTAGCAACTTCTTCAAAGAATCATCTTGCTACATTTGGTTTCTGCTCTGTGTTCAATTCGAAAGATAACCTTGATGTTTTATCGGGTAGTAGTGGACTTTTGCTTGACAATACTATATTCTTTGAGGAGCTTTTCTTAGTTGGTCACCAAGTCTTCAATTGATGACAGTGTTTTGTTTGCTCATTGTCTAGCATCGAAGGCTCGAACGACTTCAAGTTCTTGATGTTCATAACTGACTATATCTCCATGTAAGACAACAACTAGGTTGGCATGCATTATCTCTGACGCACTTCAAGACTTGAGCAATCAATATTGTATGGGCTTTAGTTTCTTACCTTCTTCTTTGAGTCGTTCATTCTTAAGGTATAACCAAACAAGATCTTTTTTGTAGAATCATTTTTCGATACAGTACTAATCATGTCGTTATTTATATTTCCGTTGGCTTTGTTAAAATTAATTCTTAACCTCTTTCTCTATAAATTTTTTAGCTTGTGTTATATTGCTTTTGTCAAAGGTGGATGATTTTGAATCGATCATAAACTATAGATCAAATGGACTTTGAGATAAATAACTCAAGTATACCTCAAATGGTAATTTGTTAGCAGAACTGTGCACTGCATGGTGAAAGCAAATTGAAGGTATGATAAGCTTTCATCCTATGACTTTGAGTGTCAGGAGTTATATCCTGGAAGGAGATGAACCATGGTGGAGTTTACTACTTTAGTTTGGTCATCAGTTTATAGATGGAAGACTATCCTATTCTTTAGTTAGGTGTCCATCATAGTCCAAAGTAAACTTCAAAAACTACTCAAGAAATACCCATTATGGTCGAACACAATGAAACTCAATAGGCCAAAATGTGTCCATACATGTTTGAAGAATAACTGAGTTGCTTCTTCTTTAATGATTGTCTTCTTATATGGCATAAGCAACACCATTTTTAAGAACCTATCAACCATCACAAAGAGATAGTCATGTCTTCATCTTGTTATAGGTAGACCTGTAAGAAGTTTATAGATATGCTCTGATATGGACATGACAAAATAGGCAACATAGTGTACAATCCCAATTTTCGATTAACTGGCTTTGAAATACTGTAAAGGACACATCATCCCATGAATCGAGCTATGTCTTATTGCATTTAGGGTCAATAAATATGTTATTACAGGTTCATTAAAGTTTTGTTCATTTCGAAGTATCATATGACTTTTGACGAGTAAGCTTCTCACATCCAATTCATGTAAATTTGATTTCTTCGGTACCAAAACTAAGAACGTTTGTAGAGCAATCCTCTTCGAAGCATGAATTTCATGTCCATTCTTGCTTTGACTTTCTTGATAATATCTGAATTTTAGATCAATCCTTATGAAAAATAGGTACGACATGTATATGCACAAACAAATAAGGACTCGTGATCAAGGGACATGATAACATGTCAGCTAGTTTATTTTGTACTTGATCACTAGGTTAAACTACTGTAGATATAACATCGTCATGCTTCTTGTGATTTGGATTGTGTCCGAAGGTATTAAAGTGAGCAATGGTCAATGAGATGATTGTCTCCTTCCTTCGTAGATACACATGCCGATGTTTAATTGCTTGATGGGAGTTGTGCAAGCAATTCTTTTGAGATAATTTTTTTGAGATCCTTGGAACATAGAGTGGTACGCCATGGATCAGCCATCTTACATCAAAGCAACTCCCATCACATATCCTGATGCATTCGCCTCTAACTCAAATGTTCGGTGAAGATCTGACAAGGCTACTAGTATGGCTGCTTCACTAATTTTTCTCTTTAGCAAATGGAATGTATCATCATGTTTTTTCATCTACAAGAACAGAAAAGTTTTATATAAACTTAGGTACATATAACCATCCTTGATTTTGACCACTCTCTGATTGCTTTGACCTTGTCCAAGTCAATTTAGATTCTTTCTCTATTAGGTAAGGAAGATGAAGTTTCTTTTGTCAAATTCGCACTTCTTTGGCTTGAGCCGCCGTTAATGCTTCATCAAGAGCTTAGCACGTACTCAACAAGTTCTACTTGTGACTTGCTATAGATGAGGATGCTATTGAATAACAACCACTCGAATAGTCCTTGCCTTGTTTTTGAATGATGTTTTCTAAATATCTTCTTCTCGAATTAGAACTTGATGATATCTTAATTTGAGATCCAACTTTGAGAAAATCATGATAGGTTGTAGTTGGCCCAACAAATTATCCATCAGGGATAGCTGGTGTTGGTTTTTCATTATGATCTTATTCAAGGTGAGACAGTTGATGCACATATGTCATCCTCCATCTTTCTTTTGGATTTCTTCATTCTCTATGACTGAATTCCAATACATGCTAAGATTAGATAAAGGGGCATAAGAGATAAGTTAGAATTCATGCTCTATTATGTGTCCTGGGGTAAGACCATTGCATTCTTTAAAAAGTTTTGGATACTTTCTAATAAGCTATTGTAGACCTTCTTCATTTGTGGTTTTTTTCTCGATTCCATGGTTAATATTTGTATTGCTACTATATGCTAGTAAGAGGTATTCTACAAGGCAATCACATGAGTGATGACACGTATAGTCTACTATGCTCTTATTAATATTAATATTAATATTAATATTATGATATACAATGAGAATTGGATCATGATGAGATCATGATAATGAGATCAATTTATATTTAAACATAAATTCTAAATAATTCCAATCGTATATTACTCGAGAGAGACATCGAGATAATCGAACAAACCAGTATGTTGTATACCCATCCACATGATGAAGGCAATTGGTCTCACAGCTGCTTGTGTGGGGACACTAAGGATATGCAGATGCTCATTGGAGAGTAAGTTCACTGATTGATTCGCTTATAAAATGCTGGATGGTTAATGATACATAATCATCAAACATAATTCTATAGTTCCAATTGTATGTATAGTCCATAGATTTGAGATACCAAGGCTGTCTTATTTGAGTACTCAATTCTTTGACACCAGACTTATGGGTCTGAAAGTAACATATCCGGTACAACTGGTTATTAGGAATGATAACCAATTTTACGAAGGCAATTGAGTGTTAATAGAGGATCATCCTCTCCTGATATCATAAGAGGAATATCTCATATGTTCAAACCTAAGCAAATCCCTAGCCAGTGTCATTCGGATTTAAAGAAAAAAAGTTCTCTAGGCGAATCTGATTAGAGTGTGACTCGAATAGATTCCATATAGGGCCTAACAATACCATATCCGATATATGATCTTTGGGGTATTAGATGAAAAATGAGCTATAGATATAAGGTAACTTAGGGCAGAAAAGTCCAATAAATTAAATTTTTCTATACCATATGGGAACTATGATGTAGTGACCTAGTATATCCATAGTCGATGAGTTGAGTGAATTATTATCAGGATACTATATCACTAAGTCAGAAAGAGTTCTGAGTCAGAAGGAGTTATGAGAGGTGCAACTTACAGCCAGCTCGGTATTGAGCCTAGAGGGTCACACACATATGGTAGATGTTATGATGAGTAGAGGTTTAGATATAAGATATCTGATGAGCCCCTACTTTATTGGATGTCCTTATTGGATCCTTTGGGTGAGCCCCAATAAGAACAAATAATGATTATTGGATAGAGATCTGATAATGTAATAGGCTAAGGTAATTAGATAGAGGTCCAGTACCCAATATGATAGGATCCATTAGGGTTAGGTTGACAGGGATCTCTATAAAATAGGAGGGGACTAAAGGGGTCATAGGCTAGACCTAATTTAGCTGCCACCTCCTATTCTCCTCCCTCCCTCTCCTCCTCAACTGATAGCCAGGTTTGGTACATAAGGACATCAAGAAGGGGTGATCCCTTCTTGAGTTTGGTGCAGCTTCATATCAATGATGATGCTCCTTAGTTTTGACATCAAGAAGGAGAGGAAAGATCGCGCTACGAAAGGAGTGTCACCGCTTCATATGCTATGTGGATCATTGATTTAGAGAGGAGAACATCACATGCATAATGAAAAAAATAAAACAAAAAGGTCTCTCACGTTTGTCAGATCGTCGTGCGATGGTTGGTGTGTAAAAAATCATAAAATCGAAAAACTGCATAACACGTGTTGGATGTTTTACTTAGGGAAATTGTATATCCTTGAAAAACCAAATCCAAAGGAGAGGATGAAGGAGGTCAGATGTCCTCCTTTCTAGTAGTTACCATATGGTGGATGCGATGATGATGCTCCTTAGATCGTTGCAGGATCTCCCTCTCCAAGATTTATCGCCCAAGGAGGAGAGGAGGTGATAGGACCCTAATAGGGTTGGGTCCTCATCTATTGAGTCATGTTGGTTGGTCCAGTCAAGTCAATTAGGAGTCATAGTAGGAATTGAAGTCTATTTGATTAGGAGCCCTAGTAAGAGTTAGAATCTATTTGATTTAAGAGTCAATGTAAGAGTCTATTTTAGGAGTCCAAGTTCAATTAGGAGTTGGTTAAGAGTCTCTATAAATACGGCTGTAACTATTTCTTTTTGGGTAATCAATGAAGAAAATATGTTTTAGCAAATAGGCCAAAACCCTAGGAGGGTCAATCCCCTATAGAGATCAAGGAGGGCCGATCTCATATAGAGATCAAAGATGCTCGATCCCCTCGAAGTGATCATTTATCCCCCTTTTCCCTCTTCCTCTTCGATAGAAACCTAAGGGTTCCTGTCAATTGGTATCAGAGCAACGATAGAACCCTAAGGGTTTCTATCAATTAATATCAGAGTGACGATCCTCGACATTCTCGCTGTGATTCTACTATCAATCTTTGTTGCAACTTCTCCTTCTAGATCTTGCAGCCTTGCAGCCATCTTTATGCAATCTAACCATTGCAGCGATAGACCTTGGTCGCGCTGTCATACCTCCCTTACATATGCTACCTTGTTGCAATTTCTCACCATTTTCGCTACAACTACCATCAACCAAAAAAAAAAGAGGAAAGAACATGACTCAACGGGGTTGTGATAAATAATCATCAGCGTAATTGATAGGGGTTCCTATCAATTGGTATCAGAGCAGCGATATAACCCTAGGGGTTCCTATCAATTGATATCAGAGCAATGATCATTGACGTTCTTACTGCGATTCTATTATCAATCTTTGTTGCAACTTCTCCTCCAAGATCTTGCAGTCTTGCCACCATCTACACTGTTGTTGCCGCCCTTGCCATCATCGTCATTACCATCTTCCTCGGCTCTCATCTACCATCTCGCTGTAATTTATCATTGCAGCTATCATCGTTAAAAAAAAAAAAGAGGGAGAAGAAGAAGAGAGAACATCGAGCCGTAGTGCTACAATTTCTCACCGTAGCTACACCCATCCTGTTGTCACCGTCATAGTTTCTCATGCCTCGCCTGACCACTATCGCCGCCCAGCTCTCAATCATGCACAACCAGTGATTGCTGGACCCCTTGCCGCTACCCTCATCTTCCTTCAGCACCATCGCCCTACCGCCGCTACGACCATCGCCCTCAACCTCTTCCTGTCGCCAGCATCTTTCTTCCCACTCGCTGCCATCCCTTCTTCCTTTGCTCGACATTGCCATCTTGCTACCTTCTTCAAATCAACTGTTTCACATCGCTGCAGTGCTGCCATCGCCGTCGCCCTCTGCCACTATTGCTTACACCCTCATCTACCGCTTGTAGTCCACATAGCCGTAGCCGCAACCATCATTATTGCTACCTTTCTCTACCACAACGATCTCTTGCTACCATCTCTGCCTCCCAATGCAACAAACAACCATCTATTGTCTGCTCCAACGGTCGCTGCCATCTATCTTAGCATTACTTCTTCCCTGTCGCTGTCATCTTCATGCTACCATATCCCTTATTCCTGCTCACTGCCTGCACGATGCTTCTAGCCTCTACGACAGCGATCTCTTACTGTCATATCGTTGTCTCTTTCCTAGCGTTGCCACTTCCCCTGCTTCACACTGCCCTCTTCTTCCTCTGCCAACCGACAACCGTCGTCGTTGGTTGCCGACATCGTCGCCTGTAGCCACGCATCCGTTAGTCATCGTTGTTTCCTGCAGCTGCTGACCAAGGGCCCTGACAACACCACGGCGCTCACTGGACCCTCGCCGCAACCCTCTTCCTTCTTTTCCTGTTGTTGTCCTGTCCCTGCTTCAACCCCCCTTTTTCCTCTACTTGGCGCTGCCATCTCTAGCCCACTGTCGCAACTGCACGACGCTGCTATCACTATCCTTTCCCGATGTTCCAGCATCGGCCACATCGCTACTGTCTTTTGCTCTAGCCACCCCTGCTTCTGCTTTACTACCATCCTCTTCCTCAACTGTGTGATCCCTTTTGCAGCAGCCATAGTAAGCATCGCTGCCCACGTGACTAGGATTGCAGATCTCAACAGTCCCTACCTGCATCACCGTCGCTGCCTCTCCTTCATCATCACAATAGCCACCCAGAAGCCATCTCCCTTCTCGCTTGCTACCACATCTCTTCTTCTCTACCTCCTCCTCTACCGTCGTCGCTAGCACCCACTTCCCTGCTCCCTAGCCGCTGCTGTTGTAGCCCCCAACAGGGATCAGTGACGCTGTCAGAACCCTCTCTAGTCACAAATAGTAGCATCGCTGGTGCATCTGATTGCCACATCCTGCTCAAAGGTTGCTGCCTTTGTTGCCTCGCTTACCATAGCGCTGCCTTTAGTAGCAACAATAGTAGCTGTGCCCTCTATTGCTTCAGCTGCCGCCTCTGTCCCGCTACCCTCTACCTCTCCTTTAGCCTTCTACTACCGTCTTCTCCAATAGCTGCCACCACTGCTTCCTTTTCTCCATCAGCAATGATATTAATCGCGCAGCCTTATCCTCGACAGCCTTGGGTCGTTGCAGCCTCAGCAGCTCCCCAATTACCTGATCTAATTAGATGTTAAAAATAGATTAGTGCTTGATACGGGAAAGTGTGAGTTCTCTTGTGGGTGGACCATTGATTCTTTTTCTTTTTTTTAATGAATCCTAACTATTCTTTATTATGGATTAGAAACTGATGTGTAGAAGAAATAATATATTGATAAAGAGAATAAATTCCAAAGTCAAAAGAGTGATCGGGTTGCAAAAATAAAGGGTTTGTTATCCTCTTGTAATTATAATGAAGATAACCCAATTCGATAGAAAAAGAGAATAAAAAAAATCTATTGATTGGACTCCTGATTCACTTCAGACCATTGGAGTATGAGAACGTTAATAGATAGCTAGCCAAAATTTGCCAGACTTCTATAGTACAAGAGTACCAGAGCAGATTTGAGCGCTTGTCAAACCAAACTCGAGATTGGTCCGAGAAACAATTGGTGAGAACATTTACCGAGGGACTTAATCCCAACATTCGATGCGAAGTTAAAGCTCACCACCCCCCGCACCATGGTGGCTGTCATATCATTTGCCCATGTGCATAAAGAAATAATCAATATGGACACTCACTGAAATAAAAGTTTCAACAGATTAGTAATCAGCAAGCTACCCGCCAAAACCCAGACATCCAAAAGCTGACCCGAGAAGAACCTAAGGAAAGATCAATAAAGGATTTATGCTCGCGTTATGATGAAAATCGATGCATACAAGGGTAACTTTTGACGATTGAGCAAATTAAAGAGGAATAAAAAACCAATAATGTGGAGTCTGATCATGAAGGTTGTGACAAACTTCTGATGATTGAGCCAATTAAGGAGGAAACAGAGGCTGACGATGTGAGATCTGATCATGAAGGTATGGATTCTGATGAAGATATTGGACCTATCACATATACATTATATGCATTAGCTGGCTACTCTAACCCACAACCCATGAAAATTGAAGGAATTTTGAAACATTAAATTGTTACTATTTTAATCGATACTGGTAGCCCTAATAATTTTATGGAAAGAAAACTTGTTGACTGATTGACCTATCACATTGAAGGCTATAACAAATTCGAAGTCAAGGTTGGTGATGAATGAATCATAACTTGTGATAACAAGTGTTCAAAGATAAAGCCAATCATACAGGGCAAAGAACTACTTATGGATTTCTTTGATACCTCTAGAAGACTTCGAAGTAGTGATCCTCAAAATAAGATATAGAACTGCTACTAGCTATCAGATGAAGAAGATTCTTCAAAAGACTACAATGATTACTACACCAGAAGATCGACTCATTGCTTATAACAAGTGGAGATCCTACTTAATTAATTAAAAGGTTGCGATGCACGATAAATATTAAAGTGCTCCCGAAATTTGATGCTGCTCAGCCGTAAGGACGAGTCTGATAGGACCATAACAGGGTTGGGTCCTCAACTATTGAGTCATGTTCTTTATTGAGTCATGTTGGTCGATCCAGTCAAGTCAATTGGAAGTCATAGTATCGGTTGGAGTCTATTTGATTATGAGTCATAGTAGTAGTTGAAGTTTATTTGATTAAGAGTCTAAGTAGAGTCTATTTTAGGAGTCCAAATTCAATTAGGAGTTAGTTAAGAGTCTCTATAAATACGGCTGTAACTATTTTTTTTTAGACAATCAATAAAGAAAATATATTTTAGCCAATAGGCCAAAACCCTAGAAGGGTCGATCCTTATAGAGATCAAGGAGGCTCGATCCCCTCGAAGTGATTATGTATCCCCCTTTTCCCTCTTCCTCTTTGATAAAAACCTACGAGTTCCTATCAATTGGTATTAGAATAATGATAAAACCCTAGGGATTCTTGTCATCTGGTATAAAAGCAGCGATAGAACCCTAGAGGTTCCTATCAGGAGGTTGAGGAGAATAGGAGAGAGTGGCCAAAGGTGTAACCTATCACCTTTCTTGGCTGCTCTTACCTCTTATTTATAGAGAGTCTCTTTAAACTCTAGTAGATCTTGCCTTAGTGGGTTTTGGATCTCTATCTAATTACCCTCACCACTTGGATTATTGAATCTCTATATAATAATCTCAATTTACCTCTAATTGGGCCTCATCGAAGGAATCCATTAATACTGGATCTCATCCAATGAAACAAGTTTTTATTGGATAACTCATATTCAATGCTCTACTCATTACAAATTCCATCATATGCGTGTGACCCTTTAGTCCCAAGACTAAGCTGGCCATGAGTTGCACATGTTAGAACTCTTTCTAACTTAGAACTTCCGACTCAACAAATTATTATCCTATAACAATTCATTCAATTCATTGACTCTGGACGTACTAAGCCACTGCATCATATTCACTAGATGGTATAGAGGAACTAATCCATTGGACTTGTCTATCTTTAATTACCGTGTATGTATAATACCTCATCCATCTAATTTCCCAAATATCGTATATTGGGTATGGTACCATTAGGTCTCATACAAAATCCATCCCAGTCTCACTCTAATCATAGGAGAACTCCTCTCTCAATCCAAATGAGCCTGACTATGGATTTGCTTTCGTAAAGTTAGCTACCAATCTCGATAACTGACTCTATCAGATTTGAAACTTCCAGACCTGTAATTCTGGCATCACAGAAAGGAGTACTCAAACAAGGCATTCTTGATGTCTCAAGTCTAACAACTAGACATACAACTAGGACTAGGAAATCACTATTTGACGTCAGATATCATTAACCATCTAATATTCTATAAGCGAATCAATTAGTGAACTCATTCTCCAATAAGCACATGTACCCTTAGTGTCTCAACACGAGCGACTATGAGACTAGCCGCCTCCATCATATTGACGAGTATACAATGCACCGGTCTGTTCGCTTATCTCGATGTCCCTCTTGAATAACCTATGATCCAGATTATTTAGGATTTATGTTTAAAGGTGAATTGGTCTCATCATCATGATCCAATTGTCATTGCCTAGATCTAAGGACATCATAATATATGCAACATGCAACATGCAACATAAAGTGAGAATATGCCAGTAATAATAATTATACAAAAAGATCGTATCATCACTCACGTGATTGGCTTGTAGGAAACCTGTAACCACCACATATGACCTCCTTCATCCATGGACTTAGATCTACATCTTGGGGATATACAATCTCTCTTAGGTAAAAACATATCGTATGTGATATACAATTTTTTGATTTCATAATTTTTCGAGCATCAATTTTCACACGATGACCTGATATTGATTTCTTAGGAAACTTGTTTTGTTTTTATCTTTTCATTACATATGTGATGCTTTTTAAGGTTTCTCAATAGTGATATTAGAGCCAGGTTCATCGTACGATGATTGGCTATAAATTACATGTGTTGTGATGAATCATATAGAATTATTTTAGCGTAGTTGTTCTATTTTTTCATAGTTATCAATCCTGGATAGTACTTTTTCTCACCATTAAAAGGTGTTGTAGATTGATGTTTTATCGCCAATTCACGCAAATCAAAGGAAAAAAGGCAACAACTGTTGCTGCCGTGTGGTTTGGCCGAAGGCTGCTAGCCGCCTTGGCCGAGAGCAGAACTTGCTGCTCTCGACCTGGCCAAAGGCTGCCTGGCCGAGAATAGAAAGCTCTCGGCCATGGTTGAGAGCTCTCATGCGACTAAGATAGACCACATTGGGAACCCAAGCAATTAGGGTTTCTTAGTCGCTAGTGGTGACCCTACGATCAGGACTCCTAGCCACCCATGTGGAACATGTAGCCAAGGGTCCCTGGCTGCAAAGGAGACTTTGGGTGCTAGGGTTTCCTGGTCGCCC
Organism: Ensete ventricosum; assembly: GCA_029747655.1. Taxonomy (NCBI): domain Eukaryota; kingdom Viridiplantae; phylum Streptophyta; class Magnoliopsida; order Zingiberales; family Musaceae; genus Ensete; species Ensete ventricosum. The sequence continues at coordinate 43,336,174 of JAQQAF010000001.1, forward strand.
AAGATAGCTTTGCGGCTCTTGGCCGCAAGGCTAACCCTGGCGGCGAAGGTTTCTTGGTCGCAAAGGGTAACCTACCTTTAGGATACGGTAGGATTCTCAAATTGGTATATAATTAATTAAATAGTTTAATTAATTATAATTATCTAGTAGTCCTACATGATGTGTACATGTGATGCATAATGTGGACGAATGATCATGGACATGTGATGTTGTGTATGTGATTATTATGATTATTATTGGGCCCTGCAAACCTTCTGCTCTTTCTCATTTATGTGGTTAGGCCTACGTGCCTGTAATTATACTATAATTATATGAGAAGGCACATTGGAGCGTATTGGTACCAATAGGACCCTCAAGGTCGAGACGAATGACCATAGTGCATGGAGATGCATCAAGGTAACGATAGGACTGATGAGGAAAAGATGGATGATCACAAGGCATGGAGATGTGCCAAGGCACACAAATTTTTTGTGAGTGATCGAGCCTTCTCACTCAGGCTTGAGTCTATGATCATATAGCATAATTGCTTATATGTGATATTTGCTTATCTATGCACCTACTATATATATCTAAGCATGGGACCAAATTAAAAACCCTTCCAACATTAATATTAAATCTATAAACATGAAATAATTAGATTGATCCATGTAGCCTTCCAATCATTATAGGCGTAAATCATTTTTCGATATAGGTTGAGTTGGTCGAGTCTCTCAAGGTTCACCTATATTGGGATTTGAGATATTGCCTATGATATAGTGATATCATCGGTGACCCGAGGACATGGTATCCTTGGTCGGGTCCCTCGAGGGTATATTATCGAATCAGACTTATCTTGTAATGATGGTGCTGACTTAACCAAATATTATGGTTGGTCGAGTTCCTCGTGGCCATAATGGTTTGGAGGCCAAACAGGATGGGAATCACAAGGAGTTGTGATTAACAAGTGTTGCATACCATTTTGTTCTTAGTGTCTGTTAGGAATGCATAAATTTTTTAAACTTTTGAGTCATACTTTTAAGTTATGTTTCTGTGAGTTCGTTAGTCTAGTAGGAGTCAATTAAAAGTTTATTTAAAATTTATTATTAAATTAAGAGTCCACGTCCTAAGGGACTCTATGGTGGAATAATCCAAGTCCTAAGAGACTCTTGGATGTGCTAGTTACAGGTACCCTGCAAGCCAATCACGTGAGTGATAGCACGTGTGATACATTGCACAGTCTTTTTGCATTATTATTATTATTGATATATTCTCACATTATATTATCTATTGAATATCTATATTGTAATGTCCTTAGTTCTGTGCAATAGAAATTAGATCATGATGAGATCACGATAATGAGATCGATTTACCTTTAAACATAGATCCTAAATAATCTCGATCATAGGTTGCTTGAGAGGTACATCGAGACAACCAGATAAAATCAATGTATTGTATACCCATCCATACCAGCCACTTGTGTGGAGACACTAAGAATACAATACAGTGCTCATTGGAGAATAAGTTCACTGATTGATCTGCTTATAGAATATTATATGGTTAATGATACCTGACAACACATTTATAGTCCTTGGCACTCCCTCAACGGATCGCCTCTGCTTCCCATCCATCTTCTATTATGATCGCTGCACCACTAACGCTACCCTCCAGAGCTACCATCAGTCGATGTCACAGTTGTTGAATCCTAGATTTTGATGATGAAATCAATTGATGAGTTTATGGACTAATATGATCTTAAGATAAGTGGTGTAGAAAAACTTCGATCACGGACTCAAACAATCGAAGGGCAAATTGTCGAAGAATTGGATATTGGGCCAAATTAGTATCATGCCAAAAAATTAGACGTCAAGTGAGAGGATTAGTCGACGTGTCGAAGATTGGATTTCATGCCATGAGTTTGAGCATCGTGCTGGAGGGATCGGGTATTACACCAAAATATCTTATGTTGTGGGAATGTTAATATGCTAATAGATCAGACAATATGCCAAAGGAAAGGATAATGCGATAGAGGTTCGGACGAAGTGCCAAATGATCATATTGTTAGTTATATGTGTCTTATAAGCTAATCACGTGAGTCATGACATGGGTGATACGCTACATAGTCTCTTTACATTATTATTATTATTGACATATTCTCATATTAAATTATATATTGAATATATATATTGTTATGTCCTTAGTTCTGTACAATGGGAATCAGATCGTGATAAGATCACGATAATGAGATTAATTCACCTTTAAACACAGATCCTAAATAATCCCGGTCATAGGTTGTTCGAGAGGGATTTTGAGATAACCGGATAGATCAGTGTATTGTATACCCATCCATATGATGGAGGCGGTTGGTCTCATTGCCACTTATGTAGAGACACTAAGGATACAATACACGTGCTAATTGGAGAATAATTTCACTGATTGATTTACTTACGAAATACTGTATGGTTAATGATACCTGACGTTAGATAGTGATTCTTTAGTCCCAATTATGTATTTGGTCCTTAGAATTGAGACACCAAGGATACTTTATTTGAGTACTCCTTTCTTTGACGCCAGACTTATAAATCTGAAAAGTTTTAGATCCAGTACAATCGGTTATTAGAATCGGTAGAAAACTTTATGAAGGCTATTGAGTATCAACAGAGGATCATCCGCTCTCGATATTATGTGAGGAATATCCGTATGCTCTCACTCAGGTTAATCCTTAATCAGGTTGGTCGGATTGAGAGAGGAGTTCTCCGGGAGAATTCGATTAGAGCGAGACTTAGACGGATTCCGTATGTGGCCTGACTGTACCATACATGGTATATGGTCTATATAATATTAGATGGATGAGGGACTATAAATACATGGTAACTAAGGACAGATAGGTCCAATGGATATAATCCCCTGTACCGTCTGGGGACTTTGGCATAGTGGCCTAGTACATCCATAATTGAAGAGTCGAGTGAATTATTATGAGATAATAATTTATTGAGTCAAAAGGAGTTCTGATAGGGAGGACTCACGGTCAGCTCGATATTGGGCCTAGAAGATCATACACAAATGGTGGATGCTTCAATTGATAAAGGATTGGATAGAGATCCAATTAGTCCATATTCTTATTGATGAGACCCGACATTGATGGGCTCCCTGCATGAGATCCAATTAGAGGCCAAAAACAATTATTGGATATAGATCCAATAATCCAAGATTAGTGGGTAAGTGGATGAAGATCTAATACCCAATAAGGAAGGATTCCCTAGGGTTTTTATTGGCTCTCTATAAATAGGAGGTAAGGGCGACTCTTATATGGTAGGGCTACACCTTTAGCTACCCATCCTATTCTCCTCCTCTCCTTCTCCTTAGCCAATCAACTCCTATTTGTCATGAGAGGGCAGTAAATAAGATAAAGGATCTTCTTTCAAGTTTGTTGCGAGAAGCTGTGCAAGAGTTGCAAGACTTGGGGCTACGATTGTAGAAATATTGTTGCAGTGATCCATCGTGTGGATACCACTAGAGAGGAGGACACTTTTTCTCATTTATCCTCTCCATCCAGATCTGAAAAAATATGGATATACGATCTCCTTAGGATAATCTCTCACATGATGTATTTTTCAATTTTATGATTTTTGGCACATCAATCTTTGCACAATGATTTTGATCTACGTGGAAAATCAATTTTGTTTTGATCTTCCGCTATACATGTGATACTTCTGCTAAGGTTTTCTAGTAGTGGCATCAGAGCCAAGGTTGTCCATACAAAAGATTGGTTTTAAACTATGTGTGATGAGATTGATATGCGTTAATTATTTTCTACGTACCTTGCTGTACTATTTCATAGTTAATAAAATCTGGACAACACCTTTTCTTGCCATAAAGAAGTGTTATAGAGAGGTTTTTTAGGGTTCTTTAATGTCAAAATTGTTGGCACAAAGAAAGGGTAAAGGGCAACAACTGTTGTTGCCTTGCGGTATGGCCAAAGGCTACTTATAGCCTTGGTCGACAGCAAGGATGTTGCTCTCCGCCTGGCCAAAGACTGCAAGGCTGAGAGTAGCAAGCTCTCGACCATGGTAGCAGCCCACCCATGCAGCCAAGAGTCATGGTTGCATGGGCAACCCTGGCAACTAGGGTTTCCTAGCCACTAAAGGTAACCTTATGGCTATGTTTCCTAGCCGCAAGGGGTGTTTGGGCGACCAAGATGTTTTGGCCACCCATGGCAGATTGCAGCTAAGGAAAGGGCTACAAAAGAGCTCCTTAGGATATATGATTTCTGATAGAACCCTAGAGGAATTCTATACAAATTGATCTTTGAGGCCGATCAACTCTTGGAACGTTATAGGGGTTCCTCCCTCCTAGGTAGTCGGCCACAAGGTTGAATGAAAATTGATCTCTTGCTTATTCAAAAGTGGTGGAGGCTACATGTTTATATAGGACTCTAAACCTTAACCCTAGAGAGGCTGCTTCATATGTTAAATACCTCTTTTGCCCTCCACCCTTGTCGACTTGCCCACATAAGGGGTTTAAGGGGCTACAACATGCTAAGCGCCCCTGCTCAAACCCTAGTCGACCTGCCCAATAAAGGGGGCGATGGTTAGGAAGCCCTAAGACCCTAGATTAAAACCCTAGCCAACTTGTTTTATAAGATAGAGGTGACTAGGTGGGGTTTATTATAATCTCTAAGAGTTTTTTATTAGCTGTTATTTGATTAAGTAGAACCCAACCCTGCTAGGGTCCTATCAAGCCCGCCCTCTTCAGATCAGTCTTGTCCTCAAGGCTAAGGTTCCATGAACTTAGGGAACCTAGTCTTCAAATCTTCATATGACTCCCATGTGACATCTTCAATTGGCAAATTATTTCAGTGCACCAGTACTTCAATAGAGGGACGTCGACAATACATCACAATCCTATGGTCAAGTATGGCTTGGAGTTGCGCTTGAATATCTCCATCATCAGTGGCGTTGGGCAGCTGAATCTAGGCTGACTCATTCCCTCCCAGTTTAGGCTTTAGGCAAGACATGTGGCAGACAGGGTAAATTTTTGCATCAACCGGTAAGTTTAATCTGTACGCTATGGCTCCAATGTATTATGTGATTTGGTAGGGCCCATAAAAGTGCGGAGATAGCTTTATGGAGGCTCATGTATTGATGGACAATTGCTTGTACAGTTGGAGACGAATATATACCCAATCTCCTACTGAGAATTCCCTTTCGCTTTGGTGTGTGTCAGCTTAATGCTTCATTTATGAATTATCTTTTAGTAGCTGTAGGATTTTATCCCTGTCAATTAAATCTCTATCGACTTGATCTACTTTGGCTGAGCCAATTATATATTTAGGAATTCAAGAGCCGATTGACCATACACTACTTCATATGGAGTACATTTAGTAGAGGAATAATATGTAGTATTATACCACCATTCGGTCCAATGGAGCCATTTTGTCCATTCCTTTGGCCGATCACTGGTGAAACACCGAAGGTATGTCTCTAGGCACCGGTTCACCACCTTAGTTTGGCCATCAGTCTATAGGTGGTATGTCTTGCTCATCTTGAGTTTGGTGCCCTGCAACTAAAATAACTCGATACAAAATTTGTTGGTAAAGACTTTGTCATGATCACTTACAATGGACCTTGGCATCCCATGCAGTCTAATAATATTTTCTATAATGAGCTGAGCAATACTAGCAGCGGTGTAGGGATTTCAAACAGCACAAAAAAGAGCATATTTTGTAAGTCAGTCAACCACTACTAGAATTGTGCTTTTACCTGGGGATGGTGGTAGCTCTTCAATGAAATTCATGGATATGTCAGTCCACACTAAGTCCCGTATGTGTAGTGGCTATAACTTCCCAGGACTTGTCACTATCTCACTCTTCTAATATTGGCATACATCGCACTGTGCTACAAACTTAGAAATACACGATAACTGTATCATTAGATGATCATTCGCACGATTTCAAGAGGAGCGATTGAACCATGAAGTCCATAGGACTAGGGTCCAATGGATGAGGGATTATAGATGAGACCCTATGCAAATGAGCTCCTTAGTTGAGGCCCAATTAGAGGCCTAAAGAGTTTATTGGATAAAGATCCAATAATACAAGGTTAATGGATAATTGGATGAAGATCCAATATCTAAGGTAGGAGCCCTAGGGTTTTGGTGGCTCTCTATAAATAGGAGGGGAGATTCATGGTTGATAGGCTGCAGCTTTAGCCACTGCCTCCTATTCTCCTCCCTCCCTCTGTGCAAGAGTTGCGAGATCAGATTTGAGGAGTTTCGCTGTAGAGATCCATCGTGTGGATACCGCTAGAGAGAAGGACATTTGACCTCCTTCATCCTCTCCATCCAGATCTAGAAATACAGGGATATACGATCTTTCTAGGTAAAATCAATCTCTAACGCATAGCAAATTTTCAGTTTCTACATTTTTTCTCGCGACTCCAATCTTTTGCACGACGATTTGATCTGCGTGGGAAATTGACTTTTTGTTTTGATTTTTGTTATGTATGTGATGCTCCCGCTGAGGTTTCCCAATACTTAGCCTACTCTTTGTTTACACTTTCAAAGTACCCGAAGTATTTGCACTCCTTACATTGAGTTAGCTACTATGATTCACCTTCTTATTGTTATCGGACTTATAGAATGTCAGAAATTTTGCTTGAAAGAGCAAAATTTTGCCCCGACTTGGAGCAAGTCTCCAGTAATTTTTTGGTTGCCTCTTGGATTATACCATCTTCTTCATCATCACCATCAGCAACTCCTCTAAATAGAAAAGGTACAACACTACATATTATTTGCTTCGTTCCTTGGTTGAGCACTCCTACATTAACTTAAAATCCTCTACTTTTGGCTATTTTAATGAGAAGCTCATTGACATCAATTTTATAAATTTTCCTTACCTCTGCCCTTAAGTCTCGATTCTTAGAGTTTGCATCTATATTCTCCACCTCCTTGGTCCCTTTCATGACTAAGCACTCTCCCTCTATGAGAGTATGGGATCAATGACTCTACGGATGTCCCAACCTCTATAGTACTATCGCACTATCATACTCATGGCCCTACTATCCATCACCCCACATTTTCATCCCTTTCTTTACAGTCAGTATATCTACCTCTACGGTATTACGGCACTCATCGAAGTCGACCTTCATTCTAACTGACACTTATCGGGTAGCCGAGTCCCTCTAGACTCATCGTCGCTTTCTCATCCCTTTCAACTACCTACTACCTTTATGTTCTCTGATTAGTTCTCCTTGGTTGATGAAAAGATAGACTACAACTCTCATACTTAGCTTTCACCATTATGTTTTAGGGCTCACCTAATTCTGTTCTCCTTTATTTCCTTGGTAGTAATGTTTGCTTACTTAGCTTTGTCTTCTGACTTGTCAGACTCTCTTAAGCGAATATGACCTCTATAGTAATCCAACTCTCTAGCTACTCTGATTATACCGCTGTATGATCAAGCCCCACCATGAGACTTACTAGTACTTGCACTTAGAATTCCCTCTTGGTAGTACATAACTCTTATATTTTGATGAATAAGGCTTTCATCCGATGTAAAATTAGATGCATGCATGGAATATCCACCTCTGTGATACCATGAAAGGCACTCCTTGAATCCATAGCTCTTTTTGTCATCATGTTATTCCTCGAAATGGAGCTCCTAGTAGCTCCTAATCATACCTCTGTATGATCAAGTCCCTTATAAGACTTCTCTTGTGTATGTTACATTGTCTCGAACTATTCCATCATGATTTGCTGCACCATGTCAACTCTTAGTGACATCTCTATTGCATTTTTATCTTTGTGGGATGAACTTGTATTGTAATCTCTCTATGTGTGGTCTCTGCTAGCACATTGCAAGGCTTTCGCCATTTTCAATTGTATTCACTTTTTTTGGCAATCCACCATTATCCACCTACTCTCGGGTCACACTAGGATGAAGCATAGTCTAGGATAGTCCATTGCCTAATAGCTCCCAATGTTCACTGGAAAGTTGGTGCACTATTGTTTGGATCATGAGCCTCTGCCCCCCACCACAATCTTCATTATGCACCACTTCCTTCAGTAACTTGAATGGCAGCACTATAATATATTCTTCAAGAATTTGTTCCTTCATATCCTATTGCCCCATGCCAAGGCCTTCTGACCCCAACTATGCATCCATAAGTTAAGTCACCTTAATTCCTCCGTCAAATACTCCACCGAGATAAGGTGCATGTGCCTCGAAGCTCCCTTCAACTTTAGCACCATGCAGGTGAGTCCACTCCATTAGAATGAGGACTCATGAAATGACATAATCATGCTTTTGCCTTTGTAAGAGTTCATGGCCTTGACTTCTATCCAAGGAAAGCTTCATGCTTTCACTCTATATTTCATCTTCTATATTGACTCACTTTATGCGATTTAGGTACTTTACTAAGTTCCACCTAAGTTACTCTGCTCCTTGGTTTGCATTGAGTTAATGGTGACTCCCGAGCCCACCATGTGAGATCATACGATGACTCCTCATCGCTTGCTCAATCCATTGAGCTTTATGGAGTTGTTGTCTTGAGATATCCCTCCTCAACATGTGGTCTATTACACATGATTCTCCCTCTAGAGAACCAAAATTTGTCCCTCTTGGAAATCTATCTCATTGGAGTAACTTCTCTCTTTACATCCTTCCCTTTAGAAGTTTCAGAGACCACTATCTTCTTAGACTACTCTACCATGCTGAACAAATTGTGTATTATTCTATCCCCATGAACGCACTTGCTAGATTATGACTCTTCGCTAATACAACTCTCACTGCACCCCTCAAGGCTTAGTAGTATATTGAACTCGTTAAATACTTTAGCCTCCTACGGACATATCCTTCCCATGCTAAAAAGAAAGTTTTAATATTTTATGGTATCGAGTGTCGATCGCCTTGGGATGACCACAGACAATTCATTGTCTGTATACAAGTCCTTACATGAGTATCAAATTCTTCGATCCCCTCACCTCTATAAACTTTGCATAGCTCTTTCGGTCACTAAGTAACTTATCCCACCTTGGTCTCATCCTTCGTCAAGCGCCCTGCTTGCGTTGAGCACCATCAAGTTTGGTTGCTAACGTCAAGCCTTAGCTTAAACTCAGTTATCCCAACCTTTATGTGCTATACATTCTTTCCAGCTCGCTTGTTCTCATGGTACCTCTTACGTGAAGGGTTGGTTATTCTTTTGAATGCTAATCTCGGATGCTCACTCCTTTGAGTGACTTCTTTCTCTATATCTTAATACTTATTTCCCCCAAACGATCGAACATGTTGGCTGCTCTCAAATCAACCCTGCTATGTTTCCTACGTTTATATGTCAAGTGTTTTAAATTGTGTTTATCCCATTATGATATCATCTGTCACGAATTTAGCTAGTTTTGCCTAAGTTGTGTGGTACACTTGCATAAATGTTTGCAAAGGTTCAACCTCCATAAAATCTCTTATGATCTCTTAAGGACTTATAAAAAAGAATACAGGTAGAGAAATCATTTAACACAAGTTCCATAATAAGTCACTTTAGCAAGTACTTCATAGATAATGAAAATTACATACATAGACTTTGGAAGCTCTAAACAATCGTGTGATAAAAGGGTCCAAGGTGATTTGTCATGGCCAAAAGTTCTCATTATTGCCCACATAAGACGGTTGCTGAACAAGACAACGAACTAGCCGTAGACACTACCCCAAAGGCATATTCAACCATGTACCACCTGGGTAGCTCCTAGGTGTTGTGTTGGTTGATACTCTGCGTAACTCCACAGAGCTATAAAACCCCTAGAATGGCTTCTTGGATAGCTTATTTCTAGGTAGTTTTACCTCTACGTGATGATTGCATATAACCTATATTTACAAGCCTAAAATGATCATAAAAGCTACTGTAAGCCCTCTATATACTATGTAAAGAATAAACAAAACCAAAAGACACTGACATACATAGACATTACATTAAACACACTGTTTAGAAGCTTGTTCGTGATAGCACATAGCTAGTACTTTCCTTATAGGGCTATTGAACCCTCGTTGCTTGGTGGCTATGTAATATCTCTCATTTTCAAAATATTTATAATGATCTATTTTAAATTATTAATGATGACTTATTTAATAATAGATAGTTTATAAGGACCTATTTGTAAATATGATAAGATGTTTAAAAACTTATTACTAGGGACCTAAAGTAAAACTTAAAAGTTTGATATGAATTATGTAAGATTTAAATTAAGTAATAAAAAAAGGATAATGACATGTGTCATTACCTAGTTTAAAGTGGTGCCACTTATGCATGTTGCGTAGGTGACACATAAGCACCTTGCATATATACTTGTCATCTAACAATTAATAATTAGAGAAGAAAGGGATTTGGCTGCAACGTAAACTTGAGCAGAAGAAGAAGAAGAAAAAAAAAAAAAGGAAGAAGAAAAAAAAAGATTTGGGGGTTTTGAGATTAAAATTGCAAAGGCAAGTGTTATAATCCCATCCTACATAATATTTTCTATCATTTCTCTATTAAAATTTATCTTTATTTTTGCCTTGATTATGAGATAAAATTTGGAACAAAACTGAAATCTCTTTTGTTGGCTGCCTAAGTGTGAATCTGTAATATTTTAGTGACCTATCTACCTTATTCAAGTTGTAACTTTTAGTACAGACCTCTGATTTGGACAAAACTTAGTATTTTCAAAAATCAATTCACATATCTTTCTTTTGAAATTAAGTTTTGAAGTATATAGAGTTTATTTGCTAGCCCAAACGTTTATTTCAATTGAGCATATGAAATCTGTAAAATAGAGTTTGTAGCTCCTGACCTTTCATCACTATATTATTTATATCTTCCTGTTGGAGTCCCTGATTTATGTAAAACTTATTTCATTAGAAAATGCTCATAGATCTTTCATTTGATACTAAGATTGAAAGATTTAGAGTTCAAATGACTATCGAAATTTTTATTTTTTTAGACCTTATGGATTCTATAAAACATGGATCATAATTCCTGACATTTGGCTGTCAAATCATCTATAACTATTTATAGAGACTACCAATTTATATAAAACTTATTTCATTTGAAATTAGACTGATTTAGCTTTCTAAAGATACCCTTTTTGAGTAATTTAAAGTATATTTGATTATTCAAAATAAATTTGAGATGTGCCTTCTGAATTCTACCAAAATAGTGATTGTATCAGTTTTGCCTATTCTTGCTTCATCCATTTCAAAACTAAATTCTTTGATACTCTTGCCTTTGATTTCCTTATATATCTGAATATGATATGTATTAATTAATGTTACATCATATTATTTTATTGAGGCACATGCATGAATTATTATTCCGCATGTGCTTCCAATATATATCAAATTCATTGCTCATGGCCTTTTGTACTATAGTGTTAATGGGATATTCTGGTCCTTTGTCAGAAATGGTTAAGGGTATTTATTATTTTTAGAGCTTGTGATGCTCTACTTCTGTCTGATGGTCTTCCAGAAATGGATGGATCATATTATGTATGTGATCTCACATCACCATCTATGTTTTTGATATGATATCGGATCATATTCTGTCTATGATTTAGCTAAAGTCTTTCTTCTTTAGAGCCTTATATCATTACTTTAAAATATTGCATACTCTTATACCTTATTCCTTGCCTATCTAAATGTATATTATGAATGTTTATGTATTTATCGTATTATTTCATATTTGGTATATGTATATTTCGTTATTCCGCATGTGCTTCCGATATTTATCAATTTTGTTGCTTATGTCCTTTTGTACTCTGGTGTTTATGGGATAATTCTAAACCTTTGCCAGAAATGTTAAAGGGTATTGTGCTTGGAGCCTGCGATGCTCTGCCGGCACTATTGACTTCATACAGACGTGGGTGGATGGAGCTCCCAAACGTGGGAGACTTATGTTCGGTGGTCATTCAGTGATGGATGATCCATATTATGCTTATGGTCCCACGTCACCCTCTATGTCTTTGATATAATATCCAAAGCATTGCTTATGAGTTTATTTCTACACTTTACATAAGAATGAAATGAACGTTATATGTCTGATATGATATTTAAGCTTTTGTTCCTTAATTGTTCGTTTGATAAACTTTGAGATTATTTATACACCATTGATATATTCCGAAATGTCCTATGCATCTTTAATATGCTCCGAAATGTTTTATATTCTCATTGATATGCTCCGAAATATTTCATTTGTCATTGATATCTGCTTAACATTCTTACGCCTTTGATATACTCCGAATCATTTCACATTCCGTTGATATGCTTCGAGTTATTTTATACGGTATTGATATGTTCCGAGATATTTCACACTAATGATTGTTAGCTGTAACAAATTTCCATAACCGAACGAGATTCTCTCGTTCATCAGTTGAGGAAATCACGTAGTTAGTTGAGGAAAATCCTCCTATTTCACCTGTATAAATTGACAATGGATCAATGAATCAATTGGGCATTTTCATTACTTCTTCATATTTCCAACATGGTATCAGAGCAGCTTGCTTAAAGCAAACTCTCTTATTGCTGTCAAACGACAGTAAATTTCCACCGCTTCCGATCGCGTGCAGAATTTATCGTCGACTCCAGTCCATCTACTGTTGCGACATCTGCCTCATCTACTGACGGAACCAACGAGATCAACACCGATCTCCCAACAAGAGCTGATACTGTTGGCGCAACCTTGACATCCTTTCTTTCGCCGGAGCAGCGAAATCTCGGCCGCCTCCCCAGTCTCCAGCCTCGCCAACGCTCCGGCACATTGGCACCAGCGGTCTCCGGCCCTGCAAACGCAGCGCTCGCGAATGCTCCCGTGATCTATTTTAACAGTGGCTGCACTCACTGTGTCATATTCGGATGGGCTGGTTCCAGTATGATTGCTGCACCCGAACATTGCTATTCATCGTATCAGGACAACGGTAGAGTCTCCTTACCTCTCATTCCTTATTTCTTTTACCATCAATCTCTTGGACGCTTTCGTCATATTATTCAAAAATCGGCTTCCTACCCTCGCTCTTCCTCTATCTTCTAACGATTTTTGCAATTGTTTTCTCGAGGAGATTACTACCTTTCTCTCTTGGTTTCCCTTTGACCTGGTATTGGTTCCTCGATGTCTTCGTTCTCTACCTCCGATACTCCAACGCTTTTTTCTGTTGGCAATCTTTCTCCGCATTCAGGACTCACCTCAATTAATGCCGCCTCCTTGATTCCATTTAAATTATCCAAGGGTGGTAATTATGCGTCCTGGCGGGCCCAATTCTCAAACCTTATCTAGCTACCTCTGGTATTCAACATCTTAAGTCCCCACCATATACTCCTCAACTGGTTGGCTCTGCTGAGCGTAAGCATCGTCATATTGTTGAGACTGGTCTTACATTGCTCCATCAGGCTTCCATGCCTTCTATCTTTTGGTCTGTCGCTTTTCAAACTGCTGTTTATCTTATTAATCGTTTGCCTACTCCTCTCCTACAATATCATTCACCATTTGAAAAGTTATTTCAAAAACACCCTAACATCCAAACCTTAAAGGTTTTTGGTTGTCTATGTTATCCATGGTTACGTCCCTACAATTCTAATAAAATGCAACCTCGATCTCGACCTTGTGTTTTCATAGGGTACTCTCTTGAACATAACACCTATCGATGTTATGACCCTCACTATGCTAAAGTCTTTGTCTCCAGACATGTTACTTTTGTGGAGACCGTCTTTCCCTTTCGAGATCATCGACAATCGGTAGTTCCATTAGATCGCAATGAACAATCTTCCTCCTCCATTTTGTCTTCCTTAGATCCAAACTCTCTAGTTACTTCTGTTCCGCAGTTTCCCTCTTTTCCCTCTCCTTCGGCTCCTCCCACCCCCGTGTCTTTGTCTTCACCACACCAAGGTACTTCTATCGTCCCTTCCTCTGCCTCCACCAGCACTGACCCACAACCCTTACCTCCTAGCCCTACTGTCACTTCTCGGCATCCTATGCAAACTCGTTCCAAGTGTGGTATCTTTAAACCACGTCGAGTTCTAGATTTGCATGTTAGCACCGAACCCTCTCTCGACTCTGTTGAACCTACTTCATTCTCTCAGGCTCAGAAATGTCCTCATTGGCGTAAAGCCATGTGTGAGGAGTATGATGCCCTTCTTCACAATGCTACTTGGACTCTCACTCCTCTCTCCACACAAAATATTATCGGGTGCAAATGGGTTTTTCGAATTAAGCGGAATCCTGATGGTTCTATTGCTCGCTATAAGGCACGTCTTGTGGCCAAAGGATTTCATCAACGACCTGGCATTGACTTCACTGAGACATTTAGTCATGTTGTCAAACCTACTACCATTCGGCTTCTTCTAAGTCTGGCAATATCAAAAGGCTGGTGCTTACGTCAGTTAGATGTTAACAATGCCTTTTTACAAGGAACCCTCACTGAAGATGTTTTTATGGAACAACCTCCAGGCTTTATACATCCTCAATATCCGGGACATGTTTGTAAACTAAAAAAGGCCATCTATGGACTTCGTCAGGCTCCACGAGCATGGTATACTGAACTTGGTCTCTACTTATCTTCCATTGGATTTATCAACTCTAAGTCTGATGTTTCCTTATTTCTACGCCAACATCGTGGGAGCACCATCTATCTCCTCGTCTGTGTGGATGATATTATTATCACTGGTGATAACTCAACGGAGGTTCAGGCATTTATTACGCAATTGGCAGACCGCTTCTCTCTCAAAGATCTTGGTACCTTGCATTACTTTCTCGGTGTTGAGGCTACATTTACATCTTCTGGTCTCTTTCTTTCACAACGAAAGTATATTCATGATTTACTGTTGAAGACAAACATGCAAGACGCTAACGTAGTCTCCACTCCTCTATCTCCAAGTACATCGCTGCATCTCTATGATGGTAGTCTTGTCACAGATCCTACTCTATATCGACAGGTAGTTGGCTCCTTACAATATCTAGCACTCACTCGTCCCGATGTCTCCTTTCCGGTTAATAAATTATCTCAATTTATGCATCAACCATCTACTTTGCACTGGACTGCTGTCAAACGCATTTTGCGTTATCTGAAAGGGACTATTGATCATGGCATTTTTCTTCGCAAGAATTCTCCCTCTCAACTTCATGCCTTTGCGGATGCGGATTGGGCCGGTAACGTTGATGATAGAACCTCTACATCTGGGTATATTGTATTCCTTGGTGCTAATCCGATAAGCTGGAGCTCTAAAAAGCAAAAGACGGTTGCCAGATCTACTACCGAGGCTGAATATCGGGCTGTTGCTGCCGCTGCTGCTGATCTCAATTGGATTAGCCACTTACTTCAGGAACTTCAAATTCATTCTGCTTCTATACCTGTTATTTACTGTGATAACATCGGGGCCACTTATCTTTGTGCAAATCCAGTCTTTCACTCCCGCATGAAGCACGTTGCTATCGACTTTCACTTTGTTCGGGATCAAGTAGCTCGCAAGCAGCTCCGTGTCTCTCATGTCCACACAGCTGACCAACTGGCCGACTCCCTCATGAAGTCTCTAGCACGTAAACTGTTTTTCTTCCATCGATCCAAGATCGGCGTCCTTGACAGGAGCTCGATCTTGCGGGGGCATGTTAGCTGTAACAAATTTCCATAACCGAACGAGATTCTCTCGTTCATCAGTTGAGGAAATCACGTAGTTAGTTGAGGAAAATCCTCCTATTTCACCTGTATAAATTGACAATGGATCAATGAATCAATTGGGCATTTTCATTACTTCTTCATATTTCCAACAATGATATGCTCTAACTACTCTTCCTCTACTGTTATGATCAAAGTATGTTTTGAATGAAATGATTTATGATTATATATCTTACGAGATGCTACCTATGAATTCTTATACCTTTGCCTTGCTATCTGAAATCAAGTTTGTTTTGAAAACTATATTTTTTTGTCTTAGATACATTAGTCACTTGTTGAGCTCTATATACTCATTCTGTTGCTATATAAATTTTACAAGTTAGCTTGTCACTTACAGAAAAAGTTAGAACTAAGTTGAGATAGTAGAAAGCTATGTAGATTTTGGGCAAGTCTTATTGGGAAATGTTGTATAAGAATATTTTACATGTAAGGACATATTGTATATAAATATGAACTGATGTATCTTGTAAAAAGGTTAGAATATCTCTTTGTGTGGAATCTTTGAATGTTAAATTTTACAATCATATGAAATGGTGGAAAATGGTTAGTTTTGCATTCGTATAGATTTCTAAGACTGATGGTTTTATAAATATGGTTAATATTTTTGGTTAAGTTAACTTTGAGTTTTATGGATTATCGAGTGATGTGGTATAAGATATATAAACTACACAGATTTTATGAATGGATGTGAATGATCTTTTGAAAATGCTTAAATTAGTGTCCTCAATGTTAGTTTGGATCCTGAGTTCGGATTATTGATGAATTATAATGTATTTTTGAGTTCTGATGGGTTCACGCCTTTCGAATGCGATAATATTTGGGAGGGGGGGCATAACAAAGATGGTATCAGAGCATGATTTGAGGATTACTGATATTTGATATATTTGATGTGCAAAATAAATTGAGGCTTTATTAATTACATAGTGATTGATGGATGTTTGATAAATTTAGAGGACTAAAATTTTCTTTTAAAGGGGGGGGAGAGTGTAATATCCCTCATTTTTAAAATATTTATAATGATATATTTTAAATTATTAATGATAATTTATTTAATAATAGATTGTTTCTAAGGACCTATTTATAAATATGAGAATTTATTTAAAAACTTATTGCTAGGGACCTAAATTTAAAACTTAAAAATTTGATATGAATTATGTAAGATTCAAATTAAGTAATAAAAAAGTGTGATGACATGTGTCATTACCTAGTTTAAAGTGATGCCACTTATGCATATTACATAGGTGACACATAAGTACCTTACATGCATGCTTGCCACCTAACAACCCATATGTTAGCTTAACTTAGAGAAGAAAGAGATTTGGCTTTAATGTAAATTTGAGAAGAAGAAGAAGAAAGAGGAGAAGAAAAGATTTAGGGGGTTTTGAGATTTTGAATCAAATCCACATCTGGGATCAAAATCAGGGATATAACCCCATCCTACATAATATTTTCTATCCTTTCTCTATTGAAATTTATCTTTATTTTTTCCTTGATTATGAAATAAAATTTGGAACAAAACCGAAATCTCTTTTGTTGGCTGCCTAATTGTGAATCTATAATATTTTCAAGATTATGATATGTTTGCATTTTTCAAGTTATAACTTTTAGTATAGGCCTTTAATTTAGACAAAACTTAGTATTTTCAAAAATAGATTCATATATCTTTCTTTTGAAACTGAGTTTGAAGAATTTGGAGTTCATTTGCTAGCCGAAACATTTATTTCAATTGAGCATATAAAATCTATAAAATAGAGTCTATAGCTCCTGACCTTTCATCACTATATTGCTTATATGTTCTTGTTGGAGTCTTTGATTTATGTAAAACTTAATTTATTAGAAAATAGGCTCATAGATCTTTCATTTAATACTAGTATTAAAAGATTTGGAGTTCAAATGACTATCAAAAATTTTGTTTTGTTAGACCTTATGGATTTTATAAAACATGGATCATAATTCCTGACCTTTGGTTGTCAAATCATCTATAATTTTTTATAGAGACTTCCAATTTGTATGAAACTTATTTTATTTAAAATTAGATTGATTTAGATTTTCAAAGATACCCTTTTGAGTAATTTAGAGTATATTTGATTATTCAAAATAACTTTGAGATATGCCTTCTGAATTCTACCAGAATATTGATTGTATCAATTTTGCCTATTCTTGCTTCATCCATTTCAAAATTGAATTCTCTGATGCTATTACCTTTGATTTCCTTACATATCTGAATATGTTATATATTAATCAATTCTATATCATATTATTTTATTTAAGCACATATATTATTTATTGTTTCGCGTGTGCTTCCGATATATGCCAAATTCATTATTCATGTCCTTTTGTACTATGGTGTTTGTGGGATATTCTAGACCTTTGCTAGAAATGGTAAAGTGTATTATGTTTAGAGCCTGTAATGCTCTACTTCTATCTGATGATCATTCAAAAATGGATAAATCATATTATGTATGTGATCCCACATCACTATCTATGTTTTTGATATAATATCATATCATATTTTATCTGTAATCTAGCTAAAGTCTTTCTTCTTTGGAGCCTTATATCATTACTTTGAAATCTTGCATACTCTTATTCCTTATTCCTTGTCTATCTAAATGCATATTATGAATGTTTATGTATTCATCATATTATTTCATATTTGGCACATGTATATTTCGTTGTTCCGCATGTGCTTCCGATATATGCCAATTTTGTTGCTCATGTCCTTTTGTACTATGATGTTTATGGGATAATTCTAGACCTTTGTCAGAAATGGTAAAGGGTATTACGCTTAGAGCCCGCGATGCTCTGTCGGCCCTATTGACTTCACTCAGACGTGGGTGGATGGAGCTCCTAGACATAGGAGACTTATGTTTGATGGTCATTCAGCGATGGATGATCCACATTATACTTATGGTCCCACTTCACCCTCATGTCTTTGATATGATATCCAAAGCATTACCTATGAGTTCGTTTCTGTGCTTTAGATAAGAATGAAATGAATGTTATGTCTAATATGATATTTGAGCTTCTGTTCCTTAATTATTTATTTGATAAGCTTTGAAGATTATTCATACACCATTGATATATTCTGAAATGTCCTATGAATCTTTGATATGCTCCGAAATATTTTGTATTTTTATTAATATGCTCTAAAATATTTTGTTTGTCATTGATTTGCTGCTTGATATGCTCCAAATCATTTCACATTCCGCTTATATGCTCTGAGTTGTTTTATACGACATTGATATATTTCGAGATATTTTACACCAATGATATGCTCTAACTACTCTTCCTCTACCGTTATGATTAAAGTATGTTTCAAACGAAATGATTTGTGATTATGTATCTTACAAGATGCTACCTATAGATTCTTATACCTTTGCCTTGCTATCTGATATTAAGTTTATTTTGAAAACTATCTTGTTTTGTCTTGGATATGTTAGTTAATTGCTGAGCTCTATATGCTCACTCTGTTGCTATATAAATTTTATAGGTTAGTTTGTCACTTATAGAAAAAGTTAGAACTGAGCTGAGATATCTTATAAGAATATTTTGTATATAATAAAATATTATATATAAATATAAACTGATGTATCTTGTAAAAAGGTTAGAATACCTCTTAGTGTGGAATTTTCGAATGTTAAGTTTTACAATCATATGAAGTAGTGAAAAATGATTGGTTTTGCATTCGTATAGATTTTTGAGACCGGTGATTTTATAAGTGTAGTTAATATTTTTGGTTAAGTTAACTTTGAGTTTTATGGATTATCGAGTGATGTGGTCTAAGATATATAAATTGTACAGGTTTTATGAATTGATGTGAATGATCATTTGAAAATATTTAAATCAATGTCTTCAATATTAGTTTGGATGCTGGGTTCGAATTGTTGATGAATTATAATATATTTTTAATTTATGATATATTCACGTCTTTCAAATACGATAATATTCAAGGAACGTGACAAGCTACTTCTATTTGAACGAACCTCTTGGGTGGCATCATGACAAACCTTAGTTATAAGTTTGAGGGGGTGGTGCAATATTTTGTATACCCATTTTTCATTTAAGTAAAGTGCTAGTAAATATTAGGCCTACACCTGTAGGAACGTTTAGCACATTTTTAAGAGCTTTTTTGTGCCTAATAAAAGCTTATTATTATATAAATCTTACTATCCCAACTATCTTACCTGATTTGTGTGCAACGACGATAATTAAACCTGCATGTTATTCATATGAAGTCTGTGCCAAAATGTGTTGTTGTCAATCTCTCTACATACTTTACAGGAATTGTACTTTCAGCATATTTCTTCTTGGGTTGTTTTCCATTGGTCATTACCTCGAAAAAACTGTATCACTCACATATGTTTTCTTCTCCACCTTAAACAAAAGTTCCGAATTAAAATTCTTGGATGGCGTCTAATGTGCTCAATTATGCTCTAAAGAATTTATCTTTAAGCTTTAAAGCAAAATAAAATATTATTTTCATTTTCAGAGTTTTCTTTCTTTAATTTCTGGAGACTCTCATTATTATCCATGATTTCCTGATACTCCAAATTGCAAAAGTTATTCTGATCGTAATCCAAAACATCAACATCTGTATTTACAGGCCAAGCCTTTGACCTTGAACTTTAAGGAGAAGCCAATAGTTTGATCCATGGTTTAGACTTTGTTTAATCTTGAATCCTCACATCCCATACTATGTGTCAGTCTTGTAGAACGTAATGCCAACAGTAAGCATGTTTCTTGCGAAGTAAGCGTATGTCATATATTTCCAGCATTAATGGCAGAGTACGTGAATGCAAGATCAAAGCAGCAACGCACTAAAAGAATATATAGCATCGCACCATCGCCTTTCAGTCTCAACCCTAACTGATACACTCCATGATCGTGCCACGTACTACCCATCATGAGTTACCTCATCGATTTGTCATCAGTAATCAGCACAGAATGCCTATAGGCTTTGATAAGATTAATTCAAATATTTAGAATTAAATATATAAAAAATAAAAATTTTGATTAAGATAAATAAATGAGTATGAAGAAATTTATTGGGCTAGGTTGATTTCTTCATTGTTTTTAAAAAATTATATTTTTTTTCTAATTAATATAAATATATATTTTTAGATAAATCCAAAGCATTGCATATCAAAAGTACTCATCTTTTTTTCTATTATCTTCTTTTCTTCTTTCAAGGGTTCTATATAAAGCCAACAAATATTATATCAAAGCCTATGTCACTTTAAAAAAAAAAAAAAAAGAGAAGCTTTTTAGGGTTCTATATAAAGCCAACAAATATTATATCAAAGCCTATGTCACTTAAAAAAAAAAAAAAAAAGATCAGTAGATTGATTCAGAAGGTGAAAAAAAAAAAGATGGCTAGAGTAAGTATTTCTCATCAGCTTCTTTCTATCTTCAAAGGTGAAAATTATCGATTTTAGACCATTAAAATAATATCACTATTTATTTCATAAGCATTATAGAATCTGGTAGAAAATAATTTTGTTGAGTATGATATATAAGATCCCAAAGATCGAAAAGATCATATGAACGAGAACATGAATAAAGACCCAAGAGCTCTCTACATACTACAACAACAATTAATAGATGAGTCTTTAATTTCCTTAATCATGGTAATATCAATATCAACATAAGCTTAAAAAATATTTAAAAATATGTTTGGAGGTATAGATATAGTAAAATTTTCAAAAGCTTCAATTCTTCGACATAAATTTGAAAGTCTTATAATTAAAGATGTTAAATCTTTATTATGAACCAAATGAAAGCTTATAGTGAAAACATAAAATATTAAAGAGTAGATGAAAATTTTTTATAAAGTTTATCTCTAAAATTTGATATAATTTCTACTATTATAGACGAAGCTAAAGATAAAATTATAATGTTTGTTGATGAATTAAAGGGTTTGTTTTTAATTTATAAACAAAAATTGAATACATCTTTAGATGAAATTTCATAACATACTATCAAATAAAGATAAATCAGAAAAATGATCAAATTCAAAAACTAGATCTCAAGGGAGAGGTTAAAATAGTAGAGGCCATCAACAATCAAATGCTTGAGGCAAGGGACGAGGCTGACAAAATGAGAGTAAGATGAACTGCAATGTAGGCAACAAAGAAACTTATCAATATTTTTATATAAAAAATTAGATATATTGAAAAAGATTACTCATTCAAAAAATATGACCCATCTTAAAGAAAAATTATTGAAATAAAAATCAAGAAAATTATCATAAAAAAATAATTATGAAAAAAGGTTGAAGAATATATTTTCTCCATGACATTTGAAGAAGAATATTTTAAATCTGTTTCGTTTTTGGCTAGTGGATGTAGTAATTATATAATAGGGGATAGAGGTTTGTCTCAAAAACTTAATAATTCAATCATATCTACAATGCATATAAAAAATAAATATAAAATTTAGGTAGAAGAAAAAAGAATAGTTATTGTGAATACCAAATGTAATAAAAAATTTGTTGATGATATGATATGTATTCCTAGTTTAAAAATAAAATCTTATTAGTATAAGACAACTTATGAGAAAAGAATATTATGCCATTTTTATTATAGAAAATTAATTTATGATAAGAAAACTTAAAAATTGATAGCAAATATGAGGATCATAAAAAAAGAAAATATAATATTTATTATTTTAATATTTCTCCTTACATGCATTCTTTGTTACTATTATTGATGAATCGATATTATGATATAAAAGATATGGTCATGTAAAGTATAATGGACTAGAATTATTAAATTAGAAGAATATGATCATTGATTTATCTAAGATTAAAAATAAAGATAGTGTTTGTGAATCTTGTATTTTTGAAAAATAATATAGAAATTTCTTTCAAACAAGTTATTCTTGGAGAGCCAAAATGATTAGAACTTATGCATATAGATATTTGTGGTCCTATAAAAACTATCCTATATGGTAAAGTAAATAGTTTCAGTTATTTACATGTGATTGCGTAAGGATGATATTAGTATATTTTCTAAAAGAAAAAGCTAAAGCTCTATTTGTTTTCAAAAATTTTAAAGTAGATATAAAAAAATAAAATAGTTATTTTTTATTTTAAGAAAAATACAAGTATTTATAGGGAACTAATTGTAAGCTACAACACCTTAGTAAAATGGAGTAGTAGAGCGGAATAACTAAGTTATAGTTAAGAGTATCAGGTGTATGCTTAAAGAAAAAGTAATATCAAAAAGGGATTTTGTAAAAGCCGTGAGTACTATAATATATGTATTAAATCACTTTTTTACTAAAGCAGTACAAAGTAAAACACTTTATAAAAGCATGGCCGGCAAAAATCCAAATGTAATTTACTTAAATGCATATGGTTGTATTGCTTTCTTTTATCTAAAATTAAGAAATTGATTATAAGTTGTGATGTTATTTTTAATGAATAATAAGTTTTAAAGTCTAAAGTAGTTGAAATTTCATCAGTTGTAAAAAAAATCAATAAGTCACATGATATGTTGCATATTGTTAATACTAATTCCAATTCAAGTTATTCTAGTGATACTAAAATACCTCTAAGGAAATTTCATAATCTTTCATAGATATATTAGTCTTGTGATTTTGCATTTGGAACCTACTTGTCTTGAAGTTTTGTAGTTCAAAGAAAAAAAATGGGTGTAAGCAATAATTGACGAACTCTAAGCTATTAAAAAAATAAGATATAAAAGATGGTAGATTTGTCCTAGAAAAAGAATTAATTGGACTCAAGTGGGTGTATAAGTAAAAATTTAATACTTGATGGCTTGTTATCAACATGATAGATTTATCAATTTGATGTTAAATTAGTTTTCTTGAATGAAAGGTTACAAGAGAAGATTTATATAAAATAGCCTAAAAGATTAAAATTAAAGGACTAGAAAATAAAATGTATAAATTAAATAAAATATTATATGACTTGAAAAGGGTATGATATAATAGAATTAACAAGTATTTTTCTTCAATATATTTTTTTTAAAAGTTTAAGCGAGCCAACTTTATATATAAAAGTCTAAGAATGAAAAGTCTTATTATATGTTTATATGTAGATAATATGATTTATACTGAAAATTCATTAGATATATGATGTCAAAATTTGAAAAGACTAATTTAGGACTTTTACAATATATTTTAGGAATAAAAATTATACGCAAATAAAATTTTTCTATATTAAGAAAAATATGCTAAAGATTTGTTAGAAAAGCTTCATATGACAATTTGTAAGCTAGTAAATACTCTAATGAATACAAATGTACACTTATGTTAGGTAATAAAGTTAAAAAAAATAAAAATATTACAAAATTTAATTGGAGGATTAATTTATCTTACATATTGAAGGTTGGATATTATGTTAGCAAACATCACTATGAAGTAACTAAAAGAGTTATTAGATATATCAAAGGAACTCTAAGAACAGATAAAAGATTTTATATTATATTCTTATATTGATAGTGATTGGGTTGATTATGCAGATGATAGAATAAGTACTTTAGAATTTATGTTCAGCGTTGGTTTAAGAGTAATTTCATGAACAATAAAAGGCAAGAATGTGTTGTTATTTTAAGCTTGAGGCAAAATATGTTGTGGCTATAAGTATGGATGGCATGTTAAACAATTTAGTTTCAAAGAATCCTAGTAGATCTTCAGGAAAAAAATAAAATAAATCAACTAAAACCTATTCGACAATAAATCTACTATTACAATGATGAGGAATCATATCTTCCACATGCATACCAAGCATATCGAAGTTTTGATATCATTTTATTTATGAATTGATTGATAAAGAAAAAAATTCAAATGTATTACGATAACATTGAGGACGTGATATCTTTACAGAAGTCCTAGTAAAAAAAATATTTTATTCAAAAATAATTTCAAGTTATGGGGTGTGATAAGATTAATTTAAATAGTTAAGATTAGATTAAAAAATATAAAGATTAATATTAAGATAAATATATGATGATGAGAAGATTTGTTGGGGTATAGTTAATTTTTTCATTGTTTAAAAAAAATTATATTTTTTATTAATATAAATAAATGTTTTTGAATGAATCCAAAACCAGCGTCTTTGAAATTATGCAAAAGCCAATGGACATTTCATGCCAATGTTCTAATCATCAATTTCCATCTTTGTGGAAGGATCGGGATCAAAACAGGAGCAAGTTAACTTGGATCCATGTTTTCTGGTCAAGAAGTACATACCATTCCCGGTAACTCGCTGAGTGTCGTTACTGTGAGACGGGAGGTGGTTCGCTTGTGGCCGTCCGGTGCCGGTCGAGGAGCTCCCTGGCTAATGCCTGGAGATCGCCGCCCTCAAACCCAGAGCTCTCAGAAGGGCTCCTTGTGCTGTTGCTGAGCTGCTGTTGCTGTTGCTGAAGAGTCCATGCTGGTTGCCCCAGGGGGTTGAACAGCGTCGAGAGATCAACCGCAGTAGGGAGGTTCGCGGCTGATGGCAGGTCTGATATCGCGAAGGGTATCGGCGCTACGACTAATGGCGGTGGCAACGGTGGTGGAGGGGATGGCATCTCCGACGTGGCCAGGTGGGCTTGTAAGTAGGACAGCTCCGCCTGCAGGTTGACTACCTATTCCAACTTCCTATCGAATCAATATTCGAGTGCAAACCGTAAAAGCACAGATCGATTCTACTGTTTAGGATCCATCGAAGGTTAGTATGCACCTGCTGTTGGAGGGCGAAGATGTGAGCGACGCAGCCGTAGACGGGGTCTCGGAGACGCGCCTGGGCCTCGTAGCAGATGGTGACAACGGCGTCGAGCCTCTTGTGGGCGGGGATGTGGAGGAGGAGCTTCGACACGTTGCTGGCACCGAACACCTTGTGCACCGCCGCGAAGTGCGCCGCACCTTGCTCGGAGTCGAAGTACGGGGCAAATATGCACCCCGCCATGCACTTCCTCCTCAGAAACTTGCAGGCCCCGCACGGTCCGCTGCCGCCACCTGCACTCCCACCACCTCCGGATGTACCGCCACCGGCAACCCCACTTCCTCCCCCGGTTGCTCCTCCAATACTAGGGCTAGGATTGCCACTCATATCACTGATCTCCCTTTTTTTGTGCTTATTTGAAGGGTGGTGTCCTGACACAAGATGAATCGATTGCTTTGTTTGTGAAAGGATCGAGGACGGACAAAAAGGAAAGGGAGGTCTAAAGATTGATATAGAGAGTGTGTTAAAATGGAGTGAGATGGAAGGGGAAGTTTGTCTTATTGTTAGGGGGACAGTGACTGTTTCATGCTTGTTTGTTTATGGTTTCCACATGACTCTAATGCCATGCCAAGCAACCATACCTACCATCCCCGGCTCTCTCTCTCTCTCTCTCTCTCTCTCTCTCTCTCTCTTCCTCTCTCGGCACTTCAGCTTGCGTGAAGCAAACGTGCAATGGAGAAAAACCCAACCCAAACTTTACTCTTATTCCTTCTCTCTTTTCTTGCTTGTCACCGTTCAGCAGCAGACTTCTCTCTCGACTGTTCTCTTTCACGGTTCAAATTCTTCCTTCCATGAAGCTTATATCAATGTTCTCTCCCTCTCTCTCTCTCTCTCTCTCCAGATATGAGTTACACATAAATGGAGAGCTATATAGATCAGTGTGGGGCAATTGTGGAAGGTGGATTTGGCGTGTCCGCGTCCATGATGCCTCTATATGTGCAGATGAATCCCTTCGTGCTGAAACTAAGGACACGTGAGATGAGTTCATTTGGGCAGGGAAGATAATTTAATGGAGGTACAGATAGAGTAGAATAACAGAGAGAGCTCCAGACGGCAATGACATAGTAGCTTCCATTATTACTGTTCCATTCCCTCAAGACCTTCACTTTTCCAACATGGAGGGGAGTCCTTTTTCGCGAAGCTGCTCACTCTGCTGTTCGTATCTCTTATAATGGTTTGGGCTCGGTCGCAGGAATGTTCTTCTGATCATATAACAAAGCAAATACCGCAACTTCTGAGAGACATATCCAAATCATGCGATTACTCTGCTTCACTAAACAAAGAGCAGCGTGTCAACAATCTTTTTATGTGCCATGCGATCCACGATTCGTTGATTTCTTTGAGTCTCCAACAAAAACTAATGGGTCCATTGTAGTGTTCGCCAGGACCAATGCAGGTCCTCCGAGTGAGTCGTGCGGGACCTCGACATTGCGTGCGGGTCTGCTTCTGTTCCTCCACTCGTGCGGTGGTCGTCGGCGCGTTGGAATCAGAACAAAAGCTGGGGAAGGATGACTTCTAAGTATGACTTCCTCTCCAGATTTCCCGTAGAAGGGAGTGCCAGCTTTAAACGGGGGGGTCCTTGTCCCCTTAACATGGAACAATGGAAGAGTGTTATGCGTAATATTAGTGCCCCCTAACAAACGGAAGTCCGCTAACTGGGGAGAAGGGAGAGGAGGTCAAAGGATGGACCCACCCAATTTGGTGGACCAACACGAGCTTTCCTTCCCCATGGCATGCATGTTGGAATGTGATGAGAGAGAGGGCCTACCTACCACCTAAAGGCTCAACAACACCTCTCCCTTCAACCTTCGTCCCCAGATCTCTAGCCATGTCCTCGTTGGATCGACCGACAAGATCGCTTTTAGGGACACCAAATGCAGGAGAAAGGACCTAAACTTCAGGTCTTAGTGCATAGCTGCAGCGTAGTGCAAGGACTGTGCATTTTAAGAGAATAGCGAAGAGATCATTGACCGCTGCTGGTCTGTAATGGACACTGGTTTGTGGCGGACTAGATGATTATCAATGGAAAGAGATGGAAATGCTTAATGATTTGCTGCTAATCCAAAGAGGAAAGTTTCAGAGAATTAGGTGAAAGGCAGATGGGTAGTAGAAGAAGAAGGAGTCTTGATTGCCAGGAAATAAAATTGTTTTCTGTGCATGTCAGTCGACAAAAAAAAAAAAAAAAAAAAAAGGTCTACAACATAACTCAGTCCCAAGTGTATCCCGATCCGGGTTTCATGTAGAGATGTCAAATTGTGCTTTACTTCCAGGATGTGGACTTTTATGGCAGTTATCAGCAAGTGTGTTCTTCTTCCTGCCTCTGCTGCGGCCAGCGTTTCATATCATAAGGTTGCAAGTAAAGGTAGGCGTAGAACAGTAAGCTAGCTCGACATACTAGAGTTACACAATGCAAATTATCTCGTACCTCTTATTAATGAATAAATATATAGGTCAGTAAACATGCTAAAACAACTTCACTGGTTCTACATTCCAAGTTCAACATCACAGCTCTAGGTGATCCTAAGCCAATGCAAGAAAAGTTTGGGTGGCTCCGAGGAAGGAAATGGTTGAGTTTGTTGGGAAAACAGTGAAGAAAAATCCATCATACATCAATAATAAAATACATATAAAAAATTCGATAAAATATTTAACGTGATTTGATAACTCCTGCTTGTATCCATGAACAAAATCAAATTCTTCGTCATGCGAAATCAATTATAATATCATTGAATTATCCTCACTCCAACATACATTTTTCTTACATACCTTTTTACACAAATATTAAAAAGAATTTATATTTTTCTCACCCTCTTTAAAACTCTATAAGAGTATAATACCCTTTCTAGACACTTGAGAGAGAAAGTCAAGATGTATTTCTCTCATGTTGCTCTCCTCTATCAGAATCTAAAAAATACATAAAAAAATATTTATAAGAGAAACCAAACTCTAATTACTGACGTTTCTTTCTTAGAAATTTTATTTAATTACTAGTCGTGAATCCCAACAGAGTTATCGATTTGCAAAAGCTACTTCTAAAGATTGTTGAGAATTGATTCATGGTAGTTACATAGGTAGTTAACATGTTTAGAAGTAGTGGCTCATGTTTAGGAGTTGTGGAGGTAGTTTAAGAGTTAGTGGGGGTAGTTATTAATCATGGGTGAGATAGTGGGATGAAGGAAGTGGTGTGAGGTAGTTATTATTATGTCCTATAAATAGGACCTTAGAGAATGAAGTAAGGAGGCAGAGAGTGTGTGAAGAGAAGAAATTTTGTGCATTTGGAGATAATCTTGTAAGTGTTCTTGTTCTTTTACCTCCTGTTTAATACTACGTCGTTTTCTTGATTGAAAGCGTTTTCGTTCATTGGATCGTAGTATTCTGTTTTATCGTTTTCTTGCTCCTCTTTCCCCAACATTTGTGGTATCAGAGCTTTGTTTCAATCTGAACTGGGCATTATGGCTTTTAATGGCAATTTTATGTCTCAACCCCTTATTCCCATCTTCTCGGGCAAATCCTATGAATTTTGGAGTATCAAGATGAAGACTATATTCAAGTCTCAGGATCTTTGGGACTTGATAGAGAATGGATATGCAGATCCAGATGAAGAAACCAGGCTGAGGGAGAATAGAAAGAAGGACTCAAAGGCATTATTCTTCATTCAACAAGCTGTGCATGAGATAATCTTCTCAAGAATTGCAGCAGCGACAACCTCAAGACAAGCTTGGCTGATACTTCAAAATGAATTTCAAGGCTCATCGAGGGTGATCATGGTAAAACTTAAAACCCTTCGCCGTGAGTTTGAAATTTTGTTTATGAAAAGCAATGAATCAGTGCAAGATTTTCTTTCTCGAGTGACTGAAATTGTTAGTCAAATGAAATCCTATGGTGAACATCTACATGATCAAATAATTGTTGCAAAAGTTTTGAGAAGTTTAACTCCGAAATTTGATCATGTTGTTGTGGCAATTGAAGAGTCAAATGACTTATCTACTTATTCATTTGATGAACTAATGGGTTCCTTGCAAGCACATGAAGCAAGGTTGAACAGATCACTTGAAAAAAGTGAAGAAAAAGCATTTCAGGTTAAGGGGGAGTCTTCTACTTCAAAAGAAGACAAAAAAGCAACAGGAAGAGGACGTGACAGAGGAGGATTTCGTGGTAGAGGAAATGGAAGAGGAAGAGGAAGAGGACACTTTGATGGGCATGATGAAAGGCAATCAAGCTATGATCAGAAAAACTACAAGAGTGGAATTCAATGTCACTATTGTAAGAAGTTTGGTCATATGAAGGCAGATTGCTGGAAAAGAGAAAAGCAAGCAAGCTATGTGGAAGAAAATGAAGACAATAGTAAGTTGTTTATGACTCATTCACAAGTTAATGATATCTCAAATGACATTTGGTTTTTGGATAGTGGATGTTCTAATCATATGTCAGGCATAAGATCAATATTTAGAGATATTGATGAAACTCACAAGTTGAAAGTTAAACTTGGAGATAGCAAGCAAATCCAAGTAGAAGGAAAAGGAACAATTGAGGTGAAGACAAATCAAGGGAAGGTAAAACACCTTGATAATATTTTCTATGTTCCTAGCTTATCACATAACTTGTTGAGTGTTGGACAATTGATAGATATTGGATATTCAGTTATATTTGATGATGGTTCATGCACTATTAAAGATAAGAAATCTGGTTTGATTATAGCAAATGTTTGCATGACGCAAAATAAGATGTTTCCAATTGATGTTTCAAATATTGAGAAACATGCTTTTGTTGCAAATCAAAAGAATGAGACAAATTTATGGCATTTGAGATATGGACACCTTAACATCAAAGGTTTAAGGTTGTTAAATCAAAAAGAAATGGTTTATGGATTGCCTAAAATTAATACACTTGATGTATGTGAAGGATGTATTTATGACAAACAAAGTAAAAAATCATTTCCTATTGGAAAAGCATGGAGAGCATCTAATTGTCTTGAATTAATTCATGCTGACTTATGTGGACCTATGAATACAAAATCATTTGGGGGAAGTCGATATTTTCTGTTATTTACTGATGATTATAGCCGCATGAGTTGGGTATATTTTCTGGAATTGAAATCTGAAGCATTTGATAACTTTCAAAAATTCAAGGCACTTGTAGAAAGGCAAAGTGGTAAATGCATAAAGACACTTCGGACAGATAGAGGTGGTGAATTTATGTCTAATGAGTTTAATTCCTTTTGTGAAGAAAATGGTATTCGCAGGGAATTGACAGCACCATATACACCGGAGCAAAATGGTGTAGCTGAACGTAAGAATCGAACTGTTGTCGAAATGGCAAGAAGTTTGCTTAAAGGAAAGCATCTTCCGAATCAGTTTTGGGCAGAAGCAGTTGCAACAGCAGTTTATTTGTTGAATATTTCACCGACAAAAGCTGTTATGAATCGAACTCCTTTTGAAGCTTGGTATGGTATAAAGCCAACTGTAAGCCATCTAAGAATTTTTGGTTGTATTGCTTATGCTTTGGTAAATTCACAAAATCATCATAAGCTTGATGAAAAATCAGAAAAATGCATCTTAATTGGATACTATGCACAATCCAAAGCATATCGATTATATAATCCTGTAAATGGCAAAGTTATTATTAACAGAAATGTTGTATTTGATGAAAGGGTAAGTTAGAATTGGGAGATTAATTAAGGTGATGCACAAATTCGTGTTCCAGCAGAACTAGTTACTCCACCAAATCAAGTGACAGATCCTGCTCCAACAAGATCAACGTCAACCTCACCCAGTAGCAGTTCAAATTCAGCAAATGATTCATCAAATGAAACCTCTCCAGGAAGGTTTAGATCACTAACAGAGATTTATGATTCAATATTTACTTTATTTATTTCAGATCTATAAGTTTTGAGGAAGCAGTTGAAAAAGAGGAATGACAAAAAGCAATGACGGAGGAAATCAAGTCAATTGAGAAGAATGAAACCTGGGAGCTAATGGATCTACCAAAAGAAAAGAAAGCTATTGGTTTGAAATGGGTGTACAAAACAAAGTATAATGCAGATGGAAGTATCCAGAAGCATAAGGCTCGGCTTGTAGCAAAAGGATATTCGCAGCAACAAGATATTGACTTTGATGATACTTTTTCTCCAGTTGCTAGATTCGAAACCGTGAGAACCTTTTTGGCTTTAGCTGCTTATTTGAGTTGGCCTGTTTATCAATTTGATGTGAAATCTATGTTTTTAAATGGAGATTTACAAGAAGAGATTTTTGTTACTCAACCTGAAGGTTTTTTGGTTAAAGGACATGAAGAAAAGGTATATAAGCTAAAGAAAGCACTTTATGGGCTTAAACAAGCTCCAAGAGCATGGTACAGTAAAATTGATTGTTATTTTCATCAAAATGGATTTAAAAGGAGTTATAATGAACCTACCCTTTATCTAAAGAAGGAAGGTGAACATAGTATTCTTTTGGTTTGCTTTTATGTTGATGATATTATATATATGGGTTCATCTGACTCTGTTGTGGCAGAATTTAAAAAATGCATGATGAATAAGTTTGAAATGTCAAATCTAGGTTTACTGCACTATTTTCTTGGGTTGGAGGTGAAGCAAGGATCAGATGGAATTTTTATTTCACAAAGAAAGTATGCAATGGATCTGCTAAAAAAATCTAATATGATTAAATGCAAAGCTGCAGCTACACCCATGAATGTAAATGAGAAATTGAAACTTGAAGATGGTACAGGTTTGACAAATGCAAGATACTACAGAAGT
The DNA here is from genome assembly GCA_029747655.1 of Ensete ventricosum. Lineage (NCBI taxonomy): Eukaryota > Viridiplantae > Streptophyta > Magnoliopsida > Zingiberales > Musaceae > Ensete > Ensete ventricosum. Next base: position 43,368,321 of record JAQQAF010000001.1, read on the forward strand.
TTAGTTGGAGGTTTGATCTATCTAACTCATACTCGTCCAGATATTACATTCTCTGTTGGTGTAGTATCTAGGTTCATGCAAAGTCCAAGTAAACATCATCTCGGAGCTGTTAAAAGAATTCTACGTTATATTGCTGGAACTACAAATTATGGAATATGGTATTCTCATAATTTTAAATATAAATTATTTGGTTTTACTGATAGTGATTGGGCAGGAGATTTGGATGATAGAAAAAGTACTTCAGGCAATATTTTTAGCCTTGGATCAGGAGCTATATCATAGAGTTCAAAGAAGCAAGCAACAACTGCATTGTCGACATCGGAAGCAGAGTATGTAGCTGCAACATCAGCAGCATGTTAAGCTATATGGCTTAGAAGACTTCTTGAAGATCTTCATCAAAAACAAATAGATGCAACCGAAATATTTTGTGACAACAAATCTACAATTGCACTGGCAAAAAATCCCTCATTTCATGGAAGAACGAAGCATATAGAGATACGCTATCATTTCATCCGAGATCTTGTAGCAGATGGAGCTATAACAATGAAGTACTGTGGCACGGATGAACAAGTTGCAGACATTCTCACCAAGTCGCTTCCCGTTAAGAATCATATTTATTTTATGTCTCAAATTGGTGTATGTAACTATGAATCAAGGGGGAGTGTTGAGAATTGATTCATGGTAGTTACATAGGTAGTTAACATGTTTAGAAGTAGTGGCTCATGTTTAGGAGTTGTGGAGGTAGTTTAAGAGTTAGTGGGGGTAGTTATTAATCATGGGTGAGATAGTGGGATGAAGGAAGTGGTGTGAGGTAGTTATTATTATGTCCTATAAATAGGACCTTAGAGAATGAAGTAAGGAGGTAGAGAGTGTGTGAAGAGAAGAAATTTTGTGCATTTGGAGATAATCTTGTAAGTGTTCTTGTTCTTTTACCTCCTGTTTAATACTACGTCGTTTTCTTGATTGAAAGCATTTTCGTTCATTGGATTATTCTGTTTTATCGTTTCCTTGCTCCTCCTTCCCCAAGAAAGATTTCAGTGGTTCAATTAGACAGCAAGCAATTCTGTATGTGTCACCAGCAATTCTGCAGAAGGGGGCAGAAGCTACAGGGAATGCATGGTAGATTATATGTTGGATTAAATGAACCAGCTGAGAGTTGAAGGAAGGTTTATGCACCAACGATGAAGCAAATAAATATAGTAGTAGTTAACATTTCAGCTTATATCTCGATTTTTAGCCGATTCTTAAACAATTCGAGGAAGAATCCAAGACAAAACGGCTCTAACTATCACCATTATTATGATTGCTTAAATACAGTGAAGCAATGATGTGGCCTGGAGATAAACAGTCATGACAAGACATACAAGTCAAGAAGAGTTCGGATTGATGCCACATGTCATCATAGATAGGCCCGAAGTTGTAGCAAAGGTGTGACATGATCAAAATTGGAAGAGAGAAATTTTGAGAAGGAAAACGGCATTGATTGGATGACAATGTCAATTTGGTTGTCATTTTAGAGTTTAAGCTTTGGTGGCAAGCAGAAAACAGAAGAAAAACTTGGCATTAGTAGCTCCTATACAAATGACAGAATGAAAGATAAGCTGAGAAACACAATGCATCACGGAAACAAATCCAAGCATTTCGAATGCAATACTTTCTAATGAAGAATTCGCATTGTTGAAGCAGCACCTGCAGATTGGTCTCTTGCTATTACATGAAACCTGCAACTCTGAAGTGTAAAATGTAAGAGATGATAAGAAAATGGGAGTCTCCAAATGGCAAAACGACAGGGGTTTATGGGGTTAGAAAGTAGATGATAACATTATTTTTATAGGACGACTAAACACCGGCATGCAAGTTTAGAGTTCGCCAAGACAAGCAACTTGGCCAGCATTTTGAGCTATCATCTGTTGTGCAACTCACAGTCTGTGGTTCCATTCAGAGTTCAATGGCAGGATTTGCTTCATTATTTAGACAACACTGAGCACATAATGCCAGAAACTTCAACTTCAATGGGTTCATCTGATCATAATAAGGTAAAAGGTCAACGTGGGTATGATTTAGATGCATTTCAAACCAAAAAAGAAAAAAAAAGAATCAATCACAAAACATGCTCGAGAACGAATGTTATCTCGATATACTACAACTACCAAAGAAACAAGTGATAGATAATATGCACAACAAAACAAAAAAGAAAGAGGCAAAAATTTTAATAAACTTCTAAATTTTGGATGGTTATTTATATATGTTCCTTCCATATATATATATATATATACACGTCCAATGACTTGTCTGTGATTTGCACAGTGATCTATTTTATTTGGTGTTACACCAGCTGAGGCGCAACAGCAACTGGTACCAAATGGTATCTATTTTAATCTACAGGTATAGTCTTTGATACTTTGGAATGATCCAAAAATATCTATTTATATTGATTAAAAAATAAAATATAGATATTTTAAAATATTAAAAAATCTATCATATCTAAATAAATCTCATCCTCATTTAAATTAATCTCATCATCATCTAAACTAAATTAGAGTTAAATCTTTATCTTTCATTCTATTAAATCTTAACTCCTTAATCGATCTTAACTACTTGAATTATTTCTAACACACTCTCTTAATTCAAGTAATTATAATTTAAAATTATTTTTAAAAAATATTTTTTTTGCCAAAATTTTTGTAAAGATGTTGGCAAGCTGATCTTCGTTATTGCAGTGGTTGTCTTATATTTTTCTCTGTCCATAGATTTTTGAGAACTTCTTATCTGAAATCCGAACTTGAAATTTTTCTCTGTTCATAGATCTTAGATCTATAAATTGACATTTTTCTCTTCGGTAGCCATCTTTGATGATTTGATAAAGACTCTATATTTGTAGTATCGAATCTCTTTGAATGCAGAAGCTTCATTTTTCTTTTTTTTTATCTTAGCTTTTTTCACATCATCAAAGACTTCTATCATCTTTGTGTGTATCTTCATTGTTGTCATTGGAGTTTAAGATCTTATCCTTTTTCTGTGAATGTGGTTTATCAACTGCAGTTTCTAAATTATCATGACCTACACTATATGAGATAGTTTGTATAGATCCATATAAATTTAGATGATCATAATTTGTATATCATAATGTTTATTCACCAATAAGAGTAGTCAAATCCAAAAATAATAAATGAAACACTTTATTTTTTGTTATCCTTACAGTTGCTATCAATTTTTTTATTTTTTCTCATAAATCAAGTATTTTTTATCATAAAAAATAATATAATATTATTTTCTCATTAGTTGTCCTATACTAATAAAATTTTATTTTAAATAAGAAATAAACAACACATCATCAATAACCTTTTTACCGGATTTAGTCTTCACAATAACTGTTCCTTTTCATTTCAAATAAACTTTTATCCCCTATCATATGATTATTATATCCACTATCAAAAAATCAAACAGATGCTATAAAGAAAATATTATCTTCATCTATTTTGTCATCATTACTTTCCTCATTATAGTTAATTTGATTTTTGTTCCAATAATCTTTTTCAAGATGATCATATTTTTTGCAGTAAGAACAAAGAGGAACATTTCGATTTTTATTTTTGTACTAACAATCTTTTTCAATATGTCTAATTTTTTTACAATAAAAACATCGACGGGTTTCTTTGTTACCTTCGTTTGTTTTTCTTTGAACTTAAGTTGATCGATAATGACTTCTATCATTTTGATCTCTCCCTTGAGATGTAAATTCTAAATTCTTCTTATCCTCTATATTCATTTGGAGAACATATTCTAAAGTTTCATTTGACAATGTACTTGTATCTTTAGACAATGTACTTGTATCTTTAGCTTCTTCTATAGCAGTAGAGATTATATCAAATTTTAGAGATAAACTTCGTAAAACCTTTTCTACTACAGTTTGATCTTTTATATTTTTACCGTAAAATCTTATTTGATTCATAATAGAAGAAATTTTAGAAAAGAAATCAGCGATCGATTTCGAATCTTTCATCATAAGAGTTTCGAATTCACGACGAAGAATTTGAGCTTTTAAATTTTTACCTTCTCTGTGCCTCCAAACATATTTTTTAATATCTCCCAAGCTTATGTTGATGTTGATGTTGATGTCACCATGATTCTGGAAAATAAGAAATCATCTATTGCTTGTTGTAGTATATAAATGGCTCTTGCATCTTTCTATATGCTTTTAATCTGCAGTCTACAATGCACGGTCTTCGATACATTGGAATGATCCAAGAATACCTATTTTTATTGATTAAAAAATAAGATATAGATATTTTAAAATACTAAAAATTCTATCACATCTAAATAAATCTCACATTCATTTAAACTAATCTTTATCATTATCTAAACTAAATTAGATCTAAATCTTTATATTTTATTTTATCAAATCTTAACTCCTTAATCAATATTAACTCATTGAATTATTTTAAAAAAAAATTTATCTGTGGTGGTGATTCTTTCAATACCAGAGGTTGCACAGCTTCCGTTGGTGCGAATCTGAGCACACGGGTGTGGTTTTGTTGTGGAGCTATCAGTATCGTCATCGACCTTATCGTTAGGTTGCAAAGGCTCATCAGCTTCGCTTCCGGTTTGGTGATTGAAGTGGGGATGGTGATTAGGTGTGGCTCGACTGGAGCACATAAATTATTGAGGAGCATTTAGTTGATGTCTGTCCTCTGCGGAGAAACCATCTTCTTCTTCTGATATGGTTTCCAGCGGCACCAGAGGCGAACAGCTACCCGTACGTACTTAGTTAACAAGTTTTTCGGGCTAATTATAATTTTATATTAAGATTCTTATGATTATAAAAATAAAATAATTAAATCTCATTTTTCCTAGGTTATACTAATAAAAACATAATGACATCATATATCGATTGCTCTTGGCTTAATTAAATGATAATCCCATCTCTAGGTCTAAATTTACTGTCACATTCAGTGTCAAAATTCTTATTTTCTTCTCATTCAAGATCCATTCTTGCCCTTGATTTTTCCTTAAGAAGAGTAAATTTTTTTGGATAAAAATCTATCTTTTTCACTTAGGTTTTCTTGGTGTTGTTGATTGTTTTATTCAAACTACTTTTTTTTTTTCGGGATGCATTTTGTGGATCATTTGGTTTGTTAGAATAGCAAAAGAGTAACAGAAACAAGTGGTTTGGAATACCATCCTTTAAGCATTTAATGTTTTTCCCTTCATCAATTAATTTCGTGTTGGGAGGAAGAGAAAGAAATAATCTCCTTTCCATTGTGCAAATCTCTACTTTCTTATTTCAATCATCAATCACTTATCGTTCGTCCAATCCTTCATTCCCCATTTCTCTATTATTCCTTTGGGCAATAGAACAAAGACCCAATGCCCCATTGCTCCCATCATCATCTTTTCAAATTTAAGTATGTAAAGCTTGATTATCACTACATGATTAGCCATGGGATGTACCTATTTTTCTCACCCCTTTATCACAAATTAATTTTATCTAAGTCGTATGATACCTTTATATATTCATCCGTAAAGAGTTAACCTCTTTGAAACCTAAGGTTAGAGAAAACATTTAACTCGAGATCTCACAAATAGATATTTCAACAAACACTTAATAGACAATGCAAATTACAAATATATACTTCACAACCTCTGAATGATCACGCAATAAAAGGTTCATGATTGTTCACCGTAATCAAAAGTCCTTACAAATGCCCATATGATATTATTGTTGAATTAGGTAGTGAACTGACTCTAGACATTACTCGAGAGGCTCATCCAACTATGTGCCACGAAAGTAGCTCAAAGGGGTTATATTGGCTGACACTCTATATTAGTCTACGGAGCTAGAAAACCCCCTAAATGACTACTAAGATTATTTATTTTTAGATAATTTTATCTTTGTACGATGACTACATATAACCTGCACTTACAAGACTAAGATATGTTGGAAAACCACAAAAGAGCATCACATGCGTAGTGGAAGAATAAAACAAAATCGATTTCCTATAGTTATTACATCATCGTGTAAAGATTGGTGTGTAAAAGATCACAAAAATCAAAAACTACGATACATGAGAGATTGGTTACCTAGGAAGATCGTATAACTCTGAAATTTTAGATCTAGTTGGAGAGGATGAATGAGGTCAAATGTGCTCATCTCTAGCAGTATCCACATGATGGATGGTTGCAGCAATACTCCTCGAATCGTAACCTAAAAACCCACAACTCTTATGCACCTTCTCGTAGCACTCGTGGAAAAAGATCTGCTATCTTCTTCGCTACCCTCTCACAGCAGAGAAGGACTGGTCGGCTGAGAAGATGAAGGAGGGAGGAGAATAGAAGGGGGCAGCCAAAGATGTAGCCTATCACTATTGTGCTGCCCCTACCTCCTATTTATAGAGAGCCACCAAAAATCCTAATAGATCCTACCGTAGTGAGTATTGGATCTTCATTCAATTATCCACTCATCTTGGATTATTGAATCTCTACCCAATAATCTCAATTGGCCTCAAATCGAGCTCATGCAAGGAGCTCATCAATGTTAGACCTCATCCAATGAGAATATGGGCTAATTGGATAACTCATATTCAATCCTCTATTCGCTAAAAAATCCACCATATGTGTGTGACCTTATAGGCTCAATATCGAGCTGGCTATGAATTTCTCTTGTCAGAACTCCTTCTAACTCAGTGAATTGTCATATCATAATAATTCACTCAACTCATCAACTATGTACGTACTAAGCTACTATGTCATAATCCCTAGACAATATAGGGGATCTAATCTATTGGACATATCTATCCTCAGTTAACATATATCTATAGTCCATCATCCATCTAATATCCCAGAGATCATATGTTAGGTATGGCATGCCACATATGGAATCTGTTCGAGTCTTGCTCTAATCGGATTCTCCCAGAGAACTCCTTCTCTCTCAATCTAAACTACAATAGCTAGGGATTTGTTCGAGCAAGGACACACGAGATATTTCTCTCACGATATCGAGAATGGATGATCCTCTATTAATACTCAATTACCTTCATAAGGTTGGCTACCAATCCTGATAATCGATTGTATTAGATCTAATTTTTTTTCGATTTGTAAGTCCGACATCAAAGAAATGAATACTCAAACAATGCATCTTTGGTATATCAAGTTTAAAGACCAAACACACAACTAGGACTACAGAATCATTGTCTGACATTAGGTATCATTAACTATATAGCATTCCGTAAGTAAATTAATTAGTGAACTCATTCTCCAATGAGCACATGTACTGTACCCCTAGTATCCCCACCACACGAGTGGTTATGAGACCACATGCCTCCATCGTATGGATGAGTATATAGTACACTGGTCTATCATGTTATCTTTATATCATTCTCGAGTAACATATAATCGAGATCATTTAAGATCTGTGTTTAAAGATGAATTGGTCTCATCATTGCGATCTCATCACAATTTGATTGCCACTGCACAGAACTAATGATATCATAATATATATACAATAGATAATATCATATGAGAAAATATTGATAATAATAATAGTGTTATGCAGCGTGTCACACGGCCATCACTCACGTGATTGGCTTGCAGGACACATGTAACCAACAAGACAATTATAAAAGATAACTAAAATAAGGTTACCAAGCCTACTACAAACCATCTACAGGGCAATGTAAAGGATGAATAAAATCGAAAGACTCGAACATATACATATAATACATCGAACATCCTTTATGAAGATTTGTTTATAACATTTTCTCCCACTTATTCCTTTGATATCCTCGTCAAAGCCTTTAGAGATGCTACATCTCCTCACCTTTACTAAATCTATAATCTTCTACTCTAATTGCAATGCGTCTCTTGGTTCCCAATTGCTCTTCGTTGTTATTGTTGAATAGTCAAACTTTGATCCGTCAACACTATTTTAAATCGCTAATAACTCTGACTCTGGTGTGGGGTCGATAGAGTTGTGCTAATTTTTGTTGGTTTTTAGATCCCTTTATCTAAAGAAAAAGTTTCTCTTATGCGTTAGCCTCTCAAATGTCTCACGACGCTTGAATTGGTTGGATTCTTATTGGAGCTTTACTAAGTATCGTCTTATAAAGATGATTGTTGGAGCTTTGATACGTATCAACTGACAGATATTTGAAGCTTTTGAGGTCTTTCCTCTATAAATCTTAGATATTTATTCCTCTTCTACTTAGTTGTCGCCTTTAATTAAGCTCGTGTTACTTTTGCTTTTGATTGTCATTTTGTTAAAAATTTAACTAGATAATATACTATCTATAGAACTGATCATTTTTTATGACAATTTAATAACTATTATCTTCCACAAAGTTTCTTCGAATGATCTTTGAACATATATAGAGCTCCTCAGTTAGATAAATAAGAGAAGTGATGTACTTGGTTTTGCATGTTCTCTTAAGAGTTGAGAAAGCAAAAGTTACTTTAATTTCATTTGCATCCTTGAGGGTTATACTTAATGTATCAAACTAGTTACTACCATTCATCTACTCATTACGCATACTTTTGGAGTACTTAAAGTATTTGCACTCTAAGCATTGAGTTAGCTACTACAATCTGCCTTCTCATTGCTATCGAACTTTTGGAATATAAGAAATTTACTCAAAAATAGTAAAATTTCACCTCAATTTAGAGCATGACTTTGATAGTTTTGGTTGCTTTTAGAATTATACAATCTTCTCTATCATTTGTATTGTCTACTTGTTTAAGTAGAATAGGTATAGCATCATCGCATATTGCCTACTGTATTCCTTGGTTGAGCACTCTTGCATCAACCCGAAATCTCCAACTTTCAACTATCTTGATGAAAAGCTCGTCAACACCGATCTTATGGAGTTCCCTAGCCCTTGCCCTTCTGCCTTATGTGACCATGCGCTATTCCTCTATCAGAGTAAGAGATCGATGACTCCACAAAAGCTCTACCTTTACGATATCATAAGACTACTTTGCCCATGGTCCTATTATTTGTCATCTTGCATCTACATCACTTTTTTCACGATCGATAGATCTTCTAAGTCTACCTCTATCCTAATCGCTACTTGGTTTTTGGTAGCTAAGTCCCTCTGGAGTTATCGTTACTTCCTCACCCCTTTCGACCACATACTTAAGTAGCTTTGTATTCTTCGAGCAGCTCACCTTAGTCAATGAAAATATAGACTGCAACTCTCATGCATAACTTCTGCTATTATATTATAGGGGTCACATCGATTATATTCTCATTTTTGTCCTTGATAGCAACTTTCGCTCACTTGACCTTGCTTCTAACTTGTCGTGCTCCCTCAATTGAATATAAGCTCTATAGTAATCTAATTATCTAATTGCTCTGATCATACTTCTATATGATTTAAGTTCCCACCACATGATTCATTAGTACTTGCACTCAAAATCTATCTGTATGGTATATAGCCCCTATATACTAATGATTAAGACTTTTATCCAATACAAAATTTGAGACATGTACGGAAGACCCACCTCTAGGGTACTATGGTATTTACTCCTTGAATCCATAGCTCTTTTTTATCGTCATATTAGTCACTAAAGTTGAGTTCCTAATAGCTCTTGATCATACCTCTATATGATCGAATCCCTCATAGGATTTCTCTCGTGTGTATCACATTACCTCGAACTATTCCATTAGCATCCGTTGTACCATATTGCCCCCTGGTTACATCACCATGTCATTCTAATCTTTGTTGGATGAATTTAGATACTATCTCTCTGTATGTGGCCTCTACTAGCACATAATAGAGCTTTTATCATCTCCAATTGTGTTCGCTCCTTTGGTAATCGAACCTCGCCCACCTACTCTCAGGTCAAACATAGATGAAACATAACTCTAGGATAATTTATCACTAAGTAGTTCTCGAAGTCCATTGACTTTGTTGAAATTAGTGAGCCATTATCTAGATCTTGGGCCCCTACCCTCAACACTATCGCCACTACGTACAGCTTTCTTTATGACAACTCGAATGACAACACTATAGTATTTTTTTTTTTAAGAGTATATGCATCTGCATCTTCTTGCCAAGTGTGAAGGCCTTTTGAACTTTACATTCGTATGTTGAGTCACTTTAGTCCCTCCGTCAACTGCTTTACTAAGATAAGGTGCATGTGCCTCAAATCTCTCTTTAACTTTGACATTATATAAGATAAGTTCGCTTCATCAAAATAAGAGACATATGGAATAACATGATCTCGCTCTTACCTTTGCAAGAGTTAATGTCTTTAGCCTTTGTCCAAGAAAAGTTTTGCAACTCCAATCCATGTTTTGTCTTTTATGTCAACTCTATTCACGTGGCTTGGGAACTTCACCAAATTCTACCTAAGTTACTCCGCTCCTCAATTTGCATTAAGTTGATGGTGACCCACATGCCTACCATTCTATGGGTTAGACCTCTATTGAGTATGATCTCTACATTGGCTTTAATAGCACCTTTGGTTTGCTAAGGTTGCTCTCTCATGATCTCATAATGCACCCACCAACATATTACCTTATACGAGATCATGCGATGACTCATCATCGCTAGCTCGGTCAATTGAATTTTATAGAGCTATTGTCTTGAGGTACCTCCTTAATATGTGTAGTTCGTTATATATAATTCTCCCTTTAAAGAATTAAGACTTATCCCTCCTAGATATTTATCATGTTGGAGTAATTTTTTTCTTTGTATGCTTCTCTTTGAAAGTTTCAGAGACTATCATCCTCTTAAATTATTTTGTCTTGTTAAACAAACTATGAACTATGCCATCATCACGAGTACATTTGTTGAATTATGACTCATCGCCCATACAGTCCCTTGCTGTGCCTCTTAAAGCTTGGCAATTTAGCGAGTGTACTGGCAACGAGTCATAGCGAGGGATTGTTAAAGGAACGATAGTTCGAGATTGACATTGAAATAAATGACTACTCCTTCACATGAGAGACATCGCGTGGACAGAAGAGTTGATCAAAAAATTTTAATTTGAACAAAACAAAAAGAAACTAAAGAGATATTAAATACTTTTTTGCTCATCAATTTGGAACTAATCCACCTTGTCAATACAACTGATATCACATATTGTCTTTCGTCAATACAACTAACCATGTAAAAAAAAAAAAAAAAAAAACTAAGCTCCAACATAAAATATTTGATCTCATAATATTTTAATTTATAACTATATTTTTTAATATAAATGTTTAAAATATAAAGATCACGAGAATAAGAGAGTCGTACATGAATAATATAAAACTAACTTAAAATTTTTGATATGAATAGGGTCTTTTTGAAATAAAGGTGATGTTGGAACGTGAGACGTTGCCCAAGTCTTGTCTTCGAGAGCACAATGGACGGAAGGTCTATTCACGTAAATGGAAATGTCTATTAATTAGAGGAGGAAGTTACGTAGGTATGGAGAGGCAGCCGAAGAAAAGTCTGCCTTTCACACACACTGCAGTCCCAAATATATTGTTTGGTCATCGATTTGGGTCTGATGGAACCCATCAAATCCACTGTGGAAGGATTCTGATGGCATGCGTTGACGCAAGTTTCTGAAAGTTGACGTTGCCTCCAAAGTCAAAGTTATTTTAGGAGTTTTTCACATTATTAAATCAGAAATTTATATTCGACGGCAGCGTTTGTGTTAGAAGACCAAACTCATGGAAGTACAGCAGCCACAGACACAAACAAGAGGGTGCAGTGATCTTGTGAAGTTGATCAGCGACGTACGTAGTAATTGAGCACATCGATCAATTTAAGCCCTTTTTTAGCCTTATTTTCTTCTGCATCTTGTCTTAGGTTAAGAAAACAAAACTTCAACATTAAGTTACAATCGACACCTCGAAACACCGTATGACGAGAAACTATATTATGATTTTAACTTTTTTTTCTTTTTTTTCTTGAAGGATAAATGACCTCCACCCTCTTTGCTTCAGAAATAAGAACAGATGATCATCCCCTCGAGATAACATTATCGACTCCTCTGTCGCTGTTAACCTCTCCCCACCACCACAGCCGCCGCCCCTTGGCTCCATCTAAAGCCAATCGGCCAAAAGTCCGCTCCGGTCTTTCTCCCGTTCATTATCGTTCTTTTTTATCTGTTACTTCTGCTCCATCCCATTCCAGACGTTTGCTTTCCTACTCTTCTTCTCCTGCCCCACACCTCGCGGCCCCACGCGCCTGCGTACCATCCGACCGTACGAGGAAAATTAAATCTAACCAATCCCCTCCCGCATTTTCAATTATGTAGAACCAGGAATAGAAGTCAGAATAAATAAAGAAAGGTGCTCGCCGTCCGTCGGGAGTCCTGCGTTTCTTTGCCCCGTCAAAAAGAACGGCGCCGCGCGGCCACCGTCCGTCACGTTGACCTGTGCTCTAACGTGTGGAGATTATGGCGCTACATGTGACGTCACGTGAATTGCTTCCTTCGCCATACGTAGGTAGCATTACGCGATTTGCCATTTTACGCTGCGCCTAAACTGAATAGCGCCCAACATTAAGAGGTCGCCCGACCGAATACCATTGCTGGTCCCACGTGGGTAGATCAAAGGGGTAAGGGCAACAGGGTTAACGAAATTATTGCTCTCCGACTCAACGCCACCCCCTTCAATGAAGCCCCTGATTGCGTGCATGTGGCCCCGGACGACATATGACACGACAGAGCCCCTCTGCCGACACGTGCTCCCTTCGCCTTAATTGTTCCACATGACTCGACTCGCGTTCCCAACCTATTCTGCCCGTCAGCTCACGAGGTCCCCGTTAAGGTCCAATGCGCTCGCGACACGTCCTTGGACTCCCCTACTACCACCTTGTACGGTAGCCGTGACCTCCATGGACGAGCTCCGACCATCTCTCGTGACGTCATCATTTTTTACTAAAACACCCTCCCTCACGGCTTCTCCGTAGATATATATCATGATAGTTAGAACGGCCGACGAGACAGCACAAGGGCGTGGCTGTCCTCCGGCCACATCGACTGTTCACGTGGAGACCGTTACCTGAACAATTGAAATCCACCGCCAACTTCTACATTTGTGGTCAAAACAATTCGAATTTGAATACTACATTAAGCCAAGTGAATATGATTTTATTTGCTAAGTCTCTTCCCCCGATTCGATCCTCCATTTTTCTTTTGTTATGCTTGCAGATAGTTTCAATTTGAACTCACGGTTAGCATAAACACGTGAAACGTAAACGAGGCCGTCCATTCATGTCTACTACTGCTACTTCCCCATGTTATCCTGAGTAACGGCAGGTCGTGATTAGTTGCCTGAGTAAGGGCAGCGTGGGAAGAGCAACGAGGGATAAGAACGACAGTGTGGGAAGGGAATGCTAGGTGTGGACGCGGGTCAGGATGGGTAGGTCAGCCTGGGCGTTGCTGGCTCGCGACGCTCGCGGCGGGCCCCATTCACAGACGGTCCGTTTCTTGTGCTGAAGACGTGGGTTTGCAACCCTTTTAAACACCCGAGTCCTCCTCTGCACTCCTCTCTGGCCTCAGCTTTGTTCTCTTTCATCTCCCTCCTCTCTTTTTCATTCTTCCCCCCAACCAAAACAGGCGCGGACAAGTAGGAGGAGCTAGACGAAAAAAGAAAAGAAAGAAAGGGAGATGGAGTTCTCGGTTTCTTTTTGATCCGTAACGAGGTTTCTGTAAACACAGTAGACAAACCCGTGTTTCTGTAGAAGAAGAAATGGAATTGGCGGATGAGTACCAGAAGCTCGTTAACAGAATGATGAACACTCCCAGGTGAGCCAATCTCTCGTTTCCCTGCTTCTCTATGTAGTCTTTGGTCCAGATCTACTCATTTCTCTTTGCCTCTCCCTTTCTTCTCTTGGTTCGCAAGATGTTAATGTCCTTCCTCCATGTTTGTCTTCAATTTTCATTTCGAGATCCCCTGTTTTTTTTTTTTAAAATCTAATGGGGTTTGTTATCGATCGTGTTGGCAGGGTGGTGATCGAAAATGCGGTGTGCACGACGGCGACGGTGGTGAGGGTCAACAGCGCCCGGAAGCACGGCATGCTGCTGGAGGCTGTGCAGGTGCTCACCGACCTCGGGCTCACCATCCGGAAGGGCTATATCTCCTCCGACGGCCGCTGGTTCATGGATGTCTTCCACGTCGTCGACGGTCGCGGCCACAAGATCCTCGATCCCGTCCTCCTCTCTCGCATCGAGCGATCTCTCGGCGGCGAATCGTGGTCATCCTCCTCCGCTGAGGACGGCTACCACAGCCACGACGACGGTGATGACGGCGGCCTAGCAGGTCTCACGGCGCTGGAGCTCACCGGCACCGACCGCCCGGGCCTTCTCTCCGAGGTTTTCGCCGTGCTCCGGGACCTGGAGTGCGACGTGGTGGAGGCCAAGGTGTGGACCCATAACGGCCGAATCGCTTCCCTCATCTTCGTCAAGGACCACGACTCGGGCTCCCTCATCGCGGATGCCCACCGCGTCCATCGCATCGAGGGCCGCCTCCGAAACGTCCTTAGCGGCGATCACGACGTCCGCGGGGCCAAGACCACCGTGGCCTCCCCCACCATGACCCACTCCGACCGCCGCCTCCACCAGCTCATGTTCGCGGACCGTGATTACGAGCGTGTCTCCTCTAACGAGGCCTCTTCATCGTCGTCGAAGTTGTTGGTCTCTGTTCAGAATTGGACCGAGCGCGGGTACTCCGTGGTCAGCGTGCAGTGCCGCGACCGCCCGAAGCTCCTCTTCGACGTCGTGTGCACGCTCACCGACATGGAGTACGTCGTCTTCCATGGCACCTTTGGTACTGACGCCGACCGCGCTTACCAGGTAAGATATTCATCAACGAGTGTCGCTTCCCCATTTGATCGTTGCGAAAATTGTTGGATTAATTGGTTTTTGAGTTTTGTCGATCGATTGCAGGAATTCTACATACGGCATATGGATGGGAGTCCGATCAGTTCGGAGGCAGAGCGGCAGCGAGTGATCCAATGCTTGCAAGCTGCAGTCGAGCGCAGGGCATCTGAGGTAACCTTCTTCCTCTGGTTCAGTTACTCGGTAATATTCTTTTCATTCATTGCTTACAAAGCGAGCGCCAGTGTTTCGTGCGATTCCTCTTTCCAGCCTCTGTTTGGCTCACTGTCGCTCCTCGATCAGGGAATGAGGCTGGAGCTGAGCATGCCGGACCGGAAGGGCTTGCTGGCGGACGTGACCCGGACGTTCCGCGAGAATGGCCTCTCAGTGACGAGGGCGGAGATCACGACCAAGGCCGGGGAGGCCAAGAACGAGTTCTGCGTCGCCGACACCAATGGCCAGCCGCCGGACCGCCGTGCGATTCATGCCGTCATCGAATGGATCGGAAAGGACCATCTCAAGTTGAACGAGCAGCGCATGGTTTGGTCCTTCCAGGACCCGTCGCCGGAGGAGGCGGCCGGCGTCTTCAGCCTGGGGAACCTGGTGATGAGGAATCTATACTACCTAGGCCTCATCAAATCCTGTTCCTAGGAACCACCGCATCACATGTGTTGGCACATTGAACCACCCTCTTAACTTCCACTTGGGTCTTGCCTTTTACCAACTCATTCGAGTGAAAGGGTCTGGAAGCAGCAAGTGGTGAAGCGAGAATATGGAAGAATATGACTCATGCAAAAGGGATCCCACGCGGTGGTTACAGCTGTGTTTCGTTAAGGTAATTTTCATATATCCAAAGTTATAGGTTGGGTAGATGAGATATCCGCAAAACAAAAGTATCTGGGCTGCCATTGGTAGGTAAAAACGGTAGTTGCGCCTGGTGCACTTCCTGCCAGCTGGTGAGACTATAAAATGATCGGTGGGGGGTGGGGGGTGGGGGGGGGTGGTTTTTCTATTACTATTCTTTCTCTTTTGGCGAACACATGTACATATCCACACTTGTACACATGCTGATATAGTAAAAGAATCGCTACTTGTGTCATCATCTTACCGTGGCTCAGAATTGTTGAACTATGGGTGATGTCGTGCGGCGAAGCTGTTGGCAAAGGTGCCGTTCGCGATCAAAGGTCAAGAATTTGAAATTAAATGTTGACCTCGGAAGAGGTTGTTCGGACAAATCAAAGCAGCGTTACCTGTATGATCCTTCCAGGGCGTGCTGCGTGGCTTAATGATTTTTCCTCAACGACTGGTCCACCGGATTGATCAGTTCATCATCGGAAACTTAACAATGGCTGCATCTCCAATGCCAGACTCTGTATGTAATCCAATGGGCGTCGCCCTTGCGACAACGAAATGATGCTGCTTGCTATCTATTGTTTCAAACGCTAAAGAAGTTTCAGAGTTCAAAGACGACGAAATAAACCAACATGGATTTTGGTGTTACGTCTTTCTTGTTTTGCAAGATAGCACCTTGAGACCATTTCATGTTACATGACAGCAGTCACAAAAGTGCTTTCGCCTCTCTATGTTGCGCAACTGGTGTGATTGATATAAGATATCTTCTCTTGAGTGTTGAAGAAAAACAAGTCACCAGTCACCACATGGATAAATTTGGGTGGGACATATATATAATTGGTAGTGGAGGGAGGCTGGAGGAATCTTCGAATCCTATTCGGTGAAGTACATGTCAGTCGTGTAAATCATCAATACTTTTGTGCAACTTCAATCAATATTTTTTTAACTCCGATCCAATTCAAGCGCATATAATATTAATCACAGGACTATTATCCCCGTGGAAAAAATTCCATAGACTACTTAATACTTTTTCATAATTGGGACATTAAATATCCTGATTCTGTCAAATTTATCTCCCTTTCTCTCTCTCTCTCTCTCTCTCTCTAATGCATGCGCAGAAAGAGACATAAAATTTGTACCAAACAATCTAATCACAGCCGATCCATGAACAAAGAAAGGGTCATAGTATCTGTCTAAAGATTCGTGACGTGGAAAGGATGATGTAAGATTGCTTTGGGCTCAAGTATTAGGTACTCCTTCTCTCCCTTCCTCCGCACGGCTCCCAAAGCAAAAGAGGGCCACATCGCTCGATGGGAAAAGGGAAGTCATGCATCGTTCCTACAAAGGTAGCTTCTCGTGCTACGACTCCGTCCTCTTTCCAACGCGCTCGAGCCATGCTTTGTTTTAATTGCTGCAGAGCTTATTGTTTACAGGGATTGTTCACTTCTTGGGGACGAAGTAAAAGGCTTGCATGAGGTCTTCCAAGGTCTAGTCCTTCACCATGTCAAAGCTTTGTCAATACTGCTGTTGCTGCTGCTACCTGTCAAGCTGTTCATGAATTAAGCCCCCCCTTTAATCTTCTGGCTCCACTCATACCTCATTATGTCCTAGGATGTTAGCTTGATCATGATATCACTCCTAGGATGTAGGATGTGGCTTGCTTGAACTAATTGGCGAGTCATTTTTAGGAATCAGCTAATCTGCTTTGCTGTAAACTACGAGCAGGAGATGGAAAAGTGAAAGCTTTTGTTGATTCTTCTAATACATTGCTTGTTCATGCGTTGGAATCTCGTGCTTCATGGCATGGGTGCCATTGGCTCTTGAGGCAGATTGGCCCCAGTGGGATCTAGCTTGGTTGGGCAGGTGATCTTTTAGGAATGCTAATTCTCCTTCTAGAGAGATGAGTTATTACCCTGTGGTAAGTTGACTTTTCTAATATACTAAGTCAGTCAGATCTGCTAATGACTGCTTACTCTGCAGCTGGTTTGATTTGAATTCTGATTCTGATTCTTGTTCCAATATACTACTACTAGTTGTTGGATCTAATAGGACGACACCCAAAGAATTAGGCACCTGCCTACCTGAAGTGGATGAAATTTCAACCCTGGAGAAGATTCTGCATGAAATTTCAGCATAACCAGAAAGAAAAAAGCAAATACGTATGGCTCAGCTGCACACTAGTGCCTGTGAATACTATAAACATCTATATATTTAATGAACTTAATCTGCAGAATTCCATTAAATCGAATGTCCAACGTTGACTAATGAAATACGATTTCTTTGAGAAAGAAAAGTGGAGAACGAACTCTACCCAGATTTTTCTCTCGATAAAGAAAACTGTTGGCTGACAAAATTTTATGCTGTATTCAACAATCTGATTTGAATATAAATAACATTTCTGCATGAGAAACTTCTGTATATGCTGCTGTCATACATTTGCGTAGTATATATAATATAAATGGCAGGACTGCCAATTCAACACCAGGAGGTCAAGTTCTTTGTTTGTAGCCTTAGCCAACTCGCAGTTTTCTCATCCTCATGTCAACCAATAGGATACCTAGTTTTGCATACTATGAGTTACAATGTTGGAGTACAAGAAATTCTCTCTCTCTCCCTCTCCCTCCCTGCAAGAACAAGATTACCTAAATTAGGCATTCTTTTTTAGCTCCACTCTTTTCCTAGTTGGTAAAGATTCAGGATAATCAAATGAGTCAAGTATCATTCTATTAGAGCTAAATGCCTCAATACCAGTTTTAGTGATTCTGCTCTGGCATGTAGAGTCTCTTCATGTCTTTGGATCTCAGAGTTGATGTGATTGTTACCAAATAAGATTTCTTCAACTGAACGAGGAGATTTCGCCGATCAGATGAGGAAAATCATTCTTTTTAACCTGTATAAATAGATGATAAATCAATCAATCTAATGTGTTGATTATTATATTCTATTTTTTTAACATGGTACCAGAGCACTCTCTCTTTGAGAGAGATTAATCCTTCTACAACATTCTCTCACCAACTCATGGCAGCACGTTGAAACCAACGAAGAGAGCCTGAAGTGCCTGTTCCTTCCTCCTCCCTTCTTCCCATCGTTGGTTGCTCCTTCCTTATTCTTGTCGCCAACTGCTCCCTCCTCCTACCGCACTGCCAAACTTGTGGCTCCAGTAGAACTGCACTGCAACCATTCGTCGAATTCATTTGCTCCTTCTCACTAGGCTGACATCACCGCAGAGATCAACCACCGTTAGACCATCACCGTCTTCATGGTCGACAACACCACAGCCTCCTCCCTGCCCAGCCTCGACTTCAACACCTTCCTGCATGTAGTTCCTAAGAATTGACAACTTAAGAACAAAAGAAATCATTAGGTTCATTGAAGGAGTTGGTCTATTGGCTTTTCTGCATAACTTCATAAAGAAGTAGAAGAACTAGTAGAGAGAACTATGAATACTTTCAATCTGTGGAATGAACCAAGCGTACCTATTTATATTAATGAAAGGATAAAATATAAATATTTTAAAATATCAAAAAAATCTATTGTATCTCAACCGATTCATCCTCATCTAACTAATTTAGATCTATCAGTTATTTTGTTCTAACTAATCAATCGTAACTAATTGAATTAATATTAACACACCCCCTTAATTCAATAGTTATAACTTTAAGTTGTTTTCGGAAAAAATAAAATTTTTCTTTTGTCAAAGCTTTTGTGAAGATATCAGTAATTTGTTCCTCGGTGTTGTAGTAGTCCATTTGCATCTCTTCTTTATCAACCAATTCACGAATAAAATGATGTCGAACTTAAATATGTTTGGTACGCCCATGGAAGACAGGATTCTTTATCATTGCAATAGTAGACTTGTTATTGCAATAGATTTTAGTTGGTCCATCTTGATTTTCTTGAAGATCTGCTAGAATTCTTCGAAGCAAAACTGTTTAACATGCCGTACTTATGGCCACAACATACTCTGCCTCAGTGCTTGAGAGAGCAACACATTCTTATTTTTTCGTTGTCCATGAAATCACACCTAAGCTAAGACTGAAAATAAATCCTGAAGTACTTTTTCTATCATCTGCACAACCAGCCCAATCACTATCAGTATACGAATATAACTTAAAATCTTTTACCTATTCATAACGAATGCCATAATTGAGAGTCCCTCTGATATATTAAAGAACTCTTTTAGCTACTCCAAAGTGATGCTTGCTAGGACTGTGCATGAATCTAGATAACAAGTTAACTATAAACATAATATCTGGCCTTAAATGTGTGATACATCAACCCTCCAATTAAACTTCTACATTGTTGCTCATTTATTTTTTCCACTCAATCATCTAATATAAATTTATCATATGTATTCATTGGAGTACTTACTGGCTTACAAGTTGACATATGAAATCTTTTTAACAAATTTTTAGCATATTTTTCTTGGCACAAAAAAATCTCATCTGCATCTTGAATAATTTTCATTCCCAAGAAATAGTGTATAAGCCCCAGGTCAATCATTTCAAATTCTAATGTCATATTTTTCTTAAATTCGATAAGCATATCTGATGAGTTTCCAGTATAAATCATATCATACACATATAAACAAATCATAAGAATCTTCATACCTTGAATTCTTATATATAAAGTTGGCTCACTTAAACTTTTCTAAAAATTATGTTGAATAAAATATTTGTCAATCTGACTATTTCATGCTCTTGGTGCTTGTTTTAAGCCATATAATGCTTTGTCTAATTTGTACATTTTATCTTCTGATCCTTTAATTTCAAATCCTTCGGGCTGCTTAACATAAACTTCCTCTTGCAACTTTTCATTCAGGAATACTGATTTAACATCAAATTGATAAACCTGTCATTTTCTGGGCCGGCAATACTAATATAATTCTAATTGCCTCAATTCTAGCAACCAAAGAAAAAGTTTCTAAAAAATCAATACCTGAAATTTGAGTATATCCTTTGGCAACCAAGTGGGCTTTATGTTCTTGCAATGAGCCATCAGTATTAAATTTTAACTTGTACACCCATTTAAGTCCAATTGCTTTTTTTCCTAGAGGCAAATATACCAATTCCCAAGATTTATTTTTCTTTATAGCTTGTAACTCATCATTCATTGCTTATACCCATTCTTCTTTCTGAGCTGCAACTTCAAAATAAGTAGGTTCGAAAGCAAGATATGCAAAATCACCAGATTGATATATTTATGAAATACTACGAAATTTTCATTGAGGTGATTCAGTATCACTAGATTCATTTGAGTTATTCAAAATACGAGAATAGTTAGATGAGGTATTAATATGCAATGGATCATTTGCTTTATCTATTTCTTCTTCTACAGATATTGTTGTTTCAACTACTTCAGAGTTCTAAGCTTTTTCTTCATTAAAAATAACATCACGACTTATAACTAATTTTTTAGTTGTAGGATCAAAAAGACTAAAACCTTTTGTCTCATTATTATACCCAACAAATATGCATTTAATACTTTTCTCATCAAGTTTACTTCTTTTTTCAATAGGAATATGGAAGTAAGCAGCACAACCAAATACCTTTAAATGACTTACTTCTGGCTTTCTGTTTAACCATGCTTCATAAAGTGTTTTTCCTTGTACAACCTTGGTAGGAAAATGATTTAGTAAATACACCGATGTATTCACAGCTTCTGCCCAAAACTCTTTTGGTATTATTTTTTCTTTAAGCATACATCTAGCAGTCTCAACTACCACTCGATTTTTTCGCTCTGCCACTCTATTACGTACTCTATCAGTATGTAGAGTCTTAATAAAACAACTACTTTGTTTTTCCATAAATACTTTAAAATTTTTAAAAACTTAAAAAACCTCAGCCTTTTCTTTGAAAAAATATACCCACATCATTCTTGTATAATCATTTGTAAATAGCATAAAATATCTACTTCCACCTTCTGAGATAGTTTTCATAGGCCCACAAATATCTGCATGCATAAGTTCCAATCGATTTTTTGCCCTCCAAGAATGACCTGTTTGAAAGGTATTTCTATGTTGTTTTCCAAAAATACAAGATTCACAAACTGTATCTTTATTTTTTAATTTCTGGCAAGCCAACTACCATATTTTTTTATTTAATAGTTCTAGTCCATCATAATTCAGATGACCATATCTTTTATGTCATAGTGTTGATTCATTAGTAGTAGTAGCGACGAATGTATATAAGGAGAAATATGAAAGTACTAAGGGAAATATTTTATTTTTTGTCATCCTTCATATTGCTACTAATTTACCAATTTTCTTTTCATGAATCAAACATTTTTCATCATCAAAAATAATATAATATTATTTTCTCATCAGTTGTCCTACACTAATGAGATTCTGTTTTAAACTAGGAATAAACATCACATCATTAATTTTTTTTACCAGATTTGATGTTTATAATAATTGTTCCTTTTTCTTCCACTTGAATTTTGTTGTCATTCCCCATCAACACTGTAGATCTGACTGAGTCATCGAGTCTTTGAAATAAGCTTATATCCTTTGTCATATGATTACTACATCCACTATCCAAAAATCATACATAACTAGAATATTCTTCATCAGATGCTATAAAGAGAATATTTTTTTCATTTTATTTCTTCACTATTATTTTCCTCATGATAATTTATCTAATTTTTGTTCCAGCAATCTTTTTCAAGATGTCCATATTTTTTACAGTAAGAGCAAAGAGGAATATTTAGATTTTTATTTTTATACCAGCATCTCTTTCAATATGTCCTATTTTTTTGCAACAAAAGCATTGTCGGGTTTCTTTATTACCTTAATTTTGATTTCTCCCTTGAGATCTGGTTTCTGAATTTTTCTTCTGTTCCTTTTTTTGATCAATCTTCATTTGGAGAGCATGTTCTGAAATCTCATCTGAAGATCTGTTCAATTTTTGTTCATAAACTAAAAGAGAACTCATTAATTCATCAGTAGATAATATGCTAGTATCTTTAGCTTCTTCTATACCAATAGAGACCATATCAAATTTTGAAGATAAACTTTGTAAAACTTTTTCTACTACAATTTGATCTTTTAGGTTTTCATTGTACGATCTCATTGGATTCACAATAAAAGAAACTTTTGGAAAAAAATCAGTGATCGATTCTGAATCTTTCATTATAAGAGTTTCGAACTCATGATAAAGAATTTGAAGCTTTGAAATTTTTATCTTTTCTATACCTCCAAACACACATTTTAATATCTTTCAGGCTTATGTTGATGTTGATACCAGGCATATATTACTTGTTGTAGGATATAGAGAGCTTTTGCATCTTTCTGTATATTATCATTCATATGATCTTTTTGATCTTTAGTAATCTTAGGATCCTGTAGATCATACTCAACAAAATCATTCTCTACCAAATTCTATAATCCTTGTGAAATAAAGAGAGTTTTTATCTTAATAGTCCAAAACTAATAATTATCACCTTTTAGAATACAAAGAAGTTGATAAGGAGGATTTTCTATATAACTTCATACAGAAGTAGAAGAACTAGTATAGATAACTAGGAGTAATTTCAATATATAGTATATTGGAATAACTATTTATATTGATTAAAGAATAAAATATAAATATTTCAAAATACCAAAAAAATCTATTGTATCTAACAT
The DNA here is from genome assembly GCA_029747655.1 of Ensete ventricosum. Lineage (NCBI taxonomy): Eukaryota > Viridiplantae > Streptophyta > Magnoliopsida > Zingiberales > Musaceae > Ensete > Ensete ventricosum. Next base: position 43,391,611 of record JAQQAF010000001.1, read on the forward strand.
ATTCATCCTCATCTAACTAATTTAGATCTAACCGTTATTTTGTTCTAACTAACTAATTGAATTAATGATCCTCGTCAATCTGTTAGTAAACCTGCAAGACATTATGAAGCTCTTTTATCGGTTGTCTCTTTACTATCTTGCCAAAAGTTTCATTGATGTCTAGAGCTGCTTCCTCCGTCCGTCGCCTCCAACCCCTGAAGCCCATCGACTCCTCCCAGTTTCCCAAACTCGAGCCATCTCCATTAAACTAGTTCACCTTCAACACGAGAACGTACGGTGTGATGCTCCTACTCTAGTGGAGATGTGCTCCCTCTACTCACCCGCACCTCCATCGGAGATGGCGCTGACAGCGTCTCCTTCCTGATGTAGTTCCCACTTTGACCGCAACTCCTCAGCGTTCCGCGTCATCTTCTTCCGAGATCACTCGACCTGTAACCAGCTTCAGTAACACCATCCCGTTCTGCGATAGTGATGGGTGTCTTACAGCTATCGTCTTCTTCCCAACAGTGACTCACTATTGTCTATGTCACACTGGCTCTTAGCATCCTCCTCACCGGCAGCAGTGAACCTCTCCTTCACTCCCGGGCTTCTCATTCTATCTTTGATAGTTTCCACTTTGAAGAACGTCACCAGGGTGGCCTTCGCCACTAAGACGCCTTTAACTGGAGCTTCAAATGCAGCAGAGGTGAATGCTACAGGAGTGGCAAAGGTCCTAACTCGCTGGCGAGAGTCGGATCCGCAGCTTCTACATGCAAAGAAGGAGATCGTTGGTGCACCTGTGGTTTCGCATGACCCGGATCTTTATGCTCTATTATTCCTGAATGTTTTAGTTTTAAGAGGAGTTATAAGATGTTGGAAAGAATTCTGAAGGTCTACATCTATGAGGATGGAGCCAAACCAATCTACCTCAACCCATCTCCAACAATGCTGATATGAACCGTTGCCTTCTTCCTTGCTAACCTGCTATAGTCGCTGCAACAATAGTGTCTCCGAAAGAAGCATGGCTCATCGCTCCGTGTTACACTCCCATCCTCACCAAGTGGTCATCCTCAGTAAAGAACTGTTGATGTTCTTGATCTACAACTTTCCTACCGATTGCTGCAGACTAAGGCTGTAGCACCAACAAAAGGTACGGAGCAAGATTGCTAGCATTTTGCTGCATCCTCTCGTAGCCCTTCCTCCTCTTCTGCCTATTGGGCAGATGACCCAGATTCAACCCATAATGGGTTTTAGTGAAGTCCATAACCTAAAACATCACTTATATTAACCTAAAATCTAGATTAGGTGGCTAGGGTTGAGATTAAAAGAGTAGCGACGGCTGAAAACGTGGGTGAGAGAAAGAAGAATGCAGGCTAGAAAACAAGAGATCCAATAAAGGGAAGAAGACAAGGGCAGGAAAAGACTATTCTCAATCATTCAAATCTCAGGTTAGATCAGTTTGTAATGGATTCTTACTGTGATCTCTTGGGAAGGTTTTGGATATTGTGCTTAAGATTATAGTCTTTGTATCTCTGTGATTCTCTTGTGGCTATTGCTTTGGGCTTGGGCAAGAAGCCTTGAGATCTGTATATTCATTATTTTGATAGTGGATTTTCTCTAGCTTGTCCCATGGTTTTTACCCTTCGAGTTGAAGGGATTTTTCACGTAAATCTTGGTGTTCATCTGATTGTGATTTCTGTTTGATTCCGCTGTGTGACGGTCTACTAGTACTTGTTCGTATACATGGAGGCTGGTAATATTTCTCGCATGATTAGTTTAAACGAAAATAATTGGATGATATGAAAACCAAGAATGGAAGTCTCTTCTATTGCAAAGATTTGTATGGACCTTTGCAAGGAGATAGTGCAAAGCCCACATCTATGATAGATGATGAGTGAAAGAGGTTAGATCGAAAAATAGTTGGCTTTATTCGACAATGGCTAGATGATAGTGTCTTTCACCATGTTTCTACTGAATGTTCTGCATACTCTCTTTGGAAAAAGTTAGAAAGTCTTTATGAAAGAAAAACGGTCGGCAACAAAGTTTTTCTGATTAGAAAACTTGTGAACTTGAAATATAAAGAGGGTACTTCTATTCCTAAGCATTTAAATAAAATGCAGAGTATTACTAACCAGTTATCCTCTATGAAAATGTCTCTTGGTGATGAGTTACAAGTATTGTTACTTCTCAGTTCTTTGCCAGAAAGTTGGGAGACACTAGTGGTTTCTCTCAGTAATTCGGCACCAGATGGTATTGTCACCATGAGTCAAGTAACAAGCAGTTTGTTGAATGAGGAGTAACTTCTCAGATTGATTCACAAGCACTTATCTCAGAGAACAGAGGAAGGTCAAAGTCAAAGGATAGAAGTGGTTCACGTGTGGGCAGAAGCAAGTCAAGGTCAAGGAAAGATATTGTTTGCTACAATTGTGGTGAGAAAGGACATTACAAGAATCAGTGCAAGCAACCTAAAAAGAATAAGAAAAGGGGAAAAGAAGTGGAGCATATAGAGTCAAAATAGAATATCACAGCTACAGTACAAGGTAGTGATTATTTGATTTTGTCTACTTCCGATGATATTTTTTCTTGTGTGTGTCAGGATCTCGAGTGGATAATTGACACAGATGCTTCTTATCATGCTACACCATGGAGGGAGTTTTTTGCTACTTACAGGTCTAAAAATTTTGGTGTTGTCAAGATGGGCAACTATGGCACAACAAACATCATTGGCATGAGAGATATCCATATAAAGACCAACCTTAGTTGCAAGTTGGTACTTAAGGATGTGAGGCATGTGATTGACTTAAGACTGAATTTAATTTCAGTTGGAAGGTTCGACGATGAAGACTTTGATGTCAGATTTCATAGAGGGCAGTGGAAGCTCAGTAAGGGTTCTCTTATTGTAGCTAATGGGAAGAAATGTCATACATTGTATAGATTGCAGGCTAAAGCTTGTGGTGAGCAGTTGAATGCTACAGAGAAAGACTTCATCATGGAGTTGTGGCATAGGCGACTAGGACACATGAGCGAGAAGGGGCTACAAGAACTTTCCAAAAGAGAGGTATTGTCATCTCTCAGAGGTACACGTTTGAACCCTTGTATTGATTGTTTGGCTGGTAAACAACATAGAGTTTCTTTTGTTAGTCCTGCCTTATCTAGAAAAATGCATGCCTTGGATTGTGTCTATACAGATGTGTGTCATCCTTTGATGACAAAAACTCCTGGTGGATCTGTTAATGTTCCTAGTATCAGTGGTACACTTTATTTTGTTACTTTTATAGATGACTTTTCCAGGAAAGTTTGGGCCTATGCTTTGAAGACTAAAGATCAGGTTATTAATATCTTCAAAGAGTTTCATGCCAGAGTTGAAAGGGAGATAGAAAAATAATTAAAATGTATAAGATCAGATAATGGTGGTGAGTACACAGGATTGTTTAATGATTATTGCAGGTCACATGACATCCAACATGAGTTGACAGTCCCTGGTATGCCTCAACATAATGCAATTGCAGAGAGGATGAACCACACCATCATGGAAAAGATCAGATGTATGCTTTCACAGGCCAAGCTACCAAAAAGGTTTTGGGATGAGGCTTTGAGGACTACAGTTGATGTAATCAATTTATCACCATGTACAGCTCTAGATGGTGATGTTGCAGAGCATGTATGGTCAGGGAAAGATATCTCCTATAGGCATTTAAGAGTGTTTGGTTGTCGTGCATTTGCACATGTTCCAAACAATGAAATGTCCAAGCTGGATGGTAAGACAAAAGAGTATATTTTTCTTGGTTACTCACATGATCAGTTTGGTTACAAGCTTTGGGATTCAGAAAAGCAGAAGGTGTTCAGAAGCAGAGATGTTGTCTTTTTTGAGGATCAAACCATTGAGGATTTGAAGAATGAGGCACCGGCTAAGACTTCTGCAGAGGGATTTGTAGACTGTGACCCAATTATTCCTCCAGTATATCAAGGTGATGGGGGAGATGTGCAGGAAGATGGTGCAGAGACAGATGTTGATCTACCTGCAGGACATGTTGAGCAAGAAGAAGAAAGAGAGCAAGTTCCCACAGAACCTCAGTTAAGAAGATCTTCTAGACTACGTCAACCTTCCAGAAGATACTCTACAGATGAGTATGTGATGCTTATTGATGCAGGTGAACCAGAGAGTTACCAGGAAGTAGTTGAAAGTGAGCAGAAAAAGAGAGACAGGAGATGTGCCGACAGCTGGTCGGCATGACTTCACATTGAGGAGTCATGAGACAGCCTCCCTTATGGGCTGAAGGGGGAGGTTGTTGGGCAGATGGCCCAGATTCAGCCCATAATGGGCTTTAGTGAAGCCCACAACCCAAAACCTCACTTATATTAATCTAAAACCTAGATTAGGTGGCTAGAGTTGAGATTAAGAGAGCAGCGACGGTTGAAAACGTGGGTGAGAGAAAGAAGACTGCTGATTGACAGTAGAGGCCAGAAAATAAGAGATCCAAGAAAGGGAAGAAGATAAGGGTAGGAAAAGACTATTCTCAATCATTCAAATCTCAGGTTAGATCAGTTTGTAGTGGATTCTTACTGTGATCTCTTGGGAAGGTTTTGGATATTGTGCTTAGGATTATAGTCCTTATATCTCTGTGATTCTCTTATGGTTATTGCTTTAGGCTTGGGCAAGAAGTCTTGAGATCTGTATATTCATTATTTTGATAGTGGATTTTCTCTGGCTTGTCCCGTGGTTTTTACCCTTCGAGTTGAAGGGATTTTCCATGTAAATCTTGGTGTTCATCTGCTTGTGATTTTCGTTTGATTCCACTGTGTGTGACGGTCTACTAGTACTTGTTCGTATACAAAGTTTATTCCTATTTTATTCCCATCATAACCTAGTTACACTATCATCTTCTCGGTGAAGAGAAGATGCCTCTTCCACTTGTGAAGTCTGGCCACTACTGCCGAGCCTGATCTCTTGTTTTGCCCTTGCTTTCTTCCTCCTCTCATCAAGTCTTCCTGCTGTTGGACTTGCGATGTCACCCTTGACAGTGGCTCTTACTGTTGACATAGGAGCGCAGCCCTGTTCTGCTTTCCACGCCAACTCAGCTCAAGTTGATCTCCTATAGGGACTTCCTGCAAAGGCGATGCCCTCATGATGTGTCACCTTCTTCTCTCGCTGGTGTAGCACATCTCTGCTTCTGATTTGCTCGGGACACAACTGCAATCTCCCAGCACACCCTTCAATAGTGCGCCTCTTACCGATGGTCACCAGGGCCACCGCACATCATTGTCGCCCGCATGCAAAAATTTTGTGCTTGGGCTCCAACTCAGATTTGGCCTCCCGCCCGATGCTGAGGTCCTCCACATCGGCATCCTCCTTGACATAACTTCTCTTCTTTGCTATAGTTGTGGACCCACATAGAGACTGTGCTACCTGGTGCTGCAGCAGAGCTATTTCTCCATCTATCTCCTAATGGCGCCTCTAGCTCAACCGCTCTTCACACAAGCAGAAGAGCACGAGGGAAGTGCCTCATCCCATCCCGCTAGATCAACAAAAACAATTGCGGCTGCCCTTTGTCATCATCTGATTTGCAGAAGCGACACTCTCCAAGCTGAGCAACGGATGCTCTGGTTGATCTACATGAGGTGGCAATGCCTTCTTGCCTGGAACAGTTGATAAAATTTCACCATAGACATAACCCTCGGTGGTTTGGCCAGTAGTCTAGCTCAACAATACCTTTCCTCCCAATGTATTCCTTATCTAACTCTAGCACCCCGACTCTTTTCCCTACAGGGAACCCTAGTGCCTCACCTTATTTCCATCAACATTGTCTCTCTCAACCCCTTTAAATTATCCAAAGGTGGCAACTACGCATCCTGGCATGCGTTGTTTTCTAATCTTTTATTTAGCTATGATTTACTAAGTTATGTTGATGTCTCTCCCATTCGCTCACCAACAATGATTCACATTCTAGGTGAACCCAGTCTAGTAACAAATCGGCTCACAAACTATAGTTACACTAAGACCGTCTTATTCTCCAATCAATTTAATTCATCCTTCGCTCCTCCACATCCTCAATACTTCAACCATTATCAAGGTGGCATCTTCCAATAGCGACGTCTTACCCACGTGAACCAGCAACAAGTCGTCTATCAGTTGTGTGATAAAGTCGACCACTCTACAAAAGTCTACCGATCTACACCTCGACTTCCTGCTCCATTAAATTGGCCTCAAGCGAATGGTATGACTACTCCGCCTACTAGTCAATCAAATTGGATCGTGGACTCTGGTGCCTCTCATCATATTACTTCTGATCTTCAGAACCTATCCATCAACAACAACTATGATGGAAATGAAGATATCGTCATCGGTGATGGTAAAAGCATTTCTATTACTCATACTGGTTTCACAATGCTTAAATCACATACCACTACTTTCACACTCGATAATGTTTTGTGTGCATCACACATTAAATGAAATCTCATTTTCGTTTCTCAATTCTGTAAACAAAATAATACTTTTATTGAATTCTTTCATGATTTTTTTCTTGTTAAGGATTTTACGCACGGATCATCCTTGGTCCGAGGCTAGAATAAAGACAACATTTACGAATGGTCGTCAGCTTTGCATCTAACCCAGCCAACTGCTCACTCTTTAACTGCTTCTCTAATTGATGTGTGGCATCGTCGCCTTGGTCATCCCTCGCCCTCTATCCAACAAAAATTACTTTTTCGTTATCTCTCCCTACTTTTAAATCAAGTAGTGTTATAACTCACTATGATGCATGTCTTAGCAATAAGAGTCATAAAGTACATTTTAAAAAAGTCTCTGTCCCACTCTAAATCATTTGAAATTATTTATATCAACGTTTGAGGCCCTGCCTCAACCATTTCTTTTGATAAGTTAAGATTTTATGCCATCTTTGTGGACTATTTCACCAAGCACACATGATTATACCCTCTCCATCATAAGTTTAAAGTCCATGTAGTCTTTTCTAACTTTAGAAAATTGGTCGAGAACTTCTTTCAGACTATAATTAAAATAGTTTACTCTGATGGCGGGGTTGGATATCAAGCTCGCGCATCCTGCTTGTCAACTTGCGGCATTCAATACCTCAAGTCACCCCCATATACTCCTCAACTGGTTGGCTCTACCGAACGCAAACATCAACATAATGTTGAAACTGGTTTAACACTCCTACATCAAGCCTCTATGCTAATCGTATGCTCACTCTAGTCATATCATATCAATCACCATTTAAAAAACTATTTCATAAATATCTTAATTTATAAACACTCAAAGTATTTGGTTGTTTGTGTTATCTGTGGTTACATCCATATGCCTCACCTAAGATGCAATCAAGATCTCAACCTTATATTTTCATTGGGTTACTCTCTTGAATATAATACATTTTCGATGCTATGACCCCCATACTAATAAAGTTTTTATTTCACGTCACGTAACTTTTATGGAGTCTATCTTTCTCTTTCACAACCACAAGTCTCATGTAGTATGTCCATCTCTAATACCCATGGATCACTATCATACACCTCCGACCCTATCAACCGGACCTCTAATCCTTCTTCTTCGGATCCACACTCTCTTTCAGTTTCGCAGCTCTTCCCTCCCTCTTCCAATTCTCCACAGGTTCCTCCTGTTATAGAACCATTGCCCTTAGAAACACAACCATTGCCTTTACTTTCACCTAGACATGGTGCCCTTAACGTGCCTCATCTTGACTCAAACTATGTGATGGTAGTCCTGCTACAGACCATACTCAATATCGGTAGGTAGTTGGCTCCTTACAGTATCTAGCTCTTACCCATCCAGACATCTCACTTGTTAATAAATTATCACTATTCATGCATCAGGTCGTCTACTATGCATTAGGCTGCAATCAAACGAATTCTGTGATATCTTAAGGGGACCCTTAATCATAGCATCTTTCTACGCAAACACTCCTCCTTTCATCTTCATGTCTTTGTTGATGCTGATTGGGCAGAGAATGTTGATGATAGAACTTCTATATCAGGTAAATTTTATTTTTCATGGTGCTAATCCAATCAGTTGAAATTTAAAGAAGCAAAAGACAATTGAAGCATGGTATCGTCACTGCTATTGCAGAATTCAATTTGATCATGAATCTGTTCAATGAGCTTAACATCACCTTCACCCTTACTCCTGCCATATATTGGGATAATGTCGGTGTCACCTACCTCTGTGCTAATCAAGTGTTCCACTCCCGCATGAAATATATTACCATCGACTTTCATTTCATGCGAGATCAAGCTATCAGACATCAGCTCCGTGTTTCTCATGTACATAGGGCTGATCAACTTGGCGACTCACTCACGAAGTCTCTCATCCATAAACTCTTTTCATTGTATTGGTCCAAGATCGACGTCATTGCTAGGAGCTCAATCTTACAGGAGAATGTTAACATATAAGATTTCTCCAAATGAACGAGGAGATCTCGTTGATCAGTTGAAGGAAATCCTCCTCCTTAATATGTATAAATAGATGATGAATCAAGAAATCTAGTGAGTAAATTCTATTATTTGAACAGTGATATCTCATGCTGCAGTGTACGATTGAAGAACAAATTCCAGCTGCATCTTTGCAGATATCTTTGCCGGCCAATGCAGGATATCATTTATTTTAACTGTGTTTCAGTTCGGCAGGTCAACTTTGCTCGATAACCTTCGGTCTTGTTCTTCTTCCAGCAGCAGCAGCAGTGTGTTGGATAGCATTAACCTTCAACTAGTGCTCGATGGAGGCAGGAAATTTGCATGGCCTTTCTGGTTCTCACTGGTGCAGATCACGTATTGAACCAATAGTGCTAAAAATACAAAGGATTTATTCAAAGATTCTGTAACTGCAATGCGATTGAGACCATCAAAATTTTCCGGCTTCAGTGCCATCTTAGATGACAGCAGACTGCTTCGTGAACACACAGTTCGTCTTAGTGGTGGCATTTGATGTCCGAGCAATTTGAGTGTTGCTTGATATGCAACAAAGCCACCCCCCCCCATGACATCCTCTCTATAGAAACGCAAACTCGGTCTTCGGATGGATGTTAACGGAAAGATTGCTCTGTGTGTCTCAGGCGATCATCCCAAATAAGTTAAGGTGGTGTCTGTGTCTGAAGCTGTTGAACGGGAATCACAGAGATCAACTGAACTCGTGGATGTAGCGATGGGACTGTTAAAATACTGATCCAGTAAAGATTTCTATTAATTAAGAGGCCTAGTAGAACAAACAAGCGCTCATTACATTAATATTTGAAGACAAAAAAAAAAAAAAAAAGAGAACCAGAGGCCCGATCTGTCTAATAATAATAATAATAATAATAATAATAATAATAATAATAATAATAATAATAATAATAATAATAATAATAATAATAATAATAATAATAATAATAATAATAATAATAATAATAATAATAATAATAATAATAATAATAATAATAATAATAATAATAGCAGATTTTATTATGTGTATTTTATCTACTAGTCAGCCCATTGATGTGCCTCATGAAAAATATGAGCAAAATACAAAGTAGAAGGTAAGTAAGTCACAAACAAATACATATTGAGGAGGAAAGCAACTTAAAAGGATACATTAACCCATAGGATATGGGTTTATGAAAACTACATCATGGTGTTGGGCTCAATGGGCTAATTAATATATCAATTTTATTTGACTCAAATCATTGATCAAAATAATTTTGATTAAAATTAATAAAAATATACTCATCAAACTCTTATAGATTAATTTTAATCATATCTATTTTTTTTATTTTTTTTTGATGTGAGACTAATCAGAATATTATTTATAGGGAATAGAATAAAAAATATTTCCTCCCATCAAGATATCACCATTTATTGATCTACCAAAGTAACCAGGTAGGCAGGCGTACACGATTATAACCCCAACTGTCCTTCGTCATAAACCTGGCTCATCAGGTCACCCACCAACTTTAAAATCGGAAGGAAATATCTTTATTAGTAAATATAAAAAAAAAAATGCATGAAGTAAAAAAATATGCGATGATGGTGTCATTGATCTGTTGACCTCCAAGAAACCAATGCTTAGCTTCAGCAATGCCAAAACTAGCAACACAGTGTGGCATGTAGGAAGTGTTCGATACAAAAGGTGTCAAGTAACACAAGAAATAGATTCACATTTTCATAACATAAGCCAATTTAACTTTAGATGAAGCAGAAAACGTCTGCCGATGGGCAAAAGTAACATCTGTTCTAAATTCAACATCGATAAAAAAAAAAAAAAAAAAGTTGGGCTATCAAAGATAAGTAAAGTAAACAGGAAGACTCTAATCCAATCCTGCGAATACCTACTTGTATTGCTCGAGACATCGTCATTGCCGAAGTTGAACTCGTGCAACACCTGTTGTCAGTAAAATCTTTACTTGGAATTCTGAAACAAACTGCAACAGTGACCTGCTCGATGCACGGTGACTTACCCGAGCATGTCAACTCTGTCTTCTTCTACACCATGATTTCAGTTCAGGCAACCCTTCCTTTGATGTCCAATTCCTTCCTTCCCCAGCGATGGTGTTGGCAACGTGTGCCTGTTGACCCTTCCCACCTACTTCGACCATTACTGCCACCTAGACGCATTCATTACCACTCCTCCTCCTCCTCCTCCTCCTCCTCCTCCTCAGGTCCTCGCTGCTGTTTCCGCTGATGGCAATCTCTATATATCTTAATTGTATACTTCGATTTCACTGCATTTGGTGGCTGCAGTTTGGATGGATATGGCGACCGCCGAGCCCGCAGTTATGGACCGCGAGCGCCTGACCGCCGAAATGGCCTTCAGGGACTCCTCCATCGTCATCAAGATCCGCCGGCGTTTTTCCGACTTCCTCCATTCCGTCAATCTCAAGTACGTCAAGCGCGGCCTGGGCTACACCAGTATCCCCACGTCTTACCTGCTGGTCCCTCTCCTCGTTTCCGCCGTTGCCGCCACGCTCCGGCTCGACCGGATGCTCATGACCATGTCGGTCCGACTCTCCGTGGACACCGCCACCGGCCTCGCCTCCTTGGCGCTCGGGTCGGTCTTGCTCGGCGCCTACTACTTGAAGAAGTCGAGTCCCGTCTACTTGGTGGACTTTGCTTGCTACAAGCCCGACGACGAGCACAAGATCTCCAAGCAGTGTTTCCTGGAGATGAGCGAGGGCACCGGCTTGTTCAACGGGGAGTCGCTCGACTTCCAGACCAAGCTCACCAATCGGTCCGGTCTGGGGGACGAGACGTACCTGCCGCCCACCGTGAAGGCCAGGCCCCCTCGGCTGTGCATGGCGGAAGCCCGGATGGAGACGGAGGCGGTTATATTTGGTTGCCTCGACGCCCTCTTCGAGGCCACCGGCGTCAACCCTCGACATGACGTCCGCATCCTCATCGTCAACAGCGGCCTGTTCAACCCGACCCCCTCGCTGGCCTCCATGATCATCAACCGCTTCAAGATGCGTGAGGACGTGAAGAGCTTCAACCTGGGAGGCATGGGCTGCAGCGCGGGGCTCATCTCCATCGACCTCGCCAAGGACCTACTCCAGGCGAACCCCAACTCCTACGCCGTCGTGCTGAGCACGGAGAACATCACGCTCAACTGGTACTTCGGCAGCGACCGCTCCATGCTGCTGCCCAACTGCATCTTCCGAATGGGGGGCGCGGCCATGTTGCTCTCGAACCGGCGGGCGGACGCGGGGCGTGCCAAATACAAGCTGGTGCACGTGGTGCGGACGCACAAGGGAGCGGACGACAGCTGCTACGGGTGCGTCTACCAGCGGGAGGACGGCCACGGGGTCGTCGGAGTGTCCCTGGCCCGGGAGCTGATGGCCGTCGCCGGGGACGCACTCAAGACCAACATCACCACGCTGGGGCCCCTGGTGCTCCCGCTGTCGGAACAGCTCAAATTCCTGGCGACGCTGGCGGGGCGGCGAGTGCTAAGGCTAAAGGGCGTACGGGCCTACATCCCGGACTTCCTGCGGGCATTCGATCACTTCTGCGTGCACGCCGGCGGGCGGGCGGTGCTGGAGGAGATACAGAAGAACCTACGGCTGTCGGCGACGGACATGGAGCCGTCCTGGAGCGTGCTGCACCGGTTCGGCAACACCAGCACTAGCTCGCTGTGGTACGAGCTGGCGTACGCGGAGGCCAAGGGGCGGGTGCGCCGGGGGCACCGGGTGTGGCAGATCGCCTTCGGGTCCGGGTTCAAGTGCAACAGCGCGGTGTGGTGGGCGCTGCGCGACGTCCCGCCCGTGGACGTCGGCGGTCGTGGACGCTGCAACCCATGGGCGGATTGCGTCGACAGCTACCCGATTAAGGGATAGGCCTGAAGTAAGCAAAAGGCAAGCTTATAGCTTCTTGTTTTTGGCTTCTTAAGCTTCTACTATTACTGTTTGGTGTCGAAGCTGTTGCCCAAATTAACAGCTGCTGCATATTAAGTGTTTATCTTTTTTTTATCTGTGTTTATGGACGAAAATAAAAATAAATTGGCCTCGATCATATATAGATGTGTGGTTGTGTAGGTGATAGAACTTCATTAGGGTTGAATTTTAATATTTCTATAAATAGTTAATAAAACCTTGTAAGATTGTAATAAAATCTCACCTAACCATTTTTATCCCATAAATAAGTGTGATTAGGGTTTAGATTGAGGCCTTAGGGCTTATTACTGGGATGTTCGGCCAAGGTTTCCCTTGCTTAGGTCGTCTATAGAGCCAACTTAGCCGTCACTTGTTCCTACTTAGGCAGGTCGACTATAGAAGGGGCAAAGGGATAATTTTACTTAGGCAAGCACCCCATGGGTTAGAGTTTAGAACCCTATATAATGATGTATATGTCCCTCTTTTTTTATTAAGCAATTATCATCTTTTATTCAGCCTTGTGCTGAGTCTAGGAGGGAGGAACCCCTACAGTGTTCCAAGGGTTGATCCCCCTTAAGGGTCAAAATTTATAGAGCTCTTTCTGGGGTTCTATCATGGTATTAAAGCCACATTCCTGCTGCCCTATAGCCACCTCTGCCGCCTCCATCTTCAAAGCAATTCCCACAATTGCTTTTGATGTCGCCTTCATCCGTCGTCCCCCACCAAGCCGCAGATCTATCAATCTGTGGTCGTCCTCTGCGCCAACATCATAGATCTGGTAAAAACTCCAAAACCCATGCCTCTTTCTACTGCTATTCCTTTATCTTATACGTGGGAAAAGTTTTTCCAAAGTTTCTTTGTTACAAAATTCTACCGTCGTTGCGAAGGGGAAAAGCGGCAGAAAAATTTCAGCCAATTATTGTCTCTTGAACCTGAACTTTTGATCATCCTTTCTGGTTAAAACTTTTACACAAATTCATAGATCGTCTTAGCTTTCATCTAAGACTGATCTCTGGAAAAAACTCTTTCTGGATCCGGACTTATAGCGCTGTAATTCTTCGTTACGTAGTCCTAAAATTTTACAACAAGAATTCTGCGATCTTGTTTGCAACAATTTTTCTACCGTTACGCTGCCGTAATTTTCTTGATCCAAATTATTACTACTACTATCACCATCTAAACCAAGATTCCGATATTGAAATTTTCATAAATTTCTTGGATTTTTGCTGGAATTAACGTCAAGAAACTGCTACCTCTTCAATGGGAATTCTATTCGGAAGTATAGCGTATACTGTAGCAATCTTTTGTCAAAATTTTATCGGATCTCGCTGCCATCTTTTCCAGATTAGAGACTCTCCTTCTCATCTTCAATCTCTATTGTTACCTCTCAAAAAACCCTAACAAAACTGTAGCCAAATAGCCATCCCAATCAGCCCTAAACTGCAGCCTACCCGCATCTCCACCAATCCACCGATCCAACCGGCCACCACCTCTCCAAAAATTCTCATGCCACTAACCCGTCAATAGAAAAAAGATCTCAATATTATAGATCTACAGGTATACACCATGGCATCATAGGAGGCTATCAACGCCAAGTTTTAAGCCTTTGAAAGTCGCATGGAGGAGAAGATACGATCCCTATTCGCCGAATTCAGCATAGGCCGACCATCAAGTCCGAGGAAGTCACTGCATGGAGAGACTTTAGATCGACGAGACGATCCTCAAGAGCATGGACATATCATCCCTGATTAGAATAGTTCACGTATGAAGGTGAACTTTCTAAGATGGGAAGAGGGAGACCCGATCAGATGGATCTCGTGTGCGGAGCACTATTTTTGGTTCTACCGAACCGCCAACGCTACATGGGTGGAGATTGCTGCCATCCACCTTGAGGGAGATAATATTCAGTGGTTCAATTGGTTTGAGCACACCCATGGAGATCTCTCTTGGCAGCGATTTAAGGAAGAACTACTAAACCGCTTCGGACCAATCGATTTCGACAACATCGACGGATAATTGTCAAAGATTTATCAAACCTCTACAATACAAGAATATCAAATAAGGTTTGAACGTTTATCTAACCAAACTATGGATTGCTATGAGAAACAACTTTTAGGGACTTTTATTAGGACCTAAGCCAGAAATTCGAGGAGAAGTAAAGGCACGGCAACCGTACACTCTTATGGCGGTGATTTCCTTCGCGCATATACAAGAAGAACGATTGAACCACGAGGTACGAAGGACAAGGGTCGCTCCCCGACCAGCCATGTCGAGGCCTACAGCCCCCTCTATTGCCATCTGAACCCCCGCACCAAAGAAATTAATAAGAGACGAACTTCATAAACATTCAGCCAAGGGTTTGTGTTGGCACTGCGATAAACCGTGGAGCCGAGAACATCGCTGCAAAAAGGGTCAGCTCCTCATGATTAAACCAGTGGAAGAAAATGACAACAAACCATCTGAAGAAGGCCTCAAACCTGAAGAGGAAGCCATGGAGGAAGAGCCCCAACCGACCGACTACGTAGTGCACGCGTTGGCTAGCTACTCCAACCCATAGACGATGAAAGTTGGAGGACTTCTAAAACATCAACCCATCACCGTTCTCATTGATACGGGCAGCACAAATAACTTCCTCAATAGTAAGGTTGCTGCACATATGGCATTTAAATTGAAGGTTGTAACAAGTTCGATATAAAGGTCGCCGACGGTCGAATCCTCGATTGCAACCAACGGTGCCCGTGGGTGAAACTGCTCCTCCAAGACTAAGAAGTGGTAACCGATTTCTTCCTCCTACCCATCTATGATTATGAAGCCATGCTCAGGATCGACTGGCTCATAACACTAGGTGACATATCCTAAAATTTTTCTAAACTAATTATGAAGTTTTATTGTAAAGGGAGACATGTCACATTACGAGGCAAGCGCGGGAGCCATATTTCCACCCTTTCGATGCAACAGATGGAGAAAGTTTTGCACAAAGCACATGGAGGATTTATTATGCATATCCAGCAGCCATCCAAAGAGGAGAACGTGCAAAATTCAGATCCTAAGCTTGCCCTCTTGCTGGACGAATTCATGGATGTTTTCACAGAGCCACTGGGGGCTTCCCCCTAACCTACCGCATGACCACCATATAACTATTATGCCGGGCAAACCTCCATCAAATTTGAGACCATACCACTACCCTCACTTGCAGAAGGACGAGATTGAGAACATCGTCAATGAGATGCTCGACATCGGAGTAATTCAACCAAGTTGCAGCCCTTACTCTTCGCTCGTGTTGCTAGTGCGTAAAAAGGATGGTACGTGACAGATGTGTATTGATTATCAAGCTTTAAACGCCAACACCGTCAAAGATAAATATCTTATACCAGTCGTAGATGAGCTCTTAGATGAATTAAAAGGAGCCCGAGTCTTCACAAAATTGGATATCCATTCCGGTTATCACTAGATTCAGGTATACGCTGAAGATATCCCAAAAACTGCATTCCACACACATAACAGCCACTATGAGTTTCTGGTAATGCCTTTAAGACTTACGAATGCTCCTTCCACTTTTCAAAGCCTGATGAATGACATCTTCCGGAGTTTCCTACGCAAGTTTGTGTTGGTATTTTTTTATGATATTCTCATTTATAGCCCTACGCTTGATATGTATTTTCAGCACTTACGAACTATTTTAACAATTCTTCGGGAGAACACCCTTTATGTTAAACAGTCAAAGTATAACTTTTTACAGCGTAAAGTGGAATATCTATGACACATTATATCAGAGGATGGAGTGGCGATAAACCCGACGAAGATCGAGGCAATGCAAGGATGGCCGAGACCTACGAACATAAATTGGGGCCGCCACCCCCCTTTACTAGGTTGTTCGGCCAGGGTTTCCCTTGTTTAGGTCGGCTGTAGAGCCAACCTAGCCATCACCTGTTCCTACTTAGGTAGGTCGGCTATAGTAGGGGCAAAGGGGTAATTTTGCTTAGACAATCACCCCATGGGTTAGAGTTTAGAACCCTATATAATGATGTATCAGTCCCCTCTCTTTTATGAAATAATTATTATCTTTTATTCAACCTTCTACCGAGTCTAGGAAGGAGGAACCCCTACAGCGTTCCAAGGGTTGATCCCCCTCAAGGGTCAAAATCTATAGAGCTCCTTTTGGGGTTCTATCATGGTATCAAAGTCGCGTTCCTACTGCCCTGTAGCCACTTCTACCGTCTCCATCTTTAAAGCAATTCCCACAATTGCTTTTGATGTCGCTTTCATCCACCGTCGCCCACCAAGCCGCAGATCCATCAATCTATTGTCGTCCTCTGCGCCAACATCATAGATCTGGTAAAAACTCCAAAACCTATGTCTCTTGCTACTGCTATTCCTTTATCTTATACATGGGATAAGTTTTTCTAAAGTTTCTTTACTACAAAATTCTACCGTCGCAAACGTTATCATCATTGCGAAGGGAAAAAGCTGAAATTTTTTTTTAGCCAATTATTGCCTCTTGAACCTGAACTTTTGATCGTCCTTTCTAGTTAAAAACTTTTACACAAATTCATAGATCGTCTTAGCTTTCATCTAAGACTGATCTCTAGAAAAAACTCTTTCTGGATCCAGACTTATAGTGCTATAATTCTTCATTGCGCAGTCCTAAAATTTTACGATGAGAATTCTGTGATCTTGTTTGCAATAATTTTTCTACTGTTATGCTACTATAATTTTCTTGATCCAAATTACTACTACTATCACCATCTAATCCAAGATTCTAATATTGAAATTTTTCATAAATTTCTTAGATTTTTGCTGGAATTAACATCGAGAAACTATTACTTCTTCGATGGGAATTCTATTCGGCAGTATAGCATATACTGCAGCGATCTTTCGTTGAAATTTTATCGGATCTCGCTGCCATCTTTTGCTGCCATCTTTTTCAGATTTGAGACTCTCCTTCTCATCTTCAATCTCTACTATTACCTCTCAAAATCCCTAACAAAACTATAGCCAAATAGCCATCCCAATTAGCCCTAAACAGTAGCCTACCCGCATCTCCACCAATCCACCGATCCAACTGGCCACCACCTCTCCAAAAATTCTCATGCCACTAACCCATAAATAGAAAAAGATCTCAATATTACAGATCTAGAGGCATACACCATGGCATCAGAGGAGGCCATCAACACCAAGTTCGAAGCCTTTGAAAGTCGCATGGAGGAGAAGATGCGATCCCTATTCGCTGAATTCAGCATAGGCCGACCATCAAGTCCGAGGAAGTCACAACATGGAGAGGCTTTAGATCGATGAGACGATCCTCAAGAGCATGGACATATCATCCCTGATCAGAATAGTCCACGCATGAATGTGGACTTTCCAAGATTGGAAGAGGGAGACTCGATCAGATGGATCTCACATGTAGAGCATTATTTTCGGTTCTACCGAACCGCCGACGCTACATGGGTGGTGATTGCTGTTGAAAAACCTCAGCGGGAGCATCACATGCGCAGCAGAAATTAAAATAAAAATTGGTTTCCCATGCAGATCAAATCGTTGTGCAAAAGATTGGGGTTGCGAGAAAAATAGCAAAAATAAAAAAAACACGATGTGTGAAAGATTGATTTTACCTAGGGAGATCGTATATCCCTGTATTCCAGATCCGGATGGAGAAGATTAATAAGGTCAAATGTCCTCCTCTCTAGCGGTATCTATATAATGGATCTCTACAGTGAAACTCCTCCAATCTGATCTCGCAACTCTTGCGCACAGAGAGGGAGGAGAATAGGAGGTGGTGGCTAAAGTTGTAGCCTATCAACCATGAGTCTCCCCTCCTATTTATAGAGAGCCACCAAAACCCTAAGGCTCTTGCTTTAGTGGGTATTGGATTTCTATCCAATAACCCACTAACCTTGCATTATTAGATCTTTATCCAATAATCTCCTTAGGCCTCTAACTGGACCTTAATCAAGGAGCTCATTAGCATAGGGTCTAATCTAATGAGAATAGGGGCTAATTGGATCTTCATCCAATCCCCTATTCGCTGAAGCATCCACCATATGTGTGTGACCCTCTAGACCCGATACCGAGCTGACCATGAGTCACTCCCATCAGAACTCCTTCTGATATAGTGAATTATTATCCCCATAATAATTCACTCGATCATCGACTAAGGACGTACTAAGCCACTACGCCATAGTCCCCAGATGGTACAGGGGGGATCAAACCCATCGGATCTATCTGTCCACAGTTATCGTGTATCTATAATCCCTCATCTAACTAATATCCCAGAGATCGTATATTGGACATGGTACTGTCAGGTCACATACGGAATCTATCATAGTCTCGCTCTAATCGGATTCTCTCGGAGAACTCTTTCTCTCTCAATCTGAAGACCCTGGTCAGTGATTTGTCTGAGCAAGCACATATGAGATATTCCTCTCGTGATACCGAGAGTGGATGATCCTCTATTGACACTCAATTACCTTCGTAAGGTTGGCTACCAATCCCGATAACCAATTATACCAGATTGGAACTTTCCAAACCTGTGAGTCTGGCGTCAAAGAAAGGAGTACTCATACAAGGGATCCTTGATGTCTCAAATCTAAAGACCAGATACACAACTGGGACTATGGAATCGTTGTCTAACATTAGGTATCATTAACTATACATTATTCCATAAGGGGATCAATCAGTGAACTCATTCTCCAATGAGCACATGTACTATATCCTTAGTGTCTCCATATAAGTGGCTATAAGATCAGTCGCCTTCATTATACGGACAGGTATATAGTCCACCGATCTGTCTGGTTATCTCAATATCCCTCTTAAGTAATTTATGACTAGGATTATTTAGGATCTGTGTTTAAAGGTGAATCGATCACATTATCGTGATCTCATCACGATCCGATTCTCATTGCATAGAACTAAGGACATCATAATATATATGCAACAAATAATATAATATGAGAATATGCCAATATTAATCATAAGCAAAAAAGATTACATAGTGTGTCACACGTGTCATCACTCACCTGATTGGCTTGCAGGGCACCTGTAACTAGCAATCTCCCACTTGACCTAAAGCCAATCACCTATGTGTCTAATCCCCATCAGACTCCTGTGACGCTCAAATACAATCTAAGCAAGCGGCTTCGTCAGTGGATCTACAATGTTATCTTCGGATGAAACTCTTTCCATTGCTATATCTTTACGGGCTATGATCTCTCTGATCAGATGGAACATCCTCATAACATGCTTAGACTTCTGATGAGACCTGGGTTCCTTCGCTTGAGCGATCGCCCCATTATTGTCGCAGTATATGGGAATTGGTTCCATGCTGCTTGGTACGACTCCCAAGTCTTTGATGAACTTCTTCATCCATCCCCCTTCCTTTGCTGCTTCTAGTGCAGCAATGTATTCCGCCTCTGTGGTTAAGTCAGCAGTAGTATCTTGCTTGAAACTCTTTCAACTTACTGCTTCTCCATTCATGGTGAAAACATACCCTGAATTTAACTTGCTATCATCAATGTTAGACTGAAAACTCGAGTCTGTGTAGCCCTCAACCTAGAGGCTACCTCCTCCATATACTAGTAAAAGATCCTTAGTCCTTCTCAAATACTTAAGGATACACTTTACTGCCTTCTAATGTTCTAAACCTAGATGATACCTGCTCGTGACACTTAGAGCATGTGCTACATCAGGCCTAGTACATAGCATCACATACATGATAGACCCTATCACTGAGGCATAAGGTATCTTATCTATGTATGCCCTTTCTTTAGGAGTCTTTGGGGACATACTCCTAGAAAGTGATATTCTATGTCTCATTGGTATGAGACCTCTCTTGGAATTCTTCATGCCAAACCTTTTGACAATGGAGTCTATGTACCTAGATTGGGACAAGCTAAGCATCCTTCTGGATCTATCTCTATAGATCCGGATCCCCAAAATATATGATGCTTCCCCTAAGTCTTTCATGGAGAAGTTTCTGGATAGCCAAGCCTTTACTATGGAGAGAATTCCTACATCATTCCCAATATTACGATGTCATCCACATATAGTACCAAGAAGGTGATAGCGCTTCCACTTACCTTCCTGTACACACAAGGCACATCTTCATTCTTAATGAAGTCATAAGATCTGATCACCTCATCAAGTCTTATGTTCCAACTTCAGGAAGCTTGCTTCAATCCATAAATGGATCTAAGCAACCTGCACACTTTATCTGGACTCTCTTTGGATACAAATCCCTCTAATTGTATCATATACACATCCTCCTCGAGATTGCCATTGAGGAATATTATTTTGACATCTATTTGCCAGATCTCATAGTCATAGTGTGTTGTAATGGCCAAAATAATTCTAAATGACTTAAGCATGGCTACAGGTGAAAATGTTTCGTCATAGTCAACTCCTTATCTTTGACGATATCCTTTAGCTACCAGCCTTGCTTTATAAATCTCTACCTTTCCATCCACTCCGATCTTCTTCTTGAAGATCCAATTGTAGCCGATGGGTATAATACTCTCATGTGCATCCACAAGGCTCTAAACCTTGTTAGAGTACATGAAATCCATCTCAGAATTCATGGCTTCTTGCCACTTCCCAGAGTCTATACTCATAATAGCCTCCCCGTAGGTCTAAGGATCAACATCCTGAGAGTCATCTCCACTGATATGTCCCACATATCTTTTAGGATGGTGAGATACTCTACTAGACCTACGTGAAATTGAAATTTGTGTGTTAGGTATCTAAACAGACTCGGGCCTTGGAATGGTGCTTAAGCTAGGTTCTCCAACCTCGCTCAATTCTATCTCACTCCTACTGTTTCCACTAAGAATGTGTTCCTTCTCAAGGAACACAGCTCTCTTGGCAACAAAGACCTTTCGGCCCTCGAGATGATAAAAATAATACCCACAAGTTTTCTTTGGGTATCTCATGAATGTGCACCATTCTATCCTTGATTCCAACTTATCAGGGTTGTGTCTTCTAACATGGGCAGGACATTCCCAAATCTAACAATCTTAAGATCAGACTTCTTTCCTTTCTATATCTCATATGGTGTAGACACTACCGACTTTGATGGAACTCTATTCAGAAGGTAAGCTACAGTCTCTAAGGCATACCCCTAGAATGAGATGGGTCGGTCAGCAAAACTCATCATGGACTGCACCATGTCTAACAACGTGCGATTCCTCCTTTCTGATACACTATTGAGATGAGGTGTATAAGGAGGTGTCCACTAGGATAGAATCACATTGTCCTTGAGGAAATAGGTGAACTCCATACTCAAGTACTCTCCTTCTCGATTTGATCGAAGAGTCTTAATACTCTTTCCAATTTAGTTCTCTACCTCATTCTTATATTCCCTGAGTTTCTCAAAGGCTTTAGATTTGTACTTCATTAAGTACACGTGTTCATACATAGAGAAATCATCAGTGAATGTAATGAAGTATGAGTAACAACCTATAGCCTGAGTCGACATGGGACCATATACATCACTATGTATTAGTTCCAATAACTCGGTGGCTCTCTCTCTAGTTCCACTAAAAGGAGAGTTGGTCATCTTCCCATGAAGGCAAGGTTCACAAGTTGCATATGACTCATAGTCAAATGGATCTAAGTATCATTCTTTCAGCAACTTTTGAATCATTCCCTCATGTACATGACCTAGCCTATAATGTTATAGGTTTGCATTATTCACCTCATCTCTTTTCCTCTTAGACATATTTATATTCATGATGTGTGGAGAAGTGTCTAACACATATAAGCCATTTACATGGGTCCCTCTAGTGATGATCTCTTCATCCATAATTATTAAATAATTATTATTCTTAAAAACTAATTTATATCCATTAATTGTCAAACAAGAGATGGATATAATATTTTTGATAATAGAGAGAACAAAATAGCATGCATCCAATGCAATGATAGCTCCACCAAGCAGATGTAGGATGACCTCCCCAACAGCAACTGCAACAACTCTTGCTCCATTGCCCATCTTGAGGTCCATCTTGCCTCTGGCCAGTCTCCTAGGTCTTGTCAGAACCTGCAACAAATTTTAGATATGATAAAACACTCCCGGTATCCAATACCCATGTGTTATCATGAAAATCTGACAAGTAGAGACTGATAATAAATATACCTGAAGCTTCTCCAGGCTTCTGTCTCACCTTCTCTGCAAGATAGTCCTTATAGTTCCTCTTCCAATGCCCATCTTGACCATAGTATAAGCACTATCCTTTGTCTTTTCCAAGGTATTTCTTGGTAACATTTGTCTTATCTGGTCTTTCTTTGCCCATATCCTTCTTAAGGGTCTTGCTGACCTTCTTTTTTTTTTGTCTCACCAATATAGAGAGTTGGCTTCTCCTTCTTGAAGGCACTCTCAGCTTCCCTCAATATATTGAGGAGCTCAGGGAGAGTCACCTCAAATTTGCTCATGTTAAAATTCATGATGAAGTGAGAAAAGGAATCTAGTAAGGACTGAAGTATAAGATCAACATACAGGTTATCCTTTAGGAATATTCCTAAACCTGTGAGTTTCTCGATCCACTCTATCATCTTTAGGACATGGTTCTCAACCGATGTCCCTTCTGTCATCCTAGCTTGGAAGAGTCTCTTAGATATCTCATATCTTTGAGTTCTTCCCTGTTTCTCAAACAACTGGCGGAGATAAAGAAGGATAGAATCTGCATCCATGCTCTCATGTTGCCTTTATAACTGAGGAGTCATGGAGGCCAACATATAATATTTTGCCAACGTGGAATCATCTATGTATTTCACATAGCGAGCGATCTCATCCTCGCTTGCCCCTTCTTCCGGTGTGGGCACAATTGTATCAAGAACGTATGTGATTTTCTCCGTCGTGAGAACAATTCTCAAATTACGGAGCCAATATGTATAGTTTGGACTAGTGAGGCGGTTGGCATCAAGTATGCAACGTAGGGGGTTTGTGAGCACCATGTTTCTAACAAAACGAGATATAGCAAAAAATAAATAACATGTAAATTTTGTAAAAAATACTAATTAAGATATAGACTTATATCTTAATGTACTCTCATTATTTTCTTAGTGAATCATGTGACACCCTCGACACATGATACGGAAGTCTCTGACAGACTCCTAGTGGGGATCGAGATCCAATTGGCATCTTAGTGCAACCTCGAGTGACTCAACCAATTACATTAAGCCCAAAAGGTAGGCAATTCTTGCCAATCACAACTCCTTGTGATTCTCGTCACGTTCGACCTCCGAATCATCATGGTCTCGAGGGACTCGACCAACCATGATATTCATTAAGTCATCACCATCGTTACAAGATGAGTCTAATTTGATGATATGCCCTCGAGAGACTCGACCAAGCATACCATGTCCTCAGGTCATCAGTGACATCTCTATGTCGTAGGCAAGAACTTGATCACGTAGATAGGTGAGCCTCGAGGGACTCGACCAACTCAACCTATGTCGTGATTCAATTTCTTCGTATAACGATGGAAGGCCACGTGGGTCAATCTTATTGCATCATGCTTACCGACTTAATATTATCGTAGGAGGGATTTTTGTTTTGTATCGATCTCCTAATATGTCGTATCACACATATACATATTTAATATATATCTACATCGTATGCAAATATATATATACTTATATCTAGTATGTGTATAACACATCACATAAGCAAGCCACACCGGATGATCATGAGCCGTCACCTAATATGATTAAGCCCGAGCCAATGGGCCTAATCACTCACAATAGGATCTATGTGTGTGCATTGGTGTATCTCTATGCCTTGTGATTATTGATCTCGTCATCATCGGTTCCGTCGGATCGTCGCATCACCATGTGTCGTGATCTCCTGTCACGGTATCGTGGGTCCCGTTGTAACCTCCACACTCCTGCTGCGCCTCTCCATGTAATTACAAATAATCACAAGCACGCAGGCCCGACAATAAACGAGAAAAACATAGGCTCGTAGGCCCTAATAATAATAATAATAATCACAATTACACACATCATAACACATGGCTTATGATCACCCATCCGCATCATACATCACATGTACATCACATCATATGTCGGATTACTAGATATATATAATAATTAATTAAACTATTTAATTATTTATTTTTCTAGAAATCAAGACATGCTCAGAATTTTCAGAATTGTCAAGGGTATTTTTATAATTCTGGATGAGAGGACGGTCATTGAAATTTTCAAAATTATTGAGGGTATTATGGAAATTATGTACACGAGGATAGTCCTCGGAATTTTTTAAATTCATAAGGGCAGGATCGTCCTTTTTTTCCAAAGGATGCCCTAACCCCTCTTCCCCCTCTACGCCGCCGCCGCTACCCTTGCGCAGGCAGCGATTGCCCTTCCTCGCTGGCAACCAACCTGCCAAGGGGCGGCCACCCTTGCAGCTGGCGGCAGGGCTGGCCACGGGCGGTAGCCCCTTGCGGGCGCCCTGCAACCGACCCCCTTTGCGGGTGCCACGCTGCAAACAGCTGTGCCCGCAGGTGGCTGTCGCCCCTTCAGGCTAGCCATAGCTGGTTGTGCATGCGAGCGGTTGCTGCCCCCCACGGGCGACGCTTCTGCATGTAGGCGCCACCCCTGTGCAGCTGTCGCCCCTTGCGGGCACCGCTGGCCTCCCTTTCGAGCTGGCCCTGGCCGCGGCCTGGCCGTGGGTGGCCGGCCCTGCATGGGGGCTGGCTGTGGCTGCTACCCCCACCTCGCTGCCTTCACTGCGAAAATGCAACAAGAACACGTAGAACAATTCTACGCGATTCAATCTCATCACATGTAGTTTAAAACTAATCTTTCGTACGAAAACCTTAGCTCTAATACCACTGTTGAGAAACCTTAGCGGGAGCATCACATGCGCAGTGAAAATCAAAATAAAAATAGGTTTCCTACGCAAATCAAATCATCATGCAAAATATTGGGGTCGCAAGAAAAATCATAAAAATAAAAATAAAAACACGATGTGTGAAAGATTGATTTTACCTAGGGAGATCGTATGTCCTTGTATTCCATATCTGGATGGAGAAGATAAAGGAGGTCAAACGTCCTCCTCTCTAGTGGTATCTACACGATGGATCTCTACAGCGAAACTCCTCTAATCTGATCTCACAACTTTTGCACAGAGAGAGGGAGGAGAATAGGAGGTGGTGGCTAAAGTTGTAGCCTGTCAACCATGAGTCTTCCCTCCTATTTATAGAGAGTCACCAAAATCCTAGGGCTCTTGCCTTAGTGGGTATTGGATCTCCATCCAAATAACCCACTAACCTTGCATTATTGGATCTCTATCCAATAATCTCCTTAGGTCTCTAACTGGGCCTTAATCAAGGAGCCCATCAGCTTAGGGTCTTATCTAATGATAATAAGGGCTAATTGAATCTTCATCCAATCCTCTATTCGCTGAAGCATCCACCATATGTGTATGACCTTCTAGGCCCGATACCGAGCTAGCCATGAGTCACTCTCATCATAACTCCTTCTGATATAATGAATTATTATCCTCATAATAATTCACTCGACTCATCAACTAGGGACGTACTAGGCCACTACACCATAGTCCCCAGGCGGTACAAGGGGGATCAAATCCATCAGACCTGTCTGTCCATAATTACCGTGTATCTATAATTCCTCATCCAACTAATATCCCAGAAATTGTATATTGGATATAGTACTGTCAGGTCACATACGGAATCCGTCATAACCTCGCTCTAATCCGATTCTCTTGGAAACTCTTTCTCTCTCAATCCGAATGACCCTGGTCAGGGATTTATCTGAGCAAGCACATATGAGATATTCCTCTCGTGATACCGAGAGTAGATGATCCTCTATTGACACTCAATTGCCTTCGTAAGATTGACTACCAATCCTGATAACTAAATGTACCAGATCTGAAACTTTCCAAACCTGTAAGTCTGGCATCAAAGAAAGGAGTACTCATACAAGACATCCTTGGTGTCTCAAGTCTAAGGATCAGATACACAACTGGGACTATGGAATCGCTGTCTGACATTAGGTATTATTAACCATACAGCATTCCATAAGTGGATCAATCAGTGAACTAATTATTCAATGAGCACTTGTACTATATCCTTAGTGTCTCCACAGAAGTGGTTATAAGACCAGTCGCCTCCATTATATGGATGGGTATATAGTACACCGATATGTCCGATTATCTCAATGTCCCTCTCGAGTAACATATGATCAGGATTATTTAGGATTTGTGTTTAAAGGTGAATCAATCTCATTATCGTGATCTTATCACGATCTGATTCCCATTACACAAAACTGAGGACATCACAATATATATGCAACAAATAATATAATGTGAGAATACGTCAATATTAATCATAAGTAAAAATATTACGCAGTGTGTCACACGTGACATCACTCACGTGATTGGCTTGCAAGGCACCTGTAACTAGCAATTGCTATCATCCACCTTGAGGGAGATGCTATTTAGTGGTTCAATTGGTTTGAGCACACCCATGGAGGTCTCTCTTGGCAGCGATTCAAGGAAGAACTACTAAACCGCTTAGAACCAATCGATTTTGACAACATCGATGGACAATTAGCAAAGATTCATCAAACCTCTACAATACAAGAATACCAAACAAGGTTTGAACATTTATCTAACCAAACTGTAGATTAGTATGAGAAATAACTTTTAGAGACTTTTATTGAGAGCCTAAAGCCTGAGATTCGAGAAGAAGTAAAGGCGCGGCAACCGTACACTCTTATGCATATCCATTTAGCAGCCATCCAAAGAGGAGAGCATGCAAAATTCAGATCCTAAGTCTGTCCTCTTGTTGGACAAATTCGTGAATGTTTTCACAGAACCGCACGGGCTTCCCCCTAACCTACAGTATGACCACCGCATACTTATTTTGTCGGGCAAACCTCCATCAAATTTGAGACCATACCGCTACCCTCACTTGCAGAAGGACGAGATTGAGAACATTATCAAGGAGATGCTCGACATCGGAGTAATTCGACCAAGCTGCAGCCCTTACTCTTCGTCGGTGTTGCTAGTGCACAAGA
Source organism: Ensete ventricosum (assembly GCA_029747655.1). Lineage (NCBI taxonomy): Eukaryota > Viridiplantae > Streptophyta > Magnoliopsida > Zingiberales > Musaceae > Ensete > Ensete ventricosum. The sequence continues at coordinate 43,418,994 of JAQQAF010000001.1, forward strand.
AGGATGGTACATGATGGATGTGCGTTAATTACCGAGCTTTGAATGCCATCATCGTCAAAGATAAATATCATATACCAATCATAGATGAGCTCTTAGATGAATTAAAAGGAGCCTGAGTCTTCACAAAATTGTTTTGATCTCCGTTCTGGTTATCACCAAATTCAGGTATGCGCTGAAGATGTCCCGAAAACTACATTCTGTACACATAATGGCCACTACAAGTTTTTGATAATACTTTTCAAACTTACGAATGTTCCTTCCACTTTTCAAAGCCTAATGAATGATATCTTCCGAAGTTCTCTACGTAAGTTTGTGTTGATATTTTTTGATGATATTCTCATTTATAGCCCTATGCTTGATATGCATTTTCAACACTTACGAACTATTCTAACGATTCTTCAGGTGAACACCCTTTATGTTAAACAATCAAAGTGTAGCTTTTTACAGCATAAAATGGAGTATCTATGGCACATTATATCAGAGGATGGAGTGACGATAAACCCAAGGAAGATCGAGGCAATGCAAGGATGGCTGAGACCTACGAACATAAAATCACTACGCGACTTCCTTGGACTCATGGGCTTCTATAGAAAATTCATTAAAGATTATGGCAAGATCAGTGCCCCACTCATGTCCCTACTGAAGAAAGACTCCTTCTTGTGGTTGGATAAAGCCTCTGCAACCTTCGAATGACTAAAGATAGCCATGACGACGACGTCGGTCCTACCACTGCTCGATTTCAATTGCACCTTCGTCATTGAGGCCGACGCATCAGGAGTTGGAATTGGAGCTGTTCTAATGTAAGATGGCCAACCCCTTGCTTACACCAGTAAAGCTTTATCTCCGTCATATCTTAAAATATTCGTGTATGATAAAGAAATATTTGCCATCGTACACGTCGTCATGAAGTGGAGACCTTAACTGATCGGCCGACACTTCCAAATTAAGACCGACCACCGAAGCCTTAAATATTTTTTGGAGCAGAAAATATTTACCTGGAGCAGCAACGATGGGTAACTAAATTTCTTGGCTTTGATTATAAAATTACTAATCGAAAAGGGAAAGAGAATATGTTGCAACTGCTCTATCACGGCTACCGGGACAAATCAAAATTTCAGTCATCTCCCTTCCTTCCACCGACTTCCTCAAAGACATTGGGGAGGAATGGAAGAATGACTTAGAGACCCGAGACATCATAGAAAAATTGGAGAATGATCTGAGTTTCATAGGTCACTACACGTGGGATTCGAAGGACTTACGTTATAAAGACTGAATTGTTGTCGTTCCTTCTACCCCTTACATTCAAGTTATTTTGCATGAGATGCACTCTTCACCTTCGGCAGGGCACTCTGAATTTTTGAGAACTTACAAGAGGGTGAAACAAAACTTCTTTTGGAAGGGCATGAAAAAAAATCAATTTATGACTATATATCTAAATATGATGTATGCTGCCAGCAGCAGAAAGGTGAAACGGTGACAAATCCGGGCAAACTACAACCATTACCTATACCGGACTCAGCATAGACTGACATCTCCATGAATTTTATCGAAGGACTACCATCATCTCAAGGTAAAAGCATGATTTTTGTGGTGTTAGATCATCTAACTAAATATGCTCATTTTTATGTTATGAGACATCCTTATATCGCTGCCAGCGTTGCTCAGCTTTTTGTGAAAAATATTGTAAAATTGCATAGGATGCCAAGTTCGATTTTGAGCGACCGTGATTGGGTGTTTACAAGTAAATTTTTTATTCCAACTACAAGGCACCCAACTGAAGATGAGCACAGCCTACCATCCACTAACTGACGACCAAACAGAAGTGGTGAACAGATGCCTTAAGACTTACTTATGGTGCTTCACTAGTGACCAGCCCAAAGAGTGGAGATGGTGGCTTCCTTAGGCCGAATGGTGGTACAACACAACTTATCATTCATCAACCAAATGTATCCCTTATGAGGCATTGTATGGCCGATCGCCCCTTGTAATACCGACATATGGAATTGGTATGGTCAAAGTAGATTAGGTCAACCAAAATTTAATTGACAGGGACAAGCTTCTGCAGCTACTGAAGGATAACCTAACTGTCGCTTAAGCCTGCATGAAGCAACAAGCAGATACTCACCTGAGCGAGCGAGAATTTTCGGTAGGAGATTGGGTCTACCTTCGCCTACAACCATATATGAAACTGTCAATCAACACCAGAGCATCGATGAAGCTATCTCCATGATTCTATGGACCATATCAGATTTTGGAGTATATTGGAGTCGTGGCATACAAATTAAAGCTTTCAGATGACGCTAAAATCCATCCTGTCTTCCACGTATCCTTACTAAAGTTGAAATCGGGAGAACGAGAGTTGGCGCAGACTCAACTATTGAACACTACAACTGAAGGTGAAATCCAAGCCCAACCTGAAGCTATACTTGATCGAAGAATTGTGATGCGATGACGCCGCCCTTCAACTGAAGTACTTGTGAAATGGAATAACTTATCATCTAAAGATGCAACATGGGAGTCGCATGAGGAGCTGAAGACCTGGTTTCCAGAGTTTATGGACTCTCAGCCTTGAGGACAAGGCTGATTCTAAAAGTACGGGCTTGATAGGACTCCGGCAGGGTTGAGTCCTACCCTAGAAGTAGTCAATAAACCCTGTGAGATTGTAATAAAACCTCATCTAGCCACTTCTATGCTATAAAGAAGTATGATTAGGGTTTAGATTGGGGCCTTAGGGCTTAGTGGTCGTCGCCCCCCTTTACTTGGCTGGTCGACCAGGGTTTCTCCCTGCTTAGGTCGGCTATAGAGCCAACCTAGCCGCTACCTATTCCTACTTAGGCAGGTCGACTATAGAATGAGCAAAAGGGTAATTTTACTTAGACAAGCACCCCATAGACTAGGGTTTAGAACCCTATATAATGATGTAGTCACCCTCTCTCTTTTATTAAGCAATTATCATCTTTTATCAGCCTTGTGTCGAGTCTAAGAGGGAGGAACCCCTACAACGTTCCAAGAGTTGATCCCCCTCAAAGATCAAAATTTATAAAGCTCCTTCTGGGTTCTATCAGTAGGTTTAGTAAAAAAAACTTGGGACCTATTCGAATGAGGTTTTCTCAAAATACATATGAATTAAGATAGCCAATGGATCCTCCTCACCGGATTACTACAAGCTAGAGCTATAGTCTTTACAATCGGACTTGTTCTTTTCACACAAATATCATCCCCATTTAAACTGATCAAAGTTACTATACAGTAGACTTGACATAATTAATTTTGCTAGATTAATATATATATATATATATATATATATATATATATATATATATATATATATTCTTCATATAGTTTGTTAATAATTTGATAATATTCTCCATATTATATATATACATATATATATATATATATATATATATATATATATATATATATATATCTGCTCAAGAAAGGTCCCTAGCTAATTATATATTTTAAACTCTAACCGAGATCTCTAAGTTCATCCTAACTTAAAAATTATAAGATATTATATATACACGTTTAATATAGTTTTATAGAGTCCAGATCTAAATCACTTCAACTGTCAATACGTTAACTACTTATGTGGAACTCCCGTTACATATCTGAGAAACAAAATTTGACATAACAATGATAATGTTTTATTTATTTTAAATCATTAATTTATTATTTTTAAGATATTGTTTTAATAATAAAATTAATATATTTGTTAAATATCGATATGACATCCCTCCTCTGTTTGTTATTTCTCTTTTTTCTGAAAGATTGATGAAAAAGAATTATTCTAAATTTTTTATTAATAGTTAATTATTTATTTTTAATCTCTCATTTTAATCACTTCAATTGCAGAACCTACGTCATATATACGCATAACATAATTCGTCATTTCAATCACTTCAATTGCAACCGTATTGAAAAATTTTTAACTCACTATTTATTCTAACGCTACACGCTTGTGGAGAGTCCGACAAGAAAGTGATAAATCGTTTGATGACATAACCCCGTGGATTAGGATTCAAAGCGAATAATAAATACAAAATACAAATGTGGAGGACCATTGAACTCGAGCTTATTAAATGTGTTCTTATATTTACCTTTGCAAGGAAGGACCATAGAATCCATGATGGAATTTATTTGTACGAGAATGTAACATCACATTGTTCACATCGTTTTCTTATCGGCGTTGTGTAATGATCGGCAGGATGGACAAGTTTTTAATGTTACCACAACCACCATCCCCCTCCCCCCCCCCCCCCCCCCCCCCCCCCCCCATTGATTGTGTTTTAGTCATTCATAATTACGTGGTCTCGGAATCCATTGCCACAACCACTGGGGATGGACATATACCTACCTCCTGCCTTGTAAATATTGGGTATCCCAATTAATTGCCGCAACTACCATACTTATGGATCTTACTTGTTCTTATTGGATAGATGGATAGATAGATAGATAGATAGATAGTCTTTGCAATGTGTCATTGGCGACTGCAAGTTGAATAGGGAGTATGTTGGATGGACATTTAACTGCCGCAGAGTCTTTGTTTGTTCATATTAAATATGAACTCGCACTGTCTCGTAGCACTTTGCATGTGATGGAAAAGAAAGCAAGTCGATGGATTTGCTGCTATCGTCGTACAAGAGGAGCAATCGGAATTTTTTTTTTAAATTTTAATTAGAGAAAAAAGAGCCTGTAAAAATAATTAATTGTCGCGAGTCTTCTCACCCGAATTAAATTGTGGCAACTACTAAAGATATGGGCAGCAGGGGTTATCAAGTGCCGGGGGGGGGGGTGTGGGGGGGGGGGGGGGGGGGCGGGGGGGTTGGGTGGGCTCATTGATTTGGATGCACGACTGATAAAAGTTAAATAGTTGCGATGGTCATTGACTCCACATATAAACATCAATGAAAATAATGATAAAAGTTAAATAGTTGCGATGGTCATTGACTCCACATATAAACATCAATGAAAATAATGATAAAAGTTAAATAGTTGCGATGGTCATTGACTCCACATATAAACATCAATGAAAATAATGAAAATGGAATTCCCACTCCATATATAAAACATCAATCCATGTCTATTGAATATATGTTTTGACGATGGAATTCCCACGGGGGCATATTACCTACCTCATGACAAATAATGAAAATATTTCATAACTAAATCCATGATTTTAAAAGCTTTAAGTTAATATAAAATAGTCTCTTCATGTGAATATTCGTTCTAAATTTACTAAAAATAAGTATCAAAATTTTTATAAGCTTTTTTATGACCACTAACCTCATCGTCGTAGGGGTTTTGGTGGACATACCCTCCACATAACATAATACTTGTAAGAACACAGCAAATGTAATACAAGATATGAATGTTTTCAACCACATGACATAATACTTGTAAGAACACAGCAAATGTAATACAAGATATGAATGTTTTCAACCACATAACATAATACTTGTAAGAACACAGCAAATGTAATACAAGATATGAATGTTTTCAACCACATAACATAATACTTGTAAGAACACAGCAAATGTAATACAAGATATGAATGTTTTCAACCACATAACATAATACTTGTAAGAACACAGCAAATGTAATACAAGATATGAATGTTTTCAACCACATAACATAATACTTGTAAGAACACAGCAAATGTAATACAAGATATGAATGTTTTCAACCACATAACATAATACTTGTAAGAACACAGCAAATGTAATACAAGATATGAATGTTTTCAACCACATAACATAATACTTGTAAGAACACAGCAAATGTAATACAAGATATGAATGTTTTCAACCACATAACATAATACTTGTAAGAACACAACAAATGTAATACACAAACGTTTCAACCACGTAACCTAGAGGGGGCTAATGGTGGGCTTCTCGTATCAGACCTCATTAGGTTTTATGAGCTCCTCTCATGCTGTGTGGCTCGACCTCTCACCAAGTCTAGGGAATTCCTCTCACGCCACATGATTGGAACCCAAGACCTCCTTTTTACAAATAAAGCCATTTACCATCATATCGTCCTCACATATATTAAAATTACTAATAAAATTTACATGAGGCTTATATGCACCTAAGTACATTGACATGTCCAACACATCCCTTTTACACAATATGCATTTGCTTTGGGTTAAGAAACATCTAAAGTGTCTGATTTACTAATGCATCCCCTTTGCATATGATATGTTCATCCCTGAAAGAAAAAAAAAAGAAAAAAAAACCACCCCAAGCATTCATCGCAACCAATGTTATTCTCTTTACAAGGATCCCACTCTCCATAAAAAGAGCATGAGCGCTGGATGCCCAGCATGAGTATGTGCACCACCAACAGGATCTGCCAGCAATGGGATTTCAATACACTTACTGCAAGTTTACTAGAATCTGGCCGTGCCAAAAGCCGAAACAAAAGTGGCAGTAGTAAATCAAGGTATAACCATACTCTCGACAAATTTCACCAAAATTTGGATGACCACAGGCTGTAAGAAATAAAATTTCTTCATCTAAAACAGGTCAAATCCAACCTCTGGAGTGGATAAAATGACTAATGAACAATGCAGATCATCGCATGTTTCCCTCTCGCAGAACATCAATCATGTCATATATTCTCTGTTCGGCCTTGGACTGGACCTGGATCAGAGTAATGGGTATAATGTAATGCCAATTTTATCCACACTTGATTCAGATGAGGGGTGCAATATCTTTAGAGAAAAAAAGAAAAGGAAAAAGAAAGTAGATCAGACCTTCTTGAAAAGGAAAACAGCAGCATCAACAGTTCCCTCGGCATAGATTGAGCGGCAACAGACATTATGCTGGAACTCAAAAGAAACCCTGATCCACAAATCGATGTATCATTTCATGCCAAATGAAGTCGAAGAAGTAATGAGTTAAGGTGTGAAGGATTACGTCTCATCAGGTGACGTGAGATGGTACAAATGAAATGCATGACCAGCGAGGTGCTCTTCTGGAACACCCACCATCTCAAGTTGCTTCTTAGGGTCTCTGATCTGCTTAATCTGTTCAACATAAAGCATGGTTGATACAGGTCAACTAGATACATGAATTTGCTGTCGCATGTGATGAAAATAGTTGTTTGCAAATCTTCATGAATCATTTCCATAAATCTTGGAAAGAGATGGTCGAAAACATTTTTGTCCATGAGTTGCTGTGCTAAAAGGTTGGACTTTTCAACAAAGCTAAAAAGTACATTCCAGATTAGTGCTCAAATACAGAAGCAAAGCTTAATTTTGGCTACAAGAGAAGGTCTATAACTCAAATCACTTATTTGTTACCCTAAAGCCAGCAGAAGACAAAGCACATTGAGTTGGAACCAGCAGCTAGGTGCCTTTACCAAAGCTCGAGTAAACATAGTATTCGATCACTTGATTAATGCTTCTCCACCTACTAACTAAAAGAAAGTTATCTATAACTCACCTGTTTCATATCAAATGAGACACCAAGCTTCTGAAAGCATGAAATAACAGCTTTTGCTGTGCCAGAAGTATCCAGTTTGCTTGCTTGATGCGACTCCATCACCTGCAGAAATGCTAGTTTTTAAGAAACTTTGTTAAGGCTCTAGCACTATGACTTCTGCATCATATCTTGATAAATTTCACAAGTAATTCAGAATCACAAAATGTCATTAACTGGTTTAAACTCTCAACATTATTTCCACTGGAGCTCTCAAAAATTAACTGACAGAACCCTAAATATCTGCAATCTGTAGCGATATTTGCCATCACCTTTAGCATGGTTGAATGATTGCAATCCATAGTGCTAATAGCAAGTCCAGAAGCATGAAAGATAATACATATTGAAATCCAGTAGTTTCTTTGTATTGATCAATATTCTGAGACACAGAAAGTGTTCTCAATATTCATCTTCAATGAAAGTCCAATTATTGAATAATATAACAACAATAAGAGAAAAATATTTATCACCAAGATTCAACTTTTTAGTAAGTTCTTCACTGCATTGTGCATATTACTGGAAGCAAGAGCAAAAGCAGTTTGATGGATGTGAGATGAGGCCCGGAGACAACGAATTAATGAAATAAAGTTGCTTTATCGTTGTCAAGGAACATGCCGCTTTTCTTTTCTCATTTGTAATAATCTATAACTCACCATTGGGTTAAGATTAAGAATTTCCACAAGCATGGTTTCTATTGTTTTGACAAGAATGGGTCAATTACTATCACCAAAGATGGCAATCATCAACACGACGGTCAACCTTCTTAATGGGAAGTGGATGAAAAAAGAAAATTCTTAGTTCGCTACTTTGCATGTTGCATGAATCTGCTACCGTACAATCTTTGTTGATGCACTGCTTTGTATTCTTCTCTTTAACCATCCTACAACTAGGATAAAAGTCTATCATAACTTTCTTGCAAGTTTCCTAGTTAGAACGATAAAGTAGGATAACCAATTAGTCATAATTATCTTGTTAATAAATTTCTTAAAACTTCCTAGTTAAACAAATAATCCCTTTTTTTTTATCTCAGTTCCTTTTTACTTCTTAAGAACTGAAGTGTGACAATTTTCATATACCTCCAATTTATAGCCTGAAAATGCTCCAGGAAACTGATCAGCCATGATCTCCATCGCTGCAATAAATGCTACAACCTAATAAAAGAAAGATGATTTGCATGAGTTAACTACATTTAGGATTTTATATAACACCATATATCTCTTGGTTTGTAATTTAGTGAGGCACCTGTTTCCCCATTTGTGGAGAGATTACTGCATAGACATTTGCATCCTGGACAGTCTTATACAACATGTGCCTATCTCCACCTGTTGTCCCCATTACAAACGGCAAACCAAGTTTGCAGTAAAGTTCAGCATTAGCTGCATTATCAAAGAACGGATTTATTAACACAAAAATCACCCCATTAACTCATAAAGGGAACCATCATGCAAATCATGAAACGAGAACCATAAAAAAGATTTTCAAGTGAAAAAATTAGTATTGTCAATCACATTGTATCCAATATCAAGCATGTTTCTAACACTGACCAATATTTTCCTAGCATCACTCCAAATGTCAATGTACTAATACATTCATAGTGAAGCTTAAGACTACGAGCTTTAGTGCCGTAAAGGGGAAAGGTGCTACTCAATTTGTTGTTTCCTGTATGTTCCTTTAGCTGCCTGTAAAAGTGTGTAACAACTAAAGAAGGAACAAGACTACAAAAACGAAAAAAGTATGAAATATATACCATTCACAGCATCAGGCACTGTATAATCCACCACGACAACATTGGGGAACTCATGGGAGACAGAAGAAAGAACATTTTCTCTTTCAGATGGACCATGTATCTGAATCTCCGTATTGCCTACTTTTAAAGTTCTACCAGGCTTCTCTAAACTACTGAATGACACAGGAACTAACTGAAGGCCAGCAGAAAGTGCTGCTTCTGCAACTGCTATCCCCATTTTTCCAGTGCATCCATTCACCTGCACAAAAACAACATACAATAAAAAGCCTCTTAATCACCAGAACTAGGCATTTTCATTCATAGTATATATGATTTCTTGGGTCAATGCTTAAGCCTAAAATTCAAAAGTAACTAGCATCTGTCAAAATAGACAAAAATTCATGATTCATTTGCACACATCAATTAGACTATTAAGCTAACTAGCAAACTAGCACATACGTGATCTTTGATCAAAAGCCTAAAATTTGAAAATAACAAATATTTTGGAGGAATTCCATCGTAGATACCTCTCAAAGAAGTAAGTCCAACATAGTTATTGGATATGGAAGAGAGGAAAAATGTCCTGGAGAAGAAAAAAAAAATCCTAAAGATTTTATTTAGGAAATATTATATGGGTCTACTGACATGGCACCTGACAAGTTGACCCTGTAAACATATAGGAGAGCCAAGAATGGAGTACTCTGGCCACCTCAGGTATGACACGGTTTAATTTTTTTGCAACCTTACCATTCCATTATTATTTTTAAATTGCATGGTATCATACCACTATAATTCAAAAATTATAGTTTTACAGACATGGGTCTCAGTAAAACCATACCAGCATATCACAAGACTTTGCAAAAGGATCTCTGCAGATAAAACACAATAAATTCCTAGTAATGTGTTTTCAACATACCTTTGGATAACAAGGAGCCCAATGACAAGACCATGCTGACATGATATAAGATAGCTGACACAAACCTAGACATCAAGCATGTGCTATCCTTGTTACAGTTAGTTTGCTGTAACGTGTTGGACTCACCCTATATGCTTGTCTTGAAACCTATAATATTTTTATGCAGCAAAAACAACATGAACCAAAGAGTTCATTCTAAGGAATCAGCACTCTAACATCTAATGAAGCATGATGACTTCAAAAATGCTTCCCACATTCTAGATTTTCAATGTGCCATGTACTTTAAAAGAAAAAGGAATGCATACATATCTCACCCATGTTCATGCATGTTAAGGTACAGTATATGATGTAGGACATGCATCATTTACGTAAGCACACGAACATGTTGAATATTTGCGATATGCAATATTTGCTCAAACTTAGATTACAGATGAAGATAAGAATTCGTTTCTTCTAGGCTGCATAAGGATATTGAAATCTATGAGTATAGAAACAAGTAAATGTGCAAAAAAAAAAAAAAAATGGAATTGAAATTATGACTCTATTCATACAACACTCTAAAGCATCCATCTAGTCCCAACTAATCATTAATGCAAAACTCCTTACCATCCTACTTACAAAAATTAAATTACAAGTGATAGCGATGCAAAATTTTAAATCCAAAAGTTAACCGAAACAAACACAGAATGATAACCTCACAAACTATAAGAACATTCAGAGTAAAAAAATTTGTCCCTAAATTAGTACTGAAGGCACTGCCAAATCGGATGATACAACGCCAACTGGAATTGACCCATCATGCAGAAACTCCCCACTTTTGATTAACTACACCGTATTAGCTCCAAAAGCTATCGCCTTTAAAAAAACCCTAAACCCCAAACCCCGTGACGGGGACCGACGAACAAGAAAAGAAGCTGTTCCACATACCAGTATGGGAAAACAAAGTTTCGGAGCCGAGACATTGGCCGGTTTTTGCGGCGACTCGCTCATGAGGGCACCGACGACAACGGAAGAACGGCTCCGCGGGCTCCTCGGAGCCAAGGACAAGCGGTGGGGCGGGGGGTTTGCAAGAGGAGACACGGCAGCCTGGGGAAGCAACGAAAACATCTCCAGGGAACCCGACCGCCAACGAGGGAGGTTCTGGTCCGATCTGTTTCAGCCGAGAGACGGAGCGTGTCGCCCTCTAAGATCGAGAATACAAATGCCGCTTCCGGAGGCAGAAGACATGTGATTTGGGCTTAGGTTTCGATCGGGGAGCCCAACACTGGACAAATCAAGTTTGGGTCCGGTGCAACTCTGGTGCGTTCAAATCAAGTTCTTGATCGATTTCAATTCCATAGCCATGATATTGATATCTTAATATGCACAACAAATGTTCAGATAGTTTAGGCTTAATATGCCACTATCATCAACTCCATCACAACAAATGTATTGATTGATTGATATCTTATAATATGCACAAACATCAAGATGATGATAGTTACAGAGAAATCTATCGAGCAACATAAATAAATATAAACGAATACAAGGTGATTGCCCCTTCCACCATCACAGAGAAATCTATATGGTAACATAAATAAATATAAACAAATACAAGGTTGCTTAGCACGCCAAGCAACATTTAGGCTTCTTCGCCGCCATTTTATAACTGCTATAGCAAAATTGTACAAGCAAAACGCATAGAAGGTTGGCAAAACCAACTCGCTCCGCTGCCAGCGATTCGACGAAGGCGGCGACCAGGGCTCTGTCACTTGTTGACCTGTGCTTTCCCTAGAACCTTTGAGGTCCTGGATGAAGACAGTGCCAGTTGACTTGTGCTTTTCGTTAGACCTGGCATTGCAATCCAAGTAACGATGTTTGAGAACGTTGTTGATCTTTCTCTCTCTCGCTCTCTCTGCTGCATCATTATGGGGATGGAAATAGTTAAGAGCAATCCAGAGGCGAAGGCCACTACTTACTTGGGGACTTCAACGTGTCTCTTGTTCTTGTTGTTCGGGACGCTGGCACTTGCGCAGTCCTCGAAGACGTTGCCTTCGCTGCCACTCGCGTCGGAGTTTTAGGCCTGCGTTTACGATGTTCTTATTGTATTGATCCCCTTTTTTTTTTTTTTTTTTGAGTAAATGAGGTTAGGAGAAGGATAATTCTGTAGAACTCACACTTTCTCTTTGGTGGTGTCTGATGATTTGGCTTGTTCGGGGAAAAGATTATACTCGACGAGGCTGCCGATCGAACCATCGGTTTCAGTTCCCATGGAGAGGCCACCATCCGATATGTCACTCAATCGTTCCTCGGAGTCTGCATCACCGAAGCCCAAAAGCTCAGGGTCCGCAGAACTCTGCTCTGCTGCTTCTCCACTGAGCTTTGGATGGCTGTGCTCCTTCTGCTGCCTTGTGTCATCTGCGGACTGGTGAGAACCGGATTCAGAAACCTCGCCACTGTGCTCTGACCAGTTCTCATGATCTGCACCCACCTTATTGGCAGCCATTGCCCTTCCTACAGATGACATCCGTTCTTGACCTTGCACTGAATTCGTGGAGGATGAATGCTTCAGTGGGCTGCTACTATGTTTTGATCTGATGTCTTTCGTCTGTTGGAGCTGTTCAATTTCCTCATCTTTCCTTGCAATAGTATCTTTAAGTGATGCCACCTGCAATAATCAGCGACGGTAACAAATGAATCCTTAGCATGCAAAAACCTGTATGGATTCTTTAATAATAAAAAATAAAAATAAAAAATCTCAGAAGCATGCTACTAACAGGATCATAGACCGCAAATATGATAAATACTGTAAGAAAGAACCTGTTCCATCAGATCTCTGATATCTTTCCCTTCCTTTTGACTCTTTGCAGCACCCAGCTCCACTCCGGAAACCCTCTCAGCAAACTTTAAGGTACTCAGACTCTCAGAGAAAGACCCTGTATCGGGATTTATCTGTACAAACATCAGTGTCTTGGCATGTCCACCTGCATTACCCGGAGATGGAATTCCACTAGATGAAGCTCATCCTCAGGTGACCGACACAAACAAGCAGTTGCTGTCAAAACATCACGAAGAATGCAGATCATTTACCCAAAGAACTTTGCAGTACTTGAGTTAGTTTGCTGTTTCTGTACGGCACATGAGCGTTCTTTTGAGACAGAGCAAATATGACATCTCCGAGAGCCGCCAGAGATTTGTTGATGTGTTGCGCTTCCTTGAGCCTATCTCCAGTCACCTCGGAACGGTCAACTCTCTCACTTCCAGCAAGATCTACCAGATGAAGAGAGCCTCGCAAGGTAGTTCCAGTTTTCAGATCCGTTCCTCGAACATGAACTGTCAGAATGCTGTAGTAGAAAGCTTATGCGTAAGAAGAGCAGATGCAGCAACAAGGATACAGCATGTTTGCATGCAAAAGATTTGAGATCAGAACCTGTGCGACCGGCTACTTCTTTCGTTGAGAGTGGTGGCACTCACAGCCCTGTTTCCATGTCCTATCAGCATCAGGTCCAGCACATCAGAAGTAGCTTTAACAGGAAGCATACTCGCGTCGGGGACAGCAAGCCCATTTGGCTGGGATGTAGTCAGAATTCCAAGCGTGCGCAAGTTAGAGGGCAAACAGTACCGTAATCTCATGAACAAGATTGATTATATGCCATGCAATTTTTGATCCTTTATAGAAAGAAACAAAGAACAGGAAAAGAGACTGCGCAGAAAAGGATATTTCTTCTGTGAGCTGCCATGTCCGAGCAGATCACGCACTTGCTCATTGTATATTTCAACCATCTGAACACTCACTTCATACAGATATGCGTCTCTCCTACTCCGGGATATCTGAAAGAGGTCGTTCAGAGCTCGATAATTGACACCCCATTCCTTCTCGGTTGCTGATTCCGGTCCAGTCTGAGCAAGACTTTTCTCATCAGCAGAGCATGAAGATGAAAAATGGATGGTCGAAAGACGAAGCATGCTCACCATGGTGTAGGTTTTTCCTGATCCAGTCTGACCATATGCAAAGATGCATACATTATAACCATCAAGAACTGATCGAACTAAAGGCTGAGTGTCCAAGAAGACTTGCTCTGTTTACAGTACATCGAAAGAAAAGACACATATTGGAAAGTGCAGGTTTTGTGGTCAAATGCATCGAATCAAACCACACACAGAGATTAGAACCTTGAGTGGCGGCTGGACCGAAGACCTTGTTGAACTTGAACATTCGCTGTCCATCTTTTCCGGGCTTGGAGGGATTCACAGCAAGGAGCTCACCGTTCTCACCAATGTAATCTATGGTGGACTGTTTTCTGTTCTCCCCAGGAAGGAATGGCCTTATCCGACAGTAAACTCTAATATTTCCTGTACACACAGCACTAGCCAGTGATCTGAGCCACAGCGTAATCCAGTAACAAAACCAGCATATCGCAGGAAGAGCTTAAAACCTTTTAGCTCCTGGATCTCGTTGTACAGTCTCCTGTTTTCTGCAAGGACGGCATGGTAGTTCTCTACTGCATCAGTCAGTACCTTCAGCTGTTGCCCTGCACACCATGTCAGGATTCATGTTGGGATGTAAAATCATCGTCGGAATGTAGTATCTGCGGTAACCATTCTTACCAAAGCTGTTTAACTCTTCAAACCATCTCTTTTGTGAAACCTTTACTTCAGTCTTGATGGAGTTGGAAGACGACCTCAATTCCTAAAAGACATCAACACAGAGTTCCAAGTATCATATGGAGGACAACCTAAGATATGATTTAAGCATCGGAGTACCTGCACCGACTGCATCTGTAGATCTACGAAGCTTTGGAAAACATGTTCCCGTTGGTTCCAGTTCTGAAACTTGGATTCTGAATCTGTCTCTAGCTCCTGTATTCTTCTCTGCGATTCGGCCAAAAAGGATTCGGCATCCTTTAGCTTTCGCTCCAATTCAATTTGGTATTCCTTTGCCTTTGTATCCATTTGCTGAAACTGATCTCCGTACGTCCTTTTTAAGGTTTCCAACTCTTGCTTAAGATCTGAAATTATCTTGTCACTCTTTTCCTTCTCCTTCGTCAGCTTTTCAATTTGGTATTCCTTTGCCTTCGTATCCATTTGCTGAAACTGATCCGCGTACGTCCTTTTTATGGTTTCCAACTCTCGCGTAAGATCTGAAATTATCTTGTCACTCTTTTCCTTCTCCTTCGTCAGCTTTTCAATTTGGTATTCCTCTGCCTTCGTATCCATTTGCTGAAACTGATCCGCGTACGTCCTTTTTATGGTTTCCAACTCTCGCGTAAGATCTGAAATTATCTTGTCACTCTTTTCCTTCTCCTTCGTCAGCTTTTCAATTTGGTATTCCTCTGCCTTCGTATCCATTTGCTGAAACTGATCCGCGTACGTCCTTTTTATGGTTTCCAACTCTCGCGTAAGATCTGAAATTATCTTGTCACTCTTTTCCTTCTCCTTCGTCAGCTTAACCATGCCTTCTTCACCAACTTTGCTTCTCTCTTCAATCTTGTGCTTCTCCGTCTGCAGATGGACAATTGACCAAAGTTGAACAGGTAAAAAGAGTTGTAATCACTGTTCGTGAAGCAATTACCATCACGTAGGTTAGTTCATCATTGATATACAATTACTATTATTGTTCTCTTCTGGAATTGAAACTTGCAGAGATGGCTTTACGAAGTAAGCAGTGACAGATGAGAAGCTGACCTTAAGCAGCTGAAGCTGATCCATAACTATCTGAAACAGAAAGGAGGGCAAGAATCATTTCACCGTGGCATTGCAGGGACAAGTATGGATTGCAAATCCACAGGAGATGATCACTGCACCTATTGAGACTACCTGTGTTTCATCAGGAGTACCATTGGCTAGCGTTTCAAGCACTCTAATCCTCGACTGGTACTTCTCCTCGCGTGCTTTTATGAGATTGTTTTGCTATGAACAGGCGAGGAATTCATAAATAACATGTTTAGAATACAGAATAAAGGCGGACTCATCTTGACTCACATTTCGTATGTGCTCTGCCTGAGTTGAAATACGCCGTTCGATCTCTTGCACAACTTTTCTCAGCAAGCATGCTACTCGCTGGAAGATGGGCACAAAGAAAATTATAGGTCGAGACAAAATATTGTGTTCTACTTCTCCCATATAGGAGGATATCAGCAGCCAGAAAGAAAAAAAATAATGTTTATGCAAAGAAAGATCGATATCACACGGTAAAAAAGAACACACTGGCATTATATGTATTTGGCATACAGGAAATGCTCTCATATAGAGTTACATACCTGAGGTATTTCTCCATTTTTCCTCTCGATACTTTCCTCGAGAATTCCGTTTACAACGCTTAGAAGAGACTGAGTGGGGGCATTCTACAGACAAGACATTCAAATGTTAAGAACCAGCAAAAGATTATGAGGAATAAAGAAAGTAAAAGTGACATGGTCAATGAATTAGAGTAATTACATCTAAACTGTTTGATTTCATCATCTCCGAGATCTTAGCCGCAGGAAGATCATAATAACGCCCTTGTTTTAGTTGGAAAACCTCATGGAATTTATGTCCACCATGATGAGTTGGTGGAGTTGATGGCTCTAGCGGAAATGAAATGAAAGTTGAGTTTACAGTAAAAATTTGCACAACTCAAGGACGATATGCAACCATTTTTTTAGAGCTGTAAGCAAGTAATATCATGACCTATGAACATGATGAAGGTTATCAAATTCTTTTAGCAGAGAAAAGAATCAGAAATGCTACGCTAGTTAAGAATATAGCAGTTCTATAATGCAGCATCACCTGTATCATGCTGATTTCAGATGAATGAACGCTACCTAATCAAATGTTTTTTGTTCTTAGTAAATAAGGCTCCTAACTTTACTTGGTTGAAGAAAATTTGGTAGCATGGGACTTATCAGTAATGTAACTGGAATTAAAAGAAAGAGCTTCTTTCTACCATCAGAACATTGATTCTTTGAGACAAGCTCTCGTGATGAGATGGCTACACTGCTTGCAACTTTTGCCAGGTTGATCCTTTACCAGAATGGCTTCATTAAATTGCATCATTGGAATGATATGGATAAACAATAATGTTAAGCTAAAGGAAGAACACAAGAAGGATACATGTATGGATTTTTGAAGTTCCTACCACTAGATACCCTCATCATTGCACTTTTTCTGAGATCATCATCAATTTGAAACCATCTGAGAACTATTTTTCTACCAGAATATAAATGGCATTTACATCTAACCTCTCACATTGTAACGTGATATAGTAAGCTGAACATGTTTGATTCCAAATGAGCATATCCAGCTTTTCCATAGAGTTGTGAGCCAGTAACTTGATCGCAAAGATAATATACGAAAATACATGTATGAACAATGAAGATTGAGTTCTGCATATGAACAAGAATCGCAGCAAAAGGGAGTAAGCAGAAGCATTTCAAACAATGTCCCAAACAGAGGCCTCTTGAGACAATGTTAACAGTTCTTCTACTGTTTAGAACCCAGCTTGATTCTTGCCTTCCATTAGGGGAGTGAATTAGTCTTAGATAAATTACTCACACAAACAGGACACAGATCACAATTCAAGTTTGTCTCAAACTATGCTACATCAAATCAGGATATCTGCCTTCAGTGGTTTCACGTAGCTGAAGAATCAAAACAAATTGACATACCAGACATGATGGGACTTCGCAGGCGGCGTTGTAATCTCGAGTCATGAAAGCTGTGTCTTCTCTCCTCTCCAAAGACAGCAGAACTTTGCCCGTTGAAGGTGGTATCCCCTCTTAGAGCGTCAATCCTGCCCTCCAGAGATTTCCACCTTACTCTTGCCTCACCTACGCTCCTCGCCGGAGAGTTCAGATCCCTGTTTTCTCCGGTGTCGGACATGAGGTGATCCTTAAGAGACCAAAGGCAGTACACTACTGCAGACGCTGGTCCCTGGTTCCAGAATGATGCAGTCCAACGTTTAGTTCATCAGCTGAAGAGTAACAGTGATGCTAGTGGTCCTAGAACATGTGATTGATTCTCTACCTGTTCTAAGTCTGAAACCTTGAAACCAGGCAGTCCCGTCTGTTCAACAGCAGCGATAAATTTCCTTATGTTTTCCGAACGGTTCTCCGTCCTGATCTGCAACCAAAGTTCACGCTGAGATCAAAGGAGAATCCTACATTACGATCGAGCGTCAGAGGCGTTGAGGTCTGAACCTCCCCCGAGGAGCCTGGATTAAACCTCTTGAGGATGCCACACAAGAGAGCTCCGTCGACCAACCTCTCTCTGAGTTCCCCCTCCGACGCGTCGAGCGGTATGTCAAGGCCGGGGAACAAACTGTTGAGCCACTCGATCACTTCCGACCGCCTCTTAGCTGAACGCATCCCAAAGTTTTAGGAAGAGAAAACAAAGAGGGAAACGTCGTGAACCGAAGTGCAGAATATGCTCACCCATATCGGCGTCCATGTCCGGGCCGGCCATTCCTTGGCGTGCCCCGTCTTCGCTTCGGCAACTCGCGCGTCCGTCGCCAATCGGCAATTTGAGCAATGCCCCGAGCTTCATCGGGGCGCGACCATCCAATGCGTCCGCCGGAAAGAACAGGTGAGCAGTAAGATCGAATTGCAGGGAGAAAGGGATGACATCTCTCGCGGGACTTGTTGAAGCCGTGAAAAGCTCCGAGCTTCAAGGCGAGCACGTCCTTTCTTTACTAAATTCTCATCCATTGTCCCCTTTGAAGAAGGAAATCGATTGCTATTCATGGCTTCTTCTTCCTCACTTCGTGCCTTCTTTTTTTCTTTGCCTCTACTCGACGCCTGCCGTTCCTGCCAACAGCAGAACAGAACCAAATCCACCATGTTGGCACTCTCCGTGGCCTGTGGATGGACCTGCACGTCGTGGACTCACGACGGAAGAACGTCTCCTTCCGACATTTCCGGAAGCCTATTAATTCAATCTATTGTTTCGAATGACAATATTATATTTCTAAGTAATGACTCTCACGGTAAGTAATAGATATACGTGCTTCTCACATTTCGTATTTGTGCGTCCACCTCCTTCATATTTCGTATGAATCTGTGCTATATAAAATTAGCAATTTGGACTCCAATGGATTGGTCGGTGCATCTCCTTTAGGAAGGGATCCATCTTTTCTAGGATCGAATGCCGGCTGACAAAAGAATTCGGCTGACTAAAAGAGGACTAAAAGAGGAAGGGATCCATCTTTCTCAAAGAGGTTGCAATCCACAGCAGGAGGAAGACGAGTAAAGAGCATGATAACGAGTACCGTAGAATTCAGTTCCATTGTTACGTACTCCTGCCAAGTGGAACTAATTGCAGCTCGTACAGGAGTTAAGAGGAGGAAGCGGCAACAGCAGCGGCAGAGGACAAACACCAGAGAACTACTGATCGTGCAAAGAGAAACTTTGAAGGTAGCGTTTGTTAGCTCCCTCCAGGGAATATATTCTGGCAAAAGATGCCGTCGTCCTCCGACAGCCACATCGCCGTTGTGGTGATGAAGAAGAGTGTAGGGAAGCAGCAGAGAGATGAAAGAGAAAGAGAGAGAGAGAGAGTGTGTGTGTGTAGGGAAGAAGCATGGCACATGAAAAGAAAGCCATGCTGCAGATTCCGGACATGCTTTGTATGCTCAAAATACAAGTGGATGTCGTTCTTCCCAGCTGAAGAAACAAGACGCAAGAAGCCTAAAATTACAATTCCATCTGCAGGGTTAGATTAATAATATTTGGGGCATTAATTTAAACTGATACGATTTACTACAAATTTGACATCTTCCCAATTACATTATTTTTATTTTGCTAACAACGACACCGTCAATATTTTCTGCACAGACAACTTATGGTGGGCAGCAGAAGTCCTCGCGCCAAATAGCCCATGAAAGACACGTGCAGACTATACAATTTTATAGCAAGAATTGAAATATTATGTTGACCAGAGATCAAAACACTTGTTGACTTATCTTATGGCCATTCCAAAAAGCCGGGCGTTGGCGATTTGATTTGCGTGAAAAAGAAGGAACGCTTTTCTTGTGACAGAAGACAAAAAAAAAAAAAAAAAAAATTGGTACGATTACCGGTCACTCGTGTCACACAAGCCGCGTGTCCGGTTCTTGTATTCATACCAATAAGACCTTTTACTAGTAACAAATGTTATCCTCATTGAAGAGGCAATAGAAATAGAAATATTAATTTAATGTTATCCTCAGATTAAATTATCTGAAACAAAGTAGGTCAAATCTGATTCAACAATCTGTGTGTGCCGCTGGAACTAACATCGACCGTAAGTGGTAATGCCCCGAAATTTAACCACAATCGTTCGAACATTGAAGAGGCAATAGAAATAGAAATCACGATGGTCAACTTAAGTGTGTTGAAGGTGGACTATCGGCATGGCACGGTCAAGGCGGCTTTTATTGGTGGCCCTTCTGCCGTGTCATGCGTTGTCATATCCACATCGGAAACCGTAGAGCCGACAAGTCTCCATTGGTACGTCCCACCTGACCACGCCGTCGACACACACAGCTGCATGAATCAGCCAACCAACACCCTCACTGTCCTGTGAAGGAAACACGCCCGCGCACGGGTTAATCACCATCCCTTGTGGAGCAGAGCAGAGCAGAGCAGAGCAGAGAATACCCGTACACTGCGAGCTCTCTCCTGGCCGAAAGATTTCGACCCACATCATCCTCCTCGTGTCCCGACCTCTCTTCTCTATAAATTGCCGGCCGCGCCCCCTGCTCAGAAGCCTCCCCAAATTCCCAACTCTTTTCCAAGGCTGTGTGCGTCAAAATGGCCGGAGTCTTATTCATTGTCTCATCCCTTTTCTTCTCCTTTGCAGGTGATTCTGATTTCTCTGGCTTTGATTTTTGGATTTCTGGATCTATTTCTCTGTTATTTATATTGTATTTCTAACATTTTTTTCTTTTTTTTTTTTTGCTCTGTTTTCAGGGGCGATGGCCGCAACGTTCACTCTGACGAACAACTGCGAGTACCCCGTGTGGCCCGGCGTGCTCTCGAGCGCCGGCACGCCTGCGCTGTCCACGACAGGTTTCCAGCTGCAGACGGGCGAGTCCCGCAGCCTGGACGCGCCGACCACGTGGTCGGGCCGCTTCTGGGGCCGTACCCTCTGTGCCACCGACTCCAGCGGCAGGTTCAGCTGCGCCACCGGCGATTGCGGGTCCGGCGGGGTGGAGTGCTCCGGAGTAGGCGCGGTTCCTCCGGCCACCCTGGCGGAGTTCACGCTCGACGGCAGCGGCGGGATGGACTTCTACGACGTGAGCCTCGTGGACGGCTACAACCTCCCGATGCTGGTGGTGCCGCAGGGAGGCTCCGGCGGGAACTGCAGCTCGACGGGGTGCCTGGTGGACCTCAACGGGCTGTGCCCGTCGGACCTCAAGGTGATGCTGTCGACCTCCGACGGGGGGAGCGAGAGCGTGGCGTGCAGGAGCGCGTGCGAGGCGTTCGGGTCGCCCCAGTACTGCTGCAGCGGCGACTACGGCAACCCCAACACGTGCAAGCCGTCGTCGTACTCGCAGTTCTTCAAGAACGCCTGTCCCAAGGCCTACAGTTACGCCTACGACGACGCCACCTCCACCTTTACCTGCGCCTCCGCTAATTACCTCATCACTTTCTGCCCCAGCACCACAAGGTAATAAACCTAATTCTTCTTCTTCCTTCTACGTTCCTTCGGGATCGCGCGTGCAAGATGCAAAGAACTATAGTATCGACTGTCAAGGGTGGCACCAGCTACCTTGAGAGCCACTGTCTGACCTCAATATTATGGTCGAGGCTGTCAAAAAGGAAAGTTAGGCGAACGCGTCAAGCGTGGCCTTTTGGCTGTTCAAGCGATGCACGCACGCTGTTAGCGTGCAGAAAACTGCACCACAGTGTGTCTCTGGTCCTGCCGACTGCCTAAACTTCACGACCCAGCAAAAACCTAATCAACCTTTTTGTGCTGTGGGGGTTGGGTTGAGGGAGGTCAGACACCACGAGCAATCTTCTTGACGACAAAACAGTGTAGGACACCCAAGGCCGACGGTGGGAGGGGGTGGCGGGTGGGTGGGGATAACAACAGTGGACCTTCACCTTCTTCTCATCTGTCCTTTTCTCGGCAGCCGCCCTCCATAACTCTTTATTATTGCATGTGCGATGAATCAAGTGTTCCAACCCGATTCTCTTAACGTTACTGATCTTATGCGTTTTCTTTTGACAGCCAGAAATCTTCGGAGACGAATCCGGAG
This sequence comes from Ensete ventricosum, assembly GCA_029747655.1. Classification (NCBI taxonomy): domain Eukaryota; kingdom Viridiplantae; phylum Streptophyta; class Magnoliopsida; order Zingiberales; family Musaceae; genus Ensete; species Ensete ventricosum. Next base: position 43,441,319 of record JAQQAF010000001.1, read on the forward strand.
GCAGCGGGCATTCCGTCGAGCAGCAACAGCACGATGGTCTACATCGGCGGGGAGCAAGAGAGCCACGCCACGGCCACCGTGCCACAAATCGCCGCCGTGCTTCTCGCCTTCTCCTTTGCTCTTCTCGCTTTGCATCTTGGCTTGTAGAGCGACGCTACTACTACTACTAAATAGGAGGCAGCAGGGATGGGTGGGGAGTTCGGGACGCCACATGATGTCTCATTCATACGATGGAGATGAAAGCTTTCATCGAGGCGAAGCTCAGAGACGCCTCCTTCCTCTTTCATCTGCCTCGGATAATGTACTCTCTCACAGACACAATCTGATGTCGGTCAACGAGGTCATGGTCCTGTTCGTCAGGACTCGAGGGCCCACTCATGATAGACCACATCACCCCTGAAAATTTTCAGGGTCGCTCCAGTCCAGTATTCTTGGTTGTTGAGAGTTTACACTGTTATTAGCTTTGTGTAGGGTTATGGATTTTGGGGATACACCTATATTGTTTCACATTGTATTGAATCGAGAGAGAAATCATATGATTCATATCTAAAGGTTCAAAATCTCACTCGATAATTTTTTATTTAATTTTTTTTTATTTTTGGTGATCCAAATTAGATCAAGTGGCTTTTTCGTGAGTGTCAATGACATGACTATAGAATTATAGGGTTTAAATCATTTTATTTGGACATCAGTTGAGCATGCACAATGTAAAAAATTAGGTTACAAACATTTGGTACAATATGTACCCCTTGGGAGTTTGGTCATCTCCCGTTGGACTCTTTGTTCCTTTTTATCACTTTAAGCTTCATGCTTCACATCTGACACGAAATAACCAATGGCTGCTCACCAAACTTGTAGACCACCAGTTTTCGAATTACTTAACCTTAATTATTCTTTACAACATAATTCTTATCAATTTAATAATCAAAGATTACACAAGTGTGTTCTACAGCAACTTAATCCAAACTAATATTACCTAACTGTTCCTTCCTTGATTTGGATACTGAATTTTGATGTATGTTACGTACTAAAATTTACCAAATCAAGGAGTTTATTGGTTGTATAGCTTACAAAGATATTGGAAATTGTGACTGGTGTCTTTGAATTGAGCTTCCATTCAATTATATTTTTTTTTAAATTTTATAATTTGAATCTCTCGCCTCACCAACAGTATCTAGTATTTTCATGTGTGTTTTCGTATTCATAAAAGATCTTCATGATTTTTTTTGAAAAAATAAATCTTAATTTTGACTGATATGATGAAAGTGATCTCGTTTTCTAAGCTGTCATATCTAGAAGAGATTCTTTATTGGTTGGGTGTAATATATATATATATATATATATATATATATATATATATATATATATATATTTGCAAGTAATTTAGTATTAATTCGATAAATTTAGAAGGTATATATTTAGCTTTATATCGAATTAATTGTATAGTTATTAAATTAATATGTGTGTGTCTCAATTAATCGAAAACAATAATTATACCAAATCTAATCGAAAGTTGGAATATTAGCTCTCTCTCTCTCTCTCTCTCTCTCTCTCTAATAAATCAAACTCGTCGCTTCACCAAACTTGTGATGTTTGTGTACTTCTCACCATTAACGTCATTATTAGTCTTGCCACCGTCTCTGTTCGCATCAAGCATCACTATCTATCACCTCATCCACCATGTCAAAGGCACTGATCACCAGCTTGTTTCAGAAAAAGTCAGTTGCACCGTCCACAATCGTCTATCCTTTGCCATGTCTTCCTCAGTCCTACCTGCCAAAACCTCTGCAGTTTCCAAGAAGATGAGTCAGAAATAATCAACCGAGTCATCCCACCCAATCAAGATCGTGTATGTCAACTCGGCCTTCTTCCGATCGAGGTCGGCACCTTTGACATGCTCTTAGAAGTGGAAGACGAGAAAGTGAAAAGGCGAGCATGTCGTCAAAAGAAACATAATTAGAAAAAAAAATCAAAACAAAAACACATAAAATAAGCTAAGAATTCCAACTTAGGATTTGATTAGGTCTTCTACGTACCCATCCACCTGAGCTGGTTCCATGTCACCATGGGGACCCACGCAATCCAACTTTGGATTTACCGGATCTCTCGTCCGAGTGTTGTCTCCTTGCTTCGATTAGTCAAAGCTAAACAAAGCGTTGAAAGCTTGAAATTTGGAAGCAACTAATGTGTTCCCCCATTCATCGTCAAATCTGATGGCGAGGATGCTCAACGACCCTCCCTCCATTCTTATTTAGGTGCAGCAGCAGATTATATCTAAATTCGAACTACTTCAGTTTAGATCATCTAAGAACTCGTAGACATGATCTTATTCTTAATATGTTGGTCTTCTTTTTTTCACTAGTGATCTTGTCACTGCAACTTTCCTTCCGGCTGTTGTTGCTGTTGTCGTCTTCTGTTTCTGGTTTATATTCACTTTATATTCTAATAATAATATTATTATCAGTAATGTTAACTCATGTCTAATAAAACCTGAGATGAAGAGGTCCAAAAACATTTAACACAAAGCATAAAATAATCTGCAACTGTCTTCTTCACGAGCACCAATTGACGACTGTCTCCATCCCTCTTAAAGTCTGCATCGTCATGTTGCCCTTATCACTGACACATCTAAGCCTATAGATGAAAGAAATGTAAAGCACAATTGGGTGCGTCAATCTAATTTCTCAAGGCTTCCGCCAATCGTTTCGTGTGACAAGATTACGTGTTTCGATCCTTCACTTCATCTCAATCAACGCCCATCTCTGACTTGGAGGAAACAAACTTGTGCATTACGTGACCGTGAAAGCTTTGGTTAGAAATAGCTTAGTGTAATCTCGATTGCAACACTCCTATAATTCGAAGCTCAGCTTAGCATTAAGGAGATTAGAGTAATCATAAAAATCATTCTCATCTTATAATCAAATAATAATAAATTTATTTTATGACAAGTATCTTTCGATGTCATTTAAAAAATCTTTATATGATCTGTGAAATTATAGTGATGTCTATTTGTAAAAAGAATTAGACTTACTTTCTTCTCTTCTTTTATCCTTTGTAGGACCGCTATGAGCGATGGATTAGGAACAAAGAGAGCTAAGAAAAAGTTTATAATCTTTCATTAATTTGTTCACATGACTAAGTGAAGATGAAAGAAAGATCAATAATCTCTTCTTATGAGAATTTATCATTTCTAGTGACCAATAATCATAATCAAAATTTAATCATATCTATAATATATCTTATATAATTAGATAGGAGACATAATCTAATATTCTCTCACTTAACCCATAAAAAAGAATTTAAAAATAAAATAAGTAAAATTAAAAATAATTTTAAAGTAATTTTATTTAATTAGATTTTGAAACTTTGAATATGTACAAATCTTATAATGCCATAATAAGTTTGACTACTAATATGAGTTATAAGATTGCATGTCATCATTATAATACTTCATTCTATATACCATAAGATTGTTAACATATTCAATTATAATATATACACACATTAATATGAACAAGATACTATAAATAAATAATTTTAATTATATAAATAAAAATATCAATTATAATATCTATTCATGCATCACTATATTTTTTATAGATTGCTTATAAATTTAATTATAAAAATATATTCTTTAAATATTTTAGACTACAAGTCTGAAATGAATGGATCAATATTCAATAATAATTGTCCTTTTATAAGAGAAAACTACTACAACATATTCAAAAGTATCTTCAATGACTTGATAACTAAGTCTGACCACACCAAACCCTGTGAAAATAAGCCATTAGCGATTGGGAGTCAGGGCAAAGGTGTTTCCATCCATGCATGAAGGAAAAGGTGGGGGTCCTCCGTACCCTAGTTATAGATAAAAATATAAATAATGTATTCGACGTAATACTCATATTTGTCTGTGTCCTTTAGTTTTTTTATATTTTTAGTACAGCAAGTAGCGGGCTTATAGTAGGCTTGGTAGCCCTAGTTTGGTTAGCTTTTATGACTGGTTTTGACTTATAAATAGGAGTTGTGTCATGTAGGCACTTGTGGGAACTTCGATTTGCGATGGACCTTGATTCTTTTTGTGCAACCATTCAGAGCTTGTAAAGTCCATGATTGTAATTTGTATTGGTTATATAAAGTGTTTTCTAAAGTGATTGCTTGTGGATCCCATGAGAAATACTTCCTCTAACCCGTTTTCTCTTTTGTAGGTCCTAAGGGACCCTAAGAGGTTTCGGGGAGGTTGACCTTTGCAGACAGACACGTAAAGGTGCCGCACGACTTAGGCGAAACCAGCTAAGTCCGTGACATTTTGGTGTTCGAGCAGGACAAGCACACACAAAAACACTTGCCATGTAAACGTGGGGAACCTAGATGGGCTGCATGGAGCGCAACCTACATGCGTGATCATTTGGGAGAAACAGACATGGAGATGTAGGAAAAGGAGTCGCTTAGAGGAGCGAGCATCCTTGATTGATATTCAGAGGAATGGCCAACCCTTTGTGTGAGAGGCACCATAAGGACAAGCAAACTAGAAAGAATGTGTAGCACACAAAGGTTGGGATGGCTGAGTTCGAGCTACGGCTCGATGTTGGCAATCAAATTTGATGGTGTTCAAGGCAAGCAGGTCACTTGATAAAAGATGAGACCGTGCAAAGTGAGATATGTTGCTCAATGATTGAAAGAGTTATGCAAAGCTCACAGAGGTGAGGAGACAAAGAATTCGGTAATCATGCAAGAGCTTGTATGCGGACGATGGAGTATTCATGGCCATCCCAAGGCGATCGGAACTTGGCGCCACAGAGCACTGAAACTTTCTCTTCGACATAGAATGGATACATCCGTAGGTGACTGAAGTGTGCGACAAGTTCAACACATTACTAGTCCTTGAAGGGTGCAATAAGCTATATTAGCGAAGAGTCACAATCTAGCAACCGCAGTTACGGGCGTAGAATAATGCACAGATTATTTAGTAAGACGGAGTAGTCCAGGGGGATGGTAGTCTCTGAAACTTCCAAAGGGAAGAATACAAAGAGGAAAGTTGCTCCAATATGACAGATATCCAGGAGGGATAGGTCCTGGTTTTTCAGAGGGAGAATCATGTACAACAGACCACACATATTGAGGATGAATATCTCAAGACAAGTTCAATGGATCGAGCAAGCAGTGATGAGTCATTGCATGATCTCGAATGAGATAATGCATTGATAGATGCATTGCGAGATCAAGTGGGGGAGCGACCATAGTAATATCATACAAAGGCATACTTAGAGTCGATATGAAAATCAAACTCAACGGAGGGCTGACCCGTGGAATGGTGGGCGCGAGGGCCACCATTAACTCAATGTAAATCAAGGAGTAAAACAACTTGGGTGAAATTTGGTGAAGTATCCAAGTCACATAAAGGGAGTCGATATAGAAGATGGAGCATGGAGCAGAGGCACAAAGCTTTCCTTGGACAGAGGTCAAGGACATAGACTCTTACAGAGGCAAGAGTTGGATAGTGTGTCCATGGGTTCTTCATTATAATGGGCTGACACATCTTGCATGGTGCCAAAGACTAAGGGAGTTTTGAGGCACATGCACCTTATCTCAGAGAAGTATTTGATAGAGGAACTAAGGTGATTCAACTTACGGAGCCGAAGTTAGGATTAGAAGGCCTTAGCATGGGACAAGAGGATGCAGAGGAGGGTACTTTTGAAGAATATGTCATAGTGTTACTATTCGAGTTGTCATGAAGAAAGCGGTGTGCAACAGAGATTGTGTTGGTGGGGGGATAGAGACCCAGGACCCAGACAATAGTGCACCAATTTCAGCGAAGTCTGGGGACTTTGAAAGCTACTAGGCGATAGACTGTTCTAGAGTGATGTTTCGTCTAAGGATGACCTGAGAATACGTGGGCGAAGGTGAATTACAAAAGGAACGAACGCAATTGGAGGTGGCGGAGGCCCTACGATATGTTGGCAGAGGCCATACATAGAGAGATCATAGTCTAAGTTCATCACATAAGAATCTGAATATAATGGAGATATCACTAGGAGGCGACATGGTGCAGCGAATCGTGATGGAATAGTTCACGATAATACAACACATACAAAGATGTCCCGTAGGGACACGATCATGCAGAGGTATAATCAGGAGCTACTGGGAGCTCCACTTCAGTGAACAACACAATGACAAGAAGGGCTATGGATTCAAGGAGTGAATACTATGGTACCGTAGAGGCGGGTCTTTCGTGTGTGCGCATCAAATCTTGCATCAGATAAAAGCCTTGGTCATCAGCATATGGGGGCTATGTACCATCGAGAGAGAAGTCAGATTGCAAGTACCAATGAGTCCCATGGAGGAGACTTGATCATACAGAGGTATGATCGGAGTGACTTGAGAGTTGGACTACTTCAGTACTTATATTCGCTTAAGAGAGTCCGACAAGTCAGAGGACAAGGCCGAGTAAGCAAATGTTGCTACCAAGGAAGCTAAAGAGAATAGAATCGATGCAAACCCTGTAACAAGATGGCGGAGGCCATGCATGAGAGTTGCAGCCTATCTTTCTATCGACTAAGGGAAACTGCTAGAGAACACATGGGTGTTAAAGCATGTGGTCAAAAAGGGTGAGGAAGCGACAACGAGTCTAGAGGGGCTCAACTACCCAAAAAATAAAGCATCGGTCAGAAAGGAGGTGGACTCGAAGGAGCACCACTATCACGACCGGGTTGATGAGCTAACTAGGTCGGCTCTGATACCAAATTTCACGACCTGGGTTGATGAGCTAATTATCATTATAGCTTCAGTTTGGCCTAACCACTGACAAAAATGCTCAAGCCGAGAGTTAACAATAGTACACTTATTAACCCTTTAAGGCATTCATATGTTTCTATTTTTCTAATGTGGGACTAAGGGGTGTTACAACCACAGTGCCACAGAGGCGGATTTACCGATTGTGGAAAAAGGGAAGCAGGTGCAAGGCAACGGATAGTAGGGCTATGGGCTTGGCAATGCTATGGTACCGTAAAGACAGGACTTTCGTGGAGTCATCGATCCCTTTCTCTCATGGAGGGAGATCGTTGGTCATAAAAGAGGCCGAGGAGTTGGAGAATGCAGAGGCAAACTCCAAGTACCAAGATAGGACGGAAGGGCAGAGGCTATGAAACTTCATAAGACTGATTATGATGGGCTTCTCATCAAGATAGCCGAAAGTGAGGGACTTCGGGTTGATGTAGGAGTGCTCGACCAAGAAAGGAAGTAGACAGTACATGGTATTGTACCTTTTCTATTCAAAGGAGTAGACGACAAAGATGAAGAAGAAGATGGTACAATCCCAGAGGCGACTAGAACTATCAAAAACTTACTCTAAGTTGGGGGTAAACTTTTGCTCTTTTCAAGTAAAACTTCTTACATTCCAGAAGTTCGATGATAGTGGGAAGGTGAATTACAATAGCTAACTCAATGCAAGGAGTGCAAATGCTTCGAGTGCTTCAGAAGTGTGAGCAAAGAGTAGACGAAATGCTAGTAACCAGCTCGATGCATGAAGTATAACCTCGAGGTGACGGGTGAAATCAAGTAACCTTTGCCTTCTCAACTCAAGAGAGTGGGCTAAATTGAGTACCCCAGTTGTCGTACCTCGATGAGGCAGGCAAAATTAAGTAACCTTTGCCTTCTCAGCTTAAAGAGAATAAGTGAAACTTATTACCCCGAGTCTCTTATTTATCTAGCAGAGGAGCTCTACATAAGTTCAGTGACCATTTGAGGAAAGTTTATGGCAGACAATAGTTGTCAAATCCTTACCGTTGGTGATCAGTACTACTGAGAGTAGATTGTCCGTTTCATTTTCGAATAGAATGTCAATCGAAAGTGAGAGTGACAAGAACCTGCTTGGAAGTGACAACTAAAGTTGAAGAACGATCAATGAGCGAATCTTGTGGAGGAAAGACCTCAAAAACTTCAAAGTCTACGAAGCGATACTTGTTAAAGCTCCAATAAGTATCCATCCAGTTTAAGCAACATGAGACTATTGTAATACTGGCGCATAATAAAGAAAGGTATTTTCCTTTACCAGAAGGATCTGCTAAAATTAACAAGGATCAGCATAACTCAGCCAACCCCACACAAGAGTCAGTCATTGGCGAGCTGAAGCAGCATGACAGATCAGAGTTCGACTACTCAACAATAGCAGCGGAGAGCAGTTGGGAGCCAAGAGGCATATTGTAGCCAAAGCAGAAGATTAAATATTCAGCAAAAGGTAAGAAGATGCAGCATCTGCAGCAGTTTCGACGAGAACGTCGAAGTAATATGTGGAGGAGAATATCACGGATAAAAATATAAATAAGGTGTTCGACGTAATGCTAATGTTTGTCTGTGTCCTTTAGGTTTTCTACATTCTTTGTACAGCAAGTAACGAGCTTGCAGTAGGCTTGGCAGTTATAGTTTGGTTAGCTTTTATGGTTGATTTCGGCTTGTAAATGAGAGTTGTGTCATGTGGGCAATTATGGGGACTTCGGTTTGTAATGAACATTAATCCTTTGTGTGTGATCATTCAGAGCTTATAAAGTCCATGGTTGTAATTTGTATTGGCTATATAAAGTGTTCTTTAAAGTGGTTACTTATGGATCCCGTGGAAAATACTTTCTCTAACCTGTTTTCTCTTTTGTAGGTCATAAGGAACCATAGGAGGTTTTGGAAAGGATGACCTTTGCGGACAGACACATAAGGGTACCATATGACTTAGGCAAAATTAGCTAAGTCCATGACGCTAGGGTCAGGTGAGTAGTAGCCCCCCTTTCTATCCCTAGACGTTGGCTCAGGTCGCCTGGTGGTGGGCGTTCTTGCAACATCCAATTGGTCCTCATTCTAGCACCAAAAATATTATATTTCTTTATGCCATGGCCAAGTTGTGTCAGCACTGCTTGGTCCAACCCGGACACACGAGATCGCCCACGTGGTCCCTTGTTGCCAACGTCGAAGGTGGATCAAGAGCGGTCGTCAGTCCTTTAAGGTGGTTAGTAGTGTGGACGATGACACGCCTGTTGGCCTTGCACATGGATCAGAGTCGGGGGATTCCTATTAGAGGTGGGTTTTGTAGCAACGAGAGAGAGAGAGAGAGAGAGAGAGAGAGAGAAGACCCTTCGCTTACTATCTGGGGTTTGACTTTTATACTTGTCGTCGGGGTTGAGTCGCACGTGGTCGCATTAATGGTCATTGGTGTTTCCGTCGGTTGGGCCACGCCTGGCATAGCTGAGTGACGAGGTCCTGTACTCGATGCCTTGCCGTGCACCTTAGGCAACTTGGGCACGATCGGTCGGGCCATGCGCGACATGGCCGAACGACAAGGTCTTTATACCCGCCACCTTGCCGTGCATGCTGGGTTATGTCTAGTGGTGCCATGCCCTGTGACCCTAAGTGGCTCGGGTATGACCAGTACTTTATCATTGGTCTTTGTGTGGGCGACGCCTGAGATACCATGTCGATGCTGACATGGCCGCTGTTGCAATGCCACGGGCGTATCACCGTAGTTTGCCCTATCAGTGTAGTATCTCTCATTTCTGAATTTTTTATAAAAAAATATTTGTAATATAAGAAATCTATTTTGAGTTGTTTATAAGACCTACTTATAAAAATTTGAGGACATGTTTGTAAAACCAAAGGACCTAATCATAAATATTAATAATACGAGGACTAAAGTATAAGATACATAAAACAACAAATTTCACCGCCTCTGCATCTCTTCCTTCTCCCTTAAGGAACCTGAGTTGGTGGATAAGAGAGTAAGAAAGAAAGAAAAAAATAATAGAAAAGAGAAGTAAGAGGAGAAGAATTGAGTTGGGGATTAGGGATTTTGATCAAATCCACTCATTTGGGATCATAATATTCAAGAGTAAGTAATCTAATCATTTTCTATTACAATTATATCTCTTCTTTTGCCTTAAAGATGAATTTTTTTGAATAATTGAAGTCTTGCAATATAATATCTCTCTTATTTGGTTGTAAAGGTTTGAATTTAAAAAATTATTGAGATTATGACCCTTATACTTTGTTTCAGCTATAAATCTCTGTACTAATTTCTAATTTAGGCAAAACTTATTTGATCTAGACTTGTAAACCTTTCTTTTGATAGCTTATTTGAAGGATTTAGAGTAAACTTGGTCACCCAAACATCTAATTGAATAGACCTTATAAATTTGGCAAAATAGAGACCAAAATTTCTGATATTTTGTTACTAAATTGCTTATAACTCCCTCTGGAGACTTTGATTTATGTAAAACTTAATTTATTAAAATTTATAGTCATAGATCTTTCTTTTGATACCTAGATTAAAAGATTTAGAGTCCAAATGACTACCCAAATCTCTATTTTGATTGACCCTATGAATTCTACAAAATAGAAATCATAATTTCTAACCTTTAGATACTAAACTGCTTATAACTTTATGTTGAGAATTCTGATTTAAGCAAAACATATATTTTTTAAAACTAAGCACCTAGATATTTCTTTGGATATATAGATTGAAAGATTGAATACAAATATGTATCCAATCATCTGGTGAATTTAATCTTATAGATTCTACAAAATAGAGATTTTGTCCCTGACCTTTGGTTACCAAATCATTTGTAACTCTTTGTTAGAAACTTTAATTTATATAAAACTTATTTTATCTGAAAGTAGATTTATTTAGCTTTTTAATGACACCTATATTCAGTAATTTGAAGTATAAAACTTATTTTATCTGAAAGTCGATTTATTTAGCTTTTTAGTGACACCTTTATTCAGTAATTTGAAGTATAATTAGCTATCCAAATAATTCATGCGATGTGACTCTTACATTCTACTAGAATCAAGCCTTTGTCGATTTTGCCTATTCTTGTTAATCCCTTTGAAAATAATTTTAGTTAATCCTTACTTCCATTGAGCTTTATATTATTAGTTTGAAATCTTGTATGCTCTTGTCCTTAAATAATTTGTAATCCTGAATCTATTATGTAATATTTATGTTTGTATCATATTGTTTCGTATAGGCATATGTATGTTCGTTGTTTCGTATGTGGTTTCGATGTATACCAATTTTATTGCTCACTTGTCCATTTGTACTATAGTATTTATGGGATAATATGAACCTTTGCTAGAAATGATAAAGAGAGTCATGCATAGAGCCTGTGATACTTTGTCGGCCCCCTTTAACTTCAATTAAACGTGGGTGGATGAAATTCCAAGACGTGGGAGACTTGTGTTTAGTGGTCATTTAGAAATGGATGGACTATAATATGTTTGTGATCCCACTTCACCCTTAATATTTTTGATATGATATTGAAAGCATTGCTTTTGAATTTATATGTGCGCTTTGGATAAGAATGAAATGAATGTGATATCAAATATGATATCTGAGCTTCTGTTCCTTATTTATTCATTGATAAGCTTTAAAATAATTCATACACCTTTGATATGCTCCAAAATATGTTTATCTTTGATATACTCCAAAATATTTCATTTGCTATTGATATATTTCGAAACATTGCATACATCATTGATATGCTCTGAAATATTTCATATACTGTTGAAATGCTTCAAAACATTTCATAGGCCATTAATATGTTTCAAAATATTTTATTTGCTACTGATATGCTTCAAAATATTTTATACACTATTGATATGCTCTGAAATATCCTATGCACCATTGATATGCTCTGAAATACTTCTTACGTCATTGACATACTTTAATTTACTCTTTATTCCATTTGTTATAAATTAAATATGTTTTGAATGAAATGACATTTGCAATTATGTATCTAATGAGCAGATATATATGAATTCTTGTATCTCTACCTCATATTTTGATACTAAGTTTATTTGAAATTATCCTCTCTTGTCATGGATATGTTTATTACTTGCTGAGATTTGTAGCTCCCTTGTTATATAATTTTTTTAGGTTAGCATGTCACTCACTGAAGTGTTAAAATTGGGTTGAGGCAGTAAAAAGCTATACAGATTTTGGGCAAGTCATGTTGGGTGATATATTGTGGTTGTTGTACAAGTATATTTTATATGTAATAAAATATTATCGATGAATTTGAATTGATATATCATGTAAAAGTTTTAAATGATCTCTCACGTTCAAAATTTTGGAACGTTAAGTTTAGTCTATGATGATATAAAATTATGGTAGATGATTGGTTTTGCGATTGTATAGATTCTCTCACTGGTGAATTTATAAGTGTAGTTAATGTTTTTGTTAAATTGGGTTAGGAGTGATATGACGTATAATTATAAAATGCACATGTTTTATGGATGTGAATTTTAAAGTTTGAATGTTTCTCAGTGTCCTTGAATGTTAGTTTAGATATTGGGTTTGGATTGTGATGAATTATAATATTATTGATTTATGATAAGTTCACGCCTCTTGAATGTGAATATTCGGGGGGCGTGACAATTAGTACCAATCAAAGGAATCAATCTGGGTAGCTTTAGTAAAAACATATCATTCTACTTCTTGGAAAGAAATTTTGAAGGTAATGAATTGGCTAATCTACAACATTTTTTATGTAATTTCTTTTGGGACCAACACTGATATGTGGTATGACCCTTAGGTAAATGGAAGAAGCAAGGTTTGCAATTTCGATATTTATTGCCCGGTATGGGTGGTACATGCCGGTCTGCCAGGTTTCCGGTATGCGGACCGCTCGCTACCAGGCGGTTTCGCCAAAAATCGACCATCGACGATCGATTTTGATCATCGACGATCGATTTAAGGAAGAAATCGACCGTCGACGGTCGATTGAGGGAGAAATCGATCGTTGGCGGTTGATTGAGCGAGAAAAAGGGAGGAAGAAGAAGAGGAAAAAGAAGAAAAAAAAAAGAAAAGAGGAGAAAAAAGACCTATCGCCCGCGCGCGGTCCTCGCTCGTGCGCCGTCGTCGCTCGTGGGTCGCCAGCGCCCGTGAGTCGCGGGCGCTCTTTCTCCCGCGCGAGGAGAAAGATCGAAGCGATGTCGCCCCTTTTTCTCCTTTTTTATATTTTAATATTTTTAATATTATATTATATTATAAAATATTATATTATATTTTAATATACCGGGCGATACGCACTGTACGTACCACCCGGTACCAGTACCATACCAGTACCGAGATGAACTCGGTACATCGATACGGACCGATAAGTCAAACCTTGGGAAGAAGTGTATTTAAATTATTTGGTGATAGAGTACGACAAGATCTAGGGGCTCCTAAAGATTGAAAAATTTCTGAATTCATTGACAATGGTACCTGGTATCTTCTTAACCCTACTTCCCCTAAAATGTTATCACTTTGGCCGACTATGTTATTCCAATTAGGAAGAACTCTTCAGATATGCTTATTTGGCTTCATCAAAATGATAAATTTAGTACTACATCTGTATTAAATCAAATTAGGTGAAGGGACAACAAGTGGATCCTAAGCAATTAAACATGAGATAGATCAAGCTCACAGAGGTATTCCTTATGCATATCGTAGGCCCTTCTTAACAAACTACCTACAATGGACAATATGAAGAGAAGATGTATTGATCTTATAAAGTGATGTTCTCTTTATATGCAAAAGGAAAAAAGTATTGACTATCTCTAGTTTGATTGTGACTACACTAATTGGATATAGAAGGAGATTCTGAAGCAATTTGAACTCAATGGGTTACCACAACTAAACTTTAATCAATAATTAAAAATACTTATGCAAAACTTCTCAAGAAAGTGACATCTTACACAACTAGCAAATGTTACTTTCAGATGTGCTATTTGGTGAATTTGGAAGAAGAGGTTGTTAGGATCAATTGACACTAAAAGGCAAGGGGAGTGGGGTGGTTGGGGAATTAGTGCAAATGCTGAAAACTTTGGTTAAGAGAACTTTCACTCAAAGTAAAATCGAGATCGAAAGAGTTTCATTCAAGTTGAGTAAGTGAGCAATTAAACTATTAAACGATGCTAAGTTACGATCTTGTTTAAAGAAAGCTCAAGAAATAACATGTAAATTCAAAAAGGAAAGTTAAGAGACGCTCACAGTTTATAGTGGTTCAGCCACAACTTGGCCAACATCCATTTCTCAAGTCCTCTTCGTCGAGGCCCGTCGGTGTCCACTACTGATTTTCTTCGGGTGAAGACTAAACTCTTACACTTCTCACTCTCCTTTTCTTAGGTTTAAGAGAGGAACCTTACAAGTAGTTCACTTCACTTAGTCTCTCTTATCACTTGTAGCTCACAAGGGAAGCTCTTAAATTTTTACAACACTTTCACCATAATTTTTCTCGCTTGTTTGTTCACCACCCTTGCTTCTCCAAGCAAAAAAAACTTGAGATATTTATAGACCCCAATTAGCTTAAAAAATAGAGCCAAAATTTAAACTTTTTTTATAAATTCTACATACGGGTAATACTATCATCGCCCATTGGTGGTATTAGCGTTGGGAATCCCACAAAAGCTACTTTTTTTTCATACTTGTATATACCCGACTCGTACCTCATATTGACCCCTTCCCAGGTCAATAAAATGAGCTCTACCTGAGCTCAAATTCAACCCAAAAGTGGACCTGGTTACCTCACATTGAGTTAATTTGAATTCCTTCTAAATCTAACTCAATTTGGACTCTAAACCAAACCGATGCTAACTACGATATACTAAGATATATAAATACAATTAATTTGACCAACATGTCAAGTGATCTTCCCAACTCCCGATGATCTTTCCGGTAACCTCCGGCGAACTCCCGACAAGTCTTCGTCATCTTCTGGCGAACCCCCGGTGCATTCCCGGCAAGCTCTCAATTACCTTCGGCGAGCTCTTAGTGAACTCCCCACAAGCCCCCGGCACCTTCAGAGAACCTCCGATGATCTCTTGACGAGTTCCCACTACATCATCTGAACCCTAGCCTGATGCCCGAACTTGACTCTAGCCCAACATCTGATTATATTGCCTTGTTGTAGTTAATCCTGCATCATTCATTTCTAACACACATGTTAGATCAAACACCCATCAATTGATTTCATCATCAAAATATGAGATTCAATAATTTGCCCCTTCTTGATGATGACAACCAATTGATGATAGGAGTTAACCTTAACTCCCCCTATGTCCATGCCATAATCCAAATAAAGTAAACTTAAATTCAAGAGAACCAAACACTCTTGAATTTAAGTATCATGATATCACATTTCAAACAATTTTCATTAATATATCAAAGATTTTCAAAGTATACAACATTATATTCAACAAATTCATGCATTAATCATACATTAATTTGAAATTCTTCCTCTAAAGTCATCAATCATTTCTCCCCCTTTGTTTATCAACAAAAAGGAAAAATACCCATTTTATCATTTTTCTACATATGTCATCAATATGTCATTTCTCCTCTTTTGTCATAAAAAAAAAAGTGAAATATTAAGCAAATAATTTCAAGGATATGTCAAATTTCTCTACATTTGTTATCAGTAAGGATAAATATTGATTATATATCTAAATATTAAGTGCACGAAGAATTTATTTCATTGCTCCCCCTCAATATCCAAGAAATCCAAGATCCACTTATGCATTCATCTTATGTAAAATTCTTAAGATAAAAAACCAAGAAATTCAAATAATATGGCAGCAAATCACACATTTGGAATATTTAAAATTATTTCAAAATTTCTTCTAATTAAATTATTCATCATTCAATGTTAGAAGATTTTTCATATCCAAATTTTTTTAACCAAATTAACAATTTTGTCTCTCCATTTGTTATTGTTAGAAAGAAATATAATGGTTTAATTTTTATTTTATATTTATGTTCTAATTATGAATATGAGTATAAAGGAATCATGTCATTCAAGTTGAAATATCAAATGGTAAGTACCAAAAGACATGATTTCTTTTAATAAATCTATCCCTTTTTTTCTTTATAAATAATAAAAATGAGTCTTATAGGATTAAATAAGCTTGATTCATCCAAGATAAATTTTAGGGCATCTAATTTATTTAGATAAATCTTCTTAATAGAAGAATGATCTTGATGAAAAGTCTTAACTTATAATTATTAAGATCGTAAATCTTCTTTTTATTAAAAAGAAGAAATCATAGAGATTAAAAATTGATTCCCATAAAGAATTAAGATAAATCAAGAGGTCAAGGGAAAGTTTATAAAAATATTCAATTTTCATCTTATCACAATTTTAAGAAACACTAATTTGGTGATAATGTATACAATTCATGAATTCAAGAATAAATCATGACATGAAGGATATCAAATCGTGAATGCCAAAGGTCATGATTCAATTTGTCAAATCTCCTATTAGATAACTAAAAGGAATTTTAGGAGATCAAGTAATAAGAAAGATCTAGATTCATATAAAAATAATCAAGTTACAAACATCAAGAAGTCAAAATCATGAATAGAAGGAAAACTTTTCTTTGGAAGTTGCAAGGAGGAAAAGATAAAAGATCTTGTTCCTTATGTAGGAAATTTCAAATTATCAAGATCATGGTTCATAATGAAAAAATCTCATGTTATAATTTTCAAAGATCAAAAAGATAAATAATGATTCATTTGGATAATTTGTTTTAATAAAATATAAGAATCATAGTAAACTATCTTGATTTATATGAAGATTTCAAGTTAGAATGTTCAAGATATTGAGATCATGATTTGAATAATAACTTCTTTAAGTTTAAATCATTACATCATCAAGATCAAGATTTAAAAATATCATGAATAGATTCATCAATCTCTTATTGAAAACTCAATAATATAGAGATTGAGAAATTTTTAAGAAAAATACTTTATCTTTTTAGTTGTTTCAATTTATGTAATTTATTTCAAGAATGACTTTATGCAATGCCACTTAAAGTTAAAAATTGAGTTTCATTTAAAAGAGAAAACATCAAGATCATTGTAATAAAAATTTTCAAACAAGAGCTTCTATTTATTTTAATTTCAATGATTTTTCTTGCTTAAGTGAGTCTAAGTCTTTAGACTTAATGAAATGAGTTACCATGCTCATTTTACTCTCATTTCAAAAATATTTTTAATTTTTTAATAAGATATTAGAAAATGAAGCATGATTTTTTCTCCCCCTTTTTATTTTATTCTAAGCTCAAATTCAAGAATAATCTAACATTCAATCATGTTTTAACATTTACATTTATATCAACCAACATAACACCATCAAAATCATTTTTTTGTAAATTTCAACATAAATAACTTTTCATTAAAAACAACTAAGGTTTCCCTTTTTTTATTCTAATTCATTTTTGTACTAATATGGCTATGCATAAGTCATTCATAATCGAAAGATAATTAAGATTAATTTTATAATCATGAACCATCATTAGATTTCTTATCAATAAACGTAATTTCAATAATTTTTCTTATTATTGTTGCTTAGGCTAATGAGCTTGAAAGGAGTTAGATCTCAAGTCATATGGCTTGAGCATTCACAATCAAGATACCATTCCTTTTTACTCGTAGTCTTATTATAAGACAACTACAAGGGGGTTTTGGTGTAGGTACACATTTGAGTTTGGGTCCCTCATGAAAGGTTCTTCTTATTTTCTCTAACGGCTTGAGATTGTTTATGGTTCCTTTAGGAACTAAATTAATTTATGTGGACTATATTTTCTAAATGAACACTTATAAGCTATAAATCCTAATCTACCACAAAAGTTGTATCTAATTTTAGATAAAGAGTTTAAAATGGGTCATTTAATGAAGATAGTTAGCTTTTGTTGACGATTGCCCATAAAGGCTATACTTTTTTTCTTATGATCATGACCCTTATTTGCAATGATCATATTTAGGAATTTATTTCTTATTTTAAATTTTTGTAAAGTTTGTTTTAACATGATATTTTTCTTTTTAACTACCTTTAATGACTCACATTTAGAGCAAAAAAAATATGATATTGATGCTCCATGCATGTTTTTAAATTTACAACTAGTGATGCATGAAAAGAACTTAATAACTCATTAAAAGTAAAATAACTTTCAGGTGTTTACTTACCTCATCGTTGTTGGCCAAGAGCGCGAGATTTTTCACTTTTTAGTTGTGCTCCTCATCTTTGGAGTGTCTTGGCTTCTTACGTTCATAGCAAGAGCTTTTGTCCAATTTAAGTTTATTTTTATGATTTTTGTTTATTAATTTTTCTGATCCATTTGTCAAAAGTTCAAAGTTCTCGTCACTCGAGGTCTTATTCAAAGAGTCATCTATTGTTCTTAGTTCTAGTTCCTTCATGTCCTTTGGAAGGTGATGTTCTTTTGTTCTTAGTTTAATATCATTCATGTTCTTTGAAATGTATTGTTATTATGTTCTCAAAGTACTTTCATTCCTGTTATTTGGAAGGGGTTCTTCAAATTCATTTTGCAAGTCTTTATACTTAGTGATTCATTTAGTTATGTTTTTATGCATCATTTTTAATTTATGCTAAACCTCAAAAGTCGAATCACATGTAGAAACTTGATTAAACTCATTCTTATCAAGAGCATAAAATAAAGCATTCATTGCTTTTGCATTTAAAGAAAAATCTGCTTTTCCAAATCATTTCATTCATTCATTGGTTTGGAAGACATTTCAAAATCATTGAGTTCCAAATCATTTCATTCATTCATTGGTTTGGAAGACATTTCAAAATCATTCTCAATGATGTGCCATAAATCAAAATCCATATAAATAAAAAAAATACGCATTCTAATTTTTCAATAGGTGTAGTCTGTCCCATTGAACATAGGAGGACAATTGACCCTCGTTAATATCATAATAAGCCATTTACTCACTTGGGTGTTAATCCAATGAGTACAATGTGGCTCTGATACCAACTGTTAATATCATATACTAAGAGGCCGGGTGAATTAGTGCAAATGCTGAAAACTTTAGTTTAAGAAAACTTTCGCTCAAAGTAAAATTGAGATTGAAAGCGTTTCGTTAAAGTTGAGTAAGTGAGCAATTAAACTATTGAACGACGCTAAGTTACTATCTTGCTTAAAGAAAGTTTGAGTAAGAACATGTAAATTCAAAAATGAAAGTTAAGAGACGCTCACATTTTATAGTGGTTCGACCACAACTTGGCCTATGTCCACTTCCCGAGTCCTCTTATGAGGCCTGCTAATGTCCACTACTGATCTTCGGGTGAAGACCAAACTTTTACACTTCTTACTCTCATTTTCACAGGTTTAGGAGAGGAACCTTACAAGTATTTCACTTCCCATAGTCTTTATTATCACTTGTAGCTCACAAGAGAAACTCTTAAATTTTTACAACACTTTCACCGTAATTTTTCTCACGTTCACCACCCTTGCTTCTCCAAGCAAAAAAACTTAGGATATTTATAGACCCCAATTGACTTAAAAAATAGAGCCAAAATTAAAATATTTTTATAAATTCTGTATACGGGCAATATTACTATCGAAAGCACCCTGAAAATAGGGCGGTGGCGATACTACCATCGCCTGGGCGGTACTACCATCGACCTGGGCAATACTACCATCACCCATTGTTGGTACTACCATCGGGAATCTCGTAAAAACTACTTTTTTCTTAGTTTTATGTACCCAACTCGTATCTCCTATTGGCCCCTTCCCAGGTCAATGAAATGAGTTTTACTTGAGCTCAAATCAAAAGTGGACCCGGTTACCTCACATTGAGTTAATTTGGATTACTTCCAAATCTAAGTCAATTTGGACTCTAAACCAAACTGATGTGAATACAACATACTAAGGCATACAAATATAATCAATTTGACCAACATGTCAAGTGACCTTCCTAACTCCCAGCGATCTTCTCGGTAACTTCCGACGAACTCCCGACGAGTCTTAGCCATCTTCTGGCGAACCCTCGGTGTATTCCCGACAAGCTCTCGATCACCTTCGGTGAGCTCCTGTCAAGCCCCTGATACCTTCGGTGAGCTTCTGGCGAACTCTCAGCAAGCCCCCGATACCTTCAGCGAGCTTCCGATGATCTCTTCGTGAATTCCCACTGCATCGTCCAAACCCCGACCCGATTCTCGAACTTAACTTTGATTCGACATATGATTGTATTGTCTTGTTATAGTTAATCATGTATCATTTATCTCTAACACACATGTTAGATCAAACATTCATCAATTGATTTCATCATCAAAATCCGAGATTCAACAAAGGTGTGACACAATCTTTGAGTGTCACAACACAAACAAAGCTAAACTTCTGATAGAGATTCTTAGAGACTCACAATCATATATAGAGTAGGATATGAACACAGAGCACTTAACAAGAAGAGAGAACAGGATTTTCTTCGGATTCAATTTTACCATTAGATAATGATCTCATGAATGATGATAAACAATATAATGTATTTAGTGGTTAAATGCTTTCATAATGTGATGTATCCACAAGTAGTCTAGGCATGTCTAGATATTGCATTTTATTATTTATTGACTATAGAAAGGCGTTATAGTCTATAGCATGTGTAGCCATAACTATATTTTCATTTTATGACTCTGGGAGGAGGGGGGGGGGGGGGGGGGGGGGTTGTTAAATTAGTACTTATCGAAAAAAGATCCGATTTAAAAACGTTCGAATGATAATATGAATCGAAAATCTATTTAACTTGAAAGTATGAGTAAAATAAATCAGTAAGCAAATAACTGCCAGTTATAGGTGCTCTGTAAGCCAATCATATGAGTGATGGCATGTGTGACACGTTACATAATCTTTTGTATTATTGATATATTCTCACATTATATTATCTATTGAATATATATATTTTGATGTCTTTGGTTCTGTGCTATGGGAATCAACTCATGATGAGATCACGATAATAAGGCTGATTCACATTTAAACATAAATCCTAAATAATCCCGGTCATAGGTTACTCGAGAGGGACATCGAGATAACCGGGCAGACCGGTATACTATATATATGTCCACATGATGGAGGCAGCTGGTCTCATAGCCACTTGTATAGGGACACTAAGGGTATAATATAAGTGGTCATTGACAAATTAGTTCACTAATTAAATTACTTTTGAAATACTGGATAATTAATGATACCTATCGTCAGACAACGATTCCATAGTCCAGTTATGTGTCTGGTCTGTAGACTTGGGACACCAAGGATATCTTGTTTGAGTACTTCTTTTATTGATGTCCAACTTACATGTTTGAAAAGTTTTAGATCTGATACAATCGGTTATCGAGATTGGTAGCCAACATTCGAAGGTAATTGAATGTTAATAGGGAATCATCCGCTCTATCGCGAGAGGAATACCCCGTATGTTATTGCTCGGATAAATCCTTGGTCAGGGTCATTCGGATTAAGAGAGGATGAGTTATCCGGGAGAATCTAATTAGAGCGAGACTCGAATGGATTCTGTATGAGGCATGATAATACCATGCCCAATATATGGTCTATGAGATATTAGTTGGATAAGGGACAATAGATATACATGATGAATAACAAGTCCAATGGATAAGATCTCCTGTACCGTTTGGGAACTATAGCATAGTGGCCTAGTACGTCTATAGTCAATGAGTCGAGTGAATTGTTATGAGATAATAATTCACTAAGTCATAAGGAGTTCTGACAAGTAGGACTTACGATCAGCTCGGTATTGGGCGTAGAGAGTCACATATATATGGTAGATGAGTAGAGGATTAGATATGAGTTATCCAATTAGCCCATGTTCTCATTAGATGAGACACAACATTGATAGGCTCTTTGCATAACGCTCAGTTAGAGATCAATTGAGATTATTGGATAGAGATCCAATAATTCAAGAGTAGTGGATAATTGGATAAAGATCTAATACTCACTAAGACAGAGTCTATTAGGGTTTTTGGGTGGCTCTTTATAATTAGGAGGCAGGAGCGGCACAACAATCATAAGCTGGCTGCCCCCTCATATTCTCCTCTCTCACTGTGCAAGAGTTGTGAGCTTTTGGGCTACGATTGGAGGAGCATCACTACAATGATCCATTGTGTGGATATTGCTAGAGATGAGGATGTTTGGCCTTCTTCATCTTCTCCATCTGAATCTAGATTTTTAGGGTTATACGATCTCTAGGTAATCAATCTATCACGTATTGCAATTTTTGTTTTGACGGGTTTTTGCACGCACCAATCTTTGCATGATGATTTGATATATGTGGGAAACTTATTTTATTTTCTTTCTTTAACTGCATATATGATGCTCCCGCAGGGTTTCCTAATAATGACAAGTAAACGTAAGAAGGAAATATAAACTGATTTATAGTGGTTCGGTCATCCCGACCTACGTCCACTCCCGATTCCTCTTCTCTCGAGGCCATCAACTTTCACTATCGATTTTCTTTCCAATGGCTGAAGATCAACTATCCTTACAATACTTATCCTTTTACTAGGCTTAGGAGAGAACCTTTACAAACTCTTTCTTAAAATAATCGCTAAACTCAAGAAGGAAGAGACTCAAACACTAAGACACTTTTAGCTCAAGAAGTCTATCCCTTTTCACCCCTTTTTTTCAAACTTATTTGTACTCTTTCGTGCTTCATCAAGGAAGAATGAGTATGGTGCTTCATCAAGGAAGAATGAGTATGGTATTTATAGATCCCTAATAACTTTAAAATTAGAGCCAAAATTTTAAATCCTTGATTTTTTGGGGTATTGGCGATACTATCACCATCACTGGGTAGTACTACCACCGAATAGAGCCTGGAATACTAGGCTCTGGCGATATTACGGTCGAACTAGATGGTACCACCATCGCTTGGCGATGCAACTGTCAGAAAGCCTATAATGTTATGATCAAGTTGGCACTAAGAGGGAGGTGAATTAGTGCAAGTGTTAAAAAACTCAGTTTGAAAATTTTTGCTCAAAGTAAAATCGAAATTATTTTTTCCTTGAAAGTAGTTGAGAGCGACAAAATTCGAGAACAATAATAAAGAGAAAATCGAAAGAAGATGCTTGTGATATTCTTAGAACTAATTAAGAACAATCAAATTCAAATACAATAGTAAAGAGAGGCAAGGATAGAGATGCTCACATATTTTATAGTAGTTCAGTCAAAACTTTGACTCATGTCCACTCCGGATCCCTCTTTACTCGAGCCCAACCAGTGTCCACTATCGATCTTCTTTCACGGGCGAAAAGCAAACACCCCTTACACCTTTCTCTTTTGCATAGGCTAAGGAGAACAACCTTTATACTCTCATTTTCTCAGGCTTAGGAGATCAACATTTTAAACTCAATTTCAACCCTTACTTTACACAATTTACTCTCGAAAGAAAAAGGAAATCTCTCAACCTAATTCAACATAATTTTACTAAAATTTTCTTTCACATTATTGTTTTTTCATGCAAGAATACTTATGGTATTTATAGACCCCAATTGTCTTAAAAAATTAGAGTCAAAATTTAATATTCTAAAAAAAAATTCAGGTACCAACGATACTATCGTCGAAAGTGCTCGAAAACCTGGGCGGTGGCGATACCATAGCCACCTGGGTGGTACTACCGTCGATAACTAATGGTACCACAATTGAGATCCCTGGAACAGTATATTTTAGGTATTGTTTCATATTTAACATATCTTCTATTGACTCTTTTCTAAGTCAACGAAATGAGCTCAAATCAAGCATAAATTAGACATTGTTGTCCCTTAATTGAGTTAGTAAAACTAACTCTAATCATGATACTAACTACGACACTTAAGATAAATAATTATAAACATAATCTTCATTGTCTGACACGCCAATCGATTTTTCGACGAACTCCGAGCATCCTTCTGGTGAACCCCCAACGAGCTCCTGATCTCCTTTCGGTGAGCTCTTGTCGTATCATCCAAACCCCGGCCTAATGCCCAATCTTGAATTGAGCCCAATAACAGATTCTTCCTTAATTACTTTGACTTTTTTCAGTTATAATTAATCATGCATCACTTCTCTCCAACATATAGGTTAAATCACAAACACACCAATTGATTTCATCGTCAAAGTTCGAGATTCAATACAGAATAACATAAACTTTATACTACCACCTATGTAGACAGATCTATTTTATATAAACTTTATACTTAATACATTTAATTTTACTTACAAAAAAATAATAATCTTGTTGAGTCCCTAAAAGATCTTATTGGGTGAGAAAAGAGGATTTAGGATAATGAATTAGAAGATTCACTCTCATTAGATCATTTTTAAAAAATCTTATCATAATTGAATATTATTTTTCTTAACTAATAATTATAATTAAAATTTAATTATATTTATAATATATATATATATATATATATATATAATATTAATTAAATAAAGTCACGTCATCTATCTGCGAAAACAAGGAAGCTTGTTTGCACTACACTCAATCCTATGCGGGGAAGTTTTCTTCTTTTCTTGGTGGTTGGTTCCAATGTCTATGAGACATTTGTCCACAAAGAAAAAAAAGACGAAACCCAAACCACGCAAAAGAAGCGAGACAGTGAGGAAGATGGGTTTCTTAGTAGGATCATCGTGCATGGCGCACCGTTGGCAGTGACATGAAGCCTTTCTTTCTCCTAAACGCCAATCCAACTCGAAGGACTGCACTTTACACCCACGTTGAACATGTCACCTGCTGAGGATACACATGCATGAATGCATGCATGAGGCACTCACACTCCATCGCTTCATCATCCACCTTTGCATTAATTGTTGTGTGCGCTCCTCTTTTGACTCAATTGTGTGGGCTTCGGCTGCGTTTTAGTCCGGCCCACCACGGTCCGTCTGAGCTTCTTAGTACACGTTGAAGGAGTACAATGCGACACTGATTGCAGTGCTTGCCGCACCGTCTCAGAACATAAAAAAAAATGACCCATTAAAGAAAAGTGAAAAATTGTTATCCTTTGGGTCGGTTTATGGTTAGGACACGGTTGGCATCACTCCTCGTGGGAGTAAAAGCGCCCCGTCCCCAAACCCCACTCACCCCACGTTACATCCTTTGAACTAATATGCTATAAATTGGCCTACTCAACCCCACAGCATTAGATTTCCCTCTTCTCCCTCCCAAATCTTCCCCCCCCTGGCAGTGCATGGGTGCTGCTGCTTTCTGTTCTCCTCCATTCATTCCTCCTCCCTCACTGCTGCCGTCTACAGCCAGTCCAAGGAACCCTGCTGCCTCTTTTGTTTCGCTGAAATGGGCATGATGATGAAGAAGAGAGAGGCAAGTGGTGGATTCTTTCGAGGGAGTGAAGGAGAAGTCGGTCCTCTCCTTTAGTGGATAACTAATCCAATAACATCTCTCCTACTCTCTGTGTTGTCTGTAGCTTTTGATTTAGTGACACATTTCCTCCTTCAATGGACAATCATATTTATTTTCGTATGGACGACAGTTTGCTCTTCTTTTTTCTCACACATCGTTTCGTGTGGCTTTATGGCACGATTGCCTTGACACTTTCGTATGGACGACGCTTTTCGTATAGCAGAGGATTCCTTATCCTCCCCATCAACCATCATCGCCTGTGAAGAATCGTCATCATGTAAAGTACCAGCCACCATTTCGTCTTACAATTTGGTTGCTTCGGGAACTGGTTGTCATTGGATTCCTTCATCTTCCTTCTTTCATCATTCGCGGCAGCAGATTAGTCCGGTAGTGCTGCTGGAATCTTAACCTAGAGATAATGTAGATTAGCAGACGACCCGACCCATAGAGAGACGGTTCTCAGGGAGGAGTTTGTTGCTTCATCGTCGCAGTGTGTGCAAGCAACCATAAACCATGAGAGACCTTTCCTTTACGGACTCGAAAGGAAGCTTCGCTCGTTGTCTGTCCACCACTGGTGTTCGCAATGACTTCCACCATCTCCATACCTTTGAGAGCTTCGATGTTGAGACATCTTCCTCTCTGCTGCAAAGTTTTAGACAGCCGACATGAGCTTTCGGCCAGTTGAGATGGTCCTATCATCTATCTCTGTTTGTTGCTGTGTTTCCTCTCAGGAACCCAGTGCTAAGCATGTGGGGCTTTCTTCTTGTTTCCTGGCCACCAAGTATGGCAATGTCCGGGACTACCAAAAGCACTCACTGATTTGGCAACATTGTCGTCCATGAAGGCATGAGTTGAGGAGCACCACAAAAGATGGAAATCAGAACGAGGAGGATGCATATGCACGTCCCACTGGGTCTACTTGCATCCGTTTTCTTTGCTTTTATCTCATCATCAATTGCACGCCATTCCTTGCATCCCAGATGTTGGTCCCATGCTTGGAATTAAGGAAAGCTACGAGAGGTACCTGCCCAACAGCAGCACCTTTGTTTAGTGACGACAATGTCGTCAGATCATCTGGTTGGGTTTTCAAACAGACCAAGGACTTCGGATACGTCGAAGGGAGATGAACCAAAGCAATGGGTAGGGAGGGATCAGCTTAAATCTAATTCCTAACAGGAGGGAGGGGGTCACCGAAAGAGGGTGGGGGGGGGGGGGGGGGAGGGGGACGGGGAATCTACCACCACATGCTCTGTGACGCTTTAGTATGATGTACACATGTAGTGAACCCATGCAGTGGTGAGTTGTAACAACGACGTCGTCGTTGTTACCCAGCTTAAACGTCAGACCCACCTGTGTTTTCATATGTAACTCACGTTGTTGCAGACATCTCAGGGATGCTTCCGGTGATCCAAAAACATTTCGTGGAGCAGATGAAGCGCAAAAGTGGGTCGGGGTTGGAAGCAGGCTATGGCCGCATGGGAGTGCTAACATATGAATCCTTTGTCATATGAAACCGCTTCCCATAACCTCAACCAACTTTTGACATAAACTGAGTTTGTAATTTCCTTTTTATTATTGGCTTCCCAAGTCTCAATGGCCTTTTGTTGTGCATTCCATCCCATTCCATTCGAGAGTGCGACTCAGGTTTTGTACCACAAGTGCTAGGAGACATTGTCGCTGACGACCGACCCCCGAAATGGTGTTCACTATGGTTTTGACATCATGTAAAATAAAATGTTCTCTACCTCAAAATCTCCAACTGATCCACGATCGAGATTCCAATCATACTTGCGTGGACTCTAAAACGCTTCCCAGCCGCAGCTCTATTTCTTTATGACGTCGTTCGTGTCACCATTTAAAGCTGCCTATCATGCAAGAAAGAACATTTACTGCGTCGCAGACCCACCCCACCCCACCCCCCCCCCCTCCCGATGACCCACCGCAACTGTCAACGCTCCTCTTGAACTGGCTTTTTCTGGACCATGGCTGCAACCAAATTTCACGAGAAATTTCTCATATCAGAATACATGTATATATAAAATGTCTCATATTATGAAATTAACATTATCATTAACACAAAAAAGTGTTCTTCTCTACGAAAAACAATCGAGGAAATCTCCTGAGTCCTCCAAACAATGCATCTCAATATTAGTAACATTTTTAACATTCAAGATTTCAGTCAACTTCATCCCTAGCTATAAATTCAGATCTAAAACAGTATCTGGAACTAGGAATTCGAGCCAATCTGGTCGTTTGCTTACCAGATAAACTTAAACAGATGCTAGTCAAAAATTAACAGTACTTTATAAAATAAAATAAAAACCACCACAATATGTTTAAGGTCTTGCATAATATGATATGCAAATTTAATTACCATTTTCAAACCACTACATTTAAAAGAAAACAGATACCTTTATTTACACGCATTGGTTGCATTCTTTCTTGAAGCACAGAATTGATGATGGTTGCGTGAAAACTAGGTAGGTAGGTACTTTGAGAGAACATAATAGTAATAGAACTAAAGAAACGAGAGTGGCATTTGTTGGATAATTATGACTATAGATGAGAATATACAAATATCAAAAGGCTAAAAAATAAAAATAAGATTTAACTCCACCAGAAAATAGATCTGGCATGGCTGACATTGGACAAAATGAGCAGCTAGCAGACTCGACCATGATGCTGCATCTATGAAGCCTATGAGAGATCGAATGATCCCTGGCCTTCCCTGATAGCATAAAGGAGTTTTGTGTGCATTATTTCCTGCAGAAAGTAATTTCATCAGTGGAATAGCACGCATAAAAAGTATTTAAGACTTCGAGAACTACACGGAAGATGAAAAAGAACCTTGGTCGAGTAAGGAGGGAGTTTAAGGTAGTTTGCACAGGTCATCACACTAGGCAAGTCATCATCAACTGATTCAGGCACCCCATTTTCGTTTGTAGCGTTTGTCGAAGACGAGGAGTGCTACCACCGAGAAATTATATTCAATGATCCATAGAGAAACAAGTTAGAATGTAAAACGTAAAAAGAGCTAGTATGTTTTAATAATTCCCCCATATGAAAAGAAAAGGTACCTTCCTAACTATGGTCAACTTCGGGTTCAGTGCAGCTAGACCACCAGGTGGAAGCCTTGGAGCACCAGTCACAAACTGGCAAAAAGCATGCTGCTGCTCAGAGGTGAATTCTCCCATTATCTCAAGCAACTTTAAGGAAAAACAAAAAAATTACCATGATTAGTACCAAGTGAAGGAAACTGTCATATACTGAATTCAACTGTTTCTGGCACTGAGAGAACGAACTTACATAAATAATTGCAGGACTCTTGGCAGTGTACCCATGATCAAACTTTATATGATCAACAAGAGTCTCAGGCTGTAGGGTGTAAAAATTGTTATTTCATTAATCTAATTGCCTTAGAGGAAATTGATGGTAAGTAAATCAATAATACAAATAATTTACCTCCCACAGTTCTCTAAGACCGCAGATTAGGTTGTCAAGTTCATGCGGTGAAAATATTTGCAAAGAGTAGACGTCAAAGACCTAAAAAATTAGGTTAATCGAACATAATAAGTATGATTCAATATAAACAAACCTGATAGAAACAACTCCTACATGGTGCAGAAAGAGAAAATATCTTAAAACAGTGACATTTTTTTAAAGAGAGCACTCAATATATGTAAAGGGCTTGTGATTGAAAATTTGTTTTCAATATACTAACATTTTGAGAAGTACAAAAAGATATCAGGAAACATCCTTCTTCACGTATGTATCCCCCATGATAAATGTACAGTAAATCAGAAAACTGGATCTTTTCATAAATCGAGAAAATAATCAAACCTGACTTCTCAATATAATACAAAGTAACATTCACAATGAGCAGCAGCAAAGCATACTTTGAAATAAGTCTTCAGTGACTATTTGCATAAAACCAACTTAAGCCAAAGCAAAACCAAGTTAAATAGAACACAGTGATGAAACATGAAAACTCATCAATCTTGGAAACAGGAAAAAGAGCCAACAGTATTCCCACGTCCATCCTAGTCTCTTCACTAAATTGTCAACTAACAATAGTTATCAATAGCCACCTATAACCCGAAAAGTTAACCAACTTCTCGCCCTGACAATTGAACGCTTGGAACTGGTTTAACTTCAAATAAGGTCTAAAATATAGCCATGACATAACCTAAGTCATCAAATTTCAGCACATTTAGTGTTTGAGGATACAGTATGAGGTTTACAATGAATTCAACATAAATATAGCTTGAACTTCAGTTCTATTTTTTAGTGCAAGCCCTGAAAGATATCAAGGCCATGAACTACGTAACACAATTTCAAATTTAAGTTCAATTTTTGTGTGGATCCACAATGGATCCAACATAAATGAGGTTTAACCCAGAAAGAACCTAGTACCAGCCATAATCAGCATCTAAATACTTGAACATGACCCCCCGACAACTCATCCAACAGCTCCCATGTTTCCCCCCGGCCTATCCCTAACAGAGACTGACAAAGTATACAAAAAGGAAAAGTGGGATATTGGAAAAATCATGTGGTTTAACTTCCACAACCGCAAGTGGGCTACAAGTGCAAACTCGCTCTCAAGTTATTGGAGCCGCTCAAGAGGAGCACGTCAATGAGAATGGCGAGCGAGAAGTTGGCTATTCTCCGCAGTGGACACAGCGCAATTTGGAGCACTAACTAGAAAACATAAGTCATAAGGAGAGGCTTACTACTGTGAATACCTACCTCGATGTCCTCAAAGAGAGCTTGGAGGACTCTGCCTAAGCCAAAGAAGGCTTCTTGATGTAAACAACTCAAAAGAAGAGACGAAATCTGAAATCGACAAGGTTGAGTCCCGAGTCGAGAGATTGATAAAAGACACCAAAGAGTGCATGCAAGACCTAGAAGATGTGGCAAACCTCACGGCAAATATTACGCTGTTCACAATAGCTCTTCATCAAGGGAGGACGACACCGACATTGCTTCGCCACAAAACCTAAGGGTACCCAGGACACATTGCCATAGTGGAGCCAAGGACATGAAAAAACTTGAGAACTTTCTTTTTGGCATGAAGCAATACTTTTAAGTGACAAGGCCTAACTCGAAAGAAACCAGAGTGTTGAGGGGATTTATTTTTCTGAATAAGGATGCAAAACTCTAGTGGCAGACACGATAGAAAGAAATCCAACAAGGTCAATGTTGAGTGGACACATGGGAGGACCTAAAGCGACAGTTGAGAACTTAGTTCCTACCTAAGAACACTGAGTTTGTGGCACGAAGGAAACTGAGAGAACACCACCATAATACTTCCATCCGAGACTATGTGAAGCAGTTCTTGGCACTAATATTGGACCTACAAGACATGTCAGAGAAGGACAAGTTATTCAACTTCCTCGATAGCCTAAAGCTGTGGGTGCAACAAGAATTGCATCAACCCAATGTCATCGATTTGGTCAGGGCACATGCAACTGCTGAAAGGCTCATTGACTTCGTTTCCTCAAGCAACTTGAGGAAAAAGAAACATTCTTCAAAAAATCCACCACCTTAAGTATTCCCGAGGGAACAAATCTTCAACCAAGCAAAATAAAAAGAGTTCACATAAGAGGCCAAGTTCAAAAGGCAAAGCCCCAAAGGCTAACAAATGCTTCTTGTGCAGAGAATCGCACATGGTAAGAGTGCCCACAAAAGCAAGTACTCATTACGCTAATAGTATCAATCCAACCCTAAAGATCAAACAAGGGAGAGACTATTGCTCTTGATTCGAGTAGTTCTAAATCCAACAAGAATGATGAAGAGTCATAAAGACCCCAAATAGGAGAAATGCATTTGCTAAATGCATTATGGGGTCAAGTGGGGGAGAATGTAAAGGCAAAGCAACATAAGGCAAGAGCAACAAGCTGATATATATAGACATCAAGTTCAATGGCCGAACCTGTGTAATGGTGGACATGGGCGCTATCAATAACTTAATCGTCAATCGTGAAGCAAGGCGACTAGGGCTAAATCTAAAGAAGAGCCCAAGTCGAATGAAGGTAAGAACACAAGCAAAGCAAATCCCTAGTTTGGAGAAAGGGGTCACTATCAAAATTGGGATGTGGAGCCTCCAATTATGCGTCAATTATCCAACCCTAAACAAGGTGATGTTAAAAAATAAAACAAATATCCGATCTCGCTCATTGCAAACTTGTTCGAGGACAAAGCAAAGTACTTGACTATAGTGATTTAGAAAACGTTAGGCGCCAAAAGGCACCAAGGTCCCAAAATGCCTGAGGCGCTAGACGCTTACCCAAGCAAAGCGAGGCGCTAAAATATAAAAAAATATATAACATAATTAATAAATATTATATATAATTAACAAATATATAATATAATTAATAATACAATAATATATTAACATTACTATTAATAGTATACTGTTAGTGTTAATAGTATACTGTTCACAGTATATTAACAGTATACTGTTAACAATATGTTGTTAACAATATTATTAATAGTATGTTGTTAATAATATACTGAGTCAAGCCGAGTCGATATAAGGAGAGTGTGAGATGAGTGGAGATGAGGCTATTGGCTGATAGCGGAAGCTGCTAAATAAGAGTAATGGCAGCGACAGCAACAAGCAAGACAACGATAGTGGAGAGCAACAACAACAGTAGTGGCAGCGGAGAGAGGCAGTGACAGCAACAGCGACAATAGAGAGGAATGTTAGCTGCGGAATCATGAGTGAGATTAGGGTTGAGGAAGTCACGAGCGAGAGGTGGAAAGCTGATATTAATGCGTTGGTTGGTTCGATTGAACCAACTAACGCGAATGCGAACGAACCAGAGCTAAAACCCTGCTTCGGTCGCCTGGTTTAACCCGGGCGCTCGCCTGAAGCGCCTAGAGCCTGGGCTCGGGCAAGCGCCCAAGCGATGCCTCATTGAAGCGCGTCGCCTGGAGATTGAGCGAGACGCTAGAGCCTCACCTCGCGTCGCCTCACCCGAGTGCTTAGACGAGAGCCCAAGTGCCTTTAGCAATCACTGCTTGTCTAAACTCGCCCTTCGGTCAAGATACTAGCAAGTGTAGATAACTAAAAGCAACAAAACAAAGACTACCTATGTGACTAGGTATGGAGCATTCGAGCTCTTGGTGATGCCTTTTAACTTAACCAACGCTCCGACCAAATTCTACACTCTCATGAATCAACTATTCAAGGAGCATCTGAATAAGTTTGTGGTCGTCTACTTTGAGGATATCACCGTCTATAGTTAAACACTCAAGGAGCACATCGAGCACCATCGAAAAATTTGCAAGATTCTCATAAAAAATACTCTTTTGTAAAAAGGGAGAAGAGATACTTTGCCCAAATGAAGATTTTAATCTTGAAGAACCGAGTCAGTGGAGGATCAATTCTGATGAACAAATTGAAGGTGCACATTGTGACAAAGTGGTGAATACCAAAGAAGATACCAAAGCTATAATCATTGGTTTCATCAACTATTATCGATGCTTCATATCCAGGTACTCAAAGCGCGTAACTCCACTAACAAATTTGTTAAATGAGCAACCTTAGCAAATGGTTAGACAAATGTGAAGCAACATTCCAAGACGTAAAGGTTGTTATGTTAGGAAAACCAATACTCAAATTGCCGGACTATAGGAAGTCTTTCAAAATCCACACAGATGTTTTAAACTTTGGTATTGGAGTACTTATGTAGTAGGGTCACCTAGTGACCTACAAGAGTCGCAAGTTCACTGAGACCAAATAACGATATCTAGTGCACGAGAAGGAGATGATAATAATGGTCCTTTGTCTACGAGTGTGGTGGCATCTTAGAATGTGATTTGTGCTAAGGATGAATAATATCGTGTTGAGTTACTTCTAAACTCAGAAGAAACTCTCCCTAAAGTAAGCATGATGGTAGGACTTCCTAATTAGATTTGATATGGTAATGAAATATAAGCCTAGAAGAGCAAATGTCATGGCCGATGCATTGAACAAAAAAGTGGAGCCGATAAATGTTGTGCAACTTGAAGGAGGCCAAACGAGTTGGTTATAATCCAACTTCCTTTCTAGGATCAAAGATTGACTATATAGTAATCCCCAAGCAGTAGCATTAATGCAACTGATTCAAGAAAGCAAGGCACAACAATTTTAGATCGATGAGGGACTCGTCTACACCAAAGGTAACAGATTTTATGCTTCCAAAGCGAACAATTTAAGGCGTGAACTCTTGAGAATAATGATTCCCTTTATGCAAGACATCCGAGCATATACAAAACTTTGGCTCCCGAGGAGAGAGCCTTTTGTTGGCCGAAGATGGGGATTGATATATAAGAATATGTTCTGACGTGTAAGACACTGTATAGTAACAAAAGTCAATAGGTCATTTGGAGCCAATTGCCCTACCAAAAAGGTCACGGGTAAGCATTTCGTTAGACTTCATTATCAAGCTAGCCAATGGTAGAGGGACTCGTGGCGGTCAATCAATTTTCGAAGTATGCAACATTCATCACTGCACCCCTACACTACTCATTGGAGGAGGTGCCCAAGTTATGATGAATTGGTGAAGTATTATTCCGCACAATATTATCAACAATCGAGATGCACGATTCTTGAGGCAATTCTAGACTGAGTTGTTCAAATCGCTAGGGTCCAAATTATACTTCTTCACAAATCTCCACCCCTAGACAGAGGGCTAAACTAAAAGAATAAATTTGCTCTTTGCAATATTTCGATACTACGTGAGTGCCAACCAACAAGATTAAATGAAGTTGTTGGACATAACCCAATTCTCCTACAACTTGTAGTGGAACTCAACTTCCAACAGGAGCCCCTTCGAGATCATTATTGGACAACAGCTATCAAATCCTCACACATTAATGATCAGTTATACCGTACATAGGCTGTCAACATATCATTTTACAAAGGACTAGCATAGAAACACAGATATTGCACGGGCATACTTGTAAAAGGTGACCAGAAAGATAAAGTGGGTAAAGATAGGAAGGCAATCATAGGAGCTTAAAGTCGATAACTTGGTGTTGGTAAAACTTTAACCAATATCACTCTAATTCCTTAGGCATAAAGTGCACAAAGGATTAGTGCACAAGTATAAAGGGCACTTCCCAAGTATCTGCAAGATAAACAATGCCTCCTACAAGTTGCAACTGTTAACATGGCTCAAAACTCATGATGTCTTCCACAAGAGCAACTTGAAAGCCTACCACTTAAATCCGCAAGACGCTTCCCGAAATTTTTGAACTCGGTTATCCCCCCAGAAGTGAGTTAAAAACATATTAAATATCACAAAATGAAGCTACCCAACAGAGCAAAGTAGATTGAGTGCTTAGAGAAGTGGCGAAAGCTTCCTCGGACATAAGCTAGTTAGGAGCCTAAAGGCACCCTAAGACATGAAGAAACAATCATCAAATGTCACGAGAGTATCAACAACTTAAGTAGGGAAGAATATCACGAGCGACCGTCATGCATCTGTAACACCTTCACCGACAAAACATTTATTGCTATTGTTTGCATGTACATTCGTTTAGCAATGTGTTTTACCTTGTTTTTTGCTTAAAAATTATAAGCAAGAACAATTTGCAAAACTATAAAGTTATCACTTATCAAAATGCGTAAAACTACACCAAAATGGCTCAAATTTTGCATACCAAAACCTATTTTCTACAGGTTGCAATGTGCAAAATGTCAACCATCTCAGCACCTTGGAAGTACTCAGGTGTGATAGGGTTGGATGAGGACTTGAGATAATGTTGGGTGTTGATTGAATTCACAAGTTTGTACGTAAAGCCAACAGGAAGTTGCCACACTCTACAACCCAATAAACAATCGTTTGTGGACTTGTAATTGTTTATTTACCTTCTAAGTCCTTGTTTTCCCTTCCTCTCTTTCCATCTTGCAGCCAAGTGTTTGCTGAATTGTTGTAAAGTTGCCTTCTTTACGAGACATTGTGACTTGTCCGCTACTCTTTTAAAGGTCCTTCAGAACCTAAGCGAGGTTGTATCTAGACTGATAATGCAAGAGTGCCTCATGACTTAGACAATTCTAGCTAAGTCCTAACAGTATATGCCATATTGATATACAAATTCATATTATCCAGGAATCTGATCCACCGGTTGTAAAGTCATGTCATTAATTTTGGTGGTAAAAGCAGATATATACAATTTACTTTCTTTGTTACTTAATTTGTTCAATTTTTTAAGTTTCAATATGTAATATAGCATTACTCGAATCGTTGTAGATGATTCAATATGAATAGAAGAAACAAAGAACATGTGGCAAAATTGCTACTCAATGTCAAAAAAAGATAAGTTCACCATCTAATCCTTATTTCAACTTTGTTCTTATTAAATTTAATTTAAATTGCATTAAATTAAATTAAAAGGCTTAAAATAGGATTTTTAATTTTTTTAGGTTTTTATAGATTTTTTAAGCTTTTTTTTATTTGTCGGTACATATCGACAAGTTGACATACGATGCACTAGTATTGACGATATGTACCAAAAACAACACCATCGATTGGCCCGAAGATGGGACTTGGATATACTCAACAAGAGAAAATCCTAATTGAA
Organism: Ensete ventricosum; assembly: GCA_029747655.1. NCBI lineage: Eukaryota > Viridiplantae > Streptophyta > Magnoliopsida > Zingiberales > Musaceae > Ensete > Ensete ventricosum. The sequence continues at coordinate 43,477,062 of JAQQAF010000001.1, forward strand.
GTGAAGCTGAAAAAACATGGAAAACAATTAAGAAGGTATTACCTGGTTGAACCCAGCTCTAAATGCCTCCATCTGTTGCTTAATTCCTGTCTTAATTGTTGCATCAACAACTAGAGCAACATACTCTTCCAAATTGTTGATATCAACCTAGAAGCAGCAATAATTAATAATCCATCCAAGATAAAAGATGGTGAAGAAAGTAACAATATGAACAACAATTTGAAGTTGTTACCATGATATTTTCCCCTCCGTCTTTAAGAATGTAATCAGGATAGCCAGGAAGAGTGAAATCTAAGCAGAGGTCATCAATTGGGGCACCACGAAAACGTAAATCTGCAATTGCCATTTGATTGTTACCAAGATTTCTCTCTAGAAATTGTTTGTGGCCAACAAGGGCTTGCATCTCTTGCAATATCTTTCCAAACTCAGCATCGAATAAGCGTATATCATGTAATTCAAGCTCCTATATCAATAAATAACTTTCATCTGTTATAAATTATAATCAAAATGATGGATGAGATCTGAACATTGACAGAATAGAATTAGAATTCTTTACAATGACTTACTTGGCCCAGCACAAGTTTGTAAAATGCTGTCGAAAGTGGCAAGTCCAGAAGTCGTCCATCTTGTAGAGCTTTTGCCATTGTCCGACCAACCAGACGGAAATATTCAATAACTTTGGAAAACTGGCTACCATCAGAGGTATCTACACTAGGGGGCCAAGGACGAGGAAATAAGCCAAGAGGGGCTTGTATAAGATCTATTCTTCCATCAGGTAACTCTGTGCCTAGTTTCTTAGTTTCTGAACGATAATCACTCTTTCCACCATCTGCTTCATCTCCATCAATTTGCATTGCAGAACTTTCTGATGCAGAGTTCGACCTCCATAAACCCAATTTGACCTTTTGCAAGTCATGACTTAAAAGGGTATAGAACTCTAAGGTTGGACCCAATCCTGTTCCGACTTCACCAAAATATTCAACTTCAAGGACAGCTTTTTGACTAGAATACATCTCCATAACCTTTACAGCAGAATCCAAGATACGATTTCTAGAAACACGGACCTTTTGTCTTTGCAGTCTGCCAACACGGACCTCTCTTTCGCTAGCTGAATTCTGATTGTCAGAACTCTGTTGTTGCTGAAGTCGACGCAATGCACGAGATATACCAAAAGCTGTCGAGTAGAAATATTGCCTCCTGGTTTCAAATGGAAAAAGAAAAGGACATGCTTTTGTCAACTGATAACACCATGGAGGAAGACTACTACTACATAATGCGAGAGCATCCTGAATTTGCCGAGCAAGCTTCGGAGTCAACTTGCCATTCACAAACTCTTCCGGCAGAACCTTTGGACCAATCCTGTAAAGTTTATCCAGGTCTGAATTTTTTCCCTCAGCAAACTCATCGGATACTGCCTGCATCCTTAGACGGGTTGATAGCTGATTTAGACTGTCCAAGACACGCAATAATGCCAATATATTATATGTAGGATTCGATCGTTCGAGATCACAAGGGAGCTCCCCTTGCAAGATGCTGTCAAGAAGTGAAATATCTTGCCACTTATTGTCACTGACATAATCGGATGCAGAGGCAGGTTTTGAAGACTTTGACGAATTTGAACTTCCTTGGGAAGCCTTGTCAATCTGCCCATCAGCCTTCTGATATGTTATGGTAAATATTTCACCCCAGAAGCTATTGCCATCACTGGGAAGATCAGAGCCATTTAATTTTTCATCACCCTCTTCATTGAGAATAAGTTGGCGTTGAAAAGCTTGATATACAGTAAAGTGCTTGCTAAGCTGCTTCCCTCCTGCCGTGAATATCAACTTATTTTGATGGTTACTTTTAGTGCCAAAAGAGGCAAGTCCACGATAATCTCGACCAACTTTGATACCTCTACCACCAATGGAAGCAAGTCCCGCCATAGCAGCAGCAGCAAATGACATTGCACCCCTGGAACCAAAAGCACTTTCCCTTTGGAGTTCAGTATATTCTGTCCCTTTGTCTGTGACAGACCTGTCACTGGAACCAGATGTTGTTTGTACTTGGTTATCACTTGCTGAACATGAAACAGCACCATCATCAGCAGAATCTCCTAATTTGACATCGTGTACCTTATCTGGTACACAAACAGGAAGAGAGTCATCTCTAAACACCTGAAAGGTTAACAATCATCAGTATCCGCAATAATAAAATATAAATTGCAAAGCAACACTGACATGTATGCATGTAGAACTTAAAAATATTTATTTCTAGATCCTAACAAGTAGATTCTTCATGTTGACATATGTTTATTAGGCCTAAATTTCTTGAACACACATAAGTTCTCAGTCAGTTTAAAGAAGAGAAAACACTCTGTAAGATTATAAAAAAGTTACAAATTATTCATCACCATCACCTCATGATCATCTTCCTCATCAGAGACATCATCATCCACAATCATAAGTGTGTCATCCATCTCAACTGGAGACATGTCCAAATCTTCATCCTGCAGTCATTTAAGGCTATTTTTATTAATAAATGATTCTGCAAAAAATGAAAAATAAATAGAGAGCTAAAATAAAACTAAAGATAGCAAAGTGTTGAACCAACAAAATAGTATCAAGTCATCATGCAGCCAAAGGTAAAGAGCTACATCCAATGAACCATCCAAACAATCACTTAAGACACTTAGTAAGCCCATCTTCATCAGGTATGCTATTGTTCACATACCACATGGTATACTCACAATCATTACTTGCACTCATATATGAAAAATAAATGCAGTGAGCTAGATCAAGCACTTCAAATATTTGAAAATTCTTAATTAAACATAAAAATAAGGCAAAAGTAAATAATAAGATAATCAGAAAATTTTGTTCTGCAAACCACATTTTAATAAAATCACAGGTTACAACCTGCACTATTGATTATTACATTTCACAAACCATCTGTTTCTGTACAATTAAATTTACTACCCAATAGTTAACATCTGTTAGAAGAAATGAGTATATTCATCCAAAAATACCACTTAAATGTTTAAATTTGTCAGTCAGAAAACATATATACATCTACCATATATAATTAAAAAAGTCATCTCCTACATAAAACTACATCCTTCATCTATGCTACCTTTTACATCCAATGCATGCTTCTTTTCTCCTAGGGAGAAGGCTGCCTCTGCCTCTCCTCTCTCATTCATCTCATTCTTCAACCAAGTTTGAGTAGCACAATGAAAACCAATCACTGCTCCTATTTGATGGTGAGGGATGTCTTCTCAATTATGTTCAGCCAATAGTGAACATAAGTAGGTATCCTTGATTTTCTTTTTACAGATGGTATTTTCATCCATTCATGACTTGTTATTTTAACCCAAAACTTAAGTCTTCATACTTATGCTAATGATAAGGGGCCAATGTAATTATATAAGAAAACATGGAATATGAAATTTTCATTCGAAGGGGTGCAATAAGAAATTTTCATCCATCACCACGTAGAGTGCAAAAGGAAATTTTCACCATGGTGTTTCTTAACTCTTTTGTTTCAACCTACTAAGCATTAGAGCTCAGATCTAGGAAATTGGAAGAAAGAATTTATATGCTAATCAGCTGACAGTCACTTCACAAATTATCAAATTTTAACATGCCATCTTGGATGTCTATTCTTGTGCATCTTATAATCAACAAGCATTTTCTCTATCATAAGCTGCTCCTTGTTTGTCTAGGAACTTTTGTGGAAGAAGAATCTGAAAAGCAACTAGCCCAATCATCACTACCGGGACTATGTGTCGTAGGGTTAGATAAATGTTTTACCAGAGCACAGGAGTAGAAGTCTTTATTTAATTAGTTGCAACCTATAAGATACAATGTTCTTAGAAATTACAATTTGTTGCAACTATCAATATTTTAGCAAGGTCATACACACAGACATTATATGGAGACCAGCTCCAGCCAATGTGTTTTGTTAAGTATATCTAGTCTAAAAATTTTTGTCAGAAAAAGTTCTGCGAAAGAGTCTTAGTGTCAATAAAATAGATTGCATTATTGGTGAACTCCATTAAAGAATTTGATATTCTAATTCATCAACTGGTCACCCATCCTGGAGGAATATTAGTTGATCCATATTGTCGCATCACATCATCTGATTCTGTGAGCCTTCAAGGTAATTGTACCAGATCACCTTATTAATAGCCTCGTAATTGAAAAACTAAACCTTCAAAAGTTAAAGACTATACACTTGGGAAAGACTTCAAATTGACTGAGATGTGTAAAGTTTAAACATCTTATGGCACAATGAACATAACTTATACCCTCATACATGACCAGCTTAGGTAGAGTATTAAACATGTTCATACAATAGTTCTTATTTGCTCATATACCCCAGAAAATTTCATCCATAGTAACTTATAACCAATTTCCCTAAAAATATATTCAGTTGATCCCTTTGAGTGCACAGAAGTAAAAAAGCATGCCATGTACCATCTAGATATGCATCACAGGGCAATAAAGATTGACACACTGATGTACAACATGTGAAGCATGCCATGTACCATCTAGATATGCATCACAGGGGAAGAAAGATTGACACACTGATGTACAACATGTGAACCATGCCAAAAAGCGTACCAGTCTAGACACTTTACCAAGTACTTCAATGCTTGTTTAAATTATTGCACCCTTAATCTGTCTGATTTCATTAACATAAAAGTCTCTGGTTCACTTGAAGATGAAACCTATTTCTTCCTTCAAATTACTATTGTAGACCTGCATCCTAATTTTAAAGCCCCAGCATATATGGAAATAATAATTCAAGCCTTGTTTTAAACCTTGAAATTTAATAACAGTGAACATCTCAAACTATGGGGATTCAACATCCATAAAAATTATCTGCCACGGCAATATGGTTGCAAATGCCATCGATTTTATAGATGAATACAAAAGAACATGATCTTTATTAGAATTAAAAGTGTCTTTATGTATGTAGATCAACAGTAGCAAAAGCTTTAAGACATTTCAAATTTAAGTACCAGAAAAAATGAAAAGGATTCACCCCCAATCCTAAGTGCATCAATCACTTGATGCAGAGTACAGCATAGTAGAATGTGTGGCAAAGCAAATGATATTCAAGCTTAGCATGAAGACAATAGTGCAATGGTTTATTCAAGTTTTTTATGCAAAATATATCTTATGACATATATTCCTCAGAAGCTATGGAATCTATAGTATTTTGGACGATAACACAAGGCCATGCATAACTATTCTGTTACCAAAAAAATGGGAGTCTAATTATTAGTTAGGGGTTCATATGTAGGCAACAAGTTATGGCTTTTTACATATCTATCTCAAAAGATCCATATACCCGATCAGAAATAGTTGAAACTTACAGTTTTGTTGTTGTAGTATTGATTAGGGAATTATGTGCCGGCTATACAAGTTACGTGCAACTATTTCGAATGATTGGAATTTCAAACTTTAAGAATTTAATGAGCATGTGACCATCAGAAATCCAATAAATTACTTAATAGTTAAAGAAGAAAATATCATGGACAAACCTCAGAGCTAGATTCACTCTGTGAAGGTTTTATTTCCATTTCTTTATCTGATGCAGCTCTTCTACGGGCAGCATTTCTTGTTTGAGGTCCTCTTAATTCATCAGGAGTACATCTCAGGACAGCCTTACCCTTCCCTTTAGAAGAATTGGCACTTCCATCTGAAGCATCTTTTTTAGCTGGAACTCCAATTGTAACTGATGACCTAGACCTGGTTGAAGGACGATTTCCAGGAGTTGGTGGTGTCGGAGCAGCAGATCCAACAGCAGCTCCAGAATCAGAATTGCCTGCTGATATTGAAGACTTTTGTACAGAGTCACTTCGCTGAACTCTTGGCCAAAGGAATTCTTCAACTGCAGCTAGACTTGCTAGCGGATCAATTAGTACCACATTCGATGAATAATCACGAAGAGATTTTTCCCCTTCTGCTCGACATAAACGCAACTTAAAAGGCTGAAATAGGGACCCTAGACCTGAGGAGAAACGTGAGCTTCCACTACTAGATCTAGACAAATGACTAATTACAACTGGAAAATGTTCTAAAGAAGATAAAGAATTTTGAAGCTTCTGAACCAACAAACTCATGGGAGTTCTATTTCCTTCCTTAAGTTCCATAGGCAGCGCAGTTGCAATAAAGAACTTGTACCGTTGCAGTGCTTGCTGTCGAAGTTTTGGTAAATTAGCTTCAGAGATTTTTTCTCTTCCAAATGTTCCACAAGTAAAATAATCTAGCAATGCCAGAACAACTCCACTGCCAATAAACTCAAAAGTCGATACACCATCACCTTTGCAAAGTTCAGCCAGTATATCTGCTATTACTTCATCTAACTGTTCCTCGTTACTAAAAGAAACATCAAAGGAGCACAACCCAAGTGCTTTAGATTTACCTTTGGTTTTTGACCTTGCAACTTCAACAAGGGAATTTAACTTTGAGCAAAGATTTTTCAAACAAAGAAGATCTTCTGTGAGTCCTGCTTCAGCTGCACCAGAACCTGCTGGAAAATAATTATCTTTAAAAGCCTTGGCATGAGCACTGACAGCAGCACGGAGACTAGAATTGGCATTTGGAACCTCGACCGAAGGCGGAGGTGAGACAGAAATTTCTGATGAAGATCCTTTTGAGTCGTCAACTGAGCTATTTTCTGTGTTCAAGCCACCACTACACCGTCGACTACGCCGAGAACGCCAAGTTATTCCAGGTAAAGCATCATCATCCTTTTCAGAGATGGGAGCTAGAGAAGGATCAGAGGATATTAGTATATCCACAGCATGCATGACCCCCTCTCTCACAAACATCTTGGAAAATGTTACAGGAAGCTTCTCCATGAGAATCTCAGCTATCTGAAGAGCAGGGATCAAAAGTTGTGGATCTTTCCATGCTAAAATACCAGCTAAAAAACTGAAACCAACAGAATAGAGGTCAGTTTTGCCACTTAGATTAGAATAATATGGCAGCTACCATGCAAGAGGTTCTAAAAGGGTACATGATTTATGGCAAAGCATTTCATGGAGACTGCTAAGGTACCTAACCTGGATATGTTTGCTACACTAAGCAAGGATTGAATCATATCCGCTGAACTGAAGAACATCAACTTCCCAATTGTAGACAAACATTTATGACGGACAGGACCATTTATACTGGAAGAATATACCTGCTCAATAAGAGTCATAGGTGTCAGAGCTCAAACAAAACAAAAATTGTCACAAACTCTGACCAAAAACTTCTATGCCACAAAACCTGTATTAAAACCGGAAGTAGGTCCATTCCAAACTGCTCCAGAAGTTCAGGTTGGTCCTGCAATAATTTTCCATGAGCCGATACTTCACTTGTTGTTCCATTAGGTTCAGCATGCTGACCAGAAGAACTAGGCAGAGCGTTTTTGGCAGCTGATCCTTTCACAAGAATATTAGAAGGCAACGGCAAAGAAATAGTTCCTTGAGGCACGGAAGGAAGAAGCTCATCCACAAGGTTCACAATCACATAAACCTAAAGGATAAAAGTGAAATAAGTTAATAACAAAGCATCTAAAGTGAGACCTTAAATCTGCAGTAAGTGAACAGAATCTAAATATTTTTCCTTAAAGAAACTACTTTTGACACAAATATCATAAAAGCATGCTATGTATCACATAGACAGCTGCTTAAGATAGTAAAATGCAAGGTTTGCAATTTCGACCTGTACCGCCCGGTACGGGTGGTACATACCGGTCCGTCAGGTTACCGATACGCGGACCTTCCACCAAAAATCGATCGTCGACGGTCGATTTCAGCCATTAGCGACCGATTGAGGGAGAAATCGATTGTCGGCAGTCGATTGAGCGAGAAAAAGGGAAGAAGAAGAAGAGGAAAAGAAGAAAAAAAGAAAAGAGAAGAAAGAATACCTAGCGCCCGCACGCCGTCCTCGCTTGAGCGCAGTCGTTGCCCGCGGGTCGCAGGCGCTTTTTCTCCTGCGCGGGGAGAAAGATCGAGGCAACGTCGCCTTTCTTTTTTCTTATATTTTAATATATTAATATTATATTATAAAATATTAATATTATATTTTAATATATTGGGTGGTATGCACTGTGCATACCACCCGGTACTGGTACCGTACCAGTACCGAGATGAACTCGGCACACCGGTACAGAGCGGTAAGTCAAACCTTGGTAAAATGTCAATTGCATAAACAACATCATAGAAAAGGTATACATAATATGCTTCTTTGGGATATAAACTACCACCTGCAAGTATCATTTGTAGGAAACTAATGAATAACCGAGGAGCCTTTATGAACATGAAAAAAATAAAAAATCAGTTGTATGATGGTGCAATGCATCTAACGTTAATATTTTAGTGACATGGCCAAACACATTAATTGAATGTGCTGGAGACCAGGAGGCAGAAAGAATGCTGAATGGAATCCGTATATATTATTTATGCCCATGCATCATGATATTCCGCCATAAATATTGTAAGCACATGCAATATGTGGGTATACCAAGCTGCCACTGCAGCACAGTAAATGGGCATGTGTTGAATGTGTCCATTTAGCAATAATAGCATATGCATCAGGTTCATCCATAGAACAGGCAGCAAAGTGCTAATGCTAACCATTCTAATCCTACATTTAAAGTATCTGATCAAGGCCAGGAAAAAAATAATATTTGCAATTAACTAGAGGAACTCGCTTAAGCTAGAGATAATATAAGAACTCTTTTGCACCCTGGCGTTCCTGCCATGCCACATTTGGCTCCAACAAGGATAGATCACTCACATATATAAGATTGTATTGGACACTCTCGACATGCCATAGAACCTCAAAACCAAATGAGAGAACAGGATGGTGCCATGGGATCAGAATCATAAATACAGTCCAAAAAAAACCCTTAAGAAAAGATCAGCAAAACAGATGATCAACAGAAAAAAGCTGCTAATCAACTAGTCTGTACACTCCTATCGCCCATGCGATATCTTAATGTGTTCAATTGACATAGCTCAATATACAAACAACGCAATCAGTTAAAAATTTAACATATAAAGACTTAATTCAGACTGTATCTAACTAATTACAGGTACACATACAATCACGATTATCTGCTGAATTTTCTTATATACTTCCCCAAAGGCCTAACCACACAACAATCCAACTGAGACCAATAGTCCACTAGGGGATATACATGATCCGTTTCAACTTTAGTATACGCAGAAAGCTAGATAAGATTATCAACAATCTGCAAAGTATACAATGTCAACACTGTTGAAAGTCAAATTTTTATGCAAAAAATAGCCAAATTATCAAAAAAAAATTAAAGAAAACAGGAGGAACATGATTTCTGCATGCAATGTACAAGGATAAAAGATAAGAATAGGATGTCAGCAGAGAAAGGACTCATTGAATGTGTTAGACATCAAGAAGAGAAACCCGACATCAGATCCTAGTTTACTCCACTAAGCTAAGTGATAAGTTGGAGTACTCATAAAAGATAGAAATCATCATACTGATGAAGAATATTTTTTTAATAGCTGGTCTGGCCGAAACATGCTAGTTTGCATAGCTGACAAGGTTGAATGATAACCTTTTCTTTTTGTTAGCTCAATTTGTAAAACTCAAGAAGAATAAGTTGGAGTACTCATAAAAGATAGAAGTCATCATACTGAAGAAGAATATTGTTTAATATCTGGTCTGGCAGAAACATGCTAGTTTGCATAGCTGACAAGGTTGAATTACAGCCATGTTTTTTTTTTTGTTAGCTAAATTTGTAAAACTGAAGAATAAGTTGGAATAATCATAAAAGATAGAAGTCATACTGAAGAAGAATATTCGTTTAATACCCAATGTGGTCGAAACATGCTAGTTTGCATAGCTGACAAAGTAGAATGATAGCCATGTTATTTTTTATTAGCTCAATTTGTAAAACTTTTAAAGATGGTGTTATGACATTCAGCCACATTAGGCATGCTAACATGATAGGGTTTCACCAGACGTTGAATAGCAATACTCTCACAAGAATAGGAAGCAAAGAACACAAGAAATAAGAGTACCTGCTCAGGTGGCCTTGTTAAGGAAGGTGCAACAGAAGAACCAGATACAAGCCCAGAACACAGAAGAATGTCTCTCAGTGTGGCACTGATTCCTGAAAGAAGAAGGGTTTTTGCAGCTAGAGGAGATCCACTAGCACACGTAGAAAGAAGACGGAGTATGCCCTGAAATGATCGTTAAAGAAAGGCATTACTAAATTTGAAAAATAATTTTCATTCTTAAATCAAAATAGCAAACATGTCTACCGTGTATGTGGACGTGCTAAGGGAGGCTTGTCCTCCTGAATTACTAAGAGATATAAGGCCCGCAGCTTGTGCAACCAATCCATGATTACATAATTCATCTATTTTATCAGGAGATGATGCAAATGCTTCTGCAATTCGTGTCAAGCAGATAGAAGCATGCTCTACAACCTTTCATTGAAATTAGAAGTTAATAAGAAATCAATAATAGAAAAAAGAAAAACCGTTCAACAGGGTCCTAGTAATCCCCAAGAAGGTAGTTACTTTACCTTTGAATCATGATAGTTGAGAAGGTTAGTCAACAATGGAACTGCTTCCATTACAAAATCAGCTGCATCAGATGGGAGTTTCTTACACATATTTGCTGCAGTGGATAATGCAACTCTCTGGAAAGGAGATTGAAATTAAAATAACAAGCAAAAGGACATGACCACAAATATAAATAGGAACTAAAATAACAACCAACAGCCATCCAACAAGATATCAGCAGCAGTTTTAAATTGATGTATATTCAATAACCTGAACTCCTGTGGAAAAGAAATCAAGATAAGATAGCACTGCCATAAGTGCACCAGCACGTAAGCAAGCAGTTGGATGCTCTTGTGATATCTTCTTGAGAGCTTGTAGGGACTACAAAATATACAAGCAAATTGCATCATCAAATTGCAACTGGTAGTGAACTTATATTTCAGATTATGAGTAGTAAATGGAAATCATTTAGTGCATTGGAAATTATACATCAGCAACAGTTTCCAGCCTAAATTCTGAAGTTAACATTCATGACTAAAAGACAAACTACAAAACATCTAAATTATCTTCATCCCATAGTCAAAAATCATTTGTATATTTTTTTGCAGATACAACAACTATGAATATATAATTGAAGAATAAAACAAGTTCAAACTTCTTCAACATATGTTGGCCGATGAAGAAACAAATTAACCCATCTAATAGAGTAGATGCTCAAACAGAACACATATATCTGATCCACTAGCTACTAAAATTAAAATATAAAATAAATACATTGTAAAAAAAAATTGATAGAGGGTTGAGCAATTTGCTTTTTTGTTAGAATTTCATTCCTAATCTGAAATAGCATTCAGACAAATCAAACAACATATTACTTGGGTAATCCATGTTGGATTTGCATGCCACATGGGATCTATAAATAATGCATCCAAGATAGAAAATAAGGCATCACAGATATAGGAAACCAGAGCACCTGTTCTGCCAGGTCCATGTACTCTATCGTGAGAAGACGGGCACAGAAACAAGGAATAGCACCATAACGAACCACAGCCGAGCAAGATGAAGGTAGAACATCACATAAGTAGGTGAGAGCCCTGGCAGCGAGTAGCATGATGTCGGGATTGCTCTCATGGTTGAGCAGCCCCACGAGCACAGGCACAAATGAGTCAACCGACATCGACAGAAGAGAATCCTCAGTCCCAATGGACAACATCTCACAAAGCTGGTTCAGCGCCTCAAACTGTTTTCCCTCCTCTCCATCAGCCCTCAGACCTGATAGGATCTTTTTCAACCGCCCGCTCTGCTGCAAGGAAGAAGAAGCCGTCAAGGCTGACGACGGTAGGAGATCATCAAACCCAGCGCCCAGTTTTCTGAGAAGCCCATGAAGGGCGCTGCTAGCGGATGTCAGATTCTGATGGAGGATGCCGAGACCGCCATCGCCGTCGTTATCATCATCCGCTCCTCCCCCGTCAAAGTTCAACCCTAAGATCCTTTCAGCGTCCCTGTCCCTCTCTCTCGCTCTGGATGCCCCCGCCTCCTTTCCTTTGTCAGAGGCATCCCGGTCGCGATCGCCGGAGGGCTGACGACTCTTTCCAGAAGTGCGGCGTCGGCGGCCGACAAAGTCTCCGCCGGAAGAGTCCATGGCTGCGTTGGCAACGGCGGAGGACGACGAAGACGGCGGAGACGGCGGGGGGTTCTGAGACCGGCGGGAGCGCGTCGAGAGGGCCGGGGGAGCCTGGGAGGAGAGTGCGATGCGAGGGCGCTTGGCGGGTCGGGGAGCAGCAGGAGGGGTCTGAGAAGAGGGCGCCGACGAGGAGGCCTCCGCCCGCTTCCGGCTGCGTGTTTCCATACAAAGAAGAAAAACCTCCTTCGCCCCTAGGCGGAGGCGGCGGCGGCGGCGATCAAGAATCGACCGAGGGCATCTCCGATCTAAAATAATAATAGTGGTACTAACGCAAAGATCGAAACTCTAACCGAGGGGAGGGACCGGAATCGATCGAAATCGGCGGAGATCTCGACGAATCGAGGTAGGTTTTCTAGGGTTCCTCCGACGTGACCAAGGATTTCGAGAGACGGGGCCGAACCAGAGTTCGATGGGGAGATCGAGGGATTCAGAAGAGGGGCTAAGGAGGGGAGGGGATTAAAAAGCTCCCGAACGCCTTGTATCCGCTCGTTACCGAATACCAGCTAGAATTCAATGAAACGGGCCCCCCATAGTATGAATGGGCCGAGCTTGTAACTCCAATTTAGTGACCTTAAATTGGATCTAATTTGTCACTTAAGGCCCAATAGAAAAACCCAATCTCATTCACCGTCATGAATTAAAAAACAATAAAAAAAAGAAACTCGTATAGATAAATCATAATACATGAATTAGTTAGTCCTTAATCGACGTGCAGCTAAACAGATATAAATAGTTTGGAACATTCCATCTTATTGCGGATGTAATGGTTCAAATAGCATTTATTACCTGGTGCTCGAGTGGTTTAACCTCATTAGAGTCTAATAGATCCTATAAGGAACTCTTAAGTAGTCCGCTTATGCTTCCTTTCCTTCAATTAACATTCACTTCTTTGCACACAAATTTTACAATCTATGGGTTAATTAGATTGAAGCCCGATCAATTTACAAGAAGGTATAAACCCAATTCAGATCCAACACATTCGTTGATAAACCTCTCAGATTTTTGGGATTTCTTAATTGGGTTCAACAAGTTATTGGTTTTTTTTTTTTTTTTTTTGAGAAACAGAAATGATTAATTGAGATCAAGCTCGAGCTTGGTGACAATTAGTGCCGTGCAAAGAACAGGTTAAGTACTTGTCATTTACAGCTTCGGAGGAGATGGAAATGGAAGATTCACTAGTGATCAATGAAATCAAACCACCATACTTCCTCCTTTTCACAAATCAAATTGGATGGTTCGAGACCCTAATCCGATCATAATTCTTCAAAACTTGGGACTGCTTAGGTTTATGAAACCCTCTATTGGATCCAAGTTTTACGATACCACAAAATTCCTAATGTCTTATTTATTATCATTTTTGGATGACAATATTATATATATATATATATATATATATATATATACATATTTTATATATATATATATATATATATATATGTTGCATTATATGGTTCGATTAAGTCAAATTAGATTGTTTGCTGAAGGAGGGATAATGAATAAAATTATATAATGTATCAAGCTAACATGAAATCAAAATGATAGATAGATTTGAGTTTTTTAAATTTACAATAATAATTTCTATACTTTCACAAACGAAGTGATATGGATGAAAATTAGCACATTAGTATATATCCTAATAGAATATATTATCTAAAACATATATTTTTTTTTTTTACTATAAGTAGATAGAAATCCAAGTTTATAAATAGAAAGCATTACATCTAAGACAAAAGTTCATCTCTATCTTCAATCTTCTATTCTAAAAAATTGATATCAAGATCCCACAATGATATTAGTTTGCAAGAGAAAACATAAATGTCAAACTCAACTTAGAGTAGTTATTATCATCGTCTTTTCTCGATTTTCATGTCATTGAGCAATCCTCAAGTATGTTAAGTTTCAAAATAAAGAGAAATTTTTATTTTGTTGATGATTATTCTATGTATCACAACCCTATTTATACAATGAAAGACAATAAAATTAATCTCATATATTAAGGGATCAGGGGATGTCAAATCTCTCTTATACGGTAAGATATTAAGATATATATATATATATATAGATATAGATTTGGTGGAAACTAACTTAAGTTTGAAAACTAAGAAGCTAAATCACCGTGATCAATATATCTACTAGTGAATCGTTAGTATGAACTAAGCAAAGTTGAAGGTTGTCGTATTGAAAATGATGTTACATAAAATGGCAATAGATTTCAATATGTTATATGCGTTGATGATAAACACATAATTGTGAGCAATTTGAATGGTGCTAAAATTATTACAATAAAATTTATATTGGAGACTGGAATGAGATCTTTTTAATATCGAAGTAACCAGCGTAACTAAAGCAATTCTGATGTAGTATCAATACTTTTGATACTTAAATGAGCAACAGTACTTTGTTTCTTACTCTAAGAAATCAAAGAATCACCCAAAAAGAGAAATATGCGATAGTAGAATGTCTATTGGTAAAATCTCCTACCCAATCAACAACTCAATATTTATGAAGCACTTGGGATGCCGAAGTTGTAAAATAAAGCTCATTAAAAATTTTAGTGTAAGTTCCTTACTACAACAGCATAATGAACAAACTGAGGCACCAACATAATTTGGCTAACTGATATGATATATTTGAATGTGTAATAAATAATACAGAGAGATAAATGAGACTGTCAACAAGTCAAGTTATTGATAAAGAATTACATCTTTTTAAGGCTTCTCTATATGTAGCTTTGGTTCAATAGGTGTGTGTGTGTGTGCGTGTGCGCCAGAGATATCTACTCAAATGAGAAGATGATATGTATATTTGGCTTGACTTAAAATCGAAAAAAAAACAAAAATTAAGATCTTTAATTTCAAAGTATTAATGTAGAGAAGTCTTGTCTTGTGATGTTGGATTCTAATTATATTATCGTTGGTAACAATCATATCATCTATAGTTGCCATCATAATAAAATTAAATTCAGCAAAGTAAGCTCGGGTAGCTTGTTTTATGTTTATATAGAGTCCTATGTAATCGATAAACTTTCTCAAATGAATTATCATAATCGAGAAATGGTTGCATATATATGTCGTCCATGAGATCTCTATTGAAAAAGGTATGTTTCGAATACATTTGATAAAGTTTTCGCTGACATATAGCTGAAAAAAAAATAATAAGAGTTCCAATTATAGTCAACCAAACATTTATAGTAAATATTTTTCTCATAATCGATATCATATTATTAGGTAAATCCTTCCTTTAGTAACAAGACAGACTTTGTATCATTCAATAGTATCATCATCATCGAAGTGAGTCTTAATCTTATAAACTCATTTGCATTATCCTACAGGTAAGTCGATCAGATCTCACGTTTGAGTTTTGACAAGCCAAAAAAAAAAAAAAAACAATTTGTGGGAGCCTTACGAAAAGAGCAAAGGTTCATATAGAGTGACAAGAGTAATATAACAATAAATAAAAAAATCTCTTAAATGAATAAAAGGTTTATGTGCTCTTTTTGTGTCCAATGTTTCAAAATAAACAAACATACCAAAAATATCAGATATTGTTGTCATTGGACCGACCATCATATTGAAGATCCGTGGGAAAAGAAGATCATATAAAATATTTGTGAATAATAATAGAGTCTCAAAGAGAGCATATTAGAGAATATCTTGTGTTCCCGAGATGTTCCTTAATGGGAGATGCAAAGACATCTCTATCTAGAAATATGATCATTATAGCTATATGCCTTATATTCAATTACATACCCAAGAAAACAACACAATCTTGATAGAGGTTGTAACTTACTATGCTCATGATGTTGAACAAGAACAATTCAAGCACAACAAAAAAATTTAAAGATTAAATAGTTCAAAAGTTTTATAACTAACTAAAGTGTTGTATGAACTGCTTCATCCCAATTGTTCAAATGGAGATTGTTAAAAAATAACAAAAGAGTAGGTACGGTTAATTGCATATGCAATTGCAAGAGATGCTTCACCCCAAAAACCCAAGAAAATAGAAAGAAGCATAACATATGCATAATTCAAAATGTGTCTAAATTTTTATTTTACCCATCCATTTTGTTGAGATGTTCCTATATGTTCAAATACATAAATATTCTGACATAGTTCTATGTTGATCAAGAATATAAAAAACCTCTTAAGATTTGTATTCTAGGCTAATTATTAAACCAAAGAAACAAAAAGTTAAAGTGTTAATTATTTAAAGAAATTATGTATTAAACATCTCATATCAGTTCACATCAAATAGATCCATGTAAAACATAATAAATCATCAACAAATCAAATCTTATAAATCGATGAATCATTGATAGGACCCTAGGGTTCTATCGTGGAGGAATAGGGTGGAAAAGGGGATAAACAATCTCTTCGAGGGGATCTGGCCTCCTAGATCACTTCGAGGGGATCTGCCTCCTATATCACTTCGAAGGGATCTGCCTCCTATATCACTTCGAGGGGATCTGCCTCCTAAGGTTTCTGCCTAACTCGACCACTTAATCTACTCATAACCAACTCGATAAGATTTACCTGACCCATAACTGACTCTGGCTAACATAACTCAACCTGAATAAATGGACCCGACTTAGCTAGGGTCCTAACAGATCCGCCCACTTCAAATCAGCCTTGTCCTCAAGGCTGAGCAGCATCGGCCTTTGGGGGTAGTCCAGAATATTTATCACGCATCATAATCTTTTGATCAATCAAATAATGTCTCCACTTTGTGTAAGCAATAGGTCGGCCTTTTGATGCAGCTGTCATTGAAGTCTTGTGAGGAAGCATCTCCATTCGATGGTTAGTGGTAATATCATGTATTCTTTTGGAGATCACCACTTCAAAGTCTTCCTGGGGCATGAAAAAGGAATAGGGTGGAAAAGGGGATAAACAATCTCTTCGAGGGGATCTGGCCTCCTAGATCACTTCGAGGGGATCTGCCTCCTATATCACTTCGAGGGGATCTGCCTCCTATATCACTTCGAGGGGATCTGCCTCCTATATCACTTCGAGGGGATCTGCCTCCTAAGGTTTCTGCCTAACTCGACCACTTAATCTACTCATAACCAACTCGATAAGATTTACCTGACCCATAACTGACTCTGGCTAACATAACTCAACCTGAATAAATGGACCCGACTTAGCTAGGGTCCTAACAGATCCGCCCACTTCAAATCAGCCTTGTCCTCAAGGCTGAGCAGCATCGGCCTTTGGGGGTAGTCCAGAATATTTATCACGCATCATAATCTTTTGATCAATCAAATAATGTCTCCACTTTGTGTAAGCAATAGGTCGGCCTTTTGATGCAGCTGTCATTGAAGTCTTGTGAGGAAGCATCTCCATTCGATGGTTAGTGGTAATATCATGTATTCTTTTGGAGATCACCACTTCAAAGTCTTCCTGGGGCATGAAAAAGAAATTGATAATTAGTTATGTTACCTTTGAGCACCTCCTATCACAAATTAGGATTCGCTCATTAGCAATCTTGTCCTCAAATTTAGCACAGCCTTCGAGATTAGACTCTATATTGTCAATTTTTGATTCTTCCTTAATTGGTTCAATCGTCAGAAATTTGTCACGACCTTCATATTCGAGCTCCACATTGTCAGTTTTTATTTCCTCCTTAATTATCTCAACCGTCAGAAGCTGCTCTTGTTTGTGATTGTCTATGTTGACCACCTTGAAGTCCTGTCTGTTAAAGCTTATGTTTCGACGAGTGTCCATAATGATTTTTCTTTCATGTATATTAGCAAATGATACAGCTGCTATTATAGTGCGAGGATGGCGAGCTTAACCTTCGCGCTAAATCTCGGGATTAAGTCCCTCAATGAATTTTCTCACCAATTGTATCTCGGACCAATTTCGGGTTTAGTTCGATAGATGCTTAAATCTGCTTTGGTACTCTTGTACTATAGAAATCTGACGAATTTTGATGAATTGTCCATTAATGTTCTTATACTCCGACGGTCCAAAGCGACTCAAGAGCTCTCTTTTGAACTGTCCCCATGAAGGGACTCCGTGATAGGTCTTGTATAAATCATACCACTGGATCAAATCACCTTCGAGTTGTGTAGAAGCTATCTCCGCCATTGATTCCTCCGGAGTCCTATGAAAATGGAAAAACTTTTCAGCACGTGAGATCCAACCGATTAGGTCTCCATCTTTCTATCTAGGAAACTCCACCCTTATGGGTGTGTATCTTATGTCCTGCCCGTGGTCATACTTTTCAGATTGACCCCTTTGAAACTTTCACCATGTTGAGTTTTGTTGGGACTCTCTGATCGGCTTCTTCTAATTTCGCGGAGGAGCTCTTGAAATCTGTCTTCTATGTGAGCCTCGCAAGCTTTAAACCTTGCATCAAGTGTATCATCTGTAATCATTGTGTAGGATTGTAGATCAATGATGTTCAGTACGAGAAGAAGATGAGGGCTGGCCGATGGTGAGGAGGAGGTAGCAGTGGATGGCCGTGGTGAGGACAGCGACGACCGACAGGAGGAGGCAGTAGAGGGAAGAACAGAGGTGGCCGGAGGAAGAGGCGACCGAGAGAGAGGGCAGCGACAACGTGTGGCTACTGCAGTAGGAAAGGAGGAAAGGAAGATTTAGCTGCAGGAAATAGAGGAGATTGGAGGAGAGGGCAGCGACTGTGGCCGGCAGTTGGCAGCGGCGACGGCCGTGGGGAGGAGGCGTAGGAGGATGACGACAGCGTTGGCGATGGGCGCGGGAGGAAGGAGACAACAGCCGACGGTTAAGGATGAAAGGGGCGGGCGGTTGTTGCGATAGAGGCGGTTGTAGCATAGGGAAGAAAAGGAGGCAGTGAGGGTCCGGCGAGGGCTGCGGTAGCGAGGTCCGATGAGGAAGCGAGGGAGGAAGGTGAGGTCAGCGGTAGTCCGGTGAGGGTTGCGGCAGCAGGAGAGGGAGGAGGCTGTGGCGTTAGCGTGAGGAGCGCCCAGCGGTGGTTGCGGCTGAGAGCAAGGGAGGCAGCGGCGCTGGCCGGCGGTAGGAGTAGGGGGGAAAGAAGGGGGCTGTGCGCGGGTGGAGCAATGGTGGTGGTGGAGATGCAGGGGAAGGAAGAGAGATGGAAGAGATGGTCGACGGGGTGGGGCTGCAGGCAGCAGATGGGGGGCAACAGCGGTAATCGACAGAGGCACGAGTGCGCAGCAGCAGGAGGAAGCAGAGGCGGCACTGCTGTGCGCCGGTGTAGAAGGAGTGGCCGGCAGTAGCAAGTGTTGAGGCACGGGTGCACGCCGGCTAGGAAATTGCTACGAGCGGGGGCGTCGGCTGATGTTGCTACCAGTGGAGAAGATGACAACGCAGCGCCCGACAGATGAGGTGGCCGAGGAACAGGGCAGTGGCTGAGGCGACGTCGACTAGCGGCAAGAGCAGGGGAGATGGGGCAACAACAAAGGCGACGTTGGCCGGCAGCAAGAACAGGGGAGGAAGATGGGGTGCGACGATAGGAGCAGGGGAAGAAGAAGTGCGACGATAACAATGATGATGACGATGACGATGACGATGGAGTGACCGCAGAATTACAACAGGAATGCCGAGCATCTCTGTTCTGATACTAAATTGATAGGACCCTAAGGTTCTATCGTGGAGGAATAAGGTGGAAAAGGGGGATAAACGATCTCTTCGAGGGAATCATGCCTCCTATATCACTTCGAGGGGATCTGCCTCCTAGGGTTTCTGCCTATTAGCTAAAACTAAGATTCTTCATTCATTGATTATGGAAAATGGTTTACAACCTTATTTATAAGGTTTTACCAAGAGTCTCACTAATCTTTGACTCTTGATAGACTCGTAACTGAAAATAATAACGGACTTCATCCTAAATGAAGATAAAAACCACTCAATCTACTCATAACCGACTCGATAAGATTCACCTGACCCATAACTGACTCTGGCTAACATGACTCAACCTGAATAAATGGACCCGAGTTAGCTAGGGTCCTAACAATCATATTAATTTATTTGATTTGTTCTGTTGATGATTCATCAACAAAACAAAATAATTCAAAAGTGAGAAAATTCTATTTATAAGATCAAAGGCAATCAAATCAGTCTCAGAAATTGATGAATCAAAGGATGTCGAGTCTCCCTTATGTGGTAGAAATCAAAGGAAATATACAAAAAGACTAAGGGCAATATAAAATTAAAGGTTTTTTCAAGTATCTATAGCTGCTAATTCAGGAGGGATAGCCTTTTACAAAATCCACAACCTATAAATGAATGTTTTTTTAAATGAATGTTTTGACATTACGGTCCAAAAACATACAAAAAGACTAAGGCAATATAAAATTAAAGGTTTTTTCAAGTATCTATAGCTGCTAATTCAGGAGGGATAGCCTTTTACAAAATCCACAACCTATAATTATTTATAAACAGATCAATATGATGAGCATATTGTATTTTTCACATTACATTGCAGTATAAATGATTGTGTATACCTATAATTGCTAGAAACCATGGACATTTGCCTTTAGAGCAACTTTATCACACTATCAAAAAGAACTTATTATTGCTCATGAGGTTGAAGAAGAATAAAACAAATGCCAAAAAAGAAAGGGTTAAAGACTGAATAGTTTGGAGTTTTACAACTGTAAGTGTTGTAAGAGCTGCTTCACCTTAATTGTTCATATGGAGATTTGTCAGATTTGACACAAGATGATGATACAATTATTGCATACACAATTATAAAAGCTGCTTCACCCATTAAGTCTCGGGAGCAAAAATTGAAAGAATTATAGGACGAACAGAATCCAAAATGTGCCTAAGTTTTCATTCTACTCATCCATTTTCTTGTGATGTTCCAAGACATAAATGTTTTAAAATAAATTTATGTTGACTAAGAATAGAAAGAATCTCACAAGATTTGTATTCTTGAGCATTGTCAGAATGAAGAATTCTATTAATATGAGAAAATTAAGTTTTAATCATCTTGGAAAAACTTTTATTTATATCAAATTACTCAAATATCGATTACACATCAAATAAATCCACGTAAAATGTAAGAAATCATGAACAATCAAATCTCATAAATTTGACAAATTCAAATCAAATGTGAAAAAGCCCTATTTATATGATGAAAGACAATCAAATCAATCCCATAAAGTGATGAATCAAGGGATTTCAAATCCCTCTTGTATAGTAGAAATCAATGAAAATATATGCTGATCATATCAAGAGATATGAGATTTTCTTTTTACATATTAATTTTGACAAATCAACTACTTAATATTAGAACTTATACCCGATAACTCATCAGACCAATAAATATCACCCATATTGAATTCTACTGGATGATTTTGTAAACCTTACTTATGATAACCAATTATCAAAGAAAAATAAATATAATTTAAAAGATAATTGATCATGATTCATTCATGATATTTAACACCAATAGACACATGCATAAATAGGCGTATAGCTCTCGTTTGTATACGATGAAAGTTAAAAAATTAACAATGGCATTATATGCTTAAGAGGATAACAGCCACAAAAGAAGCAAATATTTTGACATAACTAAATTAAGGGTTTTTTACAATTAGATTAAAAATATAGATAATGAGGAAATTTATCTCTATTCAATTCTCTATCATGGCTATTCAATGCTCTTGCAATATTTCTACAAGTTCCATATACGTTTCATGTTAAAATTATGCTTATGAGATAGCTTCTTTGGTCTCGACAAGAATGAACATCTTAGTACGTTGGATTTCTTGATGTAAAAAGGAAGTAGACATATCTAGCACGAAGGCCAGCTATGGTGGTAAAGACTACGATCGATTCTATGACATCCCATGGGAACCCCCAGAATGTGAGCTTAAAGAAAAGATGAACCTAAATAATCAAACACCCTAATCGATTTTTTCTTTCTTTTTCTGTAGCTGGTTCTAAGGTATTAGAGCAAGAGAGACAACCTTTCTTACAAAATTTACAACCTACAATTAATTCATAAACATATTATTACGATGAGCATGTAGTGTTTTAAACATTACAATGCATCATAATTATGTATGCATGTAATTGATAGAAAACATTGACATTTGCACTGAGAGCAGCTTTATTACACTATCAAAACGAACTCAGTGGACATTATCTCACTACCAAAAAAATACTTTATTTTTTATTTCTAATTTTCAAAAATATTAGAAGTCTTAAAGGATATATACTAGCCACATCTCATCCTTAGTCACCCAAATTAATCGACATATGATATGGAATATCATGACCCCCTATCCCGTGGGGTTCCTTAGTCCACCACGATCGAGCCAGCTCAGATCGTGACCTCAGAACTGGTTGCAAATCGGTCTCATCCTTCGCACGGAAGGGCACTACACAGACCAAACGACGCCTAGGGTACGGGCTAGCCACCTAAGGCACCAACACGGCAGCCTGAAATCCCTATGTACGATGATTCTAGGGCACAAGGTATAAAAGCTACCCTGATGAACAAGCCCATCTCTCTTCGACGGCCTATGACCAGTTAGTAATCTTGCATACTCGGATTGGACCAAGCTGTGTTGCCACCTCGGCTCTGACATAAAGTATGTTAACATTTTTGGCATTGGAAAGATAGCCGATATCGTAAAAACGCCAACCGTCAAACAACCTCGGGGGACACCTCGAGGAGGAGACCCATGTGATGCATCCTATCCCCAGCCTTAGGGGACATGCTTCCTTCCCTCTCTCCTAGAATGAAAATGCCCTATCCCAAACCGCAAACAGTTATTAGAGGCTATTCAACGACCTGGGACTCTCTCCCCTAGGGGGAGGTGCAACGCAACCCACCATCTTGCTGAAATATTCCTTAGCCTCACACAACAGGTCCAGGCCTTGACTAGAAGGATTCAGTCAATAATTCCCCTCATTCCCCAAGTGAGCCTTCTCCCCCAATTTGGTATGTAGACCGCACCACCACTAGCACTGTCATCAATACGTCAACCAAATCTCTTTCGAGTGCCCCCCGCATCCCAACCAACTCCCTTTCAAACACCTCTAGATCCCCCTGTACCCTATAGGCCAACCCGAGATAGCTGCCCACTAGACAAAGAGCCATCCAGAGCCAGACGACTCCACCCAAGCACGAGACTTTGGAGGTTCCACCGGCTCCTATGAGCCACCTCGAGCTGGACACCTTGTCGTCCTACTCCTTGGACTCATTTCGGGCCCAACTATACCCGATCAACCGCCAACTGGATGAAGTCCAAAGAGAGTTCCACAAATCGAAGGAAGAATGTGGAGAAGGCTCTCTCGGGATCCCCCTTCGTCTAGGAAGTCCAAGACAAGTCGATCCCCCATAACTTCCGCTTGCCCACGCTGGAGGCCTACGACGGGAGCTCCAACTTGGTGGAGCATATCGCCTTCTTTCGAACTCAGATGGCTCTGTATGGTACATCCGATACCATGACAAGCCAAGCTTTTTCGACCACCCTCTAAGGCCCCTCTCGGATGTGGTACAATCGACTGAAGCCCTTTTCAACTTTATCCTTCGACCAACTAGCAAGAGCATTCGAGTTCAACTTCCTAGCCAGCACTAGACTGAAGCGATCTGTGGTAACACTTCTTGGCCTAAGTCAGAAGGATGATAGCCCTTCTCTCATTTCGTCTCTTGCTTCACCACAAAAATCAGGGTAGTACCTGACACTCATCCCCTCTTTGATTATGCAAGCGTTTTTAATGGGGTTGTAACCGACTGAGTTTTTCTGGTCACTGATCGAAAGGCCACCGACGATCGTGCCTGAGATGCTCCAACGTGCCAACTAGTACACTATCGCCGAGGCGTTGGTGGCAGGGAAGTGTAAGGACCACAAGATGCCCCATGTAGAGAAACCCTAGGGGCAACCTCAGGAGCTCGCGAGAAGGTAACCCGATCGACCGGAACCATCCTACCCGTGGTTGCCTTTGTCTCCTCTGAACTCGACCATGACAAAAAAATTTCTTCAAATCAAAGAAAAGGGGCTTCTAAGAATGCCCAACCCTATGAAAACCCCATGAGAGCTCAGGGACTGGGCGAAGTATTATCGTTTCCATCGAGACTATGGCTATGACACAGAAGAGTGTCATGACCTCAGAAATCAAATTAAAGAGATCATACGCAAGGGATACCTCGGGCGCTACATGAAGAGGCCCCAAGGACCCTCCTCGAGCCCCCAGGGGCTGGTTTAAGAAGATTGATGTCATCATTGGTGAACCGATGCTTGGTAGGGACATCGCGATGGAATGAAAGGCTTACGCCCAAGCCATCGTGGAAAAATGCCCCAGGCAAAAGCACAAGCCAAAGATCACATTTGAGGTGGGGGATGCTGAGTATCCTGACCACGATGACACCTTATCGGTCTTGATCCTTATCGTCAATACACAAGTAAGAAGGGCCGTGGTCAACACTGGGAGCTTGGCTGACGTACTGTACTTCAATGCCTCCCAAAAGCTCGGGTTACCACCGACCTGTCACCAATGAGATCTACCGTCACTGGGTTTACATGTGACTTTATCACCCCACTCAGGACAACTATTCTATCCATCACCCTTGGGTAGGAGCCCCGGTCCAAGACCATGATAGTGATAGGACTCCAGCAGGGTTTAGTCATAATCTCCCTAAGAAGTAGTCAATAAAATCATACTAGAATGTAATAAAGCCACTCCAATCTTATAAAAGAGTATAACTAGGGTTTAGATTAGCCCTTAGGGCTTAGTGGCCGCCACCTCTCTTACTGGATTGGTCGGCCAGAGTTTTTCCCTGCTTATGTCGGCTATAGAGCCAACCTAGCCGCCCCCTGTTCCTATTAAGGCAGGTCGGCTATAGGAGGGGCAAAGGGATAATTTTACTTAGGCAAGCACCCCCTTAGGCTAGGGTTTTGATCCTTATTTAAAGATGTAGCCCCCCCCCCCCTCTTCCTCCTCCTCTTGAATCAAGTAAGTATCAATTTTATTTCAGCTTTGTGCCGAGTCTATGAGGGAGGAACCCTTATAGCGTTTCAAGGGTTGATCCCCCTCAAGGATCAAAATCTATAGAACTCCTTCTGGGGTTCTATCATCTGATATTAGAGTAGCGATCTTGCTAACCCTATAGCTGTCATCCATGCCTCCACCTTCCCAAGCAATTGCCATAATTACTGTGACATGCGCCTCCACCTTCCACCCTAGCCGCAAATCAAATTAGTTTGCTGCTGCCCTTGCGTTTGATCTGGAAATCTGGTATTTTTTTTATCATCCATGCCTCTTTAATACTGCAATATTCCTTACTTTACACATTAAAATTTTTTTCCAAATTTTATCCACTGTAAATTTTGTTTGTCATAAATGTTATCATTGTTACGAAGGTAGAACGCTACAAAAATTTTTAGCCGTGTTTTTGCCTCTTGAAACTAGCTTATTCCTTCACCTTTCTGGCCAACATTTTTACACAATTCTCAAGATCAAGTTGGCTTTCATCTGGATTTGATTTCTAAAAAAAAACTCCTTCCAGAACTGGTTTTCTTGTGTAATCTTTGACCATCACGCAGTTCTGAAATTTTACAATGAAGGAATCTGCCTTTCGTCTTTTGCCCTATTTCCCTACTGTTATGCTACCAAAATTTTGTCAAACATTTTATTGGTATTAACAACATCTGAACCAAGGGTTTCTACATAATTTTCTTGAACTTTCCTTTGGAATTTATGTCGAGAAGTCATCGTTTCTCCGACGTAAAATCGACTCAGCAGGATAGTACATCACAACACTTTTTTTCGTCGAATTCTATTAGATTTGAGTGCTATTTTTTGTGGGATTTTGGACTCTCTTTTCCTCATCACCAAACCCTACCATCCTTACCAAAAACCCTTAAAAGCCCTACCCTAAATCGAAACTAAACAGCCACCCAAACCAGCCCTAACCGCAGCCTACTTCCTTATCGATCCACTTACCTTTTCAGCCAACTTTCCTTACCGATACACCTACCTTTGCTGCCATCTATCCCAGATCTAAAATATATTTCCCTAACCTTTATCTACTACTATCATAGCCCTAAAACCATACCAATTTATAGCCTAAACTCCATAAAATCGCAGCCCCAAATCGCACCCAAAACAACCACAAACCGTACAAAAAAACTGAAGCCTTCGGTCCACCAACTTTCAGCTGCCCAATCTCCCTTATCCCTTCAACCGCAGCATGCATCTTTCGCTGCCCAATGTTGCCAACAGTGACCTCTTGCTGCCATCCTCCTTGATCGTAGCCAACAGCGATCCTTACGGAAAAAAGCTACCAGTAGTGATATTTCGTTGTAATTTATTTACATCGCAGCCTGCAACAATCGTTCACTGCCAACTATCTTGATCACAGCCAGCAACAAATTGAACACAACAGCAGTTGTCTCTCACTCCATACCGCTGCTGCCCTCCTCCGCAATAGCCGTGATATCACTGCCCTGTCTTCCTCCTATTGCAGCTGCACCCTTGCTGCTGTTGGGCAGATGGCCCAGATTCAGCCCATAATGGACTTTAGTGAAGCCCACAGCCCAGAACCTCACTTATATTAACCTAAAACCTAGATTAGGTGGCTAGGGTTGAGATTAAGAGAGCAACGGCGGCTGAAAACGTGGGAGAGAAAGCAGACTGCAGATTGACAGTAGAGGCCAGAAAATAAGAGATCCAGAAAAGGGAAGAAGACAAGGGCAGGAAAAGACTATTCTCAATCATTCAAATCTCAGGTTAGATCAGTTTGCAGTGGATTCTTACTGTGATCTATTGGGAAGGTTTTGGATATTGTGTTTAGGATTATAGTCCTTGTATCCCTGAGATTCTCTTGTGGCTATTGCTTTGGGCTTGTGCAAGAAGCCTGAGATCTGTATATTCATTATTTTGATAGTGGATTTTCTCTGGCTTGTCCCGTGGTTTTTACCCTTCGAGTTGAAGGGGTTTTCCACGTAAATCTTGGTGTTCATCTGATTGTGATTTCTGTTTCATTCCGCTGTGTGTGACGGTCTACTAGTATTTGTTCATATACAAAGTTGATTCATATTTTTATTCCCATCAACTGATATCAGAGCAGAGTTTTGGTGGTATTTAATCTTTTGTATCTGAACATGGAGGCCGGTAATGTTTCTCGCATGATTAGTTTAAACGGAAACAATTGGATGATATGGAAACCAAGAATGAAAGATCTCTTGTATTGCAAAGATTTGTATGGACCTTTGCAAGGAGATAATGCAAAGCCCACATCTATGACAGATGATGAGTGGAAGATGTTAGATCGAAAAACAGTTGGCTTTATTCGACAATGGCTAGATGATAGTGTCTTTCACCATGTTTCTACTGAATGTTCTGCATACTCTCTTTGGAAAAAGTTAGAAGGTCTTTATGAAAGAAAAACGGCTGGCAACAAAGCTTTTCTGATCAGAAAACTTGTGAACTTGAAATATAAAGAGGGTACTTCTATTCCTGAGCATTTGAATGAAATGCAGAGTATTACTAACCAGTTATCCTCTATGAAAATGTCTCTTGATGATGAGTTGCAAGCATTGTTACTTTTCAGTTCTTTGCCAGAAAGTTGGGAGACACTGGTGGTTTCTCTCAGTAATTCGGCACCAGATGGAATTGTCACCATGAGTCAAGTAACAAGCAGTTTGTTGAATGAGGAGTTAAGGAGAAAGAATTCAGCAACTTCTCAGATTGATTCACAAGCACTTGTCTCAGAGAACAGAGGAAGGTCAAAGTCAAAGGATAGAAGTGGTTCACGTGTGGGTAGAAGCAAGTCAAGGTCAAGGAAAGATATTATTTGCTACAATTGTGGTGAGAAAGGACATTACAAGAATCAGTGCAAGCAACCTTAGAAGAACAAGAAAAGGGGGAAAGAAGTGGAGCATACAGAATCAAAAGAGAATATCACAGCTACAGTACAAGGTAGTGATTATTTGATTTTGTCTACTTCCGATGATATTTCTTCTTGTGTGTGCCAGGATCTCGAGTGGATAATTGACACAGGTGCTTCTTATCATGCTACACCACGGAGGGAGTTCTTTGCTACTTACAGGTCTGGAAATTTTGGTGTTGTCAAGATGGGCAACTATGACACAGCAAACATCATTGGCATGGGAGATATCCATATAAAGACTAACCTTGGTTGCAAGTTGGTACTTAAGGATGTGAGGCATGTGGTTGACTTAAGACTGAATTTAATTTCAGTTGGAAGGCTGGACGATGAAGACTTTGATGTCAGATTTCATAAAGGGCAGTGGAAGCTCAGTAAGGGTTCTCTAATTGTAGCTAATGGGAAGAAATGTTATACATTGTATAGATTGCAGTCTAAAGCTTGTGGTGAGCAGTTGAATGCTACAGAGAAAGACTCCAGCATGGAGTTGTGGCATAGGCGACTAGGACACATGAGCGAGAAGGGGTTGCAAGAACTTTCCAAAAGAGAGGTATTATCATCCCTCAGAGGTACACGTTTGAACCCTTATATTGATTGTTTGGCTGGTAAACAACATAGAGTTTCCTTTGTTAGTCCTGCCTTATCTAGAAAAATGCATGCCTTGGACCGTGTCTATACAAATGTGTGTGGTCCTTTGAGGACAAAAACTCCTGGTGGATCTGTTAATGTTCCTAGTATCAGTGGTGCACTTTATTTTGTTACTTTTATAGATGACTTTTCCAGGAAAGTTTGGGCCTATGCTTTGAAGACTAAAGATCAGGTTATTAATGTCTTCAAAGAGTTTCATGCCAGAGTTGAAAGGGAGACAGAAAGACAATTGAAATGTATAAGATCAGATAATGGTGGTGAGTACACAGGATTGTTTAATGATTATTGCAGGTCACATGACATCCAGCATGAGTTGACAGTCCCTGGTACGCCTCAGCATAATGCAATTGCAGAGAGGATGAACCGCACCATCATGGAAAAGATCAGATGTATGCTTTCACAGGCCAAACTACCCAAAAGGTTTTGGGATGAGGCTTTGAGGACTGCAGTTGATGTAATCAACTTATCACCATGTACAGCTCTAGATGGTGATGTTGCAGAGCATGTATGGTCAGGGAAAGATGTCTCCTATAGGCATTTAAGAGTGTTTGGTTGTCGTGCATTTGCACATGTTCCAAACAATGAAAGGTCCAAGCTGGATGGTAAGACAAAAGAGTGTATTTTTCTTGGTTACTCATATGATCAGTTTGGTTACAGGCTTTGGGATCCAGAAAAGCAGAAGGTGTTCAGAAGCAGAGATGTTATCTTCTTTGAGGATCAAACCATTGATGATTTGAAGAAGGAGGCACCAGCTAAGACTTCTGCAGAGGGATTTATAGACTGTGACTCAGTTATTCCTCCAGTATATTAGGGTGATGGGGAAGATGGTGCAGAGCCAGATGTTGATCTACCTGCAGGACATGTTGAGCAAGAAGAAGAAAGAGAGCAAGTTCCCACAGAATCTCAGTTAAGAAGATCTTCTAGACCACGTCAACCTTCCAGAAGATACTCTACAGATGAGTATGTGATGCTTACTGATGCAAGTGAACCAGAGAGTTACCAGGAAGCAGTTGAAAGTGAGCAGAAAAAAAAGTGGTTTATTGCTATGCAGGAAGAGATGGATTCTCTGCAGAAGAACCACACATATGATCTGGTGCAACTACCAGAGGGAAGTAAGGCCTTGAAGAACAAGTGGGTTTTCAGGTTGAAGACTCAAGAATATTGTTCTCAACCAAAGTATAAAGCTAGATTGGTTGTGAAAGGCTTTGGTCAAAAGAAAGGTATTGACTTTGAAGAAATTTTTTCTCCTGTTGTTAAAATGTCTTCTATCCGTGTTGCTCTTGGTATTGCTGCTAACCTAGACTTGGAGATTGAACAGTTAGATGTGAAAACAACTTTCCTTCATGGTGATTTGGAGGAGGAAATTTATATGGAGCAACCAGAAGGCTTCAAAGTCAAAGGTAAAGAAAATCTTGTCTGCAAGTTGAAGAAGAGCTTGTATGAGCTGAAGCAAGCTCCAAGACAGTGGTATAAAAAGTTTGATTCATTTATGATTGAAAATAAATATAAAAGAACAGCTTCAGATCATTGTGTGTACATCAAACGGTTTGGTGAGGATTTTATTATTCTCTTACTTTATGTTGATGATATGCTTATCATCGGAAAAGATATGTCTATGATTGACAGGTTGAAGAAGGACCTAAGTGAGTCTTTTGCAATGAAGGACATGGGGCCAGCAAAGCAAATACTGGGCATGTAGATTTCTCGTGACAGAAGAAAGAGAAAGATTTGGTTGTCACAGGAGAAATACATTGAGAAGGTATTGGATAGGTTCAGTATGAGTAATGCAAAGCCAGTTGGTTCTCCTCTTGCAGGTCACTTCAAGTTGTGCTCAGATCAGAGTCCGTCAAGTGATGAGGAGAAGGAGAAAATGCAAAAGGTTCCTTATGCTTCAGCAGTTGGAAGTTTAATATACGCAATGGTATGTACGAGGCCGGACATCGCATATGCAGTGGGTGTTACTAGTAGATTTCTTGCAAATCCAAGTAAAGAGCATTGGGCAGCAGTGAAGTGGATTTTTAGATATCTCAGAGGAAGTTCTAAAGTTTGTTTAAGCTTTGGAGGTGGACCACCTGTATTGATAGGTTACACAGATGCAGATATGACAAAAGATATTGACACAAGGAAGTTCACATCAGGTTTTGTACTTACTTTTGCAGGGGGAGTTGTGTCATGGCAGTCCAGATTGCAAAGGTGTATTGCACTCTCCACCACAGGGGCAGAATATATTGCTGCTACAGAGGTTTGCAAAGAAATGTTATGGATGAAAGAATTCTTACAAGAATTGGGGCTGAAACAGGAAAACTATGTGGTGTATTATGACAGCCAGAGTGCAATCCATTTATGCAAGAACCCAACATTTCATTCTAAATCAAAGCATATAGATGTCAGATATCATTGGATCAGAAATGTGCTTGAAGAGAAGCAGTTACAGCTTCAGAAAATTCACACAGATGATAATGGGGCAGACATGTTGACAAAGGCTTTACCGAAAGAGAGACAAGAGATGTGCCGACAGTTGGTCGGCATGGCTTCACATTGAGGAGTCATGAGACAGCCTCCCTTATGGGCTGAAGGGGGAGGTCGTTGGGCAGATGGCCCAGATTCAGCCCATAATGGGCTTTAGTGAAGCCCACAGCCCAGAACCTCACTTATATTAACCTAAAACCTAGATTAGGTGGCTAGGGTTGAGATTAAGAGAGCAACGGCGGCTGAAAACGTGGGAGAGAAAGCAGACTGCAGATTGACAGTAGAGGCCAGAAAATAAGAGATCCAGAAAAGGGAAGAAGACAAGGGCAGGAAAAGACTATTCTCAATCATTCAAATCTCAGGTTAGATCAGTTTGTAGTGGATTCTTACTGTGATCTATTGGGAAGGTTTTGGATATTATGTTTAGGATTATAGTCCTTGTATCCCTGAGATTCTCTTGTGGCTATTGCTTTGGGCTTGTGCAAGAAGCCTGAGATCTGTATATTCATTATTTTGATAGTGGATTTTCTCTGGCTTGTCCCGTGGTTTTTACCCTTCGAGTTGAAGGGGTTTTCCACGTAAATCTTGGTGTTCATCTGATTGTGATTTCTGTTTCATTCCATTGTGTGTGACGGTCTACTAGTATTTGTTCATATACAAAGTTGATTCCTATTTTATTCCCATCAGCTGCAACCGACGCCACTTGCAGCCATGAAGTCGCAGCGCAGTCGCAACTGATGTTGCTGAGTGCCCTCTTTTTCCTCCATCGTCGCTGCTACCCTTGGCTGCCATCCTCCACTTGGAGACTTCACCCTCGTAGTCCCGACATTACTGCCATTCACTACCTTCAACCTGAAAATTACAGCTATACTTTTTAGTCGGTTTGTTTGACAGGTTGGAGATCTTTATGTTATGACATTGTTGGGCTTATTCGAAGCCAAATTAGAGACTTTCGAGATGCATATGGATGCTAAATTATGTGCTCTCTTCGAGGAGTTTAGATTAGGTCGATCACCAAGCCCAAGAAGATCATAACATAGAGCAAATTCTAATTGCAAAAGAAACCCATCAGAGATAAAAAGCGAGGATAAGACATGGCAGCCCTACACCTCGACGACATTAATCTCCTTTGTACAACTTCAAGAAGAGCACATCAATCAAGATGCTCAGAGCATGAGAGCCACATCCCAACCAAAAGCATATAAACCTTCAGCACCAATCAATTATAAGTGCCTTGACGAAGAACTAACGAAGATCCATCAAACCTCTACTATCCAAGAGTACCAAATCAAATATAAAAGGTTAACTAATCAAACTAGTGATTGATCTGAAAAATAGATATTGAGGACTTTCATTGAGGGCTTGAAACCAGAGATTCAAGAAGAAGTTAAAGCGCGACAACCGTACACACTTAAGGCAGCCATCTCCTTTGCATGACTACACGAAGACAAGCTGAACCAGATGCTTGGAGGACCAAAGTTGTCGCACGACTAGCAGCACAGAGACTCTTGGCCCCATCTACCACCAGTCGGCCACCTCAGCCAAAAAAGTTAACAAGAGAAGAGTTTCGTGACAGATCAACAAAGGGCCTATATTGGCATTATAATAAACTGTGGAGCCGAGATCACCATTGTAAAAAAGAGAGGCCTCTATTAGTTGAGCCCACCGAAGAACCCAAACTCAAAGATATGGCTCTTGAATCCAAGGAGAAAGATATAAAGAAAAAACCACAATCAGTCGCCCGCACCTTTCATGCTCCACTATAGATATTGGACATTGATGGCTTCATCAAGCATCAGCCCATCACCATCCTCGCCGACACCAGGAGCTCAATGGCAGGATTTGCTTCATTATTTAGACAACACTGAGCACATAATGCCAGTTGCTGTTGCGCCTCAGCTGGTGTAACACCAAATAAAATAGATCACTGTGCAAATCACAGACAAGTCATTGGACGTATATATATATATATATATATATATATATATATATATATATATATATATGGAAAGAACATATATAAATAACCTTATGAATGACAAAAGTAAACATGTGACCTTATGTGGGAAAGGAGAGAACGAAGAAAAGATGATCTCGACACAGTGCCTGGAGAAGCTCGCTGAAATCTCAAGCACGTCTGCTGAACCAAGTTGACTCCTTCCTACCAGACTGTATGACCCTCGTATGTTGGTCTTACAAGGGGAACCACCAGCACATATTCGACCATATTGATGTCCACATTTTTAGAGGACCGAAGCTAAAAAAATTATCTAGGAGACCCGAGAGATACAGATCATTCGACCACAACCTTCTTTTGCAATGACACTTTATCTCCAAAAACTTTGCCTCTTTGTCTGCAGGGATAAGCTCTTCCTAAAGTGTCATATTCAGCTGAACCAGCTATGGGTTCTAATGCAGTACTCCCTCATCTCAAGCTACTTCAACGACTTCACCGAGGAGCGAATCATGATGCTAAAAGTCTTCCATGATGATGACCTCGGATCCACGGCCTACGATCACAAAAATGAACAAGAGAAAGGCATCCACATGACCCCCATAGCCATGATGCCATTTATATTGATGCTAGCATTACCTGAAGGTGGCAATGTGTTCATACTTAGAGCAGACACATCCAGAGTTGGGATCCGTGTCACCCTTATGCAAGATGGTTGACTCCTAATTCACACTGAGGCTTCCCCCACACTTCACACGAGATTTTTAAAGGAGATACTCATTACTACCAAATTTAAAATTTGGCTAGATATAGGTACATGACATGAAAGAGGAGTAAGCCCAAAAGAATTACAATCCATGCTCACGCCAGTACATGCAAAGAAGAAATGGCCTCCCGACAAACTTCAGAATGGACGAAAAATTAAAGATCGAGTTTTCTTACACCTCCAGCTCGATCAGCAGGAAACTCAAGCCTTAAGGAAGTGGTCTCCCTATTTCTTTGGGCCTTGTAAAATTAGGGATCACATTGGAGCCCTAATCTGGAGATCAGATCTGTGCACCAGATTAAGATTACAGTTGATCCGTCAGGTATCCCACCTCAAATGAAAATTTAAAGAAGACGACTCAGCCCGAATCCTTCCAACTAACACCCTAGCTGATGAGGAGGCCAAGGTTCAGTTGATAATAGCATGAGAATCATATAAGGAGTTGAAGACCCAGTTCCCCGAGTTCATGAAACCTCAGCCTTGAGGACAAGGCTGATTTTAAGAGGGCGGGTTTGATAGGACTTCAGTAGGGTTGAGTCCTAATCTCCCTAAGAAGTAGTCAATAAAACCCTGCTAGATTGTAATAAAGCCACTCCTATCTTATAAAAGAGTATGATTAGGGTTTAGATTAGCCCTTAGGGCTTAATGGCCGCCACCTCCCTTACTGGGTTGGTCGGCCAGGGTTTCCCCCTGCTTAGGACAGCTATAGAGCCAACCTAGCCACCCCCTGTTCCTATTAAGGCAGGTCGGCTATAGGAGGGGCAAAGGAGTAATTTTACTTATGCAAGCACCCCCCTTATACTAGGGTTTTGATCCCTATTTAAAGATGTAGTCGCCCCCCCTCTTGAATCAAGTAATTATCAATTTTATTTCAGCCTTGTGCCGGGTCTAGGAGGGAGGAACCCCTATAGCGTTCCAAGGGTTGATCCCCCTCAAGGATCAAAATCTATAGAACTCCTTCTGGGGTTCTATCAGATAGTCACCTTCATGGTGGTCAACCTACCATCGGCGTACAATGTCATCCTTGGCCGGTCAACTCTCAACAAGCTAAGGGCCATCGTCTGCACCTACCATCAAGCCATGAAGTTCCCGACCTAAGCAGGAATCGAGGATGTCACGACTCTCAAGAGTCTAGGCAATGTTACCTAACTATTGTCGCATTGCCGAAGAAGTCAAAGGCTAGTCATTCGACCCCTAAGAATGTAGAGTTATTATGGCGGCCCTCTGACTACCCCTAGTCGATCCCCGGGAAGCGTCTGAGACCTTGCACAGGCCAGAACCCATAAAGCAAGTGCTGGAAGTTTCCCTCAACAAATGCCGACTTGACTAGGTTGTTAAGGTTGGGTCCACACTCCGAGAGAAGGACCAGGTTCAACTTATCGACTTCCTGATAAAGAATGTCGATGTTTTTGCTTGGTCACCTAAGGACATGCCAAGTATCGACCCTGAGGTCGCACAACATCACCTCAGCAATATTGAGGTGCGATCGATGAAACAAAAGCCTCAAAAGTTTACGTTAGATTGGTCGAAGGTGATTGACGATAAGGTGGATTGCCTGATGGAGGTAGGGTTCATAGTTAAGGCTAAGTACCCTCAATGGCTCTCCAATGTAGTCATTATTAAGAAAATTAATGGAAGTTGGAGGATGTGCATTGATTACACTAATCTCAATCGAGCATGCCAAAGGATTGATACCCCCTCCCAAGCATAGACCAATTGGTCGACCAAACTTTGGGGCATGAACTCCTCATATTCATGGATGCCTTCTCAGGCTATAAGCAGATCTGTATGGCTTCGAAGGACTAGAAACATATTGTCTTCATCACTGATAGGGGAGTTTACTATTACAAGGCCATGTCATTTGGCCTTAAGAATGTCGACGCAATGTAGTAAAGAATGGTGAACTAGATGTTCAAGCATCAGTTCGGGAGGAACATGGAGGTATATGTCAATGACATGATTATGAAGAGCAAGATCACCGGGAGCCACCTATAGGACCTCGTCGAGATCTTCCGAACCCTCAGAAAATTTGGGATGTGGCTCAATCCTACCAAATGCGTCTTCAGGGTTGCCTTGGGCAAGTTCCTCAGCTTTATCATTCACTATAGGGGGATGGACACCAACCTGGAGAAGGTCCATGCTATAATCGAGATGTAGCCCCCCCCCGGACAATCAAAGAGACACATCAACTCAAGGGGAGTTTGGTCGTCGTTAATCGATTCCTGTCCCGGTCCAGAGACAAGTGTCTCCCCATCTTTCATGCGCTAAAGCATGCCAAAGATTTCTAGTGAGACTCTGAGTGCTAGGAAGCTTTTAAGAAATTAAACGCATATCTCGCCCAACTATCACATCTCACCTCAGCGAGCTCGGGTGAACCACTCAGCCTATACTTGGTCACCTCTGAGCATGCGATCGACTCAATTCTAGTCCGAGAAGAATCAGACACACAGAGGCCCATCTACTATTCCAGCCACATCTTGAATGGGCTTGAGGAGTGATATCCTCCTATCTAAAAGCTGGTCGTAGCTTTAATCCAAGCAGCCTGGAAGCTACACCCTTACTTTCCAACCCATATCATAAGAGTGGTAACCGACCAGCCCCTTTGCTAGATTCTTTCTAACTTTGATGCCTTAGCAAGAATGCTCTGGTGGTCAGTCAAGCTCAAGGAGTTCATTGTTCAGTATATCCCCAGAATGGCCATCAAAGCGTAGGCTCTAGAAGATTTTATTTCTGAGTTAGCCCCCACCTTGAGCAACATCCCCGAGACATGGCGTGAGTGTGGACCTTGTTCATTGACGGTTCGACCAATACTGAGAGAGGTAGAGCAGGCCTCATCCTGAAGGGACCCAATGACTGGCTATAAAAACGCGCACCCTGCTTCAAGTTCAAGCCCACCAACACCGAAGCTGAGTACAAGGCCTTGTTGTCTGGGCTATGCCTAACCTTAGAACTGAATGTAGAGGAGCTCAAGGTCTTCAACGACTCTTAGTTGATGGTCGGACACATCAACGAAGACTATGAGGCTTGCGACCCAATCATGACAAAGTACTTGACGGAGGTACGACTTCTAATCAATAGTTTCTAACGTTTTTCCCTAATCAAGGTTCCCCGCAAGGAGAACACAGAGGTCAATGCATTAGCCAAAATGGCCTTGGCACAGGGAGCTAAGGACTGCCTATCGAATGTAGAAGTAATCCCCACCCGGTCCATAGCAAGCCAAGACGTAGCCACCACCGAGGTCACGTTTAATTGGGTGGAGGACATCCTATGATATAAGAGGTACGAGATGCTCCCAGCCAACCCGACCATTGCTTGACTCCTAAGACGCGCACAAGCCCGCTATTGTGAAGTTAGTGGCCGACTCTACCACAGGTCATTCAGTCTACCCCTCCTCCAGTGACTCACTCCCGTAGAAGAAGAAAGTGCTGGCAGAGATCCATGAAGGTATATATGAAGAACAAATCGATGGCCAAACCCTAGCATTCAAACCATCAAGTAGGGCTACTATTTGCCGACCTTGCATTAAGATGCAACGGTCTATGTGCAGCAGTACCCACAGTGCTAGAAGTATGCTCGGGTGCATCATCAGCTTGCAGTCTCCTTGATGTCCATTGACTGTGCATGGCCCTTTGCACAATGAAGGATGGACCTCCTTGGCCTCTTCCCATCGGCCTCGGGACAACGAAGGTTTGTCATAGTCATCGTTGACTACTTCACCAAGTGGGTCGAGGCTGAACCATTGGCGTTTATAATAGAGAAGCAAGTTGAAAAGTTCATATGGAAAAGCATCATCACCTGGTTCAGCATCCATAAGGTCATCATCACCAACAACGACACCCAGTTCAATAATGTGATATTCAAGGAGTCCTGCACGGCCTATGGAATCCATCTAAGATTTAGTTCGGTAGCATATGTGCAAACCAATGGCCTAGCTAAAGTGACTAATCAGGTGATACATGAAGGCCTCGGGAGAAGGGTTGGTGAAGCCCAAGTGACGTGGGTCAACAAGCTCTCAAATATCTTATGGGCATCACGAACCACCTCAAAGGCTGCTATGGGTGAATACTATTGGGAAACCTTAGTGGGAGCATCACATGTGCTGCAGAAGATCAAAACAAAATTGGTTTACCATGTAGATCAAAATCGTCGTGCAAAATCGATGCATAGAAAATCGTAAAACCAAAAAATTACATGTGAGAGATTGTTTACCTAGGGAGATCATATATTCCTATTTTTCTAGATCCGAATAGAGAGAATGAAGGAGGTCAAGTGTCATCCTCTCTAGTAGTATCCACATGATGGATCGCTGCAATGATACTCCTCCAATCATAGCCCCAAGTCTCACAACTCTTACGCAGCTTCTTGCAATGAACTTGGAAGAAGATCCTTTATCTTCTTCACTGCCCTCTTATGCCAAAGAGGGGCTAATCGGTTGAGAAGGAGAGGGGGAGGAGGAGAATAGGAGGAGGGGGCTAAAGGTGTAGCCTATCACATAAGAGTCACCCCTGCCTCCTATTTATAGAGAGCCACAAAAAACCCTAGGGATCATGCCTTAGTGGGTATTGGATCTCCATCCACTTACCCACTAAGCTTGGATTATTGGATCTCTATCCAATAATCTCCTTTAGCCTCTAATTGGGTCTTATGTAGGAGCCCATCATTGTTGGGCCTCATCTAATAAGAATATGGGCTAATTGGATTTCTATCCAATCCTCTATCCGTTGAAGCATCTATCATATGTGTGTGACCCTCTAGGCCTAATACCGAGCTAGTCATGAGTTATTCCTATTAGAACTCCTGACTTAATAAATTATTATCTCATAATAATTTACTTGACTTATCGATTATAGACGTACTAGGTCACTGTGATAGAATCCTAGAGGATATTTTTGAGAGGGATTAACCCTTGGAATGCTATAGGGGTTCCTCCCTCCTATGTAGTCGGCCACAAGGCTGAATGAAGATTGATCTTTGCTTGAATAAAAAGTGGTGGAGGCTACGTGCTTATATAGGACTCTAAACCCTAACCTTAGAGAGACTCCTAACTTAAGTGAAATACCTCTTTTACCCCTCTATCCTAGCCCGACCAACCCAAGAAGGAAAGGGGGCGGTGGCTAGGAATTCCTAACCTAGTGAGGACTCCTCCATCAAACCCTAGCCAACTCCTCAATCAAGGGGGAGGATGGCTAGATTAGGAGGATATTATATGACTCAAGGCCTTATTGACTCCCTGATTTATTGGGCTTATGACCCACCCAAGCTTGGGTCCTAACAAACTCGCCCTCTTCAGATCAATCTTATCCTCAAGGCTGAGATTCCATTTCTTTGGATCCTATCTACAACTCCTAATGAGGCTCCCTCGTAGCCCCTATAGTAGGTGCATCCTATTCCTGTTGTCCAACACAGCAGTAGTGACTAGACGGTGATGTGTCACGATCCTGTGATCCCATGCGATCATCAACTGAACTTGGGCCTCCTCACCAGCTTAGTTATCAGCTAGATGGATCTAGGCTAAGTCGTCCTTTTTAAACTTCAATTTGAGGTGGGATACTTGGAGGATCATCTGTATTTTTGATTTGGTTCATAGATCTGATCTCTAAGTTAGGACCCCAATGTGATCCCCAATTATGCAAGGTCCAAAGTAGTAGGGGGACAGCTTCCTTGAAGTTTAAATTTCCTATTGGTAGGGTTGCAAGTGTAGGGAAGCTCGATTTTTAAGTTTGTCAGGAGGTCATTTATTCTTTGCATAGGCTGCCATATAGTTGGTCTTTAGTAGCTGCCAATCCTTCTTTTGGAGTGGTGCTGCTCTTTAGTATGGTCCAGGATAATGAGAGCCCGTTCTGGCATGAGGGGGTTGTAATTTTTTTGGGTTTACTTTTCTTTTGTGCCATGGACCTGTATCGAGCCAAACTTTAATTTCAGTAGCAATTAGTATTCCCTTTAGAAGCCTCATATAGAGTGTGGAGAATGCCTTAGTGCAGATTAGGGGTTGGTCATCTTGCATAAGAGTGACACTGATCCCAACTCTTGATGTGTCTACTCCAATCACGAGCATCTGGCCACAATTTGGTGTGGACGACATCATGATCATGAGGGCTATAGTTCCACTCGGCCAAGGTGGGGTATCTTTCTTCATAGTGAGAGGGGTGATGTTCATGTTTCGTTGAGTCCTGTAAATGATCCCTCTCTTATTCTGATTCTGCTACTGGAGGGACTCAATTTTCTTGCAGTCTTGGGTCGTGAATCAGAGGTTATCATCAGGGAAGACTTTGAGCATCATGTTCCGATCCTGGGGGAAGTCGTAGAAATTGCTTGAGATCTGTGAGTGCTGTATCAGCAACCATGGTGGATTCAGTGGGATGTAACACTTCAGAAAAAACTTATCCCTTCAGGT
Organism: Ensete ventricosum; assembly: GCA_029747655.1. Classification (NCBI taxonomy): domain Eukaryota; kingdom Viridiplantae; phylum Streptophyta; class Magnoliopsida; order Zingiberales; family Musaceae; genus Ensete; species Ensete ventricosum. The sequence continues at coordinate 43,517,360 of JAQQAF010000001.1, forward strand.
AAAGAGGTAAAGTGTCATTGTAGGGGAAAATTGTAGGCAATTGATCTATCTCTAGTGTCACTTGGAATATCCTCTTAGCTTTGGCTTTTTAAGACGTGGATAGTAATATAGCCAAATATGTACTGGGGTTCCTCCTACTGGTTACAGGTGTCCTGTAAGCCAATCGCATGAGTGATGGCACGTGTGACACGCTGTACGATCTTTTTGCTTATGATTATTATTGACATATTCTCACATTATATTATATGTAGCATATATATATTGTGATGTCCTTGGTTCTGTGCAATGAGAATCAGATCGTGATGAGATCATGATAATGAGATCGATTCACTTTTAAACACAGATCCTAAATAATCTCGGTCATAGGTTACTCGAGAGAGACATCGAGATAATTGGACAGATCGGTGTACTATATATACCAGTCCATATGATGGAGGCAGCTGGTCTCATAGCCACTTGTATGGAGACACTAAAGATATAATATAAGTGCTCATTGGAGAATGAGTTTCATTGATTGATCTGCTTATGGAATGTTATATGGTTGATACCAAATATCAGACAATGATTTCATAGTCTCAATTGTGTATCTGATCCTTTGACTTGAGACACTAAGGATGCCTTGTATGAGTACTCCTTTCTTTGACGCCAGACTTACAAGTTTGGAAAATTTCAGATCTGGTATAGTTGATTATCGGGATTGGTAGCCAACCTTACAAAGGTAATTGAGTGTCAATAGAGGATCATCCACTCTCGGTATCATGAGAGGAATATCCCATATGTGCTTGCTTAGACAAATCCCCAACTAGAGTCATTCGAATTGAGAGAAAAAGAGTTCTTTGGTAGAATCTGATTAGAGTAAGACAAACTGATTTCGTTTGTGACCTGACAGTACCATATCCAATATATGGTCTTTGGGATATTAGTTGGATGAGGAATTATGCTAGTTACAGGTGCCCTACAAGCCAATCACGTGAGTGATGGCACGTGTGACACACTGCATAATCTTTTTGCTTATGATTAATATTGGCATATTATATTATGGGGATCAGACACATAGGTGATTGGCTTTTGGTCAAGTAGGAGATTGCTGGTTACAGGTGCCCTACAAGCCAATCACGTGAGTGATGGCACGTGTGACACGCTGTATGATCTTTTTGCTTATGATTAATATTGACATATTCTCACATTATATTATCTATAGCATATATACTATGATGTCCTTGGTTTTGTGCAATGAGAATCAGATCATGATAAGATCACGATAATGGGATCGATTCACCTTTAAACATAGATCCTAAATAATCCCGGTCATAGGTTACTCAAGAGGGACATCGAGATAACCGGACAAACCGATGTACTATATACCCGTCTATATGATGGAGGCGGCTGGTCTCATAGCCACTTGTGTGGAGACACTAAGGATATAGTATATGTGCTCATTGGAGAATGAGTTCATTGATTGATATACTTATGAAATACTGTATGGTTAATGATACCTAATGTTAGACAGCGATTCCATAGTCTCAGTTGTATATCTGGTCCTTAGACTTGAGACACCAAGGATGTCTTGTATGAGTACTCCTTTCTTTGACGCCAGACTTACAGGTTTAGAAAGTTCCAAATCAGGTACAACTGGTTATCGAGATTAGTAGCCAACCTTATAAAGGCAATTGAGTGTCAATAGAGAATCATCCACTCTCGGTATCACGAGAGGAACATCTTATATATGCTTGCTCAGACAATCCCTGGCCAGGGTCATTCGGATTGAGAGAGAAAGAGTTCTCTGAGAGAATCCGATTAGAGCGAGACTATAACGAATTCCATATGTGACCTGACAATACCATGTCCAATATATGGTCTTTGGGATATTAGTTGGATAAGGGATTATAGATACACGGTAACTATGGACAGACATGTCCGATGGATTCGATCCCCCTGTACCGTCTAGGGACTATGGCGTAGTGGCCTAGTACGTCCATAGTCGATGAGTCGAGTGAATTATTATGGGGATAATAATTCACTATATCAGAAGGAGTTCTAATGGGAGTGCCTCACGGCTAGCTCGGTATCGGGCTTAGAGGGTCACACACATATGGTGGATGCTTCATCGAGGATTAGATGGAGATCCAATTAGCCCTTATTCTCAATAGATGAGACCCTATGCTAATGAGCTCCTTGATTAAGGCCCAATTAGAGGCCTAAGGAGATTATTGGATAGAGATTCAATAATGCAATGTTAGTGGGTAATTAGATGGAGATCCAATACCCACTAAGGAAGGAGCCATAGGGTTTTTTGGTGGCTCTCTATAAATAGGAGGGGAGACTCATGGTTGATAGAAAAAGACTACAACTTTAGCCACCACCTCCTGTTCTCCTCCCTCCCTCTGTGCAAGAGTTGCGAGATCAGATTGGAGGAGTTTCACTGCAGAGATCAATCGTGTGGATACCTCTAGAGAGGAGGACGCTTGACCTCCTTCATTTTCTCCATCCGTATATGGAATACAGGAATATACGATCTCCCAAGGTAAAATCAATCTCTCATACATCGTGGTTTTTTTATTTTTATGATTTTTTTTGCGATCCCAATCTTTTGCATGATGATTTGATCTACATAGGAAACTAGTTTTTGTTTTGATTTTCACTGCGTATGTGATGCACCCGCTGAGGTTTCCTAATAGTGGTATCAAAGCCAAAGCTTTCGTGCGAAAATTAGTTTTAAACTGCGTGTGAAGAGATTGAATCATGTAGAATCGTTCTACGTGTTCTTACTGTGTTTTCGTAGTGAAGGCAGCGAGGAGGAGGGGCGGCCAGCCACAGCCAGCCCCCATGTAGGGCCGGCCGCCCACGGGCCAGACTTCATCTAAGGCCCCCTGCAAGGGGGCGATCGGCTACGACCAGGGCCAGCCCGTAAGGGAGGCCAATGGTGCCCGCAAGGGGCGGTAGCCACAGGGGCAGTAGCCCGCAAGGGCGACGCCTGCGGGTAGAAGTGCTGCCCGTAGGTACAGTTGCTAGCAGCGCAGCGCTCGCAAGGGGGGCCGACTGCAGGACGCCCGTATGGGGGGTCGACTGCAAGACGCTCGTAGTTGTTGCTTGCACAGGGGTAGCGGCGACGGTGGCGTCGTAGAGGGGGCAAAGGGGTTAGGGCATTCTTTTTGAGAAAATGATTATTTTGCCCCTCTAAATTTAAGAAATTTTGAGAACTATCCTCATTTACAAAATTTCTAAAATATCCTCAACAATTCTAAAAATTTCGAGGATTGTCCTCTAATCCATAATTATGAAAATGCCTTTAACAATTCTGAAAATTCCGAGCATGTCATGATTTTCAGAAAAATAATTAATTAAATAGTTTAATTAATTATTATATATCTAATAATCCTACATATGATATGATGTATATGTGATGTATGATGTGGATGGATGATCATGAGCCATGTATTGTGATGTGTGTAATTATGATGATTATTATTATTGGGGCTTGCGAGCCTCCAATTTTCTCATTTATTGTCGGGCTTACGTGCTTGTGATTATTTGTAATTACATAAAGAGGCGCGGCGGGAGCATGAAGGTGATAACGGGACCCACGATGATGTGGCGGGAGATCACGTCGCATGATGATGTGATGATCCGACGAAACCGATGATGATGAGATCAATAATCACAGGGCATGGAGATGCGCCGATGCACACATAGATCCTATTGTGAGTGATTAGGCCCATTGGCTCAGGCTTAATCATATTAGGTGACGGCTCATGATCATCTGATGTGGCTTACATATGTGATGTGTTATACACCTACTAGATATATGTATATATATGTATATATATTATATATATATATATATTTGCTTGTAATGTAGATATATATTAAATATGTATGTGTGTGACATGACATATTAGGAGACCGATACAAAATGAAAATGATAGGACCCTAGGGTTCTATCGTGGAGGAAGAGGGTGGATAAGGGGGATAAACGATCTCTTTGAGGGGATCGGGCCTCCTAGATTACTTCGAGGGGATCTGCCTCCTAGGGTTTTACCTTTTGGCTAAAACTAATACTTCTCCATTGATTTCCCTCCATAAAGAGTTTACAACCTTATTTATATGGCTTTACCAAGAGTCTCACTAATCTTTGACTCTTGATAGACTCCTAACTGAAAATAATAATGGACTCAATCCCAACTAAAGATAAAAATCACTCAATCTACTCATAACCGACTTGATGAGATTCACCCGACCTATAACTGACTCTGGCTAACATAACTCAACCTGAATAAATGGACCCGACTTAGCTAGGGTCCTAATAGACCCGGCCTCTTCAAATCAGTCTTGCCCTCAAGGATGAGCAGTATCAGATTTCAGGAACACTTCAATATTTGCCACGCATCATGACTCTTTGATCAATTAAATAGGATCTCCACTTGGTGTAAGTAATAGTTTGGTCTTCTCGTGCAGTTGCCATTGAAGTCTTCTGAAAAACCCTTTTCATGTAATGGCTAGTGGTCGTACCATGTCTTTTTTTTAGGATCACCACTTTGAAGTCTTCCTGAGGCATCAAAAAGAAATCGACAAGTAGTTGTTTTACCTTTAAGCACCTTTTATCACAAATTAGGATTTACCCATTCGCAGTTTTATCTTCAGATTTGACATAGCCTTTGTGATCAAACTCCACATTATTAATTTCTGATTCCTCCTTAGCTGGTTCAATCGTCAGAAGTTTGTCACAGCCTTCATATTTGGGTTCCATATTATCAGTTTTTATTTCCTCCTTAATTGGCTCAACTGTAAGAAGTTGCTCTTGTTTGCAATTATCTATGTTGACCACATTAAAGTCTTGTCTATTGAAGCTTATGTTTCGACGAGTGTCCATAATAATTTTTCCTTCATGCTTATTGGCGAATGATATGGCTGCTATCATGGTGCGAGGATGTCGAGCTTTAACTTTGCACTGAATCTCGGGATTAAGTCCCTTAATAAATTTTCTCACCAATTGTATCTCGGACCAATCTCGGGTTTGGTTCGACAAGTGCTTAAATATGCTCTGGTACTCATGTACTGTATAAGTCTGATGGATTTTAGCGAGCTGTCCATTAATGTTCTTGTACTCCAATGGTACAAAGCAAATCAAGAGCTCTCTCTTGAACTGTCCCCACGAAAGGAATCCGTGATAGGTCTCATACAGATCATACCATTGGAGCGCATCACCTACGAGTTGTGTGGAAGCTATCTCCACCATTGATTTCTTCGGAGTCCTGTGAAAATGAAAAAACTTTTCAGCACATGAGATCCAACCAATTAGGTCTCCATCTTCCCATCTAGGAAACTCCATCCTTATGCGTGTGTATCTTGTGTCCTGCCTATGGTCATACTTTTCAGATCGACTCCCTTTGAAACTTTCACCATGTTGGGTTTTGTTGGGGCTCTCTGATCGGCTTCTTCTAATTTCACGGAGGAGCTCTTGAAATTTATCTTCCATGTGAGCCTCGCAGGCTTTAAACCTTGCTTAAGTACATTATTTATAATCATTGTGTAGGATTATAGATCAGTGATGTTCAGTTCTTTGTTTTTTTGGCTAAGTGGCAACAACAGGATGAAGGTGGCTGCAGTAGATACGATTGTGGTAGAGGGAAGAAGATGAGGGTTGGCTGATGGTGAGGAGGAGGCAGTAGCGGGTGGCCGTGGTGAGGACAGCGACAACCGATGGGAGGAGGCAGTGGCCATGGCCGGCAAGGGATGCAGCTGCACCTGCGCTACAGTTTTTTAGAGGAGGAAGCGAGGGTAGCAGTCGAGGAGGAGGTTGCGGCAGCAATAGAGGGAAGAGCGGAACAGAGGTGGCCGGAGGAAGAGGCGGCCGAGGGAGAGGGTAGTGGCAACGTGCGACTGCTGCGGCAGGAAAGGAGGAAAGGAAGATTACGACAGTGGCAGCAGTGGGTGGAAAAGCCATAGGAAACAAAGGAGATTGGAGGAGAGCGCAGCGGCGACAGGCCATGGGAGGAGGCGTAGGAGGAGGACAGCGGCAACGTCGGCAATGGGCGCGGGAGGAAGAAGATAGTAGCCAACGGTTAAGGATGGCAGGGGTGGACGACTGCTGCGACAGAGGCGACTGTGGCAGAGGGAAGAAAAGGAGGCAGCGGGGGTCCGACGAGGGCTGCGGCAGTGGGGTCCGGCGAGGAAGCGAGGGAGGAAGGTGAGGGCAGCAACAGTCCGACGAGGGCTGCGGTTGCGGGAGAGGGAGGAGGCTGTGGCGTCAGCGTGAGGAGCGCCCAGCATTGGCTGCGGTTGAGAGCAAGGGGTGCATTGGCTGAGGCGACGCTGGCCGACGGTAGGAGCAAGGGGGAAAGAAGGGGGAAGGTGCGGCTGTGGCCCCTTCTTCTTCTTCCCTCTCTCTCTTTTCTTTCTCCCTTTCTTCTTTTTTTTTTCGTTTGTTTAGAAGATGAGGAGAAAGGAGGGGTGGCTCTTGCTTCTTTTTTTCTTCTCTCTCTCCTTTTTTTTATTGTAGCAAGGTGGTCAATATGACGATGATGGTGGCGACGACGATGGTGACGATAATGGCAGCGGCTATGATGATGATGACAGAAGTGACCGCAGAATCACAACAGGAACGCCGAGGATCACTGCTCTGATACCAGATGATAGGACCCTAGGGTTCTATCGTAGAGGAAGAGGGTGGATAAGGGGAATAAACGATCTCTTCGAGGGGATCGGGCCTCCTAGATCACTTCGAGGGGATCTGCCTCCTAGGGTTTTGCCTTTTGGCTAAAACTAATACTTCTCTATTGATTTCCCTCCATAAAGAGTTGACAACCTTATTTATAAGGCTTTACCAAGAGTCTCACTAATATTTGACTCTTGATAGACTCCTAACTGAAAATAATAACAGACTCAATCCTAACTGAAGATAAAAACTACTCAATCTACTCATAACCGACTTGATGAGATTCACCCGACCCATAACTGACTCTGGCTAACATGACTCAACCTGAATAAATGGACCCGACTTAGCTAGGGTCCTAACAGGAAACCTCTCCTACGGTTGAGTTGGTCGAGTCACTCGAGGCTCACCTATCTACGTGATCGAGTTCTTGCCTACGACATATAGATGTCACCGGTGACCTGAGGACATGGTATGACTTAGTCAAGCAGTCGAGAGCATATCCGTTGAATCAGACTCATCTTGTAACGATGGTGATGACTTAATTGAACTTCATAGTTGGTTGAGCAGTCGAGACCATGATGATTCAGAGGTCGAACATGATGAGAATCATAAGGAGTTATGATTGACAAGAGTTGTCTACTTTTTGGGCTTAGTATAATTGGTCGAGTCCCTCGAGGTTGCACTAAGATACCAATTGGATCCTGATCGCCACTAGGAGTTTACTGGAAACTTTCGTCTCACGTGTCAAGGGTGTCACGTGATTCGCTAGGAAAATAGTGGGAGTACATTAAGATAGAAGTCCATATCTTAATTAGTATTTTCTGTAAAATCTGCATGTTATTTATTTTTGCCATATCTTATTTTGTGAGAAACATGTCGCTCGCAAACCCCCTGCGTGGTATACTTGATGCCAATCACCTCACTGGTCTAAATTATATGGATTGACTCCATAATTTGAGAATTGTTCTCACTGCGGAGAAAATTACATACGTCCTTGATACAATTATGTCCACGCCGGGAGAAGGGGCAAGTGAGGATGAGATCGCTCGCTATGTGAAGTACATAAATGATTCTACGTTAGCAAAATATTACATGTTGGCCTCCATGACTCCTGAGTTACAGAGGCAACATGAGAGCATGAATGCAGATTTTATCCTTCTTCATCTCCACCAGCTATTTGAGAAACATGGAAGAACTCAAAGATATGAGATATCTAAGAGACTCTTCCAAGCCAGGATGATAGAAGAGACAATGGTTAAGAACTATGTCCTAAAGATGATGGAGTGGATCGAGAAACTCATAAGTCTAGGAATAGTCTTAGAGGATAACCTATGCGTTGATTTTATACTTCAATCCCTACCAGATTCCTTTTCTCACTTCATCATGAATTTTAACATAAGCAAGTTTGAGGTGACTCTCCCTTAGCTCCTCAATATGTTGAGAGAAGTTGAGAGTGCCATATGTTAGGATCAATTGGCACTATGAGGGGGCGGGGTGAGGGGTGAATTAGTATGAGTATAAATTTTTATTTTAAGCAAAATCCTTTTCGATTAAACCAAAGTATGAAATCTGAAGCTTTTAGTCTTTGGTAAAAAACAAATAAGTGTTTTAATGAAAGGTGCTAAATTGATAAGTAAACCCGAAAGATAAGCAACGTGAATATTTTACTTTCAAAGAATAAGTTAAATCTGAAGCGTCAATACAAGAAAATGTAGCTATTTGAAAGCAAGGAAACAACTTACGATTTTATAGTGGTTCGACGCTAAAGGCCTACGTCCACTTCCAAGTCCTCCTTCTTGAGGCACACCAGCATCCACTACTAATCTTCTTTGGGTGAAGATCAAACCCTTACACTTGCTTACTATAGAGACTTAAGAAGTTGCTATTTCTAAGCTCTCTCCCTTCCCTTTTCTTTTTTCTTACAAATCACACACACTTTCTTTTTGTACATAATTTAATTGTCCAAAAAAGTTATATTTGAATGTAAGAATACTTGGGTATTTATAGACCCCAAGTGGCTTAAGATTTTTGATGCAAAAAATCAAACATACCCGAAAGAATCGGGTACGAGCGATTTACCCGCCATCAGCCATTGGTCGCTGCCCGTAATCTGTGGTATGGGCGGTTCACCCGCTATCTGGGCGGTTTACCTGCTGACACCTACTGGTCGCCACCCGGATTATATGGTACGGGCGGTCCAGCCGTGGCTCACTGATAGGACTCCAGCAGGGTTAAGTTCTAACAATCTTAGTACTAGTCAATAAAAACCCTGTTAGATTATAATAAGCCACTCCTATCTTATAAAGGAGTATGACTAGGGTTTATATTAGCCCCTAGGGCTTAGTAGCCGCCACACCCCTTACTGGGTTGGTCAGCTAGGGTTTCCCCCTGCTTAGGTCGGCTATAGAGCCACTTAGCCGCCTTTTGTTCCTATTAAGGCAGGTTGACTATAGGAGGGACAAAGGGGTAATTCTACTTAGGCAAGCATCCCTTTAGGCTAGGGTTTTGATCCCTATATAATGATGTAGCTGCCCCCTCTCTTGAATCAAATAATTATCAATTTTATTTCAGCCTTGCGTCGAATCTAGGAGGGAGGAACCCCTACAACATTCCAAGGGTTGATCCCGCTCAAGGATTAAAATCTATAGAGCTCCATCTGGGGTTCTATCATCTGGTATCAAAGCAACGATCTTGCTGCCCCTGTAGCCATCCCAACCGCCTCCACCTTCCCAAGCAATTCCCACAATTGCTATGACATGCGCCTCCACCTTCCACTCCAGCAGCAGATCAAATAAGTCTGTCGCTGCCCCCTATGTTTGATCTGGAATGCTGGTATATTTTTATCATCCATGCTCTTCAATATTGCAAGATTCCTTGCTTTACACGTTGAAGATTTTTTTCCAAATTTTATCCATTGCAAATTTTGTTCGTCGTAAATGTTATCATCGTTCCAAAGGCGAAATGCTGCAGAAATTTTCAGCCGATTATTGCTTCTTGAAACTAAACTTTTAATCATCCTTTTTGGCTGAAACTTTTATATAATTTCATAGATCATCTTAGGTTTCATCTAAGACTAATCTCATAAAAAAACTTCTTCTGGATCTAGACTTATAGCACTGCGATTCTTCATTGTATAGTACTGAAATTTTACAATGCAGAATCTGCCTTCCGTTTATTGGCCTCTTGAAACAAAACTTTTGTTCATCCTTTTTAACTGAAATTTTTACACAATTATCAAGATCAAGTTGGCTTTCATCTGGATTTAATTTCATAAAAAACCTCCTTCTGGAACTGGTTTTTTTGTTCAATCTTTGACCATCACGCAGTTCTAGAATTTTACGACGAAGGAATATGCCTTTCGTCTTTTGCCCTATTTCCCTACTATTATGCTGCTAAAATTTTGTCAAACTTTTTAATGGTATTAACAACATCTGAATCAAGGGTTTCTGCATAATTTCCGTAAACTTTCCTCTGGAAATTATGTCGAGAAGTCATCATTTCTCCGACATAAAATCTATTCGGCAGGACTGCACATCGCCACACTTTTTTTCATCAAATTCTATCGGATTTGAGTTCTATTTTTTGTGGGATTTTGGACTCTCTTTTTCTCATCACCAAACTCTACCATCCTTACCAAAAACCCTTTAAAACCCTACCCTAAACCGAAACCAAACAGCCCCCTAAATCAGCCTACTTCCTTATCGATCCACTTACCTTTTTAGCTAACTTTCCTTACCGAGACACCTTACCTTTGCTGCCATCTATCCCAGATCTAAAATCTATTTTCCTAACCTTCATCTACTGCTATCACAGCCCTCAAACTATACCAATTTGCAGCCTAAACTCCACAAAACTGTAGCCCCAAATCTGCCCTAAACCGCAGCCTACTTCCATCCAAACCGATTTACCTTCCAACTGGCCACCCCCTTCTCCAAAATTCCCATGCCAATAACCTAACAATAGAAAAAAGATCTCAATATTACAGATCTAGATGTATATACTATGGCATCAGAGGAGGCAATCGATGCAAAGCTTGAAGCCTTTGGAAACCGCATGGAAGAGAAGATGCGATCCCTTTTCGCTGAATTCAACATTGGCCGACTGTCGAACCCGAGGAAATCACAACACGGAGAAACTTCAAATCGATGAGACGATCCTAAAAAATATGGCCACATCACCTCTGATCTTAATAATCTACGCATGAAGGTTGACTTCCCTAGATGGGAAGAAGGAGACCCGATCGGGTGGATCTTACGCGCGGAGCTCTATTTTCGGTTCTACCGAACCGCCGACGCCACACAGGTGGAGATTGCTGCCATTCACCTCGAGGGAGATGCTATTCAGTAGTTTAATTAGTTTAAGCACACCCATAGAGGACTCTCTTGGCAGTGATTCAAGGAAGGACTACTAGACCACTTCGGACCAACCGATTTCAACAACATCGATGGACAATTGGCAAAGATTCATCAAACCTCTACAATACAAGAATACCAAACAAGGTTTGAGCTTTTCTCTAACCAAACTGAGAATTGGTCTAAGAAATAACTTTTAGGTACTTTTATCGAGGGCCTAAAGCCGGAGATCTGAGGAGAAGTAAAGGTGCGGCAACCGTACACTCTTATGGCAACGATTTCCTTCGCGCGTATCCAGGAAGAACAATTGAACCACGAGGTATGAAGGACAAGGGTCACTCCCCGACCAGCCATGTTGAGGCCTACTGCCCCCTCTACTGCCATCCAAGCCCCCACACCAAAAAAGTTGACAAGAGATGAGCTTCGTGAACGATCAGCCAAGGGGTTGTGTTGGCATTGCGATGAACCATAGAGCCACGAACATCACTGCAAAAAGGGCTGACTCCTCGTGATTGAACCAGCAGAGGATGAGGACAATGAAACATATGAAGAAGCCCTTGAACATAAAGAAGAAGCCATGGAGGAAGAGTCCCAACCGGCCAACTACGCAGTGCACGCATTGGCCGGCTATTCCAACCCGCAGATGATGAAAGTTGGAGGACTTCTAAAACAGCAACCCATCACCATTCTCATCGACACGGGCAGCACTAATAACTTCCTCAATAGTAAGGTTGCTGCACGTTTAGCGCTTCAAATTGAAGGTTACAACAAGTTTGACGTAAAGGTCATCGGCAGCTGAATCTTTAATTGCGACCAACGGTGCCCGCGGGTGAAACTACTCCTCCAAGACCAAGAAGTGGTAGCTGATTTCTTCCTCCTACCCATCGATGATTATGAAGCTGTACTTGGGATCAAATGGCTCTCAACAGTAGGTGATATCTCCTGGAATTTTTCTAAATTAATCATGAAATTTTATTGCAAAGGGAGAGTTACGAGGCAAGCGCGGGAGCCAAATTCCACCATTTCGTCGCAACAAATGGAGAAAGTTTTGCACAAAGCACATGATGGATTCTTGATGCATATTTATCAGCCATCTATAAGGGAGAACATACAAAACTCATATCCTAAGCTTGCCCTTTGCCTGAACGAATTCACGGATGTTTTCTTGGAGCCGCGGGGCTGCTCCCTAACCGGCCGTATGACCACCGCATTCCTATTTTCCCAGGCAAACCTCTAGCAAATTTATGATCGTACCACTATCCTCACTTGCAGAAGGATGAGATTGAGAATATTGTTAAAGAGATGCTTGACACCGGGGTGATTCGACTAAGCTGCAGCCCTTACTCCTCACCGGTGTTGCTAGTGCGCAAGAAAGATGGTACGTGACGGATGTGCATTGACTACCGAGCTCTAAACATCATCACCATCAAAGATAAATATTCTATCCCATTCGTAGATGAAATCTTGGATGAATTAAAAGGAGTCCGAGTCTTCACTAAATTGGATCTCCGATCCGGATACCATCAGATTCGGGTATGCATTGAAGATATTCTAAAAACTGTATTCCGCACGCATAACGGCCACTACGAGTTTCTGGTAATGCCTTTTGGACTTACGAATGCTCCTTCTACTTTCCAAAGCCTGATGAATGACATCTTCTGGAGTTTTTTACGTAAGTTCATATTGGTATTCTTTGATGATATTCTCATTTATAGCCCTACGCTTAATATACATTTTCAGCACTTACGAACTATTTTAACGATTCTTCGGGAGAATACTCCTTATGTTAAATAGTCAAAGTGCAGCTTCATACAGCGTAAATTGGAGTATTTTGGGTATATTATATTAGAGGATAGAGTGGCGGTGGACCTGACAAACATCGAGGCAATGCAAGGATGGCCGAGACCTACAAAGGTACAATCATTACGCGATTTCCTTGGACTCATGGGCTACTACCAAAATTTTGTGAAAGATTATGGCAAGATCAGTGCCCCGCTCACGTCCTTACTGAAGAAAGACTCATTCTCGTGGTAAGATAAAGCCTCCGTGGCCTTCGAACGACTCAAGGCAGCCATGACGATGACGTCGATCCTAGCGCAGCCTGATTTCGGCCGCACTTTGATCATTGAGGCTGATGCGTCAGGAGTTGGAATTGGGGCTATTCTTATGCAAGATGGTCGACTCCTAATTTACACCGAGGCTTCCCCCACACTTCATACGAGGTTTTCACAGGAGATACTAATTACTACAAAAATTTAAAATATGGTTGGATATAGGTCAATGCCACGAAAGAGGAGTTAAACTAGAAGAATTACAATCCATGCTCATGCCAGATTGGGCTCTCATCATCCTGAACCATACCAGAGGGCAATCACCATTTCAGAAGAAAGATTGGCTATCACTAAAGACTAACTATATGGCAGCACATGCAAAGAAGAAACAACCTCCCGACAAACTTCAGAATGGATGAAAAATTGAAGATCGAGTTTCTCTACACCTCTAGCTCGATCAACAGGAAACTCGAGCATTAATAAAGTGGTCTCTCTATTTCTTTGGGCCTTACAAAATTAAGAATCACATTGGGGCCCTAACCTGGAGATCAATTTTGTGCACCAAATTAAGATTACAATTGATCGGCCAATCCCACCGTAAATGGAAATTTAAAGAAGATGACTCAACCTAAATCCTTCCAACTAACACCCCAATTGATGAGGAGGCCAAAGTTCAGTTAATGATAGCATGAGAGTCACATGAGGAGTTGAAGATCCAGTTTTCAGAGTTTATGGACCCTCAGCCTTGAGGACAAGGCTGATCTGAAGAGGACGGACTTGATAGGACTCCAACAGGGTTGAGTCCTAATCATTTTAGTACTAGTCAATAAAAACCCTGTTAGATTGTAATAAAGGAGTATGACTAGGTTTAGATTAGTCCCTAGGGCTTAGTAGCCACCACACCCCTTACTGGGTTGGTCAGCTAGGGTTTCCCCCTGCTTAGGTTGGCTATAGAGCCACTTAGCCGCCTCCTGTTCCTATTAAGGTAGGTTGGCTATAGGAGGGACAAAGGGGTAATTCTGCTTAGGCAAGCACCCCTTTAGGCTAGGGTTTTGATCCCTATATAATGATGTAGCCGTTCCCTCTCTTGAATCAAGCAATTATCAATTTTATTTTAGTCTTGTGCCGAATCTAGGAGGGAGGAACCCCTACAGCGTTCCAAGGGTTGATCTCCCTCAAGGATCAAAATTTATAGGGCTCCATCTGGGGTTCTATCACTCACCGACAGTTTACTCATCGACACCTGCTGGCTGCCACCCGGATTTTGTGGTACGGGTGGTCCAGCCGCCGCTCACCGATGGTTTACCTGTCAAAATTTTTGTAAAAGTGGCTCCCTCTACTTTTCGAATTCCGGCTTGATTTTTACGTTGACTAGCTTTTTGGTCGACTGATTGAGCTTAACCTGAACTCAACCAAACCCAGTAGTGGATCCAGTTGCCTCATTGAGTTGATTTGGATTGCTTCCAAATCCAACTCAATTAGGACTCCAACTTCTAACTACGACTCAATGATTACAACACTTAATGACTAATTAAGCCTAATTAAGACCTAACTCCCGTATACTCCAGTAACCTCCGATAATCTTACGGTAAATCTTCCGGTCTTCTTCCGGGCAATCTTCCTTCGCATCCCCAGCGAGCTTCCCGATTCCTTCGGTGAATCTCCTAGCGAACTTCCGACGAGATCCCATCGCATCGTCCGAACTTGGCCCGATTCCTAAGATTTATCTTGGCCCATCACCTGGTTATAGCTTCATTGATCATGTCATAGTTAGACCTGCACGATGCTAATTATGACTTAATTAAATATAATCGTAATTACCAAAATATCCATTACAAGATCATCCCGACTCCCGACAAGCTTTTCGGCTACCCCCGATAATCTTCCGACGAGTCTCGGTCTTCTTTTGACGAACTCCCTTGCGCCATCCTGGAAAACGTCCGATACCCTCGGCGAGCTTCTGTCACACTCCTGGCGAGTTTCCAAATGCATCGAATCGATGCAAAGGCTTAACATTGGCCAACCCTACTTGTAATAATCCTTTTATCGTAATTAATCATGCATCAATCAATTCTAATAATCCTGTTAGATCAATAATCCATCAATTAATTTCATCATCAAAATATGAGATTCAACAATCTCTCCCTTTTTGATGATGACAATCAATTGATGACAAGAGTTAATCCTAACTCCCCCTAAAACCATACCACTTAAATTTAAGAGAAGCACACACTCGTAAATTCAAGTTAACAATATTCTATGTAAATTTTAACACAAATTTATATCAAGCCATCAAATCATGAATTGTAAAATATCCAAGTTATACCATCAAGTGTTATCAATGAATATTTTTCAATGTCACGTGTCATCAATATATATTTCTCCCCCTTTGTCATCAACAAAAAATATGAAATATAGAGCTAATAATTTCAAAAACACATGATGACATTACTCCCCTTTAGTCTATGCATTATAAAATTTTCTTCCCCTTTATAATTAATAAGGAGAGAAACAGAGGAGGTGTTGTTGAATCATTTCATCATGAGAAGAGCTCTTAATAGATTTTAAAAGCAATATTAAGATGAGTTTAAAAGTCCAAGAGATTTAAAGACTACTTATGTATTTCAAATATGCAAAATACATCTCTTGATATATAAAATCATCTCTTGTAAATTTCAAATGTGGCACATCTTCATGCATTTTTTGAAAACAATAAGATACCAAATCATAGAGAAAGTTTTCAAAAATTTTATCACAAAAAGCTTAATCTCATGAAATCTAGATTAGTAATTTATATATTTTCATGATTTAGCATTTCTAGGTCTCAACCTCAATCTTGTAGATATATAAAATTTCGTATATGAGCTCACTATATTTTTCTCATGCAAATTTCAAGAAAATATAATAAATAAATCTAGTAAGTTCTTTCTTTTCTTTTAGGAAGTGCAAGCTAGTGAATTTTTTGCTTCCTTTGCATTGTTCAAGCTTGCAATTTTATAAGCTAACTAATTTTGCTCCCCGTTTGTCATTGCAAAACTTTTCCCATTATATCATTTTTCAATATTATCACATGAAATATATCATGAAAGATTAACATAGTGATGAGATGTACAATTCATGAAGGTAAATTATGAATATCAAGAGATAAATTTGTAAGAGAAATAATTAAAATAAAATCTCTCGATTTATCCATAAGAAATCTTAAGTTGTCATGTTCATGATTTATATAAAAATCTCCTTTTAAATAATATGAAAACACATAACAAAAGATTTTAATTTATAAAAGATTTCAAGTTATAATTCCAAGAAATCAAAATCATGATATCATTTAATTTTAAAATCATCAAAATCACTTTCAAGAGATTCAAAATGTAATTAATAGACTTATTAGTCTCTTGAAATGCTAGTGATTTACTTTCTCTACTTTATGTGAATAAGAAGGTAAAATCAAGGTAGAGAAGCAAAAATATCATATCACAAAAAATATTTAATTTTAAAGATGTAAATTTTATAGATGTGAATTTCAAAATTAAGCTCAAAACTTAAAGATATTCAAGGAGATTCAAAAGTTTAAGAGCTACTCATGCATTTAAAATCATCCCATGTAATTTGGATAAAAGACATCAATAATTTCATAAGAAAGCACGATGATAGATCAAGCTCAAATTTTAAATCAAGTATTTTGTATGCATTTAAAAAGTTCTAATTTTATTCTAAGCACTTGTTCATCATTCAATGTTTACTTCTAATTATATTAAAAAATTTATCTCCCACTTTTTGTTATTGTCAAGAGAAATATGATTGCATAAATTCTTTTCATCCATGTTTAATTTATGCCAAAAAGTATAAGAGATATCATGTCATTAAAAATTCAAATTCAAAAGACATGATTTCATTTAATAAATTTTTTCCGCCTCTTTTGTAAATATTACAAATGAGTCTTAGGGATAATCTTAATTTATTCAAGATAAATCTTTTTAATAGAAGAATGATAATTTTTTAATTATAATTATTAAAATCATAAATCTCTTTTTTATATAGATCAATAATGTGATTCCCATAACGTATAAGTCAAGTCAAGAAGTTAAGGGAATATTTATGATAATATAAATCTTTTTTAATTTCAACTTATCACAAATTTAAGAAATACTAATTTTTGGTGATAAGTTATACTAAGAAGAAAGTCATAAGTAATCATGTTATAAATAATATTATTATCAAATCATAAATGCCAAGTATGATTTATTTTGACTCATTTCTTCCTAGATGAAATTTTAAAGCTTTTGAAATCTTAGGAGACAAAATAAGAAGGATCTTGATTCTTATAGAAATATAAAGTTATAAATATTGAGAAGTCAAGATCATGTTTAGGATGAAAGGAATCTTAGTAAATAAAAAGATCTCAAATTATAATTTTTAAGATTTCAAGATCATGATTTAAGTTATCAAATAATCAAAAGTAAAATATCAATGAAGTTAGATAGATTCAAACATATCCATTCCTTAAAATAAAATCATTTGAAAATATATCCAAACTCATCATCAAAAATCGCTTTTCAGAAAATTTCAATAAAGTAATCGTAGATTATTTTCTAAAAGAAAATAGCTAAAAGTTTTCTAATTTATTTTTGTAGTTAAAGAGATTCAACAATAATATTATCATTTTATCTCTTGTTGAAAGATTCATACAATAGAAATATTTTTAAGATTAATTATCCTCCTTTTGGTTGCTCTATGTGATTTATTTCAAGAATAATTTTTAAATCAATAATTTTTTGTTTAAGACTAAAAAGTAAATTTTATTTCAACACGATCATTACTATAAGACATAAAATATTTTTAAAGCATAAATTTAACCAATCTCAATTTTAATATTTAAATGAGTCTAACTCTTTACACATAGTGTAAGGAGTTAACAAACTCATCTTAAAAATGAATCATATATATTTTCTATGCTCTAACATTCAACATAAGCATTCATTCATCATGACATTTCAATCAGTATAACATTTAAATCAATCATTCTACAAACTTAGACAATATTTGAAGTATTTTAATAATAGTCTTTAGATTTAAACAAGCCAATGATTTTAACATTCACTCAGAATATCATTTTTGGAAGTTTCAATATGTTTTTCAATAGTTCTTTGGTTCTGATTCATTTTCATACTTGTGTACTCTAGCTATGCATCATCAATATTAATTGTATAATGGTGAACTATTAAAAGATTCATTATCAATAATTTTAATTTTAATAATTTTCTTATTATCACTTAGGCTAGTAAGCTTGAAGGAGTGTTAGATCTCAAGTAATATGACTTGAGCATCTTCTTTCAAAATATTTTTATTGCTCCTAGCCTTGTTAGAAAATAATTTTATATTATAGGAGGTTTTGATTTAGGTACCTATTTAACATTGGGTCATTCATGAATTGTTCTATCTATTTTCTCTAATGGCTTAAGGTTGTTTATGGTTCCTTTAGGAACCCAAATTAATTTATGTGGACTATAATATCTAAATGAACATTTGTATGCATTATATCCTAATTTTTCACAAGAATTATATTTAACTTTTGATAGTAAATGTAAGGTATGTCCTTTAATAAAAATGATTGGATTTTATTGACCATTACCAACAAAGCCTATGTCATTTCTTCTATTAATATGGCCCTTATTGGCAAGGATCATATTTAGGGATTTATTCTATATTTCAAAAATTTCTAGTGTAGTTTTAAGCATGATATTTTTATCTTTAATGTTGTCTATCATTTCACATTTAGAACATGGTTTATGTGATGCTAAGGAATCATGCATTTTGTCAAGTCTTTTAAGTAACAAATCATGATCAACTTTAAGTAACTTAGAATACTTGCTAAGTTTTCTAAACTCATCAAACAAGTCATGGAATATATTTAATAATCCTGAAAAAAATATTTAAAGACTCACTAATCTCATTTTCGATGGCCATTAAAGCAAGGTTCTCTACTTCTTGGTTGAGCATTTGATCTTTGGAGCTCCTCATCTTCTTGCGTTCATAGCAAGAGGTTGTGTCCATAATTTTTATAAGATTCAAGTTCATTAATTTTTTCAGTTCATTTGTCAAAAGTTCATATCCAAGGTTCTCATCACTCGAGATTTCACTCGAGGAGTCATTCATTGTTCAAAGTACTACATCCTTCCTGTTCTTTGGAAGGGGTTCATCAAGCTCATCATGCCCATTGAATATAGTTGGACGTGAAATTGAATGTCCATCATCCATGCCAAAACAAGTCATTTACTCAAGTATGTGTTAATCCAAAGAGTAATAATAACCTTGCTTTGATACCAATTGCTAGGATAATTGGCACTAAGAGGGGGGGGGGGGGGGGGGGGGGGGGGGGGGTTAGTTAGTGTGAGTATAGATTTTCGTTTTAAGTGAAATCATTTTTTATTAAATCGAAATATGAAATCTAAAGCTTTTAGTCTTTGGTAAAAAATGAATAAGTGTTTTAATGAAAGTTGCTAAATTGATAAGTAAACCCGAAAGATAAGCAACGTGAATATTTTACTTTCAAAGAACGAGTTAAATCCGAAGTGTCAATATAAGAAAATGTAAGCTATTTGAAAGCAAGGAAACAACTCACGATTTTATAGTGGTTTGGCGCCAAAGGCCTACGTCCACTTCCGAGTCCTCCTTGAGGCACACCGGCATCCACTACCAATCTTCTTTGGGTGAAGATCAAATCCTTACACTTGCTTACAAGGGAGACTTAAGAAGTTGCTATTTCTAAGCTCTATCCCTTCCATTTTCTTTTTTCTTACAAATCACACACACTTTCTTTTTGCATAGAATTTAATTATCCAAAAGAGTTATATTTGAATGTAAGAATACTTGGGTATTTATAGACCCCAAGTGACTTCAAATTTTTGGAGCCAAAAATCAAACATACCCAAAAAAATCGGGGTACGGGCGGTTTACTCACAGTTCTGGGCGGTTTACCCACCGTCAGTCGCTGGCCATCGCCCATAACCTTTGGTACGGGCGGTTGACCTGCCATCTGGGCGGTTTACCCATCGACACCTGTTGGCCGCCGCCAGCATTTTATGGTACGGGTGGTCCAGCCGTCGCTCACTCGTGATTTACCCGCCAAAATTTCCATAAAAATGGTTCCCTCCACTTTTCAAATTTCGGCTTGACTTTTATGTTGACCAACTCTTTGGTCAACTGATTGAGCTCAACCTGAGCTCAACTAAACCCAGTAGCGGATCCGGTTGCCTCATTGAGTTGATTTGGATTCCTTCCAAATCCAACTCAATTAGGACTCTAACTTCTAACTACGACTCAATGGTTACAACACTTAATGACCAATTAAGTCTAATTAAGACCTAACTCTTGTATACTCCGGCGACCTCGGGTAATCTTGCGGCAAGTCCTCCGGTCTTCTTCTCGGCAATCTCCCTTCGCGTTCCCAGCGAGCTTCCCGATTCCTTCGCCGAATCTCCTAGCGAACTTCCAATGAGATCCCATCGCATCATTCGAACTTGGCCCGATGCCTAGGCTTTATCTTGGCCCATCATCTGGTTGTAGCTTCATTGATCCTATCATAGTTAGACTTGCATTACGACTTAATTAAATATAATCATAATTACTAAAATATCTATTACAAGACCATCCCGACTCCCGGCAAGCTTTTCGGCTACCCCCAATAATCTTCCAACGAGTCTTGGTCTTCTTTTGGCGAACTCCCTTGTGCCATCATGGCGAACTCTCAATACCCTTGGTGAGCTTCTGACACACTCTTGGCGAGTTCCCAAACACATCGACTTGATGCATAGACGTAACCTTGGCCAACCTTGATCGTAATAATCATTCTATCATAATTAATTATGCATCAATCAATTCTAATAATCCTATTAGATAAATAATCCATCAATTAATTTCATCAAAATTTGAGATTCAACACCATCAAGATGGAGAAGCCAGTTCTCTATATTGGTGGGACCAAAAAGAAAAGGAAGACTAGTAAGACCCTTAAGAAGGGCAAGGGCAAAGGAAAACCAAGTAAGGCAAATGTTGCCAAGAAAAATCCAGCAAAGGACAAAAGATAGTGCTTCCACTGCAGCCAAAACGAGCACTAGAAGAGGAACTATAAGGACTACTTTGCAGATAAGGTGAAACTGAAGCTTGTAGAAGCTTCAGGTATATTCATGATCAGTCTCTACTTGTCAGATTTTCATGATAACACATGGGCATTGGATACCGAGAGTGCTTATCATATTTGTAATTTGTTGCAAGTTCTGGCAAGACCTAGGAGATTAGCCAAAGGCGAGATGAACCTCAAGATGGGTAATAGAGTAAGAGTTGTTGTAATTACTGATGGGGAGGTCATCGTACATCTACCTAGTGGAGCTATTATTGCATTAGATACATGCTATTTTGTCCCTTCCATTATCAAAAACATTATTTTTATCTCTTGTTTGACAATTAATGGATATAAATTAGTTTTTGAGAACATTAGTTGTTAATAATTATGGATGATGAGATCATCACTAGAGGGACCCTTATAAATGACTTATATGCATTAGACACTTCTCCACATATCATGAATATAAATATGTCTAAGAGAAAAAGAGATGAGGTGAATAATGCATACCTATGGCATTGTAGGCTAGGTCATATACATGAGGGAAGGATTCAAAAGTTGCTGAAAGATGGATACTTAGATCCATTTGACTATGAGTCATATGCAACTTACGAACCTTGCCTTCATGGAAACATGACCAACTCTCCTTTTAGTGGAACTAGAGAGAGAGTCACTGAGTTATTGGAACTCATACACAGTGATGTATGTGGTCCCATGTCGACTCAAGCTATAGGTGATTACTCATACTTCATTACATTCACAGATGATTTCTCTAGGTATAGACACATATACTTAATGAAGTACAAATATGAGACATTTGAGAAATTCAGGGAATATAAGAATGAGGTAGAGAACCAAATTGGAAAGAGTATTAAGATTCTTCGATCAGATCGAGGAGGAGAGTACTTGAGTACAGAGTTCACCCATTTCCTCAAGGATAATAGGATTCTATCCCAGTAGACATCTCCTTATACACCTTAGCTCAATGGTGTATCAGAAAGGAGGAATCACATGTTGTTAGACATGGTGTGGTCCATTATGAGTTTCACTGACCTACCCATCTCACTCTGGGGTACGCCCTAGAGACCTCAGCTTACCTTCTGAACAGAGTTCCATCAAAGTCGGTAGTGTCTACACCATGAGATATAGAAAGGAAAGAAACCCGATGTTAAGTTTGTTAAGATTTGGGGTTGTCCTGCCCATGTTAGAATACACAACCTTGACAAGTTGGAATTAAGCATAGAACAGTGCACGTTCATGGGATACCCTAAGGAGACTTTGGGGTATTATTTCTATCGTCCCGAGGACCGAAAGGTCTTTGTTGCCAAGAGAGCTGTGTTCCTTGAGAAAGAACATATTCATGGTGGAAACAGTAGGAGTGAGATAGAATTGAGCGAGGCTAGAGAACCTAGCTTAAGCACCATTCCAGAGCTCGAGTCTGTTCAGGTACCTAACGCACAAGTTCTAACTTTGCGTAAGTCTAGTAGAGTATCTCACCCTCCTGAAAGATGTGTAGGATATATCAGTAGAGATGACTCTTAGGATATTGATCCTCACACCTACGAGGAGGCTATTATGAGTATAGACTCTGGGAAGTGGTAAAAAGTCATGAATTCTGAGATGGATTCCATATACTCTAACAAGGTTTAAAACCTTATGGATGCACCTGAGGGTATTGTACCTATCGGTTGCAAATGGGTCTGCAAGAAAAAGATCAGAGCGGATGAAAAAGTAGAGACCTATAAAGCAAGGCTGGTAGCTAAAAGATATCGTCAAAGACAAGGAGTTGACTATGAAGAAACCTTTTCACCTGTAGCCGTGCTTAAGTCCATTAGAACTATTTTGGCCATTGCAGTATACTATGACTATGAGATCTGACAGATGGATGTCAAAATGATATTCCTCAATAGCAACCTCGAGGAGGAGGTGTATATGATATAGCTAGAGAGATTCATATCCAAAGAGAGTCCATATAAAGTGTGCAGGTTGCTTGGATCCATTTATGGATTGAAGCAAGTTTTCCGAAGTTGGAACATAATATTTGATGAGGTGATCATATCTTATGACTTTGTTAAGAACGAAGATGAGCCTTATGTGTACAGGAAGGTAAGTGAGAGTGCTATCACCTTCTTGGTGCTATATATAAATGACATCTTAATCATTAGGAATGATATAAGAATGCTCTCCACAGTAAAGGCTTAGCCATCCAGAAACTTCTCCATGAAAGACTTAGGGGAAGAATAATATATTTTAGGGATCCAGATCTATAAAGATAGATCCAAGAGGATACTTGGCTTATCCCAGTCCAGGTACATAGACTCCATTATAAAAAGGTTTGGCATGGATAATTCCATGAGATGTCTCAAACCGATGAGATATGAAATATAACTTTTTAGGAGTATGCCCCCAAAAACTCATGAAGAAAGGGCAGACATGGATAAGATACCTTATGCCTCAGTGATAGGGGCTATCATGTATGCGATGCTATGTACCAGGCCTGATATAGCACATGCTCTGAGTATCACAAGCAGATATAAGGTAGATCCAGGTTTAGAACACTGGAAGGCAGTAAAGTGTATCCTTAAGTACTTGAGAAGGACCAATGATCTTTTATTGGTATATGGACGAGGTAACCTCCAGGTTGAGGGCTATATGGACTCGAGTTTCAGTCCGACATTGATAATAGCAAGTCAAATTCAGGGTATATTTTCACCCTGAATGGAGGAGGAGTAAGCTGGAAGAGTTTCAAGTAATATACTACTGCTGACTCGACCATAGAGGCGGAATACATTGCTGAAGCAGAAGCAGCAAAGGTAGGGGTGTGGATGAAGAAGTTTATTAAGAATTTAGGAGTCATACTAAGTAGCGTGGAGCTAACTCCCATATATTGTGACAATGACAGGGTGATAATTCTAACAAGGAAACCCAAGTCTCATCAGAATTGTTCTAAGGAGATTCCATCTGATTAGAGCGATCATGACCTGAAAAGATATAGCAAAGGAAAGAGTTTCATCCAAAGATAATATTGCAGATCCACTGACGAAGTCGTTGGCTCAGATTGTATTTTAGCATCACAGGGGTCTGATAGGGATCAGACATATAGGTGATTGGTTTTAGGTCATGTGGGAGATTGCTAGTTACAGGTGCCCTGCAAGTCAATCACGTGAGTGATGACACGTGTGACACACTACGTAATCTTTTTTGCTTATGATTAATATTGGCATATTCTCACATTATATTATTTGTAGTATATATACTGTGATGTCCTTGGTTTATGCAATGAGAATCAGATTGTGATGAGATCATGATAATGAGATCGATTCATCTTTAAACATAGATCTTAAATAATCTCGGTCATAGATTACTCGAGAGGGACATCGAGATAACCGGACAGATCAGTGTACTATATACCCATCCATATGATGAAGACGGTCGGTCTCATAGCTACTTGTGTGGAGACACTAAGGATATAATATAAGTGCTCATTGGAGAATGAGTTTACTGATTGATCCGCTTATGGAGTGTTATATTGTTAATGATACCTAATGTCAGGCAGCAATTCCATAATCCTAGTTGTGTATCTGGTCCTTAGACTTGAGACACTAAGGATGCCTTATACGAGTACTCCTTTCTTTGACGCTAGACATACAGGTTTGGAAAGTTTCAGATCTGGTACAGTTGGTTATTGGGATTGGTAGCCAACCTTACGAAGATAATTGAGTGTCAATAGAGGATCATCCACTGTCGGTATCACGAGAGGAACATCCCATATGTGCTAGCTCAAACAAATCCCTAGCCAAGGTCATTCGGATTGAGAGAGAAAGAGTTCTCTAGGAGAATTCGATTAGAGCGATACTATGAGGGATTCTGTATGTGACCCGATAGTGCCATATCCAGTATATGATCTTTGGGATATTGGTTGGATGAGGGATTATAGATACACGATAACTGTTGATATACAGGTCCAATGGATTCGAACCTCCTGTATTGTCTATGGACTATGGCGTAGTGGCCTAGTATGTCCATAGTCAATGAGTTGAGTGAATTATTATGAGGATAATAATTCACTATATCAGAAGGAGTTCTGATGAGAGTGACTCACGGCCAGCTCGGTATCGAGCTTAGAGGGTCACACATATGTGGTGGATGCTTCAGTGAATCGAGGATTGGATGAAGATCTAATTAGCCCCTATTCTCATTAGATGAGAACCTATGCTGATGGACTCCTTGATTAAGGCCCAATTAGAGCCTAAGGAGATTATTGGATAGAGATCCAATAATACAAGGTTAGTGGGTAATTGGATGAAGATCCAATACCTACTAATGCAGGAGCCCTAGGGTTTTTGATGACTCTCTATAAATAGGAGGGGAGACTCGTGGTTGATAGACTGCAGCTTTAGCTACCACCTCATATTCTCCTCCCTCCTTTGTACAAGAGTTGCAAGATCATATTGGAGGAATTTCGCTACAGAGATCCATCGTGTGGATATCGCTAGAGAGGAGGACGCTTGACCTCCTTCATTTTCTCCATCCGAATCTGGAATACAGAGATATACGATCTCCCTAGGCAAAATAAATCTCTTACACATCGTGATTTTATCGATTTTTATGTTTTTCTCGTGACCCCAATATTTTGCATGACGATTTGATCTACGTGGGAAATCAATTTTTGTATCAATTTTCGCTATGCATGTGATGCACCCACTGAGATTTCCCAATAGTGGTTTCAAAGCCAAGGTTTTTGTGCGAAAGATTGGTTTTAAACTGCGTGTGATAAGATTGAATCGTGTAGAATCGTTCTACGCGTTCTTGCTACGTTTTCACAGTGAAGGCAGTGAGGAGGAGGGGCGACCAACCCCCATGTAGGGCCGGCCATCCACGGCCAGGCCGCAGCCAAGGCCCCCTGCAAGGGGGCGGTCGGCTGCTGGCAGGGCCAACCCGCAAGGGGAGGTCGCCCGCGGGGGTAGCATCCCGCAGGGCTGACAGCCGTTGGCAACGCAGTGCCCGCAAGGGGGCCGACTGCAGGGCGCCCGCAAGGGACTGCCGCCCACGACCAGCCCTATCGCTAGTAGGGGCGGTGGCACCGGCCGCCGCTTGGCAAGGCGGCTGCCGGCGGGCAAGGGCAGTAGCCAACTGCGCAAGGGTAGCGACGGCGACGGCGCAAAGGGGGCAAGGGGAAAGCTAGGGTTTCTTTTTATTAAAAGGACTATTTTACCCCTCTAAATTTAAAAAATTTCGAGGACTGTCCTCTTATCTAGAATTATAAAAATACCCTTAACAATTCTAAAAATTCTCACCATATCTTGATTTTTAGAAAAATAATTAATTAAATAATTTAATTAATTATTAAATATATCTAGTAATCCTACATATGATGTGATGTACATGTGATGTATGATGTGGATGGATGATCATGAGCTAAGTGTGCGATGTGTGTAATTATGATTATTATTATTATTGGGGCCTGCGAGCCTCTATTTTTCTCGTTTATTGTCGGGCCTGCGTGTCTGTGATTATTTATAATTACATGGAGAGATGCGGTGGGAGCATGGAGGTGATAGTGGGACCCACGATGCCGTGGCGAGAGATTATGTTGTATGGTGATGCGATGATCCGACAGAATCGATAATGACAAGATCAACAATCACAAGGCATGGAGATACGCCAATGCACACATAGATCCTATTGTGAGTGATTAGGCCCATTGGCTCGGGCTTAATCATATTAGGTGATGGCCCATGATCATCCGGTGTGGCTTGCATGTGTGATGTGTTATACACCTACTAGATATATATATATATATATATATGCATGTGATGTAAATATATATTAAATATGTATGTGTGTGACACGACATATTAGGAGACCGATAGAAAACAAAAAACCCCTCCTACGATAATATTAAGTCGGTAAGCATGAGATAATAAGATTGACCCATGTGGCCTTCCATCATTATAGGAAGAAATTGAATCCCAACATAGGTTGAGTTGGTCGAGTCACTTGAGACTCACCTATCTACATGATCGAGTTCTTACCTACGACATATATATATCACCGGTAACCTAAGGATATAGTATGACTTGGTCGAGTAGTCGAGAATATATCCATCGAATCAGACTCATCTTGTAACAATAGTGAGGATTTAACTTCATGGTTGGTCGAGCAGTTGAGACCATGATGATTCGGAGGCTGAACATGACGGGAATCATAAGGAGTTATGATTGACAAGAGTTGTCTATCTTTTAGGCTTAGTGTAGTTAGTCGAGTCCCTCGAGATTGCACTAAGATGCTAATTGGATCCGATCCCCACTAGGAGTCTGCCGGAGATTTTTATCTCCCGTATCACGTGATTCGCTAGGAAAATAGTGGGAGTACATTAAGATAGAAGTCCATATCTTAATTAATATTTTCTATAAAATTTGTATATTATTTAATTTACGCTATATCTTGCTTGTCGCTTGCAAGAACCCTACGTGGAATACTTGATGCCAACCGCCTCATTGGTCTAAAAGCTCTGCATTTTGAGAATTATTCTCGCAGAAGAAAAAATCGTATATGTCCTTAACATGATTGTGCCCACGCTGGAGGAAAGGATAAGCGATGATGAGATTGCTCGCTTTGTGAAGTATATAGATAGTCTTAGAGGATAACCTATATGTTGATCTTATACTTCAGTCCCTACCAGATTCCTTTTTACAGTTCATTATTAACTTTAATATGAACAAGTTTGATGTAACTCTCCCTGAGCTCCTCAATATGTTGAGGGAAGCTGAGAGTGCTATCAAGAAGGAGAAGCCAGTTCTCTACATTACTGAGACCAAAAAGAAAAGGAAGGCCAACAAGACCCTTAAGAAGGGCAAGGGCAAAGAAAGACCAGGTAAGGCAAAGGTTGCCAAGAGAGACCCAGCAAAGGACAAAGGACAATGCTTCCACTACGGTCAAGATAGGCATTGGAAGAAGTACTATAAGGACTACCTTATAGACAAGGCGAAACAGAAGCTTCAGATATATTCATGATCAGTCTTCACTTGTTAGATTTTCATAATAACACATGGGTATTGGATATCGGGAGTACTTATCACCTCTGTAATTCGTAAGTTTTGGCAAGACCTAGGAGACTGACTAGAGACAAGATGGGCAATGGAGCAAGAGTTGTTGCAGTTGCCGTTGGGGAGGTCACCCTGCATTTGCCTGGTGGAGCTATCATTGCATTAGATGCATGTTATTTTGTTCTCTCTATTATTAAAAATATTATATCCATCTCTTGTTTGACAATAAGTGGATATAAATTAGTTTTTGAGAATAATAGTTGTTCAATAATTATGGATGAGGACCCTTGTAAATGGCTTATATGTGTTAGACACTTCTCCACATATCATAAATATAAATATGTCTAAGAGGAAGAGAGATGAGATGAATAATGCAAACCTATGACATTATAGGCTAGGTCATATACATGAGGGAATGATTCAAAAGTTGCTAAAAGATGGATACTTAGATCAATTTGACTATGAGTCATATGTAACTTGCGAACCTTGCCTTCGTGGAAAGATGATCAACTCTCCTTTTTGTGGAATTGGAGAGAGAGCCATCGAGTTATTAGAACTCATACATAGTGATGTATGTGATCCCATGTCGACTCAGGCTATAGGTGGTTACTCATACTTCATTACATTCGCTGATGATTTCTCTAAGTATGAACACGTGTACTTAATGAAGTACAAATCTAAGGCCTTCGAGAAATTTAGGAAATATAAGAATGAGGTAGAGAACCAAATTAGAAAGAGTATTAAGACTCTTCGATCAGATCAAGGAGGAGAATACTTGAGTACAGAGTTCACCCATTTCCTCAAGGACAATGAGATTTTATTCCAGTGGACACCTCTTCTCAATGGTGTATCAGAAAGGAGGAATCACATGCTGTTAGATATGGTGCGGGCCATGATGAGTTTTGCTGACCTACCAGTCTAATTCTGGGGTATGCCCTAGAGACCATAACTTACCTTCTAAAATAGAGTTCTACAAAATCGGTAGTATCTACACCATATTAGATATGAAAATGAAAGAAGCTCGATATTAAGATTGTTAAGATTGGGGCTATCCTGCCCACGTTAGAAGACACAACCCCGATAAGTTAGAACCAAGGACAGAATGATGTACATTCGTGGGATATCCAAAGGAAACTTGTGGGTATTATTTTTATCATCCCGAGGATTGAAAGGTCTTTGTTGTCAAGAGAGCTATGTTCCTTGAGAAGGAACACAATCTTGATGGAAATAGTAGGAGTGATATAAAATTGAGCGAGGTTGGAGAACCTAACTCAAGCACCATTCCAGAGCCCGAGTCTGTTCAGGTACCTAACACACAAATTCCCACTTTGCATAGGTCTAGCAGAGTATCTCACCTGCCTGAAGGATATATGGGACATATCAGTGGAGAGGACTCTCAGGATGTTGATCCTCAAACCTATGAGGAGGCTATTATGAGTATAGACTCCGGGAAGTAGCAAGAAGCTATGAATTCTGAGATGGATTTCATGTACTCTAACAAGGTTTAGAACCTTATGGATGCGCTTGAGGTTATCGTAACCATCGACTGCAAGTGGATCTTCAAAAAGAAGATCGGAGTAGATGGAAAGGTAGAAACCTATAAGGCAAGACTAGTAGCTAATGAATATCATCAACGACAAGGAGTTGATTATGACGAAACCTTTTCACCTATAGCCATGCTTCAGTCCATTAGAATTCTTTTGGCTATTGCAGCACACTATAACTATGAGATATGACAGATGGATGTCAAAATGATATTCCTTAATGGCAATATCGAGGAGGAGGTGTATATGATATAGCCAGAGAAATTCGTATCCAAAGAGAGTCCATATAAAGTGTGCAGGTTGCTTAGATCTATTTATGGATTGAAGCAAGCTTTCCGAAGTTGGAGCATATGATTTGATGAGGTGATCAGATCTTATGACTTCTTAAGAACGAAGATGAGCCTTGTGTGTACAGGAAGGTAAGTGGAAGCGCTATCACCTTCTTGGTGCTATATGTGGATGACATCCTAATCATTGGGAATGATGTAGGAATGCTCTCTATAGTAAAGGCTTGGCTATCCAGAAACTTCTCTATGAAAGACTTAGGAGAAGCATCCTATATTTTGGGGATCTGGATCTATAGAGATAGATCGAAAAGGATGCTTGAATTATCCCAATCTACGTACATAGACTCCATTGTCAAAAGGTTTGACATGAAGAATTCCAGAAGAGGTCTCATACCAATGAGTCATGGAATATCACTTTCTAAGAGAATGTCCCAAAAGACTCTTGAAGAAAGGGAAGACATGGATAAGATATCTTATGCCTCAGCGATAGGATCTATCATGTATGTGATGCTATGTACCAGGCCTGATATAGCACATGCTCTGAGTATCACGAGCAGGTATCAGACAGATCCAGGTTTAGAACACTGGAAGGCAGTAAAGTATATCCTTAAGTACTTGAGAATCACTAAGGATCTTTTACTGATATATGGAGAAGGTAGCCTCTAGGTTGAGGGCTACACAGACTCAAGTTTTCAGTCTGACATTAATGATAGCAAGTCGAATTCAGGGTTTATTTTCACCCTGAATGGAGGAGCAGTAAGCTAGAAGAGTTCCATGCAAGATACTACTGCTGACTTGACCATAGAAGCGGAATACATTGCTACAGCAGAAGCAGCAACGGAAGGGGTGTGGATGAAAAAGTTCATCAAGGATTTGAGAGTCATACCAAGTAGCGTGGAGCTGACTCTCATATATTATGATAGCGATAGGGTGATAACGCTAACAAGGGAACCCATGTCTCATTAGAATTATTTTGAGGAGGTTCCATCTGATTAGAGCGATCATGACCCGAAAAGATATAACAATGAAAAGAGTTTCATCCGAAGATAACATTGCAGATCCACTAATGAAGTAGTTGGCTCAGATTGTATTTGAGCGTCACAGGGGTCTGATGGGGATCAAACACATAGGTGATTAGCTTTTGGTCAAGTGGGAGATTGCTGGTTGCAGGTGCCCTACAAGCCAATCACGTGAGTGATGGCATGTATGACACGCTATGTGATCTTTTTGCTTATGATTAATATTGATATATTCTCACATTATATTATCTGTAGCATATATACTGTGATGTCCTTGGTTCTGTGCAATGAAATTAAATTATGATGAGATCATGATAATGAGATCAATTCACCTTTAAACACAGATCCTAAATAATCCCAATCAAAGGTTACTCGAGAGGGACATTAAGATAACCGGACAAATCGATGTACTATATACCTGTCCATATGATGGAGGCGGCTGGTCTCATAGTCACTTGTGTGGAGACACTAAGGATATAGTACAGGTGCTCATTGGAGAATGAGTTCACTGATTGATCCGCTTATAGAATGCTGTATGGTTAATGGTACCTAATGTTAGATAGCGATTCCATAGTCTCATTTGTGTATTTAGTCCTTAGACTTGAGACACCAAGGATGCTTTGTATGAGTACTCCTTTCTTTGATGCCAGACTTACAGGTTTGGAAAGTTCCAGATTTGGTATAGCTGGTTATCGGGATTGGTAGCCAACCTTACGAAGGCAATTGAGTGCCAATAAAGGATCATCTACTCTCGATAACACGAGAGAAATATCCCATATGTGCTTGCTCAGATAAATCTCTAGCCAGGGTCATTCCGATTGAGAGAGAAAGAGTTCTCCAAGAGAATCCAATTAGAGCGAGACTATGACGGATTATGTATGTGACCTGATAGTACCATGTCCAATATACGGTCTCTGAGATATTATTTGGATGAGGGATTATAGATACATGGTAACTATGGACAAACAGGTACGATGGATTTAATCCCCCCTGTACCGTCTGGGGATTATGACGTAGTCGCATAGTACGTCCATAGTCGATGAGTCGAGTGAATTATTATGGGAATAATAATTCACTATATCAAAAGGAATTATGATGGGAGTGACTCATGGCCAGCTCAGTATCGGGCCTAGAAGGTCACACACATATGGTGGATGCTTCAGCGAATAGAGGATTGGATAGAGATCCGATTAGCCCCTATTCTCATTAAATGAGACTCTATGCTAATGTGCTCCTTGATTAAGGCCCAATTAAAGACCTAAGGAGATTATTGGATAGAGATCTAATAATGCAAGGTTAGTGGATAATTGGATGGAGATCCAATACCCACTAAGGCAGGAGCCCTATGGTTTTTTGTGGCTCTTTATAAATAGGAGGGGAGACTCATGGTTGATAGGCTGTAGCTTTAGCCACCACCTCCTATTCTCCTCCCTCCCTTTGTGCAGGAGTTGCGAGTTCAGATTAGAGGAGTTTCGCTACAGAGATCCATCGTGTGGACACCGCTAGAGAGGAGGACGCTTGACCTACTTCATCTTCTCCATCCGGATCTGAAATATAGGGATATACGATCTCCCTTGGTAAAATCAATCTCTTACATCGCAGTTTTATCAGTTTTTACGTTTTTCTCATGATTCTAATATTTTGCATGATGATTTGATCTGCGTGGGAAACTAGTTTTTGTTTTAATTTTTGCTGCATATATGATGCACATACTGAGGTTTCCCAACAAATTGTACACTGTTAGATATAGTGCGGTCTTTGATGAGTTTCACTGACCTACTCGTCTCTTTATGGGGATACACCCTAGAGACCGTAACTTACCTTCTGAACATAGTTATATCAAAGTCGATAGTGTCTACACTATATGAGATATGTAAAGGAAAGAAACTCGATCTTAAAGTATTTGAGATTGGGGCTGTCCTGCCTACGTTAGAAGACACAACCTCGATAAGTTGGAATCAAGGACGGAATGGTGCACATTCGTGGGATACCCTAAGGAGACTTTGGGGTATTATTTCTATCATTCCGAGGACCAAAAAGTCTTTGTTGCCAATCGAGCTGTATTCCTTGAGAAGGAACACATTCTTGATGGAAACAGTGATAGTGAGATAAAATTGAGCGAGGTTGGAGAACCTAGCTCATGCACCATTCCAGAGCCCGAGTTTGTTTTAAGTACCTAATACACAAATTCTAACTTTGCATAGGTCTAGCAAAGTATCTCACCCTCCAGAAAGATATGTAGGAATATCAGTGGAGAGGACTCTCAAGATGTTGATCCTCAGACCTACAAGGAGGCTATTATAAGTATAGACTCCGGGATGTGGTAAGAAGCCATGAATTGTAAGATGGATTTCATATACTCTAATAAGGTTTGGAACCTTATGGATGCACCTAAGGGTATCGTACCCATCGGTTGCAAGTAGATCTTCAAAAAGAATATCAGAGTAGATAAAAATGTAGAGTATAAGGCAAGGCTAGTAGCTAAATGATATCGTCAAAGTTGACTATGATGAAACCTTTTCATCTGTAGCCATGCTTAAGTCAACTAGAATTCTTTTGACCATTGCAACACACTATGACTATG
This sequence comes from Ensete ventricosum, assembly GCA_029747655.1. Classification (NCBI taxonomy): domain Eukaryota; kingdom Viridiplantae; phylum Streptophyta; class Magnoliopsida; order Zingiberales; family Musaceae; genus Ensete; species Ensete ventricosum. The sequence continues at coordinate 43,551,023 of JAQQAF010000001.1, forward strand.
ATATTCGACAGATAGATGTTAAAACGACATTCCTCAATGGCAACCTCGAAGAGGAGGTGTATATGATACAGCCAGAGGGATTCGTATCCAGAGAGAGTCCAGATAAAGAGTGCAAGTTGCTCAAGTCTATTTGTGGACTAAAGTAAGTTTTTTGAAGTTGGAACATAAGATTTGATGAGACAATAAGATCTTATGACTTTGTTAAGAACGAAGACGAACCCTTGTTTGTATAGGAAGGTAAGTGGGAGTGCTATCACCTTCTTAGTATTGTATGTGGATGACATCCTAATAATTAGGAATGATGTAGAAATACTCTCCACGGTAAAGACTTGGCTATCCAGAAATTTCTCCATTAAAGACTTAGGGGAAGCATCCTATATTTTGGGGATCTTGGATCTATAGAGATAGGAGGATGCTTGGCTTGTCCCAGTCTAGGTACATAGACTCCATTGTTAAAAAGTTTGGCATAGAGAATTCCAAGAGAGATCTCATACTGATGAGACATGGAATATCACTTTCTAGGAGTATGTCCCCAAAGACTTCTAAAGAAAGGGCAGACATGGATTAGATACCTTATGCCTCAGTGATATGGTCTATCATGTATGCTATATTATGTACCAGGCCTGATATAGTACCAGGCCTGATATAGTACATGCTTTAAGTGCATGAGCAGGTATCAAGTAGATCCAGGTTTAGAACACTGGAAGGTAGTAAAGTGTATCCTTAAGTACTTGAGAAGGTCTAAGGATCTGTTACTAGTATATGAAGGAGGTAGCCTCCAGGCTGAGGGCTACATGAACTCGACTTTCTAGTCCAACATTGATGATAGTAAGTCAAACTCAGGATATGTTTTCACCCTGAATGGAGGAGCAGTAAGCTGAAAGAGTTCCAAGAAAGATACTACTGCTGACTCGACCACAAAGGCGGAATACATTGCTACAGTAGAAGTAGTAAAAGAAGGGGTATGGATGAAGAAGTTCATCATGATATTGGAGTTGTACCAAGCAGTGTGGAGGTGATTCTAATATATTACGACAGTGATAGGGCGATAGCTTTAGCAAGGGAACTCAGGTCTCATCAGAATTGTTATGAGGAGGTTCTATCTGATTAGAGTGATCATGACCCAAAAAGATATATCAATGAAAAGAGTTCCATCTAACGATAACATTGCAGATCCATTGTCGAAGCTGTTGGCTCAGATTGTATTTGAGCGTCACAAAGGTCTGATGGAGATCAGACATATAGGTGATTGGCTTTAGACAAAGTGGGAAATTACTGGTTATAGGTGCCCTTCAAGCCAATCATGTGAGTGATGGCACGTGTGACACGCCGTGCGACCTTTTTTCTTATGATTATTATTGACATATTCTCACATTTTATTATATGTTGCATATTAATATTGTGATGTCCTTGGTTTTGTGCAATGAGAATCAGATTGTGATGAGATCACGATAATGAGATCGATTCACCTTTATACACAGATCCTAAATAATCTCGGTCATAGGTTACTCGAGAGAGATAGCGAGATAACCAGATAGATCGGTGTACTATATACTCATCCATATGATGGAGGTGGCTGGTTTCATAGCTGCTTGTGTGGAGATATTAAGGATATAGTACAAATGCTTATTGGAGAATGAGCTCACTGATTGATCCACTCACGGAATGCTATATGGTTGATGATACCAAATGTTAAACAGCGATTCCATAGTCCCAATTGTGTATCTGGTCTTTTGACTTGAGATACCAAGGATGCATTGTATGAGTACTTTTTTCTTTGACGCCTAACTTATAGGTTTGAAAAAATTCTAGATCTAGTACAGTTGGTTATCAGGATTGGTAGACAATCTTACGAAGGCAATTAAGTGTCAATAAAGGATCATCCACTCTTGGTATCATGAGAGGAATATCCCATATGTGCTTGCTCAGATAAATCCTTGGCTACGGTCATTCAGAATGAGAGAGAAAGAGTTCTCTGGTAGATTTCGATTAGAGTACTATAAACTGATTCCGTATGTGACCTGACAGTACCATGTCCAATATATGGTCTCTAGGATATTAGTTGGATGAGGGATTATAAATATATGGTAACTATAGATAGATAGGTCCGATGGATTTGATCCCTTTGTACCGTCTAAGAACTATGACATAGTGGCCTAATACGTCCATAGTCGATGAGTCAAGTGAATTATTATGGAGATAATAATTCACTATATTAGAAGGAGTTCTAATGGGAGTGACTCATGGCTAGCTCGGTATCGAGCCTAGAGGGTCACACATATATGGTAGATGCTTCAGCGAATAGAGGATTGAATGAAGATCCAATTAGCCCATATTCTCATTAGATGAACCCTTTGCTGATGGGCTCCTTACTTAAGGCCCAGTTAGAGGCCTAAGGAGATTATTGGATAGAGATCCAATAATACAAGGTTAGTGGGTAATTGGATGAAGATCCAATACCCACTGAGGCAGGAACCCTAGGGTTTTGGTGGCTCTCTATAAATAGGATGGGAGATTCATGGTTGATAGACTACAGCTTTAGCCACCGCCTCCTATTCTCCTCCCTCCCTCCCTCTGCATAAGAGTTACGAGATCAGATTGGAGGAGTTTCGCTGCAGAGATCCATCATGTGGATACCGCTAGAGAGGAGGACGCTTGACCTCCTTCATCCTCTCCATCCAGATCTGGAAATACAAGGATATATGATCTCCCTAGTTAAAATCAATCTCTCACGCATCGTTATTTTTCTATTTTTGTGTTTTTCTTACGATCCCAATCTTTTGCACCATGATTTGATCTACGTAGGAAACCAGTTTTTTGTTTTGATTTCCACTACGCATGTGATGCTCCCACTGAGGTTTCCCAACACCTCCTGCAAGATCAGCATACAAAGATCATGTAGCTTAGTAAGAAGCAGTCAGCTCGGTTCGATGGAGGCACTTGTAATTTCAGCAAGCTTCTGCAAATGCTATGTTATGATCATCGTTACTTCGTTCCCACGTTTCCCGCATAAGGTCACCTATTTTCCTTCATCATTTATAAGGTTGTTGGTGAGGACTATGATGAGTTGTTGCTTAAGGGATTCTTCAACTTCTATTGTTTGCATGTTCGCAAAGTTGACTAGAGCTTGAGTTGTGTAATCGGCTGACTGCAGGTCCTCCTTCGTGTTCTCCTCTTTAGGTTCGAGGTCCTCTTCTTCAGATTCTTCGGTAGGTTCTATTATAGGAAGCCTCCCATTTTTGCAGCAATGGTCACGGCTCCAAGGTTTGTTGCAATACTAGCATAAGCCCTTTGCCAATCTGTCGTAAAGTTCTTCTCTCGTTAACTTCTTCTACTGAGGTGACTGGCTGGTGGTGGATAGGGTCGAGGGTCTCTGTGCTACTAGTCGTGTGATGACTTTGGTCCTCCAAGCATCTTGGTTCAGCTTGTCTTCTTGTAGTTGTGCGAAGGAGATAGTTGCCATCATCGTGCAGGGTCATCATTCTTTGACATCTCGAATTTTTAGCTTTAATCCCTTGACGAAAGTTCCTAATAATTATTTTTTAGACCAGTATCTTGTTTGGTTAGAGAGTCTTTCAAACCTAGTTTGGTACTCCTGAATTATAGAGGTTTGGTGGAGTTTTGCGAGTTGGCCATTGATATTTTCGTGCTCGTACGGTTCAAAGCAAGTAGCAGCTCGCTCTTGAATTGTCTCCATATCGGGACACCGTAGGTGTGCTTGTACCATCGTACCATTGAGTGACTTCTCTTCTTAGATGGATGGTAGCAATGTCGACCATAGAAGCCTCATGGGTCCTGCGATAGAGGAAGTATCGCCCCATATGCGAAATCTACCCGATCGGGTCTTCGTCTTCCCATTGAGAGAAGTCCACTCTTATGCGTAGTCATAATGAGTCTATCGCTTGTTCTTTTGTCTTTGTTGGGTTCTCCTTGCCATCAAAACTCCTACAGTTGTGTGATCTTCTTGGGCTCGATGATCAGCCCAATTTAAACTCCTCAAAGAGAGCGCATAGTCTATCCTCTATATGCGTCTTGAAAGCCTCCAATTTGGCTTTGAATAGATCTACCGATGCCATGACATAAGGATCTCCAATTTGTCAAATAGATTAATTGAAGATGGTGGCTATAATTTTCAGGTTGAAGGCAATAGTGGCAGCAAGAGGATGAGAAATTGTGACTTTGATGATGTTGCAAAATCATCGAGGCTACAACGGTGCAATTTTCCAAGTGGCTTCTATGTTATTGGAGGATGGAGCCAAGGAAATATGGATCTGGAAGCAGCAATGACGGTGGAGGAGGAAGAGGGCAGTAACAATGCCAATTGCGGGTCTACCGTGATGCTGCAAGATCGTTGAGGCTGCAAGATCGTCGAGGTGGTTGTAGCAAAGGTACGACCGTGACAAAGGGAAGAAGAGGCAAAGAAGGGCATAATTGTTGTAGAGGAAGGCAGCAGCGGTGTGGCTAGCGCTGGAATAGCATGGAAAGAACAGTGGTAGCAGGGTCGTGCAGCCATGGCAAAAGATGACGGTAGTAGCGTGGATTGCTGATGGCTGATGGGGGTGGAAAGTAGAGATAGCAGCAGTGGGTAGCAGGTGTTAGAGCGAGAGACCGTTGCTGGTAACTTGGGCAATGAGGGATCACTGCTATTGTGAGTAAGTCAGATGGCAACGAGAGATCGCTGTTGGCAACTTGTGCAGCAAGGGATCATTGCTAGCTAAAACCAAATCACTGCTGGCCATGAGAGATCTCTACTAACAACGTTGTGTAGTGAGAGATCGCTATTGGTCATGTTGTGTAGTGAGGGATCGTTGCTGGCTGTGAGTAGCGGGAGATCGCTGTTGGCAACATTTGTGCAATAAGAGATTGCTGCTGGCTGTGACCAAGGAAGATGACAGCGAGAGATCACTGCTGGCAGTGTTGTGTAGCGAGAGATCACTACTGGTCGTGATCAAATCGCTGCTGGCCATGATCAAGGTAGATAGCTGTGAGAGATCACTGTTGGCAGCGATTGTGCAGCAAGAGATCGCTGCTGGCTGCGATGAAGGAAGATGATAGCGAGGTATCACTGCTGGCAGCATTGTACAGTAGTAATGCATGCTGTGGTTGAAGGATAAAGGGAGATTTGGTGGCTGAGAGATTGGTAGACTGAAGGTTGAAGGCTACGGTTTTAGGAATTAATAGGTTATTGTTTAGGGTGCAGTTTGGGCTACGGTTTGGTGGTGTTTTGGGGTTATGATGGCAATGGATGGAGGTTAGGAAGAGGGTTTTAGATCTGTGGTTGATGCAATTAAATATTTGATAGGAATCAGTGGAGGTTGGCGGTGAATATGTGCTGTCTTGGGGAGCAGAATTATCATCGAAGAAACAGTGATTTCTTGATGAAATTTCTAGTAGAAAATTGAGAATTTATGGAGAAAATTGATAGCAAGATCTTGGTTTAGATATTAGCAAGGATGATAGAAGAAATTAGAAAATTTCGGTAGTAAGACAACAAGAAAATTGTTGCAAGTTGCGATAGCAGAATTCTCCTCGAAAAATTCAGCGGTTTGTGACAAAAAATTGCAGCAACGTAAGGACATTTTCAAAGATGAGTTCAATGATAGATTAAATATAGATGAAAGCCAAGATAATCTATGAAGTATATAAAGATTTTCATCCAAAAAAATAATAATAACTTAGCTTAGAGGTAGCAATATGTAGAGACAGCGTCGTCAAAAACAATTATGGGAATTACTTGGCTGATGGTGGGTGATAAGAAGGGTAGCAAAAGCAGCAAGATCGCTGCTCTGATACCAGATGATAGAACCCCAGAGGAATTCTATGCGGATTGAACTTTGAGGGGGATCAACCCTTGGAACGCTATAAGGGTTCCTCCCTCCTATGTAGTCGGCCACAAGGCTGAATGAAGATTGTTCTTTGCTTGAATAAAAAGTAGTGGAGGCTACATGCTTATATAGGACTCCGAACCCTTACTCTAGAGAGACTCATACCTTAAGTGAAATACCTCTTTTACCCCTTTACCATAGCTAACCAACCCAAGAAGTAAAGGGGTCGGCGGCTAGGAATTCCTAACCTAGTGAGGACTCCTCCCTCAAACCCTAGCCGACTCCTCAATCAAGGGGGATGATGGCTAGATTAGGGGGATATTACATGACTCAAGGCTTTATTGACTCATTGACTTATTGGGCTTAGGACCCATCTAAGCTAGGGTCCTAACAAACTACACCATAGTCCTAATAAAATACAAGGGATCTTATCCATTGTACCTGTCTATCTTAAGTTATTATATAGTCCCTCATTCATCTAATATCCATGAGATTATATACCAGGCATGATACTATCAGGTCACATACGGAATTCGTCTAAGTCTCGCTCTAATCAGGTTCTCCTAGAGAACTACTCTTAATCTGACCAACTTGATAAGGGATTTACCTGAGCGAGAGCATATAGGATATTCCTCTCATGATTTCAAGAGTGGATCCTCTATTGACACTCAGTAGCCTTCGTAAGGTTGACTACTAATCCCGATAACTGGTTGTACCATATATAGAACTTTCTAGATCTGTAAGTCCGATGTCAAAGAAAGGAGTACTCAAACAAGGCATCTTTAGTGTCTCAAGTCTAAGGATCATATACACAACTGAGATTATGGAATCACTATTTAACATTAGGTATCATTAACCATATAACATTTATAAGCGAATCAATCAGTGAACTCATTCTCCAATAAACACATGTACTTTATCTTTAATGTCTCCACACAAGTGGCTATGAGACCAGCCGCCTCCATCATATGGATAGGTATACAACACACTGCCTCCATCATATTATATTTCTCTATTGCATGTATATTATGATGTCCTTGGTTCTATGAAATGGAAATCAGATTGTGATGAGATCATGATAATGAGACCGATTCACCTTTAAACATAGTCCACAAATAATCTCGGTCATAGGTTACTCGAGAGGCACATCGAGATAACCAAACAGACTGGTGTACTGTATACCCATCCATATGATAGAGGCAGTTGGTCTCACAACCACTCATGTGGGGACACTAAGGGTATAATACATGTGCTCATTAAAGAATGAGTTCACTGATTGATCCACTTATGAAATGCTAGATGGTTAATGATACATAATGTTAGAAAGTGACTCTATAGTCTTAGTTGTGTGTTTAGTCTTTAGACTTGAGACACCAAGGATACCTTATTTGAGTACTTATTTCTTTAAAGCCAGACTTACAAGTCTAGAAAGTTTTAGATCTTGAACAACTGTTATTAGGATTGATAACCAAACTTATAAAGGTAATTGAGTGTTAATAGAGAATTATCCACTCTCGATATCATAGAGGAATATCTCGTGTGTTATCGCTTGCATAAATCCATGGCCAGGTTGTTCAGATTGAGAGAAGAGTTCTCCGAGATAATCCGATTAGAGTGAGACTCAGACAAATTCCGTATGTGGCCTAACAGTACCATGCCAAATATACGAACTCTGGGATATTAGATGAATGACGGACTATAGATACATGGTAATTAAGGATAGACAAGTGTTAGGACTCTAGCTAGGGGAGTCCTGATTTAGTTTCATGGAAGAGGGCAATCATGTCAAATCTAAGGGGCATTCATGTAAATCTTATCTAGCCGACCCCTATTAAGGAAAGTAAGGAGGTCGGCTAGGTTAGGATTAGTTGAGGACGATATTTGAGGGGAGAGTAAGATGTATATTACCTTACTTAATTAACCACCTCTTATCTTAGTTAAGAGGGGTTGGTTGAGGAGGGGTTAAGTTAGAATAAGATTAGGATTAGTTTGGAGGTTGCTTCTTAGAGTTGGAGTAGGAGTTGTTAGGGGTTGTTAGGAGTAGGAGTCTTAAGTAGGAATCCTTTTAGGAGTTGGGGTTTAGAAGTCCTATAAATAGCATTGTAATCATCCACTTTTGATCATGAATAGATCAATCTTTCTTTAGCCAATGACTTGAGTACCAAGGAGGGAGGAACCCCTATAGAGTTCCAAGGAGGCCGATCCCCTATAGATATCACCCCAAGCTTAGAATCCGTAAGGGTTCTAACACTTGGTATCAGAGTAGTATTCTTGGCATCTTGTTGCACTTCCATAGCCATTCATTAGCCCCCCCCCCCCCCAGCTATCCAAAACAATTCCTACAATTGCTTGAAGATCATCATCGAATTTCGTCGTCATCTCCACCATCACAGATCATCCCTTGATCTACCCGTGAATTGCAATAGGTTCTAATTTTCTACCTTACTACTGCTGCAATTTAGTTATCCTTAATCCAAAAACCCAAAAAAATTATTCCCATATTGCTGCATAAACTTTTCGTCACAAAGTTTCCAACTTTATGATGAAAGTTACATCGCAGAATTCTAGCCGCACACCATTACTGTTTGATTTGTTGCTATGTTTTTACTGATCAAATTTCTACAAAATTTCTACCACAGCTTTATAACTTCCTATCCTCAGATCTTTCTTTGGTTTCATTAAAAAATCATCAAGATAACCTGCTCATCTTTTACGTCCAATCTGCTGTAGTTTAGATGTAAAAATCTGCTATAGTACCTTCCCGTGATCTTCGATTTTACCAAACCTTTTACTGTTGTTTTCTTCCACGAATTTTTTATCGATATTACCTTTCCTTACCAGAAGATTCTCTTTGAGTTTTACTTGAATCCTTATTTTAAATTGCTGGAAAAAAAATATCATCTATACTGTTGAAATCTTTCGATGAAAAAATTCTGTTGTAGTACCTTCTCGTATTCCTTGATCTTGCCAAAACTTTTGCAGTCGAATTATTCCACAAATTTTTTGATAGTATTATCTTTCCCTTGCTAGTGGATTTCCATTGAGTTTTACTCGATTCCTTATTATGCACTGCTGCAAAAGAATTTGACCATACTACTGAAAGCTTTCGCTAAAAAAATTCTGCAGCAACAAAATTATCTCTGTCGTTTGCCAAACCTTTTGCTGTCGTTTCCTTCCACAAAATTTTTGACAATATTATCTCTTCCTTTCAAGTAGATTCCCTTTGAGTTTCACTCAAATTTTGATTGAGAATTTCTGAAAAAAATTATGAGTTAACTGCTGGAATTTTTTTGATGAAAAATCTGTTGCTGCACCTTTGTCTTTCTTCTTCTCCTAAACCCACCTAAACCCAATTAACTTGCTGCCACCACCCAAGACGTCTTTATGGTATCCCTTTAGCCTTAAGACACAACCCTCATAACATATTTTTCTTACCCTAACAGCACCCAAAACCGCGGCCCAAAATAGTGACTATCGCAGCCTATTAACGCAGAATTCTGCACCACTACCTTTCGGTGTTTTTTGCTACGCCCATATATGATCCTTACCGAAATTTTTGTTGTCACCCAAGTTGTCTTTAGGGCACCCCTACAGCCTCAAGATGCAACCATCGTATCCTTTTTTTGATTTCCATAGCCAACCCAAACCACAGCCCAAACAATGGTCTTCCACAACCACCGAACCTTCCACTGATCCTATCTTCCGCAGCCACCAAAACTTGCCAAACCGATTGCTACCATCAACAGCAACCCTAAGCCACTCTTTTAACTCTAAACCTCTATCATCAATCCCCCCTTACAGCCCCAAATAGTAGCATCAACAACATCCTCTTTACTGAAAAATTTTGCTGCACTACCTTCGGTACTACTTGCTGCATCCACACCCAATTCCTACCAAATCCGTTGCTGTCATCAACAGTAACCCTAACCCATTCCTTTAGCCTTAAACCTCAGCCATTATACCCCTTCTATGACCCCTACAATAGCCCTAAATCATAGCCCTAGTAGCAACAAAAAATAGTAACCTTTCAGCCCTAAACTGTAGTCATCTGCCCTTTATCCACCACCTCTTTCGGCCATCAATCCACCAAACCGTTTCATATCACTAAACCAACAACAGGAGAAGGATCTTCACATCTTAGATCTGGAGGCACATGCAATGACATCTCAAGGTTCAATCGATGCCAAGTTGGAGGCCTTTGAATTACGCGTGGAGGACAGATTGCACGCCTTATTCGTCGAATTCGGATTGGGCCAATATCCGAGCCCAACAAAATTTCAACAAAGTACAAGTTTAGAGAGGCCTCTCAAAAAAAAAAAAAAGAACGAGCCACTAATATGAGGCAGCCATGCATGAGGGAGGACTTCCCTCGATGGGAAGAAGGAGACCCGACGGGATGGATTTCGCGCGCTGAACGTTACTTCCATCATTACCAAACACCGGAGGATTCCATGGTGGACACTGCTATCATACACCTTGAAGGAGATGCTATACGATGGTATAATTGGCTTGAATACAACTATGGGACTCCGACGTGGATATAATTCAAGTATGCGTTGGCCAACCAAGTACGAGAATATAAACAGATAACTTGCCAAGATCCGACAAACCTCTACGATCCAAGAATACCAGACCAGGTTTGAGGAATTATCTTACTTTGCTCGTGATTGGTCTGATAGATAATTATTAGGGATGTTTATCGAAGAACTCAAGCTAGAAATTAAAGGAGAGGTTAAAGCGCGACAGCCCCCCGTCGTGAAGGCTGCAATCTCTTTCGCCCAAATCCAAAAGGAATGACTGAACCAAGATGCTCGAAGGATGAGAACTACTCCTAGACCAGCGACATATAAACCTTCAGCACCCCTTGCTCCCAGTCGTGCTTCGTTGCCAAAGAAATTGACGAGAGAAGAACTTCACGATAGATCGACGAAGGGCCTTTGTTGGCATTGCAATGAACTTTAGAGCCGCAACCATCACTGCATAAAAGGGAAGCTTTCCATGATAGAACCTATAGAAGAATATGAAGAAGACGACCTTGAACCTGAGGAAGAGAACACAAAGGAGGACCCGTAGCCGACCGATTGCATGACTCACACTCTAGCAGGCCATGTAACAAGCGATGAAAGATGAAGAATCTCTTAAGCAGTAGTTGATCACCATCCTCATCAAGACTAGGAGCCCCAATGACCCTATGAATGGCAAAGTAAAGCAGGTGACCTTACACGAGAAATGTGGGAGCGAAGAAAAGACAACGCTTGGAGAAGTTTGCTACCTCCACCAAATCGAGCCGATTTCATCCTACCAGACTGCCTGACCTCCTTATGTTGATTTTACAGGAGGAACCACCAGCACATATTCGGCTCTATTACTATCCACACCCTTAGAGGGCCGAAGCTAAAAGGATTATCCAAGAGACACAAATCATTCGGCCACGACCTTCCCTTGCTATGACACTTTATCTCCAAAAGCTTTGTCTCTTTGTCTGTAGGGATAAGCTCTTCCTGAAGTTCCACATCCAGCTGAACTAGCTATGGCTTTTGATGCAGCACTCCCAGATCTCGAGCTACTTCCACTACTTCTCCCAGGAGCGGACTATGCTGTTCGAAGTCTTCCCTATTGATGATCGTAAGAAGATCAAGTCCCTCCAGCAATAGTACCAGCATGAAATCTATGATTGGATGGAGATCAAAATTCTAAAGGAATATGAGGAAGGCATCCACACGTCCACCATCTATGGGACCTTCACAGCCACGATACCATCTATATCGGTCTTAGCATTACCAGATCAAAATGAGGTGTTTGATATTGGAGCAGACAAAATAGGAGTTGAGATCGACACCACCCTCTTGCAAGCTTGCAGCCACCTAATCTGCACTAAGGCTCTCACTACATTTCACACGATGCATTTGATCTATAAAGGGATACTGATTATTACTAAATTTGAAATCTGGCATGATACAAGTCAACAACACAAAAGAGAGATAAAAATAGGCTCGATAAAATTACAGATCTTAACCTCCTTGGACTCAGAATGCTCACACCACCAAAGACCTTATCAAAGGGCAACAATTATTCCAAAAGAAGGCTCAGTTACTATTAAAGAATAATCAAGTGACAGCCCATGCAAGAAAGAAACAGCCACCCAATAAATACCGGAGCAGAAGAAAGTTTGCTATTGGATATCGAGTTTCTCTTTATCTTTAGCCCTACCAGTAGAAAATTTGAGCCTCATGGAAGTGGTCCCCCTGCTACTTTGGCCCTTACAAAATTGGGGATCATAATGGAGTTATGACTTATGGATCATATCAGTACATCAATTTAAAAATACAATTGATCCTCCAAGTATCTTGACGCAAATGGAAGTTTAGAAAGGACGACTCAACCCAGATCCATCCACCTGATATCCCAATTGATGAGGAGGTTCAAGTTCAGCTGATGATCGTATGGGATCATATGATCGTGATGTACCATCATCCAAATACTACTACCCCTGATGGAGAGATACAAGATAATGCTGGATCGTCGGACCATAATGTGCCTACCGTAGATACCACAAGGAAGCTTCAAGGAGAATTACAAATCGAGACCCAAAGTTCATGGAGCCTCTGAGGACAAAGCTGATTTGAAGAGAGCGGGTTTGTTAGGACTCTAGCTAGGGGAGTCCTAATTTAGTTTCATGGAAGAGGGCAATCATGTAAAATCTAAGGGGCATTCATGTAAATCCTATCTAGCCGACCCCTATTAAGGAAAGTAAGGAGGCCGGCTAGGTTAGGATTAGTTGAGGAAGATATTTGAGGGGAGAGTAAGATGCATGTTACCTTAATTAACCACCCCTTATCCTAGTTAAATAGGGGTTGGTTGAGGAGGGGTTAAGTTAGAATAGGATTAGGATTAGTTTGGAGGTTGCTTCTTAGAGTTGGAGTTTGAGTTGTTGGAAGTAGGTGTTGCTTCTTAGAGTTGGAGCAGGAGTCTTAAACCCTACTAGTCGACTATATAAGGGGTTGGATTAGGCATTGAGCTTGTATAGCCGCCCCTAGTTAGTCATCCCCTACTATAGTTAAAGGGGTTGGCTAGGGTTAGGGTTAAAGAGGAGGAGGTTTAGGGCCAAATTAGAGGAGGATTAGGAGTCCTAAATGCCAGCCACCCCTAGTTGGGCCATCTAGTAATTACTTCTTAGAGTTGGAGTAGGAGTAGCTTCTTAGAATTGGAGTAGGAGTTGTTAGAAGTAGGAGACTTGGAGTAGAAGTCATATTAGGAGTTAGGGTTAGAAGGCCTATAAATAGCCTTGTAATCAGCCACTTTTTTTTATGAATAGATGAATCCTTTCAGCAGCCTTTGAGTAGTAACTTGGAGGGTGGAACCCCTATAAAGTTTCAAGGAGGCGATCCCTTATAGAGATCACCCCAAGCTTAGAATATGCTAGGGTTCTAACACTTGATATCAGAGCAGCATTCTTGGCATCTTACTACCCTTCCATAGCCATCTATCATCCTTCCATAGCCGCTCAAAGCATCCCACAATTGCTTAAAGATTGTCGCCGAATTATGCCATCATCTCCACCACCGTGGATTATCCTTTGATCTCCTCGTGAATTGTAACAGGTTTTGGTTTCCTACCTTACTGCTACTGTAATTTAGTTATCCTTATTCTAAAAAACTCAAAAAAAATTGTTCCTATTTTGCTGCATAAACTTTTCATCGTAAAGTTTCTATCTCTACGATGAAAGTTGCACTGTAGAACTTCAGCCGCATAGCACTGTTTATCTGATCCTGCTGTTATATTTTTTCTATCCAAATCTATACAAAATTTTTATAACGACTTTGGCACTTCCTAATAGTAGATTTTCTTCTAGTTTTGATGAAAAATTATCAATATAAACAATTGATTTTTTACGTCCAAACTGCTGCACTTTAGATGCAAAATTCTGCTGTAGTTCATACCAGTGTTCTTTGATTTTACTAAACCTTCCGCTACCATTTTCTTTCATAAATTTTTTTATGGAATTAACTCTCCATACTAGTAGATTCCTCTTAAGTTTTACTTGAATATTTTTTGTGAATTGCTGGGAAAAATTGTGTCTTTACTATTGAAATCTTTTCGACAAAAAAATATGCTGCTGGACCTTTGTCTTTCTTCTTCTCCTTAACCAACCAAAACCTAACCATCTTACTACCACCAACTAAGGCATCTTTAGGGCACCCCTCTAGCTTTAAGACACAATCATCATAACCTATTTTCACAACCTTAACAACACCCAAAACTGCAGCCCAAAAATAGTAAACCCTTGCAGGCACAACCTTCTACCACCGATCTATTGTCCAAACCTTCCACCACCCCATGCCATTGACCCATCAACAGAAAAAAAGACAAAGACATCTTTGATCTACAAGTATATGCCATGGCTTCTCAGGACCCAACTGATGCCAAATTTGAGGCGTTGGAATCTTGGCTTGAAACCCGGCTTGAATCACGCTTAGAGGACAAGTTGCGTGCTTTGTTTGTAGAATTCAAAATTGGACAACCACCAAGTCCATCAAGATTCTAGCAAGGAGAGAGTTTAAAGATACCTCCAGAGGAGGATAGCCCTCGGACATGCTTTAGCCATGCATGAGGGTGGACTTCCCTCGATGGGAAGAAGGAGACTCGATGGGGTGGATTTCGCGTGTCGAATGTTGCTTCCGCTACTACCGAATGTTGGATGATTCTATGGTGGACATTGCTGTCATCCACCTTGCGGAGATGCTATTTAGTGGTATAATTGGCTTGGATACAACCATGGGACCCTGACATGGATTCAATTTAAGAATGCACTGCTGAATCACTTTGGACCGACAAAGTATGAAAATATCGACGACCAACTCGCAAAGATCCAACAAACCTCTATGATCCAAGAGTACCAAACCAAGTTTGAGAAGTTATCCTACCTTGTTTGTGATTGGACTGACTAACAATTGTTAGGAACATTCATCGAGGGCCTCAAATCGGAGATTAAAGGAGAGGTTAAGGCGCAGTAGCCCCGCACCGTAACAGTTACAATTTCTTCCACCCAAATACAAGAGGAATGACTCAACCAAGATGCTGGGAGGATGAGAACCACTCCTAGGCTTGTGGCATATAAACCTCTTTCTACTCCCAGCCATCCTTCGCTGCCAAAAAAATTGATAAGAGAAAAACTTCGTGACAGATCGGCAAAGGGACTTTGTTAGCATTGCGATGAACTGTGGAGTCGCGATCATTGCTGCATGAAGGGGTTCCTCCTATTGATTGAACCCCTTGAAGACATGGAGGAGGAGGTCCAGGAGCATGAGGAAGAGGTCACGGATGAAGAACACTAGCCGGTTAATATTACGATGCATGCTCTTGCCGGCTACGTAAACCCGCAAATGATAAAAGTGGGAGGACTTCTAAAGCAATAATTGATCACCATTCTTATTGACACCAGGAGCACTAATAATTTTATGAATAGCAAGGTTGTTGTTCAGATGACCTTATCTATTAAGGATTGTAACAAGTTTTTAACATTAAGGTCGCCGATAGACAAATTTTAAAGTGTGATCGTAGGTGCCCGCATGTGAAACTGTTGCTGTAGGATAAGAGATAATTGCATATTTCTTCCTCCTCCCTCTAGATGATTATGAGGTTGTGCTTGCATCGAATGATTGATGACATTAGGAGATGTTTCTTTGATAAGACCCCAGAAGGAGCCTTATAGATTTTGATTGCTGAAGGGGATCAACCCTTGGAATGCTATAGGGGTTCCTCCCTCCTAGACTCGGCACAAAGGCTGAATAAAAGATGATAATTACTTGATAAAAGAGAGGGGGTGACTACATCATTGTATAGGGTTGCAAACCCTAGCCATGGGGTGCTTGCCTAACTAAAATTATCCTTTGACCCCTTCTATAGCCTACCTCCTTTAGAGGGAACATGTGGCAGCTAGATTGGCTCTATAACTGATCTAAGCAGGGGGAAATCCTAGCCGACTAGCCCAGTAAAGGGGGTGGCAGCCACTAAGCCCTAAGGTCCCAAAATAAACTCTAGCCACACTTCTTTATAGGATAGAAGTGACTAGGTGGGGTTTTATTACAATCTCATAGGGTTCTTATTGATTACTTCTAAATGATTAGAACTCAACCCTGCTGGAGTCCTATCAAACCCGTCCTCTTCAAATCAGCCTTGTCCTCAAGGCTAGGGTTCCATGAGCTCCTCATATGATTCTCATGCTACCATCAACTGAACTTTGGCCTCCTCATTAGCTGGGGTGTTAGTTGAAAGGATTTGGGCCGAGTTGTCTTCTTTAAATTTCCATTTGTGGTGGGATACCTGACGGATCAACTATAATCTTGATCTGGTACGTGAATCTAATCTCCAAGTTAGGGCCCCAATATGATCCCCAATTTTGCAAGGCCCAAAGAAATAGGGAGACCATTTCATTAAGGCTCGAGTTTCTTGCTAATCTGGCTGGAGATGTAGAAAAACTCGATCTTTAATTTTTCATCCATTCTGAAGTTTGTTAGGAGGTCGTTTCTTCTTTGCATGTGCTGTCATATGATTAGTCTTTAGTGATAGCCAATCTTTCTTCTGGAATATTGACTGCCCTCTAGTATGGTTCAGGATGATGAGAGCCCAATCTGGCATTAGTATGAATTACAATTCTTTTAGTTTTACTCCTCTTTCGTGCCATGGACCTGTATCCGACCATATTTTAAATTTGGTAGTAATTAGTATCTCTTGTAAAAATCTTGTGTGGAGTGTGGGGAAAGCCTCGGTGTAAATTAGGAGTCGACCATCTTGCATAAGATAGCCCCAATTCCAACTCCTGACGCATCGGCCTCAATGACAAAAGTGCGATTGAAATCAGAAAGTGCTAGGACCAGTGCTGTCGTCATGGCAGCCTTGAGTCATTTGAGGGTTATAGAAGCTTGTTCCGACCACAAGAAGAAGTTTTTCTTCAGTAGTGACGTGAGCGGGGCACTAATCTTTCCATAATCTTTCACAAATTTATGGTAGTAGCCCGTGAGTCCAAAGAAGCCACGCAACGATTTTATGTTTGTAGGTTTCGGCCATCCTTGCATTGCCTCGATCTTCATCAGGTCTATCGCCACTCCATCCTCTGATATAATGTGCCCAAGATACTCCACTTTACGCTGTAAGAAGCTGCACTTTGATTGTTTAACATAAAGAGTATTCTCCTGAAGAATCGTTAGAATAGTTCGAAGTGTTGAAAATGTATATCAAGCATAGGGTTATAAATGAAAATATCTTCAAAGAACACCAATACTAACTTGCGTAGAAAACTTCGAAAGATGTTATTCATCAGGCTTGGGAAAGTAGAAGGAGAATTCGTAAGGCCGAAAGACATTACCAAAAACTCGTAGTGGTCATTATACCTGCGAAATGCAGTTTTTGGAATATCTTCGGTGTATACCCGAATATAATGATAACCGGAATGAAGATATTTGTCCTTGATGGTGATTGCATTCAAGACCCTATAATCAATGCACATTCTCCATGTACTGTCCTTCTTGCGCACTAGCAACACCGGTGAAGAATAAGGGCTGCAACTCTATCGAATCACCCCGGTGTCAAGCATCTCTTTAACGATGTTCTCGATCTCATCCTTCTGCAAGTGCCGGTAGTGGTATAGATGCAAATTTGCTAGAGATTTGCTCGACAAAATAAGAATACAGTGGTCATGCGATCGGTTAGGGGGCAGCTCACGCGGCTCCGTGAAAATGTCTGCGAATTCATCTAGCAAGAGGGCAAGCTTAAGATCTGAATTTTGTATATTCTCCCCCTTAGATGGCTACTGGATATGCATCAAAAATCTACCATGTGCTTTATGCAAAACTTTCTCCATTCATTACGACGTAACGGTGGAAATTTGGCTCCCGCGCTTGTCTCGTAACGTGACCTGTCTCCTTTTGCAATAAAATTTTATAATTAATTTAGAAAAATTCCATGAGATATCACCTAGTGTTATGAGCCATTCGATCATGAGTATGGCTTCATAATCATCGACGGGTAGAAGGAAGACATCAACTACCACTTCTTGGTCTTGGAGGAGTAGTTTCACCCGCAGGCACCGTTGGTCACAATTGAAGATTCGGTCGTCGGCGACCTTTACATCGAACTTGTTGTAACTTTCGATTTGAAGCGCCAAATGTGCAACAACCTTACTATTGAGGAAGTACTTGTACTACCCGTGTCGATGAGAACAGTGATGGGTTGCTATTTTAGAAGTCCTCCAACTTTCATCGTCTGTAGGTTGGAGTAGTCGGCCAATGCATGCATTGCGTAGTCAGCCGGTTAGGACTCTTCCTCCATGGCTTCTTCTTTAGGTTCAAGGGCTTCTTTAGGTGTTTCATTGTCCTTATCTTCCATTGATTTAATCACGACCCTTTTTGCAGTGATGTTCGTGGCTCCATGGTTCATTACAATGCTAACACAACCCCTTGGCCGATCATTTGCGAAGCTCGTCTCTTGTCAACTTTTTTAGTGTGGGGGCTTGGATGGCAATAGAGGGGGTAGTAGGCCTCAACATGGCTGGTCGAGGAGTGACCCTTGTCCTTCGTACCTTGTGGTTCAATCGTTCTTCCTAGATACGCATGAAGGAAATCACCGCCATAAGTGTGTACGGTTGCCGCGCCTTTACTTCTCTTCAGATCTCTGGCTTTAGGCCCTCAATAAAAGTACCTAAAAGTTGTTTCTCAGACCAATTCTCAGTTTGGTTAGATAAACGCTCAAGCCTTGTTTGGTATTCTTGTATTGTAGAGGTTTGATGAATCTTTGCCAATTGTCCGTCGATGTTGTCGAAATCAGTTGGTCCGAAGTGGTTTAGTAGTCCTTCCTTGAATTTTTGCCAAGAGAGTCCTCCATGGGTGTGTTCAAACCAATTGAACCACTGAATAGCATCTCCCTCGAGATGTATGGCAGCAATCTCCATCCATGTAGTGCCAGCAGTTCGGTAGAACCGAAAATAGCGCTCCGCGCGTGAGATCCATTCGATCGGGTCTCTTTCTTCCCATCTTGGAAAATCAACCTTGATGCGTGGATTGTTGGGATCAGAGGTGAAGTGTCCATGCTCTTGAGGGTCTTCTCACCGATCTGAAGTGTCTCCATGGTGTGACTTCCTCGGGCTTGATGGTCGGCCCATGCTGAATTCGACAAAAATTGATCGCATCTTCTCCTCCAAGCGGCTTTCAAAGGCTTTGAACTTGGAGTTGATGGCCTCCTCTGATGCCTTGGTGTATGCCTTTAGATCTATAATATTGAGATCTCTCTTTTGTTGTCGGGTTAGTGGCATGAGAATTTTGGAGAAGGGGGCGGTCGGTTGGAAGGTGAATCAGTTTGGATGGGAGTAGGCTACGGTTTAGGGCTGATTTAGGTGGTTGTTTGGTTTCGGTTTAGGGTAAGGTTTTGAAAGGTTTTTGGTAAGGATGGTAGGGTTTGGTGATGAGGAAAAGAGAGTCTAAAATCCTATAAAAAATAGCACTCAGATCCAATAGAATTCGACGAAAAAAGTGCTACGATGTGCAGTCCTGCCAAACAGATTTTAGTAAAAAGTTTGGTGAAATTTTGGTAGCATAACGGTAGGGAAATAGGGCAAAAGACGAAAGGTAGATCCTTCATCATAAAAATTCCAGAACTACATGCTGGTGAAAGATTACATAAGAAAACTAGTTCCAGAATGAATTCTTTTAAGAAATCAATCCCAGATGAAAGCCAAGTTGATATTTGGAATGGTATAAAAATTTTGGCCAAAAAGGAAGAACAAAAGTTTGGTTTCAAGATGCCAATAGACGGAAGGCAGGTTCTCTATTGTAAAATTTCAGCACTGCGCGATGAAGAATCACAGCGCTATAAGTCCGGATCCAAAAGGATTTTCTTTATGAGATCAGTCTTAGATGAAAGCTAAGACAATTTATGAAATTGTATAAAAGTTTTAGCTAAAAAGGATGATTAAAAGTTCAATTCCAAGAAGCAACAATCAGATGATAATTGCTTGATAAAAGAGAGGGGGCAGCTACATCATTATATAGGGTTGTAAACCTTAGCCCATGGGGTGCTTGCCTAACTAAAATTATCCTTTTACCTTTTCTATAGCCTACCTGCTTTAGAGGGAATAGGTGGTGGCTAGGTTGGCTCTATAGCCAACCTAAGTAGGGGAAAACCCTAGCTAACTAGCCCAATAAAGTGGGTGGCGACTACTAAGCCCTAAGGCCCCAAAATAAACCCTAGCCACACTTCTTTATAGGATAAAATTAGTTAGATAGGGTTTTATTACAATCTCACATGGTTTTTATTGATTACTTCTAAGTGATTAGGACTCAACCCTGCTAGAGTCCTATCATTCTTGAAATTTTTTAAAATTAATTATAAAATTTACAACTAAGGGAAACAGGTGATACTGCACAAGAAACGTGAGAGCGACATAATGATGATTTGCACGCAACGAATGGAGAAGGTTTTGCACAAAGCATACAGTGGCTTCTTGATACAACTTAAGCAGCAATCTATGGGGGAGCCGACAAAATTTAAAGACCCAAACCTACTCCACTTGTTGAATTTTCAGATTTATTCGCCGAGCCGTGCAGCCTACCTCCTACCCGTTGGCATGATCATCGTATTATGATTCTTTCGGGCAAACCACCAGTAAACACTTGGCCATAATGCTATCCTCACCTCCAGAAGGATGAAATAGAGAAGATTTTAAAGGAGATGCTTGAAACAGGAGTCGTTCGGCCAAGTTGCAGCCCCTACTCTTCGCTGGTGCTCCTCGTACGAAAGAAGGATAGAACTTGGTGAATGTGCGTCGACTACCAAGCTCTCAATGGCATAACCGTCAAAGACAAATATCCTATTCCAGTAGTGAATTGAGTTACTTGATGAATTATAGGGAGCACGGATCTTCACAAAGCTGGACCTTCGATTCAGATATCATCCAATACGAGTGTGCAAAGAAGACATACCAAAAATCGCCTTTCAGACGCACAATAGCCACTACAAATTTTTGGTAATGCCCTTTCGGTCTCACTAATGCTCCCTCCACCTTCTAGAGTCTTATGAATGATATTTTCCAGAATTATCTTTGTAAGTTTGTATTGATTTTCTTTGACGACATCCTTATTTATAGCCCTTCTCTTGAGAGTCATTTTAAGCATTTACGACTTGTTTTGACGATTCTTTGAGAGCATATTATTTTTGTCAAAAAATCAAAGTGTAGCATTTTTCAATAGAAGGTAAAGTATCTTGGGCACATCATATCGGAAGGAGTGGCAAAGTGGACCCTTCCAAAATTGAAGCAATGTAAAGTTGGTCGACCCCGAAGAATATAGTATGTCAGTTTGACCGAACCACTATAAAAACACTGTGAGCATCTCTATCTTATCTTATTTTAATTCTACTTTTGAACTTATTTACGATTAACTAGTTCTAAGAAAAGCTCGAGCTTCTCCTTTCGATTTTGTCTTTAAAATCGCTCTCTAACTTATTTACTTTTAACGAGTTACAACAAAAGCGCTTTCAATTTTAGTTTTACTTCAAGCGAAAGAACTAAGTTTTTATCACTTCCATGAATTCACATCCCTCCCCTCTTAATGCAAACTTAATCCTAATAGTTGGTATCAAAGCCATGTTTACTTAATTGGATTAATACCTAAGCGAGTTAAATGATTTTTTCTAGTATTAACGAGGGTTATTCTATCACACTGCCTTCTATATTTAATGAGACATACCACACCTACTGAAAAAGTAGGATGAGAAACTTTTTTATTTCTATGGGATTTGAGTTATGAAATTTAGTTGAAAATGACTTTTAAGAAGTCTTTCAATCCCATAAATGATTGAAATGATTATGAAAGAAAGATATTTTTTTGAAATGTCAAAGATATGAATGATTTATTTTATGTTTTGGACAAAAACAAATTTAATTGAGTTTCTGCTAGTGATTATGCTTTTGATATATAGCACACATTAGAAGTCACACATAAAAATATAAGTAAATGAATCAAAAAGGAATTTCTTAGTACATAATCATGAAAAAACTTACAAAGACGAACATTAAAACAACCTTTTAAAGAATATGAAAGATTTGACACTAAGAACAAAAGAAGAACACCTTTTAAAGAATAAGAAGTACACTGAACTGAGAACAAACGAAGAACACCTTCAAAAGAATAGGAAAGACATTGGACTAAGAACAAAAAAAGACTCATCAAATGCAATCTCGAGTGATGAGGACTATGACATTTAACTTATGACAAATGAACCTAAAATTTTTATAAAAATTAATAAAACAAAATAATATATTAAGAACAAAAATAAATAAGGTAGCTCAGTAGGAATTGGACTAGTGGATAGCAATCACCGAACTGCTACTAGCCCAGCTCAACTCTTATTAGTAGCAATGTCAGTTTCAACCAAGCAAAGACAGGCTCAAAGACAAGAGCGAGAGACTTAACCAAGGCATTACTAAGGAATGAAGACAGCACAAGGTTGAAACGGGGAATACAGAATACAAGTGAGAAACGGGACACCCAGAGACAGTAGGAGGTTAGTAAGACTAAGATCAAGGAATGGTTGGTCTAGTTTGGTAGTTAGGAGCGACAGACTTGTAGGTGAACATAGGATTTAGTTCCAGGGAAGGTGGACTGAGAAACACGGTAGTAATAATGGGAGTTGGGATACAGAACTCTACTAAGCAATGGAAGAATCATAAAAGTTTTCTTCTTTTTCTTCTACTGATCTTGGACACAAAAAACTAACTACAAATTATGAATCAAAGAAGACACAATGTCTTGCTATGAACGCAAGAAGCTAGGGTCCTCCGAAGATCAAGAAGACAACCAAGACGAACTGACCAACCACATGCTCATGGCCATCCATGATGAGGTAAGTAACTCATCCGAAGTCTCTTTTACATTTGATGAGTTGCTAAATACTTTTCATTAATTATTTGATGAATTTATAAATATTAGTAGAAATTATAAATTACTTAAAAGGATCATGTATTATTTATTAGTAAACTTGAAACCTTGCATGAAGTATCAACATCATGCATTTCTTGCTCTAAATGTGAGACACTAGATGCAATTAAAAAGAAAAATATCATACTACAACAAACCTTAGAAAAGCTTAAAATAGATAAAAAAATATATTTAAACATGATCCTTACTAATAAGGGTCATGTTCATAGAAAGTAAGATATTAGCTTTGTGGGTAGTACTCAACAAAAATAAACTTTGTTTGTTAAAGGACCCACAGTACATTCTTCACCCGAAAACAAATGTAATTTTTGTGGTTGACTTGGACATTTTGCCTATAGATGCTCATTTAGAAGACATAGTCCATACAAGTTAGTTTGGGTTCCAAAAGGAACCATAAATAATCAAATGCTATTAGTAAAATTAGGAAAAACCTTTCATGAGGGACCCAAAGTCAAATGGGTACCTAAACTAAAACCCCTTTCATTATAGTCTTGTCTCCAAATGAAGGCTAGGAGCATAAGATGGTATCATGATAGTGGATGCTTAAGGCATATGACTTAAGATCTAACACGTTTTTCAAGCTTACTAGCCAAAAATAACAAAAATAAGGAAAGATTTTTTGAATCAAGATAATTGAAACTTGATGATTTTTGTTTTGATTATAATAAATCCTTTTAAGATGGTTCATGGTTATATAATTAATCTTGATTATTTTTTTATGATGTATAATTAGGGCATATTAGTATAAAAATGAATTAGAACAAAAGAACCTTATATATTTTTAATGAAAAACTATCTACATTGTCTTCATTGAAATTTCTCAAAAAGTGATTTTGATCTTGGATGTGTTTTCATATGATGTTTTTTAAAGAGATGATATATTGGTGTCTATGATTTGAGATATATTAAATAACATTCTTAACTCTTAAAAATATTTATCCAAATAAATCTCATTTTATATGCGTCTAAGTTTTTTATTAATCACTTCTCTACGATTCTTCTTGGTATTAACTAAAGGAATATTTATCCATATGCACCATGATATATCACTAGACTTTTGAATATTATTGGCTTATATATTGAATGATTAATTTGAATGTTATATTGATTGAAATGATAAATGAGCTATATGTTGACTTTAGATACGATTGATAGCTTAAATGTTAGGTTAAAAATTATTGGCTTGATTGATAGCTTAAATGTTAGGTTGAAAATTATTGGCTTGTATGTTGAACGATTGATTTGAATGTTTGAATGTTAGATGAGTTGTATGTTAACTTAAAATCGATTGTATGTTGTATGATTGAATGCTAGATTATTCTTGAGGCATGAAATAAGATAAAATAAATAATAAAAAATAAAATGAGCTTGACAATTGTATAGTAGTAACACATTGTACTAAGTCTACAGAGTTAGATGTACTTAAGAAGGAAAAAATCATTGGAATTAAAATAAATTGAATTTTTTGTTTAAAAATATTTTATTATTTTTAATGTGTTATATTAATGATCTTGATATTTCTTTTGAAATGATACTTGGTTTTCGGTTTTAAACGATAATGCATGGATTTGACATAAAACATAAAGGTATTCTTGAATGAAATAAATTACATAAATTAAAATATAGAAGTGGAATGCATTTTTCCTGAAAATGTCTCTATCCTATTAAGTTTTCAATAAGAGATAAAGTGATAAATTTATATATACCATTATTTTTTAATCTCTTGAACTACCAAAGTGATTTTGATGATTTCAATTTGAATGAGATTTTTTTCCAACCGAATCATGAAGTTTCTTTTTATTTTTTGACTCGAGGTATCTCTTATGGAAATCAAATTTTTTAACTTTTTTTGACTTGAGGTATTTACTAAAAAGTAGATTTATAATCTTGATAATTATAACTTGAGATTTGTTTATGAACTATGATCTTAATATCTTGATAATTATGACTTGAGATTTTTATAAATCAAGATCATTCACTATGATTCTTGTATTTATTAAAAATAATTATCAAAATAAATTATATTTTTTTCTAGAGATCTCTATTATATGAATTAAGATTTTGCTAACAAAATTGATCTCTTAAGATTTATTTTTATCATTTACTTAAGAGGAGATATGAATCATGATTTTTCTCTTGATATCTCGAAACTCATGATTTAAGATTTCTTTTGAAGATCTCTTACTATTTAACCTCCTAAGATTTATTTTTGTCATTCAATTAAAAAAGAGAGATTTATTAAAATAAATAATGTCTTTTGGTTCTTATGACTTGATCTATCATACTATATCCAAAATGACATGATTTTCATATTATAATCTCTTTGTATTTATGATTATGAGTAGAACATTGATCTAAAAGAAAATTATACCATCATATTCTTTTTTACTATGATAAAGGGGGAGATAAAATTGCTATCTTGCAACATAGACATTGAATGTGGAACAATTTGAAGAAAATTAGATATGAAAATTTTTCTAAATGCGTAAGTTGCTCTTATATTTTTTGAATTTCTCATTTTTATAGAATGAGCTTCTTCTTGAAATTTACATGAGATTATTTTAAATCTTTCAAATGCAACAGTTGCTATCATATTTTTTCGGATCTCTCAGCTTTCGAAATAATTACACATCATTCTTTCCTCTTGAAATTTACAAAAGGAAAAAAATATGATTCATGAACTTTTTGTGATACTTGATTCTCTTTCGAATCCTCCCTCTTAATATTTTATTATTGGATTCTTAGATTAGTGAGCTCTCTTTTGAATTCTCCCTCTTAATATTTGATTCTTGGATCATTGGATTCATGAGTTCTCTTTTGAATCCTCCCTCTTAGAAAAAAATAATTTTGATTCTTAGATTCATGAAATTTTTGTCTACTTGATCCTCGATGCAATGCTTACAAATCAATCCCTTCTCTTGATATTTGATTCTTGGAATTTTGGAAATACTTGATCTTTGATCCTTGATTCTTGGACTCCTGGGTATACTTGACTCCTCTCTTCTTCTTCTTCTTCTTCTTCTATTTTATTTACAAAGGGGGAGAAAGAAATTTGATGTCTTAATTGTGATTTGATTCTTTTTGTTATGAATAAATTCTTCTCTTTTTCTTCTTTTTATTTTACAAAGGGGGGGATATGACATGTTGATGACATATAATATATATTTGTGATAAACATTCTTATATTTGTTGAACATTTCTCATTTTTTTAGTAAATGACAAAGGGGGAGAAATGGTATGTTGATGACATATGATAAATATTTGGTTTGAAATTTTTATCATATATGCTATGCCTACTAAAAATAATTAAAAATTCACATATGGGGTCGAAATTGTATGTTAAACATTTCTCCTTTTTATTGATAACAAAGAGGGAGAAATGATATATTGATGATGCTAGGTTTACAATTTTTATCATGTGAAACATATTTTGCTTAAAATTTTATCATGTGACACCAAAATAATGAATGTGTTATGAAAATTTTATCATATATGGTATCATGGTGATGAATGGTTAAATAGTTAAAAATTTTCAATGTTTTAGTTTTATGCATGCAATGCTCAAAGCAATGTTGACTTGTCATTGATATCATGCATGAAGTAAAGCTGAAATATTTTTAAATTGTATATATTATGATTTAAAACTATAAGGATGCATAAGGTATATTATGATTTTAAAGCAATTTGGGGCCTATAAATACTCCAAGTTTTTTTGCATTCTATACAATAATTTTGGGGATTACATTCTGTGAAAAAATTATGTGTGAATTGTAAGAAAAAGAAAAGGGGAAAGGAGAGAGCTTAGAGTTACAAAAATTATTGAAGTCTCTCTTGTAAGCAAGTGTAAGTGTTTGATCTTCACCCAAAGAAAGAGGACTCGAGAGTGGATAGGCTGGTTCGTGCCGACCCACTATAATTGTGAGTGTTCTTACTTATTTCATTTAATACTTATAATTGTCGAGCTATTAATTTATTTCAATAAAATACTAATAGACGCTTCTGATTTTATTTACTCCTTGAAAGTAAGGTTTCAAGTTAAGCACTTCTAAGAAACATAACATTTTATTTTGAATTATTCACTTACTTTAATTGAACGAAAAGCTTCCGATTTTTCTATCTTGTTTCAAGCGAAAAGTGTTCGTTAAAAAGAGAATAAGTGAAGAATCTTGCACTTATGACCATCTTCAACGAGGTTAATGATTCATTAAGTATTTCTTCTATGGAATTATGAAATATGTTTCATGATTTGTTTGATGAGTTTAGAAAACTAGCAAATCTTTTAAGTTGTTTAAGAATGATCATGATTTATTAGTTAGTTAGTAAACTTGACAACATGTTTGATTCATTAATATCACATAACTCATGTTCTAAATGTGATATGCAATATAATGTTAAAGAAGATAACATCATGCTTAAGACAACATTAAATTTTTTTGAAATTACGAACAAATCCCTAAATATGATCCTTGACAACAAGGGTCATATTGATAGAAGAAATGACATAGGTTTTGTTGGTAGCATTCAACAAAAACCAACCATTTTTTTAAAGGATCTATCTTAAATTTACCACCAAAAATCAAGTGTAATTTTTATGGAAAATTAGGATATAACGCCTATAAATGTCCATTTAAAAATTATAGTCCACATAAATTAATTTGGGTTCCTAAAGGAACCATAAACAACCTTAAGCCATTAGAGAAAATGGAAAGAACATCTCATGAAGGACTCAAAATCAAATAAGTTCCTAAATAAAAGCCTCCCATAATATAAAGTTACCTCCTAACAAGGCTAAGAGCACTAAGTAATATTTTGAAAGTAGATGCTCAAGGCACATGACTTAAGATCTAATACTCTCTCAAAACTCACTGGCCTAAGTAATAATATAAAATTATTGAAATAAAATCATTGGTAATGAATCTTTGGATAACTCATTAATCTTGATTGCTCTAACTTTGGCATGCTAATACAAAAATAAATTAGAGACTTTATCAAAATTCAAATTTATAAAAGAAAGATTTTGATGATGATTATGATTTAATGATAGGTTCAAAATTATTGGCTTGAATATTTGTTGATTTAAATGCAAAGGCTATTGTTGAATGATTTAAATATTATTGTGTTTTCGGCTAAGTTAAATATTATTGTTGAATGATTGATTTAAATGGTTGAAAAATTATATTTTGAGATTGAATGTGTATTATTAAATAATAGATTACTTTTGAAATTGAATATGAAATAAATAAAAATTTAGAAATGAGTTTGTCAACTCCTTGCACTATGTGTAAAGAGTTAGACTCACTTCAAATTAGAAATTTAGAAAGGTTGAATTTTGATTGAAGATGTTTTATGTTCAATGAAACCATGCTTGATGATTTAATGATATATAGTGATCGTGCTTAATGAGTTTATATTTTAAAATTATGCGTGATGATCTTTGTGATTTATAGCTTATTAATCTTTGCCATATGAAAGTTTTATTTTTAGTTTTAAATTATGATGCATGTTTTTTTATTTGGCTTAAAAGACAAAGGCATGTTTGTATGAAATAAAAAGGGAATACATTTTTCTTAAAAAAAATTATCTTATAATTTTTCAAAAAGAGATTAATGAATCGATTATGTTATTTTTTATGAATCTCTTGTACTATGAAAATGATTTTGATGATTTGAACTTCAATAATTTATTATCATGATTTTTGAAGTTTAGAAAATAAAACTTGAAATCATTACATCAATACTTTAATTATGAACTTTATATAAACTTCTTAATTGCTACTTTGACAATGACTAAGGGAGAGACAAAAGTGATATTTTGCAATAACGAATTTAAATACTTTGATTATGAAAAACCGTCATTGGATGAGGAGTGATTTGCTAAAATGAAAATTATGAATTTTAAATACATGAGATTTGCATGATTGGATTTCTATTTTACTTAGAATTTTGAATACATAAGATTTCTTGATTACTTTTGTTGAAATTCATAAATAATAAGGAGGGGCAAATTTTTTAATTTAAATCATGTTTTTTGGTACTTAAAGATTTGATTTTATAACACGATCTCCTTGTACTTTTGGGCATAATTTGAATATAGATGTTAAGATGAAATTATGCAATCATATTTCTTTCTTGACAATGATAAAAAGTGGGAGATAAAATCATCGATATAGTTAGAAGCAAATTGGATATGATAACATTGAACGGTAAATAATTTGTTTAAAATAAAATTTTAAATTTTAAATTTTCTAAATACATACAAAATGCATGATATGCTTGATTTACTATCTTGCTAGAAATTTGCATAAGATAAATTAAATTGCATGGGTAGCTCTTGATTTTTTCTTAGATTTTAGAATTTACATCTATAAATTTTACATCTATAAAGTAGAGTATTCTTGTGATTTTTTTTACTTCTCCACCTTATTCTACCTTCTTGTTCACATAAAGTGGCGAAAGGAAATCACTAGTATTTCAATAGACCGATAAGTCTATTGATTTCATTTTAAATCTCTTGAAAGTGATTTTGATGATTGTAAAATTGAATGAATTCTTTACCTATATCATGCTTTTGATTCCTCGAAATTATAACTTGAAATCCTTTATGAATCAAAATCTCTTATCATGTGTTCTCGTATTATTTAAAAGGAGATTTTTTATATAAATCATGATTTTGATAACTTGAGACTTATGCATGAATCAAGATATTTTATTTGTTTCTCCTATGATTTATCTTTTGATATTCATAATTTATCTTCATGAATTGTATATCTCATCACCATATTAATTTTTCTTGATATATTTCATGTGATGATATTTACAATTTGTCTTCATGAATTGAAAAATGATCTAATGAGAAAAGTTTTGCACTATTATGACCATCCCTTCTTTTTTACAATGACAAAGAGGGAGCAAAAGTTGCTCGCTTGCTCTTCTCAAAGGAGAAGCAATCCTTGAAATATTATTTGCTTAAAATATTAATTACTTCATTACACTTGAATTCAAGAGTATATGGTTTTCTTGAATTTAAGTTTTCCTTATTATGGCATGGACTTAGGGGGAGTTAGGATTAACTCCCGTCATCAATTGATTGTCATCATCAAAAAGAGGGAGATTGTTGAATCTCAGATTTTGATGATGAAATCAATTGATTAGTGTTTAATCTAACATGTGTGTTAGATGAAGCATTGCAGGTCTAACTATGAGAGAGTAATTGAGTTACAGTCAGATTATGGGCCAAGATCAAGCTTGGGCATTAGGCCGGGGTTCGGACAATGCAGTGGGACCTTGCTTGGAGTTCGCTAGGAGATTCGCCGAAGGGATCGAGAAGCTCGTTGGGAACACGCCATGAGATCACCAGAAGAAGATCGTAAGACTTATCGCAAGAATGCCAGAGGCTGCTAGAATGGCGAGAGTTAGGTCTTAGTTTAGCTTGTTGGTCATTAAGAGTTGTAATCATTGAGTCGTAGTTAGGGATTGAGTCCTAATTGAGTTTGATTTGGAAGAAATCCAAATCAACTCAATAAGGCAACCAGGTCCACTATGGGGTGTGATTGAGCTCAGGTTGAGCTCAATTAGTTGACTAGGGGATTGGTCAACTGATGGTTCAAATTGGGAATGGAAAAGTGAAGGGAATCACTTTTTTGGGATTCCCGACGGATGAACCACCAGTGAGCGGCTGTTCAACCGACGCCGCCCAGGTTTTCGGGCGGCTAAACCGCCCAGGATGGGCCAGTAAACCACCCATAGTAGGATTTTGGGTGGCTATCAGCAGTTGAACTACCCAGGCTGGGCAGTTGAACCACTCGTACCCTGGACTCTATGTACTTTCGACGGTTGACCTACCCTAGGCCTGTGGTTAAACCGCCTGTATCCGGATTTTTCGAGTATGTTTGAATTTGGGTTCTAATTTTTTAAGTCATTTGGGGCCTATAAATATCCCAAGTTTATATTCTACACAACAATTTTGGAGATTACATTCTGTGAAAAAATTAAGTGTGAATTGTAAGAAAAAGAAAAGGGGAAGGGAGAGAGATTAGAGTTAGAAATTTTTTTGAAGTCTCCCTTGTAAGCTCAAGTGTAAGGGTTTGGTCTTCAGCTAAAGAAGATCGGTAGTGGATGCCAATGTGCCTTAAGGAGGAGGAATCGGGAGTGGACGTAGGTCGATTGGTGCCGAACCACTATAATTGTGAGTGTTCATACTTGTTTCATTTACTACTTACAATTGTCTGGTTCTTAATTGCTTTCAACAAAATACCAATAGATGCTTCTGATTTTATTTACTCCTTGAAAGCAAGGTTTCGAGTTAAGCACTTCTAAGAAACTTAGCATTTTATTTTGAATCATTCACTTGCTTTACTTGAACGAAAAGCTTCTAATTTTCCTATCTTGCTTTAAGCAA
Organism: Ensete ventricosum; assembly: GCA_029747655.1. Classification (NCBI taxonomy): domain Eukaryota; kingdom Viridiplantae; phylum Streptophyta; class Magnoliopsida; order Zingiberales; family Musaceae; genus Ensete; species Ensete ventricosum. The sequence goes on from JAQQAF010000001.1 coordinate 43,582,233, forward strand.
AAAGTTTTTGTTAAAAAGAGAATTTACGCTTGCACTAATTCAACCCTCCCCATCTTAGTGCTAATTGATCCTAACAATTGGTCTCAGAGTCACATTTTTCTCATTTGGTTTAACAATCACAAAAAATGACTATTTTTGGCTTTTAAGAGGGTTTTTCTATTGTTCGTCCTCCCATGTTTAATGGGATGTACTATACTTATTAGAAAACTCGATGAGAGTTTTCTTGCTTTCCTTAAACCTTAATTTTTAGAATATTGTAAAAAACAGATTTGAAAGGTCTTTTCTTCCAATTAACGATTGAAATGATTTGGAGAAGAAGACTTTCTCTTTAAATGTCGAGGCTATGAATGCCTTATTTTGTGCTCTTGACAAGAATGAGTTTAATCGTGTTTCCACTTGTGATTCGGCTTTCGATATTTGACATTCATTAAAAATTACATATGAAAGCATAATTAATCTGAAAGAATCATTAAGTAAGATATCTTGTAAAAATGAACAAGAAGAACACCTTCCTAAGAATTTGACATTGAGAACCTAAGAACACCTTCCAAAGAATCGAAAGGAATGTGAACCGAGAAGAACATATGACTCCTCGAGTGAAATTTTGAGTGATAAGGACTTTGAACATTCGATAAATGAACCGGATAAATTAATGAACATAAACCATAAAAATGATCTTAGGATAGACAAACTTCTTGCTATGAAAGCAAGAAGCTGAGGCGCTTCAAAGATGAAGAACATAATCAAGAAGAAGTAGAGAATCTTGCACTTATGGCTATCGACAACGAGAATAGTGATTCATTAAGTATTTCTTTTTCAGAATTATTAAATATGTTTCATGATTTGTTTGATTATTTAGAAAACTTAGCAAATCTTTTAAGTTGCTTAAGAATGATCATGATTTATTGGTTAGTTAGTAAACTTGACGAAATGCATGATTCATTAGTATTACATAACTCATGTTCTAAATGTGATATGCTAGATAATGTTAAATAAGAGAACATCATGCTTAAGACAACATTAGAAAATTTTGAAATTGGGAACAAATCTTTAAATATGATCCTTGCCAATAATGGTCATATTGATAGAAGAAATAACATAGGTTTTGTTGGTAACATTCAATAAAAACTAACTATTTTTGTTAAAGGATCTACCTTAAATTTGCCACCAAGAATCAATTGTAATTTTTATGAAAAATTAGGACATAAAGCCTATAACTGTCCATTTAAAAATTATAGTCCACAAATTAATTTGGGTTCCTAAAGGAATCATAAACAACCTTAAGCCATTAGAGAAAATGAGAAGAACATATCATGAAGGACCCAAACTCATATGGTTACCTAAATCGAAACCTCACATACTATAAAGTTACCTCCTAACAAAGCTAAGAGCACTAAGTAATGTTTTGAAAGTAGATGATTAAGATACATGACTTGAGATCTAATACTCTTTCAAAGCTCACTAGCCTAAGTAATAACAAAAAATTATTAAAATAAAATCATTGGTAATGAATCTTTGGATAACTCATTAATCTTGATTGCTCTAACGTTGGCATGCTAATACAAAAATAAATTAGAGACTTTATCTAAATTCAAATTTATGAAAGAAAGATTTTGATGATAATTATGATTGAATGATAGGTTTAAAATCATTGGCTTGAATATTTATTAATTTAAATGCAAAGGCTATTATTGAATGATTTAAATATTATAGTGTTTTTGGCTAAGTTAAATATCATTGTTGAATGATTGATTTAAATGGTTGAAAAATTATATGTTGAGATTGAATGTGTATTGTTAAATGATAGATTACTTTTGAATTTGAATATAAAACCAATAAAAATTTAAAATTGAGTTTGTCAACTCCTTGCACTATGTGTAAAGAGTTAGACTCATTTAAAAGTTGAAATTGAGATAAGTTGAATCTTGATCGAAGATGTTTTATATTCAATGAAACCATACTTGATGATTTAATGGTGCATAGTGATCGTGCTTAATGAGTTTATATTTCAAAATTATGCATGATGATCTTTATGATTTATGGCTTATTGATCTTTGATGTAATGAAAGTTTTTTTTTTCATTTTTAAATGATGATGTATGTTTTTTTATTTGGCATAAATGACAAAGGCATGTTTGTATAAAATAAAAAGGGAATACATTTTTCTTGAAAATTTCATTATCTTATAAATTTTTTAAAAAGAGATTAATGAATAGATTATGTTATTTTTTATGAATCTCTTGTACTATGAAAATGATTTTGATGATTTGAACTTGAATAAGTTATTATCATGATTTTTGCTAAATTTAGAAAATAAAACATGAAATATTTACGTAAATACTTTGATTATGAACTTTACATAAACTTCCTAATTACTACTTTGACAATGACTAAGGGGGAGACAAAAGTGAAATTTTGCAATAACTAACTTAAATACTTTGGTTATGAAAAACCTTCATTGGTTGAGGAGCGATTTGCTAAAAAAAAAATTATGAATTTTAAATACATGAGATTTGTATGATTGTATTTCTATTTTACTTGGAATTTTGAATATATAAGATTTTTTATTACTTTGTTGAAATTCATAAATAATAATGAGGGATAAATTTATTAATTTAAATCATGTCTTTTGGTACTTAAAGATTTGATTTTATAACAGATCTCCTTATACTTTTGGGCGTAATTTGAATATGGACGTTAAGAAGAAATTATGCAATCATATTTCTTTCTTGATAATGAAAAAAAGTGAGAGATAAAATTATCAATATGGTTAGAAGCAAATTGGATATGATAATATTAAATGAGAAATAATTTGTTTAAAAGAAATTTTAAAATTTTAAAATTTCTAAATATGTGATTTGTTTGAAATTTACATAAGATAAATTAAATTGCATGGGTAGCTCTTGATTTTTCTTGGATTTTGGAATTTATATCAATAAAAGTTACATCTATAAAATTGAGTATTTTTGTGATGTTTTTTACTTCTCTACCTTGATTCTACCTTCTTGTTCACACAAAGTGGAGAAAGCAAATCACTAGCATTTCAAGAGACCGATAAGTATTAATTATTTCATTTTGAATCTATTGAAAGTGATTTTGATTATTTTAAAATTGAATTAGTTATTTATCTATATCATGATTTTGATTCCTCGGAATTATAATTTGAAATCCTTTATGAATCAAAATATCTGATTATGTGTTCTCGTATTATTTAAAAGGAGATTTTTTTATATAAATCATGATTTTGATAACTTTAGATTTCTTATACATAAATCAAGATATTTTATTTGTTTCTCCTATGATTTGTCTCTTGATATTCATAATTTGTCTTCATGAATTGTATATTTCATCACCATGTTAATTTTTCTTAATATATTTCATGTGATGATATTCACAATTTATCTTCATGAATTGAAAATTGATCTAATGGGAAAAAGTTTTGTACCATTATAACCATCCCTTCTTTTTGACAATGATAAAGAGGGAGCAAAAGTTGCTAGCTTGCTCATCTCAAAAGAGAAGCAAGAAGTGCTATATCAAGAGAATCAAAAAATTTTGCTTAACCTCACATTTAAAGAAAAAACACATGCTAAGAGAAGTAACACTTGCTAACTCGTTAGCTTGAATGATGTAAATTGCTAGGTTGAACATTGAAAAGGTAGCAAAAATTTGCTAGCTTGCACTTCTCAAAAGAAAAGAAAGAAATCACTAGCTTGCATATTCTAAAGTGGTGAAAATTTTGCTAAATTGCTGAGCTTTCATATCCCATAAACTTGCTAATTGCACTTCTCCTTTTTTGTTGATAAAGGGGAAGAAGATATGATGATGTGAAAGCATGTATCATGATAATGCATATTGATTTTGAACATATACATGATGATTTGAAATAATAATCATGATTTTATGATGTATTGCATATGATGTGATTAAAATAGTTTCAACTTGGACTTTTGAGCTTATCTTAATATTCTTTTTGAAATTTATTAAGAGCTATTCTTAATTATGCTTTCACAACTCATTCCTTGTTTCTCTCCTTATTAATCACGAAGGGAAAGAAAATTTTATAATGTATATTCTATTTTACTAAGGGAGAATAATGTTATCATATGTTTTAAAATTATTAGCTATACATTTCACATTTTTATTGATAATAAAAGGGAAGAAATATATATTGATGACACATGATATTAATGATGACATATGATATTGATAATATACTTGGATATCTTGGATATAGATGCATAATTCTTTTTAAAATTCATGAAAGTCCTTAATGAGTTGATGACTTGATAGTTTAAAAGCGAATTTTTGTTGAGGTATGAGTATTTTATTACAATCCTTGAAATATTATTTGCTTAAAATATTAATTATTTTATTATACTTGAATTCAAGAGTTTGTGGTTCTCTTGAATTTAAGTTTTTCTTATTATGGCATGGACTTAAGGGGAGTTAGGATTAACTCCCGTCATCAATTGATCATCATCGTTAAAAAGGGAGAGATTGTTGAATCTCGGATTTTGATGATGAAATCAATTGATGAGTGTTTAATTTAACATATATGTTAGAGAAAGTATTGTAGGTCTAACTACGACAAAGCAATTGAGTTACATCCAGATGATTGGCCAAGATCAAGCTTGGGCATCAGGCCGAGGTTTAGACGATGCAGTGGGACCTTGTGATAGGACTCTAGCAGGGTTAAGTCCTAATCTCCTTAAAAGTAGTCAATAAAACCCTGTGAGATTGTAATAAAACCCCACCTAGCCACTTCATATCATATAAAGAAGTATGGTTAGGGTTTAGATTGGGGCCTTAAGGTTTAGTAGCTGCCGCCCCCTTACTGGGCTGGTCAGCTAGGGTTTCCCCCTACTTAGGTCGGCTATAGAGCCAACCTAATCACCACATGTTCTTACTTAAGTAGGTCAGCTATAGAAGGGGAAAAGGGTAATTTTACTTAGGCAAGCACCCCATGGGCTAGGGTTTGGAGCCCTATATAATGATGTAGCCACCCCCTCTCTTTTATCAAGAAATTATTAACTTTTATTCAGCCTTGTGCCGAATCTAGGAGGGAGGAACCCCTATAGCGTTCTAAGGGTTGATCCCCCTCAAGGGTCAAAATCTATAGAGCTCCTTCTGGGGTTCTATCATCTGGTATTAGAGCTGCGTTCCTAATGCCCTGTAGCCATCTCTACCGCCTCCACCTTCCCAAGCAATTCCCACAATTGCTTTTGACGTCGCCTCCACCGTCGCCCACCAAGCCGTAGATCCATCAATCTGCTGCCATCTTCTGTGTCAATATCTAGAAATCTGGTATAATTTTATTACCCACACCTCTTTAATATTGTAAGATCTTTTACCTTACATGTTAAAGAATTTTTTTAAATTTTATCCGCTGCAAATTTTGTTCGTCATAAACGTTATCATTATTACGAATGTGAAACACTGCAGAAATTTTTAGCCACTTTTTTGCCTCTTGAAACCAGTTTATTTCTTCTCCTTTTTAGCCGAAATTTTTATACAATTCCATAAATCAACTTATCTTTCATTTGAGATTGGTTTTTGGAAAAAATCCTTCTAGAACCAATTTTATTGTGTCTTCTTTTATCATCACGTAGTACTGGAATTTTATGATGAAGGATCTACCTTCCGTCTTTTGTCCTATTTCTTTATTGTTATGCTGCCAAAATTTTATCAAACTTTTTACTGGTCTTGATTACAGTTGAACTGAGGTTTCTGTATATCTGGAATTTATATTGAGAATTCATCGTTTCTATAACGTAAAATATGTTTGGCAGGATAACACATCGCAACACCTTTCTTCGTCGAATTCTATCGGATTTGAGTGCTATCTTTTGTGGGAATTTGGATTCTCTTTCTCTCATCTGCAAACCCTACCATCCTCACCAAAAAAACCCTCATAAATCACACCCTAAACCGATCCCAAACAACAACCCAAATCAGCCCTAAACCGCAGTCTACTCCTATCTAAACCGATCCACTCATCCAATCGACTACCACCTCTCCAAAAATTCTCATGCCACTAACCCATCAACAGAAAAAATATCTCATTATTACAGATCTAGAGGCATACATCATGGCATTAGATGAGGCCATCAACACCAAGTTTGAAGCCTTTGAAAGCTGCATTGAGGAAAAGATGTGATCCCTTTTTGTCGAATTCAGCATAGGCTGACTATCAAGTCCGAGGAAGTCACAGCATGGAGATACTTCAGATCAGCGATATGATCTTCAAGAGCATGGACACATCATCCCTGATCAGAATAATCCATGCATGAAGGTGGACTTCCCAAGATGGGAAGAATGAGACCCGACCGGATGGATCTCGCGCGCAGAGCGCGATTTTCGGTTCTACCAAACTACCGACGCTACACGGGTGGATATTACTGCCACCCACCTTGAGAGAGATGCTATTCAGTGGTTTAATTAGTTTGTGCACACCCATAGAGGACTCTCTTGACAGTGATTCAAGGAAGGACTACTAAACTGTTTCGGACCAATCGATTTCGACAACATCGATGGACAATTGGCAAAGATTCGTCAAACCTCTACAATACAAGAATATCAAACAAGATTTGAATGTTTATCTAAGCAAACTATAGATTGGTCTGAGAAACAACTCTTAGGGACTTTTATTGAGGGCCTAAAGCTAGAGATTCGAGGAGAAGTAAAGGCACAATAACCATACACTCTTATGGAGGTGATTTCTTTCGCGTGTATCCAAGAAGAACGATTGAACCATGAGGTACGAAGGACAAGGGTCACTCCCCGACCAACCATGCCAAGACCCATAGCCCCCTCTACTGCCATCCGAGCCCCGGCACCAAAGAAATTAACAAGAGATAAGCTTCGTGAACTTTCGGCCAAGGGGTTGTGTTGGCACCGCGATGAACCGTGGAGCCAAGAATATCACTGCAAAAAGGGCCGACTCCTCATGATTGAACCAGTGGAGGATGAGGACAGTGAACCATCTGAAGAAGGCCTCGAACTTGAAGAAGAAGCCATAGAGGAAGATTCCCAACCGACCGACTATGCAGTGCACGCATTGGTCGGCTACTCCAACCCGTAGATGACGAAAGTTAGAGGACTTCTAAAACAGCAACCAATTACCGTTCTCATTGATATGAGCAGCACAAATAACTTTCTCAATAGTAAGGTTGCTACATGTATGACACTTCAAATCAAAGGTTGCAACAAGTTTGATATAAAGGTCGCCGACGGCCGAATCCTCAATTGCGACCAACGGTGCTCGCGGGTGAAACTGCTCCTCTAAGGCCAAGAAGTGGTAGTCGATTTCTTCCTCCTACCCATCGATGATTATGAAGCCATGCTCAGGATCAAATGGCTCACAATGTTATGTAATATCTTCTAGAATTTTTCTAAACTAATTATGAAGTTTTATTGCAAAGGGGGACAGGTCACATTACGAGGCAAGCACGGGAGCTATATTTCCACCATTTCGACGCAACGGATGGAGAAAGTTTTACACAAAGCACATGGAGGATTTTTTATGCATATATAGCAGCCATCCAAGGAGGAGAACATGCAAAATTCAGATCCTAAGCTTGCCCTCTTACTGGATGAATTCGCGGAAGTTTTCACAAAGCCGTGAGGGCTACCCCCTAATCGGCCCCATGACCACCACATACCTATTCTATCAGGCAAACCTCCGTCAAATTTGAGACCATATCACTACTCTCACTTGTAGAAGGATCAGATTGAGAACATCATCAAGGAGATGCTTGACACCAGAGTAATTCGACCAAGCTGCAGCCCTTACTCTTTGCCGGTGTTGCTACTGCGCAAGAAGGATGATATGTGACGGATGTGCATTGATTACCGGGCTTTGAATACTATCACCATCAAAGATAAATATCCTATACCAGTTGTAGATAAGCTCTTGGGTGAATTAAAATGAGCCTGAGTCTTCACAAAATTAGATCTCCATTTCGGTTACCACCATATTGAGGTATGCGCTGAAGATGTCCCGAAAATTGCATTCCGTACACATAACGGCCACTATGAGTCTCTGGTAATGCCTTTCGGACTTACGAATGCTCCTTCCACTTTTTAAAGCATGATGAATGACATCTTCTGAAGTTTTCTATGCAAGTTCGTGTTAGTATTTTTGATGATATTCTCAGTTATAGCCCTACGGTTGATATGCATTTTTAGCACTTACGAACTTTTCTAACGATTCTTCGAGAGAACACCCTTTATGTTAAATAGTCAAAGTGCAACTTTTATAGCATAAAGTGGAGTATCTATGGCACATTATATCAGAGGATGGAGTGGTGGTAGATCCGACAAAGATTGAAGCAATGCAAGGATGGCCAAAACCTACGAACACAAAATCGTTGTGCGGCTTCCTTGGACTCATGGGCTACTACCGAAAATTCGTGAAAGATTATGGCAAGATCAGTGCCCCACTCATGTCTCTACTAAAGAAAGACTCCTTCTTATGGTCGGATAAAGCCTCCGCAGCCTTCGAATGACTCAAGGCAGCCATGACAACGACGTCGGTCCTAACGCTGCCCGATTTTAGTCACACCTTCATCATTAAGGCTGATGCGTCAAGAGTTGGAATTGGAGCTATTCCAATGCAAGATGGCTGACCCCTTGCTTACACTAGTAAAGCTTTATCTCCCTCATATTTCAAAATAAAGAAATGCTTGTCATCGTACACGTCGTCACGAAGTGGAGACCCTACCTGCTCGGCCGGCACTTCCAGATTAAATATTTCTTAGAGCAAAAAATATCTTCCTCAAAGCAGCAAAGATGGGTAACTAAACTTCTTGGCTTTGATTATGAAATTACTTATCGAAAGGGGAAAGAGAATGTTGTTGCAAATGCTCTATTACGGCTACCGGGACAAGCCAAAATTTCAGCCATCTTCCTTCTTTCCACTGACTTCGTCAAAGAAATTAGGGAGGAATGAAAGAATGACTCAAAGACCTGAGGCATTATAAAAAAAATGGAGAAGGATCCGGGTTCTATAGGTCACTACACGTGGGATACGAACGACTTACGTTACAAAGACCGAATTGTTGTCGTTCCTTCTTCCCCTTACATTCAAGTTATTTTGCATGAGATGCACTCTTCACCTTCGGTATGGCACTCTGGATTTCTGAGAACTTATAAGAGGGTGAAACAAAACTTCTTTTTGGAAGGGCATGAAAAAATCAATTTATGACTATGTATCCAAATGTGATGTATGTCAGCAGCATAAAGGGTGAAACGGTGGCAAATCTGGGCAAACTACAACCATTACCTATACCGAACTCAGCGTGGACTGACATCTCCATGGATTTTATCAAAGGGCTACCATCATCTCAAGGTAAAAACATGATTTTTGTAATGGTAGATCGTCTAACTAAATATGCTCATTTTTGTGCTGTGAAACATCTTTATACCGCTGCCAGCATTGCTTAACTTTTTGTGGAAAATATTAAAAAACTGCATGGGATGCCAAGGTCGATTGTGAGCGACCGTGACAGGGTGTTCACAAGTAAATTTTGGACCGAGCCCTTTCAACTCAAGGCACCCAACTGAAGATAAGCACAGCCTACCACCCACAGACGGATGGCCAAACAGAAGTGGTGAACAGATGCCTCGAGACTTGCTTATAGTGCTTCACCAGTGATCGACCCAAAGAGTGGACAAGATGACTTCCTTGGGCCGAATGGTGGTATAACACAACTTATCATTCATCAACCAAATGTACCCCTATAAGGCATTGTATGGCCGACCGCCCCCTGTAATACCAAAATATGTAATTAGTATAGCCAAAGTAGATCAAGTCGACTAAAATTTAATTGATAGGGATAAGCTTCTACAGCTGCTGAAAGATAACCTAATCACTGCTCAAGCCCGCATGAAGCAACAAGCAAATACTCACCGGAGCGAGTGAGAATTTTTAGTAGGAGATTAGGTCTACCTTCGCCTACAATCGTACAAGCAGCTGTCAATCAACACCAGAGCATCGATGAAGCTATCTCTATGATTCTATGGACCATATCAGATTTTGGAGCGTATTGGGGCCGTGGCATACAAATTAAAGGTTCCAGATGATGCTAAGATTCATCCCGTCTTCCACGTATCCTTGCTAAAGCCGAAATTAGGAGAACGAGAGTTGGTGTAGACTCTCGTGAACACTACCGAACACTACAACTAATGGTGAAATCCAAGCCCAACCTGAAGCTATACTTGATCAAAGAATTATGATGTACTGACGACACCCTTCAACTAAAGTACTTGTGAAGTGAAATAATTTACCATCTGAAAATGTAATATGAGAGTCACATGAGGAGCTGAAGACCCAATTCCCAGAGTTTATGGACCCTCGGCCTCGAGGACAAGGCTGATTCTAAGAGGGTGGGCTTGATAGGATTTCAGTTGGGTTGAGTCCTAATCTCCCTAGAAGTAGTCAATAAAACCCTGTGAGATTATAATAAAATCTCACCTAGCCACTTCTATCCTATAAAGAAGTGTGGTTAGGGTTTAGATTAGGGCCTTAGGGTTTAGTGGCCATCGCCACCTTTACTGGGCTGGTCGGCCAGGGTTTCCCCCTGCTTAGGTCGACTATAGAGCCAACCTAGTCGTCACCTGTTCTTACTTAAACAGGTCGGCCATAAAAGGGGCAAAGGGGTAATTTTTACTTAGGCAAGCACCCCACGGGCTAGGGTTTGGAGCCCTATATAATCATGTAGCCGCCCCCTCTCTTTTATTAAGTAATTATCAACTTTTATTCAGCCTTATGCTGAGTCTAAGAGGGAGGAATCTCTACAGCGTCTTCTGGGGTTCTATCACCTTATCGGGAGTTCACTAGGAGATTTACCGAAGGGATCGAGAAGCTCGTTAGGAACACATCATGAGATCACTGGAAGACTCACCGCAAGAATACTAGAGGCTGTCGGATTGGTGGGAGTTAGGTCTTGGTTTAGCTTGTTAGTCATTAAGAGTTATAATCATTGAGTCATAGTTCGGGATTGAGTCCTAATTGAGTTTGATCTGGAAGAAATCCAAATCAACTTAATAAAGCAACCGGGTCCACTATGGGGTGTGATTGAGCTTAGGTTGAGCTCAATTAGTTGACCAGGGGATTGGTCAACTGATGGTTCAAATCGGGATTGGAAAAGTAAAGGGAATCACTTTTTTGGGATTCTCGGCGAATGAACCGCCAGTGAGCGATGGTTCAACCGACGTCGCCCAGGTTTTCGAGCGGCTGAACAGCCTAGGACGGGGGATAAACCACCCATGCCAGGATTTTAGATGACTATCAGCGGTTGAACCACCCAGGCTAAGCGGCTAAACCGCCCATACCTTGGATTCTGGGTACTTTTGGCAGTTAAACTGCCTAGGCCTGCGGCTGAACCGCCTGTACCCAGATTTTTCGAGTATGTTTAAGTTTTGGCTCTAATTTTTAAAATCATTTTGGGCCTATAAATACCCCAATTTTCTTACATTCTATGCAATAATTTTGGGGATTACATTCTGTAAAAAAATAGTGTGTGAATTGTAAGAAAAATAAAAGGGGAAGGGAGAGAGCTTAGAGTTAGAAAAATTCTTGAAATCTCCCTTATAAGCTCAAATGAGGGTTTGGTCTTTATCCACAGAAGATCGGTAGTGGACGCTGGTGTGCCTCAAGGAGGACACCTTGAAAGAATTCTTAAAAAAATTCAAGAGGAATCGAGAGTGGACGTAGATCAGTTGGTGTCGAACCACTATAATTGTGAGTGTTCTTACTTGTTTCATTTACTACTTACAATTGTCGGGTTCTTAATTGCTTTCAACAAAATACCAATAGATGCTTCTGATTTTATTTACTCCTTGAAAGTAATGTTTCAAGTCAAGCACTTCCAAGAAAAGCTTCTGATTTTCTTATCTTGCTTCAAGTGAAAAAATTTTGTTAAAAAAATAATTTATATTTACACTTGCACTAACTCAAACCCCCCCCCCCCCCCCCCCCCCCCCCCCCCCCCCCCCCATCCTAACACATCACATAAGAATCTAAATGCAATAGAGATGTCACCAGGTGTTAGAACCCTTGCAGATTCTAAGCTTGGGGTGATCTCTATCGGGGTTCGGCCTCCTTGGAACTCTATAAGGGTTCCTCCCTCATTAGTACTGAAGCCATTGGCTAAAGAAATATTGATCTATTCATAATAAAAAGTGGATGATTACAAGGCTATTTATAGGCCTTCAATCCCTAATTCCTAAGATGACTCATACTTCAAGACTCCTACCTTTAAGCAACTCATAATGCACCTCTAACTTCCAATCGGCCTAACTAGGGGTGGTCGGTTGCTTATTTTTTTCCTAACCCTTTCCTAACTTAATCCCCTTCTTAACCAACCCCTCTTTAACTAGGATAAGGGGTGGTTAATTAAGGTAACTTGCATCTTACTCTCCCCTCAAATATCTTCCTCAACTAATTCTAACCTAGCCAACCTCCTTACTTTCCTTAATAGGAGTCGGCTAGATAGGATTTATATGAATGCCTCTTAGATTTTACATGATTGCTCTCTTCCATAAAACTAAATAAGGACTCCCCTAGCTAGAGTCCTAACACCAGGAGGCGACATGATACAGCGGAGCATGGTGGAATAGTTTGAGGTAAGACAACACACGTGGGAGATGTCCCGTGCGGGACATGATAATACAAAGGTATGATCAGGAACTACTAGGAGCTCCACTTTAGTGAACAACATAACGGCAGGAAAGGCTATGGATTTAAGGAGTGAATGTTATGGTACTGCAACAACTAGTCTTCCATGTGTGTGCATCGAAACTTACATCAGCATATGGGGGTTGTGTACCACCGAGAGAGAATTCTGAGTGTAAGTACCAACGAGTCCTATGGGGGGACTTGATCATACAGAGGTATGATTGGAATGGCTGGAGAGTTTGACTGCTTCAATGCTCACATTCGCTTAAGGGAGCCCAACAAATTAGAGGACAAGGCCGAGTAAATGAACATTACTACCAAGGAAGCGAAGGAGAATAGAATCGACGCGAGCCCTGTAATAGAATGGTGGAGGCCATGCATGAGAGTTGTAGTCTATCTTTTCATCGACCAAGAGGAGCTGCTTAGAGAACACAGAGGTGTTGAAGTAGGTGGTCAAAAGGGACGAGGAAGCGATGACAAGTCCAGAGGGGCTCAACTACCCAAAAGCAAAGCGTTGGTCATAAAGGATGTAGACTTTGAGGGGTGTCATAGTGTTGTAGAGGCGGATCTACCTGTCGTAAAAAAAGGGGGTCATAGATGCAAGGTAACGGATTGTAGGACCATGGGCTTGGCAGCGCCATGGTACCATAGAGGTGGGACTTCGGTGGAGTCATCAATCTCTTGCTCTTATGGAGGGAGAGCGTTGGTCGTGAAAGAGGCAGAGGAGGTAGAGAATGCAAAGGTAAACTCTAAGTACTAGGACAAGGCTGAAGGGCATATGCTAGAGAACTTCATAAGATCGATGTCAATGGGCTTCTCATCAAGATAGCAGAAAGTGGACTTAGGGTTGATACGGGAGTGCTCGACCAAGTATCAAAGCAGGCAGTACGTGATATTGTACCTTTTCTACTCAGAGGAGTATGCGACAAAGATGATGGAGAAGACAGTACAATCCCAAAGATGATCAAAACTATCGAAGACTTGCTCTAAGTTAGGTGAAATTTTTCTCTTTTCTGGCAAAACTTCTTTCATTCCAGAAGTTTGATGGCAGAGAGAAGGCGAATCGTAGTAGCTAACTCAATGCAAGGAGTGCAAATACTTCGGGTGCTTCAGAAGTATGAGCAAAGAGCGGGCAAAGACTAATAATCATCTCGATGCATGAAGTACAAACTTGAGAAGGCGGGTGAAGTCGAGTAACTTTGCTTTCTCAACTCCTAAGAGAATGGGTGAAATCGAGTACCCCAGTCTCTTATGTATCTTGTAGAGGAGCTCTGCATAAGTTTAAAGACCCTTCGAAGAAACATAATGGAAAATAATAGTTGTCAAGTCCTCAACGTTGGTGATCAGTGCTACTAAGAGTAGATTGTCTGCCTTATTTTTCAACACAGTATCAATAAAAAATGACAATGATGTAAACTTACTTGGAAGCAACAACTTAATTGAAGAAGAATAGATGAGCAAATTTTATGAAGGAAGGACCTCAAAACTTTAAAGTCTACAAGACAATGCTCATTAAAGCTCTAACCAGCATCCATCCAGTTTAAGCGGCATGAGATATTTTAGATACTAGCGTAAAACAAGGAATGTCTTTTCCTTTATTAGGATGATCTACATAAATTAACAAGGATCAGCACAACTCAATCAACCCCACACTAGAGTCAGTCATTGGTCAGTTGAAGTAGAATGATGGATCAGAGTTTGACTACCCAATAACAGCAGTAGAGAGCAGTTGGGAGCCAAGAGGCATGTTGCAACCAGAGCAGAGGATTGAAGATTCAGCAAAAAATGAGGAGATGTAGCGGCTTCGACGAGGATGTCGAAGGAATAAGTGGGGGAGAATATCAAAGAGCGGTTCTAACCCGTTTTCTCTTTTGTAGGTCCTAAGGGACCATAGGAGATTTCGAGGAGGCTGACCTTTGCAAATGGACACGCAAAGGTGCCACACAACTTAGGCAAAACTAGCTAAGTTCGTGATATTCTGGTCCTCGGGATGATAGAAATAGTAACCCCATGAACTTGCACCACTCTGTCCTTGATTCTAACTTGTCGATGCCTTCTAACATGGGTAGGGTAGCCCCAAAACCTAACAAACCTAAGATCGAGCTTCTTCACTTTCCATATTTCATATGGTGTAATGCCTATCGAACTTGATGGAACTATGTTCAAAAAGTAAGATGTGGTCTCTAGTGCATATTCCCGAAATGAGACGGGTAGGTCAGTGAAATTCATCATGGACAGCATCATGTCTAACATCGTATGATTCCTCCTTTCTGATACACCATTGAGCTGAGGTATATAAGGAGGTGTCCATTAGTATAGAATCCCTATTGGGAAATCTCTATGGGAGCATACATACGCAGCGGAAGATCAAAATAAAATTGGTTTCTCATGTATATCAAAATCGTTGTGCAAAGATTGGTGAACAGAAAGCTACAAAACCAAAAACTACATCAAGTGAGAGATTATTTACCTAGAAAGATCGTATATCCCTATTTTTTTAGATCCATATAGAGAGGATGAAGGAGGTCAAACATCCTCCTCTCTAGCGGTATTCACACGATTGATTGCTGCAACGATACTCCTCTAATCACATCCATAAATCTCGTAACTCTTACACAGAGGGAGGGAGGAGAATAGGAGGGGGTGGCCAAAGGTACAATCTTTCATCTATGTGTCGCCCTTGCCTCCTATTTATAGAGAGCCACCAAAATCCTAGGGATCCTACCTTAGTGGGTATTGGATCTCTATCCAATTATTCATTATCCTTGAATTATTGAATCTCTATCCAATAAGCTCCTTTAGCCTCTAATTGGGCCACATGAAACCAATGAGAATAAGGGCTAATTAGATAACTCATATCCAATCATCTATTCGCTGAAGTATCTACCATATGTGTGTGACCCTCTATACCCGATACCATGCTAGTCATGAGTCGCTTCCATCAGAACTCCTTATGATATAGCGAATTATTATCCCTATAATAATTCACTCGACTCATCGACTATGGACGTACTAGGCCATTGCACCATAGTCCCCAGACGGTACAAGAGGATCGAATCCATTGGACATGGTACTGTCAGACCACATATGAAATTCGTCTGAGTCTTGCTCTAATCGGTTCTCCCGGAGAACTCCTCTCTCAATCCAAATGTCCCTGGCTAGGGATTTGTCTGAGCGAGCACACACATGATCATTTATTGATACTCAATTACTTTCGTAAGGTTGGCTACCAATCTCGATAACCGATTGTACCAGATTTAAAACTTTCGAAACCTGTAAGTCCGGCATCAAAGAAAGGAGTACTCATATAAGGCATCCTTGTTGTCTCAAGTCTAAGGACCAGACACACAACTGGGGCTACAGAATCGTTATCTGATGTTAGGTATCATTAACCATACAATATTTCTAAGTTGATCAATCAGTGAACTCATTCTCCAATATGCACATGTACTGTATCCTTAGTATCCCCACATAAGTGACTATGAGACCAGTCGCCTCCATCATTTGACGGGAATACAATACACTGGTATGTTCGGTTATCTCGATTTCTCTCTCGAGTAACTCATGACCGGGATTATTTATGATCTGTATTTAAAGGTGAATCGATCTCATTATCGTGATCTCATCACGATCCAATTCTCATTGCATAAAACCAAGGACATCATAATATATATACATATAATAGATAATATAATGTGAGAATATATCAATAATAATCATAAGCAAAAGGATTACGCAGCATGACACACGTGCCATCACTCATGTTATTGTCTTGCAGGGCACTTATAACCAGCAATCTCTAACTTGACCTAAAGCCAATCACCTATGTGTCTGATCCCCATCAGACCCCTCTGATGCCCAAACACAATATGAGCCAACGACTTCGTCAGTGGATCTACAATATTATCTTCGAATGAAACTCTTTCCATTACTATATCTTTTTGGGCTATAATCTCTCTAATTAAGTGAAACCTCCTCAGAATAATTTTAAAGAGACGTGGGTTCCCTTGTTTGAGCTATCCCCCAGTTATTATCGCAGCATATAGGAGTCAACTCCATGTTGCTCCGTACGACTTTCAAATCCTGGATGAACTTCTTCATCCACACCCTATCCTTTGCTGCTTCTGCTGCAGTAATGTACTCCGCCTTTGTGGTCGAGTCAACAATAGTATCTTGCTTGGAAATCTTTCAGCTTACTACTCCTCCATTCAGGGTGAAAACATACCCTGAATTTGACTTGCTATCATCAATATTGGACTGAAAACTTGAGTCTGTGCAGCCCTCAACTTGGAAGTTACCTCCTTTATATACCAGTAAAAGATCATTAGTCCTTCTTAAGTACTTAAGGATACACTTTACTACTTCTAGTGTTCCAAACCTGGATCCACTTGATACTTGCTTGTGACACTCAGAGCACGTACTATATCAAGCCTAGTACATAGCATAACATACCTGATAGACCCTATCGCTAAGGCATAGGGTATCCTATCATTGTCTGTCCTTTCTTCAAGAGTCTTTGAGGACATACTCCTAGAAAGTGATATTTCATGTCTCATCGGTATGAGACCTCCCTTAGAATTTTTCATGCCAAACCTTTTGATAATTGAGTCTATGTACTTGGACTGGGACACGCCAAGTATCCTCTTGGATCTATCTCTATAGATCCGGATCCCCAAAATATAGGATGTCTCCCCTAAGTCCTTCATGAAGAAGTTTCTGGGTAGTCAAGCCTTTATTGTGGAGAACATTCCTACATCAATCCCAATTATTAGGATGTCATCCACATATAGCACCAAGAAGGTGATAGCGCTCCCACTTGTCTTCCTGTACATACAACGTTCATTTTCATTCTTAATAAAGTAATAAGGTCTAATCGTCTCATCAAATATTATGTTCTAACTTCGAGGAGCTTGCTTCAATCCATAAATAGACCTGAGCAACTTGTACACTTTATCTTGACTCTCTCTAAATACGAATCCCTATGGCTATATCATATATACCTCCTCTTTGAGGAATGTCATTTTCACATCCATCTGACAGATCTCATAGTCATAGTGTGCTATAATAATCAAAAGAATTATGATGGATTTAAGTATGGCTAGGAGTGAAAAGGTTTCATCATAGTCAACTCTTTGCTTTTGACGATATCCTTTAGCTACCCGCCTTGCCTTATAGATCTTCATCTTTCCATCCACTCTGATCTTATTCTTAAAGATCCATTTGGAACTGATGGGTACGATACCCTCAGGTGCATCTACAAGGTTTCAAACCTTATTGGAGTACATAGAATCCATCTCATAATTCACGGCTTCTTGCCACTTCTCAGATTCTATACTCATAATAGCCTCCTCATAAGTTTGAGAATCAACATCCTGAGAGTCCTTTTCATTGATATATCCTACATATCTTTTAGGAGAGTGAGATACTCTACTAGACCTGTGCAAAGTTGGAACTTGTGTGCTAGGTAATTGAATAGACTCAGACTCTGGAATAATGCTTGAGCTAGGTTCTCCAACCTCGCTCAACTCTATATCACTCCCATTATTTCCACCAAGAACGTGTTCCTCCTCAAGGAACATAGCTATCTTAGCAACAAAGACCTTTTGTCCTTGGGATGATAGAAATAATACCTCAAAGTCTCCTTAGGATATCCCACAAACTTGCATCGTTTCATCCTCAATTCCAACTTGTCAGGATTATGTCTTCTAACATGAGCAGGACAGTCCTAAATCTTAACCACTTTAAGATTAGACTTTTTTCCTTTCCATATCTCATATAGCGTAAATGCTATCGACTTTGATGGAACTTTGTTCACAAGGTAAGTTATGGTATCTAGGGCGTATCCCCGGATTGAGATAAGTAAGTTAGCGAAACTCATCATGGACCACACTATGTCTAACATCATGTGATTCCTTCTTTCTGATACACCATTAAGCTAAGGTGTATAAGGAGGTGTCCATAGGATAGAATATTATTGTCCATAAAGAAATGGGTAAACTCCGTACTCAAGTATTCTCCTCATCGATCTGATCGAAAAGTCTTAATACTCTTTCCAATCTAGTTCTCTACCTCATTCTTATATTCCCTGAATTTCTGAAAGGCCTCAGACTTATACTTTATCAAGTACATGTGTCTATACTTAGAGAAATCATCAGTGAATGTAATGAAGTATGAGTAACCGCATATAGTCTAAGTCGACAAGGGACCACATACATCACTATATACAAGTTCCAATAACTTAGTGGCTCTCTCTCTAGTTCGAATAAAAGGAGAGTTGGTTATCTTCCTATGAAGGCAAGGTTTGCAAGTTGCATACGACTCAATAGTCAAATGGATCTAAGTATACATCTTTTAGTAACTTTTGAATCCTTCCCTCATATATATGACCTAGCCTATAATGTAATAGGTATGCATTATTCACCTCATCTCTTTCCTCTTGGATGTATTTATATTCATTATGTGTGGAGAAGTATCTAATATATATATAAGTCATTTATTAGGGTCCCTCTAGTGATGATCTCATCATCCATAATTATTGAACAACTATTATTCTTAAAAACTAATTTATATCCATTAATTATCAAACAAGAGATGAAAATAATATTTATAATAATAGAGGGAACAAAATAACATGCATCCAATGCAATAATAGCTCTACCAAGCAAATATAAGGTCACCACTCCAACAACAACTACAGTAACTCTTGTTTCATTGTTCATCTTGAGGTTCATCTCGCCTTTGGCCAATCTCTTAGGTCTTGCCAGAACCTACATTGAATTACCGATATGATAAGCACTCCCAGTATCCAATACTCATGTGTTATCATGAAAATATAACAAGTGACGACTGATCATGAATATACTTGAAGCTTCTCTGAGCTTTTGTTTCGCCTTGTTTGGAAGGTAGTCTTTACAGTTCCTCTTCCAGTACCCATCTTTGCCATAGTAGAAGCATTGTCCTTTATCTTTTGTCGGGTCTTTTTTAGCAACATTTGCCTTAGTATTTATTTACCCTTACCCTTCTTAAGGGTCATAATTGCCTTCCTTTTCTTATTGGTCTCACCAATATAGAGAACTAACTTCACTTTCTTGATTGTGCTCTCAGCTTCCCTTAACATATTGAGGAGCTCAAGTAGAGTCACATCAAACTTGTTCATATTAAAGTTAATAATGAATTATGAAAATGAATCTAGTAAGGACTGGAGTATAAGATCAATACATAGGTTATCCTCTAGGACTATCTATATAATTCACAAAGCGAGTGATCTCATCCTCGCTTGTCATTTTCTCTAACGCGGACACAATTGTATTAAGGACATATACGATTTTCTTCGTCGTGAGAACAATTCTCAAATTGTGGATCCAATCTATGTAGTTTGGACTAGTAAGGCGGTTGGCATCAAGTATACCATATAGGGGGTTTATAAGCGATAAACAAGATATAGTGTAAATTAATAATACATGTAGATTTTATAAAAAAAACTAACTAAGATATAGACTTCTATCTTAATATACTCCCACTATTTTCCTAGCGAATCACGCAACACCCTTGATAAATGACATGAAAATCTCCGACAGACTTCTAGTGGGGATCGGGATCCAATTGGCATCTCAGTGCAACTTCGAGAGACTCGACTAATTACACTGAGCCCAAAACATAGGCAACTCTTGCCAATCATAACTCTTTATGATTCCTATGATGTTTGACCTTCGAATCATCATAGTCTCGATTGCTCGACCAACCATAAAGTTCAGTTAAGTCATTACCATCGTTACAAGATGAGTCTAAATTGATGATATGCCCTCGAGGGACTTGACCAAGCATACCATGTCCTCAGGTCACTGGTGACAACTCTATGTCGTAGGAAAGATCTAGACCACAGTAGATAGGTGAGCCTTGAGGGACTAGACCAACTCAACCTATATTATGATTTAATTATTTCCTATAATGATGGAATACCACATGGGTCAATCTTATTGTCTCACGCTCACCAACTTAATATTATCGTATGAGGGTTTTTATTTCATATCAATATGATTAAGCCTGAGCTAATGGGCCTAATCACTCACAATAGGATTTATGTGTGCATTGGCGCATCTCCATGCCCTGTATCGTTGATCTCGTCATCATCGGTTCCGTCAGATGCTCGTCGCTTTCTCATGAATTGTGATCTCCCGCCACGACATCGTGGGTCCCGTTGTCACCTCCACGCTCTCGTCACACCTCTCCATGTAATTACAAAATAATCGCAAGCACACAGGCCCGATAATAAATGAGAAAAATAGAGGCTCATAGGTCCCAATAATAATAATAATCATAATAATTTTATACATCAGAACACATAGCTCATGATCATCCATCCACATCATACATCACATGTACACATCAAATGTAGGATTACTAGATATATAATAATTAGTTAAACTATTTAATTAATTATTTTTACAGAAATCAGGACATTCTAGAAATTTTTAGAATTATCAAGGGTGTTTTCAAAATTCTGGACATAATGACATACCTCGAAATTTCAGTAATTGTTAAGGGTATTTCAAGAATTCTAGACAGAAGGATAGATAACAAATTTTCTCAAATTTTGATGGGCATATTTATCCTTTTGCTAAAGAGACGTCCTAGCCCTCCTACACCCTTCCAACTGGTCGTCGCCGTCGCCCTTACGCAGCGGCGATGCTGCGCGCCACTAGCGGCCGCCTCTACCCACTACCCGCGGTTGGCCGCCACAGCCCTCGTGAGGCAACCCTTGTGGGCGGGCGACGCTGCCTCATGCGGCCACCTGGTCTGTAGGCCCGCCCACATGCGTTGTGCCCGCAAGCGACCACCGCTACAAGTGGGCACCGTGCTACATGAGGTCCTGGCCGCGAGCGGCCCAACAGCCCTTGTCGGTGACTACCCCTACGGACGACTTCCCCTACAGGTGGTCCTTGCCGTAGCCTGGCCACCCCTGCAAGTAACCAGCCCGCAGGTGGTCATCCCTTGCCCGCATGCAAAGATGTCAATCGCTGCAACAAACGCGTAGAACAATTCTACATGATTCAATCTCATCACAAAGTTTAAAATCAATCATTCGCACGAACAACCTAGCTCTGATACCATTGTTGGGAAACCAAGCGGGAGCATCATATGCACAACAGAAGATCAAAATAAAATAGGTTTTCAACACATATCAAATCATCATGCAAAAGATTGGATAACGAAAAGGTCACAAAATCAAAAAACTATATCGTGTGAGAGATTATTTACCTAGGGAGATCATAAATCCCTCTTTTTCCATATCTGAATAGAGAGGATGAAGGAGGTAAAATATCCTCTTTTCTAGCGATATCCATACTATGGATTGCTGTAGCGATACTCCTCCAATTGCAGCCCCAAGTCTCGTAACTCTTGCATAGAGGGAGAGAGGAGAATAGGAGAAGGCGATCAAAGATACAACCTATCATCTATGTGCCTCCCCTCCTATTTGTAGAGAGCCACCAAAAACCCTAGGGGTCCTACCTTATTGGGTATTGAATCTCTGTCCAATTACCCACTAACCTTAGATTATTGGATCTCTATCCAATAATCTCTTTTGGCCTCTAGTTGGGCCTTATGTAAGGAGCCCATCAGTGTAGGGTCTCATCTAATGAGAATAGAGGCTAATTGGATCTCTATCCAATCCTCTATTCGCATAATCTATCCAATACCGAGCTGGCCATGAGTCATTCCCATCAGAACTCCTTCTGATATAGTGAATTATTATCTCCATAATAATTCACTTGACTCATCGACTATGGACGTACTAGGCCAGTATGCCATAGTCCATAAATAGTACAAGGGGATCGAATCCATCAAACTTGTCTATCCACAGTTACCGTGTATCTATAGTCCCTTATCCAACTAATATTCTAGAGATCGTATATTGGAAATGGTACTATCAAGTCATATACAGAATTTGTCTGAGTCTTGCTCTAATCGAATTCTCCCGAAGAACTCCTTATCTCTCAATCTGAATGACCCTGGTCAGGGATTTATCTAAGCAAGCACAAATATGATATTCC
Source organism: Ensete ventricosum (assembly GCA_029747655.1). NCBI lineage: Eukaryota > Viridiplantae > Streptophyta > Magnoliopsida > Zingiberales > Musaceae > Ensete > Ensete ventricosum. Next base: position 43,604,966 of record JAQQAF010000001.1, read on the forward strand.
TCTAGTGATACCGAGAGTTGATGATCCTTTATTAACATTTAATTACCTTCATAAGATTGGATATCAATCCCAATAACCAATTGTACCAGATCTAAAACTTTCTTAACCTGTAAGTCCAACGTCAAATAAATGAGTACTCAAACAAGACATCATTTGTGTCTCAAGTCTAAGGACTCGATGCACAATTGGGATTATGGAATTGCTGTATGATATTAGGTATATTAACCATACAACATTCCGTAAACGGATCAGTCAATAAACTCATTCTCCAAGGAGCACCTATATTGTATCCTTAGTGTCTCCACACAAGTGGCTATGAGATCAACCGCCTCCATCATATGGACGGGTATACATTACACTAATCTGTTCAGTTATCTCGATATCCCTCTCAAGTAACCTATGACCAAAATTATTTATGATCTGTGTTTAAAGGCGAATCGATCTCATTATCATGATCTCATCATGATCTGATTCTCATTGCACAGAACCAAGAACATCATAATATATATATATGCCACAGATAGTATAATATGAGAATATACCAATAATAATCATAAGCAAAAAGATCGTGCAGCATGTCATACATGCCATCACTCACGTGATTGGCTTGTAGGGCACCTATAACCTGTTGGGAAACCTCAACGAGTGCATCACATGCATAGTAAAAATCAAAACAAAAATTGGTTTCTCACGCAGATCAAATCATATCGTGCAAAAGATTAAGGTTGCGAGAGAAACCAAAAAAACTGAAAAATCACGATGTATGAGAGATTGATTTTACCTAGGGAGATCGTATATCCATGTATTCCAGAGTCGGATTGAGAAGATAAATGAGGTCAAGCGTCCTCCTTTCTAGCGGTATCCACACGATGGATCTCTACAGTGAAACTCCTCCAATCTGATCTTGCAACTCTTGCTCAGAGGGAGGAAGGAGAATAGGAGATGGTGGCTAAAGCTACACCCTATCAACCATGAGTCTCCCTCCTATTTATTGAGAGCCACCAAAACCCTATGGCTCCTTCCTTAGTGGGTATTGGATATCTATCCAATAACCCACTAACCTTGCATTATTAGATCTCTATTCAATAATCACCTTAGACCTATAATTGGGCCTTAATCAAGGAGCTCATCAATATAGGGTCTCATCTAATGAGAATAGGAGCTAATTAGATCTTTATCCAATCCTCCATTCGTTGAAGCATCCACCATATGTGTGTGACCCTTTAGGCCCGATACCGAGCTGACCGTGAGTCACTCCCATCAGAACTCCTTCTGATATAGTAAATTATTATCCTCATAATAATTCACTTGACTCATCGACTATGGATGTACTAGGCCACTACGCCATAGTCCCCAGACGGTACAGGGAGGATCAAATCTATCGAACATGTCTGTCCACAGTTACCATGTATCTATAATCCCTCAGCCAAATAATATCCCAGAGATCGTATATTAGAGTTATCGCCCCGTCACTATTATAATATATGGGAGTCAGCTCCACACTGCTTGGTATGACTCCCAAATCCTTAATGAACTTCTTCATCCACACCCCTTCGTCTTGCTGCTTCTACTACAGCAATGTACTCCACCTCTGTGGTCGAGTCAACAGTAGTATCTTGCATGGAACTCTTCCAGCTTATTACTCCTCCATTCAAGGTGAAAATATATCCTAAATTTGACTTGCTATCATCAATGTTAGACTGAAAACTCGAGTCCATGTAGCCCTTAACCTGGAGGCTACCTCCTCCATATACCAATAAAAAATTCTTAGTCATTCTCAAGTACTTAAGGATACACTTTATTGCCTTCTAGTGTTCTAAACCTGGATCTGCCTAATACATACTCGTGGCACTCAGAGCATGTGCTATATCAGGCCTAGTACCTAGCATCGCATACATGATAGACCATATCGCTGAGGCATAAGGTATCTTATTCATGTATGCCCTTTCTTCATAAGTTTTTGGGGACATACTCCTATAAAGTGATATTCCATGTCTCGTGGGTATGAGACCTCTTTTGGAATTTTTCATGCCAAACCTTTTGATAATGGAGTCTATGTATCTAGACTGGGCAAAGCTAAGCATCTTCTTGGATCTATATTTATATCTATAGATCCGGATCCCCAAAATATAGGATGCTTCCTCTAAGTCTTTCATGGAGAAGTTTCTATATAGCCAAGCCTTTATTGTGGAGAGCATTCCTACATCATTCCCAATTATTAGGATGTCATCCATATATAGCACCAAGAAGGTGATAGCACTTCTACTTACCTTCCTGTACACACAAGGCTCATCTTCATTCTTAATGAAGTCATAAGATCTGATCACCTCATCAAATCTTATGTTCCAACTTCGGGAAGCTTGTTTCAATCCATAAATGGATCTAAGCAACCTGCATACTTTATCTAGACTCTCTTTGGATACGAATCCCTCTGGTTGTATCATATACACCTCTTCCTCGAGGTTGCCATTGAAGAATATCATTTTGACATCCATCTGCCAGATCTCATAGTCATAGTGTGCTGCAATGGTCAAAATAATTCTAATGGACTTAAGTATGGCTATAGGTGTAAAGGTTTCGTCATAGTCAATTCCTTATCTTTGATGATATCATTTAGCTACCAGCCTTGCTTTATAGGTCTTTACCTTTCCATCCACTCTGATCGTCTTCTTAAAGATCCATTTGCAGTCGATGGGTACAATACCCTCAGGTGCATCCATAAGGTTCCAAACCTTGTTAGAGTACATAAAATTTATCTCAAAATTCATGGCTTCTTGCCACTTCCTGGAGTCTATACTCATAATAGCCTCATCGTAGGTCTAAGGATCAACATCCTGAGAGTCATCTCCACTGATATGTCTCACATATCTTTCAGGAGGGTGAGATACTCTATTAGACCTATGTAAAGTTGGAACTTGTGTATTAGGTACCTTAACAGACTCGGGCTCTAGAATGGTGCTTGAGTTAGGTTTTCCAACCTCGCTCAATTCTATCTCACTCCCACTGTTTCCACCAAGAATGTATTCCTTCTCAAGGAACACAGCTCTCTTGGCAACAAAGACCTTTCAGTCCTCCGGATGACAGAAATAATACCCATAAGTTTCCTTTAGGTATCCCACGAATGTGCACCATTCTGTCCTTGATTCCAACTTATCAGGGTTGTGTCTTCTAACGTGGGCAGGACAGCCCCAAATCTTAACAATCTTAAGACCGGGCTTCTTTCCTTTCCATATCTCATATGGTGTAGACACTACTGACTTTGATGAAACTCTGTTCAGAAGGTAAGCTGCAGTCTCTAGGGCGTACCCCTAGAATAAATAGGTAGGTCAGCGAAACTCATCATGGACTGCACCATGTTTAATAGCGTGTGATTCCTCCTTTCTGATACACCATTGAGCTGAGGTGTATAAGGAGGTGTCTACTGGGATAGAATCCCATTGTCCCTGAGGAAATGGGTGAACTCCGTACTCAAGTATTCTCCTCCTCGATCTGATCGAAGAGTCCTAATACTCTTTCTAATTTAGTTCTCTACCTCATTCTTATATTCCCTGAATTTCTCGAAGGCCTCAGATTTGTACTTCATTAAGTACACGTGTCCATACCTAGAGAAATCATCAGTGAATGTAATGAAGTATGAGTAACCACCTATAGCCTGAGTCGACATGGGACCACATACATCACTATGTATGAGTTCCAATAACTCGGTGCCTCTCTCTCCAGTTCCACTAAAAGGAGAGTTGGTCATCTTCCCACGAAGGTAAGGTTCGCAAGTTGCATAAGTCTCATAGTCAAATGGATCTAAGTATCTATCTTTCAGCAACTTTTGAATCTTTCCCTCATGTATATGACATAGCCTACAATGTCATAGGTATGCATTATTCACCTTATCTCTTTTTCTCTTAAACATATTTATATTCATGATATGTGGAGAAGTGTCTACCACATATAAGCTATTTATAAGGGTCCCTCTAGTGATGATCTCATCATCCATAATTATTGAACAACTATTATTCTCAAAACTAATTTATATCCACTAATTGTCAAACAATAGATAAAAATAATACTTTTGATAATAGAGGGAACAAAATAGCATGCATCTAATGCAATAATAGCTCCACCATGCAGATGTAGGGTGACCTCTCCAACAGTAACTGCAGCAATTCTTGCTCCATTGCCCATCTTGAGGTTCATCTCGCCTCTAGCCAATCTCCTAGGTCTTGCTAGAACCCACAATGAATTACAAATATAATAAACACTCCCGGTATCCAATACCCATGTGTTTTAATGAAAATCTAACAAGTGGAGACTGATCATGAATATACTTGAAGCTTCTCCAAGTTTATGTCTCACCTTCTCTACAAGGTAGTTCTTGCAGTTTCTCTTCCAATGTCCGTCTTGGCTACAGTGGAAGAATTGTCCTTTGTCCTTTCCCGGGTATTTCTTGGCAACTTTTGCCTTACCTAGTCTTTCTTTGCCCTTGTCCTTCTTAAGGGTCTTGCTGTCCTTCCTTTTCCTTTTGGTCTCACCAATATAAAGAATTGGCTTCTCCTTCTTGATGGCACTCTCAGCTTCCCTCAACATATTGAGGAGCTCAGGGAGAGTCACCTCAAACTTGCTTATGTTAAAATTCATGATGAAGTGAGAAAGGAATCTGGTAGGGACTAAAGTATAAGATCAACGCACAAGTTATCCTCTAGGACTATTCCTAGACCTGTGAGTTTCTCAATCCACTCTATCATCTTTAGGACATGGTTCTCAACCGATGTCCCTTCTGTCATCCTGGCTTGGAAGAGTTTCTTAGATATCTCATATCTTTGAGTTCTTCCCTATTTCTCAAACAACTGGCGGAGATGAAGAATGATAGAATCTGCATCCATGCTCTCATGTTGCCTTTGTAACTCAGGAGTTATGGAGGCCAACATGTAATATTTTGCCAATATGGAATCATCTATATACTTCACATAGCGAGCGATCTCATCCTCGCTTGCCCCTTCTTCCAGCGTGGGCAGAATTATATCAAGGACATATGCGATTTTCTCCATCGTGAGAACAATTCTCAAATTACGGAGCTAATCTGTATAGTTTGGACTAGTGAGGCGGTTGGCATCAAGTATGCCATGTATGGGGTTTGTGAGCGACATGTTTCTGACAAAACAAGATAGAGCAAAAATAAATAACATACAGATTTTACAGAAAATACTAATTAAGATATGGACTTCTATATTAATGTACTCCCACTATTTTCTTAGCGAATCACACGACACCCTCGACACGTGAGACGGAAGTCTCCGGCAGACTCCTAGTGGGAATCGAGATCCAATTGACATCTTAGTGCAACCTCGAGGGACTCGACCAATTACACTGAGCCCAAAAGGTAGGCAACTCTTGCCAATCATAACTCCTTGTGATTCCCGTCACATTCGACCTCCGAATCATCATGGTCTCGAGGGACTCGACCAACCATGATATTCAGTTAAGTCATCATCATCATTACAAGATGAGTCTGATTTGATGATATGCCCTCGAGAGACTTGACCAAGCATACCATGTCCTCAGGTCACCGATGACATCTCTATGTCATAGGCAAGAACTCGATCACGTAGATAGGTGAGTCTCGAGGGACTCGACCAACTCAACCTATGTCATGATTTAATTTCTTCCTATAACGATGGAAGGACATGTGGGTTAATCTTATTGCCTCACGCTTACCGACTTAATATTATCGTATGAGGGGTTTTTGTTTCGTATCAGTTTCTGAATATGTCGTGTCACACACATACATATTTAATATATATCTACATCGTATGCAAATATATATATACATATATCTATTTAATATATATCTACATCGTATGCAAATATATATATACATATATCTAGTAGGTGTATAACACATCACATATGCAAGCCACACCAGATGATCTTGAGCCGTCACCTAATATGATTAAGCCCAAGCCAATAGGCCTAATCACTCACAATAGGATCTATGTGTGTATTGGCGCATCTCCATGCCCTGTGATTGTTGATCTCGTCATCATCGGTTCCATCGGATCGTTGCATCACCATGCATCGTGATCTCCCGCCACGGGTCCCGCTGTAACCTCTACGCTCCCGTTGTGCCTCTCCATGTAGTTACAAATAATTACAAACACGCAGGCCCAATAATAAACGAGAAAAACACAGGCTCGCAGGCCCAATAATAATAATAATCATAATTACATACATCACAACACATGGCTCATGATCATCCATCTACATCATACATCACATAATATGTAGGATTACTAGATATATATATATAATTAATTAAACTATTTAATTAATTATTTTTCTAGAAATCAGGGCATGCTCAGAAATTCCAGAATTATCAAGGGTATTTTCATAATTCTGGAAGAGAGGATAGTCCTCAGAATTTTTAAAATTATCAAGGGTATTTTTAAAATTCTATATATAAGGACAGTCCTCGGAGTTTCCAGAATTGTTGAGGGTGTTTTTGGTATTCTGGATAAAAGGACAGTCTTTGGAATTTTTAAAAATATTAAGGGTATTTAAGAAATTCTGTATAAAGGGGACAATGCTAGAATTTCTCAAATTCTGAGGGGCATAACCATCTTTTTCTCAAAAAGATGCCCTAGCCCCCCTTCACCCTCACTGCACCGGCACCTCCGCCCCTGCTGGCGGCAGGGCTGGCCCTTGCGGGCAACTGCCCTTGCAGGCGGTCGACCCTTGTAGGGGGCCTGACCGCAGTCGGTCGCCCCTTGCACGTAGCCAGGCCATGGCCAGCCGCTCCTGCATAGGGCCTGGCCGTGGCCAGCCACCTCTGCATTCTGACAGCATGCATGTGACCGCCCCTCCCCCGCAGGCAGCGCCTACTTTCTCTGCCAATCGCTGCAACAAGCGCGTAGAACAGTTCTACGTGATTCAATCTCATCACACGCAGTTTAAAACTAATTTTTCGCATGAAAACCTTGGCTTTGATACCACTGTTAGGAAACCTCAGCGGGTGCATCACATGCGTAGCGGAAATCAAAACAAAAATTGGTTTCCCACATAGATCAAATCGTCGTGCAAAAGATTGGGGTTGCGAGAAAAATCAAAAAAACTAAAAAAATCACGATGTGTGAGGGATTGATTTTACCTAGGGAGATCGTATATCCCTGTATTTCAGATCCGGATAGAGAAGATGAAGGAGGACAAGCGTCCTCCTCTCTAGCGGTATCCACACGATGGATCTCTACTGTGAAACTCCTCCAATCTGATCTTGCAATCCCCGCTCAAAGGGAGGGAGGAGAATAGGAGGTGGTAGCTAAAGTTGTAGCCTATCAACCATGAGTCTCCCCCTCCTATTTATAGAGAGCCACCAAAACCTTAGGGCTCCTTCCTTAGTGGGTATTGGATCTCCATCCAATAACCCACTAACCTTGCATTATTGGATCTCTATCTAATAATTTCCTTAGGCCTATAATTGGGCCTTAATCAAGGAGCCCATCAACATAGGGTCTCATTTAATGAGAATAAGGGCTAATTGGATCTTCATCCAATCCTCTATTCGCTGAAGCATCCACCATATGTGTGTGACCCTCTAGGCCCGATACCTAGCTGGTCGTAAGTCACTCCCATCAGAACTCCTCCTGATATAGTAAATTATTATCCCCATAATAATTCACTCGACTCATCGACTATGGACGTACTAGGCCACTATGTCATATTTCCCAGACGATACATGGGGGATCAAATCCATCGGACCTGTCTGTCCACAGTTACCATGTATCTATAATCTCTCATCCAAATAATATCCCAGAGATCGTATATTGGACATGGTACTGTCAGGTCACAAACGGAATCAGTTTGTCTTGCTCTATTCGGATTCTACTGGAGAACTCCTTCTCTCTCAATCCGAATAACCCTGGCCAGGGATTTATCTGAGCAAGCATATATGGGATATTCCTCTCATGATAACAAGAGTGGATAATCCTCTATTGACACTCAATTGCCTTCGTAAGGTTGGCTACCAATCTCGATAACCAGTTGTACCAGATCTGGAACTTTCCAAACCTGTAATTCTGGCATCAAAGAAAGGAGTACTTATATAAGGCATCCTTGGTGTCTCAAGTCTAAGGACCAGATACACAATTGGGACTATGGAATCGCTGTCTGACATTAGGTATCATTAACCATACAGCATTCCTTAAGCAGATCAATCAGTGAACTCATTCTCTAATGAGCACCTGTATTATATCCTTAGTGTCTCCACACAAGTGGCTATGAGACTAGCCGCCTCCATCATATGGACGGGTATATAGTACACCGATCTGTTTGGTTATCTCAATGTCCCTCTTGAGTAACCTATGACCAGGATTATTTATGATATGTGTTTAAAGGTGAATCGATCTCATTATCGTGATCTCATCACGATCCGACTCCCATTGCACAGAACCAAGGACATCACAATATATATGTAACAGATAATGTGAAAATATGCCAATATTAATCATAAGCAAAAAGATCATACAGTGTGTCACACATGCCATCACTAACGTGATTGGCTTGCAGGGCACCTGTAACCAGCATAACCAGCACGGACGAGCTTGGATATCAAGTCGCGCCTATCGATTCTCCCGAGGCATGACGCTTGGGAGGGGGGAAGAGAATGACATGACATATCATGGCCCCCCTGTCCCATGGGGTCCCTCGGTCTGCCATGATCGAGCCAGCTCAGACCGCGACCTTGGGATGGGGCGTGGCCCTGTCCTTCAAGAAGCACGAAAGGGCATTGCATAGACTAGGCGATGCTGACGCTTAGGATATGAGCCAGCCACCTGAGGCACCAACACTCGTTAACGCTTGCGTATGGTGACACTGATAGCCTTGAAACACCCATATACGATGACCCTTGGGGACGAGGTATAAAAGCTATTGTGATGAATAGTATTGGGGGGAGAAAAAAAAGAGCCACACACGTACGACTACTCTGATTCTTTTCCTTGAGCTTTGACTCTGACTAACTTGAGCATTAGAAGGGTCGAGTCAGAGGTCCGTCCACCCAACTTCGACCTTTGTGCAGGACGTGACCATCAAAGAGGAGAACACAATCACCTGTTGCATCTCAGGAAGTCAGCACGAAGATCCTACGATTGGGTTCCTCGCCGATCTCTCTTTGATGGCCCAAGACCATGTTAGTGATCTTGCGTAGTCAGATTAGATCAAGCCGTACTACCACCTTAGCCCCGGTATAAAGTAAATTAAACTTGAGGAACATCTTAATATTGCTTACTAAAAGCAAATATATTTTCAAGTAGTCTATAGTTGTCATGCGGATATGTTTAGGATCAAATATTCAAATATTACATAACCAAATTTTAAAAGCACATGTTATTTTGATGTCACTAGACATGTTATCTTAGACCTATCTACATCAAGAGAACTCATCCTTAAGTTTACAAGTTAAATTTCTAATCTTCCACTACATAGTAACAAATAATTTTGAAATTCATTTGTTTCAATTTCTTGTTGAAGCAATTTATTGTTGTTTCCAAGTCAGTCATGATACTTATTTTCCTCAATATCCAAACTTATTAAAGTACAGATTAAAATATGATTAAAACCTCCAACATAATCGGTCAATTGCATCATGTCACAATCGAAAAAATATAATAAAAATCCCTATATTTGCATATTAGGGAGGCTTAACTTGGACTTAGGACAATCAGTAGATAGCACATTTTCATTTTTAACATAACTTCAACAAGTTTTGGTTTCTTTCTATGGCCAGAGATTTTATCCTAACATATTCTTTTGTTACTTTCAGAACAAAGATTATTGATTCTGTTGATGTTCAAGTGTGAAGCAAATATAACCTTTTATTTTTATGAGATTCTTTTAAAACTTTTAACAATTAAGTGAAGGTCATAATTATGATTAAAAAAAATATTTCCTTAGTTACATCACTCGAAAACCCATTCCAATGGGATCTTTTATTCACTTTTTTTTGTTTTATAATAACCTCTCCACCAAGGAAAATTCATTCTTACAATCCATAAGCAATTACTTCACCATTCTATACATAGGAAATTCCATGTATTCACAAAATCTATCACTCTACCAATCAATCTATAAATTCTTTTATTTAAATTTTCCAAATAAGGACTATTTAACTTTGAGTGAAATCATATACATGAGCTATTTTGTAAAACACTTGTTTTGTGAGCAAATCTATCACAGGACTATTATTTTGAAGTAGTTCGGATCCGCTGTACTATTACTTCCCCGCTACATTAGTTGATTTCACAGGACTTTTTAGCAACCTATAAAAACTTTAAACCCAGAGGACTAATAATATAAATAAAGTTGGATATAACAACAAGCAAATAGGGAATTCGATTCTTTTTTGGAATTGCCTACTTAGTCATCTAAGCATGGCAAGATAGAAAGAAACCTAAGTTTACAATGAAGAAATCGTCAATTCATCAGCTTTAAACTCCTTCAAGATAGAATTTTTTTTATTAATACGTGGGAAAAACAATGTCTCATTATTATAAGAAAGTATAGGAAAATAGTTACAGCAATCCGATCCGATGCAAACTATCTACATTCAATTTTTTTCACACTCTATCAAAAAGATTCAACAAATATAACTATAGTTAGAGCTGGAGAATGCACAATATAATGAAATTTTAGTTGCGCTATTGGAAAAAGGAACGATAAACATAGAAAAAGTAGCACATGGAATGAACTTATTTGAGTGGAGGTAGACTTTGTCCTTTGAACAACTAGATGTTGATGTTGACCTCATTCAAGACACCCTTAAAAGTAGTAGTGAGTGGCCTCCTCCGGGGAAAGCGAGCCACCCCAATCTCATCGCACGCTTTCAGGAGTTGCAAATACCTAATAACCTACCTGCTCCCCTTCCCACTTCGGCCTTCTGTCTTATGTCACTATAAAATTCATAATATATTAAAATTTTATATCAAAATCTAAAATTAAATAATAATAAATCTAAAAAATTATTATGATGTGCACCTTTTGATGTTGATATTCAGAAAAAAATCTTTATTTAATCTGTAAGTGTACCATCATCATATCCAAGATCTACGATAATGTCAATCTACAAGGAGAACTAAACTCACATTATCCTCTTTTCCTATCCTTTCACAAGACAACTATGATCGATGGTTTTAGTAACACAAAAACATGAGAAAAACTATAATCTCTTAATGACTAGTTCACTTGACTAAGGAAGATTGACAGAAGATCTATAATCTCTCAACTATGTCACGTGTTTCTATCATTCTCATAATCGTTCATCGTTGTTTTATCCCTACTAGGTCCTCTCCATTTATAAGTGAAAGCAGAGGGTTTAGAATAAGTAATTATGAGAGTTTTGCTAATCAAGGGCGTCTCTTGAAGAATCCTATTTTATTGGACTTTCTCTCTACTGGCTAATAATCATAATTAGAATCCAATCATATCAATAATATATCTTAATTAAGTAAGGCCATATAATCTAATATTCTCTCACTTTACCACGAACAAAAAATATAAAGAGGGTGCTCATGTATGTCTGAGTCTTTGGATTTTTTTACATGCTTTGTACAACAAATAGCGGGATAGCAGTAGACTTGACAACCTTAGTTTAGTTAGCTTTCGTGGCTAGTTTCGATATATAAATAAGAGGTATGTCATATGGACACTTGTGGAGAGTTTGGTCTATAATAGACCATGATCTTTTATGTGCCACCGTTCAGACTTTATAAAGTTCACGGTTGAAATAATTGCTTGCAGATCCCATGGAAAATATTTTCTCTAACCCGTTTTCTCTTTTATAGGTCCTAAGGGACCATAGGAGGTTTCGAGGAGGCTGACCTTTACGGATGGACATGCGATGGTGCAACACGAATTAGACAAAACCAGCTAAGTTCATGATATTTGATATCAGAGCAGGACAAGCACATGTAGAAATACTTGTCATACAAACGTGGGGGACCTAGCTGCGCTGCATAGAGGGCAACCAGCACATATGACCGTTTGGAGGAAATGAAATTGAGATGTAGGGAAACAAGTCGCTCAGAGGAGCGGGCATCCAAGATTGGCATTCAGAGGAATGACTAACCCTTTGTACAAGAGCCACCATGAGGACAAGTAAGCTAAGAAAAATATGTAGTGCACAAAGGTTAGGATGACTGAGTTTAAACTATGGCTTGACGTTGCCAACCAAACTTGATGGTGCTCAAGGTAAGCGAGGAGCTTAGTAAAAGATGAGATCATGCAAAGTGAGATGTGTTGCATGACTTAAAGAGTTATATAAAGCTCACAGAGGAGAGAGAAATTGCTAACTCAAAGAATTTGATACTCATGCAAGGGCTTGTATACAGACAATGGCGTGTTTATGACCATCCCAAGGCAACCGAAACTCGACGTCATGGAGCATTGGAACTTTCTCTTCGACATGGAAAGGATATGTTCGTAAGAGGCTGAAGTGTGCAATAAGTTCAGCATGTTGCTAGGCCTTGAAGGGTACAACGGAAGGGCTGTATTGGTAAAGAGTCACAATCTAGCAAGTTGATAGGACTCTAACAGGGTTGGATCGTCATTTATTGAGTCATGCTCTTTATTGAGTCATGTTGGTCAGTCCAGTCAAGTCAATTAGGAGACTATTTGATTAGGAGTCCTAGTAGGACTTAGAGTCTATTTGATTAGGAGTCTTAGTATGAGTTGGAGTCTATTTGATTAAGAGTCATAGTAAGAGTAGAAGTATATTCGATTATGTTGAATCTCGGACTTTGATGATAAAATTAATTGATGGGTTATTGATCTAACATGGGTTGTTAGAAGTTGATTGATGTAGGATTAACTACGACAGAGAGAATATGACAATCAAGATTGGCCAAAGTCAAGTCCATGCATCAGGTCGGGGTTCGGACGATATGATTGGGAACTCGCCAGGAGTGCGTCGGGAGCTCGCCGAGGGTATCGGGAGCTTGTCAGGATAGCGCAAGGGAGTTCACTAGAAGAAGACCGAGACTCGTTGGAAGATTATCAGTGGTAGCCAAAAAGCTTGCTAGGAGTTGGGAGGTCTTGAAGTGGATGTGTTTGGCAATTATGATTATAATTAATTAAGTCATAGTTAGCATCATGCAAGTTTAACCACGATGGAAGAAGGAGTTACATATCAGACATGGACCCAGGATCAAGCTTAGGCATCGAGCCAAGGATTGGAAGATGCAGAATGAGCTCGCCGGGAGTTCGCTAGGAGATTCACTGAAGGAATCGGGAAGCTCGCTAGGAACACACCGGGAGATCGCCAGAGGAAGACCGTGAGACTAGCCAGTGTAGAATCTGGAGGTTGTCAGATTACGGGAGTGAGGTCGTAAGCTTGGTGGTCATGTTTGATTGTAATCTTTAAGTCGTAGGTTAAAAGTGAGTCCGATTTGAGTATGATTTGGAAATCAACTCAAAGAGGCAACCAGGTCCACTATTAGGGTTTGATTGAGCTCAGGTTGAGCTCAATTAGTTGACCAGAGGATTGGTTAACTGATGGTTCAAGCTGAAATTTAAAAATTGGAGCAAACCACTTTTCCGGAGATTTCAGCAAGTAAACCACTGGTAAGCTGGGGGGTAAACCGCCACCGCCCAGGTTTCGGGTAGCTAACGACGGCTAAGCCGCCCAAGGCCGACGGGTAAACCACCCGTACCCAGGGTTTTGGGTGGTTGAACCGCCCAGGTCGGCAGGTGAACCGCCCGTACCTGGATTTTTCGGGTATGCTTAAATTTTGGCTCCAAAATTCTGAAGCCATTTGGGGCTATAAATACCCTAAGTTTTCTTGCATTCTATACAACACTTTTAGGGGAAAAATTATATGAAAAACTTATGTGAAGTGTAAGAAAAAGAAAAGGGGTAAGGGAGTGATCAAAGAGTTATAATCTTGTCTCCCTTGTAAGCTCAAGTGTAAGGGTTTGGTCTTCACCCAAAGAAGATTGATAGTGGATGCCGGTGTGCCTCAAGAAGGAGGACTCAGAAGTGGACGTAAGTCGGTTAGTGCCAAACCACTATAATTGTAAGTGTTCTTACTTCTTTGATCTACTACTTATAATTGACGGGTTCTTAATTGATTTTAAAACACAAATGGACGCTTTTGATTTTTTATTTATGTTTTGAAATCAAGGCTTTGAAATTAAGCACTTCACTTATGACATTGCCTATCTCCTTATTCGGATTTACTTGTTCTTTTTTAGTTGTATTTGTGCAAGAACCCTAGCACTTCTCTATAATATTCACTTGACTAACTTAAACGAAAAGCTTCGGATTTTCTATCTTGCTTCAAGCGAAAAGTTTTTGTTTAAAACGTTAATTTACTCTTACACTAATTCACCCCGCCTCTTAGTATCAATTGATCCTAACAATTTGTATCAGAGCTATGTTTTTGTCATTTGGTTTAACACTTAAGAGAAATAGCTCTTTTCGGCATTAACGAGGGTCAATGCATCACAAGTCCTCCTATGTTTAATGGGACAGACTACACATGGAGAATACAAATATGTATCTTTTTTATTTCGATAGATCTTGATTTGTGGTGTATTATTGAAAAAGGTTTTCAGAAGTCATCCAATCCAACAAAAGATTGGAATGATTATAGAAAATAAATATTTTTGTTAAATATAAAGGCTATGAATGCCTTATATTGTGGCGATAAAAATGAATTTGATTGGGTTTCTTATTTTGATTTGGCTTTTGATATCTTACATACATTAGAAATGATATATGAAAGCACAACTAATCTAAATGAATCATTAAAGAAAAATACTTATAAAAATAAATTTGAAGAACACCTTCCAAAGAACAAGAAGGAATTTGAACTAAGAACATATGACTCATTGAGTGAAATCTTAAGTGATGAAAACTTTGAACCCTTGACAAATAAACCAGATAAATTAATGAATATGAACCTTAAAAATCATCTGAAGATAGATAAAACCTCTTATTATGAACGTAAGAAGTCGAGGAGCTCCAAAGATGAAATGCACAACTAAGAAGTAGAGAATCTCGCTCTTATGGCCATCGACAATGAGGTTAGTGATTCATTAAGCATTTTTTTTTCTAAATTATTAAACATGTTCCATGATTTATTTTATGAGTTTAAAAAATTTAGCAAATATTTTAAGTTGCTTAAAAATAAACATGATTTGTTAGTTGATAAAGTTGATGAAATGTATGAGTTATTAGCATCACATAATCCTAGTTCTAAATGTGAAATGCTAGACAATATTAAAGAAGAAAATATCATGCTTAAGTCAACATTAGAAAATTTTGAAATTGGAAACAAGTCACTAAATATGATCATTGCCAATAAGGGTCATATTAATAAAAGAAATGACATAGGCTTTGTTGATAATGTTCAATAAAACCAAACATCTTGGTAAAAGGACTACCTTAAATGTGCCACCAAAAATCAAATATAATTCTTGTGAAAAATTAGGACATAAAGTCTATAAATGTCCATTCAAAAATTATAGCCCACATAAATTAATTTGGGTTCCTAAAGGAACCATAAACAATCTTAAGCCAATAGAGAAAATGGGAAGAACATATTATGAAGGACCCAAACTCAAATAGATACCTAAATCAAAATCTCTCATAATATAAAGTTACCTCCTAACAAGGCTAAGAGCACTAAGTAATATTTTAAAAATAGATGCTTAATGCACTTGAGATCTAATACCCTCTCAAAGCTCACTAGCCTAAGTAGTAATAAGAAAATTATTAAAATTAAAAGTATTGACAATAAATGTTTTGATGGTTCATCATTATACAATTAATATTGATGATGCATAGCTAGAGCATACAAGTATGAAAATGACCTAAAACCAAAGAACCTTAGTTTTAAAAAAATATATTTATTGGAACTTACAAAAATAGGATTTTTGATTGAATACTAAGATCAAAATTATCAGCTTGAATATTTGAAAAGATTATTGTTGAATGACTTAAATATTATGGTTATTAAATGATTGATTTAAATGGTTGAATAGTTGTATAAATTTGTGTTGATAAATGATAGATTAATTTTGAATTTGAATATAAAATAAATAAAAATATAAAAATGAGTTTCTCAACTGCTTGCACTATGTGTAAAGAGTTCTTTTAAAAATTGAAATAGAGATAGGTTGAATTTTGATTGAAGATGTTTTATGAAACTATGCTTGATGAATTAATGATGGATTGTGACCATGCTTAATGAGTTTATATTTCGAAATTATGCATGATGATCTTTGTGATTTATGGCTTATTAATCTTTGCCATAATGAAAGCTCTTTCTTAGTTTTAAATGAAAATGTATGTTTTTATTTGACTTAAAAGACAAAGGCAAGCTTGTATAAAATAAAAAGAGAATAATTTTTTCTTAAAAAATTATCTTATAATTTTTTTAAAAAATAATGAATCAAATATGTTATTTTTTTATGAATCTCTTGAACTATGAAAGTGATTTTTGATGATTTAATGATTTGAGCTTGAATAAATTATTATCATGATTTTTGGCTAAGTTTAGAAAATAAAACTTGATATCATTACATAAATACTTTGATTATAAACTCTACATAAATTTCCTAATTGATATTTTAACAATGACTAAGGGAGAAACAAAAGTGATATTTTATAATAACGAATTTAAATACTTTGATTGTGAAAAACCTTCATTGGACGGAGCAATTTGTTAACAAAAAAAATATAAATTTTAAATTCATGAGATTTGCATGATTGGATTTCTATTTTATTTGGAATTTTAAATATATAATATTTCTTGATTACTTTTGTTGAAATTTACAAACAATAAGGAGAGGCAAATTTATTAATTTAAATCATGTATTTTGTTACTTAAAGATTTGATATTATGACATGATCTCCTTATACTTTTAAGCATAATTTGAATATGGATGTTAAGAAGAAATTATGTAATCATATTTTTTTTCTTAAAAATGACAAAAAGTGGTAGATAAAATTCTCAATATGATTGGAAGCAAATTGGATATGATAACATTGAATAAAAAATAATTTGCTTAGAAAAAAATTTAGAATTTTAAATTTTCTAAATACATGCAAAATGCATGATTTCCTACCTTGCATGAAATTTGCATAAGATAAATTAAATTGCATGGGAAGCACTTGATTTTTTATTTTAGAATTTACATCTATAAAATTGAGTATTTTTGTGATATTTTTCACTTTTCTACCTTGATTCTATCTTTTTGTTCACACAAAGTGGAGAAAAAAAATCACTAGCATTTCAAGAGACCGATAAGTCTATTAATTTTATTTTGAATCTCTTGAAATTGATTTTGATGGTTTTGAAATTGAGTGAGTTCTTTATCTATATGATGATTTTAATTCCTTAGAATTATAACTTGAAATCTTTTATGAATCAAAATCTCTTATTATGTGTTCTCGTAATATTTAAAAGGAGATTTTTATATACATCATGATCTTGACAACTTGAGATTTCTTATGCATAAATCAAAATATTTTATTCTCATATGATTTATCTTTTGATATTCAAAATTTATCTTTATGAATTATATATCTCATCACCATATTAATTTTTTGATATATTTTATGTGATGATTTAAAAGATGATGTAATAAGAAAAGTTTTGCATTATGTAACCATCCTTTTTTTTTACAATGAAAAAGGGGGAGCAAAACTTGTTAGCTTGCATGATGTAAAATTGCTAGCTTGAACATTGCAAAGGAAGCAAAAATTTGTTAGCTTGCACTTCTCAAAAGAGAAGAAAGAACTCACTAGCTTGCATGTTCTAAAGTGATGAAAAATTTGCTAAATTGCTAAGCTTTCATATATCAAAAACTTGCTAATCACACTTCTCCTTTTAATTGATAACAAAGGGGGTGAAGATATGATGATGAAAAATCATGTATGATGATAATGTATGTTGATTTTTGAAAAATACATGATGATTAGAAATAATAATTATGATTTTATTATAATGATATGATGGTGTGATTAAAATAGTTTCAACTTGAACTTTTGAGCTCATCTTAATATTCTTTTTGAAATTTATTAAGAGCTCTTCTAAATGATGTTTTTGCAAAAACTCATATCCCTTAAAAATTCTAGCCCTATATTTCATCTTTTTGTTGATGACAAAGGGAGAGAAATATACATTGATAACACATGACATTGTGAAATATACATTGATGACACATGATACTAATCTTGGATACCTTTGATATCATTTTAAAACTCATTCGATGATAAAAAAATTTATGTAGAATGTTGATTGTTGCATTTAAGAGTGTGTGATTCTCTTAAATTTAAGTGGCATGGATTTAGGAGTTAGGATTAACTCTTGTCATCAATTGATTGTCATCATCAAAAAGAGGGAGATTGTTGAATCTCGGATTTTGATGATGAAATCAATTGTTGGGTTATTGATCTAACATGGGTTGTTAGAAGTTGATTAATGCAGGATTAACTACGACAGAGAGAATTTGACAATCAGGATTGGAAATAGTCAAGTCCATGCATCAGGCCGGGGTTTGGATGATGTGGTTGAGAACTTGCCAGGAGTGCTTCGGGAGCTCGCCGAGGGTATCGGGAGCTTGCCAAGATGGCGTAAGGGAGTTCACCAGAAGAAGACCAAGACTCGTCAGAAGATTGTCGAGGGTAGCCAAAAAGCTTGTCAGAAGTTGAGAAGGTCTTGAAGTGGATGTGTTTGGCAATTATGATTATAATTAACTAAGTCATGGTTAGCATCGTGCAGGTTTAACCATGACGGGAGAAGGAGTTACATATCAGACATGGACCCAGGATCAAGCTTAGGCATCAAGCCAAGGATTGGACGATGCGAAGGGAGCTCGCTGGGAGTTCGCTAGGAGATTCTCCGAAGGGATCAGGAAGCTTGCTAGGAACACACCGGGTGATCGCCTAAGGAAGATCAGATTGCGAGTGTGAGGTTATAAACTTGGTGGTTATGTTTGATTGTAATCTTCAAGTCGCAGGTTAAGAGTGAGTCTGATTTGAGTGTGATTTGGAAATCAACTCAAAGAGGCAACTAGGTCCACTATTGGGGTTTGATTGAGCTCAGATTGAGCTCAATTAGTTGACCAGAGGATTGGTCAACTGATGGTTTAAGTCAGAATTTAAAAAATGAAGGGAACCATTTTTCTTGAGATTTCAGCGAGTAAATCACCACCGCCTAAGTTTTCGGGCAGTTAACGACGGCTGAACCGCCTAGGACCGACGGGTAAACCACCCGTACTTAGGGTTTTGGGCAGCTGAGCTGCCCAGGTCGGCGGATGAACCTCTTGTACCCGAATTTTTTAGGTATTTTGAATTTTGGCTCCAAAAGTATAAAGCCATTTAGGGCTATAAATACCCCAAGTTTTCTTGCATTCTATACAATACTTTTATAGGAAAAATTCTGTGAAAAACTTATGTGAAGTGTAAGAAAAAGAAAAGGGGTATGAGAGTGATCAAAGAGTTATAATCTTATCTCCCTTATAAGCTGAAGTGTAAAAGTTTGGTCTTCACTCAAAGAAGATCGATACTGGACACCGGTGTGCCTCAAGGAGGAGGACTCGGAAATGGACGTAGGTCGGGTTAGTGCCGAATCACTATAATTGTAAGTGTTATTACTTCTTTGATTTACTGCTTATAATTGTCGGATTCTTAATTGATTCGAGTGAGACTATGACAGATTTTGTATGTGGCCTAACAGTACCATATCCAATATACGGTCTCTGAGATATTAGTTGGATGAGGGATTATAGATACACGGTAACTATGGATAGAAAGGTCCGATGGATTTGATCTCCCTGTATTGTCTGGGGACTATGGCGTAGTGGCCTAGTACATCCATAGTCGATAAGTCAAGTGAATTATTATAGGGATAATAATTCACTATATCAAAAGGAGTTCTGATGGGAGCGACTCAAGGCCAGCTCGGTATCGGGCCTAGAGGTTCACACACATATGGTGGATGTTTCAACGAATAGAGGATTGGATGGAGATCCAATTAGCCTCTATTCTCATTAGATGAGACTCTATGCTAATGGCCTCCTTGATTAAGGCCCGATTAGAGGCTTAAGGATATTATTGGATAGAGATCCAATAATGCAATGTTAGTGGGTGATTGGATGGAGATCCAATACCCACTAAGATAGGAGTCCTAGGGTTTTGGGTGGCTCTCTATAAATAGGAGGGGAGACTCATGGTTGATAGGCTGCAGCTTTAGCCACCACCTCCTATTCTCCTCCCTCCCTTTGCGCAAGAGTTGTGAGATCAGATTGGAGGAGTTTCACTGCAGAGATTCATCGTGTGGATACCAATAGAGAGGAGGACGATTGACCTCCTTCATCTTCTTCATCTGGATCTAGAATATAGGGATATATTATCTCCCTAAGTAAAATCAATCTCTCACACATCATATTTTTCTGATTTTTATGATTTTTCTCGTAACCCCAATCTTTTGCATGACGATTTGATCTGCGTGGAAAACTAGTTTCTATTTTGATTTCCACTGCGCATGTGATGTGCCTGCTGAGATTTCCTAACAAGGAGTTCGCAGGGAGCTCATCGAGGGTGATCGGTGTTGGGAAACCTTTGCAGGTGCATCACATGCGCAGCGAAAATCAAAACAAAAATCGGTTTCCCACGCAGATCAAATCGTCGTGCAAAAGATTGGGGTCACGAGAAAAACCGTAAAAACTAAAAAATCAGGATTTGTGAGAGATTAATTTTACCTAGGGAGATCGTATATCCCTGTATTCCAGATCTGGATGGAGAAGATGAAGGAGGTCAAGCGTCCTCCTCTCTAGAAGTATCCACAAAATCGATCTCTGCAGCGAAACTCCTCCAATCTGATCTTGCAACTCTTACTCGAAGGAAGGGAGGAAAATAGGAGGTAGTGGCTAAAGCTGCAGCCTATCAACCATGAGTCTCCCCTCCTATTTATAGAGAGCCACCAAAAACCCTAGGGCTCCTACCTTAGTGGGTATTGGATCTCCATCCAATAACCCACTAACCTTGTATTATTGGATCTCTATCCAATAATCCCCTAAGGCCTATAATTGGGCTTTAATCAAGGAGTCCATCAACATAGGGTCTCATCTAATGAGAATAGGGGCTAATTGGATCTCCATCCAATCCTCTACTCACTAAAACATCTACCATATATGTGTGACCCTCTAGGCCCGATACCGAGTTGGCCGTGAGTCACTCCCATCAGAACTCCTTCTGAGATAGTGAATTATTATCACTCAACTCATCGACTATGAACGTACTAGGCCACTACGCCATAGTCCCCAAACGGTATAAGGGGGATCAAATTCATCGGACCTGTCTATCCACAGTTACCATGTATCTATAATCCCTCATCAAAATAATATCCCTGAGACCATATATTGGATATGGTACTATCAGGTCACATACGGAATCAGTTTGTCTTGCTCTAATCGGATTCTACCGGAGAACTCATTCTCTCTCAATCCAAATGACCCTGGCCAAGGATTTGTCTGAGCAAGCACATATGGGATATTCCTCTCGTGATACCGAGAGTGGATGATCCTCTATTGACACTCAATTGCCTTCGAAAAGTCGGCTACCGATCCTGATAACCAACTATACCAGATCTGGAACTTCCCAAACCTGTAAGTCTGGCGTCAAAGAAAGGAGTACTCATACAAGGCATCCTTGGTGTCTCAAGTCTAAGGACCAGATACATAACTGGGACTATGGAATCACTATCTGACATTAGGTATCATTAACCATACAGCATTCCATAAGCGGATCAATCAGTGAACTCATTCTCCAATGAGCACCTATACTATATCCTTAGTGTCTCCATACAAGTGGTTATGAGACCAACGACCTCCATCATATGGATGGATATATAGTACACCGATCTGTCCGGTTATCTCAATGTCCCTCTTGAGTAACCTATGATCGAGATTATTTAGGATCTGTATTTAAAGGTGAATCGATCTCATTATCGTGATCTCATCATGATCCGACTCCCATTACACAGAACCAAGGACATCACAATATATATGTAATAGATAATATAATATGAGAATATGTCAATATTAATCATAAGCAAAAAAGATTACACGGCGTGTCACACGTGGCATCACTCACGTGATTGGCTTGCAAGACACCTGTAACTAGCAATCTCTCACTTGACCAAAAGCCAATCACCTATGTGTCTGATCCTCATCAGACCCTTGTGACGCTTAGATACAATCTGAGCCAGCGGCTTCGTCAGTGAATCTTCAATGTTATCTTCGGATGGAACTATTTTCATTTCTATATCATTTTGGGTCATGATCACTCTAATCAGATGGAACCTCCTCAGAACAATTCTGTTGAGACCTCAGTTCCTTTGTTAGAGTTATCGCCCTGTCGCTGTCACAATATATGGGAGTCAGCTCCACGCTACTTGGTATGACTCCTAAATCCTTGATGAACTTCTTCATCCACACCCCTTCGTTTTGTTGTTTCTACTACAGCAATGTATTCTGCCTCTATAGTCGAGTCAATAGTAGTATCTTGCTTGGAAATCTTCCAACTTACTGCTCCTCCATTTATTGTGAAAACATACCCTGAATTTGAATTGCTATCATTAATATCAGACTGAAAACTCGAGTCCGTGTAGCCCTCAACTTGGAGGCTACCTCCTCCATATACTAGTAAAAGATCCTTAGTCCTTCTCAAGTACTTAAGGATACACTTTACTGCTTTCCATTGTTCTAAACCTGAATTTGTCTGATACCTGCTCGTGACACTCAGAGCATGTGCTATATCAGGCCTAGTACATAGCATCGCATACATGATAGACCCTATCGTTGAGGCATAAGGTATCTTATCCATGTCTGTCCTTTCTTCAGGAGTCTTTGGGGACATACTCCTAGAAAGTAATATTCCATGTCTCATCGGTATAAGACCTCTCTTAGAATTCTCCATGCCAAACCATTTGACAATGGAGTCTATGTACCTAGACTGGGACAAGCCAAGCATCCTTTTGGATCTATCTCTATATATCTCGATCCCCAAAATATAGGATGCTTCCCCTAAGTCTTTCATGGAGAAGTTTCTAGATAGCCAAGCCTTTACCGTGGAGAGCATTCCTACATCATTTCTAATGATTAGGATGTCATCCACATATAGCACCAAAAAGGTGATAGCGCTTCCACTTACCTTCTTGTACACACAATGCTCATCTTCGTTTTTAACGAAGTCATAAGATCTGATCACCTCATCAAATCTTATGTTCGAACTTCGGGAAGCTTGCTTCAATCCATAAATGGATCTAAGCAACCTACACACTTTATGGACTCTCTTTGGATACGAATCCTTCTGGTTGTATCACATACACCTCTTCCTCGAGGTTGCTATTGAGGAATGATATTTTGACATCCATCTGCCAGATCTCATAGTCATAGTGTGATGCAATGACCAAAATAATTCCAATAGACTTAAGCATGACAACAAGTGAAAAGGTTTCGTCATAGTCAACTCTTTGCCTTTGACGATATCCTTTAGCTACCAGCCTTGCTTTATATGTCTCTACCTTTTCATCCACTCTGATCTTCTTCTTGAAGATCAATTTGCAGCCGATGAGTACAATACCCTTAGGTGCATCCACAAGGTTCCAAACCTTGTTAGAGTACATGGAATCCATTTCAGAATTCATGACTTCTTGCCACTTTTCAGAATCTATACTCATAATAGCCTCCTCGTAGGTCTGAGGATCAACATCCTGAGAGTCATCTCCACTGATATGTCCCACATATCTTTCAGGAGGGTGAGATAATCTAGTAGACCTATGTAAATTTGGAATTTGTGTGTTAGGTACCTGAACACACTCGGGTTCTGGAATGGTGCTTGAGCTAGATTCTCCGACCTCACTAAATTCTATCTCACTCCTACTATTTCTACCAAGAATGTATTCCTTCTCAAGGAACACAGCTCTCTTGGCAACAAAGATCTTTCGGTCCTCGGGATGATAGAAATAATACCCACAAGTTTACTTTGGGTATCCCATGAATGTGCACCATTCTATCCTTGATTTCAACTTGTCGGGGTTGTGTCTTCTAACGTAGGCAGGACAGCCCCAAATCGTAACAATCTTAAGATCGGGCTTCTTTTCTTTCTATATCTTATATGGTGTAGACACTATCAACTTTGATGGAACTCTGTTCAGAAGGTAAGCTGCAGTCTCTAGGGTGTACCCCCAGAATGAAACGGGTAGGTCAGCGAAACTCATCATGGACCACACCATGTCTAACAGCGTGTGATTCCTCCTTTCTGATACACCATTTAGCTGAGGTGTATAAGGAGGTGTCCATTGGGATAAAATCTCATTGTCCTTGAGGAAATGGGTGAACTCTCTACTCAAGTACTCTCCTCCTCGATCTGATCGAAGAGTCTTAATACTCTTTCCAATTTGGTTCTCTACCTCATTCTTATATTCCCTGAATTTCTCAAAGGCCTCAGGTTTGTACTTCATTAAGTACACATATCCATACCTAGAGAAATCATCAGTGAATGTAATGAAGTATGAGTAACCACCTATAGCCTGAGTCGACATGGGACCACATACATCACTATGTATAAGTTCCAATAACTCGGTGCCTCTCTCTCCAGTTCCACTAAAAGGAGAGTTGGTCATCTTCCCATGAAGGCAAGGTTCGCAAGTTGTATGTGTCTCATAGTCAAATGGATCTAAGTATCCATCTTTTAGCAACTTTTGAATCATTCTCTCATATATATGATATAGCCTACAATGCCATAGATATGCAATATTCACCTCATCTCTTTTCCTCTTAGACATATTTATATTTATGATACGTGGAGAAGTGTCTAACACATATAAGTCATTTATAAGGGTCCCTCTAATGATGATCTCATCATCCATAATTATTGAACAACTATTATTCTCAAAAACTAATTTATATCCGCTTATTGTCAAACAAGATATTGATATAATGTTTTTGATAATAGAGAGAACAAAATAGCATGCATCCAATGCAATAATAGCTCCACTAGGAAGATGTAGGGTGGCCTCTCCAATAGCAACTGTAGCAACTCTTGCTTCATTGCCCATCTTGAGGTCCATCTCGCCTCTAGCCAATCTCCTAGGTCTTGCCAGAACCTGCAACGAAGTACAGATATGATAAACACTCTCGGTATCCAGTACTCATGTGTTATCATGAAAATCTGATAAGTAGAGACTGATCATGAATATACCTAAAGCTTCTCTAAGCTTTTGTTTCGCCTTATCTGTAAGGTAATCCTTACAGTCCTCTTCCAATGCCCGTCTTGGCCATAGTGGAAGCACTGTCCTTTGTCCTTTCCCGGGTATTTCTTGGCAACCTTTGTCTTACCTGGTCTTTCTTTGTCCTTGTCGTGATTCAATTTCTTCCTATAACGATGGAAGGCCACGTGGGTCAATCTTATTGTCTCACGCTTACCGACTTAATATTATCGTAGGAGGGGTTTTTTGTATCGTATCGATCTCCTAATATGTCGTGTCACACACATACATATTTAATATATATCTACATCGCATGCAAATATATATATATATATATATATACATATATCTAGTAGGTGTATAACACATCACATATGCAAGCCACACCAGATGATCATGAGCCATCACCTAATATGATTAAGCCCGAGCCAATGGGCCTAATCACTCACAATAGGATCTATGTGTGCATTGGCGCATCTCTATGCCCTGTGATTGTTGATCTCGTCATCATCAGTTCTGTCATATCGTCGCATCACCATGCGTCGTGATCTCCCGCCACGACATCGTGGGTCCCGCTGTAAACTTCGTGCTCCCGCTGCACCTCTCTATGTAATTACAAATAATCACAGGCACGTAGGCCCAACAATAAACGAGAAAAACGTAGGCTCGCAGGCCCTAATAATAATAATAATCATAATTACACACATCACAACACATGACTCATGATCATCCATCCATATTATACATCACCTCATATATATGATTACTATATATATAATAATTAATTAAACTATTTAATTAATTATTTTTCTCGAAATCAAAGATATGCTCGAAATTTTCAGAATTGTCAAGGGTATTTTCATAATTCTGGATAAGAGGCCAATCCTCAAATTTTTTAAAATTGTCAAGGGTATTTTTGTAATTCTGGATAAGAGGACAGTCCTCAGAATTTCCAAAATTGTTGAGGGCATTTTCAGAATTCTGTACATGAGGACACTCCTCGAAAATTTTAAAATTTAGAGGGGTAAGATCATCCTTTTCTCAAAGGATGCCCTAGCCCTCTCCTTGCCCCCCTCTGCGTCGTCGCCGCCGTTGCCCCCGCAAGCGGCGGCACTGCACGCCGTCAGCGTGGGCAGCCGCTGCTGCCCTCGGGTGGCACCTCGTGGGCTGGTGACCGCCCTTGCAGGCGGCAGCCCTGGCCGCGGGGCTACCCCTTATAAATTTCACCCAATAGACCAAAACCCTAAGAGGGTCGATACCTTCTAAAGATCAAGAAGGATCGATCCCCTTTAGAGATCAAGGAGGCTCGATCCCCTCAAAGTGATCGTTTATCCCCCCTTTTCATCTCCATCTACGATAGAAACCCAAGGGTTCCTATCACAAGTGCATTTGCAAGGGCAGATAATGCACAGTTTGTTCAGCAAGGTGGAGTAGTCCAAGAGGATGGTAGTCTCCGACACTTCCAGAGGGAATGATGCGAAGAGGAAAATTGCTCCAATATGACTGATATCCAGGAGGGATAAGTCCTAGTTCTCTAGAGGGAGAATCATGTGCAGCAAACCGCACATGTTGAGGAGAAGTGCCTCAAAACAATATCTCCATAAAGCTCAACAAATCGAGCAAACAGCGATGAGTCGTCGCATGATCTCGCATAAGGTAATGCATTGGTGGATGCATTGCGAGATTAAGTGGGGGAGCTACCATAGCAACATCAAATCAAGGCACACTTAGAGTCGATGTGAAAATCAAACTCAATAATGAGCTAACTCGTGGAATGGTGGGCGCGAGGACCACCGTGAACTCAATGCAAATCGAGAGACAGAGCAACTTGGGTGAAACTTGATGAAGTATCCAAGCCGCATAAAGGAAGTTGACGTAGAAGATAAAACATAGAGCAGAGGCACGAAGTTTTTCTTGGACAGAGGTCAAGAACATGAATTCAAAAGCTACTAGGTGACGGACTATCCTAAAGCGATGCTTCGTCTGGGTGTTATCCTAGAATTGGTGGGTGAAGGTTAAATGTCAAAGGAGTGAACACAATCGAAGGTGACAGAGGCTCTACAATATGCTGATAAAGGCCACACATAGAGAGATCATAGTCCGAGTTCATCCCCCAAAAATCTAAATGCAATGGAGATGTCATCAGGAGGCGACATGGTGCAGCGGATCGTGGTGGATAGTTTGAGGCAATACAACACAAGTGGGAGAAGTCTTATGAGTGATGTGATCATGCGGAGGTATGATCGGGAGCTACTGAGAGCTCCACTTCGGTAAATAACATGACAACAAGAAGGGCTACGGATTCAAGGAGTGAATGTCATGGTACCGCAGAGGTGGGTTTTTCATACGTGCATCGAATCTTACATCGAATTAATGTCTTGGTCATCAGCATATGGGGGTCGTGTACCACCGAGGGAGAATTTCAAGTGCAAGTACCAGTAAGTCTCATGGGGGAGGACTTGATCATATAGATGTATGATCAAAGCGACTAGAGAGTTGGAATGCTCTAGTACTTATATTCACTTAAAGGAGTCTGACAAGTCAAAGGACAAAGCCGAGTAAGCGAACATTTCTACCAAGGAAGCTAAGGAGAACAAAATCGATGTGAGCCCTATAACATGATGGCGAAGGCCATGCATGGGAGTTGTAGTCAATTTTTCCATCAACCAAGGAGAACTACTCAAAAAGGGGTGAGGAAGCAACGATGAGTCTAGAGGGGCTCAGCTACCCAAAAAGCTAAGCGTCGGTCAGAAGGGAAGTGGACTTGGAGGAGTGCTACAGTGCCGTAGAGGCGGATCTACCGATTGCAAAGAAAGGGACGTAGATTCGAGGCAACGGATATTAGTGTCATGGGCTTGGCAATATTATGGTACCGCAAACGTGGGACTTCCGTGGAGTCATCGATTTCTTGCTCTCATAGAGGGAGAGCGTTGGTCATGAAAGGGGTTGAGGAGGTGGAGAATGCAAAGGCAAACTCCAAGTACCAAGACAAGGCTGAAGGGCAGAGGCCAGAGAACTTCACAAGACTGGTGTCAATAGGCTTATCATCAAGATAGTCAAAAGTGGGGGACTTCGGGTTGATGTAAGGGTGCTCGACCAAGGAATAAAGTATACAATACGTAGTGTTGTGCCTTTTCTACTTAGAGGAGTAGTAGGCGGCAAAGATGATGGAGAAGATGGTATAATCCTAGAGGTGATCAAAACCATCAGAGACTTGCTCCAAGTTGGGAGAAATTTTGCTCTTTTCGGGCAAAACTTTTTGCATTCCGGAAGTTCGATAGTAGTGAGAAGGCAAATCATAGTAGCTAACTCAATGCAAGGAGTGCAAACACTTTGGGTGCTTCAAAAATGTGATAAAGAGCGGGCGAAGACTAGTAATCAGCTTGATACATGAAGTACAACATCGAGGAGGCGGGCGAAGTCAACTAACATTTGTCTTCTTAACTCTTAAGAGAATGAGGTGAAACTGAGTACATTATGTCTCTTATTTATCCAGTAGAAGAGCTTTGCACAAATTTAAAGACCCTTCGAAGAAACCTAATAGAAGACAATAGTTGCCAAATCCTCACCATGGTGATTGGTACTAATTAGAGTAGATTGTCCACTTTATTTCCCAATATAATGTTAATCAAAAGCGAAAGTGATGCAAACCTACTTGGAAGCGACAACTAAGTTAAAGATGAATCGATGGTAAATTTTATGAATGAAGGACCATAAAACTTTAAAATCTACAATATGACAATAGTTGTCAAATCCTCACCACTTAAACTGGATCCAGTTTAAGTGGCATGAGACGTTTCAAATACTGGCATAAAATAATGATAGTCTTTTCTTTTATCAAAAGGATCCGCAAGAAGCAATAAGGATCAACACGACTCAGTCGACCCCATACCTAAGTCAGTCATTGGTAAGTTGAAGCTACATGGTGGATCAAAATTTGACTACTCAACAACAACGGTGAAGAACAGTTGGGAGCCAAGATGTGTGTTACAACCAGAGAAAAAGATTGAATATTCAACAAAGGTGAGGAGATGCAGTGGCTTCGACGAGAACATCAAAGGATTAAGTGGGTGAGAATGTCACAGATAAAAATATAAATAGGATGCTCAATGTAATGCTCATATATGTCTGTGTCTTTAGGTTTTTGTACATGCTTTGTACATCAAGTAGCAAGCTAGCAGTAGGCTTGGCAGCCCTAGTTTAGTTAGCTTTTTTGGCCAGTTTCAACATGTAAATGAGAATTATGTCATATGGACACTTATGGGGATTTGGTCTGTAATAGACCATAATCATTTGTATGCGACCATTTAGAGTTTGTAAAATCCATGGTTGTAATTTACATTGGCTATAAAGTGTTTGTTGAAATAGTTACTTGTGGATCCCGTGGGAAATGCTTTATCTAACCCACTTTCTCTTTTATATGTCCCGAGGAACCATAGGAGGTTTTGGGGAGGCTGACCTTTGCGGATGGACACACGATGGTGCCGCACGACTTAAGCAAAACTAACTAAATTTATGACAACTTGGCCCATTAATTTAGTAAGATACAAAAGGATTCAAAATAAAAAATAATAAAATTTATTTAAAAATAAGTTTACTAAATTGGATTCTAAAATTTTAAAAATGATTTACACGTGCATGAATTTTAAAATAGGCTAATTGTTGGTTATAGGTGCCCTGCAAGCCAATCACGTGAGTGTGTCAATCACGTGAGTGATGGCACGTGTGACACACTGTATAATCTTTTTGCTTATAATTATTATTAGCATATTCTTATATTATATTATATGTTATATATATATTGTGATATCCTTGGTTCTGTGTAATGGGAATCGGATCATGATTAGATCATGATAATGAGATCGATTCATGTTTAAACATAGATCTTAGATAATCCCGGTCATAGGTTACTCGAGAGGGACATCGAGATAACCAGATAGACCGGTGTACTATATACCCGTCCATATCATGAAGGCGGCTGGTCTCATAGCCACTTGTGTGGAGACACTAAGGATATAGTACATGTACTCATTGGAGAATGAGTTAACAGATTGATCCGCTTATGGAATGTTGTATAGTTAATGATGTCTAATGTCATACAGCAATCTATAGTCTCAATTGTGTATATGGTCCCTAGACTTAAGACACCAAGGATGCATTGTATGAGTACTCCTTTCTTTAACACCAGACTTACAGGTTTGGAAAGTTTTAGATCTTGTACAACTGCTTATATGGGTTGGTAGCCAGCCTTACAAAGGCAATTGAGTATCAATAAAGGATCATCACTCTCGGTATCACGAGATGAATAAACTACTTATATGCTTGCTTAGACAAATCCCTAGCTATGATCATTCGGATTGAGAGGAGTTCTCTAGAAGAATCCAGTTAAAACGAGACAAACGGATTCTGTATATGACCTGACAGTACCATATCCAATATACGATCTCTGGGATATTAGTTGGATGAGGGATTATAGATACACGGTAACTGTGGATAGATAAGTCTGATGGATTTGATCCCCCTATACCATCAGGGGACTATGGCGTAATGGCCTAGTACGTCCATAGTCGATGAGTCGAGTGAATTATTATCGAGATAATAATT
Organism: Ensete ventricosum; assembly: GCA_029747655.1. NCBI lineage: Eukaryota > Viridiplantae > Streptophyta > Magnoliopsida > Zingiberales > Musaceae > Ensete > Ensete ventricosum. Next base: position 43,635,832 of record JAQQAF010000001.1, read on the forward strand.
CACTATATCAAAAGGAATTTGATGTGAGTGACTCACGACCAGCTCAGTATCGGGCCTAGAGGATCACACACATATGGTGGATGCTTCGACGAATAGATGATTGAATGAAGATCCAATTAGCCCCTATTCTCATTAGATGAGACCCTGCACTGATGAGCTCCTTGCATGCGGGCCAATTAAAGACCTAAGGAGATTTCTGGATAAAGATCCAATAATACAAGGTTAGTGGATAATTGGATGAAGATCCAATTCCCACTAAGGCAGGAACCCTAGGGTTTTTTTTTTGTCTCTCTATAAATAAGAGAGGAGGTTCATGGTTGATAGGCTACAGCTTTGGCCACCCCCTCCTATTCTCCTTCCTCCCTCTGCATAAGAGTTGCAAGATCAGATTGGAGGAGTTTCACTATAGCGATCCATCGTCTACTTAAATATGCATCATCATATCATTTATGGGTTGCTCTCAAACCCAACCACGAGAATATGTTCTTTTAAAATACTTTAGATTGTAAGTTCTAAGTGAATTGATCAACAATCAGATAGTGGAACTCAAGTTAGTAATTGACCTTAGATGTTTATGGACTCCTTTTCTCTAACCATCAAATACTTTATACTATAATGCATAAAGATATAATAGTATTTGTCATTCTTAGAAAAGAAAACTACTAAGATATGTCACAAAATATCCTCAGTGTCTTAATAATTGAGTCTAACCACACTAAGTCCTGAGATAAAATTTCACAGTCATAAATTTGATTAGTTATCTCAAAGCATACCATAAAATCAACTTTTATTAATAATATAATAAATTATCCCTCTGATTGATATAGATATTAATGCAATGTGAACTTCATGTTATCGAGATAATTTATAAAATCAACACTTGAAAATTACCATCATTTTAATTTGATATAATTTACTACATGTTAGCGTATAATCGTCTCTTCCAGATATTTTATTACTTTTCTTTATAGTTTTTTAATATTATTTCTTTTGGGTAACTCAAATATCTATCCAATATTTTAACTGCAAAACTAACATATGTTCCGATATAGACTTTAGCATAGACTTCCAATAATGCATATATAAAGAAAATTTCATTTATATGATTCCTTTCAAGTCATTTTAAAGCACCTATTTTAATTAAAAAAATTCTTTTATTATTTGCTGAATAAAATTGTATATTAAGCTTTTCTAAGACTCGGTCAATATATCATTTCCGAGATAATCTTAATAATCAATTATATCTATCACTGAATATCTCAATGTTAATAAAATAAGATGTCTCATTTATATTAACCATCTTAAAATTCTTAGTGATAAATTTCTTGATTTAGTATAATAAACCAAGAACTTTATTAGTAATATAAAATATTATCCACGTATAAGACCAATATAATAAACTTGCTCCCACTGATCTTCAAGTATAAATACTGATCAATAGTATTTTTTTTAAATTTGAAGGAATCAATGATATCAAGAAATTTTGTATATCATTGTTTAGAAGTTTATTTAAAGTCATAAATAGAGTTTTTAATTCTTATACCAAATTTTATTTTATTTATAAATCATTTAGAATAACCCATATAAAACTAGATCTTTAATTAGAAAATTTATCTTTACATCCTTATGATATAATTCAAACTCATAATGAGTCACCAATGTCATAATGATTCTTAATAAGTTCATTTAAAACTAAACATCTCATTATGGTCGGTGCATTCTTTATGAGTAAAACCTTTAGCCATAAGTCTAACTATTATATCATTCGACATTGTTCTTAAGTTATGTTTATGTAACATATTCTTTTATAATTACTGGACAATTCGATAAGTTCATCAGACACTATCTTGGTTATTAATTTTAACTCTTCTTTCATTACATCATATTACATTTTCAGAATCGTTACCTTTCATGACTTGTAAAAACAATGAGAAATCATTTATGATTCTTATATTATAATATGATTCTTGTAGATATACCACATAATCATAAATGATAAGATTCTTTTCTCTTGAGATATTCTCAAAACTGTCAATTGTGATTATTCTACAAGACCATTAATAATTATATCAATATTATATGAGAGTTTAGTAATATTATTTTGTTGTTCACCTTTATCATATTATTTAATGATTTGAATAACAACATTATCTAGAGTAATAAAAGAGTATCAAATTGTATCTCCTTTATATCAAAATTAAATTATGAAATTTTCACTCCCACTAATTCATATTTTATAGGAATCTTATATTACCATATTTAACTATCCCCGTACTATAACTAGGGTAATAAGAAATGTACCCCTTTGAACTTTTCTGGATAACTCATAAAATATCCAAAAATAATTATTAAATTTATTTATTTTTATGTGAATTGAATATCCTTATCTCTACATGACAATCCCAAATATGTAAATATCTTAAGTTGGGTTTCCTATCAATTCATAACTCAAAAGAAGTTGATGAGATTTACTTACTATAAACCCTATTTGAGATATACATAGCTGTCCTTAAAGCTTCTTCTGACATTGATTCGAGTATAAAGAAAAATCCATCATGCTCCTAATCATATCTATAAGGGTACAAATATCTTTTAGTAATCCTATTATGTTGTGACACATATGATAAATCATACTGAATACATAGACTCTACTTTTCTAAGAATCTAGTAAATTATGAATAAGTTCATTATAAATACCATAAAATTTATCACTCTGCTACATATGATAATCTTGACTTTTCTATGTAATTGTCTCTCGACCGTACACTTCAAGAATATTAATAGCTTGAGACCTTACATGAATTAAATATATATAATCATATCTTGACAAGCTATTTATAATGTGATAAAATATCTTTCTTTAATAAGATAGAAATATATAAGTATAATCTCAAGAAGTTTATAAAACTATATTTTATTTTAATATTTAATTATGGGATCATCGTAAACTTAAGATTCATATTAATTTTATATAAACTATCACACATAATTTAAAAATTAACTTTTATTGAATCATGCTAAGCTTACAATCGCCAAAAGAGAAATAATATTCTAACAATTCTAGGTAAAGAACCCAAATTCCTAGAATTATAAAAATATAACATGTATCCTAAGATCCATCAAATGAATCATCTATAGACATAGGCGATAAATATAAACCATTATCACTTTCACTTTAAGATGGTTCCTATAATGACGAATATTTCATTCTCCTTGGTTTTTCATATTAAAATGAATCTCTATTTAACATATATTGAAGTATCAAAATTAATCCATCAACTATTAGACAATAATTTTTATTATATTTAGTTTGAACCATACAAAGGTTAAACTTACACCTTTTATTCTTTCAAACCAAATATTATAGTTATTCTTCACATAACCAAATATTATAGTTATTCTTCACATAACTTTACTTGCTATGGAAGTAGCACTTTATTGTGAAGAATTTTTCTTTTATGAGTTTATATAATATTTACAAACCAAAGTGGCTTGAGCTTCAACTTAAGTTTATTGTTACCCACTCCTTAAGCAATACACAAAATATTATGAGTCTTAATAATATTAATTTTAATTCTTTATATACATATATACTAGTCGACACATTTAAGTTTTATTTTTTAATTAAATTTTAAATGAGTCAACCTAAGAAGAAAGAAAATAAATTATGTGAAAGGACTCAATTACAATCATGCTCAATGTTCTTGAGCTTATAGCTTTGTCAACTATATTGAGGACATAATATTAAATTTCTTAAATACTATTATTATTTTAGTTAGTACTTTAATTAAGGTATTAGGCAATGACTTAGCAGTAAAATTAAATGGATCTATAAATGTTTCTATGCACTAGTTGTAAATTACACTAAAGTCTAAATATTATTAAAAATTATCATAACATTGAGTCTTTTAAACCTTTCCCAATCAATGATCTCAATTATTTATTTCATAGGACTTTCAATAATTAAGTCTATGTTCTTTTTCAATTAATCTGATCAAGGTCTAACTTACTCGATACAAATTACATATGCTCGAGCCAATTATTCTAGATAATATAGGGACATTAACAAACATACAATAAAGGAAGTACCACTATGATAATATAATATTTTAAGGTTTTAAATAAATATTAAACTATTGATATCATCTCTATTTCATCATATGGTGAAATATTAACATATCTAGTATTCACATAAAATTATTTATGAATGACTGATATCATCCTTGTGAAATATTATTGCTACTTTGGGGTATACAATGCTAAACTATAATGATATTCAAAATAGTATCATCTTCCCCCATAACATAATTATTCGAAATAGATTTTCGTTTAGATTATCTAAATCTCCTAATTATATATGTCATTGTGAATATTATTTTCTTTATGTCATTTAGGACCAATTCCATAATATATTTTATAGATTATTGGTCCAAGTCACTTTGGTGGCTATAAGATCAATACAAAGATATAAAATACAATCCAAAATATCCTATAAATGATAAGACCTTTATTATAATTTACATACCATAAGTCTACCATCCTAGACTACTTTTGTAGTTATCGGTCAGATAAAACTTAGGGAGATGAATTATAATAATATTCACTAAATTTCTTTATGCTAATTTATACTAAAATAATTCAATAATAGAATAACAACTATAATAAAAATTCTTGAACATTGATTAGCCTAAAGAAAACTTATATAATAATTATAATCATGATGACACATAAATCATAAATGGCCTTTATGTGAAAGATAAATATTATAATATCAAACATATATATGTGAATAACCAAATAAATATCCAAGAATAATAATTGAATTTTATTTACTACATGCAATCAATAAATTATATGAGAAAATCATAAAATAACCATTATACCAGTCAACCTTATTTAATTAGGTAAACCCAGAATTTGGCTAAGCATCAACCCAATTAAGTCAATCAATGAAAATTGATCAAAATTAAAAATTGATTAAAATTTAATATTTTCTAAGTTTGAACAAAACTAAATTCATTCATAATCATAATGATCAAATTCTATTAAATTAAATCATATTGATCAATTTTATAATCAAGGATATCGATTAAAATTTCTCGATTTCGTAGGAATAAAACTGTAATTTTGTAGACAGGACATATTCAAAATTATCAGATTTGTAAAGGGCAAATTGTCAAAAGGATATACAGGGAAATATCCAATTTATAAAGGGCATTACGAAAAGTAAATAAAATGACAGACTCTAAAACTCTTGTATCATACGAGGGTAGTGTGGGCAGCTAGCATTTGTGCAGCCATCGCTTCTAGGTGCGTGCACGACCGCTGCTAATGCGCAACTACTATGTGCGGCCTCTGCCCATAAGCGGCTGCTGCGGCCTTTTGTTCGTGCGTGGGCGAATCTATGTAGCGGTATTGCCTAGGCATGACCTACTGCTTGCTCGCAGTAGCAATGTGCGGTTGCTACCTGCGCGCGGTCACTACTATGCAGTGGTGGTGTCTTAGTCGGCCTACTGCTCACGTGCAGTTGTGATACGCGACTACTGCCGATTGTAAGCAGTAGCTGCTATAGTCTTCGTACCCAACGACGCTACACAACCGCTATCGATAATGAAATAAGCGATCAACAAAGATCGCGCCCTCAACAACTCCGATAATAAGTAGGTAATCAATCCATCAATCAAACATAAAAATTATATATTGTCGTAAGCAAACGATATAATAGATTGGATAGGAAAATAGATTGATAATACCAATGAATCATTCATGCATCGTAAATAAAAATCGATTAACATCTTCTTGTGAGCGAAAGATGCTAACTAATAGATCTAAAATACATGATTTTAAAACCATGGCTCTGATACCAATTGTTAGCATAAAATCTATAATATACTATCTATTATGTGGAAAAACTTTGATGTAAAAATCTGAAATCAAATAACAATGAATCTAAAAGATTATTATTATGCGTACTTTTTGATGTTGCTATTTAGAAAAATCCTTCATCTGATCTGCGAGCGCATCATCATCGGATCCAAAATCTATGATAATGTCAATCTTTAAGGAAAATTAGACTCACTTTCTCCTCTCTTCCTATCCTTTCACAGGACCACTATGATCGATAGTTTTAGGAACACAAGAACATGAGAGAAACTGTAATCTCTCAATGACTGGTTCATGTGACTAAGGGAGATGGAAAGAAAATCTGTAATCTTCAAATATGTCACGTGTTTATGTCATTTTCATAATCGTTCATCGTTGTTGTGTCCCTAGAAGGTCTTGTCTATTTACAGGCGAGAGTAAAGGGTCTAAGATAAATAATTATGAGAGTTTTTCCATCAAGAGCGTCTCCTAAAAAATCATACTTTAATTGGACTTTCTCTCTAATGTCCAATAACTATAATCAGAATTTAATCATATCCATAATATATGTTACTTAATTAAATAGAGCCATATAATCTAACATTTTCATGTTCGACTAACCCAACATGATGTTACAAGCATAAAAATAATAATATATTATTATTATATAAAAAATATATCAAATAATAGTAGACCTTATATATGATTTGCATGTTTCAATACCACTTAAAAAATAAATTATATGATTTATAAACACATTATTATAAAACTATAGTGATACAAATATGTAAGAAAAGCTAGACTCGTCTCTTCTTCTCTTTCTATCATTCACAAGACGAGCGATAACTTAACGATAAATAGGAGATGATAAAAGATCTATAATATCTTAATGACTAGCTCACATGACTAAAGAAAAAGAAGAAAAGATCTATAATGTATCTTACATAATTATTATACTTTGGGGTATACAATTATTTAGTATATCTTAATGACTAGCTCACATGACTAAAGAAAAAGAAGAAAAGATCTAGTATTCACATAAAATTATTTATGAAGGACTAATACCATCCTTGTGAAATATTATTACTACTTTGGGGTATACAAGGCTAAACTATAAGGATATTCAAAATAGTATTATCATCCTCCATCACATAATTATTCGAAATAGATTTTCGTTTAAATTATCTAAAACTCCTAATTATATATGTCATTGTGAATATTATTATTTTTATTTCATTTAGGACCAATTCCATAATATATTTTATAGATTATTGATCCAAGCCACTTTGGTGGCTACAAGATCAATACAAAGATATAAAATATAATCCAAAATATCCTATAAATGATAAGACCTTTATTATAATTTATATCACATAAGTCTACCATCCTAGGTTACTTTGGCAGTTATCGATCAGATAAAACTTAGGGAGATAAATTATAACAATATTCACTAAAATTCTTTATATTAATGTATACTAAAATAATTTAATAATAGAATAACAACTATAATAAAAATTCTTGAAAATTGATTAGCTTAAAGAAAACTTATATAATAATTATAATCATGATGGCACATAAATCATAAAAGGCCTTTATGTGAAAGATAAATATTATAATATCAAACATATATATGTGAATAACCAAATAAATATCTAAGAATAATAATTGAATTTTATTTACTACATGTAATCAATAAATTATATGAGAAAACCATAAAATAACCATTATACCAGTCAACCTTATTTAATTAGGTAAGCCCATAATTTGGCTAAGCATCAACCTAATTAAGTCAATCAATGAAAATTGATCAAAATTAAAATTGATTAAAATTTAAATATTTTCTAAGTTTGAACAAAACTAAATCCATTCATAATCATAATGATCAAATTCTATTAAAATTAAATCATATTGATCAATTTTATAATCAACGATATCGATTAAAATTTCTCGATTTCAAATTTCTCGATTTCATAGGAATAAAACTGTAATTTTGCAGACAGGACATAATCAAAATTATGAGATTCGTAAATGGCAAATTGTCAAAAGGATATATAGGGAAATATCCAATTTATAAAGGGCATTACGAAAAGTTAATAAAATGACAGACTCTAAAACTCTTGTATCATACAAGGGTAGTGTAGGTAGCTAGCATTTGTGCAGCCATCGCTTCTAGGTGCGTGCACGACCGCTGCTAATGCGCGACTACTATGTGCGGCCTCTGCCCATAAGCGGTTGCTGCGGCCTTTTGTTCGTGCGTGGGCGAATCTATGTAGCGGTATTGCCTAGGCACGACCTACTGCTTACTCGCAGTAGCAATGTGCGGTTGCTACCTGCGCGCGGTCACTACTATGCAGTGGTGGTGTCTTAGTCGACCTACTGCTCACGTGCAGTCGTGATACGCGACTACTGCCGATTGTAAGCAATAGCTGCTATAGTCTTCGTACCCAACGACGCTACACAACGCTATCGATAATGAAATAAGCGATCAACAAAGATCGCGCCCTCAACAACTCCAATAATAAGTAGGTAATCCATCAATCAAATATAAAAATTGTATATTGTCGTAAGAAAACGATATAATAGATTGGATAGGAAAATAGATTGATAATACCAATGAATCATTCATGCATCGTAAATAAAAATCGATTAACATCTTCTTGCGAGCGAAAGATGCTAACAAATAGATCTAAAATACATGATTTTAAAACCATGGCTCTGATACCAATTGTTAGCATAAAATCTATAATATACTATTTGTTATGTGGAAAAACTTTGATGTAAAAATCTGAAATCAAATAACAATGGATCTAAAAGATTATTATTATGCATACTTTTTGATGTTGCTATTTAGAAAAATCTTTCATCTGATCTGCGAGCGCATCATCATCGGATCCAAGATCTATGATAATGTCAATCTTTAAGGAAAATTAGACTTACTTTCTCCTCTCTTCCTATCCTTTCACAGGACCACTATGATCTATAGTTTTAGGAACACAAGAACATGAGAGAAACTATAATCTCTCAATGACTGATTCACGTGACTAAGGGAGATGGAAAGAAAATCTGTAATCTTCAAATATGTCACGTGTTTATGTCATTTTCATAATCGTTCGTCGTTGTTGTGTCCCTAGGAGGTCTTGTCTATTTATAGACGAGAGTAAGGGGTCTAAGATAAGTAATTATGAGAGTTTTTCTATCAAGAGCGTCTCCTGAAAAATCATACTTTAATTGGACTTTATCTCTATTGTGCAATAACTATAATCAGAATTTAATCATATCCAAAATATATGTTACTTAATTAAATAGAGCCATATAATCTAACATTTTCATGTTCGACTAACCCAACATGATGTTACAAGCATAAAAATCATAATATATTATTATATAAAAAATATATCAAATAATAGTAGACCTTATATATGATTTGCATGTTTCAATACCACTTAAAAAATAAATTATATGATTTATAAACACATTATTATAAAACTATAGTGATACGAATATGTAAGAAAAGCTAGACTCGTCTCTTCTATCATTCACAAGACGAGCGATAACTTAACGATAAATAGGAGATGATAAAAGATCTATAATATCTTAATGACTAGCTCACATGACTAAAGAAAAAGAAGAAAAGATCTATAATGTATCTTACATAATTAGATATATTATATATTCTTACAATTAAGATTATCTCGTAAGGAATCCAATCATAATTTGATTTTCTTTTTATTAACCAATAATCATCACTAGAATTTAATTGGATGTATAATAATATATCTTAGATAATCTAAGAGAGCCACGTTAATCTAACAAATGAAGCTGCCACCATTATCGGCATCAGAGGGCGGGAGGGCAAGCAAAGTCGAAGGAATTGAGGCACCGACAAAGGGTGCAGAGGAAGGAACGGGAAGAGGAAGTGGCACATGGGATCGGGTTTGTGAGTAGTGAGTAGATAATGAGGGATAGTGTTGCATTACAAAAAGACCAAATTGCACGATGTCGAGAACAAACATAGGAGAGGGAAAAAAGGGAAGGGGAGATCGATCGGACGGATGATGCAACCACCAGTGAGCATGGCCAAACGTACAATCCAAATCTGAGTCCAAGTTACCACCACCACCACCACCAATCGGGTTAAAAAAAAAAAAAAAACTCATGGATTATCTAAACTGTGGGTACGCAATTAAAATTTTTGTGTCACATGATGATCACAAGATCATCATTGTTGTTTATATGAAATTATTATTTTATATCATCAAAAATATATTATTCCATTCATATGTAGTAGTAGTAGTAGTAGTAGTACTTGAGTTAAAATCTAATAAATATATAGTTTGTTAGCATTGAGAATTGTTAGACGAGAAGGAAAGATGAGTATGATGGATTATTCATCATATTTCAAACTTATATATATATATATATATAATATTTATTATTATTGTTTAAAAATTATGTTTAATTTTTATGAAATGTTGTTGCAACTTATGTCTACTAAAAGCAACTTATATTTTAAATTTTTTTTATTAAAACAATCAAGCTTTGTGTTCCAACTTAGGTTAAATTCATTTGATAGAATAAATAAACATATAAGTATTTAATTACAACCAAATCTAAGAGTAGATTTTAGGATGCATACTATCGAAATCAATATATGTACAAGTGATGTGTTTGCGACTTACAGAGCGAGAGAGTTATTATTTGAAATGCATGCATGGAATTAAGTTCCTACGAATCAAGTGAATATAATATTTGACTGTTGACTCATAGATTAACACAAAAAATATATATCATTTTTAATCTTCGGAACAGAAGCATAGTTATGAAAATTAACCCAACCGTCGACATGGACAAGGCCATAGGTCAAATGATCATATGAACAGAGAAATAATATAACAACACAATATAAATAATTTAAATCTTACTTCACAAATTTTAAAATATTTTTTGATATATAAATTTTCTCTTCAATATTTATTTTTTTCCACATTTTTTAATTCCTCCTCTTCAACCGTCTTTTTCTTGTTTTCTTAATCGCCATGGTGGTCGGTCCTAAGTGGGCCTTCGCCATCCCTCCACCTCAATCAAACAGATCGACCACACTGTAGTGACGGCATATCGATCGGGGAGCAACGAATGCGAGCCGAAATAGACTACGAATTCTGATTGCCAGAATTGGACCGGTCCAGAGCTCGATTTATTTCTTCTTCTTCTTTTTTTTTTTTTTTAAATTGTTTTTGATTGGACCGGCCAATCCGACGATGGACCGGAGTCCACGGCCACCAACCCCGGGACCTTTCTTGCTTTCCCGTTGCTACCTCAGTGCGTGGCTCGTATTACCTCTGCCGTTAAAGACACGATTCAGCTCGTGCTCGAAAGATAAACGCCTTCGAAACGCGGGTCCCACTTTTCCGGTCCATTCAGTGCGCTCAGAATCCTCGAACCGCCGCTCGGACGAGACACACGATCTGTCTGTACCCTGGTCAGAAAAAGCGAGGGAAAAAAAAAAAAAAAAGGAGATAAGGAATCGAGCGCCTTTTTCTTTAGCTTTTACATCAAGGAATAAAGACGAGGGCGGGGATAAAGGGGGCGGGCGACGTGGGCGCATCGTTGGCCTTTGATTTGGTTTCGGTGGAGTAGTTTACCGTTCACGCAACCACCGAATCGTCTTATCGCGTTGCGTTAGCTGTCGCAGGCGACCATTCGTACGGATGCACTCGTCGCTTTCCCCAACTCGTACTATTTTATGGCTCTGTTGTCCACACAGTTCATCCCGCGCCGTGAAGCCGCTCCCACCACGGCGACGCGTGGATCGGTTTCCGAATCTTGAAGCATGATTTCTGCTTAATAGCGACCCAGAAGATTTCCCTATCTTCCTCTCCGATTTGGTCGTAGATCTCATGTCTCGGCTCTGACTCTGGTGCTCATCCTTCTTCCCGGTCCATTGACGAGGTGCTTCGAGGGGGTGGGGTGATGAATGTGAGGCGTTCTGCGGGGGATCTTTGATGTGCAGCGGGGGAAGATCGTGAGTGAGGAAGCGGGAGGGCGAGGGGAGAAGGAAGGGTTTTGGGGTGATTTGTGGGCGGGAAGGGGAGATCCGAGGAGGAGATGAGCGCGTCCAGGTTTATAAAGTGCGTGACGGTCGGAGATGGCGCGGTCGGGAAGACCTGCATGCTGATATCCTACACCAGCAACACGTTCCCCACGGTGAGTTGAGGAATCTCGACAACTCTTTGATGGTCTTGTGATGGCGATGATGGTAGAGCTAATGTTGTAGGATTTGCAGGTGGTTGGGTCTGGAAAGATTGGGTGTTCGATTGTGTTCTCAGTATGTTTAACGGGACTCTGTTGCTCATGGAAAAAAAGACATGCAAATTTAGGCCCTTTTCTTGTAGAAAAATACTTAGTAAATTTTTTTGAGAAGAATTGCAGGGGAACAGTATTTAGTCAAAAGATGCAACTGTTCGTAGAGCTGTTTATTAGAAGTTAGCCCCAAATGATGGAAAATCTCTTCCTTTTTTTTTTTTTGGTTGTTATGAATTTTTCTTTTTACTGTCATAGGTTGCTGTTAATCAAACAATTTTCAAACTCAACTATTTTGGGAAGGAAGAAAATGAAGGGAAAGTTCAAGAACCTTCTATTTTCCATTTACTGTGGAAAAGCTTGAGGCGGGACATCCATCTCTCTTAGTTCAATATATCTTAAGTTCTTTGAAATGGTGCAAGACATGCATCAAAATTAAAAAGAGAAAACAGACAGAGGAAAAGGCACATTAGTAGTAGAGATAGTAAAGAATCAACTATATTTAGATTTTCCACATTTCAAATTCCTGCATTACCAGCATAAGCAAAACGTTCTCTGAACTGATAACGTGTTTAATATGGAAATTTTCTTTCCTTCCAGAGGAACTCAGATCTGGCTGCTAGTTGCAGAAATCAATTTCTTGACTGATTTGATTTCTTCTTTCCCTTTTAAGCATATTACTACAAAAGCAGAATTTCATTCCTACTTCCGACTTAAAGTCTTGACTTCATCTGCAAATTTAGTTGATGAGTATAGCTGTTTAGGGTATTTTTGTTGTAACAAATCATTTCTTTAATTCTGAGGGAAAGAAATTATATTAGTGTCATAGTCATAGTTTTACTGATCAAAGAAGTAATTTGCATTAAGATATGCATGTGTATGGATTCAAGGAAGATAGCAACAATAACCATTATATTACAAAAACCTTTCTAATTTAAAACGTCTTCAAATTGAGGTTTGGGCTAAATTTCCTTAAGTTGAGGATTATTTTGCTGTTAGTCTGTCTGTATGAGTATTAAATGTGACCACTATAATAGACTTATCTGCAACCATAGATTGATTTTGTTTAATCTTTAAAATCTAAGCCAAATTTTAGTTTTCTTTTGAATCTTGAAGAAGCTTTGTTTTTTGTATATTATCTTAGCTATGTTTATCGGTACAACCATCAACCCAAACCCAATTTTGTTGAATATTTAATGTTGCAGTTTTTTCCCCTGTATAATGTTAGCTAGTCATATTCTCTTAGGAGGTTGAGATCATATGCTGGTTAATATCTGCTCAGAATTCTTGACTTCTTCTCACATTATATTTTTCTTTATACCTGATCCATAATATTGTTAAGAAAAGGCTTTAATAGATTAAATGATGAATGATAACTTGGTTTTACTTGGGTTTTTTACTCTTTCTACCTGTTGTCTTATATTGTTTTAGATATATGATGCTTCCAAAAGTTAGGGAGGCACATGCAGAATGGAGTTGTGAACTGCAGTTTTCTATGTGTTGGAAATATGATGGTTTTTCTTTCTGTTGATAATTGAAAAGTTCACTTGCTGCAGTTAAGAGAAATATGTGGTGTTTTCTTGTGTGCTGAAAATGTGATAGATACTTCATTTCTCGCAGTACCATGTTTGGCGGAGATTTTGTCTTCTTTTTGTGTGTGAAATTGTCTTCTATGTTAGTGGCAATTTGATGCCTTTCCAAAGCCATGATTGTTTTTACTTGACCAGCAATCTCTCTTTTGGAATTTTGGTTTCATGTCATTTTTCATAAGAGTAATGATTATGCCTATTTATGAACCAGGACTATGTGCCTACTGTTTTCGACAATTTCAGTGCAAATGTTGTGGTTGATGGTAGCACTGTTAACCTAGGTCTATGGGATACAGCAGGTAAGTACAACCCGTCCATTGATATTCAACTGCTTCGTGTTTATATTTCTTTCCCATGCTCCCTATATGCTTTCATCCACAATCATGTACGATGTTCTAATGGAGCAGGCCAGGAAGATTACAATAGACTAAGACCTTTGAGCTATCGTGGAGCTGACGTTTTTCTTCTTGCATTCTCCCTTATTAGTAAGGCCAGCTACGAAAATGTTGCTAAGAAGGTTCAGAAGCTGTTATTTCATCTCATACAGTTGTGATTCCTATCTTAATATTTGTCCTGATCATGTACTATTTGCTTTTGTTTTTCTCTTTCAGTGGATTCCTGAATTGAGGCATTATGCCCCAGGGGTTCCTATAATTCTTGTTGGAACAAAACTTGGTAAGTTCTTTTCCCGATTCCTTAAATAGAATAGTCTTTCTCTTTTACAAACTGGAGTAACTTTCATAATCTTTCTGTAATTATTTATTCTAATTATATAATTATATTGTTGAAAATTTTCATATACAATATTATATATATATATTTTTATTATATATATATGTTTAATTCTCTATTCACGTGGTTATGTATTGAACTCTTTAGTTCTGATGTGCCTGCATATCTGTATCATGTCATATCAGTTTGCATACATGTTTCTAAGGTGATAACACTAGAAAGCCTACTTCTGTACTAAAACATCTTATTTGTTTTCCATTTTGGCAATGTACATGGATCTTATTTTCATGCCTTATACAACTAAGCATATGAAGTCTATGATCCATTTGTTGATCCACTCTCTAGGTCTTGGGCGATCAACAGCCCTCTGATTCTTTTCCTTACTAGACAAAAGTTTCCTAGCTAATCGGAATGATGGATGAGATAGGAAATGGGTCCTCAAAAAACCTTATTTGGCTCATATCTTGTGCTGTTATCTGACATGTTGACAATGATCTTGTCTCGTCTGTAGAATAGTGGAAAAGATTGTTTCTGATTCCTGGTTATTCTCTCTCATTGTGAATCTGGTATTGACGATGATCTTGTCTCGTCTGTAGAATATGTAATGCTAACCGGAAAAGATTGTTTCAGATTCATTGTTATTCTCTTTCATTGTGAATCTGGTGTATTCTTAAATATTTGTCACAATTCGACATTTTATAAATAGCTGAAGCATTGTTCACAGATCTTCGGGATGACAAGCAGTTTTTTATCGATCACCCCGGTGCTGTGCCAATCTCCACTGCTCAGGTTAGTGATTTGCAATAAATGCACAGCTGGATTCTTGTCCCAGATATGACTTCTTTACAAGTCATCCTTTTCTATGTTGCATATCAGATTGTTTTGTTTGTGTCTCAGATATGACTTTTTTATAAGTATTGCTTATTAGATTGTTCTGTTTATGTGTCTTAAGGGGGAAGAGCTGAGGAAGCTCATTGGAGCTGCTGCTTACATCGAGTGTAGTTCAAAGACGCAGCAAGTATGTTCATTTTCAATTGTGGCAATTTCAAGTTGCATGCATTACTTTTTTTTTTTGTTTCAAAAGAAAGACATTTCTGTTACATTAAACAATATATAAATGTTCAAACATGAGCTCAAACTGGAGACTTATGACCTGTGTAACAATACACTAACCACCAGGATGTAGAATGTCAAATCATTACTATATCTTGATGTTATTTACTCATGTGAAAACATTTTGGTATGCAGAATGTCAAAGCTGTTTTTGATACAGCCATTAAAATTGTACTTCAGCCACCAAAGCAAAGGAGGAAGAAGAAGAGAAAGACACAGAACACCTGTTCCATTTTGTGAAGGAGATAAGCAAGAGGAGATGAACGAGGAACCACCAGCTATCATTGTCGTATCGCATTGCTTTGTCAACGGAATTAGCTTGCATTGTACAGTTTGCTGATCACCCTAGTGAGCTATATGAACCTATCAGGTGATCTGTTAAATTGTCATTTGGATCTCTTTGGTGCTCTGATTCTGTCAGTACTCCGCAACTACGTAAGGTGTTCTTTTAAGATGCTTGTGTAAAGGCAGGGGGGGGGGGGGGGGGGGGACTTCTATGGTCTATTCTAAACCGTTTGACCATAAGTTCTATGTGGTAATTGTTGTTCAACATCTTTAATCTGTATCCCACTGGCAAGATTTACTAAACTTTGATAGTTTCATCTTTTAGCAACATTTGTGCAGAAGTATAGCAAAGTAGGTCATCTTCGAATATTTGCTGTCTGTTTACTGTATCTGCTGTCAATTTGTGATATAACATATGTGCAACTACTCCAAATCACTCAGGGCTACTAATGTATTGTTAATAACATATGGCATTAGCATATTTGCTGTTAATGCCCTCGTAAGCAACATCGTTAGCTGTATAAGAATGCAGCAAATGTACAATAATGAATCAGTTGTAGACATTATGTGTCAGTTAAAGAGTATTTGTTTGGTGCTAATGTATAATGAATCCTTATATGATGATAAATAGCTTCAACTCCTGTACATGACATTTCAACGAGTATAAGCTTTAGGAAAAGGAGTTAGGCAGGGAATCCAAACAGATGGATTCAAAAAAAAAAAAAAAAAAAAGGTTCTTTTTCTTGCTCATGGATTTCGGGTAGGTTGGGATCAGCCATGTCGACGAGGAGTGAAAGAAAGAGAGATGGTTAGAGAAAGAACACAGCAGCAGCATTCATGGCCAGGCAGCTTCGTCTTAGTTTCCTGCCCCTTTCTTCTCTCCACTGTAGTGGTTTCTCACGTTACAGTGGCTGGCTGTGTGCGCACTCAATGTACTCGAGGGATTAATAGAGGCTGGAGAGGAAGATGACATACTGGTAATTACAAGGCAGGATAAAGGAATCAGGTGGGACTTTTTTGACACAGATTTCATCAACTATATTAACTTCATCAATAATAATATTTTCTATTAAAATTCATTATATCGAAGTTGTGCAAGTTCAAAATGATGAAATAATTAATTAAATATTAAGAAAAACACGACTGAGAATGCCTACAATTTACGTTGTGCAAGTCTTCTTTTCGTCTCTTCACGTGTGAATATCCTATCAACAATCGTTCTCCCTTCATAGCAGGATAGTATGTGGTGAGAATGCCTACAATTTCAACTTCACTCCCTTTAACATCTATAACTCAGTTGCTTTTCCCTCTCTTCTGTATTATTCTTTCATAAATTATTATTTTTTATTATTGATGTTATAATATTTTTTTTTAAAGTATTCTTTACTATCATGAGCATAATAAAATTCATACCCGATTGTTTATTTGGTGATTTATACGAGACCAAAAAATACATTTAGGATAATAATTGTGACTCCGGGTTTTCACCGGTGCCCTCATATTTAATTTTTCTCATATAATAACTAACTGGAGTTGCTCTACTATTGTGAGAACATAATCACCCTATGGTTTTCTTTGTCCTACTTTTTATACCCAAAAATATTTGTAGTTCGCGATGTGCACGTAATGGAATGGATTGGAGAACGATGGATCGATATAAACAAAAAAAAAACAGGAAAGAAGCTTTGAAAATGTTTGTATGACATAAAGAAAAACAAATAATTGGATAAAAGATATCTTCATGCGGTTGCAGCCATAAAAGAAAGCAATAAACTCCCACTTGTTCTTCCCGTAGAGCCTCTTCTGATGGACACATTTCAACAGCAGAATTCCAATATTAAGTATCTCCTAAGCCGCATGCATTGTACTGACCCATCTCATCTGCACCCTCACCAGTGATTAGCAATAATGATCCAAGTTCTCTAATTAAGAGATAAACTAAGATCAAAAATAAATTAATAATAATATATCGATCAAACCCTTATGAATCAATTTGAATATTAATCACTTTTGATGTAAGATTAATCGAAGGTGTTAATGACATAATCTTCGACACATCATATATGTCAAATCTCCACTAAGTAAAATTATATGTGTAAAACATAAAAAATATAAAAGATGTCAATGTCAACTAATCTAATCGATAAAGACTTAACTTTTTGATATCGAAGCCTATCTTAACCGCTTGTGTTTATGAAAAAAAAAAAAAATGTATCAATTTAGTTACTTCATCGAAAAAGAAGTTGTTTGTCTAAAACCTAGAGCTTGAACATTTTAAGGGAATTTAGTGAGATGACACTTATTAGAAAGACTAGCATATTGCAACCATCATAATAAGAACAAACCTAGGTAGATAAGGTTGGATAAGCGAGTGATAAGATGTAGAATGTCCCAATACAGATCATATTGAGTGAAGATTGAGACTTCCCCCTTTTTCCTTCATTATTATATTGAACAAGTGATGCAACTTTCCATCATACTCTTCTCAATTATCACTTCAAAGCGACTCAACTCAAGCAATCAACGTTACCACCGTACCAAAACGATACAACCAAACAAAAAAATGTTGTTGTATGTAATATTTTCGAGCTAAACTCGCAACCATTATAAAACTTTCAAACGTAAGTATTATACCAACCATCATGAGGCCTGCCCACCTCCCACTACTGTTATAACTGTGTTGGAGGAGTGGAAACTGCACACTGAGAGAGAGAGAGAGAGCGAGAGGACAATAGGGACCTGTGAGTTGATGATGGCCTTTTACTAGTCCCACGAAGCCAATGGTGGAAGGGACGTGACGTCCCATCACACCATGGCTTGTCACGGCTTTTCCAGGCAACGTACAGTCCTCCCCTCCGAGACCGGGGCGGCTTCCCCAAACCCTAGACTGGTGCCATCCATGGCTCATCGTCTCTCTCCATGAGGCCTCAATCATGGTTAACAGCCTTATATAGATATATTTACATAGACAGAGCAACATGGCGAGCAGGGGGTGACTTCCCTTTGAACAGGTATATATGTATATATATATATATATATATATATATATATATATCATGTATACCATTTCTGCACAAAATTCCGTTGCCTATCTATAAATCATACAAACCATTCGACCTTGTTGCAGAAGAAGGGGGCATGGTGGATATATAGGGAGGAGAGGATCGCAAAGGCATACATACATACATACATACATACATACATACATACATACATGCATACATACTGTAGCTAGCCCACATGCGCTGCCATGCATCCTGTGCTGCTTCCTCAGAATGGTGCAGTCGAGCTCCTCTGCAGTGCGTTCCTTTTGGGATGCTTGGCAGCCATTGCCGAACGTAGCTGCCCATAATACGAATGAAAGAGAACATTGACCATGACATTATTCCCACACAGAAATGACAACTTCATGTGTGTGTGTCACCTCTTCGAGCTCTTTCCTTAGCCTGGAGTTCTCCTCCAACAGATGAGCCACCTCCAGCTCCAGCTCGTTCATGTAAGCCTGCCACCGAGGTGGATATCTCGTGGGTCGTAGATAAGCAACTTAAGCAAACGAATCCAAGGACGAGGGGGAGATACCTGTTTCCGGGCGCGCGAACGGGCGGCAGACTCCCGGTTCTTGATCATGCGCTTGTGCCGGCGGTCGCAGCTGGCGGAGGGGTTCTCCGAAATGGCTTCCTTGGAGCAGAAGGAGAAGAGGCCGATGGGAGACGGGGGGCGGCGCATGTTGCCGGAGAAAGCAGGGGAGATGAAGGAAGCGTTGTAACCGCTGGAGTTGGAGTCGGCGCGGGCGTCGGACCCCATCAGCTGGATCTCCAGGCTGGGGCTTAAGCTCAGCTGGGTCAGAGGCGTGGTGGAGGACCGCGGCCGCGGCACGTCGTCGGCGGTAGCCGGGGGGACGGCGTGAGGCCTGTTCAAGGGCCCGGCGAGGAAGTCCTGGAGCATCGTGGCCCGGAAGGAGGGGGAGGTGGCCGGAGAGCGGCGCTGGTGGTGGTTCATAGGTGTGAGCTGCCTCTCCTGGTGGTGGAGGCTGCAGAGGCTGATGTCCCTCCACACCTCCTCCATGGTCCTCCTCTTCGATGTTCGCGGGAGGAGGGTGGAGGAAGGTGATGTTCTCGAGGAAGAGGAGGAGGAGGATGCCGCTCTGTTGTTACTGCTTCCATGGTGGTTGTCTTGCTCCGAAGGCCACATGACCAAAGTTCTGAAACATGGCAGGAGGCGGAGAGCTACGGGAAGAGAAATGAAGTCTGTCGGTCTGTCCTGCTGATGTGAAATGACTCATAACGTCGAAGCCCATTATGGCCCTTAATTGTAATTATTTCTAATTCCAGTGGGCCCAACTTGGCCCACTGGTCTCTAATTCCAACACACGTCACACGTTAATTATATATACATATGTTTTGTGTCCTCTCTCTCTCTCTCTCTCTCTCTAGTTCTATCAACAACATATCGATTCCGAGACGAAATCTATTATGGAACACAACGACTTGGGTATAGACCATCGGGGTTGAGATAACGATTGGGGCAGACAACCACCATAAATTGTGACCAACCAGCACTGTCGATACCAATCGTACTTGCTGTTTCGTCTGAACAAAGGAACGGAGACTTCATCTTCTCCATCAGCTTCCTTCCCTTTACTTCTTGTTAATGATATCTGGACCAGTACTGTTTACTAGACCACGCTGAGTTTATTAGCTTCACGTGAAGCAATTGTACAAGTTGACATTTCATCAAACAGGTTTAACTGTGGCCAACTCCTTATCATTCATCAGAGGAGCACAGCACCTGAGAGTCAAACAGAAACTTCAGGATGGCGGGCAACGCAAGGAAGGTATAGTAACATGCCTCTGCTAACGTGCATCCTAAACCTTTTGGAGGTCTTACAGGAGAGCTAAGAGAACTGCAGAGAGCTGGTGAAGGTTTGGCCGAAGGCCCAGTTCGGTGGGGCGACGTCCGGGAAGACGATGGTCTGCCCGTCTCCGGTGGTGACGCGGAAGGAGAGGGATTGGCTGTTTAGGTAGGCATTCGACTGCCAGTTTGCTCCCCAGTTCCTCGACATGGCCATCCACCCGGTGTTCGACCCTTTGATGGCCATGGACTGGATTGACCCGCCGCCGCCCACGTTTGTTACCAGGACGAGCTCGAAGTAGTCGCGCCCGTTGATGATGAACCTCACTCCTCCCTGCTTCACGCATGGAACCCTACATACAGATCACCACATTCCCGTCAGAAGAAACATAGAGAAGCGAAAAGGATACGCCAAGAAGCTGCAGCAATGAGGCTTTTTTTGGCTGCACCACCTCTGGTACAGCACCGGGACGATTCCGCCGCGGTAGATGCCGATCTTCTCCCACGCTGGCTGCGACATATCGAAGTGCTGCCTCGGGGGGTTGCACCACCCGCCGTCGTCATTCGGGAGGGCGTAGTTTGGCGGGCAGAAGTTGGTGGCGGTGATGGTCACCGAAGTGCCTTGCAGGCACCACCGGGGATCCGTCTGGTAGTCGCACATGATCCTGTAACACTGCCCGCACGTATCCCCGTCGTCGAAGAGCGCCGTGCTCAACGCTGCAGTGTCCGTCCCGTAACCGGTGGAGTATAGATTGCCGTAGCCGCAAGCCCCACCTGAAGCAGGCCATGCATTGAGATCCAACCACAGGAAACACTGAAGCAGCAGGATGCTTAAAGCTTACCCATGGTTCCAGAGGCGTCACTCCCTCCATAAAATGTTGCGGAAGCTGCAGTCCACCCAGACGATGCAGAACCCTCGACGTCGGCGGTCATGAAGAAGGACGAGACCAGCAGGACCAACAGTCCTGCGCAGAAAGCCGACGTCTCCATCTCAAGCTATCCGATCAAGGCAGGAAGAGATACTAGACTTCAAGGAAGAAGGGATCGATCCACACTCGACGGTGTGAATGACACTGGAGTGCTTGCTGCTGGTTAAATAGTTGCAGGGGAAGGAGGCAGCTTTGGGGTCAGAGCTTGAACATGCATGTTGCTGCAGCTGCCTGCAACCACTCAGCCCTTAACTTGCGGGTGCGTGGCGATAGTCTAAGCTTCTTATTCATCTCTAAGATTCTGCAACTTGGATCTGAGGCAGTATTCTTTTCGTTGAAGGCCAAACATATGTGTCTCACATGGTCAGTATAACTACTATATAATAGTTTTGGGTTTGATTGATTTCTTTAGGAGATGAGCTCCAAACAACACGCCTTAGTTTAAGCTAGATGGTCGGAGATGGAGGGTCTACAAGGACTGTTGCATCTCAACTCCTAACGGACAATGGCCTGTGTGATGAAACACTTAAGCGGATCAGGTTTATACTCTTCCTTCTTTTGTGTTGCTCTGGTTTGTGTTTGTTTAGTTGGCTATGCTCAGGTTCTTTCATCTCATGGAGAAGAGGGGAAGAAGAACCAAAATGCAGCTGATTTATTGACCTGCCAAAATAGTAAGTATCCCATCCAAATATACTGAGATATCATGGAAGAAAGCAGAAGATTAATTGTCACTGCCACATGGTGACCATTAATGTTGATGGGGGATGATTATATGGGAGTATTAGGAATCTTTTGATCACAAGGGAATATATATATATATATATATGACACAGAGCTTATAAGAAAACTAATGAAATATGGCCGACTGCCCAATCCACATGAGTGCTATTTGTTTTGGCCATATGATAGTGATGGTTTTAGTCAGAAGAAACAGTAAGTTCATGAGGTTTCAATGTTCAGTATGTGCAAAATCACATGATTGCTGCAATCATTATATAACTATGTGCAAAATCACATGGCAGGAATCTAATAGTCCAAATAATACTCAATTCACATCCAATATTTCCATCTCACTCATCAGCACAAATAAGATTTTCTTGATAACATGAACATAATATATTGCACACGAAATAGACGGTCCCGAAGGATTACTATGCACTGGAAGTTTGTAGGTACCAACCACCACATGCATCATCTTGTGGTAATTAAGCAGACTGATTACAAGAAGGAACATTACTGAGCTCACATTCATGTAATTCCTTTGATCCATTCAACAACTAGCATTTCATGTTTGATAAATACAGTACAATAATACATTGATCCTGTTAAAACTTAAAAAAGTTAACAAAAATTAAATTAAAAAAAAAAATGAAAACTACAGGAGAACAAGATATGATATACATTTGCAAGTTACTTGTGATGATGGTTGTCCCACTTCTAAAACCCAGAGGCTCTTCCTGTTGCTCTTTCAAAAAAAAAAAAAAAAAAAAAAAGACTCCATGTTGTGCAGGCTTGGCCAGGCTAAGTGTGCCAATTTCTTTCTCCGAGTCCCAATTTATTTCTTGTGCTACTTTAACACATCATATGGGAGGTGCTGAGCTGAAGCCATACCTATTAGACAACTTACTCAGTGTCAATGGCGAAACTATCTCTGTCTGCTGAACAAATTGCACATCATGAATCAAAGGGTTCTCCAATCTTCTTGGAGGAGACCCACAGTAGCAAGAAGGTGGACATCCTGTGCTAATAGATTCTCTTCCTTCGTCATTCTACACCAAATCAAACATTGGAATCAGCTTGGTATAAAAAAATAAAAAAAAAACAAATAACATCATGCGAAATATGCATATTGTCTCGAGAATTATTACTACCTTTCTTGATATCATGTCCAGGACTTGGCTGCTCCCTTGATGGCTTGCATGACTGGATGAGTGAAAAAAGCAGCAGCAGGAAACAACATTTATCACAATCATTGTTCATACAGAAACGTAGTTCTACGTGAGCATTACCACATCATATACCAAACACAGGTTTCTAACAGTTTCTGAAGGTTCAAAATTTTGCTAGAAAAATGGAAGGTAAAACACAGTCAGAGTTTGTGCAGAACTTTCCTTACATTACAGATATCAGAAATCCTTGTGAAGCGATAATTATTTCGAAAGAAAAGCACGCACTAGAAGGAACACGGTTCTTGTAACAACATAGTCACAGGAAATGTCAAAGGGATCAGAGTAAATTCAATCACTAGAACTGCATATGCTGCATCAGTTTATCGATCTTCAAGTTCCTTCATGGCCAAGATTCTGAGACTAAGAATGTGTTTACTGCAATGATGCGAAGCTATCAAAAACAATTTTTTTTTATATATAATAGAACAGCGTAAAAAGTACATATATTGCTCTCAGAGGCTAATCATCAAAAGGCAGGTGTGCATGAAGTATATTGGTTTCATTCACTCCATATCATCACTATCAGCAATAACCTACAACGTTGCGAATGCATTTGATATACGCAGCAGTGTGCAGCATTGTAAGCTAAAACACAAAGAGCGTGAAGCTTTTCAAGCACCCAAAACATGTATAGTTGTAGGGGGAGTCACAGAGGAAGACGCAGGAGGAGCACCTGTGCTTACAGCTGAGAGGAAATAGGAACTCCGGCACGGCCGCTTCAGGCCTGCGAGGCCTGGGGCACGCCGGGGGCTCATAATCGCCGTGAACAATCCTTGTATCGGCCAACTCCGCCTTGACGCCGGCGCAACTGTAGGACGACGCTGCATTGCGGTGCATCTCCCTCAGATTCTCTCTCCTCTATCCTCTGTGGTGGGAAGACGGTGGCAGAATTCAAACACCTCAACGGGAAGCCACATAGAATCGAAGGGACGAATAAATAAGTGGACAGCAAGCACCACCTCGCATCGACAGCTATAAATAAGCAATGGAGAGAGAGAACGTGGGCTTCTCTCCTTGTCCCTGGGAAGAGGAGAGACGAAGAGAGAGTTTCTCCGCCGCCCTCGGGTCCATCCATTTATCACGTCACCCGATCCTCGAGTTGATGGGAGTGGACGAGATGAAACCAAAGACAAAGACGCTTACGAGAAAGAAAGAAAGAAAGTTTCTCCCCCGTCACTCCGTCACGTCAACTGCCTTTGCAGTTTTATGTTGGGACATTATCTGCAGACGCTTAGAGGTGTTTTAGTCTTAGACGTGGATTAATATTATTATATAAAAAAGAGGGTACTTTCTTTTAAATTTATTTTTTATAATTATTATTTTAGGATAAAGGTAGAATATAATTTTTGTACCTTATTCTAACTAAACTAGAAATATAATCAATCTTTTTATTGAGATTGAAAGTATTTTAAAATTTCTATAGTCAATAGAATAAAGAATCCTTCCTTGTGAAGAAAGAATTCTTTAATAATTAAAATTTAATTCTTTTATGAATATCTCATGAAAAATATATAAATATATATAATAAATATTTTGATGTTCTTGGGCTTCTCTCTAAATCATATGAGGGTTTCTAGAGAAGGTAAAGAATAAAATAAAGATTTGTACGAGGGGATTATGATTGACCGAATATAAATAACTAGAGAATTTTTTATAAATGATCTTTCATGATAAATTTTATTTTTTTAATTTTATCTATCCATGGATTAGAAGACGATATGCGTTTTTTTTTTGGTTCCTTTTCTTCTTTTTCCTGTCGTATGTTCTTGTTTGGCGAGAGAAAAAGCCTGTGTTTTTAACTCAGGTGAAATAGAAATAGGAAGTGTGTCAACCTTAAAAGAGTGTGGCGATTAGATGAGCATCTTTGACGTCAGAAGAACCTCGTCGGTTGACGAGATCAGGAGCTATGCTTTTGAAACTGTTTTTAGAACTTGCAATTCGGAATACAATTCCCACACAGCATGGAAGCAGTCGTAGCAGTAGCTTTACAGCCACTGTCATATGCGTAACAAGGGATGATCGAAGGCAGTTTAGGCCAAGACTATTCCGGTATACTCTGCAGCTCCGGCCGCCACCGGCTCCGACACTGACCCGCCTCGGCTCTCTTCATGTGCCGCCTCCGGAGGGAACGCAGCAGCTGCTCCAAGCTCGAAGACGCCGACGGCGGATAGGTGGCAGTGTAGCTCGGACCCTGCTGCATCGCCGCCACCATCTGCCGCAGCTGCGTCTTGGTCATCACGATCTCGACCCGGACAGCGCCGCTCTCGTCGTCTCGCCCGACGACGCTCCCCTGCCGGTACTTATCGATCATGAGCACCCCAGCTCTTGTCGACGGTGGGTTCGCCGTCATCACCTCGGCCATCTCTCTCTGCCATGATCGAGCGGGTTTCCGCTTATATATAATAAAGCAAGAAAGGCCAGCTCAAATCCATCTGTATCCTTGAGAATAGGAGGAACACGGCGGCCCTACGTCACATGTCTCACACAGTAGCGAGAATGATCCATGATCCATGGCCTTGGCGGTTAGCCCACGTGACAGACAGTCCACATATACCGTGGTCTCTCCAGTTAGATTAGATGTTGTGGTCTCTTCTCCATCTCTGTTCCCTAACATTACGTCTTAACTGTTATAATCTACGGTGATGCTGTGACAGATGAGAAGCAGGTGGGCGGACAGAGTCAGACGGGTCAACCCGGAAAAGGACCAACATGACCGAGGTCGTAAGCGTGACAAAGCAAACGTCGTGGGCAGTGAATGCTCGGTCAAATTCCTCGTGGATTCATACGGAATCTATTCAACTATTAACCAGCTCCTTCGCTCTAAGTTGATGTGGCCATGGATCGCGATCTCGCAGACGGAGGAGGGAAGGGAGACCCGCCACCTCTCACATGCGTGAGGGCACGTGAATCATCGTCTTGCTCGGTTAGTTAGTGCGAGAGACGACGACATGGCTCGTCGACCCTTACCCGATAAGTGGGAGTCCACTCCATTATCGAAACTAACTGGTAGTGTGATGTGGGTTGCACGTGAATGAGTTGTGGTGCAGCAGCTTTTGGATCTAATTGACCTCACCACACAACCCGACGCCCCCGCCAACTCAGCAGCTCTGACAACCCCTAACCCCACCACGTGTCCTCCACTCACTCACTCTTCTCCGCATCATCTCTGCGCTGCGTTCAACATGTACCGTCCCGGCAGGGTAGAACAACACAAACAACCAAAGGAATCGAAATGGGGGAGAAAAATGCGAACAATTAATGCGAAGCAAATCATGAGAAGTGAAAGAGATACAGATTGGAAGGCAATCAAATGATAAATGAACAGAGCTTTATTTAAGGAAAAAGAAGATGCCAAGGCAGGAAATTGAACCAAAAAAACAGAACTTGAACTAAAAGTTTGCACACTACAAAGACGAAGCAGCAACTCTAACCTCTTCTTTTTCTCCTCCCCCCCCCCCCCAACCCCCGTGGAACGTGGAGGAAGATTGATTAACTAGGAGCGACGAGGGGCTTCCGGCAGAGGATCATGTGCATGGGGGTGAAGATGCCGGTCTGTCCGCCGTCGCTGAGGTGGCGGGCCGTCTCGTAGAGCATTTCGTGCACCTCCACCACGCCCTTTGGGGCGACGCGCAGCGCGGTGAGGGCGGAAACGAGCAGGTGGTTGCGCCAGTAGGCGATTCGCCCCATCATGAGGCGCGTCCACCAGGGTCCGGCCGGGAGCAGCGCCAGGTCACGCTCCTCCACCACCTCGAAGCCCACCTGCCGCGCCACCGCCGCGACCTCGTGCTGCGCGCGGAGCCCCGGGAGGGCGTCCCCCGCCTCGATCCCGCGGATAGTCTCGACGTGGCGCGAGTCGTCCTCCCGGTACAGCGCGGTGGTGACCCACTCGTAGGATACGTAGAGGGCGCCGGGCTTGAGCACCCGGAGAACCTCGCGGTAGACGTCCTCGAGGCGGGGGGCGTGGCAGGTGGCCTCGATGGAGTAGGCGCCATCGAAGGAGGCGTCGGCGAAGGGCATCTCGAGGAAGTTGCCGCAGACGACCTCGCATCGGTCGTGGAGGCCGGCCTTGCGGTTGTGGGCGCGGGCGCGAGCGACCTGGTACTCGTTGATGGTGATGCCGACGACGTGGGCGCCGGAGTGAGCAGCGATGGCGCGCATGGGCCCGCCGACGCCACAGCCGACGTCGAGGACCCGCTGGCCAGGGCGGGCGGCGATGAGGTCAGCGGCACGCTCCTCGTGGAGGCGGGTCGCTTCGCGATGGGAGCGGCCGGGAAGGGAAGGGGAGAAATGGAAGGACTGGCCCCAGCCCCATTCGTAGATGTCGGTGACGAGGTTGTAGAAGGTGTCGACAAAGGCTGGGACGTCGTCGCCGTCGGAGGCGGCGGCGATGTCCTCCTTTGGGCGGCGGAAGAAAGACCAGTACTGCTTGTACTTGTCCTGCACTTTGTCTCGCGTGATTGATCCCATCTTCAGGTTCACCGCCCGCTTCCCCTTCACCTCCGCCGCCCCCATCACCCACACGAACCAGTAAATCACCGCCGCCCCCACCACAGCCGCCGTCCACATCGCCGTCGACACCTCCATCGCCTCCGTACACCTTCCTTTGCTCCTTTCGTCACTTTGTTTCCTTGGCGGAAGAGGCGGAAAGCACAGAGCGAACACCAAGGCACAGGAGAGGTTTTTATAAGATATCAAGATTGGATCCGGTAAGAAAACCCGCCGGAACAGTTTAACGATTGAAAGAAAATAGCTAAGTCATGGCAACATTAACATAATTATCTCGAGGTAATGCGATCAGTCGGTACGCAGTCAGTCTAATAAATCCTATACCGACGCAGCAATTTTCCAAATAACCCAGCGTGGAGCCCACCACCACCACAATCTTACAACGACACGATGATCCCTGCATCCGTCTCACATATATTTTCCGTGGAGTTACTCACGTGGTAGGGCCCATCGGCCTTTCAACCCTTTTCCTATGATCGTCAATTATTTAAGGGTTAAAATTTATTTTAGTTATTTTACTTTCAAAAAATTAATATATTAAAAAATATAACATGAGTTAAAATTTAATTACATAACACACTGACTTATAATAAATTATTCATGACATATATAATTTAAATTTTAAAAAATTTATTTTAACCTTTTGATTTTAACCGTAGATCATTTAAATCCTTATGATTTTATTTATATCTAAAATAATCTTTATATCTTTAAAACCATAATATATAAACGTATTTCATCAAGTATAAGTTGACAAGCATTATAGTTTAATTACATGACATATTAATTCATAATAAATTATTAATATAATAATATATATAATTTATTAAAAAAATTATTTTATCGAGAAAAAAAAATAATGAAGGTCGTAATGAGAAATAAATGTGGAGAGGCATAGAATTAAGATAGGCTAGAGATGAAGATAAGGGAGAGCTAGATCACCACATCATAAACACGATGAGTGAGAGCGTAGGAGACGATGAAGTGAGAGACTATGATGACGAAAACCATAAGGGCTTAAGTGATTCATGAGTAAAATTACAAAAGCTAAAATAGATATTTTTTAAAAAAACTTAAATTATATATATATATATTATTATATTAATAATTAATTATGAGTCAACATGTCACGTAAACAGATTCTAATATCTATTAACTCAGACTTGACGAATGAGACTTATATGTTATATTTTTGAAAGTATAAAGATTATTTTAGATACGAGTAAACAAAAAAGACTTAAGTAATTAATGATTAAAATCATATGAACTAAAATGAATCTTAACCCTGATAGGATCAAATAATCCCAAAGATCAACAAAATACAAAAGCGTGATTAAATACAAATAAGTAATAAACAAACTTAGGAAACTGATCCAAAGAACTTAAAAAAAATTATATGGCCTATTTTAAGGGCTACTCATTTATCTTTATCTCTTCATTTATCGGATATCTTCCCATGAACTAATCTAATGCTAGATATAGCTTTGAATAATATTCAAATTTAAGTTTTATACTATAATGAGATCAGTATCAAATATGTTTGGAGCAATTTCGAGGAAAATGAGACGATCATGAATCACACAATGTGATCGGATGACTGATCAAAGTAAGATTGGCCTCTGTTCGTGGCCAGCTTTCTGTAGAGCAATGCCAGCGTGTTTGAGGGATTGTTTTTGTTATACCATGAGCTAGGATCCAACTGATATATGTCGACACTAAGTTAACGCAGCAAAATACTTGGGCATTATAAAATTGAAGCATATTTCGAGATACGTGATGTACCTGAGTCCATTTGTCACGTGACACCCATAATAATGTTCGGAAGCACAGGCATCTGCCATCACAAAGCATAACACCCCATCACGTTCTCTGGAAAGCTGTTTCTTGCTATTATTTTAACTTTTGCCGAATCGTTATCACCTTCACCTTCAACAACCACATATTCAGACACACCTTAAATTACAAATTCAATCATTATGAGCAATTCAGCAATCAAACTGATAATAAAATGGTGATGGATTACATACCTTTAGTTCAGCTTCCAGGCTAGGAATTCCTTCCTCTTTTCAGTTTGATTGAGATACCAATCCAACCACTCTTCACAACACTTTGTTCATTGCGACGTTGGATCCAATGCCTACGCAATAGCAGTCCATTGATCCAACCGAGTCACATGATCTAATGGTCAAGCAAGCACATTGGATCCAAATCCTACGCAATAGCAGTCCATCGACGCAACCGAGTCACATGATCAAACGGTCAAGCAAGCAGGAAATAGATAGTATCTAAACTGCCTAAGAAGAGAGTCCATAGACATCATTTTTACCAGTCAAGAAAGTCCATATCCAACGCTATGGTTCGACAATTGGACATGGCGGCTAGTCAAACTACAGGGTTAACACTACATTTGGTCGAGAAACATGCAAAGCTGTGGTTAGACAAGTAAGTCACAATTGGTCACCTGAGAAACAATGGCACTCAGTGCCATATAACACTGACAAACTTTTATAAACAACAAACCTTTCCCTCCATTGAGAAGTGAATCTCAAGGTCCCTTCTGTGACTCTACTGTACAGGCCTGTCATGTAAGGTGTATTTCCAGGATTTGATGCATTGTTCCTGACACATCATCGTATCTTACTATTGGAATCTGAAAAAGGAATATTACATGGAGCCCCTATATTAACTTTACTTTGAATGGTAAAGCTAATAATGTTACCTGTCACAGATTCTTGACCAAGAAGAACGAGATCTGTGTAATAGGTGGTGATACCCCTAGATGACCTATATAACGCTTCCCTGTTAAAGAAGAGAATCACAAGTGTCTAAACAGTTCATTAAGAGCCACAAAGAAAAATCTAGGCTTAGAAATTAGTAAGTAGGCTCAGTTATTAGTAAATGACTTTTTGTTTAGAACATCAAATCAGTCGTTGAAAGAGAACTTGCAAATTCCAAGTCTTGATGACAGGTTCAATAGCAACACAAATGTTAAAACAGGAGAAACAGAACTATGAGAAGACTGAACAATTTATCAAATTGTCTCACACATGTGAATTATAGAACATATACATTTAAAATCATCAATTAACTGTATCAAGAATTATAGAACAAAGTAACAATTATTTGCACCAACATAATATTTTATTTGCTAAAAAACAATATGCAGCACAGCTCACATGTAGTAAACATAAAAAGCATCAGAATGTTCATAATATCATGAAAAAAAATACATGGATGGTTTGGCAACCAGGACACGGGAATCTCTCTCTCTCTCTCTCTCTCTCTCTCTCTCTCTCTCTCTCCCTCTCTCCCTCTCTCCCCTCTTTCTTTCTTTCACACCTGAAACTCCAACTCCCCCTCCCCATGCGCCCCTTCTCTTTCTTCCATGCACCTCTCAGCCTCTTTCCCTAACTCTGCAATCTCTTCCACACACCTTTGACTTTTAGTAATAAGACCATGTCTAGGTCTCTCAAAATGCAAGAATCTGAATGAGCAGTTTATTTTCTGCATATGTGTCAATTAAAATTCATCAAAGAGAAAATCAGAGAAACTAAAATGAGGTTAAACTTAAAGTATTGATGGAACAACTACTGAAATCGAGCCCTAATTTTTTCTATGGCAACGAAAAACAATGGAACACAGGTCTATGCAGCACATTTTTATTTATTACAAAAACTATAGCAAAGTGATGAAGCATAATGTAGAACCTACAAACTTAGGAGAAACTACCAGAACTGGTTTAATTATATTAGCACCTAGACCTTCATCTATTGTTCTATTGGATAACTGAGGGGGGTAAACATAAATAAAGTCCACATACTCATTAAAAAACACAAGGCCCTTAGTTAACTTTTGCCTGTAGGCCAATACCTAATCAATATTTCATGATGAAAACAACTCGGATCAAGTGGTCTAATCAAGCCATTCAAGAACTTGGCATTGATTAGCAAATCATGAAATCTTGAAGATGAAAAGTCTTCATAACCATAGCAAACAATCCTGAGGATATGATTTTGTATGATAAAAATTGAATGATGCAATTCAAAATTCAAAAGTCTAATTATCATTTAACTTGAGTACAATAATTGTTAGACCAAGATTTTGTATCTTTAAATGGTTTAGGGATGAATTTTAGCCCGTTCTACTCATTACATCATGGAGTTTAAGTATCATATTTCCAAGCTTAATTCTTACCTTTATTTATGGTGTTGGTTGGTTTGGAAGAGTCTGTAAGCCACTAATTATTGAGTTCTAAAAGACTTAAATAGTTCATTAGGTAAGATTTTAAGAGACAAAAATTAATATTTTTAGAGTTTTCTTACTATTGGAAAAAAGATCTTCTAAGCTTATGTAAAGGTTAACCATCATGACATAATAAAGTTGTCGTAAGAGAGATATGGGTAATAAACTCCAAGATTTATTGGTCGCTTGTCCAGAATTACATCCTCTTTCCATTTACTGCTATTTCTATTGACCTTTTCATCCTGCTTCTCACCTCTCTTCCTTCCATAGCCTTTTTACTACGGGCACACACTTTTGGCATTTTTCTACCCCATGTCCTATTACAACTATTATGAGCTCACCTAAAGCAGAAAACAATTATGTTATGAGTCTTAACGCCACAGTCAATATCCATAGGAGAGATGAGGTCCTATGCTTGTATCATGACTCCTACATCGGTTGATTCTTGTGCAATCTCAACTACAAGAAACCTTAAATGGTTAAGGACTTTACAATATTTAAAAGAACATATATGTCCTGCAATCTTATCCATTATTAACTAATATGAAGATAAAGTATGTTACAGAAAATATGTATGTATAACATTAAAGATTAAGTGATGATGTTTTTAATGAAAATGATTTTGATACTTCTGCAAATCCTCTTTGCAGACTAATGATCACCCTAAATGTACATGGTTATTCACAATTTAATCATCAAGAAAAGCATATGAGGATTGAAGACTCTTGTATCTGCATAATTGGAAGGAGTACAATAGGTCTTTACTAGGATAAAAACATCTAGGTTTCAGAAACTAAAGGATGAAGTCTCTTACCTACAATGTGAAGGTAACAAACCAAAGCCATAGGAAACAGCCACAAATAAAGACCAAATAAAAAAAACCTAAGCAAGGTATCAAATACCACAACAGATCCCAAACCAGTCCAGTACCATACTGGTTCATCAGTGTATTAGAGACACATACTGGTCGAATAAGATTCCATAGAAGTGATAGAAAAATGTATTCAATGTTGAATCTCGAATTTTGATGATGAAATCAATTGATGGTGTTTAATCTAACCTGTGTGTTAGAGAAATTGATGCAGGATTAACTACGACAAGACAATACAAATAGATGTTGGGCCGGAGTCAAGTTTGGGCATCGGGTCGGGGTTCGAACGATGCAATGGGAACTTGTTGGGAGATCGCCGGAAGCTCGTCGAAGGTATCTGGGGCTTGCTGGGAGTTCGCCAGGAGCTCGCCGAAGGTATTGGGGGCTTGTCAGGAGTTCGCCAGGAGCTCACCAAAGGTGATCAGGAGCTTGCTGGGGATGTGCCAGGGGTTCACCAGAGGATGACCAAGACTCGCCGGGAGTTCGTCGGAGGTTACCGGGAAGATCGCCGGGAGTTGGGAAGGTCACTTGACAAGTTAGTCAAATTGATTTTATTTATATGTCTTAGTATGTCGTAGTTAGCATCGGTTTGGTTTAGAGTCCAAATTGAGTTAAATTTGGAAGGAATCCAAATTAACTCAATGTGAGGCAACCGGATCCACTTTGGGTTGGATTTGAGCTAAAGTTGAGCTCATTTCGTTAACCTGGAAAAGGGTCAACATGAGGTACGAGTCA
Organism: Ensete ventricosum; assembly: GCA_029747655.1. Lineage (NCBI taxonomy): Eukaryota > Viridiplantae > Streptophyta > Magnoliopsida > Zingiberales > Musaceae > Ensete > Ensete ventricosum. Next base: position 43,669,796 of record JAQQAF010000001.1, read on the forward strand.
GGTATGCAAAAGTACGAAAAAAAGAAGCTTTTGCAGAATTCCCGACGATAGTACCGCTCACTTATTCGCTTTCAACGAAGTCCAAGAAACACTTCCAATTTCTTACACTTGCACTAATTCACACACCCCATCTTAGTGCAAACTTGATCCTAACATTCAAAAACCTTGAACCTCATATTATGGATCCCCCCCCCCTCTTAGTGCAAACTTCATCATAACATTCAAAACCTTGAACCTCATATTGTGGGATCCAACATCTTAGTCCAATGCCAAGAATATCTACCTAAATATTATAATATCCAATGAACCTGCCAAAGACAAATCCACTCGTAAGAATACAATTTAATGATTCATTTCAAAGAAAGTAAAGCAATTAGCCTCACACAAGCATCATGGAACGGAAAAAACGATCAACAAGCAGTTAAAGCTGCTTTGTACTAATGTGAACCGATAGTATTGAACAAAGCAGCATTGTGAACAGAACTATGTAGCAATCCTCTTTCCAATCGCATGATTTCCTAGAATATAAAGATCAAACATATGATTGACTAGGTTGCCAAAGGAATCCAAAAGACCTTACATAAAGCCTTATGATTCTGGTAAGTCTCCGACCAACATGCAAATCAGAAACTAGGGTTCTGTTCCGATTTGACGGAATTAAAAGGGTGGAAACAACGACGATGGCAAAAAAGAACGATAAAAAAGGATAAAGAGGCTCAAAAGGGAAATCGACAAGTGGAGCTGCAAAGGGATCTAGGTTTCTACCACCTGCGCGGAAAATGCACCTCGAGACGAAAAAGAGAGGAGGAGTTAAGCAGGGAAAGGAAAGAAGGGGAAACCAGAAGGAAAAAGAGAGGACTGAGGGTGGACGACGAACGATTCGTCCTCTTCGCAGCGGCTCGTACAAATCGAAAACCGGCATAATCACGAGAGGTTATAAAGGCCCGTTTTTAACCCGACATAAATATGGTCCCGTTTTAATAATAGATATATACACCGTTAATAATAAATATAATAAAATATGTTACAAATAATTTAGCTGATTTTTATCGACACGAAATATTTTTGAAGTAAAAAAATAGTTATTGTTTGAATCTTAATGTTGTGCCAACCTTAAATTAAATCATACAAATAAGAACAAAAAATCAAAGAATAGTAAGTCCATTTTTATTGCAAGAACGCTAACCATCCCAAATAACACATTACAGATCTCAAAGGCTTTCTCACTCAGATCAATCATCGACGAGCACTCGCTATCTTCCATTCTCATTAACGACTCCTCGGCTACGGGCGCTCGACCTCTCCAGATCTGCCGCGAAGCTGCCTCGCTCGCACCCGCACCTGCAACCGCACCAGCGCCTGCATGCAGTGGACGGCAACTCGCGCCTGCCGCCTCACGCACGCTCCTCGCACCACCGCCTGCAGCCTCACCAGGCTCTTCAGTGCACGGAACGCCCGCCGTGCCTGCTCACGCGAACCCGAAGACAACATGGTATCATCAACCACACAAAACGAATCCCAAACCAAGGAAGAAGAACAAGTGTCTACCAAATGACCCCTGAAGTGTGCTTGGATTGTGATGGCCGCCGAGTTCTCTCTCGAGGAAGCTTCTTCTTTGTACGCCACGATATCGCCATGAGTAATTCTGGTGGCGGAGGCGCGATCACCTTCTTCTGCTATCATCGGATTGTAGATGGTGGTGTTGTTCTTGATAGCGTTGAGGTCGGCGGCCGACGTGCAGGAGGAGGATCCGATGAGCGAGCGGCGGACTACGCTAAGCCATCGCCATGCCCTGGCCATTTCACCGGCAGCGCTTGCTGGGTTTTGGCTGTGGGTGCAGAAGGCGAGTTAAGGCTTGAAGGTGCAAAGATGTGCTCTCATGTACTGGTGGGTGGAGTAGAGATTTGGCAACAGACGTATCCTTCTGTGGGTTGGAATGATGAGAGATGATAGAGAACGTGGTGGGATGTACTAATTGGATGAGTCAAGAATACCAGCTTGACGTGCATCGCACCGCTGGCTGTTATAGGTGATAAAATTGACGTAGTGTGTGCCAATCCACATGATGGCCCGATCGAGTTCGCATTCAAATGCCAAGGCCCGCCGAGAATGAGAGCCATGCTCAGCGATCGCAGTGGATTGGGTTCAATTTGGACCGATATATATCGGACGGATACGTATGTCACACGACATAAGCAAAATCAATTTAGTTCATACTAATTAATAAAATTAATATTATTTATTATTTAAAAAAATGATAAATACCTATTGATGACAATAGAGCAAGTCCTTTTTTTTTTTGTGTGTATTTAATAATGGGATTAGTTTAGTCGGTAAATATTTTAGTTATTTCAAAATTTATCAATAAAAAAACCATAGAGAGAAAATAAAGTCCTTTTTTTTTTCTCATTTAACTGAATTAACAGTATTATATAAGACTGGTGGTGGTGGAGACTCCTAAGGAGAAGCAGCCGTGGGAGACTTCCCCTCTCGATGGCGAGCATCTCTGTCGCCCTCGCAGTCTCCCGTCCTCCGCTGTCCCGTATCGCTGCCCGCTTCCCGCCATGCGACCAGGTCTCCCTGTAGTCTTTCTCTCGGTCTCTCATTCTCGATCTCGAGATCTGGAGGTTTGCTATTCGTTGTTTACACGCGAATCGTGATGCAGAGGGCAGTGAGGGTATGGCGAATTAGGTGCCGGGCGGAGCCTTCCTCCCAGGGCGAACCCGAGCCTCCATTGGAGCCTTCTCTTTGGGGCATTCCGACGAGCACTTGGAGCGCAGGGCTTGGAGCATTAGGATTCTTGGAGACCGGGTACCTTACCTACTTAAAGTTCAGCGGCGCCGAAGCCTTCTGTCCTGTTGGTGGTGCTAGCTGCAGCGATGTCCTCAATAGTGACTATTCCTCTGTTTTCGGTAGTCTTCTCGGCCTCCCCTCTGTTTCTATCTGTCCTTTTGCCTGGTTGCTCGTTGATCCTTCTCGAGTTGTGTTTCCTAGAAGCTAGAATTCAATGATACTGGATCTCCCAATTTTTTGGAAAGATAGAAGACGTAATTGAAAATGGGAGTGTCTATCCAGCTTATATGCATGTATACCTTCACAAAGACATCATTATCATCTATGTCCTACGGACAACTTGACAAAACTTTTGGTACTTTGCATTATGTGATGCTATTGTCCTAATAATCGTGGTATTCTATTTTTTTGACCTTTAGGATCACTACTATTCTGGTTTTTTTTTTATATCCCTTCATTTTTCAGCATTATACCTTTAGTGAAACACTCCAAACTTTGGTGCCAGTTCACCATTCTCTATGTGATTTTGAGATTTGAGGTTTTTGGTGGTTAGTTGTGCATGTTATTTATCATAGTTAAGTTTCACTCCAAGGTGCATGTAAGAGCTTTCTGCAACTTGACTTTGTAGATTATTATTCAACTTGATAGCTTTTATGCTTTGTTTCTGGGGTTTCTTTTTTTAATTTGTAGGAGCTTTTTCTTTTAACACCGACAATGCCGGTCCCAAGTCCGGATAAAAAAAGGTAGTGGTTGCGTTAGGTCACTGACAACTAGCGTAAAACTATGTCAGGTCTCATGAATATTGATCTTAATCAATTTCAGTGTATAGCTAGATCATCACCCGAAAGTGACACGAGGCACCTTCACCGCCTAGGTATCTCGAATTGCAAACAGTGGGCTAGGAGGTCGCCTAGAAGTGACCCATCAAATTGGCACCCGGATGTGGTGCTAAGTAGGCAAGGGTTTTCTCATTATTTTGGACCAATGGGAGTAAAAAAGTTAGTCTAAAAATAGAGAGTTAGGTTAGCAACTTGGAAATATGAACACTTTCAGGGAAGGGATTAGAATTGATAGACATTATGATATGAAGAATAAATATTACTTGCTTGTAAGAGATTAGGTGGGTAGCGGTAAAATCAAGAGAGATTGATAGTACTGGATTTAAAATTTGGTATACTGAAAACGTTAAACACAGAAATGTGTAGGAATTATCATTGATAAGGATCTTAAGAACAATATTGTAGATGTAAAATGATTTGGAGATAAAATTATAATTCTAAAATTTGTGAAAGGACAAGATGTTTTGAATGTCATTAGTACTTATGTCCCTCAAGTCAGATTGGATAATTAAAACAAAAGAGAATTTTGGAAAAGCTTAGATGATATCATTTAAGGAATGCCTATAACCGAAAAACTTATCATTGTAGGAGATTCGAATGGTCATGCATGGAAAACATATGGTGAATATAAAGGGGTACATGAGGGCTTTGGTTATGGGGAGTGAAATGAAGATTATGGTATGATTTTAGATTTTGCAACTTTGTATAATTATATAATTGTGAATACTCACTTTAAGAAGAGAGATGAATATTTAATTATTTATAAGAGTGGTCATAATTGTAATCAAATAGACTTTTTTCTCACTCGAAACATAAATAAAATTATTTGTAAGAATTGTAAGGTTATATCTGGTGAAAGTTTGACGAATCAACATAAGTTGATGATACTAGATATTTACTATAGAAAATGAAAGAAGAAAAAGAAAGTAGAAAAAATTACTAAGACTAGATAGTGGAATTTTAAAGATGATAATATAAATACTTTTAAGAATAAGATGGAAAATGAGGCAATTGGGAACTTAGACGAGGATAATATTAATATCATTTGAACTATGACGACTAATAAGATTAGAAGTTTAAAAAAGGAGATTGTGAAAATAAATGTAGAGGTGTAACCTTAAGAGAGAGTTAGTAGTGCTAACAAAGAAGTTCAAAAAATAATTTTTACTAAAAGATTATGTTTTAAAGTGGCAAAATTATAAAAATGAGAAAAAAATTTAGAAGATATAAACAATCTAAAATAGAGGTTAAAAAAGTGATTAGTATGGCAAGATATAAAGCTTATAATATTTTTTATAATAAATTAAGTATCAAGGATGGTGAAAAAGATATATTTCAAACTGCTAAAGTTAGGAAAAGAAGGTTGAAGGATTTACATAATATTAGATGCATTAAAAACGAAGATTAAAGAATACTTGTTAATGATAACAAGATTAAGAAAAGATAAAAAAATATTTTAATATTATTTAATGAATATTCCATATAGGACTTATATTTAATGACAAATAATAATGGTAGATTTAATAATCAAAGATTTATTTGTAAAATTAAAGCTAATGAAGTCAAAGACATATTAAAGAATATAAAAATAGTTAAAAGTGTAAGGCCTGATGGTATGTATCCCTATTGAGGTCTGAAAAAGTTTAAGGGGCAAGGGAGCAGCTTAGTTAACTAACTTATTTAACAAAATTATAAGATTCGGAAGGATGCTTGATGAATGAAGAAATAATTTTTTTAGTTCCGATTCATAAAAATAAGGGGGACATATAAAATTGTTCAAATTATAGAGGAATTAAAATCATGAGCCATATTATAAAATTTTGGTAAAGAGTTATCGAAAGTAAGATAAGACTTGAAACAAATATCTCTAAAAATTAATTTGATATTATGCATGAAAGTTCAACCATATAAGCTATTTATTTATTAAGCCAATTAATGAAAAAGTATAGGGAGAAGAAGAAAGATTTGCATATGATTTTTATTGACTTAAAGAAAGCATATGATAAGGTTCCTAGAGATTTATAATGATGGATTTTAGAAAATAAAGTTATAACTACTAGTGTTAGAACTATAGGGAGTATGTCTAGTGAGTTTTCTATTAGCATAGGATTACACCAAGGATCCACATTAAGTCCCTAGCTTTTCATATTGATAGTGAGTGAACTTACTAGTCAGTTACATAATAGATCTCCCTAGTGTATGTTATTTGTTGATGATGTTGTCTTAGTTGATGAGAGCCTAAGTGGAATTAATTATAAGCTTGAGCTATGGAGGTAAACTTTAGAAACTAAAAGTTTTAGATTAAGTAGGACTTAAACTGAATATATAAAATATAATTTTAGTGATTCTAAAAATAGACAAGAGAAAATAGTTAAATTGGATGGACAAGAAATCATTTCAAGTAAAAACTTTAGATATCTTGAATCAATTATTCATCAAGATGGAGAGATCAATAAAGATATTATTCATAGCATAAAAACAGGATGGTTAAACTAGCAAAGAGCATCAAGATGGTTAAATGTGGCCACTATAATAGATTTATCTGCAACCATAGATTGATTTTGTTTAATCTTGAAAATTTCACTTGTTTTTATTCATAGCATCAGGACTCTTATGTGATCATCGGATATCTTTGTGATTAAAAAAAATTACAAAAAAATTATAAGACAAGTGAGATCAATGATGATTTATGGATTTGAGTGTTTGGTAGCTAAGAAAAAACATATACAAAAAGTTTGTATTGCCAGAATGAGAATGCTGAGATGGGTGTGCGGAGTTACTAGGAAAAATAGGAAAATAAATATTTTTATTCGTGAACAACTATGTATCGTTTGATAATATAAAAAACAATCATAATATAAATTACAAATAAAGATTTAAGTACTTTAAACTTAACTAAGCATATAACTTTTTACAGATCTCAATAGCGGCAAAATATCCATGTAGCCGACCCCAAATAGTTAGGACTTACAGCTTTTTTGTTGTTGTTGAGGTATGTAGTGATATTTATTATTTATTTGTCATCACGATAATATTTAGTGTTATTGATACAGAAAAGGCGTATACCTTAGAGGAATATACTTTACACCTTGTTCTAAGGTGCTTCATGAAATCTCCAAACACAACTTTTAGAGAAGTGTATGCGGTGCTTATATGCTATGTTGCAGGGTGTTCTTTTGGTTTGCAAGCCAACTTGTAATCCTTGTAGATGAGTAATAACTTGAGGTTTGTACCGCATCTTACTGGTATGATTGCTACAATGAGTCATTACAGTAGTAACTATGTTTTACCATATCCATGGCTATGTTTCTCCATACTATTGGTTCAGGTGAATTTGCTAGAAAAATCCACACCCTAACTCTTAGATAGTTCCTAAGGATAATGAGGGCACAAAGCTTTATGCTTTGGCATACCTTTTTTATTGTGAAATTTGATTACAATCTTTTTCTTTATGTTGCCATAATTGAATCGGTCTTTTACTTCCGTTTAGAAAATTAATACTTATTTTCTTTATTTATATTCCATTATATTGCAGTTTCTTTTACATGTTTTAAAAGATGATTCATGATCTATTTTTAATAATTTGTCAGGCCTCCCCCTTCCATTGTTTGGGATGCTTGTGTATGGATCTGTCACATTGCTTTCTCTCCAGCAGTCCGGAAAGAATGTGCTTTCTGGACTAGGTGACACTGATGCTCGCTTTATTTTGCTTGCAACCACTACTTCAATGGCAACAGCAAGTGCTTATTTTCTTTATATTCTAAGCACAAAGTTTGCTGGAACTACTTGTTCATATTGTCTGTTCTCAGCAGTTCTGTCTTTCAGCTTATTTTTCATTACTTTAAAGGTTTGTTTTTAGCTATATTCTTCAAGCAAATTATCTTATCAAATCACACTAGGCCATGAATTGCATCTTGCTCTTTACTAGGAGATTGGCATTGAAGAAATTAGAAATGTGGTTGCGCTACAGTTGGTGATTGCTGGTGTGGTCATTACTGCTTTAACAAATACATATAGTATGAGCGATTCTCATTTATCTGGGTAAGTTTTTCAGGTCCAGAGTGTTTAATAATTCTCCATATGTTATTCTCCAAGGCATGGGGAATTCATGCTTTATAGTATTGTTGTCATATTTTGTTTTGGCCTTTTTAACAGTATAATCAAATTTGTCTTTCTCCTAATATAATTTTAATTTTACCAGCTAGTTTTTGTATAACAAGAACATCAGAGAACAAATCTATAGTCAATAGGTATTTCATTGAAATTTAAATCTTATCATAACAAGTGCTATATTGATATGTCAGCTAGCTTCTCTTTCTCAACTTTACTAGTATATTATTTTTCTTTAGTTTATTTTCTTTTTTTATCAATTTTCTTTTTTATTAGTTGATAAAAGCTATATGATAGACCTCGTGGTGTATGTTATTTGTTGATAATATTGTTTTAGTTAATGAGAGCCTGAGTGAAATTAATTATAAACTTGAGCTACAGAGGCAATCCTTAGAAACTAAATATTTATATTAAGTATGACTGAAATTAATATATGAGATGCAATCTTAGTAATTCTAGGGATAAACATGAGAATATAGTTAAGTTGAATGGACAAGAAGTTTCTTTAAGTAAAAACTTTGTTGAGATCGATGAAGACATTATTTATAGAGTGAAAATAATATGGTTAAAATGGTGAGGGGTGTCAGGAGTCTTGTGTAATCATCGGATACCTTTGAGATTAAAAGAAAAATTTTATAAGACAATTGTGAAACTAACAATGCTTTAGTATTTGAGTTTCGAGCAGTTAAGAAACAATATATACAAAAAGTTTATGCTGCCGAGATGAGTTGTGAGACTAGCAATGCTTTTGGATCTGAGTGTTGAGCAGTTAAAGAATAATCTATACAAAATGTTTGTGTTGTCGAGATGAGAATGTTGAAATGGATGTGTGAAGTTCCTATGAAATACAGGGAAAAAATATTTTTATTCGTGAATAACTAGGTATCGTTTTGATAGAGGATAAGATGAGAAAAAATTGTTTAAGATGATATGGGCATATGTATAGGAGACCATTTAATGCGGGAGTCAGAAGAGATGAAATGATTGATGTTACTGATATGAGGAGATGTAGAGGAAGGCCTAAAACAACTTTAATAAAAATTATAAATAAAGATTTAAATACAAATCTCAATAATGGCAAAAGATCCATGTAGCCAATCTCAACTAGTTGGGACTTACAGCTTTGTTGTTGTTATATAAGTCCATTAAAGAGCATGATGAAGAAACAAATGTTAGGCTTGGACGATAGGATTTGCAGCTAATATCTTTTATGAATCCCCACATAGGTGCATTGGCTCAACAACTTTGAATTGTCCCATTTCCATGTGACCCAATACTGTACTTTTGTTTACATTTCTTAGGCTCTATTTTATGAGTTGTTAAATCTTATTAGCTTGCATTTATTATAAACTTCCATTATGAGGAGTTTGCTTATGTACTTTTGCTTTTCTACTTTATGCAGTTTAAATGATTTAACCTTGGAGCCATATGAAACTGAGATAACAAATCAATCATCCCCGATGGCTCTCTCTCTTGCAAAACACCTGCGTTCCATAGGTGCAAAGATGTATGGGGCCTTCTGGTGCTCTCATTGTAATGAACAGAAGCAGGTAACTTTTATTACAAGATCATACATTACCTTCAGAAAAACTTATTTTAGATGAAAGAAGTGATTAATTGGAGTTCTCACTTAGTTCATTTTAGTGATATGAAAATTCAGAAGTCAAATTTCCAGCATTCAGTGCTGATGATCATCTATGCTCTCATATTTCTCTTGCTTAAGACTAAGATATGGGAAATGAAAAGGATAGTATATCTGGACGGATGAAATGTTGACAGTGCATTTCAAGGACACCAAAGTAGAATTTGGAATGTATCTGTCTCTAACATTTAATTTTAAAGGATGTTGTAGGATCTAATTCAGTACAACTATATTATACGGTATAATATAAGCTGTAATCAGGCCTAATGACACCCAAATTGGACCTTTAAATTAGTTAATAGCCTTTATTGTGCCTAAGCTTCAGAGAAACACACTAATCATACATTAGGCCTAATTATCCCAAAATTTGTCCTAAAAGTAAGATAATAGATCTAATTGAGCCTATTTTTTAGATAGCAACACACTATAACTCTTAAGATGCTAGGATTAGGCCTAATTACCCCGAATTGGCCGTAAAAGTAAAGTAATGACTGTTGGACCAGCCTTGATCTGAGCCATTGATGATCTAGTATGATCGAAATCCAATTGTGAGCGACTATTGGTTGAGTTTTGATCATCTTGCCCAATACCTGATCAATGTTGGTACACCTTGCTTGATGCGTCCTGCTGATACAGGCTAGTCTGGGTACTGGTTGTCGGGCGAATTGGTGCATACCGATCGTATCATATCAGGCGGTATGGTGAACCTTGATCATACCCAAGTTCACAAAGTTGGAATTTGGAGCAAATCTGAGTTTCTAAAGGAAGTAAGGAGATATTGATTTATTAGAAAAAAGGTCAACCAATAACATGTACCTTATTTGAGAACATTCAATGGAAAATATGAGTGAAAAGAAAACAAATAGTTAGATATTACATCTTTGATATGAATTTCAGAAACTGCTTGTAATCAAGCACACTTCCAACGTTAGTTGTTGCATTCCTATCCTAATCAAGGGATATGATAATTGTTAAAGTTTCTCAGGCATATTTGCCTCACTATTGTGTGATTCATACAGATATACATAAATGCCAAAGGTGTTATATAAATTTTAGATACCTTGATCAATATCCAATGTGTTCTTGTTTGTGCTGCTCAATGGAGAATTTTATCCTACATTACCTTGATCAATATGCTTTATGTTCTTGTTTCAGCTCTTCAATGCAGCCTAGACATTTGAAGTACTCCTCTAACTCATTCTTTATCTAGTGATATGATATACCAATTTAAGCCATTGATAGGTGCTCAATTATCAAAATAACTTACACAAATGATGCCACAGAACATTCTTTGCCTTAGCTTTCACCATCTTTATTCAACCCTGTTCTTGATATACCAGTGGCAGAAATTACTCAGCCCGCTAGAAATGAAAAAAAAATTATTTACCAATATGTGGACATATAATTTCATGAATGTGAGCCTGAGATATTATTTGTATATACAGCTTGATAAAACCACCAATCGGACATTTTGGGTGGATTGTGCTACCAGATAAACCAGTTTTTTGAAATTGTCTTACCCTGTGTATGCAGTTGATCATCCTAGAGTCAACAGCTTTGACTTTGTAACTCAAACATTTTTTTAGATTCTTTATGCCCTGCAAATTGAAGTTGAGATTCACTCTTTTCACATTCGTAGATCAAGATTAGTCATTTGGAATCTCAACTCATTTACGTCAGAAATAATGGAGAAAGAGGTATATCAAAACTCAAAGGCACCCATCATCATTTCACCATTTTCTAATTGACATACAAGGGAAGTCTTCTTTTTTCCATAAATATTGAGTAATGTTTTACTTGTGGCAATCTTCAAGCCTAGTAGTGGACTGAACATCAGACGACGTATTTATATTTTAATGGGCTGTATCTGCATTGGATGTAATTTGATGTCTTGCTGCTCTATCAGCATAAGGAAACAAGACAGAAAAAAATTCATGTCAGTTTCAATCATCCATGTAAAATGGGCAAAAAATGGAGGAATGGAACGACCAGAAATTAAATTAAGTGAAATCTACTTGTTCTAGGTATCAGTATGACAACCATGGATTGCTATAGATTAATGTCACAGCTAGTGGTAAATCTTCTGACTTGTTTCTTGACTCTTGGCAACTTCAATTTCACCTTTTTTTCCTTAGTAATTAATCTTTGGCAGATGCTCCCCTCCCTAGTTACATGTTGTTTCCTTCAGAAATTGGTCTAACAATCTTATTTCTTGAAAGAAATCCTTTGCTTGTACTGGTATGACAGAAACAAAATTCTGCAAGTTTTCTAAAATTTGTGCCATTAATTCTGTTTCCTATTGGTTGTTGTAGATGTTTGGCCGTGAAGCTGCAAAAATATTGAACTATGTTGAGTGCTTCCCTGATGGAGCTGGCAAAGGAAAAAAGATGGCTTTGCAATGTGCAGCTGTTGGAATCGAAGGCTTTCCAACATGGGTTATAAAAGACAAGGTAAAATTTTCAATATATTTTTTTTAAAAAAAAAAAATAAATTCTTAATAGATGCACATGTAACACCTGCCACGATATTTTTCACATTGGATCTTTTCTCTAGAGATCAAAGGATAACCCAACGCTGAATCTGTCGCATCTATTGTTTCTATTTTTTTAGCTTAGATGTTGACTGCTAATTTAAATTGGTGGTGTGATTAAAATCTTTTGGGCATCCTACCTAGCACAGTTCATAACAGAAAGAATAGGACGGCCAAACTGATAAGTGTAACTGGTTTCAATTGTTTTGGAGTTTATCAAGAGTGAAGAGGAAGTATGGCAACAACTGAGTAGTTAGTTCACTGGGCATAATTGGTGCCTTTTGCACTTTGGTTTCTATGACACAAAAATCTCTCTCGATGCTGTGTTGTCTTCGCAGATCCTCAGTGGGGAGCAGAATTTTGAAGCTCTGGCAGAGGCATCAGGTTATGTTGATGAAGACTTCCGTCCTTCGTGAGCCAGCTTTCAACAGAACTTGAGAAGAAGAAACATTGACCAGCAGCAATATGCTGCCTTTGTACGACATTCTCAACTCTTTCACTCCTTTGCTCTCATTCCATGCTTTCCCAGGGAATATAATATCTTTTAAGGGCAAGTCATGAGATTTTTTGATCAGATGTTTTTTTTTTTTTTTATAATGTAAATGTACATAATTTCATTTTCATATGTAACAAAGCCACTAAACCAACTTCACACAGCCTACTGTTGTTTCGGCCGATGATGAACCCAATGAAAGACAGGATATTTATAAAGACTCTTTGCATAAGAGTTGTGAAGATATCATATTCACTTTGGATTGTTACCATCCCCCCCAGTTTCTTTTGCTGCACAAAACCTAGACATGTCCCCGGTGCTGAATTTTTCCTTGACCACCCAAGTAAAGTTAAAAAAGAAGTTCAGTCGAAAGTAAATACGCTCAGGCAGCGAAACTACTTTGGTCACTTTAAAACTTTTATCAATGGACTACAAAAACATGATAATTGAGTAGTTCATTTTGATGTTCACTTGACTTGTTTTACATGAAAAAGGAACCAAATGATAACACTAGGGATGCTCTACAAATGTTTGCCAAAGAAAGTGAGGAACTCAACAATTTGTTCCCCCTGTCATGTAGTGATCAACAGGTAAACCAGCCCTTTGAGATATTCAAGTATTTCGGATCCGCCAAGTTTTGAACTTCCATAAACTCTATCGACAAAAGTTATCGGAACCTGCGGGCACAGCACATACAATGGAAAAACGTAACCCCACAAGATACGCTAACGTTTAATATGAAAGACAGCATAACAACAATTGGAACCAGAATCCAATTGAGTCTAAAACATGATTAAAAAAAAACAACAACAACAAAAAGCATCTAGAAGATGAAGCAAAAAAATCTTAACCTCTTCAATCTGATAGCCCTTCCTGCTAGCTCTAACAATCATCTCCATCTGAAAGACATATCCTTTACTTACAACAGAGCTTATAATATCTTCAAATGCTTTCCTCTCGTACAGCCTATTCAATAGCAACGGCAGAATTAGGCATCGACTTCAAACATAGATCCAGCAGATGCCAAACAAGGAAAATGTATACCTAAAAGATCCAGTCAAATCTGATACGCCGGGCCATAGGAGTGTCTGTGCAAGCACATTTGCTCCCCTGCTGGTCAGTTTACGAATAAGGTTCCATCCATGTACGCCACCATTTCGGACATAACGGGTGCCAGTAACTATACTTGCACCAGTTTCCATCTGTTTCCTGGTTAAGGTGAAAACAAGCATTGTTATATTAACATAGCATGTTGAGATGGTAAAAATTATAATACTTCTGTCCAATCAGTACCAAGTCCATGATAATGCGCTAAAGTATACTTTTTGGAAATCACAGAAAAAACATGCTTATCCATCTAGTATATGGTCTTTTATGTATTTTCCTAAGTTCTACTAGTAGACACAGAATTCAGCACCGAATAATAATACATTGTTTTTCATTTGATTTAATATACTGACTTAATCTATGCCTTTACAAATATACTGTATGTTCATGATTATGCATCTGATGGAACTGTGACTTAAAACTATTCACATGGCCGCACTACCTGCAAATAAAATGGTGTTATCTAGCTCAGCATAAGAAGGCAATCTGAAATATGTTTAATCCTTTTTGTACAAGATAATTTATTCATATAGATGATTATCATAGTCAACAGATAATTTTATGATCAAAACTAAATGCTATATAGACTCCCTACCTGATGAAGCTTGGCAAGTATTTTGGCTGTAAAACAGGAAAAGAGATCATAAGGAATGTAGAGCAAGCAATAGAAGTTCTGAATGAAGTCAACATCGGCTATTATAGACGATCAAGACACTTACATGGTGTGACAGATCAGCATCCATGATTATTATGAAATCTCCAGATGCATGCTTAAGACCATGGTAGTAAGCAGTTCCTAAATATTATTGTTCCCGTTCAGTGAATAGATTTCAAGTCGTCACCCAAAAAAGAATTCATCATACCTAGACCAAGCTTCTTCGGCCTTGCTCTTAATAGCTGACAATTTGCATCACACACACAAAAAAAAAAGGCATAAGAAATTGGAGACAACCCAAAATCATCAAGAAGTTTCAATATCTCGATCTAACTAGACTACTCACAACACGATCTTCACCGTATACATTCTGTAGTTGTTTTATGACATCTTGAGTTCCATCAGGACTTCCATCATCCACTATAATGACTTCAAATTCAAAATCCCTGGGAGAAATCCAACATCAAGATCAAAATCATCCATCATCACATGAGCAAATTGTCTGATATATGAATTCAATCATGACAACAAACAATTATGAAATCGGAAGCAATACATGCATAAAAGTAGTACCAACAGTTAAACAAGTCAATGTCGTCGATCAATTGCTTTTACAAAGATACAGGGGCATACTGGAGATGCTTGAACACAAGGTAGACAACGAGGGCAATGTTAAGACGCTCATTGTATGTTGGGATTATAATGCTGTATTTCTTTTTCTTCCTCCTCATCTTGATTGACATTGTTGTCTTCCCGGGCACCTCTGTATCTATCTCCTCCAACTTTGCCATTCTCTTCTATTGGCAAAGTTTGGTTTCTGGTAAAAGAATATGGATAAGAAAACTGAGAAAGATCAAGTTTACAGATTTTTTATGCCAACAAATAAAAATGATGACAAAAAGACATATATCGAAGTCACAAGTTTCAACACCTAAAACACCATTGCTACAGTACTAGGAAGTAGCGATAACCTCTAAAACAACATGTTTGGAATCCAATCAAATCATTAAAATGCTTTGGACTCTACTTCTAGCAAGAACCTAAACTAGTAAACATGCACCGAAGGAGCAAACGTAAAAAGGAATAATCATTAAAAAAAAAAATCGAAAAATGTATTGCCACAGTTCACGTGCAACTCCATCTCCATGCAAGAATAGGAATTGACTGAGACGCTTTGCTGATCACAATCATTCAAGATTAAGATTATATGCAACTAGATGTAGAAAAGAGATTGAAAACAAATCTCACATTGTCTCGTCACATCCAGTTCCAATCATCTACAGTACAGTAGAATCAAGAGACTAAGCACGCGTATTTAAAAGAAATCAAGAATCCAAGAGTTCAAGGAAGATCGAGGAGGAGGAGGAGGAGGAGATGCGGACCGACTTCGTGGAAAAAGGGTGACCGGATTGAAGGGGACCCCGGAGAGATCGAGCCGCGGCTGTGATGGAACGGCACGCGGAGCCCTCGGCAAAGGGGGGCGGTGGCCGAGGGTATATTAACTAGGGATTTGGATCCGAAGGGCCTCTCACTAATCTGGAAGTAGTCTCGGAACCGTGACCTCCATCCTCGACGCTTTTCCGCACATGAAAAGACAGAAACGCCACCGTAGATATATTAATTTTTTCGCACCTGAAAAGACAGAATTGCCCACTACAGAGACCGCCTCTTGTCGAAGCTTTACGCACAGCGATGACACAGCGGAATGGATTTCTCGCGCTCGAAAAGACAGAAACGCCCACCGCAGAAATAATTATTTTTCGACTTGATTTGTTATTGTCTGATTCTCGTGGAACAAAAAAAACCTTATTATTATATGATCCAAATGAATGATATTAAGTTAAGTGAGGTATTTATTTATAAAATTACGCTCAATTTTATATGTGATAATTCTGTCCAGTACTCTTCAATAATTGAGGGAAGTATGAATACAACTCAGAATTTTTAGAAACCTATGGAGAGAATTCGATTTCATTAAATATGTGGTTGATAAATAAATAACGATTGATTGTTTAACAGAACATCAAATATATTATCAAATATCCAATATCATTCCATAAGATATATTTTTATTTAAGGGATTCTTCAATATCATTTCATAAGATATATTTTCATTTAAAAAATTCTAGTCAATGGAAAAAATCTCTTTATATCATTTAGATTTTATTAGGCATGAGGGGATTCAAAATATCTCACATTAATCGATTGAAAAGATTGAAACACCCAACGTAGATTTCGATTACTCTAAAAATTATTTATATGCATCATTCAAACTACTTTAATATTAAAATGTTAAGAAAAAACAACAGAAATAAACTTAATTAAAATGTCAAAAGTATAAAAATATAAATGATATTACTTTTATGAGAAGATCGAAACAGACATTTTAAGATCACAAATTAAATGAATAATATTAAAATTGATTAGGGTTGGAGGACTCTTGTCCGAATCAGCATCCCTTTTTACATACTTATCAACTGCATGGAAAAGCACCATTTACCACCTCGTATATCATCAACTTCAACCTGCCAACTATGATACGTGATGTAAAACACTTCTTGTAATTACATGACCAATCATACAGTTATCAGAAAGCGAGCAAACTGTATCAAATAACTATTTAAATACCAAAACTGGAATTGTATCAGTAGCATAGCAAATTTGTCAGAAATGAATCACTTTGGACACTTCGATAAATAGGCATTTCATCTGTTAGGGCGCAAATTAGAAATGTTACAATCAGGCACCGAACTAGTTCAAAATTTGCTCGTGGCATTTGGTTAATGGAGTTCTGCTTCGTGAGTAGGCATGTTGAATTATCAAGCTTTAGGAACATATCTTGAGCCTTCAAGCAAACAAGTCCATCTTCACGTCTACGACATCTAGCTGCAATATCTCCGCTCTGCATCCCAGGATGGAACCAATGCTGCCATAACACCATGATAAAATGTTAATACATCACACCAATAAATTCACCAATAATAGAAACAAGTGCCAATTAGAGAACCCAAAACTAAAAACGAGATTGCTAGAAGTTTGATGTTTATGCATCAAAGAGATATCCTTCAGGCACCCACAAAATTGTTCAATGCATATTTTCAGCAGCCTAGTAATGCAAGTAATACATCCAGCATAGTGGTGAATTCGTATTGATATAGATAGCTTTCTAAATAAAAACTGTAAAAGCATTTAACTAGCATGACTCGGTGGATGAAAGTGTTCTGACATGAGTCTGATACACTAGTCTAATTAACTCAGTATATATTGTTCATCACATATCATTCTTGTAATCTGGCTCAGTTTGAAGCCTACTATAAGTTATCAGAAGCCACAACTTCAAGCCAAAATGAGAACTGAGAAACACAACCAGGATGGTAAAAGAAGCTCAAACTTAAACTAATTTGATACTGATGTTGGAAAAATGAATGTTAGACAGCCTTCAAAATAGAATAAGCTAAATCCATTCAAACAGTGTAATGTAAAATCACTTGAGAATGCAGAAGAAAACTGCTTGCAATCTTTGCAGTCACCAAAAATGGAAAAATTGAGGAAAGCACAACAGAGATCAGGCAAAAAAGATGTATTATAAATATCAAGATCAGTAACTTATATTTTATAAAAATAATAAGGCTAGTAAACAAAATACTGCAAACCCCAAAAGAAACCTAAACTTGATGATTGGGCAACAATCAGTTTTTCATCATGCAGGTTCTGTTTGAACAAAAAATTATCCAGAAATGTTATTCAAGTTTCAGAGCTTAAAGCAAATGAACTGAGGTCCAAAGATCAAATGCTATATGCATAACAATGTTCCAACAATTACTTATACTATAGGACTAAAAGAGTTCAAGATGAAAAAATGTTTCTTACCTAGGATGTGTTCGTCCAAGATCTCCATGAACAAATTCCTTTATATATGTTCCTGCCTGAACTCGAGTGAAAAATATCAAAATTCAGACTGAAAATTTGGTAGTCAAATATCATGATATAGAGAGATACAATTTTATCTTTTCCATGTCTTCATAAAATAGGTAAATCTGATATCAATTTGCAATTTAACAACCACCAATAAAAATAGGTCCTTTCATGTCTCACAAAAGGTAACTACTGACAGGGAGGATCATTCAGTAGTGGCATCCTGCCATCACATTTCAAGAAGCATTAAATAAAAATGAGAAACCCCACGTAATCATGTAAGAGAAGCATGCAGGAGAGAGGATTGCCAAATCTTCCTTAACAGTAGCAACTTCCAGAAGTTCCATGTGTTTCTTTTTACTGTATGTTGAAAAATGGGATGAATGACGCACTGTTGTGCATGCCTATTTAACATCTACCTTGCTCATTTTGGTAAGCATAAGAGAAAAAAAGAAAAGTAATCTAAACCAAGAAACAGGACAATACCCATCAATGAAAATCTTAAATCAATGATATAATGCAGAAAACTAATGTTCCACCTTGATCCATGATGGTCAATAGGAGATCTTAAAAGTGTTGGTACCCCAAACATTTACCAGAGAGACTACTAAGTCAGGTGAACATGGAAATCTGAGGTCCACTAAAGGCATGACTGCATCCTGCCTATGACTAAGGACAGAGAACATGGCAATATCTGGTTAATTAGCTCTCAACATAGAATATGAATAGTAAGAGCAGAGAATCCTGTATGATAAAAGGGTATTCCAGAAACCCTAGAATTTCTATCAAAGGGTATTGCATTAGTAGGTGATAGTTTCTTGGATTATTTCCATATAAAAGCTCAAATTTATGCAAAGCTATAATATCCAACAAAATAAAGTACCATATTAATTTAACAGAATCAATAGTTATCCTGGTTAAATGAGCATACTAAGCTAAAGTCCCCAGCAAAATGTGATAATTCTCCTTCATCCTCCCAGCTTTTTTTTACTTCTCCCTTAATATGCTTTCCTTGGAAGATTATATGCTTGTCTTAATAAATCTTTTGCAGTAATTTGAATCTGATAGTCTGATGCATATGATAGAATCGCTCAAAAGCACTTTAAGAATGGTCATATAGCATGGATCATCTATTTGTCTAAAGGACTTACTGAAATGTACTAAGATGTATGATGCAGTGATTAAAAAAGCGCTAGGAGCCAGGGTCCCAAAACGGCCGAGGCGCCAGGCACTCGCCTAGGTGCTCGCCCGAACCAAGCGAGGAACCAAAATATAAAAATATATATAATATAATTATTAAAATAAAAATATGATATTTAATTAAACAAATCTGAAGTATAAACTACAAGTCACAATGTCACATTAACAGTATACTGTTAACAGTCCATTAACAAGTATATTGTTAATATTTAATATACATTATACAGTATACTGTTAATATATTGTTAAGTGTTAACAGCATATTAATAGTATACTGTTATACTGTTAACAGTATATTAACAGTATACTGTTTATTGTTAACAGTCCATTAACAGTATACTGATATATCTATGGACAGTATACTGTTAACAGTCCATTAACAATATACTGTAATATCTATGGACAATATAATGTATATTTAATAAATATTAACAAGTATAATGTTAATATTTAATATACATTATACTGTTAACAATCCATTAACAATATACTGTTAATATTTAATATACATTATACAGTATTCTGTATACAGTATACTATTAATATATTGTTAAGTGTTAACAGTATATTAATAGTATACTATTATACTGTTAACAACATAGTATACTGTTAATAATTAGTCAACTTAACAGTATCCTGTTAAGTGTTAATATACTGTTAACAGTATACTGTTGACAGTAGAATCGAGGTGACGAGCTGACCTGACCGAAGGCGAGAGGAGCGGCAGCGACAGCGACGGCGGCAAGCGGCAACAGTGACGGTGGCGAGCACCAGTGACGACGGCGAACAACAGCAAACGACGGTGAAGAGAAACGACAGCAGCGATGGTGTCGGCGACGTAATCCAAGCAACTGAAGCAGGCTCTCGGACACTCGGGCAAGAAAAGTGACAGCGGCGAAGACAGCAGCGGCGGCAACGACAGCAAATAAGGTAGCGGCGAGATGCTAATCCCGATTCGAGATAAGGATTAGGGTTGAGTAAAGAGAGATATATAGCTGCGTTAGTTGGTTCGATTGAGCCAACTAACGCGACCGACCGAATCAGAAATAAAAGCCTGGTTCGATCGCCTGGATTAAACCGGGCGCTCGCCCGAATCGTCCGTCGCCTGGGCTCGGGCGAGCGCCCAGGTGACGCCTCTTTGAAGCGCGCGACCTGGGGATTGAGCGAGGCGCTCGGGCGTTGCCTTGCCTCGCCTCGCCTGGGCGCTTAGGCGAGCGCCCGAGCACCCATTTAAATCGCTGGTATGATGCATATTTTTTTGTGCTTAAAGTTCTTTTAAAAAAACTGTACAAAATCCAGATATTGTACAAAATTCAGGGAGAGGCGACGTCGCCAACTTTTTATTTGTTTATGTTTAATATATTATATTATATTATGTACCGAGCGATACACATTGTGTGTACCACCCGGTACCGGGTACTGTACCATACCGAGATAATCTCGGTACATTGGTACGGATCGGTATGTCAAACCTTGGGTTAAAGCAACAACTAGTAAGAGTAAGACAACATTTTAAACATTTAGTTAGTTACCTGGGTACAGAGATGCAACAAAAAATACTGGGAACTACCAGAAATTCTCTCAATCATCATCCTGGTAGAACAATCATTCAGTTAATCTTCAGATAGGAAGTTGAAATAAATTCCTAGAAGTACAAATACATATACTATAAATTGAACGATCAAATCTTCTCCAAGTATTAGCTAGACAATATAATGCCTTCTCACCAGCCAATACAGAAAACATAAAAATACTGCATAGGCGTTCGTAATTTCTCATACCAATGTATAGTACGCTTGCGCTCTAATTGACTTCGCCTGTGAAGTACCCTGATTGGAGTTCTTTGTACTATGTCCTACAGATCAAGCATCAGAATTAATTAAACAAGTCACTCCTCATACATGATGTGTCACCAAACTAGCATAGCAGACAACAGGAGTCGATAAACTAAATAAAGAAATGGTTAGGGAAGAAACCATTGACAGAACTACCATGGGGAGTTCCAACATGTTATTTCTAGAAAACTTTAAGATATTTGATTTGGATATTTCAAATGCTCACTGAGCACATGTGGCATAACTGCACCAGTTTACTAGATGATGCACATGAGAAATATCTGAAACAGAATATTGCTTGACACCAACATACTGGATATCAAAGTGAAAAGCATCTTACCATGTTCTTTAAAGATGATATTTTCTGCAAGTCATCATCTGTCAGTGGACGAGGAAACCAGACCACAGCAGCATATTGTTTCTGTATGAAAAGGAAAGAAGCAAAACATATGTTATCTAGAATATCAAATGCAGCATCATTTCTCATCCAACATAGCTGAAGTTGACACAACTTTATGCATCCAATTTTGGATGAAGGAACTGCAATTGAACATCGGAAATAACCTGTTTCTCTGCCTCTCCTTCACGCATCAGAGTCCAAGCCTCGCTGCCAATCAAAGTAAGATTTCTCACCCTAACCTGCAGAAATGAGTTTAAAAAAAAAAGAATCAATGAACTAAAGTAGCATTCAGTTGCACAAACATAATAAAACATGGCACTAAAAGCAATACTATTTTAACATACAAAAGAAAACTCACATATTTCTGATCGTTTCTGTTTAGATTTTCAGCAATCAGCTCGACATCGACCTTGGATGGAATACATCGTGCATTTGAAATTTCAATTAGAAAAGGGCGTCCAGATCCTAACATTCGTACCTGAGCAAAAAGTCTCTTCAGTTAATCTAGACAACTAGCATATAAACCTAAAAATAACTTGCATTATCCTCTGAACGAAAAACAGCATATTACATCAATATCTTCTCTTCCAGCAGCATGAAACTTATAGCTGTCACCTCTGCATACAGCAAGAACATTCTTCCCAATTATCTCCTAAAAGATGCAGGAGATTCACCAACTCAGTGCAGATAAAGATATAAACAGAAAAAATTAAATGGACATTCAGTTCAGTGGAACTACCATACCTCAACAGATGCTTCACCCATTCTTTCATCATCAATTACCCAGCGTGTCTGGCTCACCTTCCTTGAGATCTGTATAAAGATAAAATATACATTATTGTAAATGCAGGACTCTCTTCCAAGATGTCTTATTATGTAAATCATTTTACAAGGAAAGTTTGAATTTACAAGACAAAATGGGAAAAACAAACATCAGTCAAGGTAGATCATTCTCATATTTAAAGCTTGTTATATTATATTTACATCAGCAAAAAAGGCCATATACAGAAGGCATGCTAAAGTGAAATAAGGCACTACCAATACAAAGCATCTCTATCCATTCCTGAACAATCATAAACATGAAACTATCATACATGTGACAAAGAATCTTTTCAAGAATTCCATCTATAATGGGTAAGTTGTATCAAAGGCAATCTACTTGAATTTGAATAGCAGATTCCTGGTAGAGTTGAAAAGACCATGCCAATGTCAATACCTTCAGATTACACATGTTGTGTAAATAATAATTCAAAACACCATGGTATACCAATCAGTATGCACAGTTTGTCCTCATCCAAGTGTGCACTGGGTAACAAACTGGCCGGTACTGATTGATATACTTTAAACCAACACATTAGCATTGGTTTGATCAGAATTTCATATATTTTAACCGTTTTAAGTTGTTATATGCCTTTGACCAAAATGATCAAAATTGATGACCAAGTTCTGCTGATGATTTAATCACTTTGGTCAAGCATCTAACTGTCTCACAGCACAGCAAATTCGTGATTGAAAATAGTGACATACCTTCAGGTACCGACCACCAACATACATTGGCACCCTGTAGCAAGTAGTTATCAGATGGCATGATTTTAAAGTCTGAAAATACAAAATTCTAGTGAGAGTGGAAGAATATGATACCCTTTACGAAAGAAAAAAATTGTGGGGCAAAAAAGAGTTACCTTCTCTGGAGGCGATTTAAAACGCTCGCAAAAGACATGATCCTGCATACCATCTAGTGCTCGCAGAATGACAGCATCCGATTCGCTGCAAGATTGTTCATCAGAGTCTCTTAAAGGTTTCTCATGTGAACCATCAGCTTTAACCACATTATCCTTTGATCCTGTAGAAAGTATTGGCACGAATCAGACAAAAGTGAATAGAAGATCATGAAGATATTATTCAGAATATCTATAAGAGTGTTTTGGCATATATACTCACAACAATTATGTTCAAATAATCTTGAATTTAATTTTACTAGACAGGTTGCATTGCTGGGACGGAGATCAAATGTAGCAGTGGTTAAACCAAGTTTAAGAAGGATGACAATGAAATCTCACCAGAACCATCCCGGCACTCCAAAATGAATGGAATGGTGTTCGGAAAGAAAATGAAATCTTACATATATGAGAAAAAAATTTCAAAGAGTGAGATACTACATTAAAAATATAAATCACATTAATTGTGAATTACTTCTCAAAAAAATTCATCATCTGCATTATAAACAATCAAGTACATGACAAATCACTGAAGAAGGTTTGCAAGTGAACCATGGCAACATATCGTTTTGTTTCATCAGATGATATTTTCACGACGACCATGATAAACAACTAGCCACCTAAAAATTCTAGATTGGAATAGAGTAACCACCAAAAGATCCTTTGGTTGCATAACTATGCCACTGCTATCAGTTATATCAGAAAATTCTAACAGCTTAATGAACAATATCCTAATTGATAATCCACAGTGCTGAAAGGATGAGTCTTTGTACTTGTAAAATTAGTTGCCATAACATGTTCTTGGTGTTAATTTAGATAAGGTATCGGCCATATGCTTTCAAGTGTCAAATTCTTTTGGAATATTAATAAATCTACATTCAAAGTACATGGAACAAGGAAGGAAACATTTCTTTTTATTAGGTAACTGTAGATTATAATAAGAAACTTAAAGGAAAGCAGGCAAGCTTATTGGACCAAAGACAGATACGATAAACCTGTTTTTGCTCTCTTGCAGGGAAGATCAGTTGCCAAGGAACTCTTAAGAATTCTTGAAGCCTCAGGATGTGAATATGTAAGACGAATACGCAATGAGTTGACACCAGATATGACATCCTGAAAATATAATTCTAAACAATATTAAAACAACACTACATTAAGCTAGACGAAATGATCAGTGAGTTCCCAGAAATATAATGAAGACAAGGGACAATGTAAAAAGGTTCAAAGTACCAAATGTTTTTCAAGTGATGCAGTTATTGAGGATCTCAAAGCATCCTTTACAGAAATGCGCTCGCAAAGGAACTTTGTTGAGAACCATTCTTCACGTTCATATTTGTTTTTCATATACAACCTATAAAGCACATGGAAACACTATAGGAACAAGAACAAAATACAATGTAGTGTTTACTGAAAATGCAATAAAAAATCTAACCAAAAAAATCAAATAAAAAAGTTTGACACCAAAGAGCTACTAAAACTATTTGCCCAAAAGCACGTAGAAAGAAAATACATAATATGACATTCAACTGGCATAAGCTTCCAATAAACTGTAGGCAAAACATTACTTGCAAATGATAGAATGATCAGCAAGATCTAGTTAAAGTGCCACAGTTATGTCAACTACATAAGATGACATCAATGTTGCTCCAGCCACAGTTTTGATTTTCAAATACCAGTCCATATTGGGACCATAAAGATTCATAGCAACCATCACAACCAAACATTTATTTTTCTTTCATATTTTTATAATTCTAATCTTTTTAATTTTATTACTATTATCAATCATATGACAAAAAATCATAAAATAAAACTTGCACCATCTGAAATTAAATGATTACTTTTAAAAGAAAATAATTTGCCTTTCAAATGAAGGCATGTAAGACAACTAACAACAATTAGGTCTATGCTTCATAATCTCATAAAGATTATGTTAGGACCCTAGCTAAGTCGGGCCCATCTATTCAGGTTGAGTCATGTTAGTCAGAGTCAGTTATGGATCGGATGAGCCCTATCAAGTCAGTTATAAGTGGTTAGAATTGGTTTTTATCTTCGGTTGAGATTAAGTCAGTTATTATCTTCAGTTAGGAGTTTATCAAGTTAGTTAAGAGTCAAAGATTAGTATGAGTCTTGGCAGAGCCCTATAGATAAGGCTGTAAACTCTTTTATGAAGATCAATCAATTAAGAATTAGTTTTAGCCAAAAGGCAAAACCCTAGGAGGTAGATCCCCTCGAAGTGATCTAGGAGGCCCGATCCCCTCGAAGAGATCGATTATCCCCTTTTCTACCCTCTTCCTCCACAATAGAATCCTAGGGTTCTACCATTTGGTATCAGAGCAGCGTTCCTCGGCACCTTTGCTGCTACCGTTCATCACCCTCACTATCGCCCTTGCCATCATCGTCGTCACCATCTTCCACACTGCCTCTTCTCATCTCCGTGCTACCACCTGCAATATTGTTGTTCATCTATTTCATCTTCGGCCATTATCAGATAAAAAAAAAAAAAGAAGAAGAAGAAGAAGAAGGTGGAAGGAAAGAGAAGAAGAGCACCGCTGCCACGCTGCTCTTCCTTTTCTCCCCTACCGCAGCAACCGCTGCCGCTGCCGCTGCCATCTACTCTTACCATCGGCCACCATCTCCCTTTCTCCTCCAATGTCGCCTCAGCCGCTGCCTCCCATGCTCTCAGCCGCAACCACCGCTAGGCGCTCCTCACGCTAACGCCACTGCCTCCTCCCTCTCCAGCCCTCGGCCATTGCTCTGCCCCCGCTGCTAATCGTTGCCCAGCCGCCATCTTCCTCACCTTCCTCCCCTTGCTGCCCACACCGAGCTACATCTCTGCAGCCTCCCCCTTCCTCCCCGGCTACTGCAGCTGCCACTAACCGCCAGCCACATCCTTCCCTGCCACAGCAGTCGCCCAGCCCTCTTCCTCTGTTTCGCGATGCCGCAGTCTATCCGTAGCCGCAGCCAACCGCTGGACATACCTATCAACCGACACTGGTCGCTGCCTCCTTCTCTTCCCAACCGCTTCTTCACCGCAGCCAAGCCCTCCTCTACCGCAACCTCGATCTCCTCTGCCTTTTCTTCCCTCTACCGTAGCCGCCTCTGTCGCACCTACTCCTACCGTCGGTCAGCCCTCTTCTCCTCCCCTGCTGCCGCTGCTACCCACTGCTGCAGTCGACCCTCTTCACCGCTGCCCTCTTCCTCCATTGCTGTCGGCCCCCTCCCTTTGAAGCACCAACAACGGCGTCGCTACCTTACTGCTCCCCACCTGCTGGTGCTCCTTGGGACGCCGCTGCCTCCTCCCTTGCCGCTGTTGCCATAGCCGCTTCCAACCGCGCCCCTTGCCGCTGCACCTCCTTGCCGCTCCTTGCTCCTCACACGGCTGCCGCAACAACCACTGCCCCTCCTTGCCGACGCCACCTCCTTGCTACCACTGCTACCCCCACCATCTCCAACCAGCTGTTTGATATATTGGTGATTCTTACACCGACAATCTCGTTACGACCAAGTCCTACCACATCGACGACGCAAACTCATGCCCCTGACTCGATAGCAGAAAAAAGAACTGAACATCATTGATCTACAATCCTACACGATGACTACAGATGATGCACTTGACGCAAGGTTTAAAGCCTTCGAGGCTCGCATGGAAGACAGATTTCAAGAGCTCCTCCGCGAAATTAGAAGAAGCCGATCAGAGAGCCCCAACAAAACTCAACATGGTGAAAGTTCCAAAGGGAGTCGATCTGAAAAGTATGATCATGGGCAGGACATAGGATACATACGCATGTGGGTGGAGTTTCCCAGATAGGAAGATGGAAACCCAATTGGCTGGATTTCATGTGCTGAAATTTTTTTTCGTTTTCACGAGACTCTAGAGGAATCCAAGGTGGAGATCGCCTCCATTCAACTTGAAGGAGACGCGATCCAATGGTACGATTGGTACGAGCATACTCATGGAGAATCCTTGTGGGAGCAATTCAAAAGCGGGCTTTTGATTCGTTTCGAACCATCGGAGTACGAAAACATAGATGGACAACTCACCAAAATTCGTCAGACCTCTACCGTACAAGAGTACCAGAGCAGATTTGAGCGCCTCCCAAACCAATCCCAAGACTAGTCCGAAAAATAACTGCTGGGAACATTTATTGAAGGGCTCAATCCAAAGATTCGGTGCAAAGTTACGGCTCAACAACCTCGTACTGTGATGGTTGTCATATCATTTGCTCGCATACACGAAGAAAATCTCAACAGGGACAATCGCAGAAATAAAAGCATAAATCAACCAGTAGTAAGCAAGCCGACAGCCCCATCTCCCTCCACTCAAAACCCTCAAAGACTTACCAGAGAAGAGCTCCAGGAAAGATCAACAAAAGGGTTGTGCTGGCAATGTGATAAAAAATGGAGTAGAGGACATCGATGCAAACAGGGCCATCTTCTGATGATAGAACCAAATAAAGAGGAACCAGAGAATGATGACGTGGACTCTGATCGAGAAGGTACGGATTCCGACAACGCTATTGGACCTTTCGTATATATTGTACATGCAATAGTAGGCTACTCTAACCTGCAAACCATGAAAATCGAGGGAATTTTGAAACAACAGTCTGTTACTGTTTTAATCGATATTGGTAGCACTAACAATTTCATGGACAGAAGGCTTACTAACCAATTGGCCTATCAAATTGAAGACTGTGACAGATTTAAAGTCAAGGTTGCTGATGGTCAAATTCTAACTTGTAATAGTAAGTGCTCAAAAATCAAATTGATGGTATAGGGCCAAGAACTGCGAGTGGATTTCTTTCTCATATCCTTGGAGGACATCGAAATAGTGTTTGGAATTGAATGGTTGTTAACTCTGGGTGATGTCACCTGGAATCTTTCTAAACTAATTATGAAGTTTTTATTAATGGAAAGCAGGTGATCCTCAAAGGAAGACGTGGAAGCAAGATCACAACTACTAATAACCATCGAATGGAGAGGCTTCCTCATAAGACTTCAATAACAGCTGCACCAGAAGGCCGACCTATTGCTTACACAAAGTGGAGACCTTATTTAATTGATCAAAAGATTGTGACGCGTGGCAAATATCCTGGACCGAAGTACTCTCGAAGTTTGATGTTGCTCAGCCTTGAGGACAAGGCTGATTTGAAGAGGGCGGGTTTGTTAGAACCCTAGCTAAGTCCGGTCCATCTATTCAGGTTGAGTCATGTTAGTCAGAGTTATGAGTCGGGTAAACCCTATCAAGTCAGTTATAAGTGGTTAGAATTGATTTTTATCTTCGGTTAAGATGAAGTCAGTTATTAACTTCAGTTAGGAGTTTATCAAGTTAGTTAAGAATCAAAGATTAGTAGGACTCTTGGCAGCGCCCTATAAATAAGGCTATAAACTCTTTTATGGAGGTCAATCAATTAAGAATTAGTTTTAGCCAAAAGACAAAACCCTAGGAGGTAGATCCCCTCGAAGTGATCTAGGAGGCTGATCCCCTCGAAGTGATCGATTATCCCCTTTTCTACCCTCTTCCTTCACGACAGAATCCTAGGGTTCTACCATTTGGTAGGATTGAAGTATTAGTTTTAGCCAAAAGGCAAAACCCTAGGAGGTAGATCCCCTCAAAGTGATCTAGGAGGCCTGATCCCCTCGAAGAGATTGATTATCCCCTTTTCTATCCTCTTCCTCCACGATAGAATCCTAGGGTTCTACCAGATTACACTTTTGTTATCATAGCATATTCTTGGAATTAATATAGGTTAGCCACCATATTTTCCACCCGAAGTCATCAAATTACTTCATAACACACCTAAAAGCACTCCATTAATGCATTGAAGTTGCCCATGGTCTTGAAATTTTCAAGATATTCTGTCTCACAAAAGTGATAAATTTAATAAGACGATCACTTCATAATACAAAATACAACAGCCGATATCATCATATCTGTTTTTACACTTATATGTCATGTTAATTTTACTATTGCAGGTCAAAGCCAATCATCATTATTTTGGTAGGACTTTACAATATATTTGGAATTAACTGTTCAAAATTACAAATTCAACACTAGTAGAGTTGTGACAAACAATTAGGAGTTGAAGTATATTAGATGTATTAGGTGTATATCATCAAGAAAAGAAAGTTACCGGATAGCTCGTTCATTAGCCACTACCACAGGAGGTATTGAGACTTCAAAAGAAAAGCCATCAGTGTCATAGTCCTCTTGCTTCACAAGTTCAGCAATTGCAGCTGTAAAGTCATCAACAGGGACTCTTTTTGTGATCACCAGTTCTTGATCTTGGTATAATGGAAGTTGTAGTATGCCTAAACATATGCTACAGTATTCTTGGACATTTTCTGTATCTCTTGAAGCATATGCACATCGTGTAATTCCATCGGATGCGACCCCATTTTCTTCATTATCTCCGTGGAACTTATCTTGTTCCTCGAGGAATGATTGCAAGATTGCATTTGTAATCAATGGGCAAGAGTAAGCACGCCCATGAACCCCAAACAATCTAAAGATGCAGCGAACACATACCTAGACAATACTACATCAGCAATATTAACCACTACTTCAACCAGTTTCATATTTTTCAAGATTATTACCACGCAAATCATAATGTAAGCGCTACAACTCTTTTGTCCCTTTTGAGAAGCAATATTGCATGCCAAAAAGGAAAAATAAAGCATGAAAAAAAAAGAAACGTTTACTCTCTTTTGAGAACAATATATAGCGGCTTGTAGAAGTGTGAGAATGTGAAAAGTATGAAGCAACTACGATTCAAATCACAAAATCAAAATTGTTGCATCACAATATCAGGAAAGAAGCTTGGAATTACTAATTAGATAACAGAAAATCGTTCATCTCTAAGAAACCGGCTCCAAAAAGTACAGAATTAGCATGGAAAAATAAGAAAGCAGCCATGAGGATCAATTCTAACAAGAGGAGGATATAGAACGACGGACCCCAACGGAGAGGAGGTCGAGAACGGCGTGAGGAGGAGGAAGCGAGCCAGCCACTAGACTTAGGGTTCGCCTCGTCTCTTCCATCTCTTCTTCGTTAGTCGCCATCGTAGGAACATGGGAGTGGGGAGGGAGGGTTTCCGCAGCTTGATTTGGGGTTTTGGAGGAAGAGGGAGAGAGGGATGGGATCCTCTCCGACCTCACATCTGGACCGCCCATGGGTCCCATATTGACATCTGGTCCGTCCATCGAAGTAAGCGTTGTAATAAATGGACGGATGATGTGCGACGAACAGACCAATGGGTTGTTGAGATGGGAGCATAGGAATCCTTCGTCTACACATGAGTTGGAGGGGATCCATCACAAACAGAAGATAACGGGTCTACCGTACGGGCGTGATTCAATCACAGTCCAATCCGATCCATATGCGAGACTTCTGAAGTCGAAATGATGCTTTATGAAGCAAATAAAGCAGGAATGGCTATCATCATCCAAACTCAATACGAGAAAGCAAAACCAGCAGTTCTTGTTTTCTATACTGAAGCCAACAATTCACATTTACTCCAACACTAACACTAACCACACAAAATGAGAGAAAAAAACAGCATTCTCCAATCTCTCAATGTGTTTGTGATGCAGGTTTGCAGTAATACTTTTAGAAGTAGAGAGTGTTGGCATAAGGAGACCATTGATCCAGCCATGGGCTGCGCAGCTGCGCCAGAAACGGGTCCTGCAACCAGTCGAAGCTGTACATGGGAACCTGCAGCTCCGGCAGGTTCACCGATCGAAAGGTCGTCGAAGTGACCTCAGCATCCTTCGCCGGTTCCGCCTCCTTGGCATCTGTGTGCTCGGAAGGGAAGGAGGGGCTCCGGTAGTTGTCTTGGTCGGAGATGGACGTGGTGTCGGCGACGGACCGGCACATCTGGGGGTCCCTCGTCGTCTCTTTTTCTGAGGCTGCTCTTTGCTCCAACTCCTTCAATGACGTTGCTTTCCTGTAGATCTTGCAGAGCACTATGTCTTCCTGCACGACACACGAGCACAGGTGAGTCACTGTAACTACGTTCTCGAGCAGTCTCTGTAAGCATCATGTTAAGTTCTCTATTATTGCTCAAGGATTCAAGATCACTTGGAAGGGAGTTATCACAACATTATATATATTCATGCGACACAGACCATTAGATCTTGCTTGCATCTTTTTCTAACACAGATTCCAGGTCAACCTTCTGGACCAAGTTGACCTGGAAACAAGATATAGCGGTAAAAGAAGTCTATATAATCCATCAGGTCATGATTCTATGTCACGATCGAGACAGTCACAAACTAGAATTGCAAGTATATGATGATGCAGTGTGGACACACACTGCGGTGGTGTTTACCTTGGCAGACGCGGCGGTGGAAGTAGATGAGAAACTCTCCGGCAGGCGGTATTCATTCATGACCCAGTCGGTCTTGGTCCCCCGAGGCGCCCGGCCCCGGTAGAACACCAGCGTCTTCTTCAACCCGATGAGCCGCTTGGGGTCCGCCACGCTCCGTATCGGCCGGTCCGAGCCCGTCGCCTTCCAGAATCCTCGTTCGGTGGTCCGGTTGGGCCGTCCACCGTTGCCGATCCTCCGGTCCCTGGGAACGAAGAAGTACCACTCCCTCTCCCCTATCTTCGCCAGGCCTGACCACAAGCACAAATCCAATTCTACTCAGCAAAAATCTATCAGCACAATCATCTTGCAGACGAAGCAAACGGGTGAGAGTTGGACGCACCTGGGAGCTCCCATGGATCATAGTGGTAGATGTTGAGTCTGCCGATGATATCGAAGTTAAGTTTCTTCCCTTGCGCTGCACTTCTGAGGTAGAAATCCAACAGCTCCACCTCGGTCGGATGAAACCTGAAACCTGGTAGATCAAGCTCCGAACCTTTTCTGTCCATTTAGCCGGTTACACGGTATTCCCCACCTGGTGTCGCTTGAGGAGGAACGGATGGTTCATTAAAGCGCTTATATAGGCACCTTCAAAAGCCACAGTGAAGTCCGAGGAAATGGATGGAAAGACGCCGATTTAGATTGGGAACCCCTGCACTCAATCAAAAAGGATACCCATATGAAGCCAGTCAGAAAGAGCAGTCATTGTAAGTTTACCACTTTATGGACTTGACCCGTTCCAACTCGTAAAGTGAAAGGGACGAAGGTCCATAAAGCAGTTCCAGCGTTTAAACCCAGGCGGTTGTCTGGTACGGATGTGTCGTACTATGTATGGGTTGTTCCTCCATTAATGACAAGGTCATGTTGCTTGCGAAGCAGCATTGAAGAGTTTTGTTGATCGAAGAAAACTAGCATGGATGTTCGTCAATCTATCACCATAATTTCTTGTTCTTGTTATGGAAAGGAATAATTCGACAATCTTTCTTCTTATAAATCAATAAGAAAAAAAAAAAGTCACCAGTAAGCTATTTAATAATACCAATTTTAAGAAGTAATTCAAAGCATCACTGAAACTTTATGGTGGCATTTGTTTCCTTACATTTTGCCTTTAAACTTGCTCACTACGAGGAGACTTCTATCTAGAGGAAATGCACAGGTTCCTCCTCGGAGGAGAAGAAGAAGAAGAAGAAAAATGAAGTGCGTCAAGATTTCTCAGCCACTGGAGGGGAACCAGGAAACATCCCTTCCATCGTTTTTACTGGGTCCAAGTCCAGCACTTGGAATGCAACAGGTGAAGAGGTCCAATCTGCCATAAAAGTTTGACCCCAGTGCTTGACCTCAAATGAACAACCATTGCCTCCTTCCCAAGTTCCAAACCACCAATCCACCGAACACTCCCTTCGGATTCCTGCAGCACTTGGGATATTTTCTTCATCCGGCCGAAGTGAGAGGAATATCTTAGCTGGCCATCACCATCTATCAACTTGCACCAGCCATGACTTCCAAGTCTTCCAAGCCTCAGTGCTCGTCGTCAACGTCGTCCATCGAGGATGAACAGATGGTAGCACTGATAGAGAATTATGATCGCCGTCTGCGCTACTTGGTAGGTCATATGGTCTACGGCCCTCGAGTACTGTTTCTAGTCTTAGAACGCTACTAATCCACTTCAACCTCAAGAATTCATCAAAGGTTGCACCATTCATTTGATAAGACTAAATAAAAGATATTTAATATTAAATAAAATAAAAATAAAAATTTAGATTAAGATAAATAGATAAAGATAAAAAGATTTGTTAGGTATGATGATTTTTTTTGTTGTTTAAAAAATTTATATTTTATCTTTTGACTAATATAAATATATTTTATTCAATGAATCTAAGTACCAGATTAGAAATATTTATCATTCCTTCTACTATGTTTTTTTCTTTTCTTTTTGTGATTTTATAAAAAATCAATAAGTGTGGCATCACAGGGAAGAAACAAGAGCATGTTGATTAAAAAAATGAATGAACATAAGATAAAAAGAAAAAGAAAAAAAGATGATAGACATTGGAGTAATCAACTTCTTCCTAACGTCAAAATTAAAAATTATCAATTTTAGATTATTAAAATGAAAACTCTATTTATTTCATAAAAATTATTGAATTTGATAGAAAATAATTTTGTTAAGTATGAAATGTAGGATCCTAATATTACTGAATATTAGTAATAGAAATATGTAAAAAGATGCAAGAGCTCACTACATGACACTACAAACAACACTATTTTTTTAAATCATATTGGTATCGACATTAACAATTTCAAAAAATATTAAAAATATGTTTAGAGGCAAGGATAAGATAAAACCTTCAAAATTTCAAATTCATGAATTTGAAACTCTTATAACTAATATTTGAATTGATCATTTATTTTTTCTAAAAAATCTCTTCTATAGTGAACCAAATGAGATTTTATACTGAAAACTTAAAAGATCAAATAGTAGTACAAATTTTTTTATAAAGTTTATCTTCAAAAATTTGAAATGATAAGCATAAGATACAAATATATTATATATTGATGAATTAATAAGCTCGCTTTTAGTTTCATGAACAAAAAGTGATCTTTAGATTAAACTATAGACAGATCAACAAATGGACAAAAAAAAAAAATTTCAGAAACCGGATCTTAAGGAAAATGATAAAATGATAGAGGTTATAGACGATCTAAAATGATAGATCAATTAAATAAAGGTCAGAGGAACTCCAATAAAAGTAACAAAAAAACATCAATTAATATTTTTATTATAAAAAATTAGACATATTAAAAAAGATTACTAGTATAAAAATAAAAATCCAAATATTCTCTTTGTTTTCATTATAAAAAAATATCCATTTTAAAAATTATAAAAATAAAAAATCAATTAAATTATTATGAAAAATAATAGTAAAAAAATAATGAAGAAAATATTTTATTTATGATATTTGATGAAAAATATTCTAGATCTATTTGGTTTTTGGATAGTGGATACAATAATCATATGACAAGGGATAAAAGTTTATTTTAAAGATTTGATGATTCAACAAAAAATGATAATAAAATTGATTTGCTGTCAACACCAAATCTGATAAAAAATTTATTGATGATGTGATATTTATTTTCGATTTAAAATAAAATCTCATTAGCATAAGGTAGATGATGAAAAATGGATAATATACTATTTTTATAATAAAAATATTTAATTTATGATAAACAATTAAAACAATTAATAATTATTATGACGATGATAAAAAATAAAATATTATTAGTATTATTTGATTTTTTTCTTACATGTATTTGTTGCTACTTGTTGTTGATGAATAAATATCATGAAATAAAAGATATCATTATTTGAATTATGATGGACTAGAATTAGTAAGTCAGAATAATATAGTAATTGATTTATCTAAGATTAAAAATATAAATACTATTTGTAAAATTTATACTTTTAAAAATAGTATAAAAACTCCTTTTAGATAGGTCATTCTTAGAAAGTGAAAGAATGATTTAAACTTATACGTACATATATTTGTGGACCTATATAGACTACCTCACATGGTAAAGTAAATATTTTTTATTATTTATAGATTATTGCATAAGAATGATGAGAGTATGTTTTTTGAAATAAAAAGCTCAAGCCTTCTTAGTTTTCAAAAATTACAAAGCATATGTAAAAAAAACAAAATGACTATTTTATTAAAACTCTGTATACTGATAGAGGAGATAAATTCAGTTCTAAGGATTTTTTTGGTTTTTATAAGAATGTAGGCATTCACAAAAATGTTTGCCAAAAGAAAAAATAATATCAAAAGAGTTTGGATAGAAACTGTTAGTATAGTAGTATATTTGTTAACTTCCTTTCCATGAAGTAGAAGAAAAAAACGCTATAAAATATGGTTGAATAGAAAACAAGATGTAAGTCAGATATTTAGTTGGGTTACTTGTTTTTATATTACTGTAGAAAAAAAAGTAAACTTGATGATAAAAATATTAAATGTATATTTATGGGATATAATAATGAGATAAAAGATTTTAGACTTTATGATCTTATAATTAAGAAATTAATCATAAATCGTGATGTTATTCTAGTGATACCTAAACACCTTTAAAGAAATTTTATAGTCTTTTATAGATATATTAGTATAGTGATTTTGTATGTTTTGTTTTAGAATCTATTTGTTTTGAACTTGCAGTTAAGAAAGAAAAATAGGTATAAGCAATGAATGACGAGCTACAAATTATTAAAAAATAAGACTTAAAAGTTAATATATTCTATCATAAGAAAAGAAGTAAATTAAGGTCGATGGCTTATTGTAAAAACATAAAACTTTAGTTGTTATGCTCAAATTTTCAAGTATTGATCCTTTAAAAAACTTATTTTTTAATTATTAGAATTGACATAAATAGAAAAACAAGATGGACCAACTAAAATATACCATGATAATAAGTCTACTATTGTAATGACGAAGAATCTTACCTTCTACGTTCGCATTAAATAAATTAAAGTTTGATATTATTTTATTCGTAAACTTTGATAAAATAGAAATTCAAATGGACTCCTATTACACCGAAGATCAGTTTTATGCTATCTTTATAAATGCTTTGGCGAAAGAAAGTTTTTATTTTTTTCAAGATAACTTGAAGTTATAAATATTTCTAATTAAAGGGATATGATAAAATTAATTCAAATAGTTAAGATTAGATGAAGCAAAAGATAATAATTTATATTAAGATAAATAGATGATGGTGCAAAGATTTGTTAGACTATAATAGATATTTTTATTATTTTAAAAAAATAATTTTTTTTGACTAATATAAATAACTTCTCTTCAATGAATCCAAAATACTACATATATTTACTTCTCATTCCTTCCTTGTATTATCTTCGTCTCTTTCTCCCACAAATTCTGCATAAAGCCAACATCATTGTCCACATTCCATCCATATAATTCCATGTTCAGAGAAGCTTTTCTAGGTTGTGAATTAATTAACCGGTGTTACCCCTCGGAGACATCTACTGACGTCAATGGTGGGCGCCGAACTTTGGGAGTCAACAGCAGCGACATTTGGTATTAGCAGAAGTCTTCTTGCTTGACGCTTAATGCGTCAATTCATGCTATCACAAAAGGATTATTTGCTTTCGCTGCTACATCAAAGTAATGGCAAAAGTGATCGAACTTACTATATCACGTTAATATTGGGATGTGTAATTCTATAAAAGATTTAATTGGATGCAAAATTCAAACGACATAATATGGTTAAAATTGATGGTCAATCAAAACTGACACATGAAATATAGTTAAATCTAGTCAATATAATGCTGATATGAAATCATCCAAGTGTGCTATACGACAATAATATGTATGCACTAAAATCTAATCCAATACAACTTTAATTAAGAGTGTTATGCTTACTCAACATCATGCGATCCAACATAATGTTTTATCAAGTCAGTGATTTCCTGTGCTAGACAACAGATGTAGCTTAACCATCCGGCCCCAATCGACCATATAAAAGAGGCATTGTTATTAATTTATTGATTTATTTATATTAATGTTCCACGGCAAATTTATTTTTAAAAATTATTTTTATATAAAATAAATATTTTACTATCATCATCAATGTCAAAGTTACCCATGTAAAAAGAGAGATCTCCCTATGATTCTTCTTATCAATGTCTATATATATTCTCCCTGTTCCTATCATAAAAGAAAGATATTAAGATCCCTCTGCTGAAAGCCTCTCGCGGATCCCACTTTGCCTCTGGTTTTACCCATATCGATTAATGCCGGTGAGCACAGCCTCCTCCTCTCGTGGAGCACTTCACCATCGATAGTAGTGCCAATCTCTTGTCAGAGGTCGGCCTCGATGAACGATCATCACCCGATGTTTTATTAAGATAACTAAACTTAATTAAAAGAGAGAATTTAAATTTCTCTCATAATCACATGGGTGAAAACAATTATAACCCCTAGAATTTAGTGATAATGAAGAGGTTTTACCATCATAAACATCACCATCAAGAAAAAGATTATGAAAATAATAAACCACTACTAAATTAGATATGTTACATATACTAAAGGATATAAATACATCCTCAACAATTGAATTTTATAATTCTCATCTATGGCTCTATAAATAGATGAGTTTTATCATGGGGAAAAAAAAAGAGAAAAGAAAAATATAGAGACTTATCTATAAGAAATAGAAGTTTTAGTTTGACACTTGTTTCAACCTTCAATTATTTTTTTTTATTTTTTCCATCTTATAGTTTCTTTTTCTATTAAAAGTGGTATTAGAGCCGAGTCAAAGTAGCTATTAGCATGCAATTTCAAGTGTCTCACCTTACAAAAGACATATGAGAGGTAGTAGAGAGAGGTTATAAGGAGCCTTAAGATGATGTCATCCTTATAGTGAGTCAAAGAGATTCCTTGAAGGCCACTACGAAGAAAGACAAGTAGACGCTTACTAAGTGTTATACATCATATCTACAAATGAGAAAACAGATTAGAAAGAAACGATCTGCACACCTTTATTCCTTCGCTTATAATTATTTATATAATTTCTTCACTTATAATTATTTATATAAGAGAAGAAAAGGTTGAAAAGATTAGACATTAAATATTTTTTTGAATAATCTAACTATTTTGTTAATATTGTTACAACAACTTCATCTCTTAACATGCCCCCGCAAGATCATGCTCCTGTCAAGGACATCGATCTTGGACCTATGAAGTGAAAATAACTTGCGGGCAAGTGGCTTCGTGAGGAAGTCCGCCAATTGATCTGCCGTGTGAACATAAGAAATACATAGTTGATGATTGAGAAATATCATCCACATATAGTAGAAGATATATTGTACTGTCAGGTTGTTGACGGAGAAATAAGGAGGTATCAGACTTAGAGTTAGAGAAGCCGACTAACATAAAATATAAGCTAAGTTCTTTGTACCAGGCTCGTGAAACTTGACTAAGTCCATAAATAGTCTTATGAAGTTTATAGACATGTTTCAGATACTGAGGATGAAGAAAATCAAGAGGTTGCTCCATAAAGATATCGTTAGTTAATGTTCCTTATAAGAAGGCATTGTTCATATCAAGTTATCGCAGTTGCTAGTCTTTTGAAATGGCTAAACTCAAAATCAATCAGATTATCATGGATTTAATAACAGGACTGAACGTCTTTGTAAAGTCAACACCAGAACGTTGATGAAAGCCTTTGGTCACTAAACGGGCCTTATACTTGATAATGGACCCATCAAGGTTCTGCTCAACTCAAAAAACCCACTTACACCTGATGACATTTTATGCGGGATAAAATAGAACAAGGGTCCGGGTAGAGTTATGAAGGAGAGCATCATATTCATCACATATAGCTTAACGCTAATAAGGACACTTTTGAGCTTGAATGACCATGGTAGGTTCATAGGTCTCAGCAGAGGGAGTCACAGCCGTATTGAGGTCGAGAACATGACGTGGTTTGAAAATACCACTTTTAGAGCGTGTTGTCATAGGATGTCCAAGTGGTTTATGAGATGATGGTGAAATGAGTGCTGGGGAAGTAGTAGAACGAGGTGAGTTGGAC
The DNA here is from genome assembly GCA_029747655.1 of Ensete ventricosum. Taxonomy (NCBI): domain Eukaryota; kingdom Viridiplantae; phylum Streptophyta; class Magnoliopsida; order Zingiberales; family Musaceae; genus Ensete; species Ensete ventricosum. The sequence goes on from JAQQAF010000001.1 coordinate 43,708,995, forward strand.
TAAGGAACATTAGCGCTATTAGGCTGTGGTGAGGGATGCTGGTGATTGAGTGTTCGAAGATTAGATGTTTGTGGTAGAAAGTATGTATGCAAAAGAAGGAGAAAAAAAAGAGGGAGCAAGATGTTGTATCGGAGGAGTGCTCCACTCATGTGTGTGCTGGAATGAGTGATTCTTGTGGAGGCTCATTGGACAATAGCATATACCACTGATGTATATTCACCAGAGTAGTTGGTACAATAGAAGATTTGGACTGGTGATATGGAAAGGAGGACTCCACAAAGATAACATGACGAGACACAAAGACCTTATGAGTCAAAGGATCGTAGCATCGGTAAGCATTATGTTCAAGAGAGTAACCAATAAATATACAAGACTTCGACATTGAGGCTAGTTTATGTAATGCATAAGGACATATCTAAGGATATCAATAACAACCAAAAACCCTAAGTTTATGAAGATTTAAGGATTTATGAAATAGTTTTTCAAATGGTGATTGATTATGGAGGACTGGAGTAGGCATGCGATTAATCAGATAGATAATAGTTTGGAAAGCTACAGACCAAGAAGTAGTTGACATGGAAGCATGATGGAGAAGTGTTAGACCAGTTTCAACTGTATACTGATGTTTGCATTCAGTTAAGCCAACTAGTTGAGGAGTGTACGGAGGAGACTTAAGATGCTGAATACCACATGTTAACAAGTATGGTGTTAGTGCTTGGTATTCACCCCTACCGTCAGAATAAATTATTTTAATTATGGACTGAAAAATATTTTCTACCATTTTTTGAAGGTAAGGAAGATTGTGGAGACCTCAGACCTATGTTGAAGATGATAAAACCAAGTATATTTGGTAAAATAGTCAATAAAGATAACATAAAATCTATATTTGTCAAACGAAATACTTGGTGTAGGACCTCAAACATCAGTATATAAAATTTCAAATGATTGTGAGCAAGAAATAATTTTTTTTTTAAAAGATAATCTATGACTTTTATTACTAAGACATGCATCACAATAAGTAATAATAGAGCTAGCTTTAAAAGATAGAAGAGAATAATGAGAGAAAAACTTTTGTAGAGTTGAGGAAGAAAGGTGACCAAGACGACGATACAACACATCAATTGGAGCAGCAATATAAGAGTAGGTAGTGGGTTAAGAGATTGATGGCCACTGGTAGATGTTATCTTTATTCTTGCCTTGAATTAACAATGCCCCCGTGCTCAGATCCTTGATAAGAAAGTAGTCAGGAAAAAATTCAATGGAGGTATTATTTTGTTTACAAAATTGAAAGACAGAAATAAGATTCAGTTTGATGTGAGGAGCACACAACACACCATCGAGTGTAAAGTTAAGATAATGCGAATTAAGCATTGTTGAACCAATATAAGTAATGGGAAGTCGCTTATCATCACCGATGATGATGTCATCGTTACCACCATAGCTGTTGTGAAGGGACAAGTTCTGAAGATCCGAGTGATGTGATAGGAGGCGCCAAAGTCCATAACCCAAGAATATTGATCAAAAGTTGGGTTAGCAGTGAGATGCACTTAGGGCATAGTAGCTGAAGGTCGAGGACGAGACTGACTGACCTTAGCGGAGTGACCAACCTTATCACACAACTGGCAGACTATTTATTATTGAGGTATAGGAGCAAGACACCAAGACTGTTGATAATTGATGTTGCTATCTGGAGGCATGGGAGTAGAACGCCAAGACTGTTGGTAATTGATGTTGCCCCATTGAGGTATGAGAGCAGGATACCAAGGCTGTTGGTAATTGATGTTGCTCCCTTGAGGCAGTGCCTGCATGAGACCCTTGTTGATAGGCTTAGAATAATGATTGCTTCTTTTTAAATTTGTGACTTACTTGAGCAGTAATAGGTGGTCCTGATGCCCTATTTTCATGCTTTAGATATGTCTCGTAGTCAGTTAACTTATCGTATAGCTCCTCAAACGATAGCGATGAGTCGCGTGCCCGTATTGCTGCTACCAATTCTTTGTACTCAGCCGCAAGACCATTAAGAGTGTGGACAATGACTTCATCATCACTAACATTATGCCCTATTAAAGTTAAATCATCGATGATAATCTTTATATGTTGGAGATAATCACCGATGATACTTTTCTTTTATTTGGTGTTCATTAGACTTGAGAGGAGGCCGAGCATACGAGTGCGCAAACGATTTGCCAATGTAGTTTGCAACTTACACCAGGCTTCAGCAGCAGTAGCATAGGAAGATATAAGTGGTGCAACGGAACCAACGACAGAGGCTTGAATCACCTAGAGAATGAGACGATCTTGACATAACCATAACTTATGCTTCGGATTTGGTACTTGATTTGTTGCACCCGGGATGTTGATCATTTTTGGTAGACAACTGAAAGATCCATCAACATAACCTAGTAAATCATAGCCAAAGAGGAGATTAGAGAACTGTGCATGCTAGGATGCGTAGTTCCCTCCTTTGGATAATTTAACGGGGATGAGGGCTACAACATTGATAGAGACAAGCCCTGTATGTTGAGAAGTACTATTGCTCCATATGGGGACAATAACTAGAACTTGAGAGGTAGATGACAAAAACATTAGGAGAGAAAATACCAATCACTATTGCTTCTGGGTCTCGAAGATATGCATTGTTGAAGGGCTTGCAGATAAGTTGTGTGGCTTACTAGGATATGAGAACTGGATATTACAGTAGCAAAGGAAGATAGAAGCTACTGGATTGCAGTGTTGTGGTCCCTGCAGACGAGGGACAAATGTTGCTCTCGGCCATAATGAAAGCTGCTCGCGGCCAAAATGAAAGCTGCTCGCGGCCAAAATGAAAGCTGCAGCAAGGCTGTGCAGGTGGGCTATTGCAGCAGACAACAAATAAATACTATAGAAAAGTGGCCAATGTCAGGCATCGACTGTTATAATCGGTGCAAATCGTAATGTTTGTGGACCAACATCACCTAATTTATGTTGCTGCCGGCCAAGGACTTGCGCCGGCCACCGATGAAGAGGTTGACGACAGTGGTGGTCGGTAGTTGGGAGCAAAAGGCAGCAGCTAGTGATTAAGGTTGTGCGTCGGTGGGCAGTGGTAGGGAGGAAGAAGTAGCGACGGTAGCATAAAGGGCTGCAGTAGGAAGGCAAGCTGTTGGTGGCTGATGGGGGCTAAAGGAGAAGGTCGTAGTTGTGGCCAACGAGGTTTGCGGCTATAGGTTACTATAGCATCCTGAGCGAAGTAGGAAATAGAGAGGGGCTTCGCCGACAAGAGAAGTTGCAGTGGTGCCGCAGACTTAAGAGGAGGTAGATGCTTTTCTCTTCATCGAGAGAAGAGGACGAGTGACGTGACTGTGTAGCAGCAATAGAGGTGGCAACGACGTCGGTGTTTGGGGTGGCTGAAGAAGAGGTCCGCAGTTGTGGTCGATAGTGTCGCTGACGCCAGTGATGGCAGCGGCAGGTGCCGACGAGGTTGAGCGAGAGGGCTGCCAGACCAGCGACGTGGACACTGGCGTAGAGCGAGACCCGAATCTTCAGATCCTCGAATGAGAATAACATTAGCGATGGGTGCGGCAGCGATGCTATGTTTTTGTCGGGAAATAGAGGTCGGGACTTTGCAGAAAAGGAGTCGACCGATGATTGCGGCTTCGAAGGAAGAGCAGACGACCGGTAGATCTAAAGGGCTGCATAGAAGATGGCAGAGGAGAATTGTCATTTGACAACAATAGCAAGCAATCAGCGGAGGAAGGGGTTATTGCACAAATGGATGGCGTCGGCTGTTTGTATTGCACTTCACGGGTGTCAGCCCTTCAACTATTCTGCTAATATTGTCACAACACAGCTTTATATATTAACAAGACAAAGAAAACTTAAAAAAAGCTGTGGCTGCCAACACCTCCAAAGATGTCTGCGAGATTCTTCAAAACCTTTTTAAAAGAGTTAAGATGGTAAGGAAAATTCACCTCCAATCACTTATTGCTGAATTTGAAACATTGTAATGAATGAGTTTGAAACTATTTTAGATTATTTTATAAAAGTTCTTGCCATTATTAATCAACTAAAAAGAAATAGTGTGAATATAAAAAATATATGTGGATTCGAAAAAGTATTTTGATCACTGCATAAACCAAAGAATCAAAAATCACTTTGAAAGAGAAAAATGAAGGCTCAAGTGATCATGGTCTCATGGAAGAGACCCAGAACGTGGAAGGGGCTATAGTCATAATAGAGGACATGGCCACAGAGAAAGGGGAAGAAATAATGAAAAATATCAAAATCTAAAAAAAACCAAGAAAGAGGAGATACAAAGAGGCCAAAGGTATAGTAATTCCAAAGTTCAATGCTACGTTACAAAAAAAAAATATGATCATTAAGCTTCCTAATGCTATTACAATAAAAACAATCAAATCAAAGAAAATACTAACTATGTGGAAAAGAAGAAAAAAAAAAAATAGTACTAATACAAAGAAGAATATGTACTAGTGAGAAACAAAGATAAGATCTTGAACCGCCTCAAAGATGAAAGTCATCTAAGTTCTTTCAAATGTTTATTATGTAAATATTCTTAGTCTTTTGCAACTATTAGAAAATAGTTATGATATTAATATAAAATATAAATAAATCTTTATTAGAAGCAATACAAATCACTTAATTACTCAATGTCAAATAATAGATTATTTATCTTAGTCATTAATCATGATGTGACATAATGTCTAAAAACTTGTGTGAAGGGTTTCACATTGGCATGGCACTTAGAGATTTCAAGACTTTAACTTTAGAAATCTTAATATATTATCAACAAAGAAGATGATAAATGATTTTCCCTATATACAATACCCAAGTCAAATATGTGAAAAAGTATGTTTGGGCTAAACAATGTTTTTCACATGAGGCAAATTTTAGAGCAAGGAAGCCACTTCATCTTATTCATACCTAAGTTTATGGTCTTATTGCTCCAACATCTTTTGGTAATCATCACTATACTCTAACTTCTATTAATAATTATATAAAATAAACTTGAGTTCATGTTCAAGAAACTCAAAACTTTTGTGGAGAATGAAAGTGGGTTCTATGTCAAAATCATCCACTCTGATTAAGGTGGTGAAGTCATCCATAAAGTATTTGAAGATTTTTGTGATGAACATAGTATTCGACATTAACTCATAACACCATATTCTCGATAATAAAATGGTGTGGTGGAGAGAAAGAATTGGATAATTCTCAACACGGTAGAAGCATGATTAAGACAAAAAAATATACTCAAAAAATTTTAGACCGAAGCAGTGGCTTATGCTATCTACATCATAAATTGGTACTCTATATTGAGCCCGAAGAACAAGACTCTTCTATAGGGGGCATGGATCATAAGAAAATTGAGCATCTTACATTTTAAGATATTTGGTGCAATGGTTATGACACTAAATCCAAGCTCTACAAATTATTTGATCCTAATAATTCAAATATTAATATAAGTAGGGATGTTGAGTTCAATAAAGAAGGTGTGTGAAATTAGGAGAAAAACATGGAAGAGTTGCATGAAGATAATAAACAAAAGCAAGTAGAGCTTAAAATTGCTTCATCTTATTACCATCATCGCCAATATCTTCTTTTTCTACACAATCATCTCTGGAAGATAGCCTAATACCTTAAAAGATAAGAAGCCTAAAATATTTATATGAAGTAATAAATGAATCGCATCATGTTTGTCTCCTTACATATTGTGACCCACTTCAATATGAATATGCCATGAAAGATAAAAGGTGAAAGGATGTCATGGTTGAAGCGATCAACTCCATCATGAGAAACAAAACTTGGAGCTAATATCATTACCTCAAGCACAAATTCTATTGGTGTGAAATGAGTTTACAAAATCAACAAAAATGTATGAAACTAAGCTGAGTAGTAGAAGGCTAGATTGGGTGACAAAGAGTTATAAGAAAAAATCTGACATTGACTCTGATGAGGTATTTGCTCTTATTACCTGAATAAAACTATTAGATTGATTATATCTATTGTCATATAGAATAATAAGTTAATTTGTCAAATAAATATCAAATCTGTATTTTTGAATTTTTTTGTTAAAGAATAAAGTATACATAGAATAACCATTGTATGTAAAGAAAGTTATTTTAAGTTAAATAAAGTTTTATCTGGGTTAAAGCAAGCACCTAGAGTTTGAAATACTAGAATTAATGAATACTTAAAGTAAAATAGTGATGAACAATGTTATTATGAAAGTGTTTTTTGATAGAACCCTAGAAGGAGCTCTATAGATTTTGACCCTTGAAGGGATCAACCCTTGAAATGCTGTAGGGGTTCGTCCCTCCTAGACTCGGCATAAGACTGAAATAAAATAGATGATTGCTTGATAAAAAGAGGTGGAGGTTACATGCTTATATAGGGCTCCAAACCCTAGTCCTAGGAGGTGTTTGCCTAACTAAAATTATCCTTTTGGCCCTTATATAGTCTACCTGTCTTAGAGGGAACAAGTGACAGCTAGGTTGGTTTTATAGCCAACCTAAGCAGGGGGAAACCCTGGCCGACCAGCCTGGTAAAGGGGGTGGTGGCTACTAAACCCTAAGGCCCCAATCTAGACCCTAACCATACTTCTTTATATGATAGAAGTGGCTAGGTGGGGTTTTATTACAATCTCACATTATTTTTTTTTACTACTTCTAGTGAGATTAGGATTCAACTCTGCTGGAGTCCTATCAAATCCGTGCTCTTAAAATCAGTCTTGTCCTCAAGATTGAGGGTCCATGAACTCTTGAAACTGGGTCTTTAGCTCCTCATCAGCTTGGGTGTCAATTGAAAGAATTTGAGTTGAGTCATTGTTTTTAAATTTTCATTTGAGATGGGATACCTGAAGAATCAACTATAATTTTGATTTGGTGTACGGATCTGATCTCCATGTTAGGGCCCTAATGTAATCTCCAATTTTGCAAGGCCCAAAGAAATAGGGAGACCACTTTCTTGAGGCTTGAAGTTTGTGCTGGTGGAGCTGGAGATGAAGGGGGACTTGATCTTTCTCAAGAAACTTTCTTTTGCTCTGCCGTTTGTCAGGGGGAAGTTTCTTCCTTGCATGGGCTGCAACGTGGTTGCTTTGTAATAGTAGTCGTGCCTTCTTTTGGAGTGAGGGCTATCATTTGATAAAATCTATAGTGGTGTGAGCCTGATCTGAGTCTGAGATGGGTATGAGTGGTGATTTTTCGGGGCCCATTTTCACTTCTTCGTGCTGTTGACCATCTTGTATGAGGATGGTGCTGACCTCTATTCTGGATGTGTTTGCTCTAATAATAAACATATGGCTGCAATTTGGTGTGGACGACATCATGGTCGTGAGGGCTATAGTTCCACTCGGTCAAGGTGGTACATCTTTTTTTATAATGAGAGGGATGATGTTCATGCTTCGTTGAGTCCTACGAATGATCATTCCCCTTTTCTGATTTCGTCACTGGAGGAGCTCAATTTTCTCGCGATCTTGGGCCGTAGATCGGAGGTCATCATCAAGAAAGTTTTTAAGCATCATGATCTGATCATGGAGAAAGTCGTGGAAGTCACCTGAGATCAGCAACCATGGTGAGTTCGATGTGATGCAACACCTTAGAAATAGCTTATCTCCGGAGAAAAGGATGTAGGGATGTGTCATAGCGGGAAATAAGCATGGCCGAACAATCCGTGTCTCTATCATCTCTTGGATGACCCTTTTATTTTCAACCTTCTGAGGTTGTAGGAAGCAATATGGCCAAACACAACTGGTAGAAGTTTTGGCTTGTTCAACATAGGGGGGTCGGACAGTTTTAGAGGAGGTAATCGACTCAGTTTGGTGGAGACACTCAAAAATTCAGCAAGCTGTGGGAGAGGGTTCTTATCTTCAATCTCATGAAACCCTTTAATTTGAATTGGGAAACCACTAGATTTTTCTTTTGGTACTCCCTCCAAGTGTTATGTTGTGATTGTAGTTATTGGGCTCCCTCGTAGAATTACCTGCTTTCCTTTTCTGAAAAATTTCATGGTTAGCTTAAAAAAATTCCAGAAAATATCTCCAATCGTGGATAACCAATCAATGCCAAGCACTATATCAAAACCATCAAGAGGGAGAAGAAAAAAATTAGCAACTGCGTCTTGCTCCTGTAGGATTAGTTTTACCCGCAGGCACTTCTGGTTGCACTTCAGAATTTGGCCGTTAGCTACCTTAACTTCGAACCCATTGTAATATTCTTTTTGGAGCATTAAGCGGGCAGCAACCTTACTGCTCATGAAGTTGTGTGTGCTCCCGGTGTCGATGAGGATGATGACAGACTTCTGCTCGAGAAACCCTTCGATCTTTAATTTTTGCAGGTTGGTGTAGCCGGCTAAGGTAGGGACCGTGCGTGTGACCGGTTGTGGTGTATCCTTCTCCTTGGGCTCGAGAGTCATATCTTCAAGTTTGGGTTCTTCAGTGGGTGCAATCATCAGTGGTGTCTCTTTTTTACATTTGTGTTCTAGGCTCCATAGTTTATCACAACACCCATATTGGCCCTTTGTCGATCCGTCATGAAGGTCTTCTCTTGTTAATTTCTATGGCTGAGGGGGTCGGCTGATAGTAGGAGGAGGTGAAAGCTTTAGTGTCGCTGGTCGGGGAGCAAATCTAGTCTTCCGAGCTTCATAGTTCAATCGCTCCTTTTGATGTTGCGCCAAGGAGATGGCTGCTTTAAGTGTGTACAGCTGTCGCGCTTTAATTTCTTCCTGAATCTCTGGCTTCAAGCCCTCAATAAAAGTTCTCAATATCTATTTTCAGACCAATCATAAGTTTGATTAGATAACCTTTCAAACCTGGTTTGGTACTCTTGGACGGTGGAGGTTTGACGGATTATCGCTAGTTCTTCGCTAAGGTTCTTTTTACAATCCAAATTTGCACCATGTTGTGATCTCATTGGGCTCGATGATCTGCCCAATCTAAACTCCTCAAAGAGAGCGCGTAATTTAACATCCATACGCATCTCAAGAGCCTCCAATTTGGCTTCGAATAAGCCCACTGATGTCATGATGTAAGGATCTCCAATCTGTCAGATAAACCAATTAAAGAGTGTAGCTGAAATCTTCATGTTGAAGGCAGCAATGGCAACGATGTCGGGGCTACGGTGGTCAAGTCTCCAAGTGGAGGATGGCAACCAAGGGTAGCAGCAATAGTGGAGGAAGAAAATGGCAGCAGTAACGTCAGCGCGGTCCTTCGGTGATGCTACAATATTGACGCTGCAATATCGTCGAGGCTGTGATTTTTTACGTGTTGACTTCGTGGCTGCAGGTGGCATCGATTGCAGTAAGGGTGCAGCTGCAATAGGAGGAAGACGGGGCAACGATGTACACGACTATTACAAAGGAGGGCAGCAGCAGTATAGAGCGAGAAACGACTGTTGTTATGTTCAATTTGTTACTGGCTGCGATCAAGATAGTTGGCAGCGAACGATTGTTGCGGGATGCGATGTAAACAGATTGTAGCGAAAGATCGCTACTAGTAGCTTTTTACCGCAAGGATCACTGTTGGCTGTGATCAAGGAGGATGGTAGCAAGAGGTTGCTATTGGCAGCGTTGGGCAGCGAAAGATACGTGTTGCGGTTGAAGGGATAAGGGAGATTAGGCGGTTGAAAGGTTGGTGGACCGAAGGCTTCGGTTTTTGGGTGCGGTTTGTGGCTATTTTGGGTATGATTTTGGGTTGCGGTTTTGTGGAGTTTAGGCTGTGAATTGGTGTGGTTTTAGGGCTGCGATAGTAGTAGATGAAGGTTAGGGAAATAGATTTTAGATCTGGGATAGATGACAGCAAAGGTAGGTGTCTCAGTAAGGAAAGTTGGCTAAAAAGATAAGTGGATCGATAAAGAAGTAGGTTGCGGTTAGGGCTGATTGGGATGGCTATTTCGGTTCGGTTTATGGTAAGATTTGGAAGGGTTTTTGGTGAGGATGGTAGGGTTTTGAGATGAGGAAAAGAAAGTCCAAAATCTAAAAAAAAATAGCATTCAAATATGATAGAATTTTTTCGAGAAATCAATTCCAGATGAAAGCTAAGTTGATCTTTGGAATTGTAGAAAAATTTCAGCCAAAAAGGATGAACAAAAGTTTGGTTTCAAGAGGCCAATAGACGGAAGGCAGATTCTCCATCATAAAATTTCAGCACTGCGCGATAAAGAATCATAGACCTATAAGTCCAGATCCAGAAAGAGTTTTTTTTATAAGATTAGTCTTAAATGAAAGCTAAGATGATCTACAAAATTGTATAAATGTTTCAGACAAAAAGTATGATTAAAAGTTTAGTTACTAGAAGCAACAATCAGTTAAAATTTTCTACAGTATTTCGCCTTCGCAACGATGATAACATTTGCGACAGTAAAATTTTATAGGAAGGAAATTTTGGAAAAACTTCTATCATGTATAAGATAGAGGAATAGCAGTAGTAAGAGGTGTGGGCTTTGGAGTTTTTACCATATGTTTAATGTTGATGCAGAGGAAGGCAGTAGATTGATGGATCTGTGACTTGGTGGGCGACGTCAAAAATAATTATGGGAATTACTTGGGAAGTGGAGGCGTGGATGACAGCTACAGGGGTAGCAAGATCGCTACTCTGATACCATATGATAGAACCTCAGAAGGAGCTCTATAGATTTTGACCCTTGAGGGGGATTAACCCTTGGAACGCTGTAAGGGTTCTTCCCTCCTAGACTCTGCACAAGGTTGAAATAAAAATAGATGATTGCTTGATAAAAAGTGGTGGAGGCTACATGTTTATATAGGGCTCTAAACCCTAGCCCTAGGTGGTGCTTGCCTAATTAAAATTATCATTTTGCCCATTCTATAGCCTACCTGTCTTAGAGGGAACATATGGCGGCTAGGTTGGCTCTATAGCCACCCTAAGCAGGGGGAAACCCTGGCCGACCAGCCCAATAAAGGGGGCGACGACTACTAAACCCTAAATTCGCAATCTAAACCCTAACTATACTTCTATATAGAATAGAAGTAAGTGGCTAAGTGGGGTTTTATTATAATCTCACATGATTTTATTGACTACTTTTAGTAAGATTAGGACTCAATCCTACTGGAGTCTTGTCACTTTTGTGAGAAGATGAACAAACATGGAGATATCTTACATATTTGCTTGTGTGTAGATGATCTTATTTTTACAAGAAATAACTTAATTATATTTAAATATTTTAAGCAAACAATGGTCTAAAAAATTATAATGATTTACATTGGGCTTATGTTTTATTTCCTGCTATTAAAGTGAAGCAAAGTAATATGTTTATTTAATACCTTGAATCTAATAAACATATTTTATATGGAAGAACTAAAGTCACGCACATAAGGCCACTAAAAAAATTTTACACTACATTAAAAGTATTATAACTCATGGTCTACTATATTTATGTTTTTAATATTTTTTGACTTGTTGGCTATTCGATTTGGGGGAAGCTCTAGAAGATTAAAAATTATAATTGATTTTACTTTTTATATGGGTGACATTATTTTCACTTGATATTTGAAGAAGCAATCCATTGTGGCATTACCTACATGTGAAATAGAATATATAGCAATATCTTCATATGCATGCCATGTTATATGGTTAAAAATGCTCTTGAAGTCAATTATTCACATGATCAAGATACAAAGATAAATGTTGATAACAAGTCGGTGATTGCATTGGCCAGGAACTAGGTCTTTCATGAACAGGATAAGTACATTGATGTTCGTTACTATTTCATTCGAGATCAAATTAAGGAGAAGAAAGTTCAATTGACCTATATCAAATTTGGTGTTTAAGTTGTAGATATTTTTACCAAGCCTTCAATTCTAAGATATTTTTCAAGGCAAAGACATCACTTAGAATGTGTGATAAAAATGAATTAAGTTTAAAGAGACGTATAGTGAATTAAACGTACAAGGAGGATTGAAACCTCTCTCATAATCAAATGGATGAAAATAATTATAACCTAGAATTTAGTGAGAATGAAAATGCTATGTTATGATAAAGATGAAGAAGAAGGTTATGAAAATAATAAATAACTGATAAATTAGATATATTGCATATAATAAAAGTATATGAATATAATCTTGATAGGGATAATAGTGGTCCCGCTCTCAGACCGGACGACATGGCTCGAGGCCAACCAACGTGGAAGGACGGGGTCGAATGACCAATTTCTCGGACCCCGCCCTCTGACGCACATAAGCAACGTGTCACAAATAGGCAGACAAACCTGAGGTCTGGCACATCGGATACCGTGCAGTCACTATCAGGTCTCATAAGAAGCTCTGATGCTCAAGTAGGACGCCAAACTTCACTCTTTCGATCAACCCTAACTTGATCGTCGAAGGGACCTCCCCGGAAACCCACCACCCGGGAGGTCTTGTCTTGCAGGAACAACGTAGTGAGGGTAGAAAGACCTGCATCAGAGTTACAATCGGAGCATCCACACCCCCCGACCTCGGATTGCCAATGTGGAGCGTCTCTCGTGCTAGCGGTCTGAACCCCGTTGTGTGAATCCACTGGACATGGTGGATGACTCATAATATTTGGCGCTAGAAGGAGGGGCACCAATGTCACCAGAATGCTCCACGCCTATCAATTCTGAAGAGGATGCCCCTCTCGCAACCCAACCAACCTCGAGAGGAGCCTATCGACCCCCGCATTCATTCCCTCCACTCGGTGATACTGGAGTCTACTTAACGATCCTGGGCTGACTCCATCCCTGCCGAACCCAAGGGCCTTGGTGGTAACTCCTAAGGCATTTCAGAGGCTCGCTAACTAGGTCCAAGCCATCACGGGAATACTTCAAGCAATTATCCCCTACACTCTGCAACTCGCCCAACAACCGAGCTCATGGCCCCTAGCAACTCCCCTGCCTCAGACAAGAGCAACATTGCCACTAAATAAGCCATCACCGACAACTCGCTCTGCAGACAACTCACTCCATTTCTCCCCGATGTCCGAACAGGCTCCCTTGGGAGACGCAATTAAGCAATCCGAGTTCGTGCCTTGCACGTCGACCCACAACTTTTCAAACCCCGACACGCTCTCCTCCGACTCCACCGACTCCTTAAGGGAGCAACTATGCTTGGTGAATCAAAGGATCAATGATGTTCGAAGGACCCTGAAGATGAAAGATGAGCATACCGAGGGTCCCCTCCGTGGTTCTCCCTTCATACAGGAAATTCAAGATGCACATATTTCATCACACTTCCATCTCCCAATGCTGGAGGCATACGACGGTAGCTCCGATCCAACGGAGCATGTGGCTGCGTTCTATGCGCAAATGACTCTGTATGGCACCTCAGATGCCATAATGTGTCGGGCTTTCTTGACGACTATTCGAGGAATCGCTCGAGGATGGTACAATCGGTTATCGCCCTCCTCCATTCACTCCTTTAATCAACTTGCAAGGGAGTTCGAGGTAACTTCCTTTCTAGCGCCCGACCAAAGCCAACTACCGCATCCCTCCTCGGGATGAAACAGAAGGAGGAGGAATACCTCGGACAATACCTCGCCCGCTTCACAAATGAAGTTAGTGCCATTCCCGATGCACATCCATTGTTGGTCATCCAGGCTTTTATGATCGGGATCAGACCTTCCCGCCTTTTTTGGTCGCTTGTAGAGCTCCCCCCATAACTGTATTAGAGATGTTGTATAGGGCCAACCAGTATGTCACCGCCGAGACTTTGATGGTAGAGAAACACGAAGATCAGAAGCGCCCCCGAGGTGAACCCTCTCGGGGTCCACCCCCTGGGTTCTCAAGGAGGAGGGTGGAGAGAGGTGAACAAACCGTGCCCCGACCGCCCAATGTTCCGCTCAACTCCACTCAAATGGAGATCTTCCTCCAGATCCGAGAAAAGGGACTCTTAAAGACTCCCAACCCACTAGGTCTCGAGTCGAGGACCGAGACCACCGATGTTATTGTCGCTTCCACCGTGACTACGGGCACGATATTAAGGAATACTACGACTTGAAGAACCAGATCGAGGACCTTATCCACTGCGGCCACCTCGACCGATACATAAGGAAGCCACGCAAGCCATCCCTTCGCCCGAAGGGACCGGTGGAATGACACATCGACATCATTGTGGGCAGCCCGACCGCGGGTGGTGTTAGCTCCTCGGCAAGGAAGACATATGCCCGTGTGGAAGTTCAGAAGAGGCCCTGACCCCAAGGTGATTCAGGATTCACTTTCGAGTCCGAGAGCGAATACCCAGACCACGATGATGCCTTAGTGGTCACGGCCCGCATTGTAAATGCCTGCGTCAGACGCATCATGATATACATAGGGAGCTCCGTCGATATATTATACCTTGATGCTTTTCATAAGCTCGGAATGACTAATCGGGACCTCGCTTCCATGCCTTCAACTTTGACAGGGTTCACAGGCGGCGTAATAACTCCAGTAGGTGTCGCAACCCTCCCCGTGACTTTGAGTGATGAGCCAAGAATCAAGACCCTCATGGTTCATTTCATGGTGGTGGACCTCCCCTCAGCTTACAATGTAATCATCGGGTGGCCAACCCTTAACAAGCTAAGGGCGGATGTCTCCATATACCATCGCAATATGAAGTTCCCGACCAACACAGGCCCACAAGCGATCAAGAGTGGCCCCCAAGAATCGAGGAGATGCTACATGGCAGTAACAACCATACCTAGAAAAGGCAAGAAAGCTCTGGTTCCCGACCCTCGTGAACCCCACAGACCTGACACTCGACCCGAGCCCTCCGAACCAACACTAGAAGTGCCACTTGAAAAGGCTCACCCAGAGAGGACAGTGTGGGTCGGGTCAGCTTTGCCCGAGGACCAACGCGTCCAACTCATAGATTTTCTTGGATGTCATTCCGACATTTTCGTTTGGTTAACAAGCGGCATGCCGGGCATACACCCCCGAATTGCACAACACCAATTGAACACGACCCCGGTAGCTCGATCGGTGCAACAGAAACTAAGAAAGTTCACCCTAGATTGGTAGAAGGCCATTGAAGAAGTAGATCGGCTACTGGAGGCCAGGTTCATAATGGAGATTAGGTACCCGACTTGGTTATCTAATGTAGTTCTCATGAAAAAGGCTAATGGAAAGTGGTGCATGTGTGTTGATTACACTGATCTTAATCGGGCCTGCCCGAAGTATTGTTATCCACTACCAAGGATTGATCAACTGATAGACTCCACCTCGGGGCATGCTCCTCTCCTTCATGAACGCATTCTCAGGATACAATTAGATCCGAATGACCCCTCAGGATCAGGAAAAGACGGCCTTCATCACACACCAAGGAACCTATTATTATAGGGTGATGTCGTTCGGGTTAAAAAATGCGGGGGCTACCTACAAGAGAATGGTTAATCAACTATTCAAGGACCAGCTAGGCAGAAACATGGAAGCCTACGTTGACGACATGATTGTCAAGAGCAAGAAAGCGGAGACACATTGCATGGATCTTGCTGAAACATTCCAAACCCTTAAGAAGTTCATAATGAAGCTCAACCCCGCCAAATATGTCTTTAGCGTAGAGTCAGGAAAATTCCTCAGCTTCCTGAGTCGCCAACGGGGAATAGACGTGAACCCGGAGAAGATCAACACCATCACCGATATGAAATCACCTTAAACCATCAAGGAGGTCCAACGCCTCGTCGGGAGGTTGGTAGCTATAGGGTGGTTCATATCTCAGGCTGACGACCGAAGTTACCCCATCTTGCAAGCGCTAAGGCGTAACAAAGACTTCGACTGGGGCCCCGTGTGTGAGCAAGCATTCCAAGAGCTCAAGACCCACCTCGCAACCTTACCTCAGATGTCTTCGGTCGACCCAAGCGACCAGCTTGAGATATACCTCTCCGCCACGGAATGAGCCGTCAACTCAGTTCTGATAAAGCTCGATGGGAATAGTTAGTGACCTGTCTACTACACCAGCCACATCCTGCAAGATGCGAAGGAGCGGTACCCTCTGATAGAAAAACTCGCTCTCGCCCTGGTCCTCGCGGCCTAAAAGCTGAGGCCATATTTCTAGACTCATACTATCAAGGTAGTCATCGACCAACCACTACACCAAATTTTCTCTAAATTTGACATTTCAGGATGGATGCTCAAGTGGTCGGTAGAACTCAGCGAATTCAACCTAGAGTACGCCCCAAGGAAGGTGATCAAAGCCCAAGCCATTGTCGATTTCTCCTTAGAGCTGATCGCCCCAGAACCCCCTCAGGAGAAACTTGTGTGGACTCTCCACATTGACGGATCGACGAATTCCTCTAGGGGAGGAGCCGAAATATTCTTGTGGGACCCCGGTGGGCAAACTTGGGAGCATGCCGTGTGGTTGGAATTTCCAACCACCAACAACGAAGCAGAGTATGAAGCATTGTTGCTCGGATTACGACTGGCCGTCGAGCTACAAATTGAGCACCTAGAGGTATACACTGAATCCCAACTGGTCATTGGTAAAATCGACGGGAGCTTCGAGGCTCGAGAACAAAACATGGCCCGCTATCTCTCTGAGGCCCGCCGACTGATAGGTACGACCAAGTACTTCAAAATTTTCTAAATTCCTCTCCTCGAGAATGCCAGAGCCAATGCCCTAGCTTGGTCGGCCTCTGCCGACGTAGCCGGTGAGTTACCGACCATCCCCAGCCTCTGTAAGCTGACAGTCGCCATAGTTGAGATGACCACTATGGTCGCACACCCCGACTGTAGGGAGGAAATACTACGCTACAAGAAATACGCGACCCTCCCAGCGAACAAGGCCACCGCCCGACGAATCAAAAGGACAGAAGCATGGTATGCCATCGTCAATGGGCGCCTCCACAGAAGAGCTTTCAGCCAGCCCCTGTTGCGGTGCCTATCAAGATTCGAGGCTGACACAGTGCTCGTCAAGGTCCACGAGGGGATGTGTAGTGAACATATTGGAGGGCGTACGTTGGCTTTCAAGATCCTTCGCCTCTGATACTATTGGTCGACCATGCAAGCGGATGTAAAATCCTACATCTGAAGGTGCATAGAATGCCATAAGCATTCCCGCGTTCCTCGCCAATCAGTTTTGCCACTCTCCTCGACTCACTGTGCTTGGCCCTTTCCAACAAACGGTAGGGAAGCGCAAATTCCTGATTATCGGGGTAGATTATTTTACCAAATGGGTTGAGGCTGAGCCCTTAGCCTTGATCACAGAGAAGCAAATGGAGACTTTCGTCTGGAGAAACATCATAACGAGGTTCGGCCTGCCGAAAGTCATAATCACAGGCAATGAAACATAGTTCAACAACCCTAAGTTCAAGGCTTTCTGCGGAAACTACAAGATCCAATTGAAGTTTAGCTTGGTGGCTCACCCCCAAGCCAATGGATTAGTAGAAGTAACCAACAGAAGCATATTAGAAGGGCTACGAAGACGAGTAGAAGGGACTACAACGGCCTGGGTCGAGGAGCTCCCCAGCATCCTATGGGCTCTGCGGACAACGCCAAAAACCCCTACGAGGGAGTCTCCCTATAGCCTGCCCTTCGGCACTGAAGCTGTCCTCCCTCCCGAGGTGGTCTTCCCGACGCTGAGAATTAACAATTTCATTCTCGAAGAGTCAGAAGCAGGTCTTAGGGAAAATCTCGACATACACGAAGAACGCAGGGCCAAGGCGCATTTGAAGAATCTACACTGTCAAAGGGCGGTTGCCCAACTCTATAACCGAAGGGTCCAACCCCGACCCATCGCAAACGGAGACCTAGTCCTCAGGAGGGTCGAGGTCAGTGACCCAGGACACACCCGAGGAAAACTCGTCCCGAGATGGGAGGGGCCATATCGTATTACCCAAGTCGTTCGGGACAGGACATACACCCTATCGACAACGAAAGGGAAAACACTCCATCGGACTTGGCATATGTCAAATTTGAAGAAACTCTATATCTAGTACAACAATGTTAACTCAGCATTCAGAGCCATTCGGACAAAGCAAAGTGTTCAAAAAGAAACTTTATTTGATAGCAGAAAGTTACAGAATGGTCGAGCGACACAATCGGAAGCAAATCCTCCAACACCCAACATTAAAAAAAAAAAGGAGATCTACGGGGTTGGCTGCTTCTCTAAGAGGGTGTCATCGTCGAAGGGCTGGTCGAGGTCCATCTCGACGTTGGCATCTTCTGGACACTCGACGAAGGGGTCCAGCTTGATCATAATGTCCGAGTGCTTCCCTCGAAGTCGCTCGAGCGCCACCCAGTACCCGAACTCATAGCTGACCCTCCCTATCTTCTTGAGGTCAGATTCAAATCCTCGGGATGCCTTGTAGGTGGCCACCGCCTTCTGGCCCTCAGCCTTCAGTTCGGCTTCGAGGAGGGCTGCCGCCTCGGTCAGCGAAAGAACATCCCTCTCTAGATGAGCTCGGTCATTCCGAGCCCCATCCAAACTGGAGCACAGAAGCCCGACTTCTTGGTCAAGTTCCCTCCGCTGGCTTCTGAGCGACTCCAGTTCAGTCTCATCCTCTCGATCTCGGCCTCCAGCTCTTTTGCTCGTCGCTTAGCAGCCGCGGCTAACTCTTGGTCGACGCCAGCCTTCAGCTCCTTGTTTGCAGCCCAAAGAGCCAAAATCTTCTCGTGCTGACTCCGAATCAGTTGGCCAGCGTCATGGACCCGATTGATGAGGGCACCGACAAAGTGAAGTCCCTATAGGCAGACAAAAGTTATACTTGGAAAAATAAGACGTAAAGAAAAGGGAGGTCTGGCAAAGGTCCTTACCCAGACGACCAACTTGTTGGCCCGATTCGTGAGCTCCTCGGAGGAGCACTTATACACTTGCTTCACCAGGGTGGGGTGCAGGGCTCCCCGCAAGTATTCCCCAGATAGTGGCCCCTCAGTCCAGAACGGACTGGACCCGGAGATGGTCGACCACCTCGGCACCAAAGGGTCCTCACCCTCGACACATTTCAGTCGTGTCATAATAGAGGCGAAGTACCTATCAGCCCCCGCTCGGTCTTTGACCTTGCACAGCTCCCTCATGGTGTACCCCCGCTCGGGGGCCTCCTCGAGTTCCACCGTCCCTTTGCCCTTGTCGGCATAGGTCCCTGCGGTGCTCCTAGAAGCGTTCGCAAGTTGTTCAGCGATCGCCTTCCGAAGGCGTTTCCTCAAACCCATCTCCGCACCAGAGCTAGGGCACTTCTCGACCACGGACACCCCAACATCCCCTGTTGTAGGCGCGTTGGCTGCCAACGAGCTGCTGAACCGCTACTCGCTCCACCACCAAACTTCATCTTGCCGAGGTTAAACATCTCTGCATAACAAAAGGTACGATTAGGAAAAATCCAAATCCTGAGGTGGTCTTCTACATATCCTTCACCCCCCCTCGAAACGGAAAGGATCCCCTGGAGGATCTCGACCAGTTCGGTCGTGTCGGCCGACAACGCCGGTATGGAACTACTCACCATCCGAGAGGTTTACTCGGTCGGGAAGCTCCATCCCTTGCGGCAGGAAATGAAGAAAAAATATGACTTCCAGCCTTTGTTGCTGGAAGGCGCACCGCTCACGCGAAATCCACTGTGAGCGACCAAGTAATACTCGGCTTGCCCCCGATTTAGCCAGAAGCAAGCCATAAATAACTCTTGGGTAGCCCTTATACCCAACATATGACACTCCCACAGAAAAGCCACCATATACCACCACGAATTGGGCGCTATCTGAGAAGGAGAAATCCTCCACTGCTCGAGGCACCCGTTGATCACAGGATGTAATGGGAATCATAATCCCGCCTCAAGGGCATCGGTCGACAGACTGAGGCCACACGAAAAAGCGTTATAAGGACGCTCCCCCAGCAGGGGGACATGAAGTTCATACTCCGGAGGAATAAAATAGTTCTTCCTCACCTTGACCAACCGATGAGCTATCACGGTTGAGTCTACATTGAAGAAAGATCGCATCACCGCCAAGGCATCAACGGTCCCTGAGTCGCCTAGAGCACTGATCGACGGTGCTGGTTACAGGTGACTTCCAAGCCAATCACGTGAGTGATGGCACGTGTGACACGCTGTGTGATCTTTTTACTTATGATTAATATTAGCATATTCTCATATTATATTATTTGTTACATATATATTGTGATGTCCTTGGTTCTGTGCAATGGGAATCGAATCGTGATGAGATCACGATAATGAGATCGATTCACCTTTAAACACAGATCCTAAATAATCCCGGTCATAGGTTACTCGAGAGGGATATTGAGATAACTAGATAAACCGGTATACTATAAACCCGTCCATATGATGGAGGCGACTAGTCTCATAGCCACTTATATGGAGACACTAAGGATATAGTACAGGTGCTCATTGGAGAATGAGTTCACTGATTGATCCGCTTATAGAATGCTGTATGGTTAATAATACCTAATGTCAGACAACGATTCCGTAGTCCCAGTTATGTATCTGGTCCTTAGACTTAAGACACTAAGGATGTCTTGTATGAGTACTCCTTTCTTTAACGTCAGACTTACAAGTTTGAAAAGTTCCAGATCTGGTACAGCTGGTTATCGGGATTAGTAGTCAACTTTACGAAGGCAATTGAGTGTCAATAGAGGATCATCCACTCTCGGTATCACGAGAGGAATATCTCATATGTGCTTGCTCAAACAAATCCCTGGTCAGGGTCATTCGGATTGAGAGAGAAGGTGTTCTGCGGTAGAATCTGAATAGAGCAAGACAAACTAATTCCGTATGTGACATGATAGTACCATGTCCAATATACGGTCTCTGTGATATTATTTGGATGAGGGATTATAGATACATGGTAACTATGGACAGATAAGTCCGATTGATTTGATCCCCCCTGTACCATCTGGGGACTATGGCATAGTGGCATAGTACGTCCATAGTCGATGAGTTGAGTGAATTATTATGGGGATAATAATTCACTATATCAGAAGGAGTTCTGATGGGAGTGACTCACGGCCAGCTTGGTATCGGGCCTAGAGGGTCACACACATATGGTGGATACTTCAGTGAATAGAGGATTGGATGAAGATCCAATTAGCCCCTATTCTCATTAGATGAGACCCTATGTTGATGGGCTCCTTGATTAAGACCCAATTATAGGCCTAAGGAGATTATTGGATAGAGATCCAATAATGCAAGGTTAGTGAGTTATTGGATGGAGATCCAATACCCACTAAGGAAGGAGCCCTAGGGTTTTAGTGGCTCTCTATAAATAAGAGGGGAGACTCATAGTTGATAGGCTGCAGCTTTAGCCACCACCTCCTATTCTCCTCCTTCCCTCTGAGCAAGAGTTGCGAGATCAGATTGGAGGAGTTTCGCTGCAGAGATCCATCGTGTGGATACCGCTAGAGAGGAGGACGTTTGACCTCCTTCATCTTCTCCACCCGGATCTGGAATACAAGAATATACGATCTTCCTAAGTAAAATCAATCTCTCTCACATCATGATTTTATCAATTTTTATGTTTTTCTCTCGACCCCAATCTTTTGCACGATGATTTGATCTGCGTGGGAAATCAGTTTTTATTTTGATTTTCGCTGTGCATGTGATGCACCTGCTGTGGTTTCCCAACAGTGGTATCAGAGCCAAGGTTTTCGTGTGAAATATTAGTTTTAAACTGCATGTGATGAGATTGAATCGCGTAGAATCGTTCTACGCGTTCTTGCTGCATTTTCGCAGCGAAGGCAACGAGGAGGGACAACAGGGCATGGCCCGACCACCTGCAAGGGGGCAACCGGCTGCAGCCAAGGCCCCCTGCAAAGGGGCGGTCGGCTACGGCCAGGCTCCCTACAAGGGACGGCCGCCCGCGGGCACGGTCGGCTACAGCCAAGGCCCCCTTGCAAAGGGGCGACCAGTTGCGGCCAGGCCCCCTACAAAGGGAGGCCACCCGCAGGGGCAACAGCCGGCTGCGGGCACGATCGACTACGTCCAACCCACAATGGCCTGCCGCCCGCAGCCAGGTCGTAAGGGGCGGCTGCCCGCGATGCTCCTGCAAGGGGGCGATGGCCAGCGGCCCGCTCGCGGCCGACCCTGCCGCCTGCGCAGGGGTAATGGCAGCAGCGGCGCAGAGGGGGTAAAGAGAGGGCTATGACATCCTTTTAAAAAAAGATGATCCTGCCCCTCTGGATTTTGAAAATTCCGAGGATTGTCCTCATATATAGAATTTCAAAAATACCCTTGACAATTCTGGAAATTTCGAGGACTGTCCTCTCATCTAGAATTATGAAAATACCCATAACAATTCTAAAATTTTTGAGCATATCCTGATTTCCAGAAAAATAATTAATTAAATAGTTTAATTAATTATTATATATATCTAGTAATCCTACATACGATTTGGTGTACATGTGATGTATAATGTGGATGGATAATCATGAGCCATGTGTTGTGATGTGTGTAATTATGATTATTAGGGCCTACGAGCCTGTATTTTTCTAGTTTATTGTTGGGCCTGCATGTCTGTGATTATTTGTAATTATATGGAGAGGCGCAACAGGAGTGTGGAGGTTACAGTGGGACCCACGATGTCGTGGCGGGAGATCATGACGAATGGTGATGCGATGATCCGACGGAACCGATGATGACGAGATCAACTATCAGAGGGCATGGAGATGCGCCAATACACACATAGATCCTATTATGAGTGATTAGGCCTACTGGCTCGGGCTTAATCATATTAGGTGATAGCTCATGATCATCTAGTGTGGCTTGCATATGTGATGTGTTATACACCTACGAGATATATGTATATATATATTTGCATTCGATGTAGATATATATTAAATATGTATGTGTGTGACATGACATATTAGGAGACTAATACGATACAAAAAACTCCTCCTACGATAATATTAAGTCGGTAAGCGTGAAGCAATAAGATTGACCCACGTGGCCTTCCATCATTATAGGAAGAAATTGAATCATGACATAGGTTGAGTTGGTCGAGTCCCTCGAGGCTCACCTATCTACGTGATCGAGTTCTTGCCTACGACATAGAGATGTCACCGGTTACCTAAGGACATGGTATGCTTGGTCGAGTCTCTTAAGAGCATATCATCAAATCAGACTCATCTTGTAACGATGGTGATGACTTAATTGAATATCATGGTTGGTCGAGTCCCTCAAGACCATGATGATTCGAAGGTCAAACGTGACAGGAATCACAAGAAGTTTTGATTGGCAATAGTTGCCTACCTTTTGGGCTTAGTGTAATTGGTTGAGTCGCTCAGACGCCAATTGGATCCCGATCCCCACTAGAAGTCTACCGGAGACTTCCGTCTCATGTATCGAGGGTGTCGCGTGATTCGCTAAGAAAATAGTGAGAGTACATTAAGATAAAAGTCCATATCTTAATTAATATTTTCTGTAAAATCTGCATGTTATTTAATTTACGCTATATCTTGTTTGTCGCTTGCAAAACCCCTACGTGGCATACTTAATGTTAACTGCCTCATTGGTCCAAAAGCTTCGTATTTTGAGAATTATTCTCACGGAAGATAAAATCGTGTATGTCCTTAACATGATTGTGCCCACGCTGGAGGAAAGGATAAGCGTGGATGAGATCGCTCGCTTTGTGAAGTGTATAGATAGTCCTAGAGGATAACCTATGTGTTGATCTTATACTTCAGTTCCTACCAGATTCCTTTCACAATTCATTATTAACTTTAATATGAACATGTTTGAGGTGACTCTCCCTGAGCTCCTCAATATGTTGAGGGAAGCTGAGAGTGCCATCAAGAAGGAGAAGTCAGTTCTCTATATTGGTAAGACCAAAAAGAAAATGAAAGTCAGCAAGACCCATAAGAAGGGCAAGGGCAAAGAAAGACTAGGTAAGGCAAAGGTTGCCAAGAAATACCCGAGAAAGGATAAAGGACAATGCTTCCACTGTGGCCAAGATGGACATTGGAAGAGAAACCGCAAGGACTACCTTACAGAGAAGGTGAGACAAAAGCTTGGAGAAGCTTCAGGTATATTTATGATCAGTCTCCACTTGTCAGATTTTCATGATAACACATGGGTATTGGATACCGAGAGTGTTTATCATATATGTAATTCATTGCAAGTTCTGACAAGACCTAGGAGATTGGCTAGAGGCGAGATGGACCTCAAGATGGGCAATGGAGCAAGAGTTGCTACAGTTGCTGTTAGAGAGGTCACCCTACATCTGCCTGGTGGAGCTATTATTGCATTGGATGCATGCTATTTTGTTCTCTCTATTATCAAACATATTATATCCATCTCTTATTTAACAATTAGTGGATATAAATTAGTTTTTGAGAATAATAGTTGTTCAATAATTATGGATGATGAGATCATCACTAGAGGAACTCTTATAAATGACTTATATGTGTTAGACACTTCTCCACATATCATGAATATAAATATGTCTAAGAGGAAAAGAGATGAGGTGAATAATGCATACCTATGACATTGTAGGCTAGCTAGGTCATATACATGAGGGAATGATTCAAAAGTTGCTGAAAGATATATGCATAAATCTATTTGACTATGAGATATATGCAACTTGTGCACCTTGTCTTCGTGGAAAGATGACCAACTCTTCTTTTAGTGGAACTGGAGAGAGAGCCACCGAGTTATTGGAACTCATACATAGTGATGTATGTGGTCCCATGTCGACTCAGGCTATAGGTGGTTACTCATGCTTCATTACATTCACTGATGATTTCTCTAGGTATGGACACGTGTACTTAATAAAGTATAAATTTGAGGCCTTTGAAAAATTCAGGAAATATAAGAATGAGGTAGAGAACCAAATTGGAAAGAGTATTAAGACTCTTCGATCAGATTAAGGAGGAGAGTACTTAAGTATAGAGTTCACATATTTCCTCAAGGACAATGAGATTCTATCCCAGTGGACACCTCCTTATACACCTCAGCTCAATGGTATATCAGAAAGGAGGAATCACACGCTGTTAGACATAGTGTGGTCCATGATGAGTTTTGCTAACCTACCCGTCTCATTCTGGGGGTACGCTCTAGAGACTATAGCTTACCTTCTGAACAGAGTTCCATCAAAGTCGATAGTGTCTACACCATATGAGATATGAAAAGTAAAGAAGCCTGATCTTAAGATTGTTAAGATTTGAGGCTGTCTTGCCCACGTTAGAAGACACAACCCCGATAAGTTGGAATCAAGGACAGAATGGTACATATTCGTGGGATACCCAAAGGAAACTTATGGGTATTATTTCTATCATTCCGACGACCGAAAGGTCTTTGTTGCCAAGAGAGTTGTGTTCCTTGAGAAGGAACACATTCTTGGTGAAAACAGTGGGAGTGAGATAGAATTGAGCGAGGTTGGAGAACCTAGCTCAAGCGCCATTCCAGAGCCCGAGTCTGTTCAAGTACCTAACACACAAGTTTTAACTTTACGTAGGTCTAATAGAGTATCTCACCATCCTGAAAGATATGTGGGACATATCAGTGGAGATAACTCTTAGGATGTTGATCCTCAGACCTACGAGGAGGCTATTATGAGTATAGACTCCGGGAAGTGGCAAGAAGCCATGAATTCTGAGATGGAATTCATATAGGCTATTATGAGTATAGTCTCAATCTAGGTACATAGACTCCATTGTCAAAAGGTTTGACATGAAAAATTCCAAGAGAGGTCTCATACCGATGAGACATGGAATATCACTTTCTAGGAGTATGTCCCCAAAGACTCCTGAAGAAAGCGCATACATGAATAAGATACCTTATGCCTCAGTGATAGGGTTTATCATATATGTGATGCTATGTATTAGACCTGATATATCACATGCTCTGAGTGTCATGAGCAGGTAACAGGCAGATCCAGGTTTAGAACACTGGAAGGCAATAAAGTGTATCCTTAAGTACTTGAGAATGACTAAGAATCTTTTACTGATATATGGAGGAGGTGGCCTCCAGGTTGAGGGCTCCACGGACTCAAGTTTTCAGTCCAACATTGATGATAGCAAGTCAAATTCAGGGTGTGTTTTCACCCTGAATGGAGGAGTAGTAAGCTAGAAGAGTTCCAAGCAAGATACTACTGCTGACTCGACCACAGAGGCGGAATACATTATTGTAGTAGAAGCAGCAAGACGAAGGGGTGTGGATGAAGAAGTTCATCATCAAGGATTTGAGAGTCATACCAAGCAGCGTGGAGCTGACTCCCATATATTGTGACAGTGACATGGCGATAACTCTAACAAAGGAACTCAAGTCTCAACAGAATTATTCTGAGGAGGTTCCATCTAATTAGAGTGATCATGACCCAAAAATATATAGCAATGGAAATAGTTCCATCCGAAGATAACATTGCAGATCCACTGATAAAGCTACTAGCTCAGATTATATTTGAGCGTCACAAGGGTCTGATGGGGATCAGACACATAGGTGATTGGCTTTTAGTCAAGTGGGAGATTACTGATTACAGGTGCCCTACAAGCCAATCACATGAGTGATGGCACGTGTGACACGCTGTGTGATCTTTTTGCTTATGATTAATATTGACATATTCTCACATTATATTATTTGTTACATATATACTGTGATGTCCTTGGTTCTGTGCAATGAGAATCGAACCGTGATGAGATCACGATAATGAGATCGATTCACCTTTAAACACATATCCTAAATAATCCCGGTCATAGGTTACTCGAGAGGGACATCGAGATAATCGGATAGACCGGTGTACTATATACCCGTCCATATGATGGAAGCGGCTGGTCTCATAGCCACTTGTGTAGAGACACTATGGATATAGTACAGGTGCTCATTGGAGAATGAGTTTACTGATTGATCCGCTTATGGAATGCTGTATGGTTAATGATACCTAATGTCAGACAGCGATTCCATAGTCCTAGTTGTGTATTTGGTCCTTAGACTTGAGACACCAAGGATGTCTTGTATGAGTACTTCTTTCTTTGACGCCAGACATATAGGTTTGGAAAGTTTCAGATCTGGTACAGTTGGTTATCGGGATTGGTAGCCAACCTTATGGAGGCAATTGAGTGTCAATAGAGGATCATCCACTCTCGGTATCATGAGAGGAATATCCCATATGTGCTTGTTGAGACAAATCCTTGGCCATGGTCATTCGGATTGAGAGAGAAGGAGTTCTCTGGTAGAATCCGAATAGAGCAAGACAAACTGATTCCGTATATGACCTGACAGTACCATGTCCAATATACGATCTCTGTGATATTATTTGGATGAGGGATTATAAATACATGGTAACTGTGGATAGATAGGTCCGATGGATTTGATCTCTCCTATACTGTCTGGGGACTATGGCGTAGTGGCATAGTACGTCCATAATTGATGAGTCGAGTGAATTATTATAGGGATAATAATTTACTATATCAGAAGGAGTTCTGATGGGAGTGACTCACGGTCAGCTCCGTATCGGGCCTAGAGGGTCACGCACATATGGTGGATGCTTCAGCGAATAGAGAATTGCATGAAGATCCAATTAGCCCATATTCTCATGAGATGAGACCCTATGTTGATGGGCTCCTTGATTAAGACCCAATTATAAGCCTAAGGAGATTATTGGATAGAGATCCAATAATGCAAGGTTAGTGGGTTATTGGATGAAGATCTAATACCCACTAAGGAAGGAGCCCTAGGGTTTTGGTGGCTCTCTATAAATAAGAGGGGAGACTCATGATTGATAGGCTACAGCTTTAGCCACCACCTCTTATTCTCCTCCTTCCCTCTGAGTAAGAGTTGCGAGATCATATTGGAGGAGTTTCGCTGCAGAGATCCATCGTGTGGATACCGCTAGAGAGAAGGACGTTTGATCTTCTTCATCTTCTCCACCCGGATCTGGAATACAGGGATATATGATCTCCCTAGGTAAAATCAATCTCTCTCACATCGCGGTTTTATCAGTTTTTGCATTTTTCTCTCGACCTCAATCTTTTGCACGATGATTTAATCTGCGTGGGAAATCGGTTTTTGTTTTGATTTCCACTGTGTCTGTTATGCACCCGCTGAGGTTTCCTAACAGACGGGACAACCACCACTGACATAGAGCCCCCGGAGGGACAACTCAAAACCCTAAACCTATGGGTCGAAAGTTCAACCGACTGGGACTCGGAGTGGGAGGAGGCCGAAGACATCTGACCTACTCGAGAAACCATCGGGGGAAACAAAAGGGGATGAAGGTCAAAGACGCAGGTGCAGCCAGCGCCGAAGATGACGAAGAAGCAGCAATGACAGCAGGGTAGAAGTGCATAGCATAAGAGAAGGCTGCGGAATGATAAGGGTGGGAGAACTAATACCTCGCCCCAATGCCCGTTGGCGCTTTGCCTTCCCCAAAAAGGTGAGACAGCTCATCATGACGCCTTGTGCTCTGCGCCCAATGAGTTACCGTGTGGGACACATGTCACCCCACGAGTGATTCTGATCAACGAACAAATCTTTCTTAATCCCAAGGAGAATATCCATGACTATCTACAAGCGAGCTCTCAGCCTCGCCCAAGGGCTTTCAGTCACGACTATCTACAATCGAGCTCTCAGCCTCGTCCAAGGACTTTCAGTCCCGACTATCTACAAGCGAGCTCTCAGCCTCACCCAAGGGCTTTCAGTCTTGACTATCTACAAGCGAGCTCTCAGCCTCGCCTAAGGTCTTTTAGTCCTGATTATCTACAAGTGAGCTCTCAACCTCACCCAAGGGCTTTCAGTCCTGACACTCGTCCAAAGGCTCTCGGACCCGACTACTCAATACAACACTAGACCTCGCCCGACTACTCGTAACACGGGCCAACCAAGGCGACACGACCTCCTATGCATATAGATACTGTGCATCGTACAAACCCCACACCTGAAGGATCCTCCCCCTCACCTTCTAGAAGACTTCAGCGAAGCCTCCTTCTCGGGGGTGAATGAAAGGGATAATAGTGGTCCCCCTCCCAAACCGGACGACGTGGCCCGAGACTAATTGACGTAGAAGGACAGGGCCGGATGACCAACTTCTCGGACCCCGTCCTTTGACGCACACGAGCGATATGTCACAAATAGGTAGAAAAACCTGAGGTCTTGCAGCATCGGATACTGTGCAATCACCATCAGGTCTCACAAAAATTTGAGGGAACCACACAATAGGGCAGAAACAACATGCAACCGATAGCACGTATAGCCATCGGCGCTGCCGGTGACATTAAACGGGTTGGCAGAGAACGCTAGATGAATGATGAAACCGAGACTTGACCGGTTGGTGACATACATGTATAAAAAGTGTCACCCCAAGGTCTCCCGTGAGGTATGCTCACTCTCCCTCTTCATTTCCATCCAAAAGGAGAAGAAGCTCTGGTGCTCAAGCAGGACACCAGACATCACCCTTCCGATCAACCCTAACTTGATCGTCGGAGGGACCTCCCCGAGAACCCACCACCCGAGAGGTCTTATCTTGCAGGAACAGCCTAGCGAGGGTAGAAAGACCTGCATCAGAGTTACAACCGGAGCATCCACACCCGCTGACCTTGGATTGCCAACATGGAGTATTTCTCGTGTTAACGGTCCGAACCCCATTGTGCGAATCCACTAGAGACGGTGGACTCATAACAAACCTTAACAATTGAGTTTTATAAATCCCATCTATGGCCATATAAATATGTGAGTTTTGTTATTGGAAAAAGAGAGAAAAAAGTTTAGAGACTTATCGAAATAAAAATTTTAGTTTACCTTTTATTTATCCTTTAATTCTTCCTCTCTAACTCTCTCTCTATCTCATCTTTTCCTTGTTCCCATCATGACCGAAGTCAGATGCCTATCTGCTACCAAATCAGAAGGGATCTCTCTTCCCTTCTCCGCCCTTCCATCGCTCTTCCCTGTGCAAAGACTACTCTTCTTTGAGCATAGTCCAGTCCTGCTTCCTCCCGGATCTCATTGCCGTCAACCTATTGGTCGTTTGATCAATGCTTGTTTCATGTTGTCGCACTATTGCTTGTTCACTGTATTTATCTAATCGAGCCCCCCCTCTTTTAGATCATTAGAAAAACCGTCCTCTCCTCCTCTTGTTGTGCTTATTCTTACTATCCAAGATCCTTCAAAACCTCCTTCTCAGCTATTTATAAACCCCATCCTTCACCTCTTGCATCTGTCTATATCATTTTTTTTTTTTAATTTTGATATGACTTAATTAGATGTTTCTCAATTCATTTTTGTTATTCTTGCTGGATCTAACTATACTCATTAAGCTTAAGTATGACAAATTTTCTGAAATGAAGAAAGCCTTGACTCTATATCACCGGTGGTATTCAATCACTAACTAAAGATTACTCAGAACCCTCAAAAGCATTTGAGGGCCATGTAGAAAATTGAGACAGTATTAACCAGAAGATTATTATATTAATTATTAATTCCCTAGTTGTATCCAGTAATATGTCTTTTGGTCATTTTGATAATGTAAAAGATCTTTAGAAGTTTTTATCTATTTGTTATGCCTCGTAAGAATAAGCTCAATAATATTAGATTTTTAACTGTTTGCATCATATGAAACAATCCCTAAGCCATTTGATTAATGAATTTTATTCTCAAATGGTATTTATTTTCTTGGGACCAATTTTCCTCATTTGAACCTCAATAGGAATGTAGAAATGACACTACATTAAAATTTGGGTCATATCACTATAAAGCAGATGGTAGCATTGATAGAGTAAGATGATCACCCTCTACCGTGCTACTTGGTAAACAATATGATTTATGATCTTCTAGTATATGTTCAGAGAAATTTTGCTAGGATGGAGGATGAACATGTGGTTTAGATTACCAAGTAAACTCTCGTTCACCAAACATTTCATAATTTTCTTATGGTTTTATAATATGATATTATTATGTGCATCAAGGGAGAAATTTATATTGGTAATTCACGAGAGCAATAAAGACCTAAATTAGTGATAAAGTTTCTTATTTATTTAAAAACAAGTGACAACCCCAAGAAAATGTTAATATATACTACAACAAAATCGTTATATTATAATGGTGAGTATTCTCGCCGGTTATTAATACTTAGCAACGTTATGTTTTAATATCTTTTAATTTATATAGTGTTTATATAGGGTACGTTTTAATGTTTTATAATTTATATAAGGTTAAGGTTCATTTTAGTGTATCTAATTTTTGTTATTTACAACTTAAGTTATTATGGTTTACTCTGTATCTAAAATATCTCATATATTTTAAACAAATATAACATATAATCCCCTTCTATTAAGTCTAAGTTAATAAATGTTAGAACCTACTTATGTGACTTATTGACTTATGATAAAATATTAACATAATAATATGTATAATTTAAATTAAAAAAATATATTTTAACCATTGTGATTTTGGTTATGAACTATTTAAACACTTATAGTTTTGTTGGTGTCTAAAATAACCTATAGTGATTAATAAAGGTGGAGAGGCAAAGGTAGAAGAGGCCGAAATGTAAGGTGAGGAAAAACTAGACCATCATATCATAGACACAAATGGGTATGGGCATTGGAGAGGACGAAGTGAGAAGCAGTGGGGACGAAAACGCTAAAGAGGAAGAGAGACCAAAAGACCATTGTGTGCCTAGCGTCAGATTGAGTGACGCACATCCACCTGAGGTGGGATCAGAAGCTCTTGAGCTTGTCGCCAGCATGGGAAAAGCTGAGTGCGTAAGACGCCTTGCTAGGCAGTAGTGGCTTGATGTTGCTGCTGTGGCCGCTTTCATGACAATGCATCCTCTCGTCACTAATGATGATTTTAAAATTTTTAATTTAAATTATATATATTATTATATTAATTATTTATTATGAGTCAACAATCACATAAGTAGATTTTAACATCTGTTAACCTAGACTTGATAAAAGATACTTATATATTATATTTTTAAAAGTATAAGGATTATTGTAGACATAATCAAAATCATAAGAGCTTAAGTGGTCCATGACAAATTATAAAGACTAAAAAAAATATTTTTAACTTAAATTATATATATTATTATATTAATAATTTATTATTAGTCAATATGTCATGAAAATATATTAACTCAAACTAAAACGAAAAGATTATATACTATATTTTAAAAAATATATGAGTTATTTATATAGAATAAATCATAAAAAATTAAGTGATTTATGACCAATCACATTAGCTATTTCTGTCCAGGTGTCGTTGGAGAGGCCGGCCCACCTCTCGGCGCTAAACTTCGTGTTCACCGCATCTCCGGCAGGGTGGTGCTGATATAGCGGGGCATCGGGTGCACCGGCAAGTTCCGGATGGCCGAGCTTGTCATCGAGTACGACGCCGAGCTGGTCACGGAGTACGATGCAACATCTTGAGCTATTGAAGCGAATTTGCATGTGATAGTTGAACAAATAACACTGTTGTACGGCTACGGCTTTGTCTATAAAAGTCCAGAAGAGCGTCATGCCTGTCCACCCAATCCCCCATCCACCTGTTCACTTCCTGCAGAAGGTTCTCCATGGCCTCATCTCCGTCCTTCCCCCTCCTCCTCCTCCTCCTCCTCCTCCCCTTCTCCCTCTTTGTCACTGTTGCCATTGCGAGAAGCAGCCATGAACACAGAGAGATGATGACCCATCTCCGCTTCTACTTTTACGATTACTACGGTGGCTCGAACGCGACAACCGTCAAAGTCGTCAGCCCTCCCGGCAACAACACCTTCGGGAGCATCGGGGTGGGCGAAAACATTCTGAGGGAAGGCCCCCTGTCGAGCTCCAAGCTCATCGGGAAAGCGCAGGAGCTTACTGTGCAGGCATCATTGGAGAGGCCGGCCTACCTCTCGACGCTAAACTTCGTGTTCACAGCCGGAAAGTACAACGGAAGCAGCTTCTCCATCTTCGGCAGGGTGGTGCTGACGGAGCCGATAGAACGGGGCATCGTCGGGGGCACCGGCAAGTTCCGGATGGCCCGAGGCTACACCATCAGTAGGCTCATCAGGTCGACTGGAACTACCCAAATGGAGCTTGTCATGGAGTACGATGCTTACATCTGTCACTGCTGATGAGCTGCCTTCTGCCGCTGTTTGTTGCAATTAAAGCTGCTCTGCTTGCAGCTTGTTCTACAGTAGTCCTTTGTTCTTTCTCTTTGATACCGGAACGCTGCCATCGGCTCGTCTACTCTATCTTCTCTTGGTATCAAGTGATTCGTAATAAACGTCTGCTGCAGTAGTACTTTGTTCTTTCTTTTTGATACCGGAACGCTGCCATTGGCTCGTGTTATCTTTTCTTGGTACCAAGTGATTAGTGAGAAACGTCTGCCATTAAAATTCTTACGACAAAGTAATAAGCATCCAGGAAACACTGCAAAGAGTAGTTGAATCAGAGTAATGATAGTGTAGTTCAAACATTACTTACGAGCATGAACACAGAACATTGTTCTTCTACCTACTTCTTTGTCTATAAAAGCCCACGACCCCCTCCCTTGTGACTCGCCACTCAATCCTCCATCCTCCGGTTCGCTTCCTGTATAAGCTTCAACATGGCCTCGTCTCCATTCTCTCCCCCTCGCCTCCTCCTTCTCTGCCTCTTTGCCACAATTGCCATTGGGACCAGAAGCAGCAGTTATGAACCCAAAGATAAGATGACCTACTCCACTTCTACTTTCACGAGTACTACAGCGGACCGAACGCGACCACCGTCATCGTCGTCAGCCCTCCTGGTAACAACTCCTTCGAGAGCATCGGGGTGGGCGACAACATTCTGAGAGAAGGGCCTGAGCTGAGCTCCAAGCTCATCGGGAGGGTACAGGAGCTCACGGTGTAGGCAGGCCTGGACAGTTGTTGGTGATGTGCATTCCTAGCGACCATTTTTTCACTTCTTTCTGTCAAGCTTTTGAACTATTCCAAATAGAATATGTGAGTAGAGTAGGAAATCATCTGCCTGATGAAGCAGCCAAACTGGGGCGATCGTTAAGATCTCAGTTGTTTTTGCTTTTTGGATGGTGGAGATTTCAGATATGTGCTGTTCATTTTGAGTGATAAAGTAAAAAGGTTTCCTTTTTTAATGTTTCAAAAATAAAAGTTGACTCGACACCCAAAGTGAGAGGCGCGTAGTCTTCACGCACAAGCTTTTCCTGGCCGTCCGCAAATGAATGGCTTTAAACTTTACCGATCATTTTTACTGGGTCAAGATTTCTCAGCCATCGGAGGGGAACCAGCAAACATCCCTTCCATCATTTTTACCGGGTCCAGAGTCCAGCACTTGGAATGCAACAGGTGGAAGAGGTCCCTTCGGATTGGCCTTAAAACTTTGACCCCATTGCTTGACCTTAAACAAACAACCATTGCCTCCTTCATGAGTTGCAATCCACAATCCACCCAACACTCCCTTTGGATTCCTTCAACGCTTGGGATAGTTTCTTCACCAGGCCGAAGTGGGAGGAACATCTTATCCTCTAGAAGCGGCGCACTAGTTGTGGACTAAAAGTTGAACTCCTTTTAACTTTCCAAGTCTTCCAAAACCTCAATGCTGGTGGTCGTCGTCTTTCCATCAAGGATGAACAGATGACATCACTGATAGAGAATTATGATCTCTTTTTGCCATGCGATTTGGTAGGTCATATGGTCTACGATTTTTTTGACTTTCGAGTACTGTTTCTAGTCTTAGAACTTGGCTACTGATGCACTTCAACGTCAATAATTCATCTTTTATAAAGGTTTTACTAATCATTTGCTTCTGTAGCAGAAGTCTTCTTGCTTGACGTTGGATGCTGATGTCATCATTAAAGCTAAAATAATAGTCTTTCTATCCATTCAACGTTCCTCAAATCATGAAAGCTTCATCTGTGTTCGATGCTGCGGATAATTCATGCTGCCTCAATAGGGTTGTTTGCTTTTGCTGCTACAACGAAGTAATAACAAAATGATTCTCGAACTAGAATGTTATAGTGTTGATTGATCGTACTTACTATATCACATTAATATAGTAATGTCATTCTATAAAAGATTTAATCCGATGCAATATAATTCAAACGATGTAATATGATTAAAATTGACGATCATGAAATATAGTTAAGTCTAGCTAATATAATGATGACATGAAGCCATAAAGTGTGCTCTGCGACAGTAATATGAGTCAAGCTTAGGGCTATAAAGGAAGGATAACAAAGTATCTCTTAACTCTTTGAATTGGAGCTCTTCACTAAAATCGATCCAGGACAACTCTAATTAGGAGTGATATGCTAACTCAAGATGAGATCCAAGACGATCTCTAATCAAGATTCAATGGTTTCAATTGTCCTGACCATATGATAGAGGACTTCTTGTTAATTTATTCAATTAAAGATATTAATTTTTACGTCATATTTATCTTTAAAAAATATGTATATATAAAATAAATATTTCACTATCATCGTCACCGTCAAAGTTACCATGTAAAACGAGAGAGATGTCCCAATGATTCTTATCAGTATCTATGTTCTCCCTATTCGTACCATAAAAGATATCAAGATCCTACGCGGACCGCCTCTCGTGGATACCCGTCGGCATTCGGTCTTCGCTATGAACGACCGCCGCTAAGCACAACACCCCCTCGCGGATCGCCCTCGGCCTCCGGCGTTCACCATCGACAATAGCGCCAATCTCTCGCCAGAGGTCGGCCTCGATGAGCGGTCGCTGCCCTCGTCGATGCCCTCGACCAGTGGCCGAAGCCGGACGCCTCCCCGCTACCAAATCAGAAGAGATCTCTCTTTCCTTCTGCTCCCCTCCATCGCCCTTCCCTGTGGCCACAGATGCCGCCGCCTCCGCTGGTTTCCTTTATGCAAAGACTGATCTTCTTTGAGCATTGCCGAGTCCTCCTTCCTCCCGGATCTCATCGCCGTCAAGCTGCTGAATGCTTGATCAACGCTTATTTCATGCCGTCGCACTGCTGCTTGTTCACTGCCGCTGCCTTACGGATGCCCTTCTTTCGGATCCTTCAGGAACACTGCCCTACTTGAGTTGATTTCTAGATCCGTCAAGATATTTTTAAATATTATTTATATTTCTTAGTCAACCAACAAGGTCGTTGTAGTATAGTGGTGAGTATTCCCGCCTGTCACGCGGGTGACCCGGGTTCGATCCCCGGCAACGGCGTTTTTTTTTTATATTATACAACGTCAAAGTTTATTATTCCAACGTTACATTATAATGTTTTGCAATTATATATTACTAACGGTGTTATAGGTCAACTCATCAACCCATCAAATTCATCATCTATTTCTTTATTAACAATGTTTTTAAAAATATATATAAATGACCCTCATTTTCTTATGTTTGCAAAGGTGTGATGACATGGGCCTAAAATATAATTATTTGAGAGGGTTGATCGTCTTGTGGATACAACATTTAAAAAAATGATTGACTTATCGAGGTCTAGATGTTATCGACTTAGATGAGTAGTAGTGTTTATTGTTTAACTTTAGAATAGATTAATCCTTAGGTATATATTACTCATAAATAACTTGGTATCATAAGATAATTGAGCTTTAATTTATGAAATTTGTTTATCTCTATTTGATATCTAGTAATGTCTTATTTCTCTAACATAAGGATAGTTGAATTTCAGATTTTGATGATGAAATCAATTGATGGATTTATGATCAAACCTTTGTGTTAGAGATAAGTGATACAACATTAATTATGACTACGAAAAGATAAAACAATCAAGGAAGAATTTGTCGGTTGGTCGGAGTTAAGATCAGGTAATGGGTCGGAAGAATCGAGAGTAAACTGAGGTTTCAGGTGATATTGCAAGAGCTCGTTGGGAGTTCGCCGGAGGTTTGCAAAGAGTTCGTCGACAGGTTGTCGTGAGCTCACCGGGAGTTTACAGAAAGGAGATCAAGAGCTCGCCAGAAGGAAGCCAGGAGTTCGTTGAACGATCGATTGACGTGCTAGACAACAAAGATTAGTATAATTGTGTTTATCTTTAAAGTGTCATAGTAGCATCTTATTTAGAGTTAGTTTTACTAACTCAATTAAGGGCTAACCGGGTCCACTTTTTATTTGATTTGAGCTCATGATAAAACTCATTTCATTGACTTGGAAGGAGGTTAATAAAAGGTATAACTCAGGTACCAAATAATACTTTTCGGTACTGTTTCCGGAATCTAGGCAGTGGTATTGTCAGTGGGCGGTGGTAGTACCATCGTCGCCCATGAATCTAGGACACTTTTGACGGTAGTACCATCGGTGCTGATGTTAGTACCGCCCATACCCGGATTTTCTGGAAAGGTTTAAATTTGGCTCCAAATTGGGGTCTATAAATACCCCAAGTTTTCTTGCTTGGAAAGCAAGAAAGTGTAAGAAAAAAGAAACAAAAAAGAAAAAAGAAAGGAAAAATTATGGTGAATTTGTGAGAGTTCTCTCCTTATCGTGTAAGAGTAAATTGTGGTTAAGGAAAGGGCTAAAATTGAGTTTTAAATGTTGATTTCTTGAGCCTAAGAAAAGAAGAGTGTAAAGATTGATTTATTGAGCTTGAAAAAATAAAAATATAAAGGTTGTCCTCTTGAGCCTATGAATAGTAGAAATGTGTGTAAGGGGTAGTTGATCTTCGCCCTTGAAAGAAGATTGTTACTGGATATTGGTGAGCCTCGACGAAGGATGACTCGGGAGTAACGTAGGTCAGTTTGACCGAACCACTTTAAAAACTCTCTGAGCATCTCTATTTTGTCTTTAATTTTCCTCTTGAACTTAGTTGTTATTAACTAGTTCTAAGAAAAGCTCGAGGTTCTCATTTCGATTTCATCTTTAAAATCGTTCTTTAACTTATTTTCTCTTAACAAGTTCCAACAAAAGCGCTTTTGATTTCAATTTTGCTTCAAGCAAAATTTGTCAAACCAAGTTTTTATCACTTACAGTAATTCACCCTCCCTAATGCCAACTTGATCCTAACAGTTGGTATTAGAGCTATATTCACTCAAATAGATTAACACATAAATGAGTTAAATAATTTTTTTGGCATTAATGAGAGTTATTCTATCACACGTTCTCCTATATTCAATGCGACGGACTACACCTACCAGAAAACTAGGATGATTTTTTTTTTATTTCTATAGATTTTGAGTTATTGAATTTAGTTGAAAATGACTTTCAAAAGTCTTCCAATCCTATAAATGATTGGAATGATTATAAAAATATATTTTCTTTAAATGTCAATGCTATGGATGCTTTATTTTATGTTTTGGACAAAAATGAACTTACTTGTGAAAGCACAAGTAAAATTAATGAATAAAAAATAAATCTCTTAGCACATAATCATGAAAACACTTACAAAGATGAACATGAGAACAACATTCCAAAGAATAGGAATGATTTGACACTATGAACAAAAGACGAACACCTTTTAAAGAACATAAAAGACATTGAATAAAGAATAAAAAAAGAACACCTTCCAAAAAATAAGAGGGACATTGAACTGAAAACAAAAGAAGACTCCTCGAGTGAAACCTCAAGTGATGAGGATAATGACATTGAACTTATGACAAAAGAACCTAAAAAATTCATGAAAAGTAACAAAACAAAACAAGATATTAAGAACAAAAATGAATTCAAAGAAGACACAACCTCTTGCTATAAACGCAAGAAGCCGAGACACTCTAAAGAAAAGGACAACTAAGAAGAACTAACGAACCACGCGCTCATGACCATCCATGATGAGGTAAGTAACTCACCCGAAGCCTCTTTTACATTTGATGACTTACTAAATACTTTTCATGAATTATTTGATGAATTTAGAAATATTAGTAGAAATTACAAATTACTGAAAAAAGATAATGCATTACTTATTAGTAAACTTGAAATCTTGCATGAAGCATCAACACCATGCATTTCTTGCTCGAAATGTGAGACACTAATTGTAATTAAAAATAACAAAACTTAGAAAAGTTTAAAATAAGTAATAAATCTCTAAACATGATCCTTATCAATAAGGGTCATGTTCATAGATGTTGAATCTCAGATTTTGATGATAAATCAATTGATGGGTTATTGATCTAACATGGATTGTTAGAAATTGATTGATGCAGGATTAATTACGATAGAAAGATTATTACAATTACGATTGGCCAAGGTCAAGTCCATGGATCGAGTTGATGAGGTTTGGAAACTCGCCAGGAGTGCGTCGGGAGCTTGCTGAAGGTCTCAGGAGTTTACCAGGATGGTGCAAGGGAGTTCGCCAGAAGAAGACAGAGACTCACAGAAAGATTGTCGGGGGTAGCCAAAATACTTGCCGGGAGTTAGGATGGTATTGTAATGGATATTTGGCAATTATGATTATATTTAATTAAGTCATAATTAGCATCGTGCAGGACTAACTATGACAGGAGTAATAGAGTTACAACCAGATGATGGGCCAAGAACAAGCTTGGGCATCGGGCCAGGTTCAGACGATGCAGTGTGATCTTGCCGAAGTTCGCTAGGAGATTCACCGAAGGAATCGGGAAGCTCGCTGGAAACATGCCGGGAGATCGTTGGAAGAAGACCGGAAGACTCACAGCAAGAATGCCGGAGGATGTTGGATTGGTGGGAGTTAGGTCTTGATTCTCTTGATTGGTCATTAAGTGTTGTAATCAATGAGTCATAGTTAGAGTTTGAGTCCAAATTGAGTTGGATTTGGAAGGAATCCAAATCAACTCAATAAGACAATCGGGTCCACTAGTGGGGTTTGATTGAGCTCAGGTTGAGCTCAATTGGTTGGCCAAAGGGTTGGTCAACATCAGGTTCAAGCCGAAATTCGAAAAGTGGAGGGAACCACTTTTGCGGAAATTTCGACGACTAAACCATCGGTGAACGACAGGTGTACCGCCGTCGCCCATGCTTTCGGGCAATTAACAGCGGTTGACCCACCCAGGCTACGCGATTCAACCGCCTGTACACAGGAATCTGGGTACTTTAGGTGGTTGACTTGCCCATACCCAAGTGTTCGGGCGGCTAAGTCGCCCAGGTCGACGGGTGAATAACCCGTACCCGGATTTTTTGGATATGGTTGGATTTTAGCTCCGGTTTTGAAGCTAATTTGGGGCCTATAAATACCTTAAGTTTTCTTGCATTACATACAATAATTTTGGGGATCATATTCTGAGAAAATATTATGTGAGAATTATAAGAAAAAGAAAAGGGATAAGGGAGTGATCAAAGAGTGTAATCTTGTCTCCATTGTAAGCAAAGTGTAAGGGTTTGGTCTTCACCCAAAGAAGATCGGTAGTGGATGTCGGTGTGCCTTAAGAAGGAGGACCCGGGAGTGGTCGTAGGCCATTGGTGCCGAACCACTATAAAAATTGTGAGTTCATCTTTTGCTTTCCTTATTAATGCTTTCGATCTTGTTTACTCTTTGAAAGCAAACATTTCATTTACAATGTTTCTTATCTTTCAGATTTCCATACTATTTCTTAAGTAATTAGTAAGTAAGTAACTTAGCAATATTCTTATCATTCATTTGCTTTATTTGAACAACAAGCTTTGGATCTTCCTATCGTACTTAAACCGAAATATTTTTATTTAAAATAAAAAATTTAAACTTGCACTAATTCACTCCCCCCCCTCTCTTAGTGCCAATTGATTCTAACAATTGGTATAAGAGCCTCAGTTTTTCTCATTTTTATTTGGTTTAGCACCCAAGAGAAATGACTCTTATTGGCTTTCAAGAGAGTATTTCTATCGTTCGTCCTCTCATATTCAATGGGACGGACTACA
This sequence comes from Ensete ventricosum, assembly GCA_029747655.1. Lineage (NCBI taxonomy): Eukaryota > Viridiplantae > Streptophyta > Magnoliopsida > Zingiberales > Musaceae > Ensete > Ensete ventricosum. Next base: position 43,749,572 of record JAQQAF010000001.1, read on the forward strand.
CTTATTGAAAAACTTGGATGAGAGTTTTCTTACTTTCTTTAGACCTTGATTTATAGACAATTGTTAAAAACAGATTTGAAAAGTCTTATCTTCCAATGAACAATTGGAATGATTTGGAGAAGAAGACTTTCTCTTTAAACTCAAAGGCTATGAATGCCTTGCTTTATGATTTTGATAAAAATGAATTTGATCGAGTTTCTTATTTTGATTTGACTTTTGATACATGACATGCATTAGGAATAACATATAAAAGCACACTTAATATAAATGAATCATTAAATAAAAATACTTCTAAAAATGAATAAGAAAACACATTCCTAAGAACCGGAAGGAATGTGAACCGAGAAGAACACATAACTCTTCGAGTGAAATCTCGAGTGATGGGGACCTTGAACTTTTGACAAATGAACCGAAAAAATTAACGAACTTGAACCTTAAAAATAATGTAAAGTTGGACAAAACCTCTTGCTATGAATACAAGAAGCCGAGAAGCTCCAAAGATGAAATGCACAACCAAGAAGTGGAGAATCTCACTCTTATAACCATCGAAGATGAGGTTAGTGAGTCTTTAAATATTTTTTTTTCTAAATTATTAAGCATGTTGCATGATCTGTTTGATGAGTTTAGAAAACTTAGTATATCATTTAAACTGCTTAAGAATGATCATAAATTGCTAGTTAGTAGACTTGACGAAATGCATGACTCACTAGTATCACACAACATATGCTCTAAATGTAAGATACTAGATAATGTTAAAGAAAAAAACATCATACTTAAATCAACACTAGAAAATTTTTAAATAGGGAACAAATCCCTAAATATGATCCTTTCCAATAAGGGTCATATTAACAGTAGAAATGACATAAGCTTTATTGGTAATGTTCAACAAAAGCCAATCATCTTTATAAAAAGACCTACATTAAATGTGTCACTAAAAATCTAAGTGTAATTTTTGTGAAAGATTAGGACATATGGCTTACAAATGTCCATTTAAAAATTATAGTCATCACAAGTTAGTTTGGGTTCCTAAAGGAACCATAAACAATCTTAAGCCATTAGAGAAAATGGGAAGAATATGTCATGAATGACCCAATGTTAAATCAGTACCTAAATCAAAACCTCCCATAATATAAAGTTATTTCCTAACAAGGCTATAAGTAATAAAAATATTTTGAAAGTAGATGCTCAAGTCATATTACTTAAGATCGAACATTCCTTTAAGCTTACTAGCCTAAGTAGTAATAAGAAAATTATTAGAATTAAAATTATTGATAATGAATCTTTTAATGGTTTATTATTATATAATTAATATTGATGATGCATAGCTAGAGTATACAAGTATGAAAATGAATTAGAACCAAAGAACCTTAGTTATTGAAGAACATATTTTGAGTGAATGCTAAAATCTTGGCTTGTTTAAATGTAAAGACTATTATTAAATGGTTTAAATATTGATAAAGTTTATGGAATGATTGATTTAAATGATTGAAATACTATGATTGAATGATTGTGTTGAATGATATAATATATAAAGGGAGAGAAAAGTCATGCTTCATTGTCTAGTATTTTTATAAATAAAAAATATATTTAATGAGAATGAAATGAGCATGGTAACTTACTACACTAAGTCCAAAAACTATTGGAATTAAAATAAATCAAAGTTTTCATTTGAATGCCAGTGTGCCTTAAGAAGATCGGTAGTGTAATCTTGTCTCCCTTGTAAGCAAAGTGTAAGGGTTTAGTCTTCACCCAAAGAAGATCGGTAGTGGATGCCGGTGTGCCTCAAGAAGGGGGACTCGAGAGTTAGCGTAGGTCGTTGGTGCCGAACCACTATAAAAATTGTGAGTTCATCTTTTGCTTTCCTTATTAACGCTTCTGATCTTGTTTACTTTTTGAAAGCAAATATTTTACTTACACGTTTCTTATCTTTCAGATTTCCTTGTTCTTTCTTAAGTAATTAGTAAGTAAGTAACTTAGCAATATTCTTATCATTCACTTGTTTTATTTGAACAATAAGCTTTGGATCTTCTTATCGTGCTTAAACCGAAATTTTTTTGTTTAAAACAAGAAATTTACACTTGCACTAATTCACCGCCCCCCTCCTCTTAGTGTCAATTGATCCTAACAATAGAAAGGAAGGTATTGACTTTATGGGTAATACGCAACAAAAGCCAACTATCTTTGTTAAAGGACCCATATTACATTCTTCACTCGAAATCAAATGTAATTTTTGTGGTAGACTTAGACATTTTGTCTACAGATGCTCATTTAGAAGGTATAGTCCACACAAATTGGTTTGAGTTCTTAAAGAAATCATAAACAACCAAATGCCGTTAATAAAATTAGAAAGAGTCTTTCATGAGGGACCCAAAGTCAAATGAGAACCTAAACCAAAATCTCCTTTTTTGTAGTTTTGTCTCCAAACAAAGGATAGGAGCACAAGATGGTATCATGATAATGGATACTCAATGCACATGACTTAAGATCTAACATATTTATCAAGCTTACTAGCTAAAAATAATAAAAATAAGGAAATATTATTTGAATCAAGATAATTGAAACTTGATGATTTTTGTTTCGATTATAATAAATTCTTTTAAGATGGTTCATGGTTATATAGTTAATCTTGATTATTTTTAGATTATGTATAACTAGGGCATGCTAGTACAAAAATGAATTAAAACTAAAGAACCTTAGCTATTTTTAATGAGAAATTATCTATGTTGTCTTTATTTAAATTTCCCAAAAAGTGATTTTGTGTTTTGATATGATATTTTAAAATAAAGATATAATGGTGTCTATGATTTGAGATATATTAAACAACCTTTTTGATTCTCAAAAATATTTATCCAAACAAATCTCATTTTATATGAGTCTAAGTTTTTTTATTAATCACTCTGCTACAATTCTTCTTAGTATTAACCAAATGAAATATTTATACATATACATTATGATATATCACTAGACTTTTGAATATTATTGGCTTGTATATTGAATGATTGATTTGAATATTATGTTAATTGAAATGATAAATGAGTTGTATGTTGACCTTATTGATAGCTGGAATGTTAGGTTGAAAATGATTAGCTTATTTGTTGAATGATTGATTTGAATGGTTGAATGTTAGATGAGTTGTATGTTGACTTAAAATAGGTTATATAGTATATGATTGAATTCTAATTATTTTTGAATTGAGGCTCAAAATAAGGTAAAATAAATAATAAAAAATAAAACAAGCATGACAATTGCATGGTAACTCATTGTAATAAGTCTAAAAAGTTAGACTCATTTAACAAGGAAAAATCACTAGAATTAAAATAATTTAAAGTTTTTATTTAAAAATATTTTATTATTTTTAATGTGTTATATTAATGATCTTGATGATTTCTTTTGAAATGATACTTGGTTTTTGGTTTTAAATGACAATGTATAGATTTGGCATCAAAGATAAATGCATTCTTGTATGAAATGAATTATATAAATTAAAATACAAAAGTGGAATGTATTTTTCTTAAAAATGTCTCTATCCTATCAAGTGTTTAATAAGAGATAAAAATGTCTCTATCCTATCAAGTTTTTAATCTATGTATACGTTATTTTTGAACCTCTTGAACTACAATGATTTTTATAATTTGAATTTTAGTGAGCCTATTTTTCCAACCGAATTATGAAGTTTCCTTCGATTTCTTGACTTGAGGAATACCTTATGAGAATCAAATTTTCTTTATTTTTTAATTTACAAAAAAGAGATTTATGATCTTGATAATTATGACTTGAAATTTTCTTTATGAACCATGATCTTGATATCTTGATAATTATAGCTTGATATTTTTATAAATCAAGATCATTCACTATAATTCTTGTGTTTTATTAAAAAAATTATTGAAATAAATTATATATTTTTTTCTTAAGATCTCTCTTATATGAATTAAGATTTTGCTTACAAAATTGATCCCCTAGGATTTATTTTCATCAGTTACTTAAAAGGAGATATGAATCATGATTTTGCTCTTAATATCTCGAAACTCATGATCTAATATTTCTTTCAAGATCGCTTACTATTTGACCTCCCAAGATTTATTTTTGTCATTCAAATAAAAAAAGAGATTTATTAAAATAAAAAATGTCTTTTGGTGCTTACAACTTGATATTTTATATTATATCCTAAATGACATGATTTTTATTATATAATCTCTTTGTATTTATGATTGTTATTAGAACATTAATGTAAAAAAAAAATTATATCATCATATTCTTTTTACTATGACAAAGGGGGAGATAAAATTGTTATCTTACAACAAAGACATTGAATGTGGAACAATTTAAGGAAAATTAGATATGAAAAATCTTTCAAATGCGTAAGTTGCTCTCATATTTTTTGGATTTCTCATTTTTACAAAATAAGCTTCTTCTTGAAATTTATATGATATGATTTTAAATTCAAGAGATGCTATCATATTTTTTTTGGATCTCTCGGCCTTTGAAAATCGAGCTCTCTTTCGAAACGATATAATATTATTCTTTCCTCTTAAAATTTACAAAAGAAAAAAATTTCTTACTTAAATAACAAGGTCGTTGTAGTATAGTGGTGAGTATTCCCACTTGTTACACGAGTGACCCGGCTTTTATCCTCGGCAATGGCGTTTTTTTGTTTATAATACAATGTCAAGTTTATTATACCAACGTTACATTACAATGTTTTGCAATTATATATTACTAACGGTGTTATAGGTATTATCTTGTTGATCACAATGCATGTAAGCCTTTCTTCATAGTGCATTTTTCAGGCACTATGAGGTCAACCCATCAAATTCATCATCTATTTCTTTATTAACAATTTTTTAAAAATATATATAAATGACTCTCATTTTCTTATTTTTGCAAAGGTGTGATGATATGAGCCTAAAATATAATTATTTGACATCGTCTTGTGGATACAGTTGACTTAAAGAAATGATTGACTTATCGAGATCTAGATATTATCGACTTAGATGAGTAGCAGTGTTTATTCTTTGACTTCGGAATGGATTAATCCTTAGGTATATATTACCCATAAATAACTTAGTATCATAAGATAATTGAGCTTCAATTTATGAAATTTGTTTATCTCTATTTGATACTAGTAATGTCTTATTTCTCTTACATAAGGATTATTGAATCTCAGATTTTGATGATAAATCAATTGATAGATTTATGAGCAAACCTTTGTGTTAGAGATAAGTGATATAGGATTAACTATGACTACAAAAAGATAAAACAATTAAGGAAGAATATGTCATTGGGCCGGAGTTAAGATCGAGCAACCGGTCGAAAGAATCGAGGGTACACTAAGGTTTCGGACGATGTTGCAGGAGCTCGTTGGGAGTTCGCCAGACGTTTGCAAAGAGTTCGTCGACAGGTTGTCGGGAGCTCGCCGAGAGTTCGCCAAAAGGAGATCAAGAGCTCGCCGGAAAGATGCTGGGAGTTCGTCGGGAGTTCGTTGAACGATCGATTGACATGCTAGACAATGAAGATTAGTGTAATTATGTTTGTCTTTAAAGTATCATAATTAATATCTTGATTAGAGTTAGTTTTACTAACTTAATTAAGGACTAATCGGGTCCACTTTGGGTTTGATTTAAGCTCATGATAAAGCTCATTTCGTTGACTTGGAAGGAGGTTAATAAAAGGTATAGCTCAGGTACCAAACAATACTTTTCGATACTGTTTCAAGGATCTAGGCAGTAGTACTGTCGATGGGTGGTGGTAGTACCGTCGTTGCCCATAAATCCATAGCACTTTCGATGGTCGTACCATTCGGTGCCAATGGTAGTACCGCCCATACTCGGATTTTCTGGAAATGTTTAAATTTTGGCTCCAAATTGGGGTCTATAAATACCCCAAGTTTTCTTGCTTGGAGAGCAAGAAAGTGCAAAAAAAAAAAAGGAAAAAAAGATAAAAAGAAAGGGAAAATTATGGTGAATCTATGAGAGTTCTCTCCTTATTGTGTAAGAGTAAATTATGATTAAGGAAAGGGCTGAAATTTAATTGTAAAGTTTGGTTTCGTGAGTCTAAGAAAAGAAGAGCGTAAATGTTGATTTCTTGAGCCAGAGAAAATGAAAAATGTAAAGGTTGTTCTCCTGGGCCTATGAAAATGAGAAAGATGTGTAAGGGGTAGTTGATCTTCGTCCTTGAAAGAAGATTATTAGTGGACACCGGTGGGCCTCGACGAAGGAGAACTCGGGAGTGGACGTAGGTCAGTTTGATCGAACCACTATAAAAATACTCTGAGCATCTCTATCTTGTCTTTAACTTTGCTCTTGAACTTAGTTGTTATGAAATAGTTTTAAGAAAAGCTCAACCTTCTCCTTTTGATTTCGTCTTTAAAATTGCTCTCTTATTTTCTCTTAACGAGTTCCAACACAAGGGCTTTCGATTTTGGTTTTACTTAAAGCGAAATTTGTCGAACTAAGTTTTTATCACTTGCAGTAATTCACCCCCCTCTTAATGCCAACTCGATCCAATCGATATCAGAGCTACATTCACTCAATTGGATTAACACCTAAGCAAGTTAAATGACTTTTTTTTGGTATTAATGAGGATTATTCTATCACACATCCTCTTATGTTCAATGCGATGGTAGTACTACCCAAGCGGCATTAGTACTACCACTGCCCGTAGATCCTGCCACTTTCGATGGTAGTACTACCGGTGCTAACGGTAGTACTGCTCATATCTGGATTTTTGGAAAGGTTTGAATTTTGGCTCCTAATTTTGAATCCAAATTGGGGTATATAAATAGCCAAAGTTTTCTTATTTAGAAAGCAAGAAAGTGCAAGAAAAAGGAAAGAAAAGAGAAAGAAAGAAAGAAAGGAAAATTATGGGCAATTTGTCAGAGTTCTCTCCTTATTGTGTAAGAGTGAATTGTGGTTAAGAGGGCTGAATTGAGTTGTAAAGATTAATCTCCTGAGCTTGAGAAAAGGAGAATGTAAAGGTTGATCTTCTAAGCCTGAGAAAATGAGAGTGTAAGAGTTATTCTCCTTAGCGTGTAAAAAGGAGAAAGGTGTGTAAGGGTAGTTTATCTTTGCCCTTGAAAGAAGATAGTTAGCAGACACCGGTGGGCCTCGACAAAGGAGGGCTCGAGAGTGGACGTAGGTCAGTTTGACTGAACCACTATAAAAACACTGTGAGCATCTCTATCTTATCTTACTTTAATTTTGCTCTTGAACTTAGTTGCTATTAACTAGTTCTAAGAAAAGCTTGAACTTCTCTTTCCGATTTCATCTTTAAAATTGCTCTCTAACTTTTTTGCACTTAACGAGTTCTAAGAAAAGTGCTTTTGATTTTGGTTTTACTTTAAGCAAAATTTTTTGAACCGAGTTTTTATTACTTGCACTATTCACTCTCCCTCCTCTTAGTGTCAACTCGATCCTAGTAATTGGTATCAGAGCCACGTTCACTCAATAAGATTAACACCCAAGCAAGTTAAATGATTCTTTTTGGCATTAACAAGGGTTATTCTATCACACAGTCTCCTATGTTCAATAAGATGAACTATACCTTCTCGAAAACTAGAATGAGAATCTTTTTTATTTTTTTGGATTTTAAGTTATGGAATTTAGTTGAAAATAACTTTTATAAGTCTTCCAATCCTATAAATGATTGAAATGATTATGAAAAAAAGATGTTTTCTTTAAATGTCAAAACTATGAATGCTTTGTTTTATGTTTTGGATAAAAATAAATTTAATTGAGTTTTTGCTTGTGATTCTGCTTTTTATATATGACACATATTAGAAGTCACATACGAAAGCATAAGTAATGTAAATGAATAAAAAAATAAATCTCTTAGTACATAATCATGAAAAGACATGAAAAGATGAACATGAGAACAACCCAAAGAATTTGAAAGGTTTAACACTAAGAACAAAAGAAGAGCACCTTCTAAAGAACAGGAAGAACATTGAACTGAGAATAAAAGAAGAACTCCTTCCAAAGAACAGGAAGGACATTGAATTGAGAACAAAAAAAACTCCTCGAATGAAATCTCGAGTAATGAGGAGTATGACATTGAACTTATGACAAAAGAACCTAAAAAATTCATGAAAAGTAACAAAACAAAATAAGATATTAAGAACAAAAATGAAATCAAAGAAGACACAATCTTTTGCTATGAACGCAAGCAGTCGAGGCATTATGAAGATCAAGAGGACAACTAAGAAGAACTAGTGAACCACACGCTCATGGCCATCCATGATGAGGTAAGTAACTCATCCGAAGTCTCTTTTACATTTGATGAGTTGCTAAGTGCTTTTCATGAATTATTTGATGAGTTTAGAAATATTAGTAGAAATTATAAATTAATAAAAAAGGATCCTGCATTACTTATTAGTATACTTGAAACCTTTAATAAATCATCAACACCATACATTTCTTGCTCTAAATGTGAGACACTAGATGCAATTAAAAAGGAAAATATCATACTATAACAAACTTTAGAAAAGTTTAAAATAGGCAACAAATATGTAAACATGATCCTTACTAATAAGGGTGATGTTTATAGAAAGGAAGGTATTAGCTTTGTGGGTAATACTCAACAAAAACCAACTATTTTTGTTAAAAGACCCATATTATATTCTTCACTCCAAATGTAATTTTTGTGGTAGACTTGAACATTTTGCCTATAGATGCTTATTTAGAAGGTATAGTCCACACAAGTTGATTTAGATTCCTAAAGGAACCATAAACAATCAAATTCCATTAGTAAAATTAGGAAGAGCCTTTCGTGAGGGATTCAAAGTCAAAACCAAAACCCTCTTCATTGTAGTTTTGTCTCTAAATAAAAGCTAGTTTTGTCTCTAATTTAACATATTTGGTTGATAGTAGATGCTCAAAGCATATGATTTAAAATCTAACATATTTTTTAGGCTTAATAACCAAAAATAACAAACATAAAGAAAGATTATTTGAATCAAGATAATTAAAACTTGATGATCTTTGTTTTGATTATAATAAATCATTTTAAGATGGTTTATGGTTACACAATTAGTCTTGATTATTTTTCAATGATTCATAACTAGAGCATACTAGTCACAAACGAATTAAAACTGAGAATCTTAGCTATTTTTAATGAGAAACTATCTACATTATCTTCATTGAAATTTTTTAAAAAGTGATTTTGATCTTAGATGTGTTTTCATATGATTTTTTTAAAGAGATGATATATTGGTGTCTATGATTTGAGATGTATTAAACAATCTTCTTGACTCTATATTTATCAAAACAAATCTCATTTTATATGAGTTTTAAGTTTTTTTATTAATCACTCCCCTATGACTATTTTTAGTATTAACTAAATGAAATATTTATCTATATACACCATGATATATCCCTAGACTTTTGAATATTATTGGCTTGTATATTGAATGATGATTTAAATGTTATGTTAATTTAAATGATAAATGGGTTGTATGTTGACTTTAGATAGGATTGATAGCTAAAATGTTAGATTAAAAATTATTGGCTTATATGTTGAATGATTGATTTGAATGGCTGAATGTTAGATGGGTTGTATGTTGACTTAAAATCTGTTTTATATTGTATGATTAAATTTTAGATTGTTTTTGAATTGGGGCTCGAAATAAGGTAAAAACAAAAATGAAATGAGCATGACAATTGCAAGGTAACTCATTGTACTAAGTCTAAAAAAAAGACTCACTTAAGAAGAAAAAAACACTGGAATTAAAATAATTTGAAGTTTTTGAAAATATTTTATTATTTTTAATGTGTTATATTAATGATCTTGATGATTTCTTTAAAAATGATACTTGGTTTTTGGTTTTAAATGACAATGCATAGATTTGACATAAAAGATAAATACATTATTATATGAAATAAATTATATAAATTTAAATATAAAAGTGGAATGCATTTTTCTTGAAAATGTCTCTATCCTATCAAGTATTTAATAAGAGATAAAGTGATAAATCTATGTATACCGTTATTTTTGAATATCTTGAACTACAAAAATGATTTTGATGATTTGAATTTGAACGAGATGTATTTTTCCAACAGAATTATGAAGTTTCCTTTGATTTCTTGACTTGAGGAATATCTTATGGGAATCAAATTTTTTAACTTCTATGATTTTTTTCTTTTTTAATTTACTAAAAAAGATATTTATGATCTTGATAATTATAACTTGAGATTTTTTTTATGAGCCATGATCTTGATATCTTGATAATTATATCTTGATATTTTTATAAATTAAGATCACTACTATGATTCTTGTGTTTTATTAAAAAGAATTATTAAAATAAATTATATATATTTTTTAAGATATCTCTTATATGAATTAAGATTTGGCTTACAAAATTGATCTCCTAAGATTTATTTTCATCATTTACTTAAGAGGAGATATGAATCATGATTTTTCTCTTGATCTCTCGAAAACTATGATTTAAGATTTCTTTTGAAGATCGCTTATAATTTGACCTCCCAAGATTTATTATTGTCATTCAAATAAAAAAGGGAGATTTATTAAAATAAATAATATCTTTTGATACTTACAACTTGATCGTTCATACTACATCCTAAATGACATGATTTTTATTATATAATCACTTTGTATTTATGATTATGATTAGAACATTAATGTAAAAGAAAATTGTATCATCATATTCTTTTTTACTATGACAAAGGGAGAGATAAAATTGCTATCTTGCAACAAAGAAATTGAATGTGGAACAATTTGAAGAAAAGTAGATATGAAAAATCTTCCAAATGCATAAGTTGCTCTCATATTTTTTGGATTTTTTATTTTTACAAAATGAGCTTCTTCTTGAAATTTATGAGATTATTTTAAATGTTCCAAATACAAGAGTTGCTATCATATTTTTTTCGGATCTCTAGACTTTTGAAAATTTGGCTCTCTTTCTAAATGATTTCACATCATTATTTCCTCTTGAAATTTACAAAAGAAGAAAATGTGATTCATGCACTTTTTGTGATGCTTGAATCTCTTTCAAATCATTATTCTTAATATTTGATTATTAAATTCTTAGATTAGGGAGCTCTCTTTCGAATCCTCCATCTTAATATTTGATTCTTGGATTCTTGATTCATGAGCTATCTTTTGAATCCTCCCTCTTAAGAAAAAAATATGTTAATTTTTAGATTCATGAAAATTTTGTCTACTTGATCCGTGATGCAATGGTTACAATCAATCCCTCCTATTGATATTTGATTCTTAGATTTTTTTTGGGGATACTTGATCTTTAATCTTGATTCTTGGACTCTTGGGTATGCTTAATTCCTCTTTTATTCTTCTTCTTCTTCTTTTATTTTATTTACAAAAGGGAAAAAAGAAATTTGATGTGGTACTTGTGATTTGATTTTTTTGTGATGAATAAATTCTTCTCTTTTTATTTTTCTTATTTTACAAAGGGGGGGATATGACATGTTAATGACATATGCTAAATATTTGTAACAAATGTTTAAATATGTGTTGAACATTTCACCTTTTTGTTTATAACAAAGGGGGAGAAATGACATGTTGATGACATATGACAAATGTTTGGTTTGAAATTTTTATCATGTATGCTATGCCTATCAAAAATAATTACCAAAAATGATTAAAATTTTACATATGGAGTAGAAATGATATGTTAAATATTTCTCCTTTTTGTTAATAACAAAGGGGGAGAAATGATATATTGATGACGCTAGGTTTGAAATTTTTATCATATAAAACATATTTCGCTTGAAATTTTATCATGTGATACTAAAATGATGAGTGTTTGTTTTAAAATTTTTATCATATATAATATCATGATGATGATGAATGGTTAAAAATTTTAATGTTTTAGTTTCATGCATGCAATGCTGAAAGCAATGTTGACTTGTTCTCAGTATCATGCATGAAGTAAAGCTGAAATGTTTTAAAATTATATATATTATGATTTAAAATTATGAGGATGCACAATGTATAAATTAACATGTTGCAAATGAGCAAAATGCTACCTTGAATTCAAAGGTGATTGTTTCCTTTGAATTTAAGATCGTTCTATTTCAAATATGGCATATAAATAGGGGGAGTTAAAGTTAACTATATTATCAATTAGTTGTCATCATAAAAAATAGGGAGATTGTTGAATCTCGAATTTTGATGATGAAATCAATTGATGGATTTATGATCTAACTTTTGTGTTGGAGATAAGTGATATAGGATTAACTACAATTGGGAAAAGGTAAAATAATTAAAGAAGAATCTATCGTTGGGTCGAAGTCAAGATTGGGCATCAGGCCGGAAGAATCAGGGGTACGCCGAGGCATCAGACGATGTGGGGGGAGCTCGGCGGGAGTTCGTTGGAGGTTTGTCGAGAGTTTGTTGATAGGTTGTCGGGAGCTTGCCGGGCGTTTGTCAGAGGTTAATAGTGTTGGGAAACGCAACTAGGAGTTCGTCAGAAGGATATCGAGAGCTCGCCGGGAGATCGTTGGAAGGATGCCGAAAGTTTGTCGGAAGGATACCGAGAGTTCATTGGGAGTTTGTTGAAAGATCGATTGACATGTTGGACAATGAAAATTAGTGTAGTTGTGTTTGTCTTTAAAGTGTCATAGTTAGCATCTTGATTAGAGTTAGTTTTACTAACTCAATTAGGGGCCAACTAGGTCCACTTCGGGTTTAATTTGAGCTCATTTCGTTGATTTGGAAGGAGATTAACAAATGTATAGCTCAAGTATGAAATAGTACTTTCAATACTATTTTCAGGATCTGGGCGATGGTGGTACCACGGTCACCCACAAATCTAGGGCAATTTTGGTGGTAGTACCACCCATAATTGGATTTTTAGAAATGTTTAAAATTTGGCTCCAAATTTTGATGCCAAATTGGGGTTTATAAATATTCCAAGTTTTCTTGTTTGTAAAGCAAGAAAGTGCAAGAAAAAGAGAAGAAAAGATAAATAAAGAAAGAGAAAATTGTGGTGAATTTGTGAGAGTTACCTCCCTATTGTGTAAGAGTGAATTGTGGTTAAGAGATGGGCTGAAATTGAGTTGTAAATGTTGATATCCTGAGCCTGAGAAAAGGAGAGTGTAAATGTTATTCTCTTGAGCCCGTGAAAAGGAGAAAGGTGTGTAAGAGGTAGTTGATCTTCACCCTTGAAAGAAGATCATTAGTGGACACTAGTGGGTTTCGATGATGGAGGACTCGGGAGTAGATGTATGTCAGTTTGATCGAACCACTATAGAAACACTATGAGCATCTCTATCTTGTCTTACTTTAATTTTGCTCTTGAACTTAGTTGCTATTAACTAGTTCTAAGAAAAGCTTGAGCTTCTCCTATTGATTTCGTCTTTAAAATCACTCTCTAACTTATTTGCTCTTAACGAGTTCCAACAAAAGTGCTTTCGATTTCGGGTTTACTTCAAGCAAAAATTTTCAAACTGAGTTTTTATCACTTACACTAATTCATCCCTCCGCCACTCTTAGTGCCAACTCGATCCTAACAAGGATTTCTATTGTTGTGTGTCATTTGTTATCAACCATTGGAACCATGATTTTTAAAGCCATTCATAGGCTTTCTCCATTTGACTCTTTCTTAGGATCGGTCAAGCTTATCAACCCATCAAATTCATTATCAATTCCTTCATTAATAATTCTTTTTAAAAGATATAAATGGTTCTCATTTTATTGTTGTTACATGGGTGTCATGACATAGGCCCAAGCTACTAATGTCAGGAATGGATAGACACGATCACCTACAAGTATATGGTCATTTTTTAGAATACAATGATTTTAACATTACAACTAGCTTGCACAATATAGTTATTCTACCGATGTGGTTATCTTGAGGACATGACCGACTTGAAGATGTGGTTGACCAACTTAAAGATGTGGTTGGCTTATCGAGGTTGAGATGTTGTCAACTCAAGCAAGTATAGGGGTGTGTGTCACTAGACTTTGACATAGATATATTCTTAAGCATATATTAACCTTAGACAACTTACCTTCACAAGATGATCGAGGTTCAATTTATAAAATTTATTCATCTCCATTTCACAAATAGTAATATCTTATTTCATTGACATGATAATTTTATTTGCTATATGTTGGTTCTGTTTAGAGTAGATAAAAGAATATCATTTTGGGTTTGTTAGTTATTAACAATTGAAATCATGTTGTCTAAAGCCAATGATAAGTTACCAAGGTGCTTTATCACTGGCTTTCTCCTTTTGACTCTTGTAACGTTGCATTGTTCACTAACAATGAGGTCAAGCTCATGAATCCATCAAATTCATAGTCCACTTCTTCATCAACAAGTCTTTTACAAAGGTGTATAAATTATCCTCTTGTTTTTGTTTTTACAAGGGTGTCAAGATTGGGCTGACATGATCATCTTAAAGGGTTTGCTCATCTTTAGGATAAGTTCGACTTAAATGATATAATGATTTTAAGAGTATAATTAACTTGAAAATATAGTTATTTTAGAGGGGTGATCATCTTGAGGATATAACCAACTTGAAGAAGAGGGTGATCTATGGAGGTCGAGACATTGTTGACTCAAGCAAGTAAGGGTACGAGTGTTTATGGACTTTGGAATAGAACCATTCTTAGACATATATTATCCTTAAATGACATAACATCACAAGATGATTGAGGTTGAATTCATGAAGATTGTTCATCTCTATTTCACATATAATAATGTCTTATTTTACTTACACGAGGATTTCAATTGTTATATGTCGAGTTCCATTTAGAGTAGATAAGAGAACATCAGCTTATTTGTTATCAATCATTGGAATCGTGATGTCTAAGATTAATGGTAAAGGTACGAATGAGTATAGAGAGAGCAAGATCAACCACATCATGGGTTTTATTGTAGAACCTTAAGATGTAGCTAATTGAGGACAAGTCCATGCTTGTTCTAACGGTCAACAATATCACTATTGATTATGTTTTGAATATCAACCATTGACAAGGTAGAGCGTAAACTTTTTCGCTGATTCCCTAAAGCTTGTTATTAATGTGAGAAGAAGGTGAGAATACTCGCCTTATCTAGTAGTAGCTCATCATAATTGGCTTATAGCTCCTTAGGAAAGGAGCTCGTTAAACTTAGTCAAATATTTTCATCATACATATGATAAGAAGAACATATTGAACATATTCAATATAATATCAACCTTGATCTTAATTAATCATTAAACATAAAGAATCACTAGTCACAAAATTCATCAATAAGATTAAATAAGATATCTTGAATTCAAGTTTATTAAGAGATACAAGGTTATTAAGCACTAAAAATGGTTTGCATCTCAATTGAACTAACCTAATTTTAAGTTGAACCAACTTGAACAGGCTCGAATGGACTAGCATCATCCAAATTTGTTTGTCTAAAATGGTCTAAAAACACCTTAAATCGGCTTAAATCGACTAGATAGAGCCAGGTTTGGGTTCTATTGCTCAACTACTTGGACTACAAGTTAGTCATACATGTTAGTATGTTTGGGCTTGACATTGGGCCATGTTAGGCTTCACGGGCCATTGGCACCGCCCAATCCATTGGTCTGATCCAAGGTCAATCCGGTCTAGGCCAGACCTAAGTTTGGGTCTGCTTGAAATGAATCCAATAGATGCCCCTCATAATTAAATCAAAAATTTTAAATTAATCATTTTAAAGTCTATTTCTTAAATTAACATTGCATAACCGATGCTCGTTTTAATACCATTTTATACTTTCTAATCTTATATTCCCTCATAAAGATTATATCTCGGTAGTTTATTATATTTTGAGTAGTCCAATAAGAAGATAATATATTTAATTTTAAATCAAAATAAAATTAAATGAAAAGAAACCGGCATACCTTATTAGATATGCTCCCTCGTCCCCTATATAAACCGAGTCGAACTCCTCCCTTTTCATCTCAATGAAGGATCTATGGAGGTCATCGTCTGCAGAAAAACTGTCTCTCGCACCATTTGGTTTGTCGTCCTTCTTCCACATGCAATCTCCAATGCCATGAATCCTAAGCTGTAGACATCCAACTCATTGTTGGCTTTGCTAGCCAGGGCTAGGGTAGACAGTATTCTGGAGCCATGTACCCCTCATCCTTGCCAAATCTATCATATGCAAGTCCTGATCCATGAGCCTGGCAAGGTCCACAATGCCTAACTTGGCTTTGAATGCCAAATCTTGCAAGACAAACAATTTGTCGATGCTATAGAGGTAGGAGTTGGCTATCAAGACAACATCAACGCATTAATTGTTGACTTGTTGTTGCAATGCACCACACACTTCCCCTAGTTCCGTGCCTCACACCTCACTCGAAGTGCTTCATGGTGCTACAGAGGTAGGAGTCGAGGCTTCTGCTGGGCATGAATTGGTACCACCAATTGATGATCTACACAAGGTGTCAATCACCCAATCGACTAATGGTCTTATCTTTGGATGTGTGTTCTTTGCCTTCCGATTTTGTGATATCTTAGAGATGGTCCTTTTGATTGTCACATCAAACCTCAGCTCCTTCAAGCAACCTTTGTCGACTGACTCAAGTCATCGCTTTCCCTCCTCGATGAAGTCTCTTGTTCCGGTGATCAACTCTCCATAGGGGAGCCCCTTTGGCCCTCTCGCGCTCTTGAACTCGTGGTTGTTGGTTTCATCATGTTCCATGTCTTTTGGATCCAACCCTTTTGTTCTACTACGGTCCTCATCCTTAGACGATACGAGCCACCATAGTAAGTTCAACATCAACAGCGAGTTTGGTTACTAAAGTGGTCATCTTGATGCTTGTGCTAAGCTTTGCTATGAATCGTGTTTATCTAAGAAGATGAATTGAAGCTTGAAGTAACCATCAAAAGCTTCTCCAAAGGGATAAAACAGGGAGGAAATGAATCCACCTTTGAGGTCATGGCCATCCAGCGGATTGAGGCATTTGAAAACTAAGCACTTCATCGTCCAGTGCCACAACCATTACGAGTTCTTGCTTGTCTTCATGCTCATGCCCAATGGAGACCTTGATTCCTACGTCCATAGCACCAAGAATCACTCTGAGTGGCTGGCGAGGCACAAGATTATCCTAAGCTTGGCCTCTGCAATAAGCTAACTCCATGAAGAGTGGGAGCGATGTGTGGTGCACCACAACGTCGATCAAGCCCAATAGTTTTATGCTGGATTCGACGTTCAATGCTAGCTTAAAACGTTTTCGGCCTTGCAAGACTCGTGGACCATGAACATGACATGCAAACGACGACTTTGGTAGGGACGAGGGGTTACATGGCCCTGAATACTTCTTACCGGCAAGACCAACAAAGAGTCCGATGTCTACAACTTCGGAATCGTAATATTATAGAAGAAGGATGATAGAACCTGTTAAGGTAAGCTCGCCGTGATATAGTTCAGCAACACATGTACAGAAAAGATAAGGTGCCATTGAGGTTTTTTACTCGGGTGCTTTGACAATGATCTACACAAAGATAATAAAAAAGTCAAATGAGATGAGATGAAACTAGTAAAAAGGTGATTGATCTAGATTCATGTATCAGAGACTAACTTTTATATCAGGTAAAAAGAAGGCAGAATATTTCATTAAATTTTTCCTAAGAGGACAACCTCTAGCAACTCTTATTGGACTCTCGTCTACACAGAAAGTGAGGAGTCAATTCATAACCACTACTTTGGACTTATGTCCACACAAATCAAAGAGCATGTCTTGTCTTTATTTGATATCATAGATAAATGAGATGTTGGATGATGATTGATTGATAATATTTTATCTATCATAATAAATGGAGCACCATAATAAGGTGAGACTTGCTGAGTAGGTGCTGATCCTTATCTATCTTGTTCTTATTGCCGCCACCTGAAGGAGAGTGACTTGCAGATGAAGCTGCAGCGAATCAGATATGTATACATTGGATTGCAATATACATTGGATTGCAATCTTCCCGTGCTGACGTTATACATCAGAACTAATCAAAGACGCCAAGTACTTGTTCTTGGAGTGCCTTTAAATTAACAACTAGAAGAATCCATCACCTGCTCCTTAAACAAAGTGTACTTACCCCTGTGTTTCAAGAACATTTTGTATTCATTCAATATATCTTGACATGATTGAGTTGGAAATCAGAGCAAGTAGCCCGTTTCAAGAAGGAACACAACTGCTAGATTTCTCCCATCTCTTTTGTCGTATATTATATATATATATATATATATATATATATATAGTGCATTATTAATAGATGCATTGATAGTTTGACTTGCAAAAGGAATTGAGGTGGTATTGAATCAAATTTGCATGTGATAGTTGAACAAAAGAACACTTTTGTACGGCTACGGCTTTGTCTATAAAAGCCCAAAAGAGCCTCATGCCTCGCCACCCAATCCGCCATCCAACTGTTCACTTCCTGCAGAAGGTTCTCCATGGCCTCATCTCTGTCCTTCCCTCTCCTCCTCCTCCTCCTCCTTCCCTTCTCCCTCTTTGCCACTGTTGCCATTGCGAGAAGGAGCCATGAACACAGAGAGAGATGAAGACAGAGCCATGAACAAGTTCCGGATGGCCCGGGGCTACACCATCAGCAGGCTCATCAGGTCGACTGGAACTACCCAAAGCTGCTTACATGTTTACATGTTTCACTACTGATGAGCTGCCTTCGGCTGCTGTTTGTTGCAATTAAAGCTGCTCTGCTTGCAGCTTGTTCTACATTGTTCCTTCTCTTTGATACCGGAACGCTGCCATGAGGTCGTCTACTCTGTCTTCTCTTGGTACCAAGTGATTAGTAAGAAACGTCTGCCATTAAAATTCTTACGACAAAGTCACAAGCATCCAGGAAAGAGACAGTAGTTGAAGCAGAGAAAGGAAGCTCTGTTGTCAGTACTGTAGATGATGTCATTCAGCTACCTGCTCATTCTTGGCTATCTCGTTCTTCATGCCTCCACTTGAAGGAGGTTGCGTTGTAGAAAAAGCTGCAGTGAATCGAAGATGTTTTTTTGTCAATCTACTCCAATGCCGAAAAGATTCAAGTATCTGTTAGTGTGATTCCAGAACAACCCGAGAAACAAACACGAAAACCTAAGGTTGAATGTAATATGTTCTGCTATATGTTCTGCTATTTTGGGACATCTGTTGAATCTGTTTGATCGATTGACTTGGTCGTGAACCCTCTTCAAACGTAAAAAGAAGAATCATCCGTACCCTTCATGACAAGGTTGCCTTCAAGCTTCTCCATGGCCTTATCTTCATTTGACATAGAGGGAAGATGAGCCACCTGCACGTCCACGGTGGTAGGAGCACGACGGCCGTCACCGTTGTGAACCCTCCAACGATAATAATTCCTACGTTAATCAAAATCATCAGACATTAGACTAATTCAAAGATTCTCGATCTGATGGCTATCAATGATAGAAGCCAAACACTACTTCGAGTATGTATGCAGTCTAAAAAAAAAAAATGCTATTATTACATAAAAAATTAATATCAGAATTGAAATTAAATAATGATAAATTAAGTTTTACGATATATCTTTCAATGTCATTCAAAATTTTTTTTATCTAATGTATAAACACAAAATCATCGGATTCAAAAGTTACAGTGATGCTAATGTGCAAAGCGAACTAAACTCGATTTTGGCTCTCTTCCTATTATTCAAGAGTGTTATGAGCAATGAATTAAGGACTAAGAGGGGTTAAAAATAGATATATAATCTCAATTTCATCCATAAGAGACTCTATCATTTTATATGTGAGAGTAACGTGTTAATTAGGAGAGTCTCTAGGATCAAAATTATCTCTTAAGGAATCATACTATAATTTGACTTGTAATCTATTGATCGATAATCGTAATCAAAATATAATCAAATGTATAATATATCTTACTTAATAGATAAAGCCTCATAATCTAAACATTCTCTCTCTTGACTATTAAATGATAAGATATACAAAAATTTAAGATTAAATAAATAAAATAAATATTTATTTAAAATTAATTTTACCTAATTAGACTCTTGTTTAGTGGCTCTAAAGCATACCATGAAATCAGTTTCTACTGTTAATAATATAATTTACATTATACTATTCTTTTAAATTAAATCGTAAAGTAAACTTTTTGTTATTGAAGTAATTTATAAAATCAACATATGAAAATATTATTATTTCAAGTTGACCTGATTTCATATATGTGAGCATATTATCTTTCATCCCTTGTAGATATCTCGTCACCTTTTATTTTATAACTTTTTAATGTTTTATTTCTATATTACTTTAGTATCTATCTAGTATTCCAACTGTAAGATTGATATTGTATAGATTTGAGTATATAATAGACTTTGAACTATGCATGCATAAGAAATATCCTTCATTTGATCATTTCCAAATTCTTAAGACACTAACTTCCATTGAATCTTTCAACTCTGGTAATAGGTATATCATCAGCCAAACAAAGCTACATATTAAATCTATCCAAAACTTGCATGCTAAATCTTTTTTGAGATAAGTTCTAGCCATATTTGATATATATTCATAAATATCTCAATACTAATAATATAAATTACCTCATTTATATCAATCACCTTAAATTTATTAGTAAGAAATATCTTGATTTCGTGTAGTATACCAAGATCACTATTAGTAGGCAAAATATCATCTATATATAAAACAAGTATAATAAACTTCATACCACTAACTTTCAAATATATATACTAATCAATAATATATTTTTTAAATCTGAATGAAATAATGATATTATGAAAATTTATATATCATTGTTTGAAAGCTTATTTAATACCATAAATAAATTTACTAAGTTTACAAGCTCAACTTTATTTTTCATTTTGTACGAATCATTCGGGTTATTCTATATAGATTTTCTCATTCAAAAATATTATTTTTATATCCATCTTATATAACTCAGGATCATAATGAGCTATTAATGTCCTAATGATCCTTTTAGAAACTGAAAAAAAGGTCTTGTTACATTCGATGCCTTTTTTCTTAGAAGAATCTTTAGCCACAAATCTAATTTTATATCGTTCGATATTATCCCTTGAGTCATAGTTTGTCTTAAGGACTTATTTACGATCAATATTTTTATAATTATTGAGTAATTCAATGAGTTCCAAATATCATTTTCGTCCACCAATTTTAACTCTTCTTTCATTACATTATATTATTTTTGAGAATAATTATTTTATATAGCTTTTAAAAATGATAAGGGGTCTCTTTTGATTCCTATGTCATAATCTAATTCTTATGGATATTCCATATAGTCATGAGTCTACTTTTCCTTTAAGATATTTTTAGAACTATCAATTGTGATTCTTCTACACATCATAAGCGACAACATCATTATTATGAGGGAGTTCATTAATATTATCTAGTTATTCATTCTTATCAATAGTAATTTGAATAATAACAATCTCTCGAATAAGAAATGATAAGAGAGTCTCAACTTATATTTCTCTATATCAAAATTAATCTTTCGATATTTTTTACTTTCACTGATTTCATTATTTTATAAGAATCTTGCATTACCAAATTCTATTACCCTTATACTATAATTAGGATAATAAAATCTAATATCAATTTAATTTTTCCAGATAATTAATCAAATATTTAAAAATAATTCTTGGATCTAATTTCTTTTCATATGGATTGAAGACTCTTATCACTACATGGCAACTCTAAATATATATATATATCTCAAACTTGGTTATCTACTAGTCTATAATATGGAGTTGATGAAACCAGCTTATAGGAACCCTATTCAAGATATACATAGCTGTCCTAAGAGCTTTATCTCATATTAACCCATAATTATATCCATAAGAGTATAATTTCACTCTCAGCAATGTCATTCTACTACGGTATACTTGGTAAGACATATTGAGCTCAAATATCTTATTTTTCTAAGAATCTAGCAAAATAATTAGGATTCTATTTAGACTCATCATATTTGTCATAAAATTTACCTTCCTTATCAAATCTAACAATTTTGACATTTCTATCTAATTATCTCTCAACTTCATTTTATGTCTTGAGGCTTTTCATGTACTAGATACACATACTTGTATCTTGACATGTCATCTATAAATGTGATGAAATACCTCTCTATTGAAATAGTACATATGAAGTGACATGTATATATCATTATAAATAATAGAGTTTTTTACTATCGTGATACCTTTATTTGTATGCTTAGTTTACCTACCATTAATGCAGTATATGCGAACATCAAAATTACTGATATCTAAATCTTTGAAAGTATTATTCTTCACTAATCTTTAGAGATATGTCACAAACGTTTATGCTATAAGATAAAAGATTTTTTATTATTGAAACTATATTTTAATCTAACATTTGATTGTAGGGTTACTAATATTTTTATAAACTCAAGATTAAAATTAATTCTATATAAACTATCACAAATAATTCTTGAATCAACCTTTTATTGTTATCAAAAGAAAAATAAGATCCTAACTCATCAATTCTAGATAGAGAAACTAAATTTTTAGAAATAATAGGAACATACCATGATGATCCATCTCTAGACATAGGCGATAAGCTCGCACTATTATTATTTTCGAGATGATGTCTCATAATAATAAATCTCTCATATTTTTTAATTTTTGAGTTAAAAGAATCTTCTATATATTATTAGTAATATAAATTGAAGCACTAGATCAATCCATCATTAGAAAGAATCTCTATAATGTTTGATACAAAATATACAAGGGTCAAGTTTATACATTTCTCTTCAAACATTTATAATATTTGATTCCCTATAATAATATTTTTTTATTTTTTTGTAGGTTAAAAGAAATCTTTATATATTATTGATAACATAAATTGAAACACTATATTAATCCATCAAGTATTAGAAGAAAATTTTGTAATGTTTGATTCGAACATACAAAAATCAAGTTTATATATATTTTTTGAATTAAGTCTTGTCTTTAATTTAATCTTTTTTCACAATCCTTTCTTCTCACAAAAGAAATAATTTACTATGAATATTTTTTATTAATCTATTTAACATTTTCAAATCCGACAAAATTGTTTGATGGATGATCCTTTAATTTTTCTTTTCTTGTTACCTAATCATAATATTATGATATATTTTTATCTTAAATTTATTCTTTTTTGAAGTATAAATACTAGTTAGCTTATTTAAATCTTAATTATTCTTATTTATATTATAATGAGAATGTGCGGAGGAAAAGAGAAAAACAAAGACATATAAAACATCAAATCAATCTACTAAGAATTAGAAGAAACTTTTGTAATATTTTATTCAAAACATTAGAAAATCGAATTTATATTTTATTTTCAAATAAAGTTTTACATTTAATGTAATTTTTTTCACAATACATTTTTCTCAAAAATATAATTTATTGTAAAAATTATTTTTTCATTAATCTGCTTAACATTTTCAAATCGATCAAATTTCTCTTATCGATGATCATTCAAATTTTTTTCTTATTATATAATCATAATACTATGAGATCTTTTTTATCTTAATTTTAAAATTTTAAAATATATATACTAGTTAATTTATTTAAATCTTAATATTTTTATTTTTATTATAATGGATATTTAATGTGTCAAGAAAAAGAATAAAAAAACATGTGATCATTCAAAGGGCTATGCTTAATGAAGGGCAATAGAAGACGATCGTCTTGTGAAGCAATATCGTATGGATGTACAGGTAGAGAGTGTTCGATCATGACATACAATGAAAGAGAGATTTGACCTACAAGAGTGTATGGATGTATGATCAAATCGTAAGGAGCCGTGGTGAGGAAGAAAGAAACGAGGAAAACCATGGCGGAAGAGGAAGCCAACAATGAATCAAATCGGTGAAGAGCCGGAGGTAGGTGATTGTCAAGGAGACGGCATAGGAGTAAGTGGTTGAAGATCTGCCGGTGATGACAAAACAAGCCCCGAGTGAATGGAAAGGGTCGAGGGAAGCGCGAGGTTGGTGGCCACACAATGAAATCATAGTTGGTTATGAGATCTTGGAGGAGAGTCATCGATTGCTAAGGCGACGGTGTGAAAGTCGATGGCAGGCGGACCTCGATGAGCTCCGACGGGCAGAGAGATCGAGAGATCGATGGTGGGCAGTGGAGATAGTGGAAACTTCCACAAACTATCGATGATTTAGTGATTGAGCAGGAGGTTGTGGAGACCGTCGGAGACGGGCCGAAGTGGCGATGCAGGAGGTTGTTGTTGTGTGTGTGTGTGAAAGTTTCATCTGATCCAGATTGCTTTGTGGAACCTATGGTTTGTCTAATCCAGATTTTCTAATGTTTTTCTTTTCTGTTGTATGCGTGTTTGTGTGGTGTTTTTGTTGAGTTTTATCTGAATTTTTAGAAACCAACTTTTGATTTTAATTTTTGGACTTCCTGTGGTAGTTATATACAATGGAATTAGTAGTTTTTTTATCCATTCTCATGGTCTTAGGTTGCTTTGTGAAGCCTATGATTTCCATCATATGATGGAAATAAAATAGAAATAAACTTCGTATACAAACAAATACTAGCAGACCGTCATACATAGCAGAATCAAATAGAAATCATAATCAAATGAACACCAAGATTTACATGGAAAACCCCTTCAACTCGAAGGGTAAAAACTACGGGATAAACCAGAGAAAATCTACTATCAAAATAATGAATATACAAATATCAAGGCTTCTTGCCCAAGCCCAAAGCAATAGCTACAAGAGAATCACAAGGATACAAGGACTATAATACTAAGCACAATATTCAAAACCTTCTCAAGATTACAGTAAGAATCCACTGCAAACTGATCTAACCTGAGATACGAATGTTTGAGAATAGTCTTTTCCTGTCCTTGTCTTCTTCCTTTTCCTAAATCTCTTATTTTATGACCTCTACTATCAATCTGTAGTCTTCTTTCTCTCTCCCACATTTTTAGCTACCACTGTCCTCTTAATCTCAACCCCTAGCCACCTAATCTAGGGTTAGGTTAATATATGTGAAGTTCTAGGCTCTGGGCTTAACTAAAACCCATTATAGGCTGAATCTTGCCCATCTATCCAACAACCTCCCCCTTCAGCCTATAAGGAAGGCTGTTTCATAACTCCTCAATGGAAGCTATATCGACCAACTATCGGTACATCTCATGTCTCTCTTTCGGTAAAGTCTTGGTAATATGTCTGCCCCGTTATCATCTGTGTGAATTTTTTGAAGTTGTAACTACTCCTCAAGCACACTTCTGATCCAGTGATATCTGACATCTATATGCTTTAACTTGGAATGAAATGTTGGGTTCTTACACAAATAGATGTCACTCTGGCTGTCATAATGCATCACATAGTTTTCATGTTTCAGCCCCAATTTTTGTAAGAATCCTTTCATCCATAACATTTCTTTGTAAAACTCTGTAGCAGCAATATATTCTGCCTCTATGGTTGAGAGAGCAATACACCTTTGTAATCTGGATTGCCATGACACAGCTCCCCCTACAAAAGTAAGTACAAAACCTGATGTTGACTTCCTTGTGTTAATATCTCTTGTCATATCTGTATCTGTGTAACCTGTCAACATAGGTGATTCACCTCCAAAGCTTGAACAAACTTTAGAACTTCCACTGAGATATCTAAAAATCTACTTCACTACTGCCTAGTGCTCTTTGTCTGGATTTACAAGAAATCTGCTAGCAACACCCATTACATATGCGATATCTGGCATCGTACATACCATCACGTATATTAAACTTCCAACTGCTAAAGCATAAGGAACCTTTTGCATTTTCTCCTTCTCCTCATCACTTGACGGACTTTGCTCTGAGCGTAACTTGAAGTGACCTACAATAGGAGAACCAACTGGCTTTGCATTACCCATACTGAACTTATCCAATACCTTCTCAATGTATTTCTCCTATGATAACCAAATCTTCCTCTTTTTTTTGTCACAAGAAATCTGCATGCCCAGTATTTATTTTGCTAGCCCCATGTCTTTCGTTGCAATAGATTCACTAAGTTCATTCTTCAACCTGTCAATTATAGACATATCTTTCCCAAGGATAAGCATGACATCAACATAAAGTAAGAGAATAATAAAATCCTCATCAAATCATTTGATGTACACACAATGATCTGAAGCTGTTCTTTTGTATTCATTTTCAATCATAAATGAATTAAACTTTTTATACCACTGTCGTGGAGCTTGCTTCAGCCCATACAAGCTCTTCTTTAACTTGTAGACAAGATTTTCTTTACCTTTGACTTTGAAGCCTTCTTGTTGCGCCATATAAATTTCCTCCTCCAAATCACCATGAAGGAAAGCTGTTTTCACATCTAACTGCTCAATCTCCAAGTCTAGGTTAGCAGCAATACCAAGAGTAACATGGATAGAAGACATTTTAACAACATGAGAAAAAATTTCTTCAAAATCAATACATTTCTTTTGACCAAAGCCTTTCACACAACCAATCTAGCTTTATACTTTAGTTAAGAATAATATTCTTGAGTCTTTAACCTGAAAACCCACTTGTTCTTTAAGGCCTTACTTCCCTCTAATAGTTGCACTAAATCATATGTGTGGTTCTTCTGTAGAGAATCTATCTCTTCCTGCATAGCAATAAACCACTTCTTTTTCTGCTCACTTTCAACTGCTTCTTGTAACTCTCTAGTTAACCTGCATCAGTAGGCATCACACACTCATATGTAGAGTATCTTCTAGAAGGTTGACGTGGTCTAGAAGATCTTCTTAACTGAGGTTCTATTAAAACTTACTCTCTTTCTTCTTCCTACTCAACATGTCATGCAGGTAGATCAATATCTGGCTCTACACCATCTTCCTGTACATCTTTCCCATCACCCTGATATACTGGAGGAATAATTGGGTCACAGTCTACAAATCCCTCTGCAGAAGTCTTAGCTGGCGCCTCCTTCAAATCCTCAATGGTTTGATCCTCAAAGAAGATAATATCTCTGCTTCTGAATACCTTCTATTTTTCTGGATCCCAAAGCCTATAACCAAACTGATCATTTGAGTAACTAAGAAAAATACACTTTTTTGTCTTACCATCCATCTTGGACCTCTCATTGTCTGGAACATGTGCAAATGCACGATAACTAAACACTCTTAAATGCTTATAGGAGACATCTTTCCCTGATCATATATGCTACATGCTCTGCATCATCATCATCTAGAGTTGTATATGGTGATAAGTTGATTACATCAACTGCAGTCCTCAAAACCTCATCCCAAAATCTTTTGGGTAGTTTAGCCTATGAAAGCATACATATGATCTTTTCCATGATGGTGCGGTTCATCCTCTCTGCAATTGCATTATGTTGAGGTGTACCAGGAACTGTCAACTCATGCTGGATGTCATGTGACCTACAATAATCATTAAATAATCCTATGTACTCACCACGATTATTTGATCTTATGCATTTTAATTATCTTTCTGTCTCCCTTTCAACTTTGGCATGAAACTCCTTGAAGACATTAATAACATGTTCTTTGGTCTTCAAAGCATAGGCCCAAACTTTTCTAGAAAAGTCATATATAAAAGTAACAAAATCAAGTCCACCACTGATACTAGGAACATTAACAGATCTACCATGAGTTTTTATCCTCAAAGGACCACATACATCTGTATAGACATGGTCCAAGGCATGCATTTTTCTAGATAAAGTAGAACTAACAAAGGAACTCTTGTTATTTGCCAGCCAAACAATCAATATAAGAGTTCAAACATGTACCTCTGAGGTCTGACAATACCACTCTCTTAAGTTCTTGCAACCCCTTCTCGCTCATGTGTCCCAGTCGCTTATGTCACAACTCTTTGCTAAAGTCTTTCTCTATAGCATTTAACTGCTCACCACAAGCTTTAGCCTGCAATCTGTACAATGTATGATATTTCTTCCCATTAGCTATAATAAGAGAACTCGTACTAAGCTTCCATTGCCATTTGTGAAATTTGACATCAAAATCTTCATCATCCAGCCTTCCAACTGAAATTAAATTCAGTCTTAAGTCAACTACATGCCTCATATCCTTAAGCACCAACTTGCAGCCAATGTTGGTCTTTATATAGATATCTCCAATGCCAATGATGTCTGTTGTGTCATAGTTGCCCATCTTGACAACACCAAAATTTTCAGACCTGTAAGTAGCAAAGAACTCCCTCCATGGTGTAGCATGATAAGAAGCACCTGTGTCAATTATCCACTCATGATCCTGACACACACAAGAAAAAATATCATCAGAAGTAGACAAAATCAAATAATCACTACCTTGCACTGTAGTTGTGATAATCTCTTTTGACTCGATATGCTCAACTTCTTTTCCCTTTTTCTTGTTCTTCTTAGGTTGCTTGCATTGATTCTTGTAATGTCATTTCTCATCATAATTATAGGAAATAATATCTTTCCTTGATCTTGACTTGCTTCTACCTATACATGAACCACTTCTATCCTTTGACTTTGACCTTCCTCTGTTCTGTGAGACAAGTGCTTGTGAATCAATATGAGAAGTTGCTGAATTCTTTCTCCTCAACTCCTCATTCAACAAACTGCTTGTTACTTGAATCATGATGATAATATCATCTGGTGTAGAATTACTAATGGGAAACCACCAGTGTCTCCCAACTTTCAGACAAAGAATTGAGAAGTAACAATACCTGTAACTTATCATCAAGAGATATTTTCATAGAGGATAACCGGTTAGTAATACTATGTATTTTATTCAAATGCTCAGGAATAGAAGTACCCTCTTTATATTTCAAGTTCGCATGTTTTCTGATCAAAAAAGCTTTGTTACCAGCCGTTTTTCGTTCATAAAGACATTCTAACTTTTTCCAAAGAGAGTAAGCGAAACTTTCAGTAGAAACATGGTGAAAGACACTATCATCAAGCCACTGACGAATAAATCTAATAGTTTTTCGATCTAACCTCTTCCACTCATCATATGTCATAGTTGTGGGCTTTGACACTATCCCCTTGTAAATGTCCATACAAATCTTTGCAATACAAGAGGTCTTCCATTCTTGGTTTTCATATCATCCAATTATTTTCGTTCAAGCTAATCATGTGAGAAACATTACCGGTCTCCATGTTCGAATACAAAAGTCAAATGCTACCAAAACCCTACCCTGATACCAGTTAATGGGAATAAAAATAAAAATAAACTTTGTATACGAACAAATACTAGCTGGCCGTCACACACAATAGAATCAAATAGAAATCACAATAAAATGAACACCAAGATTTACGTGGAAAACCCATTCAACTCGAAGGGTAAAAATCACGGGATAAGCCAAAGAAAATCCACTATCAAAATAATGAATATACAGATCTCAAGGCTTCTTACCCAAGCCCAAAGCAATAGCCACAAGAGAATCACAAAGATACAAGGACTATAATACTAAGCACAATATTCAAAACCTTCTCAAGGGATCACAGTAAGAATCCATTGCAAACTGATCTAACTTGAGATATGAATGTTTGATAATAGTCTTTTTCTATCCTTGTCTTCTTCCCTTTCCTGGATCTCTTGGTTTTTGACCTCTACTATCAATCTGCAGTCTTCTTTCTCTCTCCAACATTTTCAGCCAATGCTGCCCTCTTAATCTCAACCCCTAGCCACATAATCTAGGGTTTAGGTTAATATATATGAAGTTCTAGGCTGTGGGCTTCACTAAAGCCCATTATGGGCTGAATCTGGGCCATCTGCCCAACAAGACATAAATAAGGTCATCAAATGTGTGGCTTTAGTGCGTGTTTCTAGATTGTTTTATCTGAATTTCGTCACAAAGGTAACTATTGGTTCTAATATTTGCCTATGGAAGTACACACAAAGAATTAGTAATTTTTTTTCTTTTTATTGTCTTAGGTAACTTTGTGGAGCCTATTCCTCAGGTCTATTTAGGACATATCTAAAGTAATAGATGGGTTATTGTGCATTTGATTCTTCTCGGACTAGGACAAACTAGCTATATGCTCTAAAGTTGCCAAGTAGAGGCTAAGTGGTTCGCTCAGGTTTGCTAAGGTGAGCTGCGACAATTTGGATAGGTGTGCCTTCAACTTCTCGATGGCTTCTTGACATTGAGAGTTCTATTGAAAATCTTTAGCATATTTTAATGCGTGAAAGAAGGAGAGACATTTGTCCCTCGATTAAGACAATAATCGATTGATGGCGGCTAACCTACTAGTGAGTCATTGGATTTCCTTGATCGTCTGAGGAGGTTGCATCTTAGTTATTGCTTGGATCTTCTCATGATTCACATCTATCCCTCTTTAGTGAATGATGAAGCCGATGAACTTGCCCGATCCAACCCCGAAAACACACTTGGCGGGGTTGAGGTGCATACCGAACCTTCTGAGTGTTCAGAACGTCTCGGTGAGATCTTCTAGATTAGTGTTGGCAATTTTGTTCTTCATGATAATAACATCGATGTATACTTCCATATTCATCCCTACTTGGTGTTTAAACATGTTATTCACCATCCTTTGATATGTCATCCCAACATTCTTCATGGCAAAGGGCATGATCTTATAACAGTAAATTCCTCTATCAATGATGAAGGAAGTGTGTTCCCAGTGCTCGGGAGCCATGCAAATTTGATTATAGCCCGAGAAGGCATCATGAATGAAGAGTTCATGTCTCGAAATCAGATCGACTAATTAATCAATCCTTGAGAGGGGGTAGCATTCTTTCGGACACCCGGTTGAGATCAGTGTAGTCAATGCACATCCTCAAAATTCCATTAGATTTTTTGACAAGGACTATATTGGTGAGCCATTGAGGGTACTTGGCCTCGGTTACGAATAATGCCTCCATTAATCGGTTCACTTTATTGCTAATCGCCTTCTATCGATTCTGAGTGAACTTCTGACACCTTTGCTTCATTGATTATGCCTCAGGAAGGATGTTGAGGTGGTGTTGTGTGACCTTGGGGTCGATGCTCGGCATGTCTTTGGGTCACCAAGCGAAGACGTCGACATTTCTCATCAAGAAATTGATAAGTTGAACCTGGTCCTAATCTCGAAGCATGGACTCGATCTTTCATGACCTGATCGAGTCGGTGCTTGTTGAGGGGAACTTCTAGTGTCCGCACTAGGGCTCGGGCTGATGTGGAGTCTCTGTTGCCTCAAGATGGTCGGCCAAGGGGGCGATCAGTAGGCGGCTGCAGTTGCTCTACCTCCTTCGGGGTCGAATGGTTCGTGCAGGCTTCAACTTCTTAGCAGCATAACAATGATCAATCGAGGATGATATTGTATGCTAATAGGAGATTGATCACCATGAAGGTGACCATCGTGGTCTTGGATTTTGTTCTTTTTTTATGGTGACGGGTAGAACGGTCATCCTGAGAGGGGTGATGGAGTTGTTTATAAACCCGGTAAGGGTGGAAGTCATCGATGACAAGTCGGAGATGGCAACCTCGAGCTTCTAGAAGGCGTCAAACTTAAGATGTCAGTCGAACTTCTAGTGTCGAATATAACCCTCTTGACTCGAGCATTAGCAATACAAATCGAGACCACCAATGCGTCATCGTGGTCGGGGTACTCAGTTTCCCCTATCTCAAAAGTGATCTTGGGTTCATCCTTTCTTCTTGGTGCTTCTCCATGATGGTCGAAGCGTAAGCCTACCAGCCTAACGTATTATCTCGGCGGACATTGAGCCACCGACAATACCGTCGATCGGCTTCTCTATCGCCCATGGGGGTAGGTGAGGGCTCTTGAGGTCTCTTTATATAGCGCCCGAGGTATCCCTTGCATATGAGTTTCTCGATCTGGTTCATCGGTTCACAACACTTAGTGGCATGCCTGTAGTCTTGGTGGAATCAATAGCATTTTTCTCAGTCTCAGAGCTCTTGTGGTGTTTTGATTAGGTTGTGTATTGTTAAGAGCCCCTTTTCTCTGATCTGGAGGAAGATTTTCATCCTGGACAAGTTAGGTGTGATGGAGGAGGCCTTGGGTAGGATGGTTTAGGTCAATCGGGCCATCTTCTTGGTGGTTCTAGTGTTTGGCCCTAGAACTTCTCCGTGCGAGGCCTCTTATGCTCCTCTCACTTCCTCGCCACTAATACCTATACAATAGTGTATTGGTTGGCATGCTAGACCATTTCAGGTATGATGGTAGGCAGACTCTTGATCAGTGACCAGAATAACCTAGACGGTCATAGTCTCATAAAAAATGCTTACATAATTAAAGAAGGATGAGCATCGGGGACTACCCTGATTTCAGTAGCAAAGCGAGCGACAAATTGAGAGAGTGGTTCGTCATCCTTCTAGCTCAGGCCGAGGAGTGTGGCCACAAATGGCTTGGGCCGAGTGCTAGCTATGAAATTGAGCTCAAATTCTCTTGCGAGTTGGCGAAGAATGAGATTGAATTAGGCCTCAAGTGACTACACCACATTCGGACCAGGCCTCGGAGGGTGGGGGGCAAGACTTGACACATCAGAGCATCAGATGTGCTTTCAAGAGCCATCTAGGCTCAGAAGGCAGTGACATGCTATGTTGGGTCAAAGTCACCGTCATATGCCTCCAATGTCGAGAGGCGAAAGTTGGAGGGAATCAGCTTGTCTTGGATTTCTAGACGAAAGGAGATCCCCCGAGGAAGCCCTTCCGACACTCTTACTTTGACTTATGGAACTCTTTCTAGACTTTATCTAGATGATGGTTGACCAAGCGCAACTGAGCCCTAAAAGAGTCCATTGAGTTTGATGACAAAGTGTTCGGCTTGGGATGGCACATTACAGCCCAAGGGCCTTCGAAGTTCCATGGTTAGGCATGGGTCGTCTGTCTCCAAACGGCTCTTCATTTGGCGAACAGGTATCAACCGCTCGAGCTTGTTGGTATAACATATAAGGACCTTGAGGCATAGGGATTAGAGTTGGTTGGGCCACCGACCAGGGCGCCTGCAATGGGGTAGCTTGTGAGTGAATTTGGAGAAGAGGCCCACTTAGAGAATGAGGGGAATGATGGTTTGCATCATTCCGACCAAAGCTTGACCCTAGTGAGTAAGCGAAGAAATGCCTCAGTAGAGACGACGGGGTGCCCCATGCTCTCCCCCCGGGAGATAGCTTGGGATCGTTAAACAACCTCCAATATCGACCCATGGTTTGGGATGGGGCATTCCCATCCTGGTGCAGGGCAAAAGGGGGCTCTCCCCAAGATCAAAGGTGGAGTGGATCACATGCATCTCCTCTCTAAAGGACTCTAGGATTATTTGGCTGTTGGCATTATTGTGACATCAGACCCTCCTTGTAGCACAAAAAAGGTTATCGTTCTTTATGTTGTGGCTGAGGTGAAAGCTTGGCTTGGTTTAATCCGAGTGCATAAGCCTACCAATGTTGCGCTCGTGCTGGGGAGAGTGAGTTGGAGGGGGATCTGATCATGAGGTCATCCGATCAGTTTTTGAGGTGTACCATAAGGTCGCTCCCACCTCCTGACCGTCGATGCACTACACAAAGGTCAGAGTCGGGTGAAGAGGTCACCCGACTCGACCCCTCCGATGCTTAAGTTAGTGAGAGTCGAAAGAGAAAGAGGGGGAGAGGGTTTGGGAATTATAGTGTGTCAATGTTGAGGGTCTGATCCCCAATATTGTTCTTGAATGTAGCTTTTATACCTGTTGTCTCTGGTTGATATACTGTCTTGAATAAAAATATAAATAGGGTATTCGATGTAATACTAATATATGTCAATGTCTTTCTATTTTTGTTCATGCTTTATATAATAAGTCGCAAGCTAGTAGAGGGCTTAGCAGCCCTAGTTTGGTTAGCTTTGTGGTCATTTTTTGCTTGTAAATGATAGTTGTATTATGTGGACACTCGTGGGGATTTCGACCTGTAATGAACCATGATCCCTTTGTTGGGAAACCTAGAGAGCATTACATGTGTAGTGGAAAAATAAAACAAATGGTTTCCCACGTTTATCATGTTATTGTGCGATGATTGGTATGTGAAAAAATCATAAAATCAAAAACTATGAATTATGTTAGATATATTACCTAGGGAGATCATATATCCTTGAAATTTTTAGATCCAATAAGAGAGGATGAATGAGGTCATATGTCCTCTCTAGCAGTATCCACACGATGGATCGATGCAGCTAAGCTCCTCAAATCGTAGCCAAAAGCTCGTATCATTTGCACACCTTTTTTGTAATTTTTGTGCACCACCTTACAATGAACGTGAAAGAAGAATTCCTTCGCTATCCTCTCGTAGCAGGGAAAGGAGTGGTCGGTTGAGAAGAGATGAGAGGAGGCTAATAGGAGGGATACCAAAAACCCTAATGGATCATGCCTTAATGGGTATTAGATCTCTATCCAATTAACACATCTCTTGAATTATTAAATTTTTATCCATTAATCTCAATTTGCCTCTAACTGGGTCTCATGCAAGGAGTCCATTAATACTGGATCTCATCCAATGACAACATGCGCTTATTAGATAACTTGTATTCAATCCTCTACTTGCTACAATCATCCACCATATGTGTGTGACTCTCTAGGCTCAATACCGAACTGGTCATGAGTTGTATCTATTAGAACTTTTTCTAACTCAAAACTCATTCAGACTTAGTGAATTGTTATCACATGACAATTCACTCAACTCATCAACTATAGACATACTAGGCCACTACGCCATAGTCTCTAAATGGTATAGAGGATCTAATCCATTGGACCTGTCTGTCCTTAGGTATTGTGTATTTATAGTCCTCATTCATCTAATATCCCATAAACTGTATATCGGGCATGATATTGTTAGGCCATATACGGAATTCATTTGAGTCTCGCTCTAATCAAATTCTCTTGGAGAACTCATTCTCTCTCAATCCGAATGACCCTGGCTAGTGATTTGCCTAAGCGAGAACACATATGATATTCCTCTCATGAAACCAAGATTGGATGATCCTCTATTGATGCACAATTGCTTTCGTGAGGTTCACTACCAATCGACGGTACTAAATCTATAATTTTCCAAACCTATAAGTTTGATATTAAAGAAATGAATACTCAAACAAGGCATCCTTGGTGTCTCAAGTCTAAGGACCAGATACAACTAGGACTACTGAATCGCTGTCTGGCGTTAGGTATCATTAACCATCTAGCATTCCATAAGAGAATCAATCAGTGAACTTATTCTCCAATGAGCACCTGTATTATATCCTTAGTGTCCCCAAATGAGTGGCTATAGGATCAGTCGCCTCCATCATATGGATGAGAATACAATACACTGATATGTCTAGTTATCTCGATGTCCCTCTCGAGTAACCTATGATTGAGATTATTTAGGATTTGTATTTAAAGATGAATTTGTCTTATTATCATGATCTCATCATGATCTAATTTTTATTTCACAGATCCAAGGATATCATAATATATATGCAATAGATAATATATATAATGTGAGAAAATATCAATAATAATTATTATACAAAAGACTAAGCAACATGTCACATGTGTCATCACTCACATGATTGGCTTGCAGGGCACCTATAACCAGCAATCTCCCACTTGACCTAAAGCTAATCACCTATGTATTGATCCCTATCAGACCCCTGTGACGCTCAAAGACAATATGAGACAACAGCTTTGTCAGTGGATCAACAATGTTATCTTCGGATAAAGCTCTTTCCATTAATACATCTTTACGGGCTATTATGATCTCTCTGATCAAGTGAAATCTCTTTAGAATGTGCTTGGACTTCTTATGAGACATGGGTTCGTTCGCTTAAGCAATCACCATATTGTTGTCATAGTATATGGGAATCAGCTCCTCGCTGCCTGATACGACTCTCAAGTCTATGATGAACTTCTTTATTCACACCCCTTCATTTGCTACTTTCGTCGTAGCAATATATTTTGTCTCTATGGTCAAGTTAGTAGTAGTGTCCTGCTTAGAACACTTCCAGCTTACTAGTCTTCCATTTAGGGTCAAGATATATCCTGAGTTTAACTTGCTATCATCGATATTAGACTGAAAACTCAAGTTCGTGTAGCCCTTAACCTAGAGGCTACCTCCACCATGTACCAGTAAAAGATCCTTAGTCATTCTCAAGTATTTAAGGATGCACTTTATTGTCTTCCAGGTATGAGACCTCTATTGGAATTTTTCATGCCAACAAGCCTTTCGACAATGGAATCTATGTACATGGAATAAGACAAGCCAAGTATCATTTTGAATCTATCTCTATATATCTAAATCTCCGAAAAGCAGGATGCCTCCCCTAAGTCCTTCATGAAGAAATTTTGGATAGCCAAGCCTTAACTGTGGAGAGCATTCCCACATCATTCCTAATGATCAGGATGTCATTTACATATAGCACAAAGAAGGTGATAACGCTCTCACTTATCTTCCTGTACACACAAGGCTTATCTTCATTTTTAACAAAGTCATAAGATCTGATCCCCCCTTAAATCTTAAGTTCCAACTTCGAGAAGCTTACTTCAGTCCAAAGATGGACCTGAGCAACCTGCACACCTTATCTAGACTCTCCTTCAATACGAATCCCTCTGGATGTACCATATACACCCCTCCTTGAGGTTGTCATTGAGGAACATGGTTTTCACATCCATCTGTCAAATCTACAATCATAGTGTGCTACAATAGCCAAAAAAATTCTGATGGATTTCAACATGGATACAGGTGAGAAGGTTTCATTATAATCAACTCCTTACCTTTGACAATACTCTTTGGCCACTAGCTTTGCCTTATAGGTCTCCACCTTTCCATCTACTCTAATCTTCTTCTTGAAGATCCATTTACAACCGATGAGTACGATACTCTCTGGTGCATCTACTATCCTTTGTCCTTTGCCAAGTCTTTCTTGACAACCTTTGCCTTACCCGGTCTTTCTTTGCCCTTCCCCTTCTTAAGGATTTTACTGGCCTTCCTTTTCTTTTTGGTCTCATCAATATAGAGAACAAGCTTCTCTTTCTTGATGGTACTCCCAGCTTCCCTCAACATATTCAGGAGCTTAGGGAGAGTCAACTTAAACTTGCTTATGTTAAAATTTATGATGAAGTGAGAAGATAAATCTAGTAAGGACTGATGTATAAGATCAAAACACAAGTTATCCTCTAGGACTATTCCTAGACCTGTGAGTTTCTCGGTCCACTCTATCATCTTCAAGATATGGTTTTGAACTGGTGTCCCTTATGTCATCCTATCTCAGAAGAGACTCTTGGATATCTCATATCTTTGAGTTCTTCCATGTTCCTCAAATAGTTGGTGGAGATGAAGAAGGATGGAATTGGCATCCATGCTCTCATGTTGCCTCTGTAAGTCGGGAGTCATGGAGGCCAACATATAGCATTTTGTCAAATTGAAATCGTCTATATACTTCACATAGTGAGCGATATCATCCTTATTTGTCTGTTCTTTCGGCATGGGCACAATTGTATCAAGGATATACATGATTTTCTCCATCGTGAGAATAATTCTCAAATTACAAAGCCAATTCGTATAGTTTGGACCAGTGAGGCGATTGACATCAAGTATACCACGTAGGGGGGTTTGTGAGCGACATATTTTTGACAAACAAGATATAGCATAAATAAATAACATGAAAATTTTACATAAAGTCTAATTAACATATGGACTTCTATCTTAATTTACTCCGACTAATTTTTTTGGCGAATCGCGTGACACCCTTGGTTCGTAAAGCGAAAGTCTCTAACAGACACCTAGTACGGATCGAGATCCAATTAGCGTCTTAGTGCAACCTCGAGGGACTTGACCAATTACACTAAGCCCAAAAGGTAATCAACTCGGTCAATCACAACTCTTTGTAATTCCTGTCATGTTCGACCTTCAAACCATCATGGTCTCGAGGGACTCGACCAACCATAATGTTTAGTTAAGTCATCACTATCATTACAAGGTAAGTCTGATTTGATGATATTCCCTCGAAAGACTCAACCAAGCATACCATGTTCTTAGGTCACCGGTGACATCTTTATGTCATAGGCAAGATCTTGATCACGTAGATTGATGAGCCTCGAGGAACTCTACCAACTCAACCTATGTCATGATTTAATTTCTTCCTATAACGATGGAAGACCACGTGGGTCAATCTTACTGCCTCACGCTCACCGACTTAATATTATCGTAGAAGGGGTTTTCGTTTTGTATCAGTCTCCTAATATGTCGTGTCATACACATACATATTTAATATATATCTACATTACATGCAATATATATATTTATATATTCTTGAATCTTAGATTTTGATGATCAAATCAATTGATGGGTTATTAATCTAACAAGGTTGTTAGAGTTGATTGATGTAGGATTAACTATGACAGAGAGAAAATTACAATTAGAGGTTTAGCCAAAGTCAAGTTCAGGTATTGGGTCAGAGTGAGGACGATGCGGTTGGGAACTCGCTTGGAGTGCGTCGGGAGCTCGCCGAGGGTATTGAGAGCTTTCTAGGATAGTACATGGGAGTTCACTGAAAAAAGATCGAGACTCGCCTGAAGATCGTCAAGGATAGCCGAAAAGCTTACCGGGAGTTGGGAAGGTCTTGAATTGGATTTGTTGGCTATGTTGATTGTAATTAATTAAGTCATAGTTAACATCGATTAAGGTTAAGTCCTATTTAAGTTAGATTTGGAAGGGATCTAAATTAACTTAGGTTAGGCTAATCGGGTCCACTATGGAGAGTAGATTGAGCTCAGGTCGAGTTCAATTGGTTGACCTGGGAAGTGGTCAAAGAAAGGTAAAAGTCAGAATTGGAAAAGTGAAGGAATCACTTTTTCAAGTTTTTCAATAGTTGTACCATCGATGAATGGTGGTTGTACCACTACCACCTAGGAATCCATGTAGTAGGTGATGGTTGTACCACCCAGGTCGATAGTTATACGCCCATACCCTATTTTCAGGGTGCTTTCGACGGTGTTGTCGTCGACGCCAGTAGTTGTACCGCCTGTACTAGTTTTTCTAGGTGTGTTTGAATTTTAGCTCCAAATCCTAAAGCCAATTGGGGTCTATAAATACTCCAAGTTTTCTTGTATTTCATACAATAATTTTGGGGCTAAAAATTCTGTGAAAAATTATGTGCAAGATTTATAAGAAATAGAAAATGGGTAAGTGAGAGAGAAAAGTCTTGTAATTCTTGTGGATCTCCCTTGTAAGGTTAATCTCCTAAGCCTGATAAAAGGAGAGAGAAAGTTGTAAGGGTTTGATCTTCACACAAAGAAGATTAGTAGTGGACGCTGGTGGGCCTCGGAGAAGAGGACTCAGGGAGTGGACATAGGCCGGTTGAGGCTGAACCATTATAACTGTGAGTGTCTTTATTTGCTTTGCTTTTTATTCTATATTACTCTCATTTGCTTATAGTTAAAACTGAGCTTCAATCTCTCTACTTCTTTTAAATCGACTTTAAATCAATTTTATTAAAATATCAAAAGAAGCTTTCGTTGTTCACTCTTTATTATACGAAAGCATGGTTTTTGAATCGTTTACTTATTCGCTTTCTAGTCCAATAAATACTTCTGATTATGGTTTCTTTTAAATGAAAGATTTTCCTTCAACTGTGATTTTACACTTGCACTAATTCACGCCACCCCCACCCCCCTCTTAGTGCCAATTGATCCTAACAATTGGTATCAGAGCAATGCACTTACTCACTAGATTAACACCCACTTGAGTAAATAGCTTTGTTTGGCATAAATGAGGGACATTCTATTTCACGTTCTCTCATGTTCAATGGGATGGATACACATCTTGGAAAATCTGAATGCGTATCCATTTGATTTCGATAGATTTTAATTTATGGTGTATTGTTGAAAAAGGTTTTCAGAAATCATCCAATCTAATAAATGATTGGAATGATTATGAAAAATAAATATTTTCTTTAAATGCAAAGGCTATGAATGCCTTAAATTGTGCTCTTGACAAAAAAAAAAATTGATCAGGTTTCTTCTTCTGATTCAGCTTTTGATATTTGGCATACATTGAAAATCACACATGAAAGCACAATTAAAATAAATAAATTAGTGAATGAAATATCTTACGAAAATAAACTTAAAAAACACATTCTAAAGAACATAAAAAAATTTAAACTAAAGAGAACATATGACTCATCGAGTGAAATCTCGAGTGATGAGAACCTTGAACTTGAACTCTTGATAAAAGAACCGAGAAATTAATGAATATGAACAAAATTAAACTTAAAAATGAGAAAATCTTTTGCTATGAATGTAAGAAGCTGAGTCACTCAAAAGATGAAGAGCACAATCAAGAAGAAGTGGAGAATCTTACGCTTATGGCCATCGACAACAAGGTAAGTGAGTATTTAATTTTTTTTCTGAATTATTAAATATGTTTCATGAATTGTTTGATGAATTTAAAAAAAATAGTAAATCTTATAAGTTGCTTAAGAATGAATATGATTTGTAAGTTAGTAGACTTGATGAAATGCACGATTTATTAGTAAAACATAATCCTTGTTCTAAATGTGAAATACTAGATAATGTTAAAGAATAAAACATCATGCTATAACAAACCTTAGAAAAATTTGAAATAGGGAATCAATCCCTTAATATGATTCTTGCTAATAAGGGTTATATTAATAGAAGAATTGGTATAGACTTTATGAGTATTACTCAACAAAAGCCAACCATTTTTGTTAAGGGATCTACCTTAAATTTATCATCAAAAGTTAAATGTAATTTTTGTGAAAAATTAGGACATAAAGCCAACAAATGTTTATTTAGAAATTATAGTCCTTACAAATTAGTTTGGATTTCCAAATAAACCATAAACAATCTTAAGCCATTTAAGAAAATGGGAAAAATATTTTATGAAAGACCCAAACTCACATGGGTACCTAAATTAAAACCCCCATACTATAAATTTATCTCATAACAAGGCTAGGAGCACTAAATAATATTTTAAAAATAGATGCTCAAGGCACATAACTTGAGATCTAATACTCTTTCAAGCTCACTAGCCTAAGTAATAATAAAAAATATTAAAAAAAATAAAATTATTAGTAATGAATCTTCGAATGATTCATTAATCTTGATTGCTCTCAATGATGCATGACTTTTTGTGTAGCTAGAGCATGCTAAAATTAGAACAAAGAAAGTTTAGTGCAAAAAAAGTTCATGATTATATAATTAAACTTGATAATGCATAGCTAGAGCATGCCAATATGAAATTGAACTAGAACTAAAGAACTTTAGTTATTATTAATAAAAAATATTTATATTAAAATTTATGAAATGGGATTTTGTTTATGATATATTAGTTTCTATTATTTGAAAGGTATTTTATATAAAACAACCCTCTTGACTCCTAAAGATATTTATCCAAACAAAACCCTTTTTATATGAGTCTAATTTTTTCTAATCATGGTTATGACTAAAGATCTTTCTAAATAAATCATGATATTTTAAAGTATGTTTAATGATTGATTTGAATATTATATTCGATGGACTTGAAATATGTTGATGATTGAATGTTAGATCATTCTTGAATTGAGACTTGAAATAAATAAAAAATTTAAAAATAAGTTTGTCAACTCCTTGCACTTTTTGTAAAGAGTTAGCTTCATTTAAATGTTGGAATTGAGATAGGTTGAATTTTTGCTTTAAAGATGTT
This sequence comes from Ensete ventricosum, assembly GCA_029747655.1. Taxonomy (NCBI): domain Eukaryota; kingdom Viridiplantae; phylum Streptophyta; class Magnoliopsida; order Zingiberales; family Musaceae; genus Ensete; species Ensete ventricosum. The sequence goes on from JAQQAF010000001.1 coordinate 43,791,128, forward strand.
TTATCATCTTGATGAGTTATTATAATGACCTTGATGATGTTATGTTAGTGTTGAAGAAGTGACTTGAAATATGATTAAATGATTATTATTGGATGATAGAATTTGAGCATAGAACAATATATAAAAGAGAGAAAATTCATACTTCATTTTCTAGTATCTTTGAAAAATTAAAAATATTTTTGAAATGAGAATGAAATGAGAATGATAACTCATTTCACTAAGTCTAAAGAATTAGGCTCACTTAAGAAAGAAAAAATAATTGGAATTAAAATAAATAGAAGCTCTTGAAAATGTTTTATTACAATGATATTGATGAAACTTAGTTTTTGATTTTAAATGACATTACATTCGTAAAATAAATTTCATAACTTAAAACAACTAAAAAGGAAGATAATTATTCTTGAAAATATTTTTATCCTATCAATCTTCAACAAGAGATAAAATGATATTATTATTTTTGAATCTCTTAAAAAAATGAATTAGAAAACTTTAGCTATTTTTTTTCAATTTTGATGATTTGATAACTTAAATCATGACATTGAAATCTTGAAAATTATAATTTGAGGTCTTTATATAAACCAAGATTGTTTACTAAGATTCATTCCCTTTATTAAAGAAAAGTTTATCGTTTTGGAACTATAACATGAATCTTTTTATAAACAATGATCTTGATGATTTAAAATCACATACATAAATTGAGATCATGTATTTCCATATCTCATTTTGCAAAGTTACTATTGTATTTTAACTGTTACTTTGACAATGACTAAGGGAGAGACAAAAGTGATAATTTACAATACGAAATTAAATACTTTGATTATGAAAAACCTTCATTGAATGTGGAGCGATTTTTTAAAAAGAAAATTTTAAATTTTAAATACATGAGATTTGCGTGACTAAGTTTCTATGGTACATACGATTTACATGAAATTTTGAATACATAAGATTTCTTGATTGCTTATGTTGAAATTCACAAACAATAAGGAGGGGCAAATTTATTAATTTAAATCATATCTTTTGGTACTTAAAAATTTGATTTGATAACATGATCTCCTTGTACTTTTAGGTATAATTTGAATATAGATGTTAAGAAGAAATTATGTGATCGTATTTCTTTCTTGTATTTCTTTCTTGACAATGACCAAAAAGGAAAATAAAAGTTTCAATATGATTAAAAGAAAATTGGATATGATGAATCTTATAACATTTAGTGATGAACAATTAATTAGAAGAAAATTTAAATTTTCTAGAGGCATGCAAAATACTTGATTCTTGATGCTTATTATCAAAATTTACATGAGATGATCTTCAAAATGCATGATTTGCTACTCTCATTTGAAATAAGATGAATTAAATTATTTGGGTAGCTCTTAATTTCAGAATTTACAATTACAAAATTGAGTATTTTTGTGATATAATGTTTTTCACTTCCTTTCCTTATTTTTACTTTCTCATTTTCAAAAAGGGGAGAAAATTTACATGAAGATAATGATTTGCTATTTTACGGATTTATTTGCTACATTTTCTTAAAATTTACATGAGATGATTTTAAATGCATAAATAGCTCTTAAATTTTTGAATCTTCCTAGATTTCTTGGATCCTTGAGAATAATCATTTCAAAATTTATATCTATAAGATTGAGGTTGAGAGCTAGGAATGCTAAACCATGAGAATACATAAATTACTTGATTTACTAATTTTGAAATTACATGGATAGTTTCTAACTATCTTAAGATCTGAAATCTACTATATTAAGATACATTTTGTGATGATGTTTTTCAAATCCCCATTTTATTTCTACTTTGTTATTTACAAGAAAAAAAGGGGGGGGGAAAGAAAGTTTTCATAAGAAAAATATGTTTTTAATCCTATTTTATTAAGGGGGAGTAATGTAAAATTTATTTTGTAAAAATATGAAAACTTTGACACATGATGACCTTATGTATTATAAAATTACTTGCTTGTTATTTCATCTTATTTTTATGATGATAATGGGGGAGAAATAGTAAATTGATGACACAAAAATGATATATACATGTCAAAAAATAAATTTCATGAGAAAATTATTGACACATGTGCTTTGAAATCATTTGCTCTAACATTTCATATTTTTGTTGATAACAAAGGGGGAGAAAAAATAAATTAATGACACATGTAGAAAAATAAAAAATAAATATTTCTCCTATTTTTGCTTATAAACAAAGGGGGAGAAATAATTGATGACTTAAGGAAGAGAATTTCAACTTAATGTATGATTGATGCATAATTTTGATGCATAATTTTAAAATTCAAGTTATATATTTTAAAAATTTTATTATTCATTATTGGTTAAAATTAATGTTATATCATTGATGATTTAATTTTAAATTTTATATCATTTTAAAATTTGATAAATAGATGTTATGATACTTGAATTCAAGAGTGATTGGTTCTCCTGAATTTAAGTTTTCCTAAATTTGATTATGACATGGATTTAAGGGGAGTAAGGTTTAACTCCCGTCATCAATTGATTATCATCATCAAAAGGGGGAGATTGTTGAATCTCAGATTTTGATGATGACATCAATTGATAGGTTATTAATCTAATAAGGTTATTAGAGTTGATTGATTTATGATTAACTACGATAGAGAAAAAATTACAATCAGAGGTTTGGCCAAAGTCAAGCCCAAACATTTGGCTGGAGTGACGACGATGCAGTTGGGAACTCGCTTGGAGTGCGTCGGGAGCGTGGCGAGGGTATCGGGAGCTTACTAGGATTGTGCAAGTGAGTTCGCCGGAAGAAGATCGGGACTCACCGGAAGATCATCGAGGGTAGCCGAAAAGCTTGCCGGGAGTTGGGAAGGTCTTGAATTGGATTTGTTGGCCATGTTGATTATAATTAATTAAGTCATAGTTAGCATCGGTTAAGGTTGAGTCTTATTTGAGTTAGATTTGGAAAGGATGCAAATTAACTCAAGTGAGGCTAACCGAGTCCACTATAGAGAGTGGATTGAGCTCAATTGGTTAGCTTGAGAAGTGGTCAATGAAAGGTACAAGTCAGAATTGGAAAATTACAAATAATTACTTTTTCAGGTTTTCCGATGGTTGTACCATCACCGCTTGAGAATCTAAGCAATAGGCGATAGTTGTACCACCCAGGTCGGTGGTTGTACCGCCCATACCCTATTTTAAGGGTGCTTTCGGTGGTGGCGCCATTGGCGCCGGTGGTTGTCTCGCTCGTACCCGGTTTTTTCAAGTGTGTTTGAATTTTGGCTCCAAATCCTGAAGCCAATTAGGACCTATAAATACCCCAAGTTTTCTTGCATTTCACACAACAATGTTGGGGCTAGAAATTCTGTGAAAAATAGTGTACAAGACTTGTAAGAAAAGAAAAGGGGTAAGGTAAAGAAGAAAGTCTTGTAATTCTTATAGATCTCCCTTGTAAGATTGTAATGTTCATCTCCTAAGCCTGGTAAAAGGAGAGAGGAAGTTGTAAGGATTTTATCTTCACCAAAAGAAGATTAGTAGTAGACGCTAGTGGGCCTCGGAGAAGAGGACTTGGGGAGTGGGCGTAGGCCTCTAATTGGGCCTCATGCAAGGAGCTCACTAATGTGAGGTCTCATCTAAGGAGAACATGTGCTAATTGGATAACTCATATTCAATCCTCTATTTACGGAAACATCCACGATATATGTGTGACTATCTAGGCCTAATACCGAGTTGGCCATGTGTAGGACCTCAGTTGAGTCTGGTCCTAATCGATTGAGTCGAGTCCTTAGATTGGGCCTTGTTGGCCAACCTAGACCTGACATTAGGTCGACTAGGAGGAGATTTGGGTCTGTTATAATAAATCAGCCCAAATCCTAATAGGGTTAGGATTCGGCTGAACTGGAGTCTGGTTAGGAGTTGGAGTTGGATATGGGTCAGAGTCAACTGAGTCATAATTGTAATCAACCATAATTGGCCACCCACCATGATTGGGAAAGCCGGCTAGGGTTGTGTTCCTTCTAAGGTTAGAAAGGAGGAGTTTCACTTAGCTTGAGACTCTCTCTAGGAGGAGTCCTCGATAAGAGGGACTCCTAGCCGACCACTTCTCCTATTTGGGGTGGCTGGCTTGGGATGATAGAGGGAGAATCCGTAGTAGTTTGGACTCTCTCTAAGGTTGACTAGGAGTTAAATTAGGAGTTAAAGTCTTAGTTTACTTAAGTAGGAGTTTCACTAGGAGTTGGAGTCTTACATTAGGGAGGAGTCTTCATGGAGTAGGATTCCTACTAGGAGTTAGAGTTTTGGGTCCTTCTATAAACTCATGTAGCCACCACTCTTTAATCATCAATAGATCAATTATCTTTCAGCCTTTGTGCAGAAAACCAAGGAGGGAGGAACCCCTATAGAGTTCCAAGGAGGCTGATCCTCTATAGAGATAACCCTAAGCTTAAAATTCGTAAGGGTTCTAACACTTGGTATCAGAGCAGCGTTCTTGCCATCTTGCTGCCCTTCCATAGCAGCCCATCATCCTTCCACAGCTGCCCAAGCGATTCCCACAATTGCTTAGATCGTCGCTGAATTCCGTTGTCATCTCCATTGCCACATATCACCTTTCAATCTCCCTAAAAAAATTACATCAAGTTCTGGTAAATCTACCTTACTACTATTACAATTTAGTTATCCTCAATCCAAAAAAATATATATCAAAAAGTATTCATCTACTTTGTGATAGGACTCAACAGGGTTGAGTCCTAATCATCTTAGTACTAGTCAATAAAAACTCTGTTAGATTGTAATAAAGTCACTCCTATCTTATAAAGGAGTATATCTAGGGTTTATATTAGCCCTTAGGGCTTAGTAGCCGCCACACCCCTTACTGGGTTGGCTATAGAGCCACTTAGTCACCTCCTGTTCCTATTAAGGTAAGTTGGCTATAGGAGGGGCAAAGGGATAAGTCTACTTAGGCAAGCACCCCCTTAGGCTAGAATTTTGATCCTTATTTAAAGATGTAGCTGCCCCCCCTCTTGAATCAAGCAATTATCAATTTTATTTCAGCCTTGTGCCGAATCTAGGAGGGAGGAACCCCTATAGCGTTCCAAGGGTTGATCCCCCTCAGCGATCAAAATCTATAGGGCTCCTTCTGGGGTTCTATCATCTAGTATTAGAGCCACGTTCTTGCTGCCCTATAGCCATCTCAGCCACCTCCACCTTCCCATGCAATTCCCATAATTGCTACGACACGCGCCTCCACCTTCCACCCCAACAGCAGATCGAATCAGTCTGCCGCTGCCCCTTACATTTAATTTGGAATTCTGGTATATTTTTATAACCCACGCCTCTTTAATACTGCAAGATCCTTCATATTATATGTGGAAGAAGTTTTCCAAAGTTTCCTTGCTGCAAATTTTTACCATCGCAAACATTACCATCGTTGCGAAGGTAAAATGCTACAGAAATTTTCAGCCAATTGTTGCTACTTGAAACCGAACTTTTGTTCATCCTTTCTAGCCAAAATTTTTGCACAATTCTCAAAATCAAGTTCGCTTTCATCTGGATTTGATTTCATAAAAAATTCATGCTGAAACTGGTTTTTTGTACAATCTTTCACCATCATGCAGTTCTGGAATTTTACGACGAAGGAATCTGCCTTGCATCTTTTGCCCTATTTCCCTACTGTTATGCTGTCAAAATTTTGTCAAAGTTTCTACTGATATTGACAACATCTAAACCAAGGGTTTTTTTTCGCATAATATCCTTAAACTTTCTTTTGGAATTTACGTTGAGAAGTCATCGTTTCTCCGATGTAAAAATCGATTCAATAGGACAGCACATCGCATCACTTCTTTTCACCGAGTTCTATCATATTTGAGTACTATTTTTTGTAGGATTTTGGACTCTCTTTTCCTTATCTCCAAACCCTACCATCCTCACCAAAAACCTTGCCAAATATTACCCTAAACTGAATCCAAACAGCCCCCCAAATCAGCCATCCAAATCAGCCTACTTCCTTATCGTTCCACTTACCTTTTTAGCCAAATTTCCTTATCGAGACACCTACCTTTGCTACCATCTATCCCATATCTAAAATCTATTTTCCTAACCTTCATCTACTGCTATCACAGCCTTAAACAATACCAATTCACAACCGAAACTCCATAAAACCGTAGCCCCAAATCAGCCTATTCCTATCCAAACCAATTCACCTTCCAATCGGCCACCCCCTTCTCCAAAATTCTCATGCCACTAACCCGGCAACAGAAACAAGATCTCAACATTACAAATCAAGAGGCGTATACTATGGCATCAGAGGAGGCTATCGATGCAAAGCTTGAAGCCTCTGAAAACCGCATGGAAGAGAAGATGCGATCCCTTTTCGCCAAATTCAGCATTGGCCGATCGTCGAACTCGAGGAAATCACAACACGAAAAAACTTCAGATCAGCAAGACGATCCTCAAGAATATGGCCACAACATCTCTGATCTCAATAATCCATGTATGAAGGTTAACTTCCCTAGATGGGAAGAAGGAGACTCGATCGGGTGGATCTCATACGCGGAGCGCTATTTTCGGTTCTACCGAACCACCGACGCCACACGGGTGGAGATTGCTGCCATCCACCTCGAGGGAGATGCTATTAAGTAGTTTAATTGGTTTAAACACACCCATGGAAGACTCTCTTGGCAGCGATTCAAGGAAGGACTGCTAAACCGCTTTGGACCAACCGATTTCAACAACATCGACGGACAATTGGCAAATATTCATCAAGCCTCTACAATACAAGAATACCAAACAAGATTTGAGTGTTTATCTAACCAAACTGAGAATTAGTCTAAGAAATAACTTTTAGGAACTTACATCGAGGGCCTAAAGCTGGAGATCCGAGGAGAAGTAAAGGCGCGACAACCGGACACTCTTTTGGTGGTGATTTCCTTCGCGCATATCCAGGAAGAACAATTGAACCATGAGGTATGAAGGATAAGGATCGCTCCCCAACCAACCATGCCGAGGCCTACTGCCCCCTCTACTGCAATCCAAGCCCCCGCACCAAAAAAGTTGATAAGAGACGAGCTTCGCGAACGATCGGCCAAGGGGTTATGTTGGCATTGTGACGAACCGTGGAGCCGCGAACATCACTGTAAAAAGGGCCGGCTCCTCGTGATTGAACCAGTGGAGGATGAGGACAATAAAACATTTGAAGAAGCCCTTGAACTTAAAGAAGAAGCCATGGAGAAAGAGTCTCAACCGGTCGACTATCCAGTGCATGCATTGGCCGGCTATTCCAACCCATAGATGATGAAAGTTGAAGGACTTCTAAAACAGCAACCCATCACCGTTCTCATCGACACGGGTAGCACCAATAACTTTCTCAACAGTAAGGTTGCTACACATTTGGCACTTCAAATCGAAGGTTGCAACAAGTTTGACGTAAAGGTCGTTGACGGTCGAATCTTTAATTGTGACCAACGGTGCCCGCGGGTGAAACTACTCCTCCAAGACCAAGAAGTGGTAGCTGATTTCTTCCTCCTACCCATCGATGATTATGAAGTCATACTTGAGATCAAATGACTCACAACACTAGGTGATATCTCCTGAAATTTTTCTAAATTAATCATGAAATTTTATTGCAAAGGGAGATAGGTCACATTACGAGGCAAGTGCGGGAGCCAAATTTCCATCGTTTCGTCGTAACAAATGGAGAAAGTTTTGCACAAAGCACATGGTGGATTCTTGATGCATATTCAGTAGCCATCTACGGGGGAGAACGTACAAAACTCAGATCTTAAGCTTGCCCTTTGCCTGAATGAATTCGCGGATGTTTTCTTGGAGCCGCGCGGGCTGCCCCCTGACCGGCCGCATTCCTATTTTGCTAAGCAAACCTCTAACAAATTTATGACCGTACCACTATCCTCACTTACAGAAGGATGAGATCAAGAATATTGTTAAAGAGATGCTTGACACCGAGGTGATTCGACCGAGCTGCAGTCCTTACTCCTCACCGGTGTTGCTAGTGCGCAAGAAAGATGGTACGTGACGGATGTGCGTTGACTACCGGGCTCTAAACGCCATCATCGTCAAGGATAAATATCCTATCCCATTCATAGATGAACTCTTGGATGAATTAAAAGGAGCCTGAGTCTTTACTAAATTGGATCTCCGATCCAGATACCATTAGATTCGGGTATGCACTGAAGATATTTTGAAAATTGCATTCCGCACGCATAACAACCACTACGAGTTTCTGGTAATGCCTTTCAGACTTACGGATGCTCCTTCTACTTTCCAAAGCCTGATGAATGACATCTTCCGGAGTTTTCTACGCAAGTTCGTATTACATAAAGTGGAGTATCTTGGACACATTAAATCAGAGGATGGAGTGATGGTGGACCAGACAAAGATTGAGGCAGTGCAAGGATGGCTGAGACCTACAAACGTACAATCACTATGTGGTTTCCTTGGACTCACAGGCTACTACTAAAATTTTATGAAAGATTATGGTAAGATCAGTGCCCCACTCACGTCCTTACTGAAGAAAGAGTCATTCTTGTGGTCGGATAAAGCCTCTGTAGCCTTCAAACGACTCAAGGCAGCCATGACGATGACGTCGATCCTAGCACTGCCCGATTTCGATTGCACTTTTGTCATTGAGGCCGATGCGTCAGGAGTTGGAATTGGGGCTATTCTTATGCAAGTGGTCGACTCCTAATTTACACTTTATACGAGGTTTTTATAGGAGATACTAATTACTACCAAATTTAAAATATAGTTGGATACAGGTCAATGGCATGAAAGAGGAGTAAAACTAGAAGAATTGTAATCCATGCTCACGCCAGATTGGGCTCTCATCATCCTGAATCATACTAGAGGGCAGTTACCATTCCAGAAGAAAGATTGGCTATCACTAAAGACTAATCATATAGCAGCACATGCAAAGAAGAAACGACCTCCCAACAAACTTCAGAATGGATGAAAAATTGAGATCAAGTTTTTCTACACCTCCAGTCCGATCAGCAGGAAACTCGAGCCTTAGTGAAGTGGTCTCCCTATTCCTTTGGGCCTTCTAAAATTGAGGATCGCATTAGGGCCCGAACCTGGAGATCAAATTCGCGCACCAGATCAAGATTACAGTTGATCCGTCAGGTATCCCACATCAAATGGAAATTTAAAGAAGACGACTCAACCCAAATCCTTCCAAAGAACATCCCAGCCGATAATGAGGCCAAAGTTTAGTTAATGATAACATGGGAGTCACATGAGGAGTTGAAGATCCAGTTTCCAGAGTTTATGGACCCTCAGCCTTGAGGACAAGGCTGATCTGAAGAGGGTGGACTTGATAGGACTCCAGTAGGGTTGAGTCATAATCATCTTAGTACTAGTTCATAAAAACTCTGTTAGATTGTAATAAAGTCACTCTTATCTTATAAAGGAGTATGACTAGGGTTTAGATTAGCCCTTAGGGCTTAGTAGCCACCACACCCCTTATTGGGTTGGTCGGCTAGGGTTTTCCCCTGCTTAGGTCAGGTATAGAGCCACTTAGCCGCCTCCTATTCCTATTAAGGTAGGTTGGCTATAGGAGGGGCAAAATGATAATTCTACTTAGGCAAGCACCCTCTTAGGCTAGGGTTTTGATTCCTATTTAAAGATGTAGTCGCCCCCCCTCTTGAATCAAGCAATTATCAATTTTATTTCAGTCTTGTGCTGAATCTAGGAGGGAGGAACCCCTATAGCGTTCCAAGGGTTGATCCCCCTCAGCGATCAAAATCTATAGGGCTCCTTCTAGGGTTCTATCACTTTGCTGCATAACTCATTGTCGCAAAGCTACCATCTTTACGAGGAAAGTTACGCTATAGAATTCAGCTGCATGCTACTGCCCTATTTTTTATCTTGCTACCATTAATTTTCTACCCAACCTTCTATAAGTTTTTTATGATGGCTTTAGAACTCCTTAATAGTGGATTTCCTTTTGGTTTCGTATAAAAATTACTAATACAAACTGCTAATCTTTTACGATTAAACTATTGCACTTTAAATGTAAAAATATATCACAATACCTTCTTATATTCCTTAATCTTGCTGAATTCTTTGCTGCGATATGTTGGGAAACCTCAGCGAGTGCATCATATGCACAACGAAAATTAAAACAAAAATCAGTTTCCCATGCAGATCAAATCGTCATGCAAAAGATTGGGGTCGCGAGAAAAACATAAAAACTGATAAAACCGTGATATGAGAGAGATTGATTTTACCTAAGGAGATCGTATATCCCTGTATTCCAGATCCTGGTGGAGAAGATGAAGGAGGTCAAACGTCCTCCTCTCTAGTGGTATCCACACGATTGATCTTTGCAGTGAAACTCCTCCAATCTGATCTCGCAACTCTTGCTCAGAGGGAAGGAGGAGAATAGGAGGTGGTGGCTAAAGTTACAGCCTCTCAACCATGAGTCTCCCCTCCTATTTATAGAGAGCCATCAAAACCCTAGGGCTCCTTCCTTAGTGGGGATTGGATCTCCATCCAATAACCCACTAACCTTGCATTATTGGATCTCTATCCAATAATCTCCTTAGGCCTATAATTGGGCCTTAATCAAGGAGCCCATCAACATAGGGTCTCATCTAATGAGAATAGGGGCAAATTGGATCTTAATCCAATTCTCTATTCGCTGAAGCATCCACCTATGTGTGTGACCCTCTAGGCCCGATACCGAGCTGGTCGTGAGTTACTCCCATCAGAACTCCTTCTGATATAGTGAATTATTATCCCCATAATAATTCACTCGACTCATCGACTATTGATGTACAAGGCCACTACGCCATAGTCCCCTGACGATATAAGGGGGATCAAATCCATCAGACCTGTCTATCCACAGTTACCATGTATCTATAATTCCTCATCCAAATAATATCCCAGAGATTGTATATTGGACATGGTACTGTCAGGTTACACACGGAATCAGTTTGTCTTGCTCTAATCAGATTCTACCGGAGAACTCCTTCTCTCTCAATCTGAATGACCCTATCCAGGGATTTGTCTAAGCAAGCACATATGAGATATTCCTCTCATGATACCGAGAGTGGATGATCCTCTATTGACACTCAATTGCCTTCGTAAGGTTGGCTACCAATCCCGATAACCAGTTGTACAAGATCTGGAATTTTCCAAACCTATAAGTCTGGCGTCAAAGAAAGGAGTACTCATACAAGACATCCTTGGTGTCTCAAGTCTAAGGACCAAATATACAACTGGGACTATGAAATTGCTGTCTGACATTAGGTATCATTGACCATATAGCATTTCATAAGCGGATCAATCAGTGAACTCATTCTCCAATGAGCACTTGTACTATATCCTTAGTGTCTCCACATAGGTGCTATGAGACCGAATACCTCCATCATATGGATGGGTATATAGTACACCGATCTGTCTGGTTATATCGATGTCCCTCTCGAGTAACCTATGACCAGGATTATTTAGGATATGTGTTTAAAGGTGAATCGATCTCATTATCGTGATCTCATCATGATCCGATTCCCATTGCACAGAACTAAAGACATCACAATATATATGCTACATATAATATAATGTGAGAATATGCCAATATTAATCATAAGTAAAAAGATCACATAGCATGTCACACGTGCCATCACTCACGTGATTGGCTTACAGGGCACCTGTAACCAGCAATCTCCCACTTGATCAAAAGTCAATCACCTATATGTCTGATCCCCATCAGACCCCTATGATGCTCAAATACAATCTGAGCTAGCGGCTTCGTCAGTGGATCTGTAGTGTTATCTTCGGATGTAACTCTTTCCATTGCTATATCTTTTTGGGTCATGATCGCTCTAATCAGATGGAACCTACTCAGAAAAATTCTGATGAGACCTAGGTTCCCTTGCTAGAGTTATCGCCCTATCGCTGTCATAATATATGAGAGTCAGCTCCACACTACTTGGTATGACTCCCAAATCCTTGATGAACTTCTTTATCCAAACCCCTTCATCTTACTACTTCTACTACAACTATGTATTCCGCCTCTATGGTCGAGTCAGCAGTAGTATCTTGCTTGGAACTCTTCCAGCTTACTACTCCTCCATTCAGGGTGAAAACGTACCCTGAATTTGACTTGCTATCATCAATGTGGGACTGAAAACTTGAGTCCGTGTAGCCCTCAACCTGGAGGCTACCTCCTCTATATATCAATAAAAGATCTTTAGTCATTCTCAAGTACTTAAGGATACACTTTACTGCCTGTCAGTGTTTTAAACCTGGATCTACCTGATACCTGCTCGTGACACTCTGAGCATATGTTATATCAGACCTAGTCCATAGCATCGCATACATGATAGACCCTATCGCTGAGGCATAATGTATCTTATTCATGTATGCCCTTTCTTCAGGAGTCTTTGGGGACATACTCCTAGAAAGTGATATTCCATGTCTCATGGGTATGCGACCTCTTTTGAAAATTTTCATCTCAAACCTTTTGACAATGGAGTCTATGTACCTAGACTGGGACATGCAAGCATCTTTTTGGATCTATCTCTATAGATCCAGATCCCCAAAATATAAGATGCTTCCCCTAAGTCTTTCATGGAGAAGTTTCTAGATAGCCAAGCCTTTATTGTAGAGAGCATTCTTACATCATTCCCAATGATTAGGATGTCATCCACCTATAGCACCAAGAAGGTGACAGCGCTTCCACTTACCTTCTTGTACACACAAGGCTCATCTTCATTCTTAACGAAGTCATAAGATCTTATCACCTCATCAAATCTTATGTTCCAACTTCGGGAAGCTTGCTTCAATCCATAAATGGATCTAAGCAACCTGCACACTTTATCTGGACTCTCTTTGGATACGAATCCATCTGGTTGTCTCATATACACCTACCTCTTTCTCGAGGTTGCCATTGAGGAATATTATTTTCACATCCATCTACCAGATCTCATAATCAAAGTGTGCTAAAATGGTCAAAATAATTCTAATGGATTTAAGCATGACTACACAGGTGAAAAGGTTTTGTCATAGTCAACTCCTTATCTTTGACGATATCCTTTAGCTACCAGCCTTGCTTTATATGTCTCTACCTTTCCATCCACTCTGATATTCTTCTTGAAGATCCATTTGTAGCCTGATGGGTACAATACCCTCAGGTGCATCCACAAGGTTTCAAACTTTGTTATAGTACATGGAATCCATCTCAGAATTCATGGCTTCTTGCCACTTCCCGGAGTCTATACTCATAATAGGCTCCTCGTAGGTCTGAGGATCAACATCCTGAGAGTCATCTCCATTGATATGTCCCACATATCTTTCAGGAGGGTGAGATACTCTATTAGACCTATGTAAAGTTGGAACTTGTGTGTTAGGTACCTGAACAGACTCAGGCTCTAGAATGGTGCTTGAGCTAGGTTCTCCAACCTTGCTCAATTCTATCTCACTCCCAATGTTTCCACCAAGAATATGTTCCTTCTTAAGGAACATAGCTCTCTTGGCAACAAAGACCTTTCGGTCCTCGGGATGATAGAAATAATACCCACAAGTTTCCTTTGGGTATCCCACGAATATGCACCATTCTGTCCTTGATTCTAATTTATCGGGGTTGGGTCTTCTAACGTGGGCACGACAGCCCTAAATCTTAACAATCTTAAGATCAGACTATTTTTCTTTCCATATCTCATATGGTGTAGACACTATCGACTTTGATGGAACTCTATTCAGAAGGTAAGCTGCAGTCTCTATGGCGTACCCCCAGAATGAGACGAGTAGGTCAACGAAACTCATCATGGATCGCACCATGTCTAATAGCATGCAATTCCTCCTTTCTGATACACCATTGAGCTGAGGTGTATAAGGAGGTGTCCATTGGGATAGAATCTCATTGTCCTTGAGGAAATTGGTGAACTCCGTACTAAAGTATTCTCCTCCTCGATCTGATCGAAGAGTCTTAATACTCTTTCCAATTTGGTTTTCTACCTCATTCTTATATTCTCTGAATTTCTCGAAGGCCTCAGATTTGTACTTCATTAAGTACACGTGTCCATACCTAGAGAAATCATTAGTGAATGTAATGAAGTATGAGTAACCACCTATAGCTTGAGTCGACATGGGACCACATACATCACTATGTATGAGTTCCAATAACTCGGTGGCTCTCTCTCCAGTTCCACTAAAAGGAGAGTTGGTCATCTTCCCATGAATACAAGGTTCACAAGTTGCATATGTCTCATAGTCAAATGGATCTAAGTATCCATCTTTCAGTAACTTTTTAATCCTTCCATCATATATATGACCTAGCCTACAATGTCATAGGTATGCATTATTCACCTCATCTCTTTTCTTCTTAGACATATTTATATTCATGATATATGGAGAAGTGTCTAACACATATAAGCCATTTATAAGGGTCCCTCTAGTGATGATCTCATCATCTATAATTATTGAACAACTATTATTCTCAAAAACTAATTTATATCCGCTTATTGTCAAACAAGAGATGGAAATAATATTTTTGATAATAGAGAGAACAAAATAGCATGCATCCAATGCAATAGTAGCTCCACCAGGCAGATGTAGGGTGACCTCTCCAATAGCAACTGCAATAACTCTTGCTTCATTGCCCATCTTGAGGTCAATCTCGCCTCTAGTCAATCTCCTAGGTCTTGCCAGAACCTGCAACGAATTACAGATATGATAAACACTCTCGGTATCTAATACCCATGTGTTATCATGGAAATCTGATAAGTGGAGACTGATCATGAATATACCTGAAGCTTCTCCAAGCTTTTGTTTCGCCTTATCTGTATATAGTTCATCTTCCAATGCCTGTCTTGGCCATAATGGAAGTACTATCCTTTGTCCTTTCTAGGGTATTTCTTGCCAACCTTTGCCTGACCTGGTCTTTCTTTGCCCTTGCCCTTCTTAAGGGTCTTGCTAGCCTTCCTTTTCTTTTTGGTCTCACCAATATAGAGAACTGGCTTCTCCTTCTTGATGGCACTCTCAGCTTCCCTCAACATATTGAGGAGCTTAGAGAGAGTCACCTCAAACTTGTTCATATTAAAGTTAATAATGAACTGTGAAAAGGAATCCGGTAGGGACTGAAGTATAAGATCAACACATAGGTTATCCTCTAGGACTATCTATATACTTCACAAAGCGAGCGATCTCATCCTCGCTTATCCTTTCCTCCAGCGTGGGCATAATCATGTTAAGGACATATACAATTTTATTTTCCGCGAGAATAATTCTCAAAATGCGAAGCTTTTGGACTAGTGAGGCGGTTAGTATCAAGTATGCCACATAGGGGTTTTGCAAGTGACAAACAAGATATAGCATAAATTAAATAACATGTAGACTTTGCAGAAAATACTAATTAAGATATGAACTTCTATCTTAATGTACTCCCACTATTTTATTAGGGAATCACGTGACACCCTCGACACGTGAGACGGAAATCTCCGACAGACTCCTAGTGGGGATCAGGATCCAATTGACGTCTTAGTGCAACCTCGAGTGACTCGACCAATTACACTAAGCCCAAAAGGTAGGCAACTCTTGCTAATCACAACTCCTTGTGATTCCCGTCATGTTTGGCCTTTGAATCATCGTAGTCTCAAGGGACTCGGTCAACCATGACGTTTAGTTAAGTCATCACCATCATTACAAGATGAGTCTAATTCGATGATATGCCCTCGAGTGACTCGACCAAGCATACCATATTCTCAGGTCATCGGTAACATCTCTATGTCATAGGCAAGAACTCGATCATGTAGATAGGTGAGCCTCGAGGGACTCGACCAACTCAACCTATGTCGTGATTCAATTTCTTCCTATAACAATGGAAGGCCACATGGGTCAATCTTATTACCTCACGCTTATCGACTTAATATTATCGTAGGAGGGGTTTTTTGTATCGTATCGATCCCCTAATATGTCATGTCACACACATACATATTTAATATATATCTACATCGCATGCAAATATATATATACATATATCTAGTAAGTGTATAATACATCACATATGCAAGCCACACCAGATGATCATGAGCCGTCACCTAATATGATTAAGCCCAAGCCAATAGGTCTAATCACTCACAATAGGATCTATGTGTGCATTGGCGCATCTCCATGCCCTGTGATTGTTGATCTCGTCATCATCGGTTCCGTCGGATCGTCATATCACCATGCGTCGTAATCTCCCGCCACGGCGTCGAGGGTCCCGCTGTCACCTCTATGCTCTCGCTGCGCCTCTCCATATAATTACAAATAATCACAGGCACGCAGGCCCAACAATAAATAAGAAAAATGCAGGCTCGCAGGCCCCAATAATAATAATAATCATAATTACACATATCACAACACATGGCTCATGATCATCCATCCACATCATATGTAGGATTACTAGATATATATAATAATTAATTAAACTATTTAATTAATTATTTTTCTGGAAACTAGGACATGATCAGAATTTCCAAAATTATCAAGGGTATTTTAATAATTCTAGATGAGAGGATAGTCTTCAAAATTTCTAGAATTGTCAAGGGTATTTTTGTAATTCTGGATGAGTGGATAGTCCTTGGAATTACCAGAATTGTTGAGGGCATTTACGAAATTCTATACATGAGGACAGTCCTCAGAATTTTTTAAATTTATAGGGGTAGGATCATCCTTTTACCAAAGGATGCCCTAACCCCTTCTGTGTCGCCGCCGTCGCTGCCCCTGCGCAGGCAGCAGTTGCCCTTGCCCGCCGACATTCGCCCCTGCGACCGGCGCTGTGCCCGCAAGCGGCGCCTCTGTGGGCATCGCCCCTCTATGGGCTGGCCGCGGGCAGGCGCTGCCCCTACGGCCTCGTCGTGGGCAAGCAGCCCCTTGCGGGCTGGCCGCTGGCAACGGGGGGTGCTTCTGCCCGCAGGCGACCTTCCTGTTGGTGTCGCGCCCGTAGACGACTGCCCGCTTGCGGGCTGCTGCGCCTGCGGGTGGCCGCCCCTTGTAGGGGGCCTGGCCGTAGCCGGTCGCCCACTTGCAGGGGGGCCCTCGACTGTAGTAGGCAGGCCCTTGCAGTCGGCCTGGCCGTGGGTGGCCGGCCCTACATGGGGGCTGGTCGTGGCTGGTCGCCCCTCCTCCTCGCTGCCTTTGCTACAAAAATGCAGCAAGAACGCGTAGAATGATTCTACACGATTCAATCTCATCACACGCAGTTTAAAACCAATCTTTCGCACGAAAACCTTTGGCTCTAATACCACTGTCGGGAAACCTTAGTGGGTGCATCACATGCGCAGCGAAAATCAAAACAAAAACCAGTTTCCCACGCAGATCAAATCATCGTGCAAAAGATTGGGGTCGCGAGAAAAAATACAAAAACTGATAAAACCACGATGTGAGAGAGATTGATTTTACCTAGGGAGATCATATATATCCCTGTATTCCAGATCCGGGTGGAGAAGATGAAGTAGGTCAAATGTCCTCCTCTCTAGCAGTATCCACACGATGAATCTCTGTAGTGAAACTCCTCCAATATGATCTTGTAACTCTTGCTCAGAGGGAAGGAAGAGAATACGATATGGTGGCTAAAGCTGCCGCCTCTCAACCATGAGTCTCCCCTCCTATTTATAGAGAGTCACCAAAACCCTAGGGCTCCTTCCTTAGTGGGTATTGGATCTTTATCCAATAACCAACTAACCTTGCATTATTGGATCTCTATCCAATAATCTCCTTATGCCTATAATTGGGCCTTAATTAAGGAGCCCATCAACATAGGGTCTCATCTAATGAGAATAGGGGCTAATTGGATCTTCATTCAATCCTCTATTCGCTGAAGCATCCACCATATGTGTGTGACCCTCTAGACCCGATATCGAGCTGGCCATGAGTCACTCCCATCAAAACTCCTTCTGATATAGTGAATTATTATCCCCATAATAATTCACTCGACTCATCGACTATGGACGTACCAGGCCACTACGCCATAGTCCCCAGACGGTACAGGAGGGATCAAATCCATCGGGCCTGTCTATCCATATTTATCATGTATCTATAATCCCTCATCCAAATAATATCCCAGAGACCATATATTGGACATGGTACTGTCAGGTTACACACGGAACCAGTTTGTCTTGCTCTAATCGGATTCTACCAGAGAACTCTTTCTCTCTCAATCTGAATGACCCTAGCTAGGGATTTGTCTGAGCAAGCACATATGAGATATTCCTCTCGTAATACCGAGAGTGGATGACACTCAATTGCCTTCGTAAGTTGGCTACCAATCCCGATAACCAGCTGTACCAGATCTGGAACTTTCTAAACCTATAAGTCTGGCATCAAAGAAAGGAGTACTCATACAAGGCATCCTTGGTGTCTCAAGTCTAAGGACCAGATACACAACTAAGACTATGAAATCGCTGTCTGACATTAGGTATCATTAACCATACAGCATTCCATAAGTGGATCAATCAGTGAACTCATTCTCCAATGAGCACCTATACTATATCCTTAGTGTCTCAACGCAAGTGGCTATGAGACCAGCCACCTCCATCATATAGATGGGTATATAGTACACCGGTCTGTCCGGTTATCTCGATATCCCTCTCGAGTAACCTATGACCGGGATTATTTAGGATCTGTGTTTAAAGGTGAATCGATCTCATTATCATGATCTCATCATGATCTGATTCCCATTGCACAAAACTAAGGACATCACAATATATATGCTACATATAATATAATGTGAGAATATGTCAATATTAATCATAAGCAAAAAGATCACACAGCGTGTCACACGTGCCATCACTCACGTGATTGGCTTGCAGGGTACCTGTAACCAGCACCATATTGTCCCACTAATTTTTTGTCGACATTACCTTTCCATTACTAGTAGATTTCCATTGAGTTTTACTCGAATCTTTGTTATAAACTGCTAGAAAAAATTACATTTATATTGCTAAAATTTTTCGACAAAAAATTCTATCGCTGTACTGTTTGTCATTCTTCTTTTCATAAACCATTAAAACCCTACCAATCTTACTGCCACCAACCACATCATCTTGAGAGCACCCCTCTAGACTTAAGACGCAGCTATCATAGCCACTTCTCAATTTTTACAATCGCCCCAAACAGCAACATAAAACTGTAGCCAAAATAATCGCCTACTACTTCGGTGCTGTGTTTTTGCCAAAAACTCGATGCTATATTTTATTGTCATATTCTCTTCAATACTTTGCATTGATCTAGCTTTAATCATCATCTATTTCTTGCTGTCAAAACCATCATACAGCCCTTGGCATACTGCTAGAATTCTTTCGTCAAAAAACTGTTGTCCCTTGATAAAGAATCCTACAACATTACCCTCCGGCATATCTTGCTCCACCAACACACAAACCTTGCCAAACCATTTGCTACCCCAACAACAACCCTAAACCTTCCTTTCTAGCCTCAAACCATTGCCACTAAAATCCTTTCCAGCCTCCAGAACATCCTCAAACCGCAGTACCAACAATAATGTAAACTGCAAGCTATCAATCCTAAACCGCAACCTTGATTCATCACCCTTTTGGCCACGAATCCTTACCAAACTAGTTGCTGCCATCAACAGTAACCCTAAGCCACCCCTCTAACCCTAAATATCTATCACCAGGCAACCCTATAATAACTCTAAACCACAGCTCCAACAACAACCTTTCAACCCTAAACCGCAGCCATCTACCCTTGATCCACCACATCTTTCGGCTTCCAATCCACCCAACCAGTTCACACTATTGACCAAATAACAAGAGAAGGATCTTGACATTACAGATCTGGAATCTTAAGCCATGACATCAATAGATCTGATCGGTGCCAAGTTTGAGGCATTTAAGATGCGTTTGGAGGACAGACTACGCACTCTCTTCATGGACTTCAGAATTGGAAATCTCTAAGCCCGACAAAATTGCAGCAAGGTGAAAGTTCAGAGAGGCCTCCAAAAAGGAAGAATGAGTCACTAATTTGATGCAGCCATGCATGAGGGTAGCTCCCTCGATGGGACGAGGGAGACCCGATAGGATAACTCTCGCACACCAAACGCTATTTCTGCTATAACGAAACACTTGAGGCTTCCATGGTGGACATCACTGTCATCCACCTTGAAGGAGATGCAATTTTGTGGTACAATTGGCTTGAATAAACCCAAGGAGTCTCGACTATTGGGAAAACCTCATCGGGAGCATCATATGCACAGCGAAAATTAAAACAAAAAATCAGTTTTCCAAGCAGATCAAATCATTATGCAAAATATTAGGGTTGCGAGAAAAATACAAAAATCAAAAAATCGTGAAGCGTGAGAGATTGATTTTACCTAGGGAGATCATATATCCCTATATTTTCAGATCCGGATGAAGAGGATGAAGGAAGTCAAGTGTCCTCCTCTGAACGGTATCTACACGATGGATCTCTGCAGTGAAACTCCTCCAATATGATCTCGCAACTCTTGCGTACATGGAGGGAGGAGAATAGGAAGGGGAGGCCAAAGCTGCAGCCTATCAACCATGAGTCTTCCCTCCTATTTATAAAGAGCTACCAAAAACCCTAGGGCTCCTACCTTAGTGGGTATTAGATCTCCATCCAATAACCCACTAATATTATATTATTGTATCTCTATCCAATAATCTCCTTAGGCCTCTAATTGGGCCTTAAGCAAGGAGCTCATCAGCATAAGGTCTCATCTAATGAGAATAGGGGCTAATAGGATCTTCATCCTATCCTCTATTCGCTGAAGCATCCGCCATATGTGTGTGACCCTCTAAGCCCGATACCGAGCTGGCCATGAGTCGCTTCCATCAAAACTCCTAATATAGTGAATTATTATTCCCATAATAATTCATCGACTCATCGACTATGGACGTACTAGGCCACTACACCATAGTCCTCATATGGTACAGGGGGGATCGAATCCATCGGACCTATCTGTCCATAATTACCGTGTATCTATAATCTCTCATCCAACTAATATCCCAGAGACTGTATATTGGACATGGTACTGTCAGGTCACATACAGAATCAGTTTGTCTTGCTCTAATCAGATTCTACCAGAGAACTCTTTCTCTCTTAATTCGAATGACCCTAGCCAGGGATTTATCTGAGCAAGCACATATGAGATATTCATCTCATGATACCGAGAGTGGATAATCTTCTATTGACACTCAATTGCCTTCGTAAGGTTGGCTACCAATCTCGATAACCAGTTGTACCATATCTGAAACTTTCCAATCCTATAAATCTGATGTCAAAGAAAGGAGTACTCATATAAGGCATCTTTGGTGTCTCAAGTAAAAGGACCAGATACATAACTGAGACTATGAAATTGATGTCTGACATTAGGTATCATCAACTATGCAGCATTCCATAAGCGGATCAATCAATGAAATCATTCTCCAATGAGCACCTGTACTATATCCTTAGTGTATCCACACAAGTTACTATGAGACCAGCCACCTCCATCATATAGACAGGTATATACTACATCAATCTATCTGGTTATCTTGATATCCCTCTCGAGTAACCTATGACCGAGATTATTTAGGATCTGTGTTTAAAGGTGAATTGATCTCATTATCGTGATCTCTTTACGATCTGATTCCCATTGCACAGAACCAAGGACATCACAATATATATGCTACAGACAATATAATATGAGAATATGCCAATATTAATCATAAGCAAAAAGATCACACAACGTGTCACACGTGCTATCACTCGCGTGAGTAGCTTGCAGGGCACTTGTAACCAGCACTGACGTGGATATAATTCAAAAGTGGGTTGCTGAATCACTTTGGACTGACCGAGTATGAGAACATCGATGGACAACTTACGTGTTGAATCTCAGATTTTGATGATAAAATCAATTGATGGGTTTTATGATCTAATTTATGTGTTAGAAAAATGATGCAGGATTAACTACGATGATAAAAAGGTATTATAATCAAATGTTGGGCCAAAGTCAAGTTCAGGCATCGGGCCGAGGTTCGGACGATGCAGTGGGAGCTCGCCGAGAGTTTGCTGGAGGTCAACCAAGGTTTGGACGATGTTGTCGGGTGCTCGCCGAGAGCTTACTAAAGATTTGCTAGGAAGTTCGTCGGGTGTTCGCCGATAGGTTGTTAGGAGCTCGTCGGAAGTTCGCCGAAAGGATGTTGGGAGTTCATGAGGAGTTCACCGAAGGGAATCGGGAGCTCACCGGGGTTTCACTAAAAGGATGTCGGGAGTTCATCGAGAGTTCATGGAGAGATCAAATGACAGTCGGACAATGAAGATTGTGTGTTAAGTGTCGTAGTTAGCATCATAATGAGAGTTAGTTTTACTAACTCAATTAAGAGGTCATTAAGCCTTAATTGAGGCTGATTTGGACTTACTAGAAAAGTCATTTCAGTAACCAAAGGTTATGTAAGGTACGATATTCGAAGACATAGTCTCTGAGAAGACATAGTCTCCAAGACAACACAATCTCCTAGAAGACACAGTCTCCTACAAGACATAGTCTTCTAGAATTTTGGCTCCATTCTTGAAGCCATTGGGGCCTATGAATACCCCACCCATTCTTGCTTGAGGATGAAAGAATCAAGAGTGAAAAACTTATGAAAATGCTGTTGTAATTCCTTGAGAGCTCCCCCCTCATTTCTTCTTATGTAGTTTTTGTTTAAGGGAGAGCTGAGAGAATTGTAAAGGTTATCCCTTGAACTTAAAAAAGAAGAATAGTGCTGTAAGAGGGGGTGTTTGATCTTCGCCCATTGAAAAAGATAAGGAGTGGAAGTTGGTGGCCTCGAGTGAAGAGGAATCGGGAGTGGACGTAGGTCAAGAGGACCAAACCACTATAAAAATCTGATGTGCATCTCTTTCTTGCCTTTCATTACTATTGCTCTTGGATTTAATTTCTTATAAACTTGTTCCAAGTTAAAGCACTTTCAATATTGGTTTTCTTTGAACGAAAAGGTTTTTAAATCGAAGTTTTTCACTTAGCATTAATTCACTCCCCCCCTCTCTTAGTGCCAACTCGATCATAACAGTTGGTGTCAGAGCCACGTTATACTCCATTAGATTAACACCCAAGTGAGTTGATAGCTTCTTTTGGCATTAACGACGGTCAATGCATCATATGTACTCCTATGTTTAATGAGACGCACTACACTTTTTGGAAAACTAGAATGCAGATTTTTTTAATTTTGTTGGATTTTGATTTGTGGAATATCATTGAAAATGGATTTCATAAGTCATCCAATCCTATAAATAATAGGAATGATAATGAAAGACATGTTTTCATTAAATGCCAAAGCTATGAAAGCTTTATTTTACGCTTTAGATAAAAACGAATTTAATCAGGTTTCTACTTGTGATTCGGCTTATGATATATGAGATACTTTAGAAATCACATACGAAAGCACAACTAAACTAAAGGAATAAAAAACATATAAAATAACTTGCAACAATAAACTCGAAGAACACATTCCAAAGAATAGGAAAGACATTGCCTTGAAAACTAAAGATGAACACATTCCAAAGAACAGGAAGGACTTGGCATTGAGAACAACAGATGACTCCTCGAGTAATATATTAAGTGAGAGAATTATGAGTTTGAACTTATGATCAAAGAACCAAATAAATTAATAAAAATAAACAAAAAACATAAAAGTGAACTTAAAATATACATAACTTCTTGCTATGAATACAAGAAGCTGAGGCACTACGAAGATCAAGAAGACAACAAAGAAGTGGAGAATCTTATGATTATGGCTATCGACAATAAGGTAAGTGATTCTTTCGAGGTCTTCTTTACTTTTGATGAATTGTTAAATGCATTTCATGAACTATTTGATGAATTTAAAAAGCTTAGCAAAAGTTATAAATTACTTAAGAAGGAACATGCATTACTTGCTAGTGAAATTGAAAACATGTATGAAGCATCAATATTATGCATTTCTTGCTATAGATGTGAGTCATTAAAGGTAATTAAAAAGGAAAACGTTATACTATAACAAACTTTAGAAAAGTTTGAAATAGGTAATAAATCTCTAAATGTGATCCTTGCCAATAAGGATCATATTTATAAGAAAGAAAGTATTGACTTTCTGGGTAATAATCAATAAAATCCAACTATCTTCATAAGAGGACCCACATTACATTCTTCACCCAAGAACAAATTTAATTTTTGTGATAGATGTGGATACTTTGCCTATAGTTGTCTATTTAAAAAGTATAGTACACATAAGTTGATTTGGGTTCCTAAAGGAACCATTAACAACCCAATGCCTTTAGTTAAATTAGATAAAGCTTTTTATGAGGGACATAAAGTCAAATGGGTACTTAAATCAAAACCCCCTCTCTTGTTGGTTTATCTCCTAACAAATATTAGGAGCACTAAATGGTGTCTTGATAGTGGATGCTCAAGGGACATGACTTGAGATCTAAATCATTTTTCAAACTCACTAGCCTAAACAACAATAATAAAAAATTATTAGAATTAAAATGATTGATAGTAAATATTTTTATAGTTCATGAATATATTTCAATGATGCATGACTTATGCATACTAGTACAAAAATAAACTACAATAAAGAACCTTAGTTATTTTTAATGGACAATTATCTATGTTGAAATTTTTTGGAAAAGAGACCTTGATGATATTATATTGGTTGATTTAAATGTAAATGCTAATATTGAATGATTGACTTGTAAAGGTTCAACGTGTTAAATCTCTGATTTTGATGATGAAATCAATTGATGAGTTATTGGTCTAACATATGTTGTTAGAGTTGATTGATACAAGATTAACTATGATAGATTACAATCAGAAGTTTGACCAAAGTCAAGTCCAAGCATCGGGCTAGAATCAGGACAATGCGGTTGGGAGCTCGCTTGGAGTGTGTCGGGAGCTCGTCGAGAGTGTCGGAAGCTTGTTAGGATGGCGTAATGGAGTTTGCCGAAAGAAGACCAAGACTCACCAGAAGATTATCGAGGGTAGCCGAAAAGCTTGCCGGGAGTTGGGAAGGTTTTCAAGTGGACTTGTTGGTCATGATCTTAATTATAATTAGCATCGTGCAGGTCTAACTATGATAGGAGTAATTGAGTTACAACCAGATGATGGGCCAAGATCAAGCTTGGGTATCGGGCCAAGTTTGGACTATGCAGTGGGACCTCGCCAGGAGTTCACTAGGAGATTCACCGAAGGGATCGGAAAGCTCATGGGAACACACTAGGAGATCATCGAAAGAAGACCAGAAGACTCGTCGGAGGCTGTCGGATTGGCGAGGGTTAGGTCTTGGTTTAGCTTGTTGGTCATTAAAAGTTGTAATCTTTAAGTCGTAGTTAGAGATTGAGTCCTAATTGAGTTGGATTTGGATGAAATCCAAATCAACTCAACGAGACAACCAAATCCACTACGAGGTTTGGTTGAGCTTAGGTTGAGCTCATTTAGTTGACCAAAGAATTGGTCAACATCAGGTTCAAGCCAAAATTTGAAAAGTGGAAGGAACCACTTTTCCGGAGATTTCAGTGGGTAAACCGCCAGTGAGTGACGGTTGGACAGCCCGTACCCTGGAAACAGGGTGGCTGCCAGCGACTGAACTACCTAGGTCATTGGCTGAACCACCCGTACCTGATTACCGAGCGATTGATGACGGGTAAATCACGCAGGCTGGGTGGCTGAACCGCCCATACGTAGGATTCTGGGTGCTTTCGACGGTTGACTCGCCCAGGCCTATGGCTGAACTACCCGTACTTGGATTTTATAGGTATGTTTGAATTTTTGGCTCCAATTTCTGAAGTCATTTGGGGCCTATAAATACCTCAAGTTTTTTTACATTCCATACAAGAATTTAGGGGATAAAAATTCTGTGAAATAATTGTGTAGATTGTAAGAAAAAGGAAAGAGGTAAGAGAGTGATCAAAGAGTTATAATCTTATCTCCCTTGTAAGCAAAGTGTAAGGGTTTGGTCTTCACCCAAAGAAGATCGGTAGTGGATGCCAGTTTGCCTCAATGAGGAGGACTAGGGAGTGGATGTAGACCCGTTAGTATCGTACCACTATAAAACTTATGAGTTTTTCATTTATTTTCTTTGCTTACTGTATTGACGCTTCCGAGTTCGTTTACTCTTTGAAAGTAAGGTTTCCACGTCAAACACTTCCTATCTTGCTTATTTTTTAGGTTTCCATGAAATTGCTTATTTTTTAGATTTCCTTGCTCTTTCTTAAGTAATTTATAAGCAAGTAACTTAGCAGTCTTCTTTGAATCATTCACTTATTACGAAAAGCTTTGGATCTTCCTATCTTGCTTAAAGATAAAAAGTTTTTATTTGCATTAATTCACCCGCCCCACACCCTCCACCCTCTCCACCCCCCCCCCCCCCCCAGTACCAATTGATCTTAACAATTGGTAGCAAAATCATATTTTTCTCATTTGGTTTAACACCCAAGAGAAATGGCTCTTTTTAGCATTAACGATAGTCAATGTATCACAAGTTGTCCTATGTTTAATGGGACGGACTACACATCTTGGAAAATATGAATGCGTATCTTTTTTATTTTGATAGATCTTGATTTGTGGTGTATTATTGAAAAAGGTTTTCAGAAGTCATTCAATCCAACAAATGATTGGAATGATTATGAAAAATAAATATTTTCATTGAATGCAAACGCTATGAATGCCTTATATTGTGCACATGATAAAAATAAATTTGATCGGGTTTCTTGTTTTGATTCGGCCTTCGATATATGGCATACATTAGAAACGGTAAATGAAAGTACAACTATCTAAATGAATCATTAAATAAAAATACTTCTATAAATAAATTTTAAGAACACCTTCCAAAGAATAGGAAAGAATTTAAACTGAGAACATAGGACTCCTCGAGTGAAATCTCGATTGAATGAGGACTTTTAACCCTTGACAAATGAACCGGATAAATTAATAAATATGAACCTTAAAAATGATCTAAAACCTCTTGTTATGAATGCAAGAAGTCGAGGAGTTCTAAAGATAAAATGTACAACCAAGAAGTGGAGAACCTTGCTCTTATGGCCATCGACGATGAGGCTAGTAATTCATTAAGCATTTCTTTTTCGGAATTATTAAACATGTTCCATGATTTGTTTGATGAGTTTAAAAAACTTAGTAAATCTTTTAAGTCACTTAAAAATAAACATAATTTGTTAGTTGATAAAGTTGATGAAATGCATGAGTTATTAGCATCATATAATCCTAGTTCTAAATGTGAAATGCTAGACAACATTAAAAGAGAAAATATCATTAGAAAAATTTAAAATTGGGAACAAATCCCTAAATATAATCCTTGCCAATAAGGGTCATATTAATAAAAGAAATGACATAGACTTTGTTGGAAATATTTAACAAAAGCCAATCATGTTTGTTACCACCAAAAATAAAATATAATTTTTGTGGTAGATTAAGACATAAAGCCAATAAATGTCTATTTAAAAAATATAATCCTTACAAGTTAGTTTGAGTTTCTAAGGGAACAATAAACTACCAAGAACCATTAGATAAGAAAGACAAAGTTCTTCGTATAGGTCCCAATGTAAAATGGGTACTTAAATCTTTCTTATAAATTTGTCTCATAACATGGCTAGGAGCACTAAATAATTGTTTTAAAATAGATGCTCAAGCCATTTGACTTGAGATCTAATTTACTTATCATGCTCTCTAGCCAAAATGTCAAAAATAAGAAAAATTATTTAAATCAAGATGTTTGAAATTTAATGATCTTTTTTCTATTATAACAAATCTTTTTATTAAAAATAGTTCATGATTGCATAATTAATCTTGATAATGCATAGCTAGAGCATACTAGTATGAAAATGAACTAGAACCAAAGAACCTTATTTATTAAAAAATATGTTAAAATTTACATAAATGATATTTTGATGATAATTGAATAATAAGTTTAAAATTATTAGCTTGGATGTTGGTTTAAATGTAAAGACTATTGTTAAATGGTCCGAATATTGATAAAATCTATGGAATGATTAGTTTGAATATTACATTGATTGAAATGCTATGATAATTAAATGATTATATTGAATGTTAGAATTTGAGCATAGAAAATATATATACTTCATTTTTAGGTATTATTGAAAATGAGTTTGTCAACTCCTTGCACTATATATAAAAAGTTAGACTCATTTAGAAGTTGAAATTGAGATAGGTTGAAATTTTGCTTTAAAGATGGTTTATCATTTTGATGTGTTATAGCAATGGCCTTGACAAATTCTTCTAGAATGAAAATTGACTTTCGATCTTAACCAAAAATTCATTGACCATTCTTGAAAAAAATGGATGTTGTATCATGATTGATGATATTTAAAATTTTTATATGATACCAAGAAGATGAATATTTAAAAATTTTGTCATGTATGATATCATGTATGATTAAATTATGAAAAATTATCAAAATGCTTCAATTCAAAAGTGATGGTGCTTTTAGAATCAAGTTTGTTTTATTTATCCTATGGCATATATATAGGAGGAGTTAAGGTTAACTCCTGTCATCAATTGGTTGTCATCATCAAAATGAGGGTGATTGTTGAATCTAGAATTTTGATGATGAAATCAATTGATGAGTTTTATAATCTAATTTGTGCGTTAGAAAAAGTGATGCAGGATTAATTACAATGATAAAACGGCATTACAATCAGATATTGGGCCGGAGTCAAGTTCGGGCATCGGGCCAAGGTTCGGACGACGCAGTGGGAGCTTGCCAAAGGTCAACCAAGGTACGGACGATGTTGTCGGGAGCTTGCCAAGAGCTCACCAAAGGTTTACCGGGAAGTTCATCAGGAGTTTGCCGACAGGTTGTCGAGATCTCGTCGAGAGTTCATCAAAAGGATGTTGGGAGTTCGTCGGGAGTTTGCCAAAGGGAATCAGGAGTTTATCGGGGGTTCACCAAAGGGAGGCAAGGAGTTCACCGGGAGTTCGTTGAGAGATCAATTGACAGTCGGACAATGAAGATTGTGTATTAAGTGTCGTAGTTAGCATCATAATGAGAGTTAGTTTTCCTAACTTAATTAAAATGATTTGGACTTACTAGAAAATTCATTTCAGTAACCCAAGGTTATGCAAGGCACGGTATTTGAAGACACAGTCTTCAAGAAGACACGATCTTCTAGAAGACAATCTTTGAAAAAATACAGTCTCAAAGAAGACAGTCTCCTGGAAGACAGTCTTTGAGAATTTTGGCTCAATTCTTGATGTCATTTGGGGCCTATAAATACCCTACCGATTCTTGCTTGAGGGTGCATCAAGAGTGAAAAACTTATGAAAACACTATTATAATTCCTTGAGCTCCCCCTTATTTCTTCTTATGCAGTTTTTATTTAAGGGAGAGCCAAGAGAATTTATAAAGGTTATCTCCTGAACCTATAAAAGAAGAATAAAGCTGTAAGAGGGGTGTTTGATCTTCACCCAGTGAAAAAGATCAGGAGTTGAAGTCAGTGGCCTCGAGTGAAGAGGAATCAGGAGTGGATGCAGGTCAAGGGGACTAAACCACTATAAAAATATGGTGTGCATCTCTTTCTTGCCTTTCATTACTATTGCTCTTGGATTTAATTACTTATTAACTAGTTCAAAGTTAAAGCACATTCAATATCAGCTTTCTTTAAATGAAAAGTTTTACAAATTAAAGTCCCCCACGCCCCACCCCACCCCTGCCCCTACCCCGCCCCCGCCCCCCTCCCCTCTTAGTGCCAACTTGATCCTAACATTGTGAAGATCCGACAAACCTCCACGATCTATTAATACCAGACTAGGTTTGAGAGATTATATAACCTCGCTCGTGATTAGTCTGACAAATAATCATTAGGGACATTTATCGAATGACTCAAGCCAGAAATAATATGAGAAGTTAAAGCGCGGCAGCCCCGCACCTTGATTGCTGCAATCTCCTTCGCTTGAATCCAAGAGGAGCGGCTCAACTAAGACACTCAGAGGACAAGGACCACTCCTAGACTAACAATATATAAACCTTCAGCACCCCCTGCTCCCAACCATCCTTCGCTACCAAAGAAATTGACGGGAGATGAACTTCATGATAGATCAACGAAGGGCCTTTGTTGGTATTGTGACGAACCGTGGAGCCGTGATCATAGCTGCAAATTGAGGAGGAGATCCATGAGAAATGATGAGGAGGTCACGGATGAAGAATAGTAGCCGGTCGATGGTATAATGCATGCTCTTGCCGGCTATGCGAACCCATAGACGATGAAAGTGGGAGGACTACTTAAACAACAATCAATCACTATCCTCATAGATATCGGGAGCACCAATAACTTCATAAATAGTAAGGTCACTACTCGGATGGCACTTCATATTAAGGATTGTAGCAGGTTTGATGTTAAGGTCGCTGATGGCCGAATTTTGAAGTGCTCGAGGTGAAATTATTTCTTCAGGACCAAAGGCTCATTACTGATTTTTTCCTCCTCCTGCTCAATGATTATGAGGTCGTGCTTAGCTTTGAATGGTTGTCCACTCTAGGTGATGTTTCCTAAAATTTTTCCAAATTTATCATGAAATTTTTTAGCCATGGGAAATAGGTGATCCTACACGGGAAATGTGAGAGCAACATGACGACAGTTTCAACGTAGTGAATGGAGAAAGTCTTGCATAAAGTGAACGGCTTTCTAATGCAACTCTAGCAGCAACCTATGGGGGAGCAAACAAACATTGAAGACTCAAACCTTCTCCAATTGCTTGTTAAATTTTCAAATGTCTTCACTATTGGGAAACCTCAACAGGAGCATCACATGCGCAACGAAAATCAAAACAAATAATCAGTTTCTCACGGAGATCGAATCGACATGCAAAAGATTGCAGTCACAAGAAAAACTCAAAAACCAAAAGATCATGATGTGTGAGAGATTAAATTTATCTATGGATATCGTATATCCCTGTATTTCCATATCTAGATGGAGAGGATGAAGGAGTTCAAGCGTCCTCCTCTCTAGCGGTATCCTCATGATGGATCTCTGTAGTGAAACTCCTCCAATCTAATCTCATAACTCTTGCACAGAGACAGGGAGGAGAATATGAGGCGGTGGCTAAAGTTGTAGCCTATCAACCATGAGTCTCCCCTCCTATTTATAGAGGGCCACCAAAAATCCTAGGGCTCCTACCTTAGTGGGTATTGGATCTTCATCCAATTACCTATTAACATTATATTATTGGATCTCTATCTAATAATCTCTTTAGGCTTCTAATTGGGCCTCAACCAAGGAGCCCATCTGCATAAGGTCTAATCTAATGAGAATATCGGCCAATTGGATCTCCATCCAATCCTCTATTCATTGAAGCATCCACCATATGTGTGTAACCCTCTAGGCCCGATATCAAGCTGACCGTGAGTTATTCCCATCAGAACTCCTTCTAATATATTGAATTATTATCTCCATAATAATTCACTCAACTCATCGACTATGGACGTACTAGGCCACTATGTCATAGTCTCCAGATGGTACAGGGGGGATTGAATCCATCGGACCCGTCTATCCACAGTTACCGTGTATCTATAATCCCTCATCCAACTAATATTCAGAGACCTATATTGGATATAGTACTATCAGGTCACATACGAAATCAGTTTATCTTGCTCTAATCAGATTCTACTAAAGAACTCTTTCTCTCTCAATCCGAATGACCCTGGCCAGAGATTTGTCTAAATAAGCACATATGGTATATTCCTCCCATGATACCGAGAGTAGATGATCCTCTTTTAACACTTAATTACCTTTGTAAGGTTGGCTACCAATCCCGATAACCAATTATACCAGATCTAGAACTTTCCAAACCTGTAAGTCTGACGTCAAAGAAATGAGTACTCAAACAAAGCATCCTTGATATCTCAAGTCAAAGGACCAGATACACAACTAGGACTTTGGAACCGATGTTTGACATTTGGTATCATCAACCATACAACATTCCATAAGCGGATCAATTAGTGAACTCATTCTCCAATGAGCACCTGTACTATATCCTTAGTGTCTTCACACAAGTGGCTATGAGACCAGTCATCTTCATCATATGGACGGGTATATAGTATACCGATCTATCCGATTATCTCAATGTCCCTCTCGAGTAACCTATGACCGAGATTATTTAGGATCTGTGTTTAAAGGTGAATCGATCTCATTATCGTGTTCTCATCACGATCTGATTCCCATTGCACAGAACTAAGGACATCACAATATATATGCTATAGATAATATAATGTGAGAATATGCTAATATTAATCATAAGAAAAAGATAATGTCGTGTGTCACATGTGCCATCACTCACGTGATTGGCTTGTAGGGCACTTGTAACTAGCAATCTCCCACTTGACCTAAAGCCAATCACCTATGTGTATGATCCCCATCTGATCCCTATGACGCTCAAATACAATC
Source organism: Ensete ventricosum (assembly GCA_029747655.1). Taxonomy (NCBI): domain Eukaryota; kingdom Viridiplantae; phylum Streptophyta; class Magnoliopsida; order Zingiberales; family Musaceae; genus Ensete; species Ensete ventricosum. The sequence continues at coordinate 43,823,503 of JAQQAF010000001.1, forward strand.
TGAGCCAGCGGCTTCGTTAATGGATCTGTAATGTTATCTTCGGATGAAACTCTTTCCATTGCTATATCTTTATGGGCTATGATCTCTCTAATCAAATGGAAATTTCTCAGAATATGCTTAGACTTTTGATGAGACTTGGGTTCCTTCGCTTAAGTGATCCCCCCATTATTCTCATAATATACGAGAATCGGCTCTACGTTACATGGTATAACTCCCAAATCTCTAATGAACTTCTTCATCCACACCCCTTCTTTTACTGTTTCTGTTGTAGCAATATATTCTACCTCTGTGGTCCAGTTAGTAATAGTATCTTACTTGGAACTCTTCCAACTTACTGCTCCTCCATTCAGGGTGAAAACATACTCTGAGTTTGACTTGCTATCAACAATGTCATATTGGAAACTCGAGTCCATGTAGCCCTCAGCTTGGAGGCTACCTCCTACATATACCAATAAAAGATCCTTAGTCATTCTCAAATACTTAAAGATACACTTTACTGTCTTCTAGTGTTCTAAACCTGGATCTGCCTAATACCTGCTCGTGACACCCAGAGCATGTGCTATATCAGGCCTGGTACATAGCATAACATACATGATAATCCTATTGCCGAGGCATAAGGTATCTTATCCATGTTTGCCCTTTCTTCAAGAGTCTTTGGGGACACACTCCTAAAAAGTGATATTTTATGTCTCATCGGTATGAGACCTCTCTTAGAATTCTCCATACCAAACCTTCTGACAATAGAGTCTATACCTAGACTGGGATAAACCAAGCATCTTCTTAGACCTATCTTTATAGATTTGGATCCCCAAAATATAGGATGCTTCCCCTAAATCCTTCCTGGAGAACTTTCTAGATAGCCAAGTATTTACTGTAAAGAGCATTCATACATCATTCTCAATGATTAGGATGTCATCCACATATAATACTAAGAAGGTGATAGCCCTCTCACTTACCTTTCTGTATACACAAGGCTCATCTTCATTCTTAACGAAGTCATAAGATCTGATCATCTCATCAAATCTTATGTTACAACGTTGGAAAGCTTGCTTTATATCATAAATGAACTTGAGCAACCTGCACACTTTATCTAGACTCTCTCTGAATACGAATCTCTCTGGCTATATTAGATACACCTCCTCCTCGAGGTTACCATTGAGGAATGTCATTTTGACATCCATCTGCCAGATCTCATAGTCATAGTATGCCGCAATGGTCAAAAGAATTCTAATGGACTTAAGCATAGTTATAGATGAAAAGGTTTCGTCATAGTCAACTCCTTGTCTTTGACAATATCCTTTAGCTACTAGCTTTGCCTTATAGGTTTCCACCTTTCCATCTACTCTGATCTTCTTTTTGAAGATCCACTTACAGCCGATGGGTACAATACCCTCAGGTGCATCTATAAGGTTCCAAACCTTGTTAGAGTACATAGAATCCATCTCAGAATTCATAGCTTCTTGCCACTTCTCAGAGTCTATACTCATAATAGCCTCCTCATAGGTCTGAGGATCAACATCCTAAGAGTCCTCTCCACTGATATGTCTTACATATATTTCAGGAGGGTAAGATACTCTATTAGACCTACACAAAGTTGAAATTTATGTGTTAGGTACATGAACAGACTCGGGCTCTAGAATGGTGCTTGAGCTATGTTCTTCAACCTCGCTCAATTCTATCTCACTCCTACTGTTTCCACCAAGAATGTATTCCTTCTCAAGGAACATAGCTCTCTTGGCAACAAAGACTTTTCGGTCCTCGTGATGATAGAAATAATACCTAAAGTCTTCTTAGGGTATCCCACGAACGTCCACTATTCCGTCCTTGATTCTAACTTGTAGGGGTTGTCTTATAACGTGGGTAGGATAGTCCCAAATCTTAACCACCTTAAGATCGGGCTTCTTTCCTTTCCATATCTCATATGGTGTAGACACTACCGACTTTGATGGAACTCTATCAGAAGGTAAGTTGTGGTCTCTAGGGCGTACCCCTAGAATGAGATGGGTAGGTCAGCGAAACTCATCATGAACGACACCATGTCTAACAACGTGTGATTCCTCCTTTCTGATATACCATTGAGCTGAGGTGTATAAGGAGGTGTCCATTGGGATAGAATCCCATTGTCCCTGAGGAAATGGGTGAACTCCGTACTCAAGTACTCTCCTCCTCGATCTGATTGAAGAGTCTTAATACACTTTCCAATTTGGTTCTCCACCTCATTCTTATATTCCTTGAATTACTCAAAGGCCACAGATTTGTACTTCATCAAGTACATGTGCCCATACCTAGAAAAATCATCAGTGAATATAATGAAGTATGAGTAACCACCTATAGCCTGAGTCGACATGGGACCACATACATCACTATGTATGAGTTCCAATAACTCAATGACTCTTTCTCCAGTTCCACTAGAAGGAGAGTTGGTCATCTTCCCACGAATGTAAGGTTTGCAAGTTGCGTATGACTCATAATTAAATGGATCTAAGTATATATCTTTCAGTAACTTTTGAATCATTCCCTCATGTATATGACCTAGCCTACAATGCCATAGGTATGCATTATTCACCTAATCTCTTTTCTTCTTAGACATATTTATATTCATGATGTGTGGAGAAGTGTCTAACACATATAAGTCATTTATAAGGGTCCCTCTAGTGATGATATCATAATCCATAATTATTGAACAACTATTATTCTAAAAAACTAATTTATATCCACTAATTGTTAAATAAGAGATAGAAATAATATTTTTGATAACGGAAGGGACAAAATATCATGCATCTAATGTAATAATAGCTACACTAGGCAGATATAGGATGACCTACCCAATAGCAATTGCAGCAACTCTTGCTCCATTGCGCATCTTGAGGTCCATCTCGCCTCTAGTTAGTCTCTTAGGTCTTGCCAGAACGTAAAATGAATTGCAAATATGATAAACACTCCCGGTATCCAATACCCATGTGTTCTCATGAAAATCTGATAAGTGAAGACTGATCATGAATATACCTTAAGCTTCTCCAAGCTTTAGTTTTGCCTTCTCAGCAAGGTAGTCCTTATAGCTCCTCTTCCAATGCCCATCTTGGCTGCAGTAGAAGCACTGTCCTTTGTCCTTTGCCGAGTCTTTCTTGGCAACTTTCGCCTGACCCGGTCTTCCTTTGCCCTTGCCCTTCTTAAGGATCTTGTTGGCCTTCGTTTTCTTTTTGGTCTCACCAATATAGAGAACTGGCTTCTCCTTCTTGATGGCACTCTTAGCTTCCCTCAACATATTAAAGAACTCAGGTAGAGTCACCTCAAACTTGTTCATATTAAAGTTAATAATGAACTGTGAAAAAGAATCTGGTAGGGACTGAAGTATAAGATCAACATACAGGTTATCCTTTATGACTCTCTTTATACTTCACAAAGCGAGTGATCTCATCCTCGCTTGTCCTTTCCTTAAGTGTGGGCACAATCGTATTAAGAATATATACGATTTTCTCTTTCGTGAGAACAATTCTCAAATTATGGAGCCTTTGGACCAATGAGGCAGTTGGCATCAAGTATGTCACATAGGGGTTTTGCAAGTGATAAAATAAGATATAGCATAAAAAAATAACATACAGACTTTACAGAAAATACTAATTAAAATATAGACTTCTATCTTAATGTACTATCACTATTTTCCTAGCGAATCACACGACACCCTCGACATGTGAGATGGAAGTCTCCGACAGACTCCTAGTGGGGATCGGGATCCAATCGGCGTTTTACTGCAACCTCGAGGGATTCGACCAATTACACTAAGCCCAAAAGGTAGGCAACTCTTGTCAATCATAACTCCTTATTATTTTCGTCATGTTCGGCCTCCGAATCATTATGGTCTCGACTGCTCGACCAACCATGAAGTTCAGTTAAGTCATCACCATCATTACAAAATGAGTATGATTCGATAGATATGCTCTCGATTGCTCGACCAAGTCATACAATATCCTCAAGTCACAGGTGACATCTATATGTCGTAGGCAAGAACTCAATCACGTAGATAGGTGAGCCTCGAGTGACTCGACCAACTCAACCTATGTCGTGATTCAATTTCTTCCTATAACGATGGAAGGCCACGTAGGTCATCAATTTTATTGCCTCACGCTTACCGACTTAATATTATCGTATGAGGGGTTTTGGTTTTGTATCAGTCTCCTGATATGTCATGTCATACACATACATATTTAATACATATCTACATCGTATGTAAATATATATAGATACATATATCTAGTAGGTGTATAACACATCATATATATAAGCCACACCGAATGATTATAAGCCATTACATAATATGATTAAGTCCGAGCTAATAGGCCTAATCACTCACAATAGGATCTCGTGTGCATCGGCGCATCTTCATGCCCTATGATTGTTGATCTCGTCATCATCGGTCCGTCAGATCGTCACATCACCATGCGTCGTGATCTCCCGCCACGGCATCGTGGGTCCCGTTGTCAGCTCCACGCTCCCGTTGTGCCTCTCCATGTAATTACAAATAATCATAAGCACGCAGGCCCAACAATAAACGAGAAAAATATAGGCTCACAGGCCCCAATAATAATAATAATAATCATCATCATCATCATAATTACACAGATCACAACACATGGCTCATGATCATCCATCCACATCATACATCATATGTACATCTCATCATATATAGGATTACTAGATATATAATTCATTAAACTATTTAATTAATTATTTTTTTAGAAATCAGAATATGCTTAAAATTTTTATAATTATCAAGGGTATTTTAATAATTTTGGATGAGAGGACAATCCTTAAAATTTCTAAAATTATTGAGGGTATTTAGGAAATTCTATACACGAGGACAATCCTCAAAATTTTCTGAATTCAGAGGGGCAGGATCATCCTTTTCTCAAAAGGATTAACCTAACCCTTCTTGGCCCCTCTGCCCCGTCGCTGCCCTTGTGCGGGCGACAGCACTGTGCGCCATTGACAGCCGCCGTGTCCATGGGCGGCTACCCCTGCGGCAAGTGCCACCGCCCTCGGGTGGCACCATGCGGGCAGGCGGGCGCTGTGCCTGCAGGCGGTGCCTCTGTGGGAGCCGCCCCTCTGCAGGTTGGCCGCGGATACTACCCTTGCGACCTGGTCACTGATAAGCGCCGCCCCTTGTGGGCAGGCCACGGGAAGGTGCTGCCCCTACAGGTTGGCATGGGCGAGCGCCGCCCCTTGCAGGCAGGCCGCGGGCAAGCGCCACCCTTGTAGCATGGCCGGGGGCAGCCACCCTGGTCGCTTGCGGCTACCCCTGTAGGGGCCTGGCCATAGTCGGCAACCCTTGCATAGGGCTTGGCTATGGCCGGTTGCCCCTTTCCTTGCTGCTTTTGTTGTAAAAACATAACAAGAACGCGTAGAACGATTCTATATGATTCGATCTCATCACACGTAGTTTAAAACTAATATTTCACATGAAAACCTTGGCTTTGATACCACTGTTGAAAAACCTCAACAGGAGCATCACATGTGCAGCATAAATCAAAACAAAAAAGCGGTTTCCCATGCAGATCAAATCATCGTGCAAAAGATTGGGGTTACGTGAAAAACACAAAAACTGAAAAATCACGATGCTTGAGAGATTGATTTTACCTAGGGAGATCGTATATCCCTATATTTCTAGATCTGGATGGAGTGGATGAAGGAATCAAGCGTCCTCCACTCTAGTGGTATCTACACGATGGATCTCTGTAGCGAAACTCCTCTAATCTGATCTCGCAACTCTTGCGCATAGGGAGGGAGGAGGATAGGAGGCGGTGGCTAAAGCTGAAACCTATCAACTATGAGTCTCCCCTCCTATTTATAGAGGACCACCAAAAACCCTAAGGCTCCTGCCTTAGTGGGTACTGGATCTCTATCCAATTATCCACTAACCTTGTATTATTAGATCTCTATCCAATAATCTTCTTAGGCCTTTAATTAGACCTTAACTAAGGAGACCATCTGCATAGGGTCTCATCTAATGAGAATATGGGCTAATTGGATCTCCATCCAATCCTCTATTGGCTGAAGCATCCACCATATGTGTGTGACCCTCTAGGTCCAATACCAAGCTGGTCGTGAGTTACTCCCATCAGAACTCCTTCTGATATATTAAATTATTATCTCCATAATAATTTACTCGACTCATCGACTATAGACGTACTAGGCCACTACGCCATAGTCCCTAGATGGTACAGGGGGGGATCAAATCCATCGGACCTATCTGTCTATAATTATTGTGTATCTATAATCCCTTATTCAACTAATATCCCAGAGACCGTATATTGGACATGGTACTATCAGGTCACATATGAAATCAGTTTGTCTTGCTCTAATCAGATTCTACTAGAGAACTCTTTATCTCTCAATCCGAATGACCCTAGCTAGGGATTTGTTTGAGCAAGCACATATAAGATATTTCTCTTATGATACCGAGAATGGATGATCCTCTATTGACACTCAATTACCTTCGTAAGGTTGACTACCAATCCCGATAACCAGCTGTACCAGATCTAGAACTTTCGAAATCTGTAAGTCTGACATCAAAGAAAGGAGTACTCATACAATGCATCCTTGGTGTCT